>OW121787.1:24434127-25799960 GCA_933228815.1 Machimus atricapillus | reverse complement strand
TCAAATGAAAGGGTGTGACGAGTAGAATACGAAACCCAACATAGCGGACGTATTCTTTTAAACGAAACTTTTTTTTTTAATAATGTTTTTATTTGTTTAGTAAGTTTAGGATATTACGCTACGAAAAAAGTAGCTTTAGTTAGACATTTTGTTTTGATTTGTGACTGATGGCGCTGTAATCTCAAAAATCAAGTTTAGTGCCCTTGAACAACATTTTACAATAATATTGTTTATAACCTTTTGTTGTCATACAAAAGGAAAATCGCCAATTGAACTTCTTTGTTCATTATATTTTGTTCATTATATAATTGCGCGTCGAATGGAATTGGTGCGGAGTCGATATCATTATTTGTTCACAAGATATGCGAGATGTAATAAGTTCACACAATGATATCTTTCTAAAATTGATGGATTATCTGACTCTGTGGACCTCAAAACGCGGAGATAGTACCTCATATGTACATCAAACTTCTAAAAATCGGACCCATTACAATTCCAAATGGAAAGTTAAAAAGCTAATTTGTTAAATTTTTTAAAGAAACTACTATTTAGTATTACCGCAGGCCGCAGGAATAACGAACAGCACGTATAGTCGTTTTTTGTGCTCATTAGGGTTTTGAGTAAATTTTTTCGTCTCTAATAATTGGGGTGCTTACATTTTTTCTTAAGTATACTTAACGTTTTCTGAAATTTTGAGAACCTTTCTAGGATAATATACTAAAGCTCTCAACATTTAAAACACTAAAAGAGCTAAAACTTATAGGAAGAAGTAATTGATCCTTGTTGAGAGGAGGTTTATTGTAAAGTGAATGGAGGTAGTTAATGCGGGGTAATTTTTTGGAATTTTTTAGATCGTTCTCTTAAGCCACTAGCTCGCTAATTTCAGCTTCGTCGCTTTTAATTTACTTTTCATTACATTACATTACACAAATATTCAACAAACAAATTAGGAACAAACGTAGGTATACCCATACAAGAACTTGGAAACGCCAGTCACACCCCTAGTTTTTTATCTTTCTGCTCTATAAATTACATCTAAGGATGTGCTAGCCTCTCGAGCTTGCATTTCATATTGTCGAAAATTAAGTCGTTGTTACTGGTAAACGAATTACTCATTTTTTGTTTTAGCTCTTTACTGCTGAGTTATTCATTATAACTGTTCTATTCTCAAATACTAATCTATTCTATACTCAATGCTTAGTCTTCTCTGAACTGTGACCCAAGGAGGTTGAATAAACGATTTATGAAATAAACGTCCGGTCTATTATTTTTCAAACATATGTCTGAATTGCTTGTTTTGCTTCCGCTAGCTGTTGTTTTAATTGACTATTGTTCTTTTGATATTTGACATTAGACGCTTTCAAATCTGCAATTTTTGCTGACGCTGTTTCAATTTCTTTCTTCCAATTCATGTTTTAACTGGTTGATTTGGTCTTCTTTTTGAGTTATCACCCCGGAAAATTTTGTTCGTTGTTCAATGAATACAGACTTCATCAATGCATTGACAGCATCTAATGCTTTATTTGCCTCCTCTTCATCGTTGTTAATTTGGCAATTAGATATTTCTGGCTGGTCAGACATCCTAATACTGAAGTGTTCCACCCCCACAAGCGCCCCAGTTAACACCAGAATCTGTCCGTTGTCTGCGGCCCCCGGAATTTTGATTGGTTTGTCATCGCGAAACTATTGGATCAGCTTATTTTAATATGGTTGTTGTGCTATTATTCTTTTTTCTAATTTCCGTAATTTTCAAAACAAACCCATTTAATATGAAGAAAAAAATGCTATGCAGTGGATTACATTTATCGGGGTTGCGCTATAGCACAGGCTACAGTCAATCGAATATGAGAATAAATTGTTATTAAGTTGTCTGCCTGCAGTACCTACTATCTATCTATCTTTTAATTTTTTTTTTGAAAATTTTAATAACCAGGTCGTCGCTGAAAATTAGTAAATTTCTATTGAAACGTCGATTTATTCTCTTTTTAGAAGAAGAAGACAAATAACATTTTATAACAAAGACGATTTTTAAAATCGTTATTACATGCTTTAAATAATAAAAAAAGGCTCGGAAAGTTACAACAAGCATTTCTTTGACCCACATATTTTAATAGAAGATTAACACCCGTATTCATAAATATATCTTTAAATTGGTTTTAAGGATTTATTACTTAAAACCCTCTTTAAGACTAATGGGTGTTTTAAATGCATTATGTATAAATTCGCTGTAAACCCTTTGCAACTACAATAGGATTAAAATAGGTTTTAGCATTCTTAAATTGAAATAATGTGTCAAAATCCTGGATTTTTTGAATTGATTGATTAAAGTTGGCGTGTGCTTTCTGCAAATTCTCTCAATTCTCTCAGCTGTTGTAGGAGTTTTTTAACGATATTGAATGTTTATGAATACCATTTTAAGCATATTCATTGTAAAGCCTTTATAAATCATTTGCATTAGTATAAATGCATAAGATATGGAGTTTTATTTTCCGGATCTATATATAGGCGACGATGTAATTAGAATTGAGCAAGCAGTTGAAAATGATGGAACATTTTCGGTTTTGCAAAACCGAGCTCGAAGAAATACGAATACAAGTGGAAAAGAAAGTTATAGAGTTTTTGAGGTTATCGATTTAGATGACATCAGTCGTGTTAGCACTTCTAAAACAAATGTTGAGATAGAGGTTCAGAACAAATCTAAAGCAACGCAATTGCGTAAGCAACCGCGGATGGTAAAAATAGATCGTCGTAAATCTGTTCTAAAAAAAAAGTCTATTTCCTATCATCATGAAACACGTTCTGAATTTGAGTTAAATGAGACTGCACTGGAAATCACTTTAAAAACAGATGACAAATAAGCGAAGATGACGAAGTAACGAGCATTATATGCTGTAAATCCTTCGCAACTAAAATATGTAGGATTAAAGTAGTAAGGACATGAGGTCCGTGGGGCTCCTCGTTGCAGCTCTTACTTGACGTCAATTATAAAAAGTAAGTTTTTGTTATAGATTCAGGTTTTATAGCAAGCTTAATAGTAAAACTAGAGGCAAAATAAAAATTACGTAATTAATACTTTAATATCTCTTTGCCAATCGCTCTCAAATTTCTATGTCATGTTTACAGATTTAGACATTTACTAAATATAGGAAGGGAGCCCTTTTTAAATTCGGACATTTACATAGTTCATTGATTGTCATTTATTTGGTTCATACCTTTAAACTGTTCTTTTGGCTTCTGTTACTCTAATAAAGACCCCCCATATTAGATTTTTATTAATATCTATAATGTACAGACATCGGCCTGTTATAATTTTATTATATGTATAGATTACCTATTCCATCAAAGTAAAGAAAAGATTTCGAATAAAAAACAAAGTAAAAAAAAAATTATATGGCTTGTTACAAATTTTGGAACGCTCCAAAAGACTTACAGCCGTATCCATAAAAACGTGATTACAGCCATATTCATAAATAAGTGATTTATAAAGGCCTTGCAATGAAAATGCTTAAAATGGTATTCATAAACATTCAATATCGTTAAAACACTCTTACAACAGCTGAGAGAATTTACAGAAAGCTCCTACCTTAATCAATCAATTCAAAAAAATCCAGGATTTTGACACATTATTTCAATTTAAGAACGTTAAAACCTACTTCAATCTTATTTTAGTTGCAAAGGGTTTACAGCATACATATGTATAATGCTCTTTGCATCGTCATCTTCGCTTATTTGTCATCTTTTTTTTAAGTGATTTCCATTGCAGTCTCATTTAACTCAAATTCAGAACGTGTTTCATGATGATAGGAAATAGACTTTTCTTTTCGAACAGATTTACGACGATCTATTTTTACCGCGGTTGCTTACTTTAAGATAAGACAAATCAAATAATTATTTAAAAAAAAGTTGTTTTTACAGACATTAGAAAATGGAAAGATGTGAAAAGTCCAACAGTGCTAATACTTTTGTCATTGGATAGTATATAATAAATAAACATTTCCTACATACAAAATCAATAAATACAAAATTGCTGAAAGATTATCGTACTCGATCAAAATTTCAAAAGAAAATTTTCTCCATCAACCACTTTTAAAATCCAACTGATATACATATGTAGTTAATGAATTCAATGCTAAATTAACAGATTTTATTTATTTATTTATTTATTTATTCCGTTTGCTAAATACAAGCTACATTGATTTACTTAAACTAAACTAGACTAACAAAAAACAAACTACTTAATACTAAAACAAATAAGGGGTTGCGGAGTGGGTTAGTGTAAGCGTAAGGGTATGGGTTCGGCGAGTAAAGAGCATGCTTAAGGATTGTTTTGTCCACATGGAAGTCAAAAGCGGCGGAGCTATTGGCCTTCCGCAGCGTTCTGGTGAAAGGTTCAAAATGACCATAATTGGCGCGGTGGTTGACGAGGCGGAATGTGGGGAAAGACCGAATGTTGCGAGGGTTAATGTTGAGGCACATGTTGTGTAGAAACTCAGGACAGTCAATGGAACCAGTAAGTAAGGACTTGATGGACCGAAATGATATCGGCGACCTCGCGACGCAGGGAGAGCGGTTGTAGATTAATTAATTGTAGACGACTTTCGTAAGGAGAGAGGTTGAGCTGATCCGCCCAAGGAAAGTTACGCAACGCGAAACGAATGAATCTGGGTTGAGCAGATTCAATTCTGTTAATGGTTGTCGATTGGGAAGGTGACCAGACTTGACAGGCGTATTCAAGTAGCGGCCTTAAGTAGGAGAAGTAGAGAGACTTGGTCACGTAAGGGTTGGAGAATTCCTTGGACCAACGATTAACAAAGCCTAGGACAGAGTTGGGGCGGTATTGATGATGTGATCAAAGTGGGAACGGAAGTTAAGCTCCCTATCACAGATAACGCCGAGATCGCGGAAGGAGTTGACCGAGGGTATGGATTCACTTGAGAGCACGTAAAATCTGGGAGGGATAGAGGAACGTTTGCGGGAGAAAGTGATCGATTGGCATTTGGACACAATGAAATCAAGGAAGCCCATTGAGCACCAAATGGAGGGAAAAAATGATGAAAATTGAGGAAAAGTGGAAAATGTGTTAATTTTAGTTTTAGGCAACTGGTAGAGTAGGTTTTGCGTGATGCGTACGAAGTCGCGGGTAAAAGCTAGTCTACATTAAAAATCGTAAAAGGAAATTTTCTAATTAGATGTTTAATGCAATAGCAGCAAAACAAATAAATTAAAGAAGAATCCTTTAATATTTCAATCTTCATTTCTGTTTTCTACAATCAGGAACAAATTAAACAAGAAGCAGTTCTACATAAACAGCTTTTTATGACACACGTCCGATCTAACTCGTGGTAACGGTCACCAGAGACCGACTGACTATCCTCTTCTCGGCGCGCTCTTGCGTTACAATTCTCAACTAATTTCTAATCAGCTGTTTGATGTCAAAATATTTGCCTACAGTATATACATATATTTTCAGTGTGCTATCACTAATAAAATATTGAGAAACACGTCAGTGGAAACACTACAAACAGCAAGAGACCATGGTCAATGTGGCCCAGGTGCCGCTACCAACAGTTCACGCTGGTGACGCCCGTCGGGCAAATTAAAAAATATCAACAACAACAATAAGAACAACTAATAAAATATAATGAAGATGAATTTTCTTGTTTACCTAATATATAAGCGATTATTCTAGCCGATTTTCGTCAATATCAGAAATGGTCAACTTTCAATAAATCTGGTAATCCAAATATGATGCACTTCCTCTAATCCTTTTGAAAACAAGTACAGATTTGACCAGTTGACTGCAAGCCATTTCCACTTTGAGAATGGTCAAGTAAATGGTGACCTATGAGTCTGTTAACTTCGTTTTTCCAGATGAAACGAATTAATTTTGACACTGGGAATTCCTGTTCATTGTGCTGAAGTAGTTTTCCCACTTAAAAGTCTGATGCAAGATGACCACTTAATCCCACTCATACTCATCTGAACAACCCTTAAACTTTAGGGGTTTATTAGAATTTCGGGGCTCTGGACACCTCTCGAGTTGACGTTTCTGGACACGTCACATATTGTGTTCGTCGAGTGAAATATAACACTTGTCGCCCAATAAATCGAAATTGAAAGCAACACATGCATTAGGGACATCGGGGTATTCGTGGTATGGAAACCGAGAAGGGTTCATAAAATAACGCCTGGAATGGGTGTTAACAACAGCCAATCACTCCGGGAGGCAGCCGGGCCAGGCACCCGGCCACCCGAGCAGCCGGGGCAGACAGGCGGCTCCCTGGCAAGGGCAGGGCTCCCGGATTGCACTGGATTCAGGTAGGGCTCCCGGCCACCATCGGGCGCTCCGCTTCGTGTTGACAATGCGAACTTAGGTGAGCTTGTGTCAGAGGCAAGCGATTTGATTGATTTATAGTGCAAATGTGAAAAACGAAAATTATTTTAAATTGCCCTCACTTGGTGAATTGAAAAGCGCAAATGGAAAATAAAATTCCGAGCGCAGAGAATGGAAATTGGAATTGAATTGTTGCCAGAAACCATTTTTGCATTATTGCTGTGCTGCTGCGAAATACTTACTATGAGTTTTCCTACTGCAACTCAGGTAATTGGCTACGAAGAAGTCTTATAATTTGTTTAGCCAACCTAGATATCTTCACAACTACAGGGGCCTTATTCTCTATTACGAAACTAAACTGCATTTCATACGAAACTGAAATTCGAAACTAAATTGCATTCGTATTCCCTATAACAAATATGTTCAATCTGGTACGTTCACTAATTACGTCTAGTATTTTACTATTTGAATTGTCAAATTTTAATAAAGTTTTGTGGAAATTGAATGAAATTGATTCATTGTATGTATTTCGTAGCAGCGAAGAGGCATTTGTTGATATTTTAAATATGGGAATTTAGGCGGCTCTTTCGGGTTACATAATATTCCTCCAATCTTAAAGTTGGCAATTACTACTTTAAAATTTCTATCACAAGGAAACTATCAGGATAGCGTAGACCAAGAGTACTAAGCTCCTGTGTGCCAAGCAACAGTGTCGAGGATATTAGAGGAAGTGACCACAATATTACAAAACGTGTTATGTCCTTTAAAAATTTCGTTTGAATTTTCGAAGAAGCTTGCAAAGGCATTTTTTTTTAAATAAGCGGTATTTTAGAAGTAATTGGTACTATCGACTTGAATTTAATAAAACATATTCAATTATATTCAAGAAAAAACCCACTTTTATTAATCTGCTCGATAGCACAACACCTTTCGAATGAAAATCTGACAATATTGTTGCAGTTTCGAGCAGAATTAAACCAATATTGTAATAGAGAATTCGAATTTGACATTTTCGTTAGAAATTTTTACAATATTGTAATAGAGAATAAGGCCCCAGAGATACTAAAATTTTTAGAAGGGTTTGTTTATACATAGCAAAAAGGTGTCATATACTACGCACAGAAAAAAAGGCGTTGTAAAAACAATAGAAACCATATTGTGTAAATATTTTTTAAAGTAATGATTTAACAGCAATGATCCGTATTTAACAAAATGTTTTATTTTTACTTTCAAATTATATGTATATTTCATGTCAGAGAAAAATTAACATTTGTTTCTAGTATATTTCATTCAATATTTGTTTTTATATTAATGTACTAGCTTTTGCCAGCGACTTCGTATGCATCACGCAAAAACTACTCTACCAGTTGCTAAAAATAAAAACACATTTTCCACCTTTCCTCAATTTTCATAATTTTTCCCTCCATTTGGTCCCTCGAACATAAACAACGATCTCTGGCCCATCGTTGCCGATGCCACATAGTCGGCGTCGTCGTTTTTTCGATATCTTTTTGAAAAACTCTCAAAGAGTCCAAGTTTTTCGAATCATTGTCTTTATGTCCTTTTATTCTATTCTCTTCTACTTGATTCTATGGCTACATAGATTAGTTTTAATGTAATCGGTTGAGGTCGGTTGAGTTAAACCTTTAAAATAATAAACAGCGCCATCTATGATTCAAATTATTCAGACCAATCACCAACACATCCGACCCCTTCCTCCTTTAAAGCGACCTCAAAAATTTCTCCATCTGGTGCTCCATGAACTTCTTTGACCTCAACGTCTCCAAAGCCCAATCGATCACTTTCTCCCGCAAGCGATCCTCTTTCCCCCCACCCCAGATTTTACGTGCTCTCAAGTGAATCCATACCCACGGTCAACTCCCTCCGCGATCTCGGCGTTATCTGTGATAGGGAGCTTAACTTCCGTTCCCACTTTGATCACATCATCAATAGCGCCCCAACTCTGTCCTAGGCTTTGTTAATCGTTGGTCCAAGGAATTCTCCAACCCTTACGTGACCAAGTCTCTCTACTTCTCCTACTTAAGGTCGCTGCTTGAATACGCCTGTCAAGTCTGGTCACCTTCCCAATCGACAACCATTAACAGAATTGAATCTGCTCAACCCAGATTCATTCGTTTCGCGTTGCGTAACTTTCCTTGGGCGGATCAGCTCAACCTCTCTCCTTACGAAAGTCGTCTACAATTAATTAATCTACAACCGCTCTCCCTGCGTCGCGAGGTCGCCGATATCATTTCGGTCCATCAAGTCCTTACTTACTGGTTCCATTGACTGTCCTGAGTTTCTACACAACATGTGCCTCAACATCAACCCTCGCAACATTCGATCTTTCCCCACATTCCGCCTCGTCAACCACCGCGCCAGTTATAGTCATTATGATCCTTACACCAGAATGCTGCGGAAGGCCAATAGCTCCGCCGCTTTTGACTTCCATGTGGACAAAACAACCCTTAAGCATGCACTTTACGCGCGCGCCGAATCAACCCTTACACTAACCCATTCCGCATCCCCTTATTCGTTTTAGTATCTATTAAGTACTTTGTTTTTTGTTAGTCTAGTTTAGTTTAAGTAAATTAATGTAGCTTGTATTAAGCGAATGGAATAAATAAATAAATAAAATCTGTTAATTTAGTATTAAGTTCATTAAATAACGTGAGATCCGGGCAATATTAAATTTAAAACAGTCGGAATAAGATATTTTCCTGCGGTAAAATGTAGATTTTATTTTAAGTTAGACCTCTAACAATGCATCGGTGAAAACTGCATTCAATTCCATGCAGTAGTTTTTGCGTGATGCGTGTACAAACATACAGATGGACAAACATTCTAAAACCTGTTCTTTTGGCTTCTGTTTCTCTAATAAAGACCCCCCATAATAGTTTTTTATCAGTATCTATAATTTACAGACATCGGCCTATTAGAATTTTATTATATGTCCTATGTATAGATTACTTTTAAATTTGACTGAAAAGAAATATTTTCAATTTACAAATATATTCATCCATTTTAAACAGTTAAAACATGTATGTACATAAAGAAATGTATATAATTAAATTACAAAAGTAAAGTTTTGTTAATATTTTAACATAACATTCTTTTGAAAAATACTTTAATTTGCTTTTATATTATTATGTTTAGTAAACATGGAATGCATTTATACTAAAAATTGTAATAAAAATGTGTGATTTTGGTTCTGAGGAAAATAAGCTTGTTATTTCGTTGGATAATATCTTCTCTAATAAAATGTTTGTTGACTTATGCAAGAGTCTGTCTTCTACATACATAAGTCATTTTCGTCCTATAATTGAAACAATGATCCTTTAAATGCTTTCATCCAAATGGTTTCTCAACTCCTTCAAGATTGTACAATTGTAATAAGCTGTGGTGTTTACTCAAATTGGTATTGAAAATAATTATTCGCAAAATTTCGTCCTCAAACCAATATTTAGAATAATGTATCAAATGACATTTTCATTGAAAAGAGCGGTAGTTCCGAAAACTTATTGCTCTAGCTAAATGAAGAATTATATTAAGGAGGCGAAATTTTATCCTCCTTATAATTTTTATTTATTTTATTATTATGTAGATAATTTACGGACGATATGATTTTTATTTAATTTAACACGATTTAAACCAGTACGGAGCTTTTATTTTATTTTATTTGAAATAAAACGTAAGCGGAGCTTTAAATTTATTTATTTAATTTAATTTTTATTAGAAACTGAAAATTATAATTTTAAAAGAAAATTTTTTTTTAACAACAACATTCAAGGGAGACGTTACAATCCAAACTAATTTCTATTTTTTTCCACGAACAAACAATTCATTCAAAGTCTGCTACGATTGAAAATATTAACTGTGGCCTACTAAAAAAATAATAAAGAAACGTTGGCGAGGGCCTACTGCGATGACCACAATATTCTAGAATTTATATACATACATATGTATATATAACAAAGTTTTAGGAACGAACGTTTTACTTGTTAAACTCCTTCAGAATTTTCAACACTTTTAGCACCTGGGACGCTATCAAAAATAATGCCTTTTATTTTATATTCAAAAAGTTAAATTTTAATTCGAAATGGGAAATTTTAAATTCAAGATTGACGCAAACTTTTATAGGAAATGTATTTGAATTGTTAGTTACCTATTCTTGTAGAATTTAGCATTAAGATTGTTGAATACCTACTTCTTTAATTTGTAGTGTATGTATTATGTAATAGGAAAGGAATTCTGCATTAAAATTTCATAATATGTAAAAACCCTTATGTAAATTTTTTGATTTTGCTAAATTCAGACCTTTAGTTAGATACCTACTAGCAAGGATAACGAGGCTAAGTGTGGAACAAAATAGATTTAATTAACCTTTGATAGTCCACTTCGCTTACCCTCATACCCATAAAAATAGTTATTTATGAGAAACCCAGGACCTGTTTAACAATTCTTAATTCCTTCCCCAAATACTCATGCACGCATACATTTTGACGATAGAGGCATCCCAACAACAATTGTGTCCTGCAAATTGCTTTCTAATTAAAAGCTGAAGATAAAATCTGGAAGTCCTTGTGTGAGACCGGAATGAACGACAATAAGTCTGGCGAATTAAAAAGGGTCGTTATACCACAAAACCTTAAGACCCAAAGACGGTGTAAGATGCTAATGAAATCTATTGAAATCCATCATCCCACAGAGCCTGGGTACAACTGAGGTTGGGATGGGCATAAATAAGGAAGACCGGGAGAGGGTCTACTT
Source organism: Machimus atricapillus (assembly GCA_933228815.1). NCBI lineage: Eukaryota > Metazoa > Arthropoda > Insecta > Diptera > Asilidae > Machimus > Machimus atricapillus. The sequence continues at coordinate 25,788,856 of OW121787.1, read as the reverse complement.
CGACTTTTGCCAGACTGGTCCCATTGTGCGGGGCATATATTCAGGTACGGTTGGCATTAGTCAATTTGAATGTGTTCCATCTGTCCTCCGGGCCATTGTTTTCAACCACAAAACGACAGCAGAAGTCACATCACGAGGAGAACACATTCTGTGCTCTGTCATGCTCCCGCTGGAACCACTGCGCCGCCGCCACTGCCCGCCGCCGCCGTTGTGGGTCGTCGGCGTCGTCATCGGCTGGGTCTGCTCTGGTTTTACCAGACCCGGATCCAGTGGCGCCAGAGATGGGCGCAGAAAGGACGGGTCGTATCGCCCAACCGGGAGGAGCGGGCGACCATTATTATTCAAATCATATAATTTCATCAAGAATCCCATCCAATTTTCAGTAACTTTTGATTAATTTCATGCACATAACATTCGCATACAATGCTCTGGATTTGTGCGACCTCCCGACGGGCAGTCGGGAAGCCGGGAAGTCGCTCCTCCTTTAGCGGCGTAAGGGACTCTGTTGTACAAGTTGAAGCTATTTAAGTGAATCATGGACTATGGGTCATGTAATTCTTGCAAATTGCCAGGGAGACAATAGCAATATTTCTCACACCCCCGCCTTTAAGTAGCTAGCTTTTGGGGGGGACGTCCCTGAGCCCAGCTTGAGTAGTGCTTACACCACCGTCCGCAAGGATACACGATAATTCCTTTGGCCATGATAAAAATGACAAATGACGGAGCAGGGAGCTAGTTGATTTTTTAAATTATCTCAATTTTTCTTCCCTTTGTTTGTTTACCCACATAAATCCAGGTTTGTGATGAATGCCCCTTCGGTGCTCCCTTCCGGGTTCCACACATACCGCCCTTTGGATTAAGCGGCGACCCCCGGACCCAGACCAGGCCATAGTCGTGGTTTTTCAGTATATCCCGTGAGTGGTTCTAGCGAGGTGCCAGGAAACAGCCAGGCTATCCGAAGTGGATTTAATTAACTAATTAGCAGAACATACCTTTTAATTCTGCAGCTTCACAGGAACGCGGCGGCGGTGGTTCCATGGTGTATGGCATTTTGGTAATTAATAGTTACTGGACGGTGACTTAGTAGAGCTAACTGCCCGAGAGGGTGTAAGTTATTACGAAAATCTGGAAAACAAGTGGTATGTTGGACGGACGGGGCTATTATTTTGTGTTTCCCTCTAATTGAAGAAATTCTGGCATTGATACTTGTCGTGCATGCAGCTTAAATATGTTTTTTTTAGTTTATATGCAATTATGTTTACTAATCTTTAACTCCAGTTTTACCATAGCGCAGGCAATAGGCATGTTGAATTTTGAAGATGTTTAAATGATTCTCAATTCAACCTAAATATTTGCAAAAAAAGTGAGCCTGATATATACATACAATAGGCCCTTTTCTTGTGGTCGTTCGAAATGATTGAAAAGAGATTAGGTATGCAAAAGCATATTTTGAATTGAAATTTCGTAATCAACTTCTTAAATTTTTAGTAAATTTATTTTAGTTACCTTTGCCTTCAATAATTTTGTCGTTCAAAGTGCTTAATATAACTCGAATAATCGAATAGATAAAATTCAATCGAATTATTTGGATATTATGAGCAGAATAAATAATTCAATTCAAAAATAACGAAAATGAACTTGAGAGAGAACTTTATTAATAATTTTAATAAGTACCTACCTTTCTGTCCGCGACTGCGTCCGCATGGATCTCAAAATAAATAAAAGTAGAAACTGAATATTTTGTAAAATAGGGGATAAACGTTTGTGTGAAAGTCCGGCAAAGTGGCAAACATGTAATTTATTTTTTGACTATTGGTTTGAAACTATGTATATATGTATGTATGTACCAGGGTTATTGGAAAATCAACCTTTAACCAAGATCTACAAATTATCAGGGTTTTAACCTTGGAATCACGGAACTCTCAAAATTTCATCCCCTACCCCCTTAGGAAATGATTTTCCAAAAATGTTGAAATATGTCATTCTTACTTTCCAAGCAAAAGGCTAAATATTAATTTTCATGCTGTTAACTACAAAAATAATGAAAATTTTCATGCAAATCTTCATCCCCCACTTTAAATTTCCAAAAATTCTAAAATATGTAATATGTCTTTCTTTCTAACTTAAATGGCAATTACGAATTTTTATTAGTTTATATAAAAGATTTTCATACGAGTTTACATTTCCTATTTAACTCCCCTAGGAGAGGACTTTCGCAAAATCTTTCAATACCTACCTAAGTTTTAGGGGAACTTAGACAAAAATATTATTTAACATCAACAAAGTTGCTATTGCTTTGACCTTTGACCGTGCCAGTTATAATTGTTTTGAAAATGCTCCTTACCTGTTATAACCGACCGAAAATAATTTGGAAGCAAGAGAAGAAATGTCAACAACCTGATTTTTTTCTCCAAAAATCAAAAAAAAAAAAGTGTTCAAGCTTTTACATAATTATTTTTGAGCCAAAACATATTTATCTTTTGACCTTTTTTTTCTTTCAAATTAATATTGATTGGGTAGAAAAAAAAAGGAAGCTACGTATATTGGAGAATACAATAAAAAGCGAAAGAGGATATCAAGCAAAATATATTTATGTACCTACTTTTTTTATTTTTATAAAATAATTTGCTCCAGTTTTTGTAGTTTAAAAATTTAAAAATACAAGATATGTATTTTCGGTCTCAGGTTTTGATCAATTGAATACGGTAGTTAGAAAGGTTTTTTTTGTAAACAAATTTAGGTAAAATTACTAAAATCTAGATACTGTGTTTTTGAATACAGTTGTTTGGTTTAAAATACTAATAATAGTTAAAGTTATTTTTATTTTGAACTAATTAATGATATATGTATGTATGTACACACATATAAGTAAGTAAGTATGTATAAATTAGAAGTTTTTCAGTTGCTGGTGTTTTGGCTACTACTTGAAATGACTAAAATACGGTAAAGTTGGTAAAAATGTGGGTATATTTGCTGGTTTGGGCAATGTAATAATATTGAAAAGTCTATGAAAAGGGCAGATACCTCACAGGATGGCTGTGTACACCATCTAACCCTTGTTGTACGGTGCAATAAACTTTCAAAATCTTTTTATAAAAATTATATGAATCAATGTAATCGTGTCTGGCAGACAAATATTTACATATAACTAATGATCTCTTAGACTGGCACTGTCTCTTTTAAGACAAACGAGAAAGACAAACCAGTTATTAATTAAATCTGCTATCATTAGAGTCTCCCAGTCTCCGAAATACCAAAAACAGGAAAATAAACATATACCTCCTGGTGTCGCTTATCTTCAACACGAAAATGTTCGCACTCAACATTAAATCCACACTTTCCACATGTGATTTGTTGCAAAGAGCCGTGTTAAGCCTTAACGCCCTCCTTCATATTTGCAAATCTGGAAAATTCAATTGAGTAACAGAAACGAAGTGTATCATCTTGTTACAGTATAAACGTTGCCGTTTCATCATCCTGCAATGCTTTGACGAGGTCCCCCCGACTCCCCGTCGGAATGGAATGATTATGTGTATATACCTCCGGGAGCATAGGCTTGGATCCCATTCATCCACCTGCACAATTGAGCCAGTCCTGCTCGCTTTGGGGGCGGGCGCCACACTCGACGCCCTCCTGGCTCCCCTGCTTGTAACCTTTTCCAGCAAATTACCCATGTCAAGTGGCAGGAAATTCAAGATTTTGTTCACTTTAATAAATTTTTTATTTGCAAAATAATGCTGTGTATTCTCAAGTTTATTTGCTAAAATTATCCTTTTTTTATTCCTTTATGGGAGATTTACGTGCGGCCTCTGCCTCACGACAAACATTAGACCGGCAATAAAGCAGCGAAACACCTTCATCTACCGACAACTTTAAAAATAACTTTAGAACCTTTTCTTGAAGAAACGCTAATTTTATGAACTCACACGGCCTTAAGTTGTTTGTTTAAGGTGGTCACATAATGATGCCGCAAGAATGTAAAGTTTCAGTATTGATTGCTATTTTATTCAGCACTTAAACTAACTTTTTATTGGATAAGCCGCGATCGTTGTTAAAACGTTAAATTGCTTGTATTTCAAAAAGCTTTTAGCAATCTTTTCCACATGAAGTGAGGGCAAAGCGATTTCTTGTTTGCATTTTATATAGAGGAAAATATCATTAAAATTTAAAATACTTACTTACAAAATTTCTAAATGCTTTTTCAATATGAAAAATAACTCCAGTGGAAGACTAATGTTTAATCAAGTGATGTGCAATTATAATATTTTTGCATATTATGAAATTGATCCTTATAGGAGCTAACGCCACTTGAACTGTAATTGTAATGTTTAAGTTTCTCTAGGATTATGTGAAATAAAATAGAAAACTTTATTATTTATTTTAGATTTTTTTATGTCCTTTTCTACAATCTTAATTTAACTGACAATTTTAGTGTCTATGCTCAGTACAAATCTGGCAAGTCAATTTTGAACCACTTCCTGTTATTCGAGCAGGTCGAAACTTTGCTGATGGGTTTAAGTGTTATGACAATGCAATATTAAGGGTTTTCCCTTTTATCGATCTGAGCAACGCTATGAACAGAGCTCAAGCACGTCGAGTACCTATGTACGTCAGTGTAGACTGTACTCAGAGCGCACAGATTGGTTTATGAAATGAAGCACATTTAGAGCAATAGCTGTCATGTCATGGTTATAGCAGTCATATGACAGTTGACGTATAATTAGAGCAAACTTATTTATTGTTATTTTCTAGTTTTCTTAGTTTTTACGTCGGAACAACTAGACCATCCATCAGTTTTGCAAATTTTGCGCTCTTGGCTCTCAGTCAAATGTCAAATTACCTGTGCTTAGTATTTTACTCTAAATGCTCGCTAAAATTTGTCTGAGCTCATAGAGATCATACTTTGTACTCAAAAAGAAGCACAACTTAAGCCTGTGTTACAATGTGGTCGCTGACGCTGTCGCTGACGCGGAGCTAGTCGCCCTGTCAAATTTGTCGCAATGATGGTTGCATACTCTGTTACAGTGGTGTTGCTCATTTAGGATTTCTTTTTGCAAATTTTTAATAAAATTCGAAGTAAAATCAGGAAATAAATCGCCAGAATGAATAATGTGAATGATGTTCTGTTTATTATCCATTTGTTGACGATTTCGTACTGTTATTTAGCAAAAACGAAAAGAAAACGTATTTAAATTATCCTTGAAAAACATTTAGTTAGACCAGCAAAATTCAAATAATACGTTTTTTTAACCTATCATATCGTTTTAAAATCACTTATACACTTCAAGTCGTTCAAATCACTAAAATTGCACTAAAATGTCACTTGACGCGCACCCAGAAGTTGAAATGTTCCCAACTTCCCGCGACGCGACTCGCGACAGCGACCTACTCAGCATCACATTGTATTTTGGTTCAATGAAATGCATACATTTTAACTTTTGACACCTTTAGCGACAGCGACGGCGACAGCGTCAGCGACCACATTGTAACACAGGCTTTAGAAGCTTTGACTTTGAAGAGTCTGCGCTAGAAAAGAAACGGTAGCCTTTTTTTGACAACTCGCGCTCTGCTCTGAACTAAAAAAGAAACACATTCTTATATCTAATATATTTCTAAATCCAATATCTACATACCCCTCCAAGATGGCGGAGTATACTTTTTTCACAACCACTTTTTTTATGGGAATCAAATGAGAGGCTTTGATGTATGTACATAATACAATAACAATAAGCTGAGTGAAATTCTTCTGAATGAAATTTGTATTTTATTTTTTAGTGTATTCTTTTAAATAAAATCTTTTTTTGAAAGATATTTTGTAGTACTAGTATTAAGAAGTCGGAAGCTTAATACCGGCACATAATAATTATAGTAAACAAAAATATTCTGTTTATTTTATTTAATAACAAGAATACTTAGTTGCCTTTTAATTGTATCTATAACTATACATATTTTATTTTATATTTTATTTTTATCGATTTCTCGTCATTTTAGTTTTCTTTTTTCAAATATTTTGCATAAACATATGAAGAGGATATCCTCTTACAATATAGCACAAATTGATTAAGTAGCTTATAATCTTTATGAAAATGAAACTTCTCGAAATTCTATTAATTGAAAAGTTGAATTCTTTCGATTGTGGCTATCTTCTTCTTTGTTTTTGACACTACTGTATACCTATGTATATTATAAAAATAAACGGCTGTGAAATTACCATTTAGACCTCAAAATGGCGGAATATTATAGCATTTTGGTTTATTGCATAATAAACCTATACAACTTGGCTGATTTTATATCAGTTTTAACTTGTGAATTTAGGTGTCATTTCATTGGGTGTTATTCTCTAGACTTATAGTATATCCTTCTTCTTAGGGTGTTGTTGAAAACGTCGTGAATTTAAATAGCATTCGAGTTCCACTGGAGCAGCTATTTCGCACCACGAGGGGGCTCTGCTCCAATCATAATCCTTCATGCTGTCGCCCCACTATCGGTGGCCATCTACCGCCCCTGGTTGGGCTATGATTTATCGCCAAAGTGTTTCGGTACAAACTGCGCGAACAATATGATCGCCACATAATGCAATAAAGTTATATTGTGCAGCAATAAAAAGCGCAAGAATAAAAGGGCAAATAAATCAACATAGGCCCCGGTGACGCCTATCCAATAAATCGAAACGATCTGGCAACGTGTGTGAGTGTGGTGGGTCTTTGGGGTTTGGGGGTCTGGGGGTAAAGCGTGAGGCCCTCGCGCTTCGCCATTTCGGAGATTTCGAAGAAGTGTTTACCGCGTTTGGAGCGATTATAGCCTTGATCCGTTCATTATGCCTGAAAATTTCTTTACAAACCATAAACGAGATAAAAAACGCTCCGCCCTCCCCCAGGTAATAAAATATTCATATCATTAGGCTAACATGATAAAGTGGGCATAAACACGTATCGCATATGCTCGGCGGAACCATACGTGGCCCGCTGGCGGGGGCTATAAAAGCGGGGGTGGGTGGCGCAAAATTGGGGGAAACAAAAAATAAAGAAAAAAAAATAAGAAAAAATACAGAAAAGTGCACAAGACAATGGCAAGAACAACAAGCCCACCCGAAACCCGGTTAGAAAAATTGTTTTAGAGAAAAATTTGTTTGAACAGAAAATGAATGCGGGATGGTTCGGGATGGGGATGCGGATGTAAAGATGTGGGGGTCCAGAGGGATGATGGAGCAATGGGTGGGTGGACGGGTGGGTGCATTGACTTGGCTCCTGCCCTCGCCCCCATTTCGGGGAGCAGTTAACTTGGCGACAATCTCCCCGCTCGCTGGGCTGGCGTATAAAGACAGTGACAAGCTAACAAAGGAATAAAGCCAGCGGGGACAGGAAGGACGAAGAGATCGCATTGTGTTCTGCTCTGATTCGAGCACGGCCCAAACTTGTATTTACATTACAAAGTAAAGTTTATGTCTTTGACATGATAATGCCGTTATAGGAGTTAATTCCGTGATGAATAATACATGCGTCTAAGTAAATTGCGTAGGCATCTACATACCTGAATGACGGTTCTCTTCTTGCTTTCCTGTCGCTATTTCTACGCCGGGATTTTCGAATAAAGAGGCATACCCATGGCGTTCCCGCGCTCAAGGGTCGCAATTATATCCAAACTCCAGAAGCGGGAGGAGTGTTACCCATCCAGGTGTATGTAACATATGCACGTCTGTCTACCACCTGGTTTCTAGGCAGAGCCCTCCTCAGATTTCTTGTAGGAAATCTTTCAGCTATTATCTTGCATGAAGCCAATGAAACTCCTTTGAAAGTTCCCCTATCCTGAAAATCTTGTTTTGCCTGATGTTGACTAGATTGCTGTGTTGCACACTTCTACTTAGTTAATTTTACACAATCGTTCATAGCACTGTATAATTTTTATTAAAACAAAAAAAAAATGACTCAGCTTCCAGATTGTCCTTATAATAATAAGATAACAATAACAAAAAACATTATAATTAATTTTAAGGTCATTTCACTCTAAAGTAGAAAAAGCCATACATTTTTAATATAAGCTTATATTCCTTATTTTAACAATGTGTAATGAAATGCTAAATAAAAAAATTATACTTTTTTTTTCATTACGCTTTCTGAATCCAGGTTCAAAAACAGGTGTTCTTATTTAAAAAATTCACCTTGACCTTGAAGGTTAAGTTTAAGGTCAAAATAAGGTCACCGTTAGATGGCCCCCTCCAAGCTTGACAACTTTTGTTAAGACTTTTTTTTGATTGAGAGCTTTCCTGATGATATATTCAGGTGCATAGATTACAATGGCCCATCGTAGGTATACTTAGATATGTATTTCCACTAAAAATGAGACGTTATTTTTTTTATCTACATACATCTATCGCACTTCGTCGTTAATAAAGGCGTACACAGAATCTATGATAATTGTAATAATTGCAACATACTTGATCAAATATACTTCATAGTCAACAAATAATATGTTATGTGATGTGGCTCTAAAGTATAACTTTTACGAGATTGAGTTTTTTGCATCCGCCCATGATCGTGTCTAGACTCTATTAAATGATTGGCAAAATCGTAAGATAATCCCTTACACTCTTCAAGTAACACAAATAACTAAATCTTTGTTTAATATTAGAAAGTTAAATCTTTCTTTTTCACCAAAGAGAATAATTTGCAATATGATTCAATCTTATAATTTTTTAAAAAATCACTACTCAGTCTATATATAGTCCACGAATTCGATTTAATTTATTTTAGTTTGATTTTTGGCGAACGGCTAACTGGGCAAAATGAAATTAATAAAAGTGAAATTTTAAGTAAGTAACATATGGAAAAGAAATTTGGAATTTGGAAAATTCTATCATGGTTATAAAAACGTTTTTATGTCAGATAGTAATCACAATTTAACCATTCAGTAACCAAAAAAATAAAAATATAAATACACAATGATAAAATGTATTAAATGTATAGGTCCAGGCTTATAATCGGAGAAGTTCAATGATTCAATTTACATAAGTTTACTTTGATTTTAAGTATTGTCGCTGTGGTGCGAAAAATATGGCTTAAAAGCACCCGAATGTAACACAATGGCATGAAATTTGTTTAATGATTTTGTCTTCACTTCGTTCTTTATTTTATTAATCGCCCTTTAGAGGACGTGAAAAAAAATCATTTCTTGCAACAAAATTCCTCTTGAGTTTTGTCCTGGAAATACGTCTGCTTTAAGCCGCAGGATAATTCGCTTTGCAAATTCCCATGGAGCTCCTCTAAATAGGGCGGATAAATTGCTTCAATATTTAATGTTTGCACAGGCAGGGGGGAACAACACCTAAAATTAATTGATGAGCAGCAGCAATGACCCTAATCCGTAAGGAGTGACGCACAAAGCACCCGGGCATCAATAGCTTGGCTCTCCTTATTAAAGTGAGCCCTCTCCTGGATGCCTTTATCAATTTCAAGTGTTGACATGACCTTCTTCGTGTCATTATTCCCTTCCATGTCATCAGGTTTGAATGATTTTCGATTCAATGGCCTCATTATAGCATTCACTGGGTAATTTTACTCCACCACTTTCAGTACCCTGAAGACCTAGATGGATGTGCTAAAGCGATGTCGGAGCGCATTAAGGACGACATAGAGATTAAAGTGCTCTGCCCGTCTTCGTCTTCCAAGGATGCGTGGGGATTATTTTGATATTTAAGTTAAGCGCTCTATAAGAATTTTGGCAAAAGACCTTCTTATTCCTTTCTTTGTAAAAATTTTAGTAGCCGCCTGTGAAGAAAGCTGCCGTGCATATGCAGCGAAAGTTGCTATCGTGGTTTCTGTATTTTATTAACTTCCTATATTTGGGTTACGTGACTTCGCTGCGAAAATCTCTAGATTTTGAAGATTCCATAAAGTCGCGAAGGCACGTAGTAGGTAAACGTAAAGTTGCCTGAATATAGAGAGTTTGATGTGCATTCGCGCACAGTGCACTCCAACTAGGCATCTGGATGCCTCAGAAAGTTGTTGGACTACCTAAGATTGAAAGAGGAGGATATTCCTTGTTACCTATTTTTGTTTGTTTTTCTATAAGTTATTTAAAGCAAATGCATTTGCATTCTACGGTACGAACTACGTACACATACATATATGTAGACATTTTCGTACAAATTTTTCATGGGAAATGTTTTCGCAATGTGCATGTAATTGGCGGACTGTTGCTTCTAGCTACGAGTATATGAAGAGTCAAGAGTGGTGCAGCAGATGTTGCATAGACTTCAAAATCACCTTGTAAATAAATTTTAAAAATGCTGCAATGAAATTTTGCAATTTTAATAATATGAGTTTTATGTTTCTGAAGAAATTCATGTTATGTAATTTCAACAATTATTTCATAATGTTTGTTCGGCAACACACTTCCTGAAAAGGAAAATAAAATTTTTAGTTACAACTTCAATGTGATCTTTATCTACTTATCTTTGGGGACCAAGCTTGGTGCTCCTTCAACGATGGCCAGTCATCACTAAGGATCCAGAGATCATCCTGAAAATAGAAAAAGAAAGGATTCTTATTAGCTGCTACTCCACATTTCAAACACACAATATGTGTGCTTAAAGAGCCAAAGAGCTCTAGTTTTTAAGGCCTAATTCATGGCCAGAAAAGTCCCTAGCATAACCAAAAAACATGCAATTTGCAGCGAGCAAATTCACTGCGCGAAGGACTTCTTACACTATATTTCATGCTGAATATATGTTAACTACAATATATACTATGAGCAAAATGCTCATAATAACAACTTACCGTACTTATTTATCCAAATTCACCGGCAATTGGCACTAATCACACCCGAACGAACTGTCAAACTTTCCGTCACCGATATCCTTCAAACTAACATTTTCTGCGAGATCAGTGCTTTTCAATCTACATTTTCGCGACTTGCGGATTTTGCCTATGCTAATATAAAAGCATAAAAGTATGCAAGTAATGAATTATATCAACATAACCACGTTCATGTTGTGGAAAAGAGATGGCAAATGCGCAAGGGAGAAAACACTAGGTGGAAGATGTTCCAGGATCCACTTATTGGTGATGCCACAGTGTGTGGAAGGTGAATTAAGTCGGAAACCATGGAAAACTAACCGGAAACCATGGAAACTGATGTTTGACAAAGGAAACAAAAAGTACGGTATAAAAGAAGCAGCGCTGGACTTGCGTGGGTACATTCATATACATATATTATACCACAAACAATAATGTCATGTGAAACAATTCAAAAACGGCTAAAAATGTTGAAGGATATGATATATGTAAATCGAAAAAAATTATAGTACAAATTGAATGAGCAAGCTAAAGTTTTCTCATATTCTCATTTAGTTTCGTATTAAATGTAATTTTAAGTACGTACCTACATAGTGTGGTAAATTATGTAAAAAACTACATCCACTATATCAAAATTGTCAGCTTTGATAGTAAATCTGAAGTCGATAACGTCATATTTTTATCAAAGTTTAGCTTTATTACAGATTATAGGGATATTTGCGTCCGGACAATGCCGAGTACGTTCAGATAGTCTCTAATAAACTTTGTTATAATATAAAGTACTTAAATTATGAAATGTTTTTATACCTCTGAATTCAGTAATTCTAATCGATATCAGTTTCATTGCCCTGCTTTTCAATTTGAGTTATTAATTGGAAATTAGTTGGGGCATTAACTGCCTAAATTTTTATATTTGTTAATTATGTTGCACTGTTTCTATATACATACACTATTCATTTGTTTAGACTTTTATAAAATGAAAATATTGGGTGCCTAGGATGAGAAATGTTGATTTTGAATTATTGACAATATTCTAAAAATTTGTACGACTCCATTGATGCTGCAAATGATTTGTTATAATGAAAATTGAGTAAAATTGAATTTAGAATAGGACCAACATAATTAGAGTTATGTCAATATTTGATTGATTATTATCACAGAGAGCATTAGCTAAAATAATGAAAGTTCTGATCCGACGTCCAGGTACATTTTATATGTTCGATTTTGCTTGCCAGTTCGAATTTCCATCAGACCATCTATCATCCATAAAGTCACATATAGCCTTTCAATTTCAATCAGAAGTTGTCCAGAACTTTCAAAATATGTAGTTAGTTTGAACTTTTTAGGGCGAACTGCAACCAGCGGGTGGCTGTTTTAATCCAATAATATATTATTAAGCATCCGTGGCCTAGTGCACCTTCAGTGACATGTTTGGTAACTACTTCTGTCAGTCGACATTCTAATTTACATAAATTGCTATTGACCCGTGTATCAGGGTAAATATACTTTCGGCCTTTGAGGGACGCTTAACATTTACATAATATTTATAGTGTCTGGCACGGATGACTGCGGAGGACAAGAAAACTTTTGGGATAGTGTAGTTCTACCTCGGGGCATTTGATACTCTTTTGTGGCTGTCGGTGAGTCTGCACAAGTTGCAAACATTTCTCCATGGTCAATGAAAATTATTTGCTTCGTGGCAGCCACGGATGAGAGTTGGACCCCGGAACAGATGCACTCCTAAGTGTTTGCTTTAAAAGCCCAGGAGTCTGGTAACGAATTTCTCAAATAATGTAACTCTGCTCTGTGAGGAAACTTGGTCCGTAGTATGTTGTGACCTAGAGCAATTGGAATGACCCCAATAATGTGGGTAGCACGCAAATTGCATTTGTCAAATTTTGATGGTCTAACTCTCTAAGGATGAGCTTTAAAGCGGCTTTGGGCATTTTGATTAAACCCATCGGAATATTCTAAACGCATGCCTTCCTAGAAGATATTGCTTTAAAAATCAGTAGATATTTGGTTTAGGTTGGGTATTCCGCAATATTACATAAAACTATGAAAATAAATTTTATTAAAATTATTAAAATAAGTTTTATTGTTCAGGGGTATTTCTAAAATAATGGTTAAATTGTTGTTAAATCGTTAAACAGTATGTTTAAAATAAATCCTTACAAACTTTAAATGTAGTTAAACATCTGATTGTTCACTTGCTTTTGCATAATTAAAAATAATAGATATCGAATAAAAATGATTGCCATAACTAAAGTAGGTATTTCGAAATTCTATGACATCGATGTCTTATAAGATACGTTGATTTTAAAATTTTGTGTTAATTTCATCTCTTCTTTAGCCCTATAACAATTGCGACAAAGTGGTGTTAAATCAAATATTTTGATTGCAGAATAGATTTGTAAAATCAAAAGTTTCACTAAATTCGTAATCTTGAAAAATTCAACTGCGCAATGTAAAGAATTTAACGATGCCGATGCATTGGTAATGTTATTGATAAATTTAAAGACAAATTTAATATAAAATTATGGAAGTAATTACGCTTTCATTAATTAATAACTTAATAGTTTATTCCAAAATAAAATAAAATAAATTACTACTTTTACCATTTCTTTTCCAAAATCTTGTTCTGGCGAAAGCGAATTTTTCCTATTGTATATTTTTTGCTTTAATCCCTGTTGAAGTCTTTGTAGAATTGAATGTGCAAAAAAAAGGCAAACATACAAATATTAAAAATGGTTTTTATAAGCTGACGATGAGTGCAAAAGTAATGAAAGGTATGAAATATTTAATTTTGGAATATCTGTTATTAACAAATTACATTGCTAGTGCGATAATTCATGCTAGGCAATCATAGACTTTGGCTTTCGCAAGCTAGAACTATGTAGATCTAGAGACTAGAGCTAGAACTTCTCAATACTTTCAACAACGTTTTTTTGATTTCAAATTACCTATGCCGCCATTCAATATATTACAAATCGTTTCAATATTTTCAATTGCATCTATAATTCAAAATTAAAATTATAATATCAAAGACACAAGTATTGTGTCATTGCGGACTGCGGAGACTTTAAAGAAATGGGGAATTTTATTTGTAATTACTGATATGTTCCTGAACTTTAAATATTCAAAATTAATAAAAACGAAAAGGCGCATGGATGAAATGCTTTATATTAGTATGGTAACTTTTTATTACAACACTAATTTTGAAAGGAAATAAAAAACTTGTTGAAAATTGTAAAATTGGATGCACTGAATCGCAAAATCCAATTGATCCTTTTGGCTGTGACTTTCCCTCAGCAAATGGTGGCTCAACCAAAATTTTCCGGAAATTTTTGAGCCAGTTACAATAATTGGAGGGCTTTGAAATTTTAAGTGGGTAACAAAAAGTTGCACTGCTCAGTGCATCGGCAGCACAGCGCATCGAGTCGAGAAAGCCACCTCAAGACAAATTTCGCTAACAACATCCCCGAAATTCTTGCAACTTCGGGTGCTGCAAACTTGGAATTTAATTCATTTTGTTTGGCACTTGAAAGTACTCATTTACCTTATAATTAAATCTGGCAAAACTTTTAATCAATTTGTTTAGACATTGCGGGGAAAGATGCTGGCATCTGCTACTTGCCAGCGACTCCAGCTTTTCTCTACTTTCTTTTGGTTGGGGGGGTGGGAGCGGAGTGCGCAGAGATGGGGCAGCTCGAGAAAAACGGAGCCCGCAAGTGATTAGGGAAATTAATTTAATTAATCCGTGACGAGTTCAGATGCTCCTCTGTAAGCAGCCACAGCTCGGCGTCGAAATATTAAGCAAACGAATATTTTCGCGGATGTCGGATACTTTGGTGGCGCCAATTCCGCGAAAATTGTTGCAATCAGCACTTCGACGCCGCCCCGTCCGATGGAGCGAGACGACTTAAATTGCTCAAATTTGTGGTAAAAGGAAGAAGGTCGTCCGTTGAATTGCAAAGCCATTTAATGGGACCTCCACAAACAGCTCTGACAACGAGCGGGGAAATTTTAAATTATCCCATCACGTGACAATCGCAACAAGTGCCGAACAACTTCGAGAAAAGTTCTGGCATCCATTCAGAGCTGCTTTAGGTTCTTAGCGGTGACAATAACGCGGAATTACATGAAAACGGGCATCGGAAGGTTTTCGTTATTAGCAAAAGTTGGAAGTTATCCTCGTTCCCAGTTCCTTCGAATGGAATTGGAGGAAAGACCATTCTTCCACTTCGGACAAGTATTTGCCAAGAAATTTGAAGTGCTTCTGGAATTTTGAGAGCTATGTCGAATGTGCAAGGAATTCTCGGAGAATACTTAGCAGGCTTAGTTTCATGTTAGTTTTATTTCTAAAGATTTGTTCAATGGTGTGGGGACGTGGCAGAATAAATATGAAGTACAAAAACGGGAAAGCAAAAGTCTAGGAAGAGTATAGTTCACCTAGAAAAAAATAAATAATTGTCGTAGGCTTTACTTTATAAATTAAAAAATAGATCACAGTCACTTTTTGCTTTGACTTGTAACCGAACAAACAAAAGAAAACAACTTTTCATTATAAGGGATTTAAAAAATGGAAACAATTTGGTTAAAACAATAAAATATTGTATATACATAATAAAAAGTTCTTATTCGATTGTATAAGGAGGAATTTTACAAACAAGGAATGAGTATAATCAACAACTTTAAAAATAAAAAATTCCAAAGCTTTTGGGATACAGATATACCTATTATTTTAAATTTAATGTGGTGTGTTTTACCTTTTCAACTACCACCAATGGCTTTGAGTTTTGTTTCATCATTTATGATTTCGAACAAAGTTTTTATAATTGAACGTACAAAAAAAAACATACATTTTAAAGTAATTGGATATTAGCAAAGACCATATAAACTAAAAGATACACAACCAGGAACAAGCACTTCAACGGGCCTGGGACCTGATATCAGGTCCCATAACATGTTGCGGGCAAACTAGCTTTTGGCATCATGTTGCAGTTGAGAGACATATTTGAATCTTTCGCCACAGAGTTTTAGGTGAGAGTGAGAAGTTCCCGTATGACATTTTCGTTCGTAAAGGAGGAAGAGGCAAGGAAGGAAAGACTTCGCTTCCCTAAGGGGGTAGGAACGAGGATTGAACAGCTGAGAATTGTTTGTGAATTAGCTGCGCGGCGCTTCGAATTTATCTGTGGGGTGGGTGGTTGCTGAGATTGCGTGAATGAATTAAAATTTTGATTACACAGGTCAACACCAAATTTGCAGCCGAATCATAACGTATGAAAATTAATAACATAAAAAATATTATGCGTTTCGGTTTCAGTTTTTGAAGTAAAACTTCTTTACGCACGCTTGACTTGGGGAGTAATCTGGTGAATGTGTGACGAGAGCGTTACGAAAAGTGTGATAGGGCGAGGCGAACGGAGGTTGAGAGGGAGATATAAGTTAGTTCGTTTGCGAATTTGCTAGCGTTACGCGAACGGTGATTTCTTGATTATTTCGTAATTTCATTTCGTTCTTGAACAATTTTATAAATTAATATTTTGTTCAATACATTAAATATTCTACGTTTAAAGTGAATTAAGTTGTAAATTCATTTTAAAGTTCATATTTTGTGAATTTTCGGGTGAATAATAACAAATTATAGCAGGAAGTGACACAATGAAAACCGATAATAAATTTAAATATTTGTAGAAAATTAATATATGTATAATGTATATACATGTATATATTATACATATATACATATATAAACATATATATATACATACATACATAAAGATGGAGCTAAAGAAGTTTGAGAAGTCGTGTGGTCTAAAGCACACTCGTTTTTTTTTTGTTTAGAAATATATCAAAAACTATTATTGATTTTTGTTAAGATCCGTGAACAAAAGACTGGTAGCAAAGCCCTATGTATTAATAAAACATTTATTTAGTAGAACCGCTCTATTCGGAATAAGGAAAAATCTAAAACAAAAATTGTGCAATGCCGGTTGCTTTGCTTTTACAAAAACCAAAACACTACTTGACTCTAAAGAGTCATACACAAATTAATGATAAGTAGAGAATTTGACTATATCTAACAATTTTTCTAAATAAACAAAGATGTACGGAAGTAGTAATTTTAAGCAATTTATTCAGAAATTAATCAATATTACATATGTCAAAACAGTAGACACATGAGATTTCTTTAAATTTTTGAAGTGGTGCTTCCTCCTCCCTCCTGTGTCCATCCTTTCATTCTTTGCAGCCTTCCGAGGAAGAATCTCCAGCTTCACTAGCACTGGAAAATCCCACTTTTTCCTCCTTGCTGCGCGATTGAAGGTATTCGAGGAATTGTTTTTTAACTCCCGCCTGGTCAGCAGCCTCTACCAACGTACGAATATATTCTAACTTTATGTTGGTAGCCTCCTCAATCACCTTAAGCAGTTTCTCACCCATTTTATCCATTACTAAATATTTTAATATTAATGGAAGTTTTTAATTTTAATAAAAGATTTTAATTTTACCTAATATAATTCGGTCCAATCGAACGTGGCTAATTCCTGTCCTTGTTGAAAATATGTGAAAATAATTTTGTCGTTTGTTTTAAATTGACTTCACTGTCTGCTATGTTTGAAAAAATGTAGAATTCAAAAAAGGACGCCACTGAATTTTAAGAAATTCATTTCAAGTAGGCCGCACACTGAGTATTCAAATGCGGTACGCATGCAGTTTTCTTGCATCATAGAGGCATCATATAAGCAGCGCACTTGTATTCAAATGAGCATCCGCACATTGAAACTGCACGCTAGCTGCAAGTATAAATCATGCAATCGTCAAGAATTATTCATGCTGTATAGAGCTGAACATGCTCAGCTTGGATAATGCATTTTAGTCATTCATAGGATTTTGTAGTAAAGGATTTCAAAGAATTTCATAGCAAACCATGCACATTCTTATTTACAAATTAATTTCAGTAATCGTATACCATTTTACGAAATAATTTCTCAAGGTTTATCCATATTCGTTTCTTTTTTTCTTTTTCAAAAGCTTATAAGCTGCAGCAAGTACTACCCAATCATCCGATTCTGAAGATAACATATTTAATTAACAAATTTATTTTAAAAAAAACACAAATTCCACCCACTTTGGTTTTGGGTCTCGGTAGTTTAAAGATTCCCTTCCAGCTGCTCTGTATAGATGATGTACATATGAAGTCCCAATGTGCACCTTCACATGCATCATTCAAATGCTTTATGAATGAAGCACAAAAATGCATTGCATGCGTACTGCATTTGAATACTCAGTGTGCGGCCTGCCTCATGTGTAAAACCGCTTCGCTCATGCTCAATTTCAAATTCAAAAAAAGGGCGCCTACTGAATCTTAAGAAATTCAAGAAGCTAAATTAACTTATATATTTACTATTTTACGTATTGGTCTTACGAAGTTTGAGAGAGAGAACGAGAAAAAATTCTTACTGTGTAATCTACTTATTCTTAACTATAGAAGACAACCGCAACGTTTTACTTTTCTTATCACCCTATAAATTCCCATTCCTATGTACCTACCATTTTTAATACAAACTAGTAAATACTATAGTAAACACAAGGCTCTAACTTAGACTAATCGTTGTTACGGAATCGCAAATTACTCTAAATTTAGATTTTAGATTCTAAATTCTAACTCTAATTCGTTAGGGAATCCCAGGGCTGATATTTTTAAACTTTTTTTTAAACCGTTTTAAGGACGAATTATTTAAAGATGAAATTTCTCATATTTGACAGTGAAACGATATTGCAGTAAAATAAATAAAAACATTATTTTTACAAATCATGCAGCAATAAATTTGATCAAATTTTACGTTTTACGATAATTTTTCTATAAACTACAACCACAGATAAGATATCTTATTCTGTTTTCTTAGTAACTAACTAAAATATCATAATGCAATATCTGTAAGTATACATATTTTATGCATGTTTGCATTGTAAGTTGCATAGCGCCAGACGATGCCGCTTGAGTGGGATATGTTAAATAAATTTATTTATTTTTTACCAGGAGTAAACTTTTGTCCACATTATGTAGGTACTTGATTTTATTTCTTTTTGTGTAACAGATAGCTTCAAATGTTGCTCATGTTTTTGCAATTATAAAATAAATTACATACCCTTTTTAAAATAAATTTCGCGCATTAACTTTTCATATATGTACACTGGTGGACAAAATAATAGGTGTGGATAATTATTTTGAGATATTTTTTTTATAAAAGTCGAAACAAAACTTTTTCTACTCTGGTTGTCTTAACAATAGTTCAAATAGTTGAAAGAATCATAAAATCTTAAAATTAATTATTATGTATTAAATTCATTCTTGCATATTTAGATTCCTTGTGGACAAAATAATAGGTGTGTTCAGCATCTCCTGCATTATAGTAAAATTTTCAACTTTATATTTAGGCCTCAGGCAATAATTTATAATCATACAA
Source organism: Machimus atricapillus (assembly GCA_933228815.1). Lineage (NCBI taxonomy): Eukaryota > Metazoa > Arthropoda > Insecta > Diptera > Asilidae > Machimus > Machimus atricapillus. The sequence goes on along the minus strand of OW121787.1, from coordinate 25,769,592 downwards.
TTTAATAACCTGTGTAGCCATACTTATTTTTAAAAAGGGCTTCAATTCTCCTAGGCATTGAAGAGATAAGATTCTGACAAGTCTCTTTAGGTATTCCGTACCATATTTCCTGAACATTTTTCCATAATTGCTCTTTATTTGAGGATATACGCCCCCTCAGTCCTCTCTTCAGTTCACTCCACAAATTCTCAATTGGATTGAGATCGGGGGACTGACTTGGCCATCTTAACGTGGTGATATTTTGATCCTTCAGCCACTCACTCACTAACTTCGATGAGTGTTTTGGATCATTATCATGCTGAAATCGCCATATCAAGGGCATATTGTCATCAGCATATGGCAACATAATATTCTCTAAAATATTTTTGTAATCATATTTTGTCATCGTGTCCTTTATATGAAATATGGGGCCTACACCGTTCCAAGAGAAACATCCCCATACCATAATGTTACCTCCACCATGTCTGATTGTCTTTTGGGTGTATTTAACATGGAATTCTTTTCCTTTTGGGCGACGTACATTTCTTCCCGAATCAGACGAGAACAAATTAATTTTTGTTTCGTCGCTCCATAGGACATTTCGCCATTTTTTTTGCCCTTCAGGGCCACACCAGGTTCGATGAGTCTCGGCAAACAATTTCCTCATATTTAAATTTTTTTTTCGTAGTAAAGGAACTTTACGGGCTATTCTGCCAGGAAGCTTAGCATCTACCAATCTACGCCGAATTGTTCGAGATGATACACCAATGCCCATTTCAGCAGCAATGAGTCTTGATGACTTAAAGGGGTCTTTTTTTGCCTGAATTACTATATCTCGATCCTCCGTTTTCGTCGTCGATCTAGGCCTACCTCGTGTTTCAGGAGAATTTTTGTATTTCAGGGCATTTGTGACAAAGTTTTCGGATCGTCCCAGAGATTGCGCAATAAATTTATAAGTTTTTCCTTGACTTCTCAGGCGCTGCACTATGCGCCTTTCTTCTAAAGTGCAGTGACCTTTTCGACCCATCTAAAATGTGACTTGTTGTTAATTTCTTTTTAGTTCGAAGTGTTTAAGCACCTTTTAAAACTTTTACTAAGAAATTAGCTTAAATATAGTATATTACACTTTAATTTTTCTCAAATCTCTTATACACCTATTTTATTGTCCAACTAAAATTTGACAAAATCTTACTGCTGTTGCAATAACTCACTCTTATTGAGCGCAATATTAAAACTGATTGTGAAATTGGCTACACAACTCTTGCACCTGCAAGCACATAACGGTTTATTTCTTTTGTAAACAAAAAGTACGTGATGATTTCGCAGTGCCGAAATGTAACATGCGTACACCTATTATTTTGTCCACCAGTGTATATGTAAGGTACATATCTTTTTCACAGGAAATCAATACAATGAGATGCACGCTGAAGCATGGCTCACCTAGACATATTTTGCTTTAAAAAAGAAGTTGACTTTTATTTAGTTATTTTTGTCGAAGTCAAGAACCAACATAGTACTGCTAATTTTCATATATGTAATTGGTATGGATATTTAGATTTTGTATTGTTTTGAGGGGAAAATATTCTTAGAAACAATTAATTTTTCTGTGATTTTGGAGAATGTTATGTTACTTATGTTAATTTTTATTACTGACATTGAAAACTAAGCTCTTCTGGGACTATTGATTAAAATACTTACCAAGGAAAAATTCTTCTTTTTTATTAAATAAACGATTCCTGGTTCACTGTTCAATAGTGAGGTGGTTCAATTTGTAATAGCGGTAGTACACAGTGAACCAAATCCCTTTTTTTTTTAATAATGTACTTTATTCATGTTATATCCTGAAGGCCTCAGGTTAATTTCCATAAATCGGTTTGAATCGTAAAAATTCTTTAATAAAGTTGCTACAGTTCTCACAAATTCATCATAGCTACCCCTGAATTCAATAAATTTTTCCACACATAACGTCAAAATAATTCGATTGGATTTTTGTACCTCTTTTTTTGAAGGGCAAAATTAACTAACTTAAAAGAACTTGTTAAAAAATTTAGAACTTTATTACGGAATTTTTTTTTCCAAAAAGGGCTGTTGTAAGATCTTTTTGATCCGATTCAAACGGATTCAACAATATGTAGGGCCCAATTTCAAAATCTGTAACTGTCGTCCAAGTTCAAGTTTTTGAAGTAAAACTTCTTTACGCACGCTTGACTTGGGGAGTAAGCTGGTAAATGCGTGACGAGAGCGTTACGAAAAGTGTGATCGGGCGAGGCGAACGGAAGTTGAGAAGGAGATATAAGTTAGTTCGTTTGCGAGTTTGCTAGCGTTACGCGAACGGTGATTTCTTGATTATTTCGTAATTTCATTTCGTTCTTGAACAATTTTATTTTTATTTTTTTTTTTATTCCTTAAAAATGTAAATATGTAATTACTTGAAGATATTTTGTAATTGAACTTTTCGAATAATCTCTTTATTGAAATTTGGGAAAGCCAAACCCTTTTATTAGGATATGAACTTTGGTGGGTGATTTCACTCTTAGAAAACTGTATACTCAAAAAATAAAATAAAATAATAACCGTATCCAAGATTTTGAAGGAGGTTAATATATTAAAAAAAAAAAAATTTAAGGGAAGCAATTTGGATGGTTTCCTCGAGGGTATAAAAAGCTTCAAAACAAGTTTGCCTTGTAGCCTTATAAGGGATGTACACGACCTGAAGTACACATGATTAGGAGAATTTTATCTTTTAAATGGTGTTTCGTAAGTTTGTTTTTTTCGCAATATTCTGAGTACAGGCAACTCAATTAGTCTTAACTGGTTTTCATATTAAAGCTGTAGGTATAAAAATCCATAGGGTTAAATGTCTTTCTTATTAACAAATTTATTCAAAATAAAGACTTGGGTATATGAGATTTTGCCATGATAAACTGTTGTTATATTTTGCTAAAATATCTCTAGTTTATTTCCATGTCTTTGTTAATTCCTCAAATTTGTCGCTACCAGTAAATGCTAAGTAATGCTAACTCTAAGGTTTTGTTTTTATTTTCGAATAAAATTGTACGGTTAATTGTCTAGTTCTTACTATTATGTTGTAAAATGCATTTCTAAAATGATATTCATTCAACTCTGTAAGTTTATATGTAGTTTCAGAACAACAAAACAAGATTGAATTGCATTTACACACATCCTAATAGAAAAACAAAAATCGCAAATTTGAAAGCGACCGAACTTGCCATTTTGCATGCTCAGCCTGAAATTAAAAAAAAATTGATCAATGATCCTATCAAATTCCAGCTACACGGCCTTTGTCTGATTTTGTGGCCACGTTGTGTAAATAATTGAATAAGAAAATATGTTCCATTAATTAAGTAAACATTCCAAGAAGTTGGATTCGAGAAGTTATTTCTTAATTAGTATTTCTTGAAAGAAGTAAACATGGTTTTCTGAATAAAAATTTGCCAATAGTTTTGTTATCATACCTACTCGTAAAGGCAGTTGCTACAATAAACACTTATAGTTTCTTTAAACTGTTTTACTGTAACTATCGCGTTTAAATAAAATGTAACCGCCTCTTATCAACTGCAAAGAACACATATTACTATATAGAAGCATTTTTTGAAAACGATTATGAATTAGGTAGATGTGATATGAAAAAGTAAAATGATTTCATTGATAACAGAAAATAATTACGAAAATAAAATATATTAATTTTTAAACTCACTAAATATGTAAGTACAAAAAGTGATGCAGATTGCTTTGTAGGTTTTTTTGGTAATACTTCAAAATTCAGATACGCTTTTTTTTAGCAAAAAAAAAATCTTACTCCCTTAATTTACGGGTTTCAGTCCCAATTGTTATAGTTTGGTTTAGTTCTAATGTTGTGTTATTAAAAGATTAAAATTAAAAAACAAATTTCTAATTCGTAGAGAAAGATATGTTTAAATTAAAGAAAATAAGAAACAATAAATTTAGCAATTAATTATATGCAATTGAAAAACTCGTTGATGTAAAAGTAATGTGAGACCTACACAAACATTGATCTCATAAAGTCCATATGGCCATTTTTCAATGGGCAATATTACCAGTAAAGCTAGATTAAAGTCCCCAGCAATTTTCATCAAAAAAGCTTCAATCTGCGTACGGTCCAGTGGCGGCGCTTCCATCATTCAGCCTACCCCACTCGTGCGCGAATATTGAAAAATACAATTTATGTTTGCATTAATCTTCGTTTACGTTAAATGAGAACGATAAACAAAAGTAGAAATATTTCTGGGCCTGCACACGATGAAAATCAATTGAATGGCCGTGGCCACTGAACTGATTTCATTGATTTATTTAAATGCAATTACAAGAGCGCGTCGGCACGCAGTATACACTTGGCTCCGGGAAATTCCTTTGTTACGAAAAAAACCATTCGTCCATTTTTACGTTACGGAATTTAAAAAAATAAAAATAAAAAAATTGTTGCAAAAAATTAATGCTAATAATTGTATTAATTTTTTTTTTATTGTATATTTGTAAGTTTAGGCGTTTAATGTATAAAAGCCTTTGCATACATACATATATCTCAAATACCTATACGACTGCACAAAATCATAATCCTGCAGAAAACCTCTTTTGGTCTAAAATAGCGCCTCTCTAACTCTTAAGTCGATTAATAAATTGGACTTTTGTCATAATGTCGTTAAAATTATTAATAATTCAAAAATTCTATACATCGTACAGGACAAATAGTCACGGAGCTCGTCGTGCCGTGGTAGATTTGTAATTCTGGGAGCGCTAGTCCGTCGGTCGCTGCACAAAAGCAGTCGGTACTTAAACACAGAGATTATGCATTCAAAATGCATTAGAATATCTGTTTCTGCTGGGTGCACACTGCACCGTGCAGGGCGTGCGGCGGCGGGCGGGCGGCCGGGTTTTCCGGGACCAGATCCATCTCGAGGCCCGGGAGCTCTAGATAGGAATTTGCCTATTTGCAGGGCGTCATTATTACCCATGGCTGGGTACCTCGTCGCGTCGAACAAAACCGACAGAAGCTGTAATGGTACCCTTTCTTGGGGAGGAACCCTGCCACTTCCGGTGCGGCGAAGAAATTCAGATTAGCACCTTCGCCTCCTACTACCGAAAGATTTCGATGAGACGGTGTCGGTAGCGAGAACTTCAGGCGATGAATTTTGAATAACGCCTGCAACGAATCAATTAATTACACCCGGAAAGGGCTGCAGAAGAGATCGGGCGACCTGCAACATATCTTTCGATGTATCAGGAATCAATTAGAAGCGGTATTTGCAGGTGTCGGAGATTAAGCACAATCTGATTGTTCTTATCGCGCGCGTAATTAATTAATCGACTACTTTTGCCGGAAATGGAGGCGTATTCAGGCAATTTGGGATATCATGTTAGTGCCAGCATCAGTTGCTGGCTCTGGGTTTGAAGTATGCGTGCGTAGGAACAATACAGTGTAATATTTATATTGAAGTGAAATACTTGGCTACTTTTACATACATATTTATCTACATATAATCGTTAAATTTTAAAGCTATAGTTATTAAGGGTTTGGGTTTCCAATTTAACTCCACTTTCCAGCAGGATACTAATTTTTTTTATTTTATAAAAATGTATTTTTCTATACTCAGAGAAAAGTTATATTTTGAAATAATATCAAGTTAATGTATACCTAAATTAAAATGTTCGATTTGTTATAGGGAAAAATGTTAATATGTATAAGATTTACATTTCAAATTATCATAATGACATTTTCAGTCAAAAATTTTAAATTAATCCTACAAGTTGCATTGTAGGATATAGTATACATATTTCTCTATTTATATCTATAAAGCATAATTTTACATATATTTTTAAATTATCAGATTTGAAGTAAAAGAGTGATATACAAAAAATTATATTGAGTTAAAACCAGGTGTATACTATGTTTCTTTATTGCAGGTATACCGAAGACTAATTTATTTTTTGTAAACACGTTGCTCGGGCACAACTATCCCTCCAATGTCACGGTAGGAGCATGCTTCGTGACCGGCAAACCACAAAAAAAACCGCAACATGTTTTTCTGCACTATTTTTTTTATCGTCCGTAAGTTCTTCGTATTCCGGAGTGATGAAAACACTTTGTGTGGAATAAAACTATTTATTTAAAGACTAAACACATAATATATATAAGCTCTTTGGCTTCGGGCAAAGCGCGCTGCCTCCTCGGTGGTTGATGGCGGAAGAGAGATCGAACCGGGGATCTGACAGCCGACGTCTGCAGCGATGCGTTGTGAATGGACGGTGGTTCTCAGAACCCTCTTAAAGGCGCCAGATTTAAATGTGCGCTACAGCGTTATCTCCAACACCCCTTCTCGCGGTCGCACATTTATAGCTCTCCAATCCAAGACGCTCCACACAATGATTAAAATTTTCCTTTGGCAAAGGCTTGATAAACACATCGGCCAACATCCGATCCGACGGGCAGTATCGAACGTCTATGATTCGCTTGCTCTGCAGGTCCTGGATCTGATGATAACATACGTCAATGTGCTTGGTCCTTGCTCCGCTGCGGCCTGAAATTAAACATATGCAACCCTGATTATCCTCAAACATCACCGTAGGTTCCCTCAATGGTACTCTCAGGTCCGTGAGCAATTGTCTGAGCCACAACAATTCTCTGCTTGCCAGGGAAGCTGCGATGTACTCAGCTTCAGTAGACGACATCGCGACAGAGGTTTGTTTTCTGCTGGACCAGGCTACAACGCTTTCACCTATCAAGAAAACATAACCACTGGTTGACTTTCTGTCTTCTCTATCACTGGCCCAGTCTGCATCAACATAACAGACAAGTTTGCTATCCTTCCTAGATGACAGTTTTAGCTTCTTATCCACGGTATGACTTAAATATCTCATCACTCTCTTCACTGCCTTCCAGTCGTGATCTGTCGGCTTCTCCACCCGTCTACAAAGCAGACCGACTGCAGCCGCTATGTCTGGCCTCGTTGCGGTGGCAATATAAAATAAAGAACCTATGGATCTTCGATAGAGGTTGTTGTTCTCTAGCTGATTCGTATTATCCTGGGGTGCGGTCAGGAATCCTGTCTCCATCGGAGTAGCCACTGGTTTCGGTTCCAGCAAGCCATATTCGCTCAGCAACTTAATTATTTTCGCCTTTTGCTGTAACAAGAATGACCCATCTGGCTCACGCTCGACCTTGATTCCTAAATAGTGGCTAACATCCCCTAGATCTTTAAGTCTGAAATGTTTCTGGAGTTCCCCACTTACTTTCTTTGTTGTTTCCGGAGATCCGCCAGCTACGAGTAAGTCATCTACATAAAGCAGCAAATATGTTGTACTTTTGTCTTTCTCTTCCCTCGAATAGAGGCACGGATCTGCCTTTCCCTGGACAAGACCCATTTCCAAGAAGGTATCTGCTGCCTTTTTGCTCCACACTCGGGCCGACTGTTTCAAGCCGTAAAGGCTTTTCTTCAATTTTAGTACCTTATTTTCATGTCCTGGTCTCACAAATCCCTCTGGCTGTTCCATGAAGATTTCTTCCTGTAGTTCTCCATTCAGGTACGCACTCTTGACATCTAAATGTCGCACGTGAAGTCCTTGTTGTGCTGCCAAGGCCAACAACAATCGAATTGTATCATGTTTAACGACCGGAGCAAATGTTTCGTCGTAATCTTCTCCGTACCGTTGTGAGAAACCTCGCGCCACTAGTCGTGCCTTATATGTGTGTATTTTTCCTTCACCGTCTGCTTTCCCTTTAAACACCCACTTGCAAGATATGGCCCCTTTTCCAGGGGGAAGATCCGCCAATTCCCATACCTGGTGCTTATTTAGCGATTGCATCTGCTCTTCGGCAGCTGAGCGCCACAATTTCCGTTCTCGTATCGGCATCTGTTCCATTTCGGACCAACTCTTCGGTTCCTCCGGGAATTCTTTATTTATTTTGTAGGTTAATTTCGCTGGCGGCTTACCTTTGCTTGATCTTGTAGAGATACGTATTTGTGGTGTAGCAGGAGGTGTATGAAACTCCTCAGCGTCTTCCGTATCCCCTTCTGGCTCCTCATCTATTGGTGTTTCTAGGGTGACGTAATGTGATGGAGGTATCACCCTAAGATTCTCGGCTTGATGTGGTGACACTAAGGAAGATTCCACTTCATTCTCCTCTCTCTCTAGCCGCTGTATCCGTGTTCTCGGTTTGTCCTCGATTATTTTAACAGTTCTGCTGATCCATACCCTGTCCGTTCTGGGATCTAAGACCCTATATCCTGCGGTATTGCCGTGGTATCCAATTAGGACTCCTTCTTCAGCTTTGTCGTCCCACTTCCTTCGCTTTTCTTTCGGAACTAATGAGTAGACTTTCGAACCAAAAACTCTTTTATGCGCCAGATCAGGCTTCTGCCCCGTAAACAACTCTAAAGGTGTTTTTTCAACACTCCTACTTACTAACCTGTTCTGTAAATAAGTTGCGGTTAGGACTGCCTCTCCCCAGAAACGGTTTCCCAAATTTGCGTCTAGCAGCATACATTTCGCGGATTCGACCAAAGATCTGTTCTTCCTCTCTGCCACTCCATTTTGTTGTGGTGTATATGTCACGGTGAGTTGATGTTCAATGCCCTCTTTCCGCAGAAATTCTCCAAGCTCCTTCGAGATATATTCCCTGCCGTTGTCCGTTCGGAGGGCCATTGGTTTTCTCCCAAACCTTGTGGTCATTGCTGCCACATATTCCTTAATTACACCGGATACTTCATCCTTTGCTTTCATCAGCCTCACCACGGTGAATCTGGAGTAATCATCGATGAGCGTTAGAAAGTATATATTCCCACTCGGCGTTTTAGTTTGCATGGGTCCACAGAGATCCGAATGAATAAGTCTCAACGGCTCTTTTGTTCTCTGTCGATTATCTGTGAATTTTGAACGTGTCAACTTCCCTTTAATGCACTCCTCGCACGTTATATCTTCTGAGCATGGACAAATACGAATACCTGTGGCCAGCTCCCTATCGACTAGGGTTTTAATTGCCGCGGGATCCCGATGGCCTAACCTTCGGTGCCATTGATGTACGCATGCTTCCTCCTTTGCTGTGTAGGCTGCTGCCTGCTGATTCGTTGTTTTCAGGCGATATAAAATCCCGTCATATTCTGCCTTGGCCACGACTCTTTGACCATCGAAAATTTTGCATCCTTCTTCCTCAAACACAACTTTGTATCCTTTTTCTGTTACGCATTTGACGGAAATCAAGCTGTCGTTCAACTGTGGGATATAAAGAACGTTATGCATTTGAATAATCTGATTCCTGCCATCCACTTCGCAAGCAAGGTCACCCTTCCCAGTTCCGGTGGCAGTTACCGCTGAACCATCTGCCAGATAAACCAAACTTTCCACAGTGCGCATTTCCGAGAAAAAACTTACATCGTTTGTCATATGGCTTGTTGCACCAGAGTCAACGCACCAACCTCTGGAACTTGTCTGCCTGTTCCGAGCTTCAAAAGCGACATGTTTCTGACTACCCTTACACTCATCTTCACCAGATGAAGGCTTCATTGATTCTGTTGTTGTTTTTGCCTGCTCTTGTGCCTTCTTGTACCACCTACAATCCGCTTTCAAGTGCCCCGGTTTCTGACAATAAAAACACGCCCTTGTTTCCTTACGACCTTTTTCGGACTTAATAGATTTATTTGGAAATTTAAATTTTTGACCGTAATATTTACCAGAGCCTATTGACTTCAGTGCTAATTCTGAGCCTCCGCCGTTTGACTCGCCCTTTACTGCAACTGCCTCAGTCCTCCTCTGGTACTCATCCAAGATTTTCCCGGTGACATACTCAAATGTTAAATCCCTTTCATCACGACCCTCAAGCGCTGTGACTAATCCAGAGTATGATTCTGGTAAACTGACCAACAAAATGGCGACGATTTCCTCATCCTCGAGCGGTTTGCCCGATCCTCGAAGTAATCCCACCACATGCATTATGGAACCGATGTGCTCACTCATTGGACCGCCCCTGTAGTGAATTCCGTATAGCTTCCTTCTCAAATACAGCCTGCTACCGGACGTTGACCGCTCATACTTCTTGCTTAGAATGTTCCAGGCCTCGTGTGCCTCATCCGTATGCTGGATTTGTATAAGTTGGCTGTCCTCCACACTTAAGGTTATGTATGCCATTGCTTTGTTATTCTTCTTGTCCCAGTCGGCGGCCACCGGCTGTGTTTTGGCAGTACTCACTGTCTCCCATAGCTCATCTCGGACCAAAACCGCTTTTAATTTTGTTTTCCAATAAAGAAAATTACCTCCGTTTAGCAGGGGAATGTTCGACTTCAGGCCGTCCTGCATTTTAACCTCAATAACTTGTTGCTGTCAACTTTTACTTCTGGTTTTGAGCTGGTGATGCCGGTAAGCTGCTGGATTGTTGAGCTGCTGGGTGTCTGGGCCCATAACCTGATGAAAACACTTTGTGTGGAATAAAACTATTTATTTAAAGACTAAACACATAATATATATAAGCTCTTTGGCTTCGGGCAAAGCGCGCTGCCTCCTCGGTGGTTGATGGCGGAAGAGAGATCGAACCGGGGATCTGACAGCCGACGTCTGCAGCGATGCGTTGTGAATGGACGGTGGTTCTCAGAACCCTCTTAAAGGCGCCAGATTTAAATGTGCGCTACAGCGTTATCTCCAACACGGAGTCTCGTCAAATTTCGAACGTATAGATTCAAAAAGATCCCTACTAATTCGAGTGTCTCCGGAATTCTTAATTCTTCACTGCTGTAAGCCGGCACAGATTTTTCTAAATAATTCCGGACGCAAATCCGTTTTTTGGAACTTTGAAGCAAAACAATCATTTCTTCATCGTCACTAACACTAAATTCACTCGAATCGCTCATTTCCGCACTACTACTGGAAGAGGGGGATCTTGACATATTTTCGAAGAAATTAAGTAATTCCTTTTGTTTCTCAGTGATATTGATCGCTGTTTCTTTAATAGAATGAATGTTCTTCTGTCAAATTTATCTCTTTGACATTTTACGCACACAAGTAAGCCTTTCACGGTTTACCCAATTTTTACCTGAAGTCGTTTGGTAACTTTTCATGTTTATCCTCACTACCCTATGAAAGTTTTTACTATATTTTTACCCCAGAAAAATGTACCCAAAAGTTACTAAGCAGACCTAATTAAACTAAACTTTAATAAAATACGTTACAGATTTAAAATTTGTCAAATGTCTCTCAGGAGGTTAAGAACAACATGCCCATAGAATTTATTTTCAATTGCATAAATAATATTTGCATAAATCACCATAAACATATCACTGCTTAGCATTTCCTCCTCTCTCCTCTCTCTTCTCCCTTCACCCCCTCTTGGCAAAATAAAGTATTCGGAAAATATAATAGTTGGTATGAAAATAAACGATTTATTGGAAATCATTTAAAAAATAATAATTTTTAATATTCCTATATTACGGAATTCTTTTACATTTTGACAATACATAACTTTATGTCTAAATGATAAGTGATTTCTGCCCGTTTATTGTTTTTGGTTAAATGCTATCTTCCATAGAATGACGCAATGTCTAAAGATAATTTTATTTTTATTAAAAGTTCATTCATTAAACCATTAATTATAACCTTGTTATGAGTCATGATTATATCAAATGCCAAATAATTGTTACTTTAATAAGAAGTTATAGTAAAGCAAGTGGCGTTGGCTCTTATGGGCTATCAGTCCCGTCCAACCCCGTGGCGCCCTAAAAAGTGAATCAGAAAGGGAACGAGGGCGCCTAATCAAAGTATAACAAGTGTCTTTCCCAGGCACTTTGGAGCACTTTAAAATTTTCAATTGAAATATTTTGGGGTGGGTGCCTTGGGGCAATTTCCGAAACAGTGTAACACCGCATGGTGCTCTTATCTCCCTTAAAAATTGTCCCCATACTTCCTACTCGTATTTAACAGTGAGCCGTGCTGACGCCATTAGCTGCGCCACGTTTTTCGCCTATTAATCAATTTTACATTTCGGTGTCGCGCGGCAGATGAGACGCTCAGATAAGAAACGCATTACCCCGGGTATCAACAGCAATCTTAATGATATTACGACATGTTCCCTTACTAATAACTTGGGTAACTTTCTTGTGGGCGGTGAGTGGCTGAAGTAGGATTTGCATTACTTTTGCCCTCCCCCGCGGCCACTGTCTTTAAGAAAGTGAACCCTTGGCCTGAATAAAATGAGAAATGCCCGGGGGGCAGAGCCGCAGATTCTTGGGGAATCGGGACAGCCGACCGAATACTGGATATAAGAGATGACCAGCCATTTGGAATATCCTCGCAATTTATCAAAATCTTTTCGGACATATTTTCTTCGTATATTGTCCAGGCTCATCAAAAAAAGGGCACCGGCACTGCCTCGGCCCCTTTTTCTAGTTTTATTCGCTGCGATTATTGTTATTGTTGTTATTCTTGGCAGTTTATTGTTTTCTTTTACCGCCCTCAGCTTAAATTTGATCCTTTTGGTTTGTTTGCTTCCCTTTTCGCAGCTAACAAATTTATGGATAAGCGCGGAGCAAGAACCTTTTTTTATTGCCCCGAATTTCTCATCTTGATAGTCCGTCAACTGCTGGGCAAATGGGGTTCGAGCTCCAGCACGAAATGAGACAGAAAATAAATTTACTGGAAACTAGTTCTGATGACTTAATTCAGCTTTCTTTTGGCCTGATTAATTGGGTCATATTATTTGTTCTGAAAAGTTGTGGAACACGATCATTTGCCATTGGTTGTTGGGGGTTTGGAGAGTTACTGAAAAAAATGATAAGATGCGTTTTTTAGGGAAACAATGCTTTTTCCATAACTTCACAATTGAGGATTTTCTCACAAAGCAGTTAAGGAAATGATTCGAGAATATGCGTACATATATATACATACCTACTTAATAAATTATGTTATACGATGAAAGTAGGGTTGCCTCATTTTTAATATGTTCTTTTTTTTCCGACATTATAAAAAGTATGGTTTCGGCCTTATAAAAACCCGCATCTTAATAAGATTCACTACTATGTATTTTGTTGGAAGCAAAATGTTAAATATTATAAAAAATGTTTAGTATCCCATCCATAGTATTCCAACAAAAGATGTGTGTCTTCGTTTCCCATGTCTCCCCGATGCGAGAAGCATGAAAAGTGGTTCCATATGGGCTAGCCACGTCTCTCAGAAAAAAAAAAAACAACTCGGATTTCTGGGAAAAGTACATATACGGAAAATTAAATGACGTATTATTAATATGAATTTATTTTTAAATTTTGTAATATATGTGTTTACCCGTATTTAAATTAAGGAAAAGTGTCGAAGTTTGAAAAATGTTGTCCAGAAGCTATTCTAAGCGCAAACGATTTCAGAGATCACGGGATATTAGAATCTCCTCAATTGTTGTATCGGTCTGAAACTTTGGAAATACATACTTATTTGAAATTATGATGACAATACAATATATAGTATACATCTAATATCATTCTAAATTCAATATGGCGGACGTCTCCAAGATGGCGAATATATGTATACGCTTTCGACAACCTCCGTGAAACGGGTATCAGATTGAAATTGCCATATATAATTTGAAATTACCATATATAATTATCTATTAATTTAATTAATCTGAATGAAAGAAAATCCATTTTGAATGAATCTTTCAATTGCATTGAAATAGTAACCTGCATTTTTGACAGGACTGTGAGTCTATATACTTTAGTATGGTGAATTTTACCTAGTGTGGTGGCGTTGTAGTTAACTTGCTAATTTTTAATTTTTGAAACCACCATTATACTTGTTGAAAAAAATTAGTCGCTTGAGGAGGCAGAGATATACATATCTATGTATTATTGTTTTTACCCGACTGACCCAGAAGGAGGGTACGTTTTTCGCGCGTATTTATGTATATGTGTATGTATGTATGTAAACGCCGTGACCGATTTTTAAGAGTAAGGTGTAATTAGATTCGTCTCAATTGGAGGAGTGACATAGAGTATAATATTTAAATTCCAAATATATATTTAGGATTCACGTTAATTAAAGACGTCCAGTGCTTCTTACAATAGCGCAAATTTATTATTAAATGTTTCTATAATTCCAATTTCATGCAACTTTTACAACTGTGATAAATGAAACGACTGTGATAGATTATGCGACTGTGATAAATACACGACTGGCTTCTGTGATCAATTGGCTACTGTGATCAACTACTGTCTCACTACTGATAACCCCCACATATACATATAGGTATATTTGTTATAACACTTTTATGCTACCATTTTGACAGGAACTTCAAAATTTTTAGTTCTTTTTTACAGTTAATCGGGTTTTTTGGTTTTTCAAATTAACTTTTCTTGTTCAGGAGAGAAGCTTTCTTTAAAAAAAGAAAACAGGTAATTAAACTCGAATGTATATAAAATTAAATATATAACAATATCTTTAAATTATTAATAAAAGAAATATATAAAAAATATCTATAAAAACTGATAAATAATATTAAAACAATTATCAAAAAAATAAATGGGTATTCCGATTAATCAATAAGTTAATCAAACCCCCATAATAGTATTAATTTCAAGTCGATACCTGGAACTGTTCCTGAGAAATGGGGTTTTAAGGGATGGACAGGCAGACACACAGACGGACAATAAAGTGATGTTCGGTTGCTTATTTGTCTGAACTCAAAGATGTACCACATGTACGTTTTTTGTAATCATATTAAGATGAAATGATATCTGATCGTTTACATTGTAGGAAACATTCAACTCGCCATAAGCAATAAACTGTCGCGGTGCATTTAATTGCTCCAGTCGACTGCTTGAGTTGAGAGTTAAGCCATCTTTATCTCGAGAGACCCGTAAAACAAGGGCCACAATAATGGTCTTCACAGGCCATTAATCAATTACAATTATGCGGTATCGCATCCGGAGTGGTTCCTCGCTTTTACGTGATAATCCATCAGGACACGTTTGTTTAGGGCCGATTCTCATCCTCTGTCCGGCGAATAGACGCCAAACGAAATTTCTCTTCCTGAATCCAAAATGATAGGTAGGCTGGAGCTGTTGAATTGGCAGTCCACAACGATTTCGATTTACGATTGGAACTGCAAAACATTTACTATACCTCCTCCGAAACCCTCTACCAATTTCAGGTTTCATTTAGAGCTTATATGACCTCATCGGATATACTTTGTAGAGAATTTCGAATATTTACAGGCCTCGCTGCTGGCCAGAGTGCTTACAATTAAATGCGGTCAGAGTGTGCGAAACAAGCGCTCGCTTAATTGAAAATTCATGTTTTATTGCGATAATCATTCTACGATTGGAAACTTCCACTGCCGGATTAACTTATGCAGACTGAACCAGATTTTGTTTGCCTATGTACCTACTCTAAAAGGCGGGAAAAAAACACAACCTCACGCAATGTCCTCTGTCGATTTGCAATAAAGTGATGGGTCTCTTTTAAACATCGGTTTCACTCAACCGACATCGTTATCGCTTTTGGCAAGCCTGGCAGGTGATAAAAATTTAAGCCAACAGGTCACTTGGTTTTAATAGGAACTGTTCAATCCTACGTTGCAGCGAACCTTTTTACGTCCATTCATCTTAAAAAGATTGTTCCTTTAGGGACATCAAGCAGTTTTTTTTTTTTAACATTCTAGGGGTAATGTAGCTTATTGAAAAAGAATTCTGATCTGATCAAAAAAATTACCCTTCTCATCCACCCTATGCAAGCTGAACTGTATTTGCGGTGAATTACCAAAAATTACTGTCTTGCCAATAACACCAGAAGGGAGAAAATCAATAGCCCATGATTGATTGATGGCTTCCTTAAGAGTGGATTCCAGTTATGATGATATGATCTAATGGCGGAGATGCCTCATCTCGGATTGATGATAATACACCCTCTGACACCGGACAGAGGGACGACATTAATAAAAAGCGATATTCAATCTTCATTAAGACGGCCATCAAACCGCTTCTCAAGAAAGTTTTGATAGGACTTACTCCGCTGTGTCTTTACTTTATGCTTGCACTACTTATTGATTTGAAAAAAATAAAAAACAAATAAAATAAAAATGAAATAAAATGAATTATATGCCAATAATCAATTCGTTTACGTGAAAAGTTTTATCATTCCATACTGCGAATACGTGTGCAGATGAAATTCATGAATGCCCCACTAGGTGAAAAGAAATATACTAAAAATTCCCTGGCAGCAACAGACAATCATTCCATTGAAGAGGATTCTTTAAATCGTTACCAGTTCGACATACTCCCACACATTCCTTCACGTATCGAACAACCTCCGGTTCCATTAATAATTCAATAAAATCCCGAGGGAGCACATTTTATCCTTTTTACAGTGCTTGGTAATCGCAGAGTGGAAGTACGCAAGCATCGAACGCTTCGTCGTACATACATAGCGCAACGATTGCATCTTGACGACGACACTTCGCCTTATGTAATGTGTTTTTAATGACTTTCTTGATTGTGCATAGTTCCTCATTCCTCGCACATTAGACCCTAATTGCGTACTACAAACAGGGAACAGAGGAAACCTCGCGAAAATTTGCATTTCGCGAGCGCAACCCCACGGAATTGAAACTGAAAAATTATGCATTATCCAAAATAACAGAGTGCAAGAAAGTGCCCCCCCTGTGCTGCGCGGGGCATTTGAATGCCGCCACTAAAACAAGCTGCCCAAAGTTAACGCAAAATCATTTTTCATGAAATTATTTTCTTTGAAATGCTTCTGTTTGTGAATTGTTTAGTTATACTATGGGGCTTTAGTCAGATTGTTTTTGTGGTTGTTCTGTTGCATTTTAAAATTTTCTCTAATGGAGAATAAACTAACGTGTGTTAGTTGTTGGAAGCAAAACCCCGGACAACTACGAGTTATTTAACTCAATTAAAAATGTTTTTTCTTCTAGATAACTTTAAAAGAATTTAGGAATCTCGTATAGGAACCTATGTAATTAGATAGATTTCGTTACTTATTGTTGATTTAATTGAAAATCTATATTTTTAGTAATAACAAAATTATTATTAGGTTATTATTCAGTAACCAGTGCACCCGGGCGAAATTTGGTCCCGGGCGTTGTCCGGTATACCACTTTTTTAGTTTAGTGGCGCACACGAAGATTACCTCATCCATCAACGATTGTTTGACCATACCGATACCCATTGTCATCGTCATTTTTAAAAAAAGGAAAAATATTCATTAATATACAACTTCGCGAATTAATTTATCTAAGCACAGTGGGAACTTTTGAAAATTTATTGGATTTAGCGATTATATTATCATATAATTAAAGCTAACCCGTATCCGCCGTTGCCCGGATATAACTACATATTCTTAAAATAAAGCAAAACTTTAATAAAAATATGACGACGTTGCCGATTTAAAATTTACTATCAAATGTTAACGGTTAATCAGTCTCAAAATATCCTGCAAATTTCGAGGAATTTTTCTTATTTTTTTGTATTTCAAGAATAAAACATTTTTATAAATTATTTTTTAACACTCTCTTGAAATGGTCACGAAATTTTTAATATTGATTGAATGTAAATTATGTAAGCACTTATTGAAATTGAAATCATAATCGGAATCGACATCGAATTCACATTCGAAAACGAAGATGAAGTCGAAATCGCTCTCGAAAACTGGCTTATGTACTGTATTCCGAGTGAAATGAAATTGAAAAGAGTTGTATAACTCATTTTCTCTTGAATTGAATTTCCGTATAAAACTACTAAAATTGTCGTAAAATCATTTCAGTAAACTTTAACTTTAATTTTTTTCATTCAAAGTAGGTATATTATAATCCAATCGAAGTAGGTATTATGAAGGTTTTTGTCGAAAAGCAAAATCAAAGGTATATCTGAAATGAATTTTGTGGTTTATTCAGGACTTTTCTTTTTATTTAAACGCAAATTTTAAACAAATATCGCATTTTAATTCTACTGTATATGCGATGTCAGAAGCCGAAACGAAAACGCATCATTTGGTGTTTGGTTTATTTAATTTGGTAAAGTATTAATGGAGAAAAACGAATGTTGACAGTAGAAATAATATATGTATAAGATTATGACCATTAAAAAGCACACACAGTACAGCAACTTGCCCCAGAATAATAATAAAACGAAAATATGAACAAAAGCTAACTAGAATTTTTCCATTCTAAATTCACCTTCGCAGTTAAAAGTAGTTTAGATAAATTCAGATAAATTCAGTCAAATGGCGTTAATTTTTCAAAATTTTCTTTTTATCACTTATTAAATTAATATTAAAATTAATTTCTTTTTTTTTCTAAAAATGCTATTGACATTTTTAATCCACTGCTAATCAAATATTACACCATAAGATATAATATCTACTTTTACACTTTAAGTAAATTAACGAAGATTAGGAATAAGTTAATGCGCTTAATACACTTTAGTGTGTAACACAGCGCATTGAGATCGATAAAATTACGCAATCACTAATTATTCCTTGCACAAATGACTGATTCAAATATAATCAGAACAGTTGCCGTCACCGTTTCCAGCACACGTGACACTCGATCCAATCTTCTAGGTTTCTCTTTAAAGACCTCATTACATCCTCTACATCTTCATAGCTCAATTTTCTTTCTTGCATTTGGTTGTTTATAATCTTTTTTAGTTTTTCAGGGTTTCGTATTAAAAGGTAGAAGGGAACCTGTATGCTGCAAAATCGTCCATCTGTCTGTCTATTTGTCACAGGTGCGAACTTCAGGAACTATTTATTAATGCTGTCGACTTGAAATTTGGAATATATACCTAGTGTGAACTAATGCAAATGACAGAATTTAAACTTCTCATTGTAAAAGGGGCCGAAAGGGCACATTCTAAAAAAATAGGTTTAGGTTTCGACTTATGATAAAAAAAGTCTTAACAAATACCGTTCCCCCCGTCTTTCCATCCACGGTGCGTTAGCACCTTCAAAAGTGAATAAACTTGACGATCAGTTTTTTGCGGCTTTCTGCGTATTCCGAAAAGATTGCAACCAATTTTAATCCTTGAAATTATCGAGACTAGTCAATGCTCATGCTCGAATTATTTTTTGTATAAAACGAACGAAATAGAACATATGTATGTATGTATTGTGCAAAAAATATTGAAAAATAATAATAACTGTAAAATTATGGATTTTTGCTGCAAAAATCGTTAACTACACATTAATCTGATGTAGGCAACTGTCCGCACTTAATTTATAGAAACCTTAATTCTGTAACAAATTGTTCATAATCATTATTTCCGTAGCTTCGGTATTATTTGAGTTATTTGCGAGGATGAAAACATTGAAATTTGGCAGTTTTATTTCATAAATACCTACTGGGTCATTCCATTGTGTCTGGTAGGAAATTTCACTCCAGAATTTCTCAAATTTTGTAGATAAAGCAAAACCTTACTAGCTTTTAGAGCTTTCAGAGATAAAATTGTTTAAAATATTCTTTTGCTTAAAAAAACGTTTCTTAAAATGGTCAACTAAAGCAAAACTTTCTACATAGTAAATTTTAGAAATTTTACTAATTTTCATATTTTTATGAATCTTTTCTTATGGATTAGTAAAGTAATAGACCTTTAATTACATATGTTATGTATAATTGTAAAAACAAAAGTAATAAGAGTAAATTAATGGCCTTTTCCTCTTTTGCGTGGAATGTCTCTATACTTGCATAGTTAGTGTTTGGTCCCATTAGTCCTCCACTTAAATTATTAATAAGAGTTCACCCATGAGATTCGGTTTAAAAAAAATGCGATACTGGTTAAAATTCTGTTTCATAAAAAATTAATTAGAAAATTCTGTAAATGATAAGCTTTTTCAATTTCATTACATGTGCTTTTTCGTCAAAACTTTTACAGATTGTTAATTAAATAAAGCGTGGAGATAATTCTACTAAAATACATACTAAGGGTTATACCACGAAATTATGAATTTTTTACGTGGTTACGTCATTATACTAACATTTAACGTATGTGTGAGTTACACCAACCTTTCGGTTTTTGAGGAAAACGTGGCGATTATAAAAAATCTGACTGGTGAAATTAAAATTATAACAAGAGTTTTGTGGAAGTTAGGTGGACGCCCACTAATTATAACAACTGAGGCACAGACAGCGGATCGAAGATATTTTCAAAAAGATCTTGTTGATGCCATTTTACGAGAACTGAGATTTAACTTGGTGTCCATCGACATGTACAACGAGGTGCCCTTCATGCAGAGAAGGCATTATTCCCTGATGGTGGTTGATTCTTATAAGTCATTCAGGTAAAAAGGAAAATTCATATTGTTTGATTTCAAGTAGGTAGTTTATTTATATATTTTAGAGCTTTGTTCGATGACGTTTTGATGAACAAATTCAGTTCAACAGGGGGTCATATTGTATTCTTGAACCATAACGAAGCAAAAGATTTGATGAAGAATATTTTTCAAGATTTCTTCGCAGCGTACATCTTGGACGTTTATGTCTTGATACGTGAGAAATCTGACGAAATTGGATTGTATAATTACAAACCATTTGATCCTCAAAATTGTAATGAAATAGTGCCTCAACGTTTTTACACGAGTCGAAATGGAATATTTTTAAAGGTTGCAGAATTTCATAAAGAACAATTGAACCTTAATATGTGCAAGTTAACTGTGAATGTCAACCTTGAATGGCCCTATGCATGGCGCAAATCTGATAAAGAAAAACTTAAAGGAATTGAGGGCCAACTTTTACAGCTCTTACAAAAAAAGTTGAACGCAAACCTGGAAATACGTTCTAGTGCGTATTCTTCGAAAAGACGTAAAATTTCTGTGGTAAAATTTTACTTTTATTTGTATCATTAACTTTATTACAGAATGATTATGATTTCAGGATGAGGAAATCGCTAATATTACTTTGGGAAACCTCTACTGTTCGGATTTCTACAACACCAGTTTAATGCTTTCACAGTCGTACTACCAAACCGATCTTGTAATTTTAATACGATGGACGGCCTTCCTTGGAGTCGTAGATGGTTTGCTGCTTTCTTTTGATGAAGACGCTTGGCTGCTCGTTCTAGCAATGTACGCTAGTGCCTTTATTTTTATCTTTTTACTAAGATTTACGAAGCAATCAATTCGAAATTTTATACAGGGCGAACAAAACCAAATACCCGCCTACAATGCATGGGTTGTTTCATTTGGCGGAGTTGTGCCATCGCCAAAGCGTAATTTTGCTCGCTATTTACTAATTATATGGGTCCTTCTTAATTTGATTTTGCGTACAATATACCATGGATCTATCTTCGATATCATTCGAACCGCTCAGTTAAAACCACCCCCAGGAGATTTGGACGATTTGATTGCTAGAAATTACACGTTTCTTGTAACTAATCATTCCTTTTATGCTCTTCGTTTCTTAAAGAAATTTGCTGGATCTATAAAAATCTTGAATGAAAACCCTCACGATATTCTAAGGAAAATGGAAAGTTCCAGGAAGAAAGAAGCTTTTCTTTGTCCAAAAGACTACTTTTCAATTCATAAAAATATGAGAAAAGGACTAACAAATGTGTGGATGTTAAACGAAAGAATTTTTGTGCAGCAGTTATGCATGTTTTTCAGGGAAAACTCTTTTCTCGCTCCCCCCGTGAACAAGTTAATTTTGCATTCAGCGGAAGTTGGTATTATTTCGAAATTTGGGCACGACTATATACCTTTTAGATCTGAACGGCTGACTGAAGAAGATTGGTCAAGTCCTAGAGAATTGAAAATGCACAAAGTACAAGACATTTTTTTGTTTTATTGCTTTTTCATTTCTTTTTCAATTTTCGTTTTTATTTTAGAAATAATTTCGATTAAAATACCCTTTTTAAAGCGGATTCTTAATATCTTTAATTGATGTTTAAGAAAGTAAGTAGGTATTATACATACGTATGGTATTGTATGTCAAGCATGTGGATGTAAAATAAATGCTTTACTTTATTCGTTCACACTTATACATACATATATACATATAAACACTACCTAGGGTACTGCTACCGAAGAATATTAATAATAATAATTGAAGCGAATTTATTCTATGTAGTAATATTTATCTATCCTTAGAACTAGCATGCCGGCGCATCATCGTGTCAAAGTCAGTTATATAATTTTGTTTTTAAACATTACGCCCAGGGGTTAAATCTCAATATAGAAAATATTTCACGTATATTGGTCTTTATTTATATTTCTCGTTGCTACCAATAATAGAGCAATATCTATAAAATTTTGCAAAATTTTTGGTATATTTATATCTACATACATACCTACAGATAAAGGGTTTTTTTTTTTGATAAGATGGAGGGTTTTATTTTTGATAAGGTGTGATGTCTTACGATGCCTCTGAAAGAACTTATTAAGCATATTCTAAGTTCACCCCTTCCAAATTTTCACTTTTCCATCATAACTAGCCCACGTGGTTGTTTAAAGTCCTCTTAATCATGACCCTTATTCATAAATGTTGAAACTATAGTTAAGATGGGATAGTCGTCTCAGGAAGATAGTTGTCCCAGTTTGTAAATATAGTAGGTATTTAGAAAACCACATATTTAAACACGGTGAATATATATTTATTCCCTGATAAGAGTTGTTTTTGGTTTAAACGAACTTTGTTGTTAATTATGAGTTATTGTAATTTTGTTTCTTAACCAAAAGGTTTATTATTACATGTTTTCAGTATAAAAAGGGTTAAGAAGTGCAAAAGGTTGTATGTTTACCATTTATAAAAAAATCGTTAAGCAATAACACGTTGGTTTCGGAGTTGGTAACATAAATAAAATAAATGTTTTAATCTTATATTATTATATAAAAACACAAAAGGCATTTCGAAGATGGGTATAGGTATTAAAAAACATGTCAAGTGCATACTCATGTAAAACTTATTCACAACCTTTATTTTTTAATTAATTAATTAGTCGAAAATGGTCAAAATATGGGTTTTCAAAATCTGTATTATTGTTACCAACACTATAAAAGTAAACTTTAAGAGGGTTATTTTTCATTATTTTGATTGATAATTGAAAACCGAAACATGAATATTTTTTATTGTTAACCAGTGATTTCATTATGCAATAGGTTTCAAAATGAAGATATCTTTCTAAAATATCTAACAATAACGCTGTTTTCGATTTTCATAATTTTAAAGACTCCAATTCAAATTGTCTTCTAACTAAATGTAGAAGAAACTCGGTAGATCTAAGTACCATTATCCTATATTAGTTTAAAAATTTACGTCAGATTTATGTCTATTATGCAATTTTTATGAGAATACATTACATATGTATTTAAAGTATGTAAAACTTTCTTCTAAGCCATACATATACCTACATAGTATGTGCGATTATTGTCAACTTGAAATAAGTAAAACATATCTTTTTAATCTATCAATATGGCTAACAATTAGAGCCGCGCATTTAATAAATTATAGTGTCCCGTACATGTCTTAAATCAAACATACATACGTTGCATGAAACCACAATCATTTTTTGTTTAGTCTTTATCTAAATATAATCTACATACATATGTTCTAGCATGCGGATACATTTTATTACAGTGTTTGCACAACTTAAAAAGCGCATTCTTAATGGAAGCACTGTGTACTAGGAAATATAAGCTTTTATAAAAATTAATAATTTTCACTAAATAAACTTTAATTTCATATGCAGACAATTACACCACACTTTAATTACATGTTCTCTTTATGAGCAAGAGTTTCCAAGCATGAGTTGAGTGATTTTATTTGTTACAAATTTGTGCTATCGTATCATCTGAGTGCGATCTTCCTCCCTTTAAGAGTTTTTGTTAAAAATACAAAGCTGATTTGCATTTGAAGTCAGTTCTGTCAGATCTAACGTACAAAGTATAAAAGTATTCAAAAAGGTGAAACAGTTAAAGTGGAAATCAAAAATTTACACTAATGAATTTAGTCCGGGGCTATTTTATCTTGCTACTACTCTATGAATTTGAATGTCGAGACAAATTTTTATTGTTCGAGGAAAAACTGGCTATTATGAAAAATCTTACGTATGAAATCAAAAATATAACGAGTGTTTTGTGGAATAAAACATATCCTGTAACTATATCATCTCACTCGAAATCGTGTGAAAAGAGCAATTTTCAAGGAGATCTAATTGACTTCATTTTAAAGGAGTTCAAAATGACCTTGGTGTCTGTAAATATACACAATAACTTGCCCTTCATACAGAAAAAATACTACTCCCTAATGGTAGTGGATTCATATGAATCCTTTAGGTAAATATAATATGCAATTGCAAATAAGTTAATTAAATAACCATTTTTAAGTGAAACCTTATACAATTTTTACTCTTCGCAGAAATTTGTTCCTAGATTTTGTGTCTAATATCTTCAGCTCGTATGGGAGTCACATTGTATACCTAAATTGTAAATCCTCTGATGCTCTCGTCAAGGATATTTTTCAAGACTTTTTTTCCGTGCACATTTTGTCGGCTTATGTTTTAGTAAGAGAAACTTCTGGGGAGATTAAATTGTACAAATACTCTCCTTTTAAGCCAAAAAATTGTAATAAAGTATTCGTTGAACTTCATTACACGAGTTTATATGGAAAATCTTTCAAAATTATACCGGATGAAATTAAAAAATTAAACTTAAATCGATGTAAAATTAATGCAAAACTTCAATTTGAATGGCCTTATATTGCACGAAACCTAAAAGGAATTGAGGGAGAAATCTTAGTCCTTTTACTAGAAAAGTTAAACGCTACCCTCGATGTGGACTCTTCTCAAATTTCAATGAACAGACAACAATTTGAAATGGTATGATCTTTTTAAACATGTTATTTTTAACGTTACTTTTATTATATTTTTTAGAATAACAAAATTTACAACATTACTATTGGAAACCACTACTGCACGGATTTTTATAATTCTAGTTTAATATTTTCACATTCCTATTACCAAACGGATTTTGTGATTGTAATACGCTGGAAGAAATTTCGTGGAATCTTGCATAGTTTACTGCATTCATTTGATAAAGAAGCTTGGCTGCTCGTTTTAATGATTTACGTTGTTGTTCCGTTTTTCATATTTTTCTTAAGATTTGCAAGGCGCTCAATTCGAAATTTTGTTTGGGGCGAAAATAATCCGAGACCCAATTACAATGCATGGGTTGTGTTATTTGGGGGAGGTGTGCGAACACCAGGACGAAATTTTGCTAGATATTTGTTGATCCTGTGGATTTTGCTCACTTTCATACTCAGAACTCTCTATCAAGGATCAATTTACAACGTTCTTCGAAAGGGCCAGTTAGAAAAACCCCCACAGGATGTAAGAGGTTTGAAATCTTTGAACTATAAATTAAGTACAAGTAGTCACTCTTTTTATGTTTTTCATTTCTTAAGAAGGGATTTTGTTGCACAAGTAAATATATTGGATGAAAATTTTAACGCCATTCTATTGAGAATTGAAAACTCCGAAACGAAGGAAGCTTTTATTTGTCCCAGAGATCATTTTTCCATTTATAGAAATACGATAAATGGCGCTACAAACCTTCACGTACTAAAACAAAGAGTATTTGCACAGCAGTTGTGTATGTTTTTCAGACCAAAGTCTTTTCTCAAACTCCCTGTAAATGAATTGATATTGCGGCTCATGCAAGTCGGAATTATTTCAAAATTGGAAAATAATTATGTAAATTTTAGATCTGAAAAGAGTGTATTGCAGTTGCCTGGTCCTAAAGCATTGAAAATGAAGCATTTTGAAGGACTTTATTTAATTTATTTACTTTTCATATTTTTTGCAAGTCTCATCTTTGCTTTAGAAATGATTTCTACAAAAGTGTACACATTAAGGTTTTATTAAATTATTGTTTTTTTTAGAGATAAAGCCTACATAAATAAGACTATTTGTAGTACGAAAAATGTTCGCCAGAGTGAGCAATGGCGCCAATAATAAAACTAATTTTGTTATGCATGTACTACCTTGGGTTAGATTATCTTATAGCACTACAATAAATTCATTTAGTTTTTTAAATGAAATAGTTAAAATGGTAGAGAAATTATTTAAACCAGCATTTATTTAATTTAACGTAAATTACTATTCCATCTCTTGGGGTACTGATGGGGAATCCAAGCAACAATGCCAAAATGTGCATGACGTAGCTGTAGCATAACGATACACACATGATTTAAATTGTCCATTTATATATTGTTGTCCTTCAATTTTTACTGTGAAATGGTTAAACTCGACACCACCATATGTTACTGTTACTTTAGAAGCATTTTTCTCATAGTCCTTCCATTCAATGAATGAAATCCAAAAGCATTCATTAAAAACCTGAAACAAAAGATATTGAGTAAATATTCTCAAGAGTAGTTTACTTATTTACATACTTTCTTCCTCTGCACTACAGCCCCTTTTTCAGGCAATTGTATACGTTCAGTATAACAAGTTTCAAGATCGTCATTAGGATGTTCGCCGCCTTCACTCCAAATTGTTGGATTATTTGCGCCAAAAGTACAACTGAACAGCAATACAAAGCAAAATACAACTTTCATCTGAAATAAAAAATACTGTAAAGGCTTTCTCCAAGTTATAATGGAAATATGTAATGCGGTAGTATTACTTTTATTTGTTTCTTTTCAGTTCTCTTACTTTACTTCAAGGTGCAGAATGAACGTCTAAGTTGATACTGCTTGGTTGGAACAACGGGTGGATATTTATAACCAATTTTTAATAAAACGTTTTCGATACGATCGCTGGTGAAAGTACAAAGTAAATAATTCAATACACTCGTGTCGCTGTGACGTATTATTCTTCAAAGTAGTGGGAAATTACACTAGCCAACAAACCTAATATTTTAATTTTTTTGCAACTGAACAATTAATATACAGTTGTGCGCCAAAGTTTAAGACCACCTGCGTTTTTTAGAACATTTTCACTTTAACAACCTCGGTTTTAAAATCCGCAAATTTTTACCAGAAAAAACGAACATACATATGTGTTCCTTTACTATTAAAACTGAAAATTGTGATATGGCGGCTCCAAGTAGGTACATAATTAATGGTCAGTCAATATAAAAATACTATGAATACTTCAAGAGGGTGTTTTTTGTTTTGTAATGAAGAAAACACATTTACAAATAAAAAACAAATAAGGTTCAAAAATTAATTATGCTTTCCCTTTAGAAACACATTCTCTTGATGTTATACACAAGATGTGCATAGAATTTCTTCTCAATCGGATAAGTTCTTTTCGCGTGGCTTACCATATGCCACTGATCAACATTTCCCCCTCTTCTCCTTTCCCCTCC
Organism: Machimus atricapillus; assembly: GCA_933228815.1. NCBI lineage: Eukaryota > Metazoa > Arthropoda > Insecta > Diptera > Asilidae > Machimus > Machimus atricapillus. The sequence continues at coordinate 25,742,289 of OW121787.1, read as the reverse complement.
GCTTTCCAATTGCAATGTATTGGCTATGTCACTCAGGTGCTTATGCTAAATTCTCTAATAAAAGTAATTCTGATTGTACGTACATTAAAAAATAAGTTGAATTTTGGCGAAGTTTTCGTTCATATTCGGAAGCTTAAAATAGATGAATTGATCCATGAATAAATAGTTCACCTATGACGCTAACAATTTTATTACATTGCAAATGATTTCTGAATCAGTGACTAACTTTCTTTTATGATTACCCTCACTGCATTGATAAATGTGTGAAGTTGTGAAGGAATAATTTATTTTTTTCTTGGGACATAATGTAAAGGTAGATTTTAAAAATTATTTCTTTCTCATTGTTTCAAAATAAGTATTAATATAAATATTTGTGGGGAAATCATAATTATCTTTCAGAAATATGTTGATGAAATGATTCGAAAGTAATCAAATTTGGAGTTTCGGATATTGTGAGGGAGCTATGTATATTTAAGATATTCAGTTGAAGATATAATTTTTTATTCAAACAGAAGGGTTCAAATTCTAACTAGCAATAATTTTAGAAAATTTTAAAGGTTGAATAGGGTCTTTTACATATCTCCGTACTCAGTATATTATCTGTGGTTTAGCCCTATATTGTAAAGCACGGCCGCTGTATGGACGAAAGAACGGACGTTTATATTAGGTACAGTGCGGGTACGCTGTATGCAGTCGTGTCCTAGATGCTATGTAAATTTAGGTATTTGCAAATATCTATAATTAATACAAATTGGGGGGCATTTTTTTATTAAAGAAAAGGAAATATGCTGGAGGCAATATTTTTGATAAAAAGGAGCATGAAATGTGAAAAGCTAATTGAATTTATGCCTAAGGTAAAAAATTTCAGGACCTTTCCAGCCAGTGGTCCCTGAGCACTTCCTTTTCTGGTTAAGTTGTATAATTAAGATGAGGCAATTTTCCAATTGACATGTTTTACTTTAATGCCGAAAAACATGAGGATGTCTTTTGTGTATCCAGTTGAAGAGATATCCCTTCGAGTCTTTTATCTCATCGCTGTCCCAAGACGTTACCATTACCACCCCTTTCATTCACCCGTAAGTAATATCCTTGACAAGGCTTATTCAAACCAAAAGTCTTGGCATGCAAATATCTTGCTCGCTTCGTTACAGTGTGTCGGTGGCACTTGGGTGTACCTAAAACTGTAACATATATACCCATCGAAATACCCACACATGTTTATATTATTAGTCTTCGGAGAGTCCTTCCACAGCCGCCGAAATTAGTCTTTTCGACCGAAAAGACTTTCTGTCGTGGGATTTCTGTCAGTAGGTGAATCTTGTGAATTCTGTGAAGAGTAAATTTACAAAACAGTTGAGCTATTCTTTGGGGAACCGAAAGGATCCAAGAATTATGGGTATAAAAAGCGGATATGTGCGGTTGATACTCGATTACGCTGTTGATACCATACGCTCCCGGGTATCCCGCTTTAGGTTAAAGGGACTAGATGAAAGGGTCCAACATCACTTAATAGCTAGAAAAATCCTCGAGCAAATGTTTATGCGGCCCATGAAAGTTTATCATTGATAAACAAGGAAACTTTCTTTACGGCCCGCCTGGCGAAACTTTAAATATGTTGTTTCACTTGCCGGCGGGTGTCTCTTTTGCTGCCCGAGCTCCTCCAGAATATGTGTTGAGGGTGGATGCCCGGTTTTCTGGTTCACTAGTCACATAAAACTACTAGAATCCATCCCAGAGGATTATTGGTTTACTTCACTACGTGGACTTGATCCATTTACAAAAAAATATTCATATTAAGTTTTGTATATCTTCCATTACGACACTGATAATTATTTTAAGTGGCAATGACCAAATGGTGAACTTCTGCCCCATAAATTATAGCTGCAGTAAAATGTTTTGGAAAGATTAAGTGCTATTTGCACGATACCAGTCATACTCTGCAAAGCAATTACACGTAAAACAATTTATTTGGAAAAATCATGAACCGTCGTAAAATAAATACTTAGTTCAAAGTTACTTCTTTTCCGGAAAGTTTATACCATGAATGGTAGTTGCATTATGTTCGTCGTTAAAGTTTCACTGCTTATATTATGTCTGCATAATTTTGGAAAAGAAGCTACAATGGTTATAGAAAACGATATTTCTTTAGAGTCAAAATCAATATTTGCTGCTTTGAACAAACATTTGGAAGAAAGAAGAGACAGAGCGAATTTGGGAGAAATTTCAAGTACTCTGCAAGGAAGACAACATCATGGACAAATAATTGATGAAATATGTTCTATGGTATACAGCAAGTATTTGATTGCTCTCAAAGTGATTACGGAAAATTCAACATTTAATGTAACCGCCAGCACTCTCATTATACTATTAGTGGAGGATCATGAAATACTGAAGTAAGCGACATTACATACATATGTATTTCTTTTTCTATTTTTTATACTTGTATAATTTTATGCTTGAATTATATTAATATATGTATACTATTATTATGATTGTTAATTAAATTACTTTATGTTTAGTTTCATATAGTTTTTAATTGCAACCAACAACGCACTTAATATAACAAAAAACGCAGGCTATGGTAAAAGATAAGGTTATAATATTTTGATTTTAAATTAAACTAATTTCTCGCATCATTACACTACATATATTAAGCATTATACTTTTGTAGAGACCTCCGGTTAGTACTAAATTATGCGTGCTTGCTAAGTTAGATGGTGATAATTAAACACTTATACATTACAATCTCCTCATCTAGGGAGCGGAATTTAAATTAACTTATACTTTACATTACTTCTTACAAATTCGACATTTTTTATGGATTAAGTGCGTTGTGCAATTAAGAACCGTTTGAAGTTAAATTCAACTATCTTTGCGCATTCTAAGGAGCTCGAAACAAAATAAAAATAGTTAAAAACTTTTTTCGAATTATCAACAAAATTGCTATCTTACATATAAATCTCTTACATTATGTGTATGTGGAGGTTTAAATTGCAAATTTAGTGTCCATATTGGAATTTAACAGATCAAATATAAAAGAAAAAGGCTAAACTTTACGAAAATCTCATAATAATTTATAGGAACCTACGAAATCTAATATTAGAAAATGTAAAATAATATATAACAATATAAAGTTATTTTTACAAGAATATCAGTGCGAAAATTTGAAGCCAATGTTTGAAATCGTGGAGTATAGATTAGGATCCTTATTTTTAAGGAGGTCGCATTACTAAATTTGGGTTTATTATTCAGTATTTAATTTATTCATTTCGGTGGTTATTGATCAAAAATATGACGTACTCGTTATTTGGTAAAAAATCACGAAAACAAACATATCTCGTAAACTAAACAAAATCGGATACCTAACATACACGATGGTGGTTCGAGTACTCCTGGTTAGATGTCCTTTTGGACTTCCAGTGGACATTATGTTTTGGAACACCCTGTACATTTAATTTAACGTTTTCCTTAGTTAAATAAAACTAATTTTTTGTTATTCCCAATCCTCATTACAGTAAATTTTTTGAACAAAATCCGGAACACCTTGCGCCCCACAGTAGGGCTTTCTTTTTCATCTTATACGGGCACTCGTAATAATTTATATACAGTTCAACGTATACTTGAAATCTGTTACTCATTTCATCACCGAAGCGTTAATGTTTTAGTTCGCAATCAACAAACAATCAACTTTTACACATATTTCATGTTTCAAGAAAACAAGTGCCGAATTGTGGAAGCAACCTTTATGACAACGTTCAATGGAAAGAACTTTTCACATGATGTTGATCTATTTGTAAAAAATACAGCTAATTTATATGGCTGCCCATTGAAAGTTGCCACTTGGGACGAACCACCTTTTATACGTATTACGAAGCAAAATAATGGGAGTTATACTTTAAGTGGATCTGAAGGAGAGATGATGAATTTACTTGCTAAGCGAATGAATTTTACAATAGAAGTTCTGATTTCGAAGGAAAAACGTGGAAGACTCTATACGAATGGAACTGCTACAGGTGCTTATGATCTGGTAAGAAGAAGGTTAGCTGTTGTACAAAATTTAACTCTCATTTCTCTAGGTAATTAACGGCGAAGCAGACTTGACGGTCAATTGCTTTTTAGCATCAGATTTGCGAAATTATTTTATGACGCGATCTTCCAGTTATGCCCACTATTCCATTGTAGTAGTTGTACATTCAGGAAAGGAGTTAAATTCTGTCCAGCGCCTACTTAATCCTTTTCATAGAGATTGCTGGACTATGCTTCATATTTCAGTGATCACAATTTTTGCAGCAATATTAGCTTACAAACTTAGAGAGAGCTTCATTGGGTTTCTTAATACTGTTGGCATGAAAAAAATCACATTTTTAGACGTTATATCTATTATTTTAGTGGGAGGAACCAATAGTTACTTGCCAAGTAGACTCCACGAGCGCCTCTTTGTACTATTTTGCATATTCTTCTGTTTTATTATAAGAAATGCCTACCAGAGCGGTTTGTACCCTCTTCTGTTGAGTACTGAAAAGTCCATTAAATTTTATAAATGGGAAGATATGGCAAAGGAAAATTATAGTATTTACACTAATAACAACATTTATGATGTTTGGAAACCAAATTCAAAATACGCGGCACACGTGCACGTATTTAAAAGGGATTATACAGAATACTTTAATAAGCTGAAGGATCCCAGAAATAAGCTGGGAATGGCCATGGTGGGACCACATTTTGCGATCTTGAAAATGGATCCAGAAAACCATGATATAACCATACTTCCTGCTAGGGTAATGTTTGCTCCTGTGAATCTTTACCTGAAGAAGCGATCACTTTTAAGAGGACAAATTAACGCGGAGATGTCGAGGTATCGAGATGCTGGGTTAATCAATCATTGGACAAAGAAAGATTTAAGGTTACCGAAACCAGAGTTCGAAAATCGACCTTTGACTTTCACCCGCTTAAAAGCTGTTTTTCTGATTTTTCTAGTACTCATAATAGTAAGTATCTTTGTATTTTTACTGGAGTTATTGACACTGAAAATAAAATTTCTTAAGAGAGTTTTTAACTGCTTAACGTATTAGTATATTCATAACTTTAAAATTCACTGCTTGTGTTTTTTATTGCATACATATGTTATGCACAAAGACAGAATTTAAAACGCATTGTGGTCTCTTAAAATCATTCACAATTACATATTCATGTTGTGGCACTTATCAAAACAGACACAATGCGTTGTGACTTACTCAAAATGCTCACAAAGTGAAACTAACGTCGTGGCTTCAAAGATATGTGACTACTAATGGTGATTAATCATGATCGATTTGGGCCCCACCTGTTTGGCACTATTTATTAAGTTTTTTAAATATAAAATTTCACAATTTTGGGTGAAGGTACTACATATTCCGGGCCAACATATTGGCTACTTTTTATTCACGAATTTCAAAATGGCGACCCCAAGATGGCGGCCAAGAATAGAAAATATCCCGAAATTGGCTTGAAAATTGGTATTTGGGGGTTTTTGGATGTTGTTATTGCGAAATTCAAGATAGCGGGTCTAATATGGCGACCAAAATTTTGTACACCGGGTGAAACGGTAAACCAGCTATAAATAAGTAAAAATATTTCTTTTTATATTACTTAGTTTTATGGAAGATTTTTCAAAACCGTTGAGAAATATTCCATAAATGTTATTCAATTGTATAACTAATGGGTGAAAACAAGTAAAATTATATAAATTATTTCAATAGAATGAGGCAAAACAAATCCACAACAATTACGGAAAGGTTGAATTTTTGTTATTGTTTAACGGATTTAACTTCAACATCAATTCAATAAAAACACGATGGACTTGGCTACGGAGAACAGAAAAATTATTTCACTTCGTTCAAAATGTATCCGTAAAAATACCGTTTTCGGATTAGTCCTATAAAAACGGCTTATTTTAAGATATTGATTTTCCATTGGAGAAAATGCTGTATTAAAACTGTAAAAAGTTGTGCTATTTAATCTGGGAAAATAAACAGCAGGCGTTGGAAAATATGCATATCTACCTTATTCGCTGTAGTTGCAACAAGTTTTTATGTTGAATCTTTTCACTTTTTGGAAACAAATACTTTATTTTTATTAAATCATTCGGCCAAAAATTTGGTGTAATTTTCTTTGAATGGATGGCAACTTCCATAAATAAAAAAGGTACATTTTACTATAAATAAAAATTGCTAAAGGTTTCACGAGCGATGGTGTTTTTTTAAAGCAAGTCGTCCCTTTTTTGTTTTTGAAATTTGTAATTTATGAATTTATTAATGAAATTTGTTATTTTTCAATCAAATCACGATTCAACGATTTTATAAATAAATCATTATCTTAATTTCACTAATGATACTTAATAATATATGTAGCCTCTTTATGATAGTATTGATATTATAATAGTAAATAACAGTTCATATTTCTGTGTGCTTTTGAACTGTAATTTAATTCAATTATTGTAAAGAAACGTCCTTGGAATCTGGTTTTACGGTTGATTAAGTTGTTACATTAAATGGTATTGTATTAATATTAGTAATTTAATTACTGTTGTTTGAATATGAAGAACAAATAATTGATGTTAAATATCCGTGTTATTATATACAATTAACCAATTGAATGATTCAATAAATAAAGATTGTAATATTTATAATAGTATTATTTGTTTTTTTCCTCTAATCTAAACCTTGGTGAAGTGTATGTAAATCTTAAATCCTAAGGATTATTTATAAAAACATTTACGGATTATTTATAAAAACATTTACGGATTATTTATAAAAACATTTATGTCAAAACTGAAAAATACTTGCATACATAGGTTGTTCGAAGCATATCGTATGAGAAATCTTCGAATGATGCATAATACAACTTGTGCTCAGGCTTCCAAGTTTTCCAAGAAGCAAAATATCTTTTTTTACTAGGATGAGGAAATACTCAAGAACGGCCTTGTTTAGGATATAGTATATACATATATTGTTGTTCTAAAATTATATGGGTATCTAAAATTATTCATAAATGAAGGAATCTCCTGAAAATAATTAACATTTTCCCAGCTTCATAATTAAATAGAGACTAATGAATAAGGAGTGCTCAAAATCAGCAATTACCATTTCAATAAATCTTATCGCCACTCCGAAATTTCTTCACGCTGCAGCAGCGAACGCAAATTCTGAGGTCATAATTTATCGCCTAAAGTGAACGCAGTGCGGGTGGCGGAGTGGGGGGTACTTACTTTTCCGGGCTATATAAACTCAGTACAACAAAAGTGAGCCTCTTCCTGACGCGGGGAACAGCGTAAAAATTTCGACGCCGGAATAAACTTACTTAACCAAAATTACAGGGCCGGAATCCCTAAAGATCTCTCATCCACTCCACTTGCCACTTGCTCAGCGCGCGAAAGCCAAGAAAGCCAAGAAATTCCTGGTGGGGTGTATAAAAGCTGAGAAAAGCCCATAAAAAGAGCGAGTGACACCCAAATTAAGGCATTTTGATTTATTAGCTTTCGTTGAACACAAATTCGGGACGATATACCTCCCCTCGCAATAACGAGGCACCGAAAGCAATTCACCCGAAAGGAGGTTGCAAAAGAGAAAAAAAAAAATAAAATAGCGTAGGGAATCTATAAAATAGCTGCGAGCAAACCCGGAAAATCCAGACCCGTTCCGCCGGGTTGCGGGGGCGTTATATGCGCGACGGAGGCCCGGTGGTGTCGCCTGATGTGCCCTTGGCTGTTTAGTGCGCCCCTGTACCACTATCGCACTTAATGTGGGCAAATATGCGGCTTTATAGTGCCTCGGCTCACACTTGAGCAGAACCTATCAAAGAGTCTCTTTCCGCACACTTAAATGGCAAGAAATTTAATTAAAATCCTCGCCTGCATGGTGTTAATTTATTTATAGCGAGGCACTTTGAGGCGGATCCTCCTTTCAGCGCCGCACCGCACCGGTGGAGGCGCTGTCGTTGCGCTGCTTCTTTGTAGCCCAGCCTGTTTCCGGTCTTTACAATTTTGAGGGTTTTTCGAGCGCACTCCTTCGATCGATGCCAAATTAATTGAAAATCTTAAATCATAGCTAGATGCAGAGCGCCACATAAAAAATGCTATGCACCGGATTAAAACCCGCTCGGAGGAAACTTCCACGATATTAAGGCACATATACTCCATCTATAAAATCCATCCATCTTATGAAACTGCTTTTTAAAAAGGCAATTTTGTGACATCATTGTATATGGCTAGCTTATTAAATATTTTTGCTATATTTATTAATATGGGTATTGTGAAACAATCTCAACCCGATCATAATAACCATTAAAATTTGTGGTGGGTCTGCAGATTAAAATCACCCCTCGAAAGCAAGCACAATGAAATGTTTCTAATTTCCTGCTGTACAAGTCATCCGTGATGATTTTCACTAAACTGTGAAGGGTAAGTGGTTGTAAATAATTAAAAAGCAAAATCCCCACCTCACCGGAAATTTCTTGCATAAACAATAGCAGTTCAATTGAGAAAGATGGTAAGAGACATTTGAACTTCTTAGAAGGACCTTTTGATATTCCTCGAGAAGTTTATTTGCGGACATCTTTAAGATAGTTTGCTTCTTGCGAATGATATACAGAAAAGGTACTATACATATTAATGTTTAGAGAGTGGAACTTCATGGAAATGAATATTTTTGCATATAAGTATTTGCATATTTGCAATATTATCAGTTTGATACATTTAAGAAATGTGAGTTTTCAAAAATGATGATACAGGATGCAGAATTTTTTAAAATTTCAGTGGATGTATGGGAAATGAGTATCTCAGTTCCAATGCATATTACTAAAGCTGAGAAATAGTACCTAATGTAATGAAATTGGCATCGGTATAAAACCAGCCTCTTTTAAGTTATTTCCCTTTATTAGGCTATGTTTGGCTATGTATATATTATGTATGTATGTATTTCTGCGAAAGAAGAAGAGAGAAAGCGAATACCCATCTTATAGAAAGATGCTAGTGTAAAATCAATAAAATTTAATACATAGTTTAGTTCAATGCAATAATTTTTAATATTAGTATAAAATGCTTTATTATAAAATAAAATGTTGAAGTTTTTAAAACCTAACTTTACCTTGGCGCCTTTTATGTGCATATTTCGCCTATTTTAAATGCATAAAGTTCTGCTCACTGATTATGTATTATGAACCTTATGGGGTATATGAAAATTGGTAAAGAATTTTTAGAAAGGTCACATGTGTGTGTATATATAATATAATTTTATTAAGGGACCGAAAATAACTGATAATTTTGAATTTTTGAACAAAAAGGACCCAAGGTAAATGCAGCCGGAAATTTGAAGTAAGGCATACCTAGAGGATTCGTATGAAGTCTTTAATGAATTTCCGAAAACTTTTCAAAATGGCGTTTTGCATATCTACCTCACTGAAATTATTATTTCTGCATACTTTCATCATAGAAAATAAGAATTATTTAGGACCATTATTTTTTAAACACAAAATAAAAGATATACATTAAACTTTTATTCCAACCATGTATGTATGTATAAAGTGTAAATTGGTTCATCATTGGTATTTGAAATATCACGAAAATGGTTGAAAATAAAAATATGTTTAAGGATTCATTTTAAAAAAAGAAAGAGCGGGTGGATAATATAATTATAATTATATATATATTGTTTCAGAAAATGATAGTAATTGAAAATATTTGGATTTTTTTAAAAACTCTTTCCAAAGGACAGAATAAAAAATAAACCGTATTTTTATTTAGTATTGTTATATTTGGCATAATTAAATAGGAAGGATCCAAAAAAAAATAAATATGGACAAAGAAATTAAATAAGAACGTGTTGGAACATTTTCGTTCATAAAATCGTAATCTATGTAAAAAGTATTACAGAAATAATATATCCCTTCTGCTGTGACAAAATTTTGTTGGCCAGTGTTATTTGCTTTTAATAAAACGAGCAAATGCCAGTAGTAGTAGTTAATAAATATTTTTAACTACCTACAATTAAATTAAATTAAAAACATAAAAGTTTTTGATTGTCGACTTTCAGTGAAATGGTACGGATTGTACCTATATGTACATATGTGAGTAATTTGCTATTTATGTGTCTATGGATATATTACTTCAATAAAATAATTTTTTAAAAGGAAATCGTTTCCACACATCAGACCTGAAAACTTTTAAAAATATTTTTATTCCTGGTAATTAATGCTAATTTTGAATTATACATATGCCACGGCTGGAATTGCAGTGACAAGTTTAGCTGACGGATTTGTTTCATCAAAATGAATTTGTCCATCATCGCGATTTAACAGACTTGTTTACCATGCCAAAGCCAACTGTTTCAATAAAACATGGCCACTTAGCACTGTCATTAATATTTCACGGTCGCGGCTTAATACGTCCCTACCACCACCTAAAATTTCGTGTGCCCTCAGTATAATTTTGACTGTGGAGCTAGAAATGCGGGGGAGTGATGGAGCTGCGTGACGCATGCAAATTTTTATTCTATTTTTGGTTTTCCCTGAAATTTTTCAAATGTGGGACGACGCGAAAAAAAAAATTGTTTGTACTCACTGATTTGGTGACACTGTGGCAAGGCTCCGAGCAGCTGACCGACCCTTCGCGTGTTCCATGTGCATGCCCTTAGAACTGCAAGGGTTATAAATAATTCCTTAAAGGACGGAAGTTTCGACGTCTTTGTATTATTCATCCCTAAACCCAGACAGCAGTCAAAGCGCCGCGATGCTTTCCCAGGATCGCCGGGACTCCTCCCGAACGAAGAGAGGGCGACTGGCGCCAGACGTCCCGGCGTCCGATTCGAGTCAAGACGAAAACAATCTCAGTGGCTGCTCCCAGAAATATGATTATATCTGGGCCACTTAAAAATTCAATATCTTAAAAGGTTTTGCTCGCCGGGCGGCTCTTCATTATGGGGGTTAACTTCAAAATATTTTGCCCGAATGGGTCTAGTGCAGCCGGGGGTCGGTTTGCCGCCACTTTCCGGCCAGTTTAGCTTCTAGAACTGCGCTTCGGGTGCGGTTTTATGATGACAATTAACGTCGCCCGAAATATTGTGGCCTGCACTTCCCCCCCGATAGCCCTTGTACGAAAATTTTATAATCGCCCCGCATCCTGTTCCGCATCCCCAGCTGGCCCCCGGGTTGCCAGGAGGGCATGGATCATCCGGCCGGGGCCAGTCGAGGACGCTGCCGCCAGAAGTCTTCCACTTCTCTACTGTCAAGTGCATGCAAGCAATAGGGCAACATTTTCGGCTGCATAAGCAGCAGTGGCGTCTGTGTGGGGGGGCCCTCCCTGCATCCAAGTGGGAAACTTGGAAAATGTGGAAAAACACGCAAAGCCACAAAGAGAATTGCAGTTCCGTTTTCTCTGGATAAAGAACATCCCGATGCCCCGGTCGTCCCATTTGTGGTCGAAAGTATTTTTGCAGCATTCAACGTTTTTCTTTACATTTCGGGGAGCTGCTAACCGAGAAATAGAGTAGATCCGAGGGGTAAGTGCAGCTTAATGGCTTTGTGAATTTATTTAAAAGACTGCGACTCAGTTCCCCTCCCCGCATCGATTATGGGGCTCAGCCCAGCCCCGACCCACCCCCATCCCTGTCTCGAGAACGAAGAAGCCACCCCCCCCAGCACTGCGGCTCTTTTTATTGATATTGTTGTTAGGACGGTGCCCCACTGCACCCGCCTCCGAGTTTCTTTTATTAAGTGAGAACATGTCAATGAAGTCGGTCGATTGACTCCGTTTCGAGTGGAGTGGAGGGATATTCTTAAATTGGCATTTGTGCATGTGACGAAAATGAAGTAGTTGCCACGACACAGTCATTTATCGGGCAAAGACTGGAAAATTCTGCATTGTTGGTTAAAATGTATAATTTTTCCAAAATCCATAGGGTAAGTAAGCTAGTATTAGTGTGGTTAATATAACAATAATAGAGTTTTATTTTGTATAACAAGCAAGATACAACGACCTCAACGACATATATATATTTTACTACATATTTTCAACAGATAAGTTAGTAAAACCAGCTAACTAAGTAAGTACAATATAATAATAACTAAAAAATAAACAAAAATACGTAAGATTAAAAAGGAGCGAAATATTATATAACAGAGTATTTTTCTAAGGTCTGAACAGGGGTATGCCAATCGATTCTACTATTCATTATTCGATGAATGCGTTGGGGGCGGCACTCTATATAATGTGAAAACAGCCCCAAAGCATAAGGGAACCTCTCCCATGTTTTTGATTATATTTGTTGACTTATTTTTTACGGACAGCTTATTGCCTGTAAAAAATAAATAATATAAAAAAAAATTTCGATTTAATTTTGAAGTTTACTTTTACTTTTACATATGGATTTGAACTTATATGTATCCAATTCTTTTTTATGCGGCGATCTTGCTTATACCCTTGGACCTAGAAAGACAGCGTACTTAAATTACTAATTAGTACTAATTATTAAGGTTTGCCCTTAAAAATTGAATAAAATTGAGCATTGAGATTACACATGAGAATCTTTTAATATTCCCAAATTAGTTGGATTTGGTACCGTCAACCGACGAAAAAAGGACGAGGTTCTCAAGTCGATGTGCATATATTGATTTTTTTCTTATGTTTGTATGCACCTTATTCCAGAAGTTGGATTAAGACCTTAAGATTAAGATATCTCATACAGTTTTCCGAATTCATTTACAGTTTTAGTTTTGCAATCTGAAACTAATTCAGCCCCATTTTTCACACGTATATTAAATATCATTTTTACTCATTGCCATTTCGTTTTTCAACATTTATGTAGCTTTAAATACATTTCCTGGTTAACCACATGCTTTGTCATCATCATTCCCATAAGCTTAAATTAAATAATCAAATGGAGATATTTCACATTCAATTGGAAAAATTCAATAGTGGTTTCATTTTACAATTTAGTTATAAAAGAATTAAAGCAACTGCCCATTACCATAAAGTTTGATTTTTGTGGTTTTTACATATGTAAATATTTATCTGTAAAAAAATTTATTTTCATGCTGACTAAAGTCACTTTTAGCACCAAGGAACAAATCAAATAATTGTTAAACGAGTATATGTATATGTTTAAAAAAAATACACTGAAAAAGTATGGATGGAATATAATATTTTCTTGGGTATTTTTACCCGATTGCGCGACAGCAAAAACAGGGTTATATTTTTTGGCGGCCGCAAAATACAAAATAGCGGTAGAGACGAAAAAAAATTCGTACCATATTGAGTGGCATATCACTGAAAAGATCTTTCAAAATCAAGATGATGTTTGCTAGACCATTTGACTGCCATATGCTTCATTTAAGAATTACACAACCTGAAAATTCTGTAGGAAGAACTCTAAACAGGGTGTTTTGCTGAGGTCTGAACAGGGGTATGCCAATCGATTCTACATAGTCTCCTGATCAAATTTCTATCTTTTTAGTTCACTTTTACCCAGTCTTTTGATTTTTTGAATTTGCGATTTGTCTTATACGTGTACCTACATACCTCTATTAAAAATTTGATGAATATGTATGTCTTTCAAGATTTTAATAGCGAACTTAAATATTTTTTGTATTATAGTGTAAAAATTTGATTAAATAGTTTCCGAGATATTTTAATCACCGAGTTTTAAAAACTTATTCTGAAAAAAAATATGTGAGAAGTTTTATCTGTCGTTTTATATGTATGCAGGTACTCTAGACATTTAGAGCCTTAAGGCTAAGACCGGAAAGATGCTTTTGCTTCGATTTATAGAACCTCAATAGAACCTAACAAGCTTCTTGTAAACTTTCCAGTACCCCAGAACCTACCTATTCTAGACCTAGTAAGTATTGTTTGTTTTTCAGCACCAGCATGGTTCTAATTAGATTTTACTTTTAGATCCTTTTTATAGGAGTGCAAAGGTAATTATTGATGAAAAAGTTTGTGCATATGATTTTTTTTTTCATTGATGTAAAAAATCGTATCATTTTCCAACAGTTGTAATATAACAGAAAAACGCGGATTAAGGTCGGTTCTTAAATTAACCCCTTGCGCTTCGACTTAACTAGGAAACATTTTGCAAGAAAGACTCATTTAATTTAAGTCTATCATTGAATAATTTTTATAAAGTGATAGAAAGAAGCAAATTGATGTAATTAAATCAAAGGTTTATTTTTTAAATTAAAAGTTTACTAGTAGTAATTTGTAAGGAGCAATATTCTCATGTATTAACAGTCCAAATTTTGCCTTTGAACTTAGATGGTACAGTTATCGGTGCTGACGTATGATACTCTGTACTCTCTGTGATTAGTCTAAGACAGTAAAGTTCCGATCTTTGAAGCGAGCGGTGATTGTTTTCTTCTGCCCAGATCCCTACAAATTTATTAGAGACAATCAAAGTGAAAAAGACAACTCAGACGGTTCGAATAAAAATGAAAAACAATAAGTAGCTTTTAATGTGAAAAAGTGTGATATTTTTCATAACATTAAACGATAGACATTAAAAATTCATGACGAACCGCTTTTCTGAGGAGGCACCTGAGACAATTCTGGGTGATCTGTCAAAAGGTGAAATTGGGTCAAATGCAGTTTCATTTATTTTCGTTGTGAACCACTCCGCTGCCGGGGGGCGTTACGATCGGTTCGGTACGGCAGTCTCCTGCCAGGCCCCGGAAAATGTTGTAAGTGTCAGTTGCTTTTCCGCGGTCCGCCTCCAAATGCCTCGTCGACCAAGTTCCTCGTCGGGTAAATTTCATTAAAAATATAATATTTAATGTATATTATTACTTTCACCTATCTTGCAAATAGTTGAACCTTTTCGGAATTCGGGAAAACGTCGGGAGTGCGCGCGGTGGATAATTTTGTGTTAAGAGGTGTTCTGGTGCCGCGGGATTGAAAGAAGTTTTCCTTGTTCTGGTTTGCTCTCATTTTGATAAAATGGTTTCTTTCGTTTTTAATTTGTATTTCTTTAATTTTCGCTTAATCGCCGCTGAAATTATCGCGATTTTCTGAGTTGATGAAATTCATGTATCGGTGATTTTTTTCTCCAGTGAAAATTTTTAGATCTTTGGTACAGAAAACCCCAATTTTATTGTGGTAAGTAAACAGTTATTTATGCATTTTCCTGGGGCATAATTGGATAAATAAGGACATAGCGCGATCGTTTCATAGGATCATAAATATGAAATACTTACCTAAAGGTAATTTTTGTGTTACTGAAGCAGTGGAAATTAGAATACATTTTCTAAGGGGGATCATGTAAATAATAGAACTTACGCGAAAATCAAATATTGAAAGATTTGAGTTAGGCTTTTCTTCACTCTGCGATGCTACAATTTTGCGAAAACAACTTAGTTTTATTAATTATTAATTTGCACTTAATATTCCGGGAAAAAATCGCGCCTTGGGTTGAGGTCTCTTGTGAATATATATGTAGGTGTTTTTTCCCCAAAAGGAACTTCAAGAACCTTTCGAAGATTTAAGTACTTTTGAGTTTTGGCAGTTTCTTAGCTTTTATTTACAGTTCTTCCAAAGTATAATTAAAAATTTCTTTCAGTGTAGTATCATATATAAAAAATCAGGGGCAAACGTTTGGATTATGATCAGTACACCCAGAGAAATTTTTCTAGTCATTCGTAACTATTTTTCTAGTCAATTTTAACTATTTGTAAAAATCGGAACAAATAGTTAATAATGACCATAAAATAGTTATAAATACCACAAATCTAGTAATTCTAGTTATTAATAACTAGAAATTTCTAGTCAGCTTTGACCAAAAAATTGTCAATTTCAACTATGTTCTAGTTATATTCCAATAAAAATTGAATGTACCATAAAATAGTTAATAATGACTATAAGTAACTAGATTATAGTTATTCTGCTAACAATAACCTACTCTTTGGCACACCTCAATTTTGACCAGAAAATTGTTGATTTTAACTATTTTTTAGTTATATTCCAATAAAAATATGGAAATACAGAAATTAACTATAAAATAGTTAATGCTTACTATAAGATTCTTTTTAGTCATTTCCTTAACAATAAAAACTCATTTGCATAAATTAACTTCGAGCGGAAAATTCTCAATTTTGAGTTACGCAACAAATATTTCCTAAATATTTTCCCCTTTTCGAGCACTCATCATGCAGGTAAAACAAAAAATGTACCTTAATTTCAAACCACAATTCTGTAAACCGCATTGTACAAGCCCGCCTCTTTCATTACTTTTTTCCTTTTAGAAAGTAAACAAACAACATGCCTATCGGCCTTGACCTTCACTTCAATAAATGCATTCACGCCAGCCATTAGTAAATAGGCCATTAGTAAATAGGCCATTAGTAAATAGGTCAAGACTTTTTAAAAAAATGTTTGCGTCAAGGAAGGGGAAGGAATGGAATTCCAAAGAAAAGGTTCATGTCGGGCTGTCTTTTAAAATTTACACGACGAAAATCCGTTCAAAATTAGCTAAGCACCGAGAATAGGAAAGCATGAGAAAAACAGCGCTATTGCAAAAAGTAATGATTTTCAGCGGGAACAGGGAAAAATTAAAATGGTAAAAATCCGCTGAGAATTGCTACGAAAACGGATGATTTCAATGCCACTCTTCAAGAGGCATTGAACTCATCCGTTTTCGTAGAAATTCTCAGCGGATTTTTGTGCTCTTGAAAAAAAATATCACCTCACAGCGATATGTGTGTGCTGCTGGTGCGCCGCCCGCCGCCCGGCGCGCGCCACCCAAGCCCAGAACACACGCTGTTATATGATGTCATCGCACATTGCAGTCACAGCCACAGCGTGTGTTCTGGGCCTGGGTGGCGCGCGCCGGCTCGAAATCGATTTATGTTTACGTGTGTGAACTGGCCTTTTGCATGTGCACAAAGTAGTTGCATTTGAACAGCCGATCGTGAAGGGTCGTGCGCACCGCAGTGTTTCTGTTCGCAGCGTGAGTGGCTTCTAAGGCATAATATAATTAATAATAATTATTAACTTTACCGTGCAAGTGTTTTTTCAAAAAAGTAAGAAAAGTAATGGGTATCGGCCGTATTATCACAGTGAGTGACGTGCCAAAAATTACTGCGGTAGCTGGTTACGGTGGTGAAGTGTTTGAGGAGCGTCGGAACAAAAACCGATGAATCCCATTTTCACTTCTTTTTTTTTTAATGATCTCAATTGGTTGTTTTCCATGAGCTATAGCTATATATTTTTACAATTTCCCCCAAAAAAAAGGAATTTATCGGTTTTTGTTCCGACGCTCCTCGTTTGTCAACGTTATTTGAGAAGCGTCACTTTCGTGTTTTTTTTTTTTTGGGAAATTGTAAAAATATAGCCAAGCTCATGGAAAACAACCAATTGAGATCATTAAAAAAAAAAAGTGAAAATGTGATTTATCGGTTTTTGTTCCGACGCTCCTCATTTAGTGTCGATAGTGTCCGTAGCGGTGCAGCATGTTTAATCAGTTAATACTAACTTTATAATTACTGTCGCCGTCATTGTCGCCGTATTTGTGTGCACCGTTTTGCCTACGTCACTCACTATAATAATACGGCCGGTACATGACTGTGTAGGAAACCGTAGCTTTAAGTGCGCATTTGATGCGAGACACGTGCTGATTCATGAAATAACGTGTGCAGTCACACACTCACGCATCGGCTTTTTTTTCATGTTATTTTTATTTACTGAATCTTTCTAAAAAATTTAGAAACTGACTTGATTCGAAATTTCTCGTGCGCGTGGTGTAGCGGTTACGATGCCAAAAATAGAGCATGCAGAAAAAAATGTGAGTTTTAAAAAAGATTAAATAGCTTTTTTATTAAGATTTTTTAACTTTAGCCTGAGCAAGCAGAAGCACCGGCTTCAGAGTTGGCAGACACTATATCTTTCTCAGCAGACAGTGTTGGCACATATATCGCAGGTGAAAAAGCAGACGAACTCAGGGAAATTTTGATAGATTGGAAACTTGAGTTTCTATATGAAAAGTTTGTTGGTAAGTACCTGATTGTTGTATACAAAAAAATTTCTTTTTTTATATTGGTATTTATACAATGTTGGGGTGGAGAGGGGGAAATGTGGTCTAGAATTTTTGAAAAATCGATTTTTTTTTAAACTTGCCCTGTTTATTTTTAGGGGTCACATACCCCAGTGAGCAATTCTTGAAAAATTATTATAAAATATATATGGTGAAAAAAGAAATTTTTGTTGATGTTTTGAATTTTGTTGATTCTTTATTATCCTTTAACCTACAAGAAAAAAAAAATTAACTTTCTTAATATTAACATTGTATTTCACGTATATGAAAAGACTGCTGATGAAAAAAATAAAAACGCATCTTGTAAAATACTTTAGTAGTCTGACGGAGGGAATTTTTTTTCTTTTCAAAAATTACAAAATTACAGTATTTCAAGCTTTAATTTTAAATTAAAAAAAAAAAAATTTGCAATACTGTAATTTTGTTATTTTTGAAAATAAATTCCATCCGTCAGACTATAATTACTAAAGTATTTTACAAGATGCATTTTTATTTTTGCAGATTGGATAATTTTTTCATTTTTCTCATCAGCAGTCTTTTTATATACGTGAAATACATGTTAATATTAAAAAAGTTAATTTTTTTTTCTTATAGGTTAAAGGATAATAAAGAATATTGCATCAACAAAAATTTCTTTTTTAAAAGCTTTTTATTAGCTTCACCTGTCTGTAACGGAATCTTGGAAGTTAAATTTGACCCACTTCCCGGTTTTCGATTGAGCTGAAATTTTGCACACTTATCAAGGACTGGTGACAATACAATACGCAATACTCAATATTGCAATATTTTTAAAATGGCCGCCGCCACAAGATGGTGGACGATGTATTTGTGGTCGACCCCCTTAATATAGGTATCAAATGAAAGAGCTTGAAGAGTAGGAAACGATAAAATAAGTAACGCCATTTCTAAATCCAATATGGCGGACGTCACAAAATGGCGATTTATAATTTCCATAGTTACCCCTATGATATGGATATCAAATGAAAGGGCTTGATGAGCGAAACGCAATAAGTGAGGTCATTCTAAATCCAATATGGCAAAAGTTAACAGAAATATCAGAACTTTCTAGCTTTCTAGTTTTTATTTAAAGTTGACTTGTTACGCAGTCGGGTTTTTTTATTTTTTATATTTTTATATTTTCGAGATAACGTAATGGCACCGAATACCGACCACTTAAGGATTCACTGCTTTTATTTTCTGATATTAAATTAATATAATAGCATAAATACGAATTTTTCCAGCGGTTTCAATATGAGTAAACGATACTCAATCATAATTAACTATCCTCGTTCGTTTATTTCATTGTTAAAATATTTAAAATTAATTTGTAACAGAACACTAGCCATCATTGAGCTAGGACCCTAATTCCGACCACCATCTCGGACTGATCCTAATATCGACCACTTATGCCCCTAACTGCAAGTATAGTAATTTATTTATATATTTTACTTGAAAAAATGCATTTTTATTTAATTTCCCCAAGTGGTCGGTTTTTGGAGGACGGTCGATAATCGGTGCCATTACCGCTAAGTGATAGAGCTAAAATCATCATCAAGCGTCATTTTTTAAATTTCACGGGTGCTAGACCACCCCTCAATTTATAACTATTTTTTGTCACACATTAAAATTTGTGTTTTGTTCTATAGATTTTGGAATTGATTTTGAATGCCTTAAATTTATGGAAAAAGAAGATTTGCTAAAAATAGCTGGAAATAATGACAGCTCTTACGGGACTTACATAAAACTTAGAGGGAAATTACAGCAATGGAAAGAAAAGATTAATCCTTGTTGCAATATCGCTTGTACAAATAGCAAAGTTGCAAACTGGTTATGTGACCAAGATGAACCATCGTCTTCATTGAGCGAACTCACATCTTTATCACCCAATATTGTAAGAAATTTTAAATAATTAAGTTCTTGATATTTCATCGGAAATCTTCAGGATCTCAATGAAATACTAAACAATGATTCAGGAGAATCCATTAGAGAATTTTACAACGTAAATCAAAAGTTCAACGATGACATTAGACTTAAACTGATTAATCTAATTATTGAATACTTCCTTCAAAAGAAATTAAAGCTTAGAATAACCGATATCGATCAACTTTCTGCTGAGATAATAAAACTGTTTCCAAATGAAAAAAAGTAAGTGGGATAATATAAACGCCATGTTTTAGATTTCATTTCATTTGAAATGTTTAAAACAATTGTTTTTGTAGAGGTATTTATTATACAGCTCGCAGTGAAGGTATACCAGCTAAGGGAAAGTTATATGACAGATATAATAATAGATTGAAAAGGCTTCGCCAAAAATCTCTATTTCCGCCATCACAACCCATTATAAAAAAATTAAGATCTGATTCAGAAGTACAAGCGGACTTTGAAGAAGATGGTATTGCTTTTTTTTTATATTTAATATCAGTTTGATAATTCAACTCGTATTTTATTGCTCTTATAGTGTAATTTCCATTTTTTTGTTTTTAAGAAAGCCAATTTGAAACGGATAAAAACTTCATGAAAACATCTGCTGAAGATTGGGCTGCTTGTCTTGTACGATGGGATAGAACTTTTACCTACAGAATTAAACAGATTGCTTCAGAGCAAGGATCAAATATTTCAACAATTTTAAAAACCTGGCCTCTTTTCCGACATAATTTGGGACATACTTTGGTAATAATATATGACAAGCTTATTTTCATATTCCTCTCGAAATCACCTTTCATTTGAATAGAATACTAATGCTTTTGAAATATTTCACAGATCGACAGGGACTTTAATCAACAATACGGGGAAGAGACTTCCATGGGTCTTATAAACAAGTGGCCCGCTTTCCTAAATAGTTTCCATCCCAGTCAACAAAACATTAAGGACAAAAATGGCCAAGAGCTTCTTACACTCTTGAAAACAACGAATATCACCGAAGGTATAAAGACTACTACTAATTTTTATAAAAATTTTTTAGTTATTTCTCATATCTTTCAGACTGTAGAGACGTAGTCACGTCCCTCCTGCTGCATCATATTTTAAAATCTGTCCGACGACTTCACATCAAAACCGAAGAGAGCAAATCCCACTGGAAACCTGGAATCAAGGCATCCCAGGACAGCTTTTTTATTTTCGTCACCAATCCCGCAGATGTGGTAAAAACAACAGAAGAAAGGGCTAAATTTTACAAGGACTTGGCTTTAAGCTGCCAGCCGTACATTATTGGTGTAGGTAGTTCTATGTGTAAGTTGACTGATTTTTTTTTGGTTCTAGATAACGTCTTATATAAATTTTCCAATTTTTTAAAATGCCTTGATTCCTGTTTCAAAGCCCATTTTATATTCAATTTGAAATATGCTCTTGAATGTGAACAAGTGTGGGTATTCATTGAAAGATATTTTTATAACTTGTCTTGCACCAAAAACGTCTCGACATCCATTTCGAGTTTCATAAATAATCTGAGCCAGTAAGAATAAGTTCTTCGAAAACATACATCATTAAATTTCTTTAAAAATTTCAATATGCTTTCTTGCGTTCGGTGTAAAGAGCTTTTTGCTAATGTAGAATTGTTAGTAAATCATTTAAAATACGTTCACAATATCCTCTCTTCCCATGTAATTCAATGCGGTCAAGGCAATTGTCCTCAAATTCTCAGCAGCTTAAATTCATATAAAAAACATCTTTTAAGATTACATCCTAATGGGGCACCAAATATTAAAACGGAGTTTCAAAACATAGCAACGAAAAATAACATCGCAACAAATTTAAATAATGAAAACCGTGAAATTAATATTAATGCGCAAATTAAATTACCCAACTTAGCTGAATCTGTCTTAAATCCAGAATCAGCTTTAGCTTTTTTACTTAAATTATACAGCAAAAACAATTTATCTCGAAAATGTGTCACAGATATTGTCAATGAAATCAAAGAAAATATACTTCACCCTCTGTCCGTTCAGCTAAAAAACATTTTAATTGTTGACAATTCTTGTGTAAAAGAAAACCTTTGCAAAGTAATATCATTTATTGATTCTTTTTTTGACGAAATAAATACTGAGTATAAGTTTCAGAAAAAATTAGAACAAAGGAAACTGATACAATTACCAAGGCAGTTCACAATCAGTAATGAAATTGAAAGAACAATCTTGCATTCCCAACCAACACTTGATGCTAAATTATGTACTGGAACACTAATGCCTTTAAGATTCCAATTTAAGCAGTTTTTTGAAATTCCCAATGTTTTCCAAACAGTTCTAGATAATATCGAAAGCATGATGAGTAAGGACACTTTATGTAATTATATTAATGGCGACTTATGGAAGGATAAGTTAAAAAACTATGAAGGAAAAAT
The DNA here is from genome assembly GCA_933228815.1 of Machimus atricapillus. Taxonomy (NCBI): domain Eukaryota; kingdom Metazoa; phylum Arthropoda; class Insecta; order Diptera; family Asilidae; genus Machimus; species Machimus atricapillus. Next base: position 25,719,903 of record OW121787.1, on the reverse strand, counting down.
TGTAATTCCATACTTTCTTTACGTTGATGACTTAGAGATTAACAATCCCTTAGGGTCCCATAGTGGTATTCACTCTTTAACAGCGTTTTACTATTCCTTTCCTGTACTGCCACCAGAAAATTCAGCTTCTTTAGAAAATATCGGTGTTGCTATGCTTCTAAAATCATCACATAATAAGACATTTGGTAATAGCGCCTGTTTAAAAGCCCTGATCAATGAAATTAATTATTTAGCTATCCAAGGAATAACACTTAATGTAAACGGGTCTGATTTTAGGGTTTTCTTTTCATTTGAGCTTCTTTTGGGAGACAACTTGGGATTAAATTCAACACTTGGTTTTAATAAATCTTTCTCTTCAAATTTTTTTTGCAGATTTTGCAAATTACATAAAACGCTTTCACATGCTACTTTTATTGAAAACGGTAATCTTCTTCGAAATATTTCTAATTATGAAAGTGACTTAGCTATGAACGATAACTCTTCCACTGGCATTCAAGAAAATTCGATTTTCAATTCTATTTCAAACTATCATGTAACACGAAATTTTGCAGTTGATTCAATGCATGACATTTTAGAGGGAGTATGTCATTATAACATATCTAAAATATTAATCTATTTCATAGAAAATAAAATATTAACGCTTGACACCTTAAATAATCGATTACAACTATTTTCTTATGGAGCTAACGAAATAAGTAACTGCCCACCTCCATTAAAAATTGAACATATTAAAAATAATAAAGTCCGTATGTCCGCCAGAGAAATGTGGTGTTTTGTACATCATCTTTCAATTATAATAGGAGACCTAATACCTCTTCATAATGAAGTATGGCTTTTCTTTCTAAAGTTACTTAAACTTGTTGATATTACTGATTATCCTTCTTTCGACAATCAGACTATTGAGTTAATGCAAGTCATGATTGAAGAAATGAATGAAATGTATGTTAAACTATTTTCCGACTCCTTAAAACCAAAACACCATATTTTACTCCACTATCCTACAGTTGTAAGAAAGAGCGGCCCCATAAAATATTTGAATTGTATGCGTTTCGAAGCGAAGCACCGATCATTAAAACTTTATACAAACAACATTACCAGTCGGAAAAATGTTCCTTGGTCACTAGGAATTAAACTTCAGTACATGAATGCATGTAAGACTTTTAATTCCAAAGGTTTTCCCGATAGAATTGATTTAACTCATTTTACTGAACAAAGATTGTGTAATGTTATCGTGTGCGTTAGTCTACAACAGCAAATATCAAATGATTTCGAAGAACTTATTCTTATTGGCTCTGAATCGTCGATTAACGGTTTAGTATATAAGGCAGGTGCTATAATAACGGTTTCTAAAAATGATCTGCAAGCATTCGAATTAAACAAAATAATAAAAGCCCACAGAGGAATATTTTTCTTGTGTGTACAATATGAATCTGTAATTTTCGACGAACACATTGAAGCTTATGAACTTTCTAACAAATCATCTGATGTAAATTTAATTAATTTTAAAGATTTAGTATGCCCTCCATTGCACTTACTCAAAACTTACAAAAATAAGGATGTCGTTAGATTGAAAAGTTTTTAATGACTTAATGTAATGTATAAAGTGTTTAACTTAATTTATCCCCTGATATGAGACAAAAACAACCTGACTGGAATCAAGAACAACTGAAGTGGTTTTGATAAACATTTTTTTGTGTAACTTGGTTCCTTTGCATCCATTATGGGCTGCTTTCCATCACGCAAATGCAAGAGGTGTCTGTGTAGGGCAGAGACATGAACACAACTGGTAGGCAACAGGAAATAAGTTCCATTCCTATGTATGAATAAGCAAGGAAGTCGGTAACTATTTTTGTTTTTCCTTTGCATTGTTCTGTTATCCTTTCCTTCCTGCCTGATCCGAATTCCCTTCTCCACTTCCGCCTTTCCCATTTTCCCACTTCCGTATTTTCCATTTCCACTCACTCTTTTTCCTGATCCGAATTCCCTTCTCCACTTCCGCCTTTCCCATTTTCCCACTTCCGTATTTTCCATTTCCACTCTCTCTTTTTCCTGATCCGAATTCCCTTCTCCACTTCCGCCTTTCCCATTTTCCCACTTCCGTATTTTCCATTTCCACTCTCTCTTTTTCCTGACCCGAATTCCCTTCTCCACTACCACCTTTCCCATTTTCCCACTTCCGTATTTTCCATTTCCATTTCCCTTTTTTTTTTTAATTTTTTATGTTCGTTTATGATTTCATTTTATTTATTGTTATTTTAATTTTATTTATAATTTATTTTATTTTTTATCTATCCATTTAACTTCCTCTTTTTCCTTTTCCCTTTTTTTAATTTTTTATGTTCGTTTTTGATTTCATTTCATTTAAGTATTCTTTTTTTATTTATGCTTTTTATGCTTTTTATTGCTTTTCTTTTTTTAATTTTTAATTTTTTATGTTCGTTTTTGATTTCATTTCATTTAAGTATTCTTTTTTTATTTATAATTTATTTTATTTTTTATGCTTTTTATTGCTTTTCTTTTTTTAATTTTTAGTTTTTTATGTTCGCTTTTGATTTCATTTTATTCAAGTACATATTCTTTTTTTTATTTATAATTTATTTTATTTTTTAACTTTTTATTGCTTTTCTTTTTTTAATTTTTAATTTTTTATGTTCGTTTTTGATTTCATTTTATTTAAGTATTTTTTTTTATTTATAGTTTATTTTATTTTTTATGTTTTTTATTTTGTTTTCTACTTATCATTTATTTTTTGCTTTTTTTTGGCGCTTTTTATTTTTGCTAGTTATTTACTTTCCATGCTTATTCTAACATTGGAATCGAACTTATCTTCCTGTTGTCTACTTGTTTGTGCTCACTGCTCTGCTCTATATAGTCACCTCTTGCATAAGCGTGCTGTTAAGTAGCTCGCAATGGGTGCGAGGAACCATGTTATGCTTTCGAAACCATTTCAGTTGTTCACGACTCCAGTCGGTGCTTTTTTAATCTCTTTTCTGGAATTTTATAACCATAAACTGAGTATAAGTTTCTGAAATTAAATTTAAAAAATGAGGTACCCACATTTCAAGAATATACTTAATTGTAATATGTAAACTCCATCCACTGAATTATAGTATACATATAATATCTTGTATTATTATTTAATGATAAGACTTGTTAAAAGAGATTGCCAGAAAATAAGTTTTTTTGTGATATGTCGAAATAATATGATTGAATATCATATATGTATACGAGTATAACTCGGGCAATGTAAAGTTCGTCTCCTCGAGACCGCGTTAATAGACATCATTCGGTAGGCCAATCTTCGTTTCGTCAAGCGTACCTTGCCTTCAACGGTTATAGTACATTATTTTACATCCCCGGTCACAATTTTTACCTATCCCATTTCTTCACCTCCCTCTTATCTAGGCATAAACACTGATTTAGAGTTCCTGCACTCTAACATTCCCATCCCTTGTAAAGACTGCATTACAAGTAATCTGGCAGGGGATTTCTTCTCATGTAGAATAAGTTTTCCAAGCAAAATTTTACGACAACCCCACACTCTGAAGCTCCCGTGAACAGCAGCGCACTATAGTTGGAGCTTGGAGTTATGCGGATCCGCGAAACGCGGATATCTTGGGACTGGGATGGCCGCGGGGTTGGTTACAGCCACTTCTTCTTTTCAATATTCTATCGAAGTATCGATCCGGTCAGCCAAGTCTTATTTGGAAAATCGGATAGAAAAACGACTTTGTGCAGTTTACTGCAAGTTGCTTACGGTCTCTAAAGCTATTAATAGCTGTGTTTTTTTCACCGGGATTTGTGACCAGATTTAACAGGAAATTTTGCGTTAAATCTGGTCACAAATCCCGGTGAAAAAAACACAGCTAATATGTTCTCTAAATATGTCAACTTAAAAAAACTGAAATAAATACATATACATATACATATAATAGTTTTGTAAATAAAGCTTGTAATATGTTCTCTAAAGCTATTAATAAACACTCTAAATATGTCAACTGAAATAAATACATATATATAATAGTTTTGTAAATAAAGCTTTTAATATGTTCTCTAAAGCTATTAATAAACAATCTAAATATGTCAACTGAAATAAATACATATATAATAGTTTTGTAAATAAAGCTTGTAATATGTTCTCTAAAGCTATTAATAAACACTCTAAATATGTCAACTGAAATAAATACATATATATAATAGTTTCGTAAATAAAGCTTTTAATATGTTCTCTAAATATATGTCAACTTAAAAAAACTGAAATAAATGCATATACAAATTTTGTAAATAAAGCTTTTTATTTAGTTTATTATGGTCAACTTATTGACCATATCTGTAGCCAATATCAAGGTTAATATATTTATAGCTTTAATCAATGTTTTGTAGTTGCCAACCGCGGAGGTAACTTGAAAATTAATCGTTGAATTTATTTAATTACAAATAAATTCACCGATTAATTTTCAGGTTACCTCCGCGGTTGTGTGGCTATAAAACATTGACTACAGCTATAAATATATTAACCATGATATTGGCTACAGATATGGTCAATAAATTGACCATAATTATGATCACAAAAATATGGGATTATAGTTAAAAACGACTATAAAAATTGTCATTTCCTTCTAGTTGAAATTAACTCAAAATATAGTCAAAATTACCAGTAACATAGTTACATTTAACTGTAATTATAGTCGGGTGTGACTAGAAAACTTAGTTAATAACGACTATATATATGGACAACTATAAAGTAACTCCAAAAGTAGTTGAAATGACCAGAATTATTGTTACGCAATAATCAACCATAATTATAGTCAAATGTAACTAACTGAATTGTTAAAAATGACTAAATTTCTAGTTAATGCCGGGGTAACTATAAAATAACTACAAATCTGGTCAAAGTGACTAGAAAAATAGTTACGCATTTCTCAACCATTATTATAGTCAAATTTAACTAGAAAATTTGTTGCTATTGACTATAATTCTAGTCAATCTTGCCGTAACTATATTTTATAGTTAAAATTGACTAGATTTAACTATTTTTTCTAGTTGTCCCAGAATGAACTAGAAAAATAGTTAAAAAATTGTCATTATTGACTAGAAATTTCTCTGGGTGTATTTAAGATAAGTATAAAAAGTTGAATTGGTCATAGAGCAGAGCTAACTTCAGAAGGCGACAGGCCACAGGGAAGCTTTTTCCCAGAAAAAAATTCGATCTTCCGATACAAAAAATCCAAATCCCAAATTCTAACTTTGGATGTTGACATTGCCATTTGCGAAGTTTGAAGCGACCTCTGTCGCTTGTTTGTTGTTGATGATTTGGATTGTAAGAGGGAAATTGTAAGAAAATCTCAAGGGACGGCTTTCTAACACGCCAATTCATATTTCAAATTAAAATATGCTTGTAATACTTACTTAATATCTTTTTAAGAGCTGTGGATTAGGGAAATTTAATGAAACACCATTTGCAAAAGAAAACAGGAACTATTGCTCCGAATGTCTATTATTGATACAAACTTACAATTTGAAATTATCGACTACTTAAAATATCCTCGTTTCCCTTAAATTATCGGCAATTTACGTCGAATCTATTCATAATGTCTTGTTTCACTGTTTTGCCCTATCCGGGTGTGCGGTATTTGGGCGCTCTTTATCATTAATAATTAGTATTTACATTTATAAATTTACAAAACTGTGTATCAGTGAAGCAACACAGGGTGGACTTACAAAATAAAATTTTTATATCCATTTTAATTGCCTCCCATCATATAAAAATTCATTACTTTTACAGTATTAACACGTTTTCCACCTTACGCTCGCTACACGGCTGCTGTTTATTTAATTTGTGTATATTTCATGTCCTTTCGCTAGTTTAATTTGTTTCAGTCCCTGGCCACTATAATCGCGTCTACGTATTAATTTTATGTCGGTTGCTTGAACAATAACAGTGAAATAAAGGATTAATTTCTCAACAATTATGCTTTCTGTATCCACCACATTTTTTATTTCCTTTATTAACGTGTGATTACAATTGATATTCGGGCTTGCTTCCTGGATCGGCTTTTCTGTTCAGTTCCACAGTTCAACCATTGAAATTAAGGATACGATTTCGCATCATTATTGTATGATAATAAGTTTTTTTAATACCAATTAAAAGTTTACGAAAGATAAAAAATAGATGGAATAAAAGGATTTTAATTTTAATAACAGATTCATACATAGGAAACAAGGTATGAGAAGATATTTCAAAAATTGTTTTGTTTTTCAATATGTAAAACTTCATCGAGGGTAAGAAGTAAATATTTAGAACTTTACACGAGTAAACATATTTATAAAAAAATTAAAATCTTTTAAAAATTTTAGTTTTAGTTTCTACACATAAATTGTATGTAGTGGTAGTAGGTACATATACAACTTAAACACAAACTTTCCTCCATTAACGAAATTTGATAGAAATACTCCTATACTTTTTCAAAATGTTTTCGAATGTTTCTGTCGATATTTAAGTGCAAATTAAACTCTTCTGTACGAAATTTCATTAGTGTCTTAAAAATACAATGGGAGAAAGACTTTGCTTCAGAGGACCGAAAAAAACAGCAGTTTTATGAGACATTTTTCCATTGTTTTTGGCTTTATAGATTAATGTTGGTGTTCTTAGTGTTGAATAAATCAAATTAATGATCTATTAAATTGTAAATTTGAAAAGCAACCAAATCCGCCGTTTGAAAGTTATTTGCAAAAATCACATTTTTAGGCTGTGTGTGAATAGTGGCTTAATGTCGATTAAACTAAATTTTTGACATTTACGCTCGTATTTACTGACATACATATAACATAAATATATAGATAATAATTTTTATATAAATTATCTTGTTTTGTATTCATCGACCAAGATCAACAGACATAAGATAAATTTACGACCACCTTATTTTAATCTGTGGAATACAACCTCAAAAGGGAACCTTTTTTCAAGTTGTGACAGTTGGCCAGACTTGACAGAATCATAATAGGTATACCGAATTACTTTTTTGTTAATGTTATTACCTGATGCCGAAAATGTGTTTAAAATAGTTTTTATCTATGTAGTTTGGTGAATAGCACGCTTCGGAGCTAAAATTTGACAAGCTAAAAATTGTCAATATCCGTGAATACGAGCATTATACTTCGGGCGCCCGTGACTCATGCGCTGAAGGCGGCTTGAAAAAAAATTAACTGTTAACGAGGCTAAAAGTGACAAATTGGGCGTCTTTTACCTCGGTAACTCGTGTAAGTCGCGTCGGGAGCGTGTGATTTTTTATGATTTTAGTTTTGTCTGATAACTAATCGCATCAAGAGCACTTTCGTCGCGTTGTATTCTGCACCCGGTAAATTGTCGATGATATTGTTCGACTTGTGCGAAAAATTGCGTGTGAATTGTCAACATTTCCTCGGTAGCTATTGCTTATCAATTGAACTAAATTTGAGCTTAAAGAATATCTACTTTTATTTTAGTTGAAAATAACTTGCAAATAAGAATAAAGTGAATAAAGCGATGTGTTCAATATTAAGCTAGAGTGAATGATTTACAAATGATTCGGCGGTGACAAAGAATTCGGAGCACGAAAAAGCCATTGATTCGTTCGTCGCCCGGCAGACTAAATACTGAATTATCCATACTAAATGCAAAAATTTAATTTAATCAGCATTTAGGTAATAGCTATTTTCACAGCTTTAGTAATTTCATCCTCTTCCCCCTTGGTCGACTACGCCTTTCGGCTTCTTAAGAAGATAGGTAAGTGCCATTAATGGAGGAATGTTTTCGTTGTAGAAGTTATATATTTACATAAATTCTTAAAACTTTTTTAAAACTTTTAACACATTAGGTATACCTAAGAATAAAAATGAAAAGAATTTCTTTAAAAATTGCAATTGAAAACCTACAACGATTTTAAATATAAGAATTCCAGCGATAATATGGCAATGACAGTGGTAAATCAATCTTTTCTTCATGAATGGGCCATAATTATTAATAATAAGAAAATCTCAGATTCCAATTCCATTCAATTGCCCTAACTAACCTTAAATGTTGTCCCGACAACAAAAAGAAATTTAGTCCAGACGCTATGAAAATTAAATTAATCCTTTCTAATGGTTTCCCGTCTTTTATGTTTGCTATGCATAAAGTAAAATAACAAGAGCTAGCTAATTCAAATTAAAAACAATTGCTGTGTTTCAATGCGTTTCACTCTATGGTGAGTTTCTTCAAATCCAGCTTATGTATGTATACATAGCTCCATGAAATATGTATTTGTAGAATGTTAGCCTATGTGTTGTAAACAACATCCCAAAAGTTTATTGCAAAAAAGGGCCAATTAGGTAAACATATTTAATATATACCTAAAGAAACAATCAAAATTATTCAAATTAGTGAATGAGTTAAGAAAAAAGTGTAAACTAATCTGAGTACATGAAAACTTTTAGGGTTAACGATTAACTTCGTCGTAATTGCTAAATGCATTTAAGCTTAATAGTAGTCTTCTTTTGAATAACGAAAGAATGCTAGCGTGAAAATCCGTTTTTGTCGTTACGTCAGTCGTTGCTGAGCGACTGAACTTGAACTTTAACTACAGAAATCTTGCCCTTACCATTCCTGCGATTTAGACTATTAAGAGTGCTTTTCCCAGTAATTTCGTTGTAAGTCAGAAAATAAAACAACGAGCAACGTAACTTAAAAAAGACCTAAAGTTACAAATCCTGGGTTTTCTTTACAGAGGAAAATCTGTAAGAAAAGTCAAATAATATGTATGCAGAAAGTAATTTAAAGTTAAACGGACAAGCTTCAAATGTAAATATACATTTGCAAAGTTTCGTACCACATATAAAGACCATAATAATAATAAATTATTCAAAAACTTTTCATTTTATAATTGTTACTTAACAGAGAAATTTAAATTAATGTGCATATGTAATTTAAATCTTTCAAAATTTCATAGCAAAACAATTGACTATACGAAACTAAATTTTTGATTGCAAGTAACATTGTACCTATGTACGTAATTAAAATATTTACCATTTAAAGAAAAAGTCGACTGTAGTACTTTTAAAAGTTCAAACATTTTAAAAAGCGAAATTTATAAGTAGTATGATGAAATCGAATGGTCATTGGGGAAAAAATTATAGAAGTTAAAAAAATAAGAAAGTTGATAGAAAATGGGTTAATAAAATAAAAATAATTGTATCCTTTATTTTCCTTCAAGCTAATTATTTTCTACGTTTCTACAATTTGACATAAAAACATAAAACAAAAATATGTATAGTTTTAGGATAGTGTAGAGAAATTAATCTAAATAATTATTGCACATTCCTATGTATGTACATATATCTGTTCCGATTCGAGTAAAGTAACTATCTAGTTTATTTTAAAATTCAAAATACGTAAATTTACATATGTTCCGAACAGTAGTACAATACAACACCAAGCCCGATAGTAATATTTAGCATTAAGCATCTTCCACATTAGATATTATCAGAAGAATCATTTTTCCGAATAGAGGAAAAACATCACCGTCACCCGCGTCCAATAATTGGGATAGGATAAATTTTTATTTAGCAAAGCTTAACACAATTTCCAATGGATAATGTTAAGGCGAAGAAGGCTTCTTGCGATACCTCCATTTATGCCACGAGCAACGTGAATAGCGTCTCTAGTAAATTCCATTTATTCCTTTATTTTATAAGTAGTAAATATATTGCCTTTTAGGAAAACATTTTTCATACTTAGTGTTTATTTATTATACATGCAATCTCCTGCTACGTTATTGTCCACCCTTATACATTTGGGCTTGTTAATAGACTACACCAGTTTCACCTATTTGTTACCTTTACCTATTTAGAAAACTGGAACGCCTTCAGCGCCTTCTTAAGAAACAGAACAAAACCGATAAACGAAGCGGGTAACATTAATTGCTAGTTAGTACCTAAGTCTGTAGCTCCCGATTACTTCGTTAAGGAGAACTCCTTCAGCTAGTGCAGTGAGTGGAACACGGTGTCCGAATCCGATAGACTTCTCTCTCGTCCTCGAATTAGCATGCCCGCGTCCACTGTCCACTTGTTGGCCCGGTAGTACATGTCCTTGTACATCGTCGGACAATTTTGATTCTGTCAAGGAAGTTATTAGGAAAATGGCGGAAAGGGATATGAAAAATTGTCAATACCTTTGTATTTTTAAAGTCTATATTCGTTCTAATCGTTCTGTGGTGCAGGTGCTGCAAAGGTCTGGCATTGTTTCCTAGAGGCGCCTTCGGTGTAGTCTCAGATCCCTGCATTAACCTCCTGAGCTGATATAACTATAATATAAGAAAGAAAATAACTTTTTTGTTAATCGGAAATTGTAATACTTATAGCAAATTCCTTCAACATAAAGGCAAATTATCTTGTTAGGTATATATGTTTCCAATACATTGGTTAATACCTTCCAATCGTTTAAGCATGCGCGGGTAAAGTCGCCGAAAAATAACTAGTATCTATGTAAATGTAATTACATATAATGGACCTTGTGTAAGGGCTGTCTTTACTTTCTGAAATTATAGATGTACCTAATATGCAAGAGAAAATCTAAAAAATAAAGTGGATTTTTCTAAGTCCTAAATGTTTTAAAAATATATTAAATCACATAGTTCCATAAACGTGGCTTGATGAAATAATATTTAATATACATACTTATATACAGAACATAAAAAGTAAAAAATTGAATTATCTAACAAAAAATTAATGTACAGAATTTATAAGGATCATTTCAGGCGACGACGAACGCTTAACAAAATTAGAGTTAACCAATATAATGTTTTAAATGTTCTAAATTGAAACAAAATGTGCTTGAATTAAAGCATTGCTTAAAAAGTTGAAAGCGCCATTTTAAAAAGTAAACTTAATAGATCCGTTTGACTTAGAATTTAGGTTTAAATTAATTATAATAAATTTTGATTGTTTAATTTTATGGGAATTTATTTCGTTCAATTGTGGGGGAACACAACTTTAGAAGAGCATTGATATTTTTTTTAAAAAAGGCAATAATTTGGCTTATTAAAATTAATGACTAGGGGAGGATTTTTATAAAGATTTTGGAAAAATTTGTTTTAATAGATAAATTAAAGGAACCAGTTTAGAAAGTCGCCCATAATTTCCGGAATAAAATGGGAGTTAACTTGTGTTACATTAAAGAGATGAAAAATGTGCAAGTTAACTTCAAAATAAAGCTTAAGAATAATCTCATATTTTAAAGTTTTCCATCGAAAAATCGACTTAAAACTTTTTTAAATGGACTTACCTCCTGTTTAGTGATGTAGATGGGCTTATTAATTATAATCCAGACAGTGCTCTCCCAGCATCCAGGATGCGTTGTTGATCCTTCGTAGGTCATGTACTGATCCGTGTTTGGCAGAAGGGAACGCAGCGAAATATGTCTGATTGGTGTAGAAAATCCTGCAGGAGAAAATCAGAACTTGCATCAGAAAAATAACTTCGTTGGCAAACAAAGGAAAAAGCAGTCGGTGGTTGCCGGAGCCTTTGTAGCCCCACAGCCGCAACAGCACCCATTAAGCCGTCCTTCCAGGATTTATGCTCAGGCCAGTTCCTGGGCTGCACATACGTTGGGGCAACTTTTAATTACAGCCCACAGCCCTGCCGCGATAGTTAAAGTTAAGTTTAAATTATCGCCAACTTGTTACGCTTAAATCTTCAAAAAAGGGCTCGGCCATTTATTAAATCCCTATGCACTGGGCGCTGTCGGTGCCGGCAGCCACCCGACTCAATTTAAGTAATGAAGTCGTACAAGGAGTTGGCCCAAAAGTATTTTATGGGTGGAAACTTTTCCTTGTTTCAACCTGTTCCTGTTGTTACAGCAATCGGTAGGTAATAATGGTTCCGCGCACCCCGGCCACCTCGGCCGGGAACTCCTTAAACAAAAAACAGGAAAAAATTCCGTAGAAAATTCTTAATCGGTGCAACATCAGTGGTAAATTGTTCCACAACATGTCCGCGACTTTATCCTTGATACTTAGCGGAGCGCCCGCAAGTTTTATTGGCCATGCAATGTGAAGGGAGCGCTATAAAACTTTTGTGTTTTCCATGCGAATAACGAAAATTAGATGGGTTGAAAAATGTGGTGTACATTTACGTAGGACATTAGCCCTTAGCCTCGGTCAGGTGAGAGCAGGTGAGGACTGTTGCAGTTTCACGCAAGTGGCTTAATATTTCCTTAGGTATCTGAACAAATTGAATCGAAAACTTCATCACAAAGTCAATAATTATCTTATCCATATTAATAAAAATGTTTTAAACAGGGGTCGAAAATAAAAATTATGTATTTATGATAAATCGAATAATAACGATTATGAGAGAATTTTTACTTTTCGAACGCTCGGTTACACATCATTTGATACAATAATTAATTATTACTTAATGTTTATCACCAATCAAAAAATAAAAATCACTTCGTAATCCTTATCGACAGATCGAAAAAAACAAATTACATACTTGATAATTGTTAATTCCTTATTTATGTACATATTTTTGATCATAATCATTACCTTCCCTGATTTTGATTATACATACTTTCTCTGATTAATTTTTATCTTTTATGTTTTCTTGACCATATTGCTTTAAAAACACTGAACATATTGGATAGTCGAATGATATATATAGGTATACACAGAATAAGGGTGTATAAAATAGATTATTTTAATATGATTTCTTCCATAGATTGTATTAAAAAAGCAATAACGCTGGTTTTAGTCAAAATTAAGATTATTTTGATAATTTTAAAGTGCTAAAGAGAGAACTTTGTAAAAGTTCATAAAATGAAAAATGTCTAATAGTTTAAGCTTAGGTACTTTCCTCATTCAAGCGGCTAGGCTATGGAATGGCCTACCGTCATCTGTACGGGCTTTGGGGACTGCCAGCGCATTTAGAAGACACATTGGATGTATAGACTTTGACTAGGGGATTTTCTTTCATTTCATTATTTCCCCTTTACTTAACTTCATTAATCGGCATGGTATTTCTCTTATTCCATCTATTTCTTAATTTAAATTCAATTTGTTTTATTTTAGTTAGCTTAATCTTACTTTTTATCATTTCTTAATTATGTATTATTTCTTAATTATGTATTTTTCCACTACATCATCGGCCGTAGTAGGTACAAGCAAAAGATTGTTAATCTTGTGTACTCATAAGTTGAAATATATTATTATTATTATTACCTTTTATTATTTTTTTTTGTAAAAGATAAAACATCTTGAACTTAGGTACCTAACTTCTGATTCTAAATTTGTTTCAACAAAAACAATTAAGTTTTATAGCTTTCTTTATTTCATAATTGCCTCTTGAGTTGAAGCTGTATACATAGTTATGACTACTTTTGTTAATTTTTAAACGATTTTTAAAAACGTACCAAAGCGGATTTTTTCACTATTTTATCTGATTTGGTTCAAAAACCGTAAATTTTGAAGTTTTCTGCACTGTGCGACTTATAGAGATCGACTTCGTTCCTCTGGAACTGCTCAACTTTTGCTATACATATATATATGTATGTAGATTGGGAACACCAAGAGACATTGGAAATTGCTTAACATATTACAAGAGGTAAATGTCGCTTTTATTAGCATTGGAATCACTTTCGATTCGATCTTTTAATCCCATGTAGTCAAATACGCGAATTGAAAACTCAATCCAATTTCGATTCGATCTCGCAGCCCCGTGTTTACGACCTTTTTCATAAGAAATTTAGTTCTCAACAAAATGCTGCTTTTTTAACGACTTGTTTAAATTTATGTAAAAAACTAATTTTCCTCTGTAAATTGTATGGGAAACTAAACTCTACTAGTTAAGTTTCTCTTATTCATCATTCATTCATCCTTTAATATTCAACTATAATTGACATATTTTTCTACTCATTTCAGTAATTGGTCCAAAAAAATAATAGGACAGATCATCAGGTATGTACTATATTCAAATATGTATAGATAATTAAGAGCCAATGTCAAATTTTTGTATATTGAAATTTCAATTTTTAAAATTTGGCGCAGCACCTCTCTCTTGTTTATTCATGCATGAGGTGGTAAGAGGTATATGCTTAGAAAATTTGAAGGTTTATATTTCTAACACGCTATCAAGCGTTTTCTGGGTTAACCTTCTCAAAAGTTTTGATTGTGGTTTTAAAGGTGAAGGACCGTTTTTATAAAGGGAGGAATTTCCCAACAAACGTTGGTCAGTAGACTATGTCAAAATGCAGAATCGATTGGCATACCTCCATTCAGACCTTAACGCAACACCCTGTAAAGTACACTAAAAAGCTAAAATGTTTTATGATTTGACTTGGTATTCAACAATTTTCTGCAGGTGCCCCTGACTACATACATAGATGCATTCCGAAATTAGTGTCAATGTTCCACCGTCCTCCTTATGTCCGCTCCAGAAATTAAACAGAAAACGCCTCCTATGTGTTTTTTTCTCGTTTGTTGTCCTTGCTGCCGCTGTGGAATCATTTAAAGAAGCCAAGTCATGATGAAGGATGTACCCGATGTCCACAACTGCCCGATTTCCCGCTGAGAATGTGGAGAATTTGTGGCGTGTGTATTTTCTGCATGCGATTAAGGTGGCTGCACCAGAATACAAATTAAACATTTTCCATTCTGGCGGCAATAAGCGCTGTCGGTTGTCCTGGAACTGCACGACATCCCTGCCGCACCAAGGATGATAATTACGTTCTTAAAGTAGGACCCATATGTTAGCGGAGACGTGTGTCCTTGAGGGACGACAGCGTTTTCTCTGCTCGCAATTAACCTCCTTTGTGGGAATGAATTTTCTTTGAATTTGTCTTCAGCTCGTGAGGAATTATCCGTGTCATTACCACTCATTATTTTTGCTGAAGTATGCAACAAGGCAGCTCCCGTGGGGTTTTGGAGGAAGAGGGGCCAACGACATAAGAAAACTTTCACATTTATCTTCCGCTGCCTCTGAGGAATATCAACCTGCTGCATTCCTCCCTTTAATTGCACCCGAGTCGGATTCGTCTTGGTTCAACAAAATTCTCCAGAGTGCTTTGGCGGTTGCTAAAGTCGTCGTTTCGAGCTCCTCAGATTCTTAAGGAAGTTTCAGGCCACTTGAGTGAAATTGCAACCAGGGCGGCCGTAGGCGGATATCAAAGAGATTATAAAAATAAAATAAAAAAAAAATTCGAACATCCCAATTGGTCAAAATAGCTTCAAAGTTGAAGATCAGGGTCTAAAATAACGTCAACTAATGATAAAACTTGCGAAATAACATAAAATAGGAAGAAAACAAAACATAAGAGCTTACATTCAAATAAGCTCTTCGTAAAGTACCAGAACATCATATTTTTGTTTTCAGTTTATAACTTTTTTGAGCGAATCGTTTCAATAGTTTTTCTGGAATTTTGAAAACGACAGCAACATTGATGTGTAAATTAATTGATGACTTGTCAGTATTTCGATATTCGGAGACTGTTGTATAAGCAAAGTATAATCTACTTTAGCCTTATTTAGAAGCAAATTATAGCATATTTCTCAAAAAATAAAGGTACTAAATAAAAATAGCTAAACAGTCAAAAAATGGTTTTACGTGTATATACATATGTATATAGTCATATCTTTATCTATCTCTTGCAAAACCTCTCGTTGAAATTGATAAAGTGCTTGTATGAAAAGAATACGAAAAGGAAGGGATCTGGCATTCTAAAGAAGACTTGAAACATGCCTTATACAAGGCTTCCATGTCTAATTGCATTTCTACATCACTCAGATCGAGTCCGCCTGCGTATTCCATATACCAAATCTTATTTTAAGATTATCAAAAATTTGATGAACTAACAATTACAAAATTTATGTATAGTGTCAATAAACCAAATTAAAATGAAAAATATTGGCCAATACAGGAGAGGCTTCCCTTCTCCAAAAAAATAAGGTTTTTACATTTAAAAATAACCTAGCCTAGAAAAAGTTACAAAAGTAAAATAATGCCTCACCTCGACCTGCCCTTGGAGTTCTGTTCAAATACAAAACTTTTATATTGTTCTTTTTCCTAAATGATTTTTGAATCATAAGTAAGTTATAGCGCTAAAATTTTATAGTTTTGCAACCTCTTTGAGTAAAGTGGAGTTCGCCCATAAAAACAATATCTCGAGACCGTCAACAAGATATTCGCGAAAGGTAAAACTAACAAGCTTAATTTTATTTTGTAGATCTAACTACATATATACATATATAAAAATAAAGTTAATTTTTCGAATTTTTTTGGGCGTGTGTCTTTCAAAAAGAAAACACTGAATTAAAATATAAACTCTGAGTCATGTGCAAAACGACATCATCTAGCAAGTTTTTAACGATAGTTTATTGTGAATTCAAATTGTCTTTTTTTCGCCTATTCATGGAAATTATAATAGAAATTATAACAATTAAGTATTACTTTTAATCATATTAATTTCAATTTTTTTCATAGAATTTTACCAGCTTTAAAAATTTATAGATGGAACTTCCCCAAATCGCTAGATTCACTCTTTCATACATTTATATGTTTCCACCATTTACTTTCAAATATACGTAGTTTTATCCGTGGCCACTAGAAACATTTTTATTGGACAACCGCCAATTTCCCATCGTTCCCATTAGCAGATAAATACATCACATATTACATAAATGTAGTTATAGAAAAGCATAAGGGAGCTTACCTCTAAACAAAACTTTATTGAACGTGCTAGTTATAATTCTGAGTTCTGGGTTCGGTGTCTCTCCAATTTGCACCATAAGCGAGATGCCGACAATTCCTTGGGATTTATGTTGCGCTTCCGACATGTTGTGGTACAGTTCCTTGTTGAATCCATAGAGTTGAATCTGAAATGGTTGTTGAGAAAAATACATAAATGAGATAAAGCGTATATCGTTTATATTTTTCCATTTATTTTAGAAAGTCCCTACGATCCCAATAAAATGCAATGATTAACTTATCTTACGGCTTCATTGTTCTCGTAGCGATGATGAAATTAATAAATCTCGGGGCGACTGTCCAGTTCGCCCCATCGTTGTTCACATGCTCCTTATCGTTCTTTATTCGGTCGATTGCAATGATGTTCGCATCGTTCTACTGGACCACTCCATAAACCTCAGTCGTCCCCTCGCTTGACCATCGTTATTAGATCATAATCCACACTGGTCAAAAATCCACCTGTGCCACCGTCCTCCCACCACGTGGGACACCCGTCCCAGGAGTCAAGGATACTTTTCATGGGGGATGACTTACCTCACCAGGAAAGCTGTAGCCGTGTATGCGGTGCTCCGATCCCTGGCTATTCTCTGTTCCGTAATGGATGTAAATTTCCTCGAACTGATACCGGTAAGCCAAGGGCCCCCCGGAGATATTGACGTGCTGCTTTGTGTCCTTGTCGACACGGAAGACCAGGGATTGACCTGTGTTGTGGAGTGTCCCGGAGACCTGAAAAAAAAAAAAATAGGGAATGAGTCCAGGCTCCATTAGGCACTGACCACGTTAATGCTACATTCAGGAGCTGGGTAATTTTTTTTTCGCCGTCTCCCCGGCCGGATGGTGCTGAGCACCCTGATTAGATATGATGTCCTGTCTGATTGGGAGATAATTTGGGGCTCACGAGGCCCCATTAGGCGTATCTTTATGTTTACATGGCTCCGTTTCGTTGATTTTATTGCGGGTCCAGCCCACCGTCGCCTGTCGCCACCGGGACCCAATCGTTTTAGGCCCTAATGGGGCCCGACAGGTTATGGATCACCGGAACTTGTAATTGTCGTTTGGCTTCAACATATATTGCAGCGCACAATAAAACCCACGAAGAGTTTTAATAAAATTTAACCTATAAATTTTCTACCATTCGAGCAGGACTGCTCGGAAAATCTCACAAAAGCATCGTTTTATTAGGTCCGATTATTGTGCTCACGTTCCGAGTTTTATTGTGCTATAAAAAAATTTCTTGAAAATTTTCCCGGTTGCAGCTCGCCTCCCTGGCGATTCGAATCGTACCGGAGCCTCTCCGGAACTACGTCGTGTTTATTAGAGTAACATATGGCGCCTATTATCACTAACTGTGGAACGACCGAAAATATCCTTAAAATTTCATAAACTTTGCGCACTGCTCTCGAATCGAATGGCTGCTGCTCGGGGTCAGCTATTGCCCGCCCCAAATTGTTTGCAGTGAAAATAAAACGTTTTACGCCCTCTCGATTTTGTGCCCTTGTCAACTGTCGCCTGTCGTTAAAGTTCAGTGCATATACTTTACTTTAACTTTGCTTGACCCGCACGAAAGGTACGGATACCTAAGAAATGTAAAATTACAAATAGACCTCCTATATCCGCTCCAATGTGATCACTTTATAGGTGAAAATGCAGAATTCTAGGAAATTACTATCACTTCCAAACTCCTATCAAAGTAGAGGTTCGGCTCTTCATAGGAACAAAAATAAAATATAGGTATTCTAAAACTTAAAATTTACTAAATGTTAAGAAGCATGTATGTATAAATGTACATATAAAAGTTTGCGTCAAAATTCTGCACTAAATCAATCAGTATAAGCATGTGTCGAATCAACAACGATACCTTCTAAGTACAGTAAAAGATCTGTGTTAAGGGTTATGCTACCTGGAGCACGAAATTATAGGACATTTTCTAAAATTTGCATATGAAAGGTAAATTAATTTATTGAAACACATTTTTTCACACATGTTTTCTCGTGAAATATTTTTCAATACCTATCAATAGCACAGTACATAGGATTTTAAGAAAATATTTGAGGTATGTTTGTCGAAAAAATCTGTAAAATCTGGTAAGACCATAAAATCAGTTAAAGTCAACCAATCAAAAAAAGATTTACAGTCAATCGGTTGAGAATAGAAACGAAGAGGTACGACCACCTCGAAAAACATTGTTTCGGGAAAAACGCGAGTCAATATTTAAGTAGTGAAATTTCAATTAAATTTTCGAATTATCATTTGTAATATGCTATTAATACTGGTGGGAGTGTATTTTATTTAATTCCTTAAGGATAACAAACGTGCCGAAGTATTCCAAAAGTTGAAAATTTATAAAAAAGTAAATTGTCTATCTAATTTTAGTAATACATAGTAGGCGTATTAAGTTATGAGAAGTAGGTATACTCAATCTTCAGAGGATACATTTTCGAATGGGATTTATTTTATGATAATTCGATGAATGTCCTTCACAGGACTTAGGCCCATTTGAAAGCATTTCAACAAAACTTCATATAATATATTGAAAACATAAACTGACATAAATTTGTTGTAACTCATTTACATATAAGTACATACATACATACTCAGAGAGCGACAGTGTTCAAACACTTTAATTGAGCTGTAGTATGTATTTCTTTCAAGATATTAACATAAGTTCGTTTCCGAGCCCAAATTTATTTTCATATTTTATAATTCTTGCAGCTGGAATGGTTTGTATTATTTTCTCACAATTTGATATGAAATTTACGGAGAAGTTAAAGAAGTATTTCACTTAACAAATTCTTAAGAGGCTAGTTTGAGAAATTTACTGTTCTGAATTGGTCATTCATCGTTACAGAAGCCCTAATGGATTTGGGTGAATTTTAAATATGATTTTTGAAGGGTGACCGAGGACTATTTATGTAACAAAAATTGTTTATAGTAATTTATTGGGTAGCCTGTCCGGGGTCTTGTAGAATTTATTTAAAATGGTAGTGTACAGTCTCCGGACTCAGATTTAAAAATAATGTTGAGTTATACTAAACTATACTAAATATTTAAAGGTTTGTGATCGGTGTATAATATACATAAATTAAATACGTTTTTACGCATGTTACCCAAATTATGACAAGCAGCTCGACCTCAAACGAAATTTATTTAATGACATGACAAACATATCCAAACTTCATCCAAATCAAAAACAGACGAAGTGCGACTATTTGGCGATTTCAGTTGAATTTTGAATCTTTTTATATGGGCATAAATACTCAAAAAAATATTTTTTAATTAGAAAATTGGAATTTTTATATTATTATCCCAAATATTATTCAGTCACTTTATCAAACAAATCGTGTCCAAGGGGTGACTCACCTCTTTGTGTTTTGTGGCTCTATTTTGGCCAATAATATTTTTCTCGACCACATCTAAAAGCTAAACAGAATATGATACCTACTTAGAGATAAATTAAAATAGACAGTTTGACAATTTACAAAGAAATTTCCATTAGTTTTTATCGTTTATCTTCTTTATTACCTATTTACTTTAAGAATTCAAAATTTATTCTATTATATAGGTAGGTACATATTGTTTGGGAACAAGACTCAAATTGTTTGCTAATAAATTCTTCCTGCTTTTTGTATGTACCTACTATGTATATGCGCTTAAGTAATTCCGTTCTCAATGTTTTGGATGAGTCAAAAAACTTCCTGTCTTCAATTTTCAATTTTGACTCCCTTCCCTTTTGCTTTGAAAATATTTTCTTAAGTAAGGAACTGAAGCTTACCTTATGCTTATCTATGTGAAGCGGCCTTAAGTAGGGATCAAAAAGTAGTTTGTCAGGTTCAACATCAATAGGAGACTGGCGTCGTCCTTTGTTGCACATGTTCCACTGTGGATTTATAAGGCCCCAAAAACCTGGTCCTGAAATAAAGCGGAAGGATTATTCGAGCTGTGTGCTAAACAAGAACTTTTGTAGAATCAACATCAGGATGAAGCAGAAGAAGCATAACAAAATCTTCTCCCCTCGGCGGAAGTGCATCAGCGTCTTGAGGCGAACTCAAGAATGCTCACTTTTTAATTACTGCATGACACTTTAAGACGCTTTTCTCGAGGGAAGCTTAAGCTACTTTAAGACTTTTCACAGGAGCAGCCGGGTACGTCGTCGGTGCTTGCACATTTCAAACAAATCTGAAATGTGGAACTTCGGGGCGTTTGAGAGTATGAAAGCAAGCATAAATAATAGTTTTAGGGGAAATCATCCCTCGAGGCACTCCCTGGGCCGACATCCACCCGGCGCGCAATAAACTCGCGCTGTCGGTGCTGAAGCACGTTGCTCCTCCCCCCTTCACGCGGATTTATAACTTGCTTGACTTTGGCGTTCAGTAACATCTTCAGAGCAACATGTCAGAAATTTTCCTTCAAGGTGTGAGTTTTAATTTCTCGCTGAGATGGAGCTCAGATGAAATTCCCGATTTTCGGTGCACGCGAGGAGGAAACAGATTTTATTACGCGTGTGTACACTTGAATTGTAGTTTGGATTTTTCCCTTTTATCCGGGATATTGCACATTCGCTCGCACCCCCCTGAACGAGGTAATTTAATTCTTCGCTGTGGAATTACGCTTTATTACCTCGGCACGGATTTACAACTCGGACGAAGCCATTCGCATTTAAGCGCTCAAGTAACGAACGCTTCTAAAGTTTTACATTGTTTCCATGATACTTTATTTAGAGGTCTTTAAAACTTTGAGCGTATGTGGTCTTGGGGATTCGGGAGCACTGCATCAAAACACAATTTGCAATTTGTGTATTTTAAGCATATGCACTGCTTGAGGCAAGTACCGGGCAGCCCAAAAGACGGAAGCCCTATCTTAGGAAGCTCCGATTTTGCAGTAGATTAGAAGCGATTTCGAGAAGTTTGAATCACATCATTACTTGTCGACATTTGGAAATAGAGCTGCAGTAATGAAAACATTCGGTTGAGAATTTATTCTTGGTAAACTTCAGCAGAGATTAGAAAATGGGGTATTTTACAATTGTTAAAATGCTTAAATTTTTAGCCTCAAGAAACAGCAATTTTCAAATGGAATCGCTAGATTTACAAAATTGTTAGGATTATGGGAAAAATAACGTGATCATTAGATTGTTAGGGCAAAAATAAAGTAATCTTATTTTTTAAAGCGGAACGTCACTGTGGCATGTTAGAAAATTTTAGCTTTTTGTTTGCATATTCTGAAATTAGGGGAGATCCCCTTCCAAATGGACCCTTTTTTACTAACATTAAAAATATTTACTAGTGAATTGGCCACAGATCAGTGCATAAAACTTATAGCTCCTGTGAAAAACACTTGCCAAAAAAACTTGAATTATACAAACCTCAGTGATTATATTGATCTGCGGAAATTGTGTAATATAATCAATCACTATGACTATCAGAACTTTAAAACGGTTTCACAAACTAATAATGAATTTGTTTATTTGGAAGATTTTTTTTATTTTTTATGAGTTTCTGGATGAGAACGTATTTTTTTCTAAGACAAAAAAAAAACTATAACATCCTAGACTAGACAGACAGCGCACGTAAATTACTTATTATAATTATTAATTTAGGCGTTTTCTGTAGTGGGCTCATGCCGATAAATCACGGAAAACTTGATAATGAATGATTTACTACATGACAAGATTCTTTTTATCATTTATACCTAAATGAGGAAAAATGTGTTAGAATTCATCTGATTTTGTACCCATTACAAATAACAAGAGGAAGAGCCCCCCGCGCAATTTTTTTCTCAAAATTAAGAAGTAGCTGTCTTGTGCGCTTAGTAATATGTGCTTAATGATTCATTTAGTAAATCATGATTTAGAACGCTGTCTGCCCAGGGTAGATATAAAATAAACCTATACATATTGTTTCTGCTATGCATCCGTCTGTTAGACACTTCTAACTCCCAAACGTTGAAGAAATAAATAGTTGAAATTTTAATAGTAAACGTCTCTTTATTTCATTTTGATTTTACATTCAGTAATTTTGAAGAAGTATACTTACCTAAAAAAAATTGACATTTTGAAAGTTTTAATTAAATCTATTCAATGGGCAGTAAGGTTGGTTGTGCATTTAAAAAATGTGCATTACTTTGTTGTAAATTGGTGATGTCTAGCTAAGTTCCAATTTTAGCACGAATCCATTTTAAGAAAATGCTCACTAAGAAAATGTAAAAACTGAACGCTGCCGCCTACGCTTCACTTCCGATTTGGAGGTAAAGAATGAAACGATGATTCTGGGAAGTTAATAAAGTCTTCGGGACGAAATTGTAAATTGTTTGCTAAATTTAATTTGCTTGCTAAAAATGCTGCGGGCATTTTATTCTTCAACGCTATTAAATTTGCTTGGAAATGGTAGAGACGGAATTCTGGGAAAAACTCATACGACTTGAATTTTATATTTTTAAGGCCAATTATATTTTTATATTTTAACACAGGGTCGTGATTTAAAGCAATGTCGGTTCTGCTTTTTTATATCAAAAGGACTTAGCAGAGTTTCAAGTGATTAAATGGGTTTCATTGAGACTGGAATTATGCGGCCACCACTTGCCTATTCCCAGAATGTAATTTGCATATGAGCGCTAGGCAATATGAGGATTCTGCTAAATAAATCACTCACGGATTTCGACAATTGCCCTGCATAATCCATAAATCGGGAAGTTAAAATGCAAAATTCGTGTGTTTTAATATTTCATAACTCACCGGAAATGCCATCGTATGTCCACCACTCCTCCCAGCTAGCTTTGGTTCCTGCAATAAAAAGAAGGAAAAATGTTTAACAAAAACAAAAAATACATACAATGAAAATGTCAGCAACAGTATTAAATGCGATAAATTTGGGGGAAAAAAAAAATAAATATTCTTAAATTTCCAAAAAATAGCTTCGTTGCAAAACGGACAGCCATCCGGGGGGTCCGCCCCGCCCGCGCCCCATGTGGCTACAGATTAAAGCTTCTGATACTGGCGGACGGATGCCCGGATTAAAACTGTTAAATGTGAAAAGATGAAAATAAAAAAAATAATAGCAGTGTAACCGCTTATGGGGTGCCGAAGATTACGTGATGCTCAAGTGGGGCCCAGGGCTTCTGTGGAGCACTGGGGGGTCCCGGGGAACAGCAGTTTGAGGGATTGAGGGACGGGATGCGCTCGCATACGTTTTAGCGATAAATTTTCAGTCAGTGGAAAACTAAAACTTTGTGATTTATGGGACGGTTCTGTGTAAACACCGAACTGTTTTTCCCTCGTTTGTTATTCTTCCCCACACTTGCTGGCCGGGGCCGGCCTGAATTTTCACTTTTTTATGCTTTTTGCACTCTTTTGTCCCCCCTCCCCCCACCCCGGGACACCCTTATCACCCCCCTTTGTGTGCAATGCTCAGAGTGTGGGTGGCGGGGGCGTCCCGCAATGAAAGGGAAATTGATTTTCTGCGTGGAACAATCTGCAAAAACATATCGGGGCAATTTTCCGAACGGGGGCTGAGACAACAAAATATTTTCATGCTACACATTGTGTAAAATATGAATTTAACCCGATAGCATCCACCGATTTGGGACGAGACGCCCCCTGTCGACGATCTCATGAATTTTTTTACGTCAATCACTTTTGCTTGCCAACTATGTACTTTAATATACTCTGTCTGGGCAGTAAAAACCAGGAGGAATCACTTTTATTTTATTTTTAAAGGTGTGATTACAATTTATAAAACAAGCTAAGGGTGAACCAGATAAGATAAGGTGTTTTTCCTCTTGTAAATTCAAATAAAAACGAAAATGTTGCAAAATGTAAATGTTAAATTAAGAATTGAATAATTAACAATGTTAGGTATTATATAAGGAGATTTAAAAATCATTCCAGCGTTTTATTTAAATTCTTCTTTTCTAAAAACTCCCTTTTCACCAGTTAGTTCAGCACTTCTTCGACTTAAAAAGCTAGAAATCACAAGTTACATACGTTAAAACATAAAACAAACCAACATGTAAAAAAATTCAAAACTCAAAAACAATTGATAGGTGTCAGGTGTTCGAATATTGGTAATATCCCTGAATGCCAATATTTTTTTCATTTCCTGTTTTATTTCGGTAAATATAATTATACAAACCACTAAGAAGCAATTTCGACAGCATACATATGTATGTACATATATCCAATATTGTATAGTTTATAAAAGCAAAATTGGTTTTAATTTGCCATTTTTTCGAGCATTAATTCAGAATAAGGGGGAAAACCAAAAAAAATGAATTGCGTGAACGAACTTCAGCTAAACGTAGCGTGCTAAGCGATATTATCAAATTTCTTGGGCTTGTCCTCAAGTTGTAGGAACAATGACTCTATTTGTTAACAATTACTCAGCAAAATGACCGATTTGCATTGTATGTAATTATCACTTCGGAAATTCATTCATGCTTAGATTGTTCGCTAAGTAAAACGCCATTTTAAAATGCTTGGCACTAAGACATTTTTACATGTAAAAAAGTATTATGTATTAAGGAGTCATTTGAGGTACATTTTTGCATATTGACATACATAATAATTTTGGTTAAATTGGTGCCCGGTTTGCACAAATATTTTTGGGTATAATAAAAAGCATGTTATCAACGAAGTAACGAGTATAATCATATAAACATCTTTAGAGATCTGATCATTGTGCTTTTAAATGAAGATTTGCGTATACACATTTAAGACAGAGAAACTTAACTAGGTATTCTCCAGTAAATAATTTTAATTATTTTTTAGTGATTTCGTCTGGAAACACCTGACAGTTATTCAGTTAAAACTGATGTTCTAATACATTTGCCGAAAATCCTGATAATTCAGTAGTTTCTAATTGAAGTTCGAGTGAAATTCAGATAATATGGAAGCTTTTTTTTGTTAGCCGTAAAATTTTCTATAATTTTATTGAAATTGAAAATTTCATTTTTATTTAAAAAAAGAACATGTTTCTATTTATAAATCAATAATTTGTTAATTCGTTTTATATTGTTAGTTTTGATAGAACTATAAGTCATTGTTATATATAAAAAATAAACAATATGTGAAAAGAATTTCTGATATTTACACAAATAACAAAAGGAAATACAGAATTACCAGGTTCAATCAACTAGAAACTTTACTCTACTAACTTTATAATATTCAACATTGACTTTAGTCGCATGACAAGTATAATTCCAGAACTTTACCTGTTCTTTCCATAACGAAATAAAATACTCAGACCCTTGAGTTTTCTTACAGAGAGTTTACACTGTATACCTTTAAAAATTGTCTTTGTATTGCCCAGCTTTCCTTCTTATTAATTCAATTCTAAGAATTTCATTCAAAGCTTGGTAAATATACATAGTGTAAATGTTGCAACGTTCTTTTGAGGCAAATTAAGATGCACATCTAAATATGATGGGAACGACCCACCATATTAAATTGACCCATTAAATATACTCATGTAAACGCTATTTAATGAAGCCTTCATTGAATTCTCAGTACCCTTTTATAATTTAAAATACACAAGCTTCCTCTTTTTAGTAACATTATCTTTTTTCCCAGAAAAGAAATGAATTAAGTACCTAATGTAAAATAAAAAATGCAGAAAATTGTTACAAGAGAATTTTAGCGATTCGCTTTTCACTAGATTATGAATTACCTAGAAAACCAACTCCGTTGAGAATTGAGATTCACTGCATTTTAATGAGAAAAAATGTAAGTATACCTATAGATGAGTAAATTGTGTACTTATAAAAATTTACTAAATTTATTTACAATAATAAATAAATAGTAAATAGTAAATAATGCATATTAATTATATAAACTCTCATATATTTTACATATAATTTTCGTTTTTTTGAGCCCTACATAACAAGAAAAACATTACCTACACAAAAATTTAGCAATGTTCATTGTTAGCTAAATCCTGTTTTAACGATAATATACTCCAGGCGTCTCAAAATAATACATATAACATAAAATTTTTAAAAATTTTGGTAAAAAATGTACCTTTTTATCTTCTGTCTTTAAAAATTTCCTTAATAAATGTTTAAAAAATTTTAGTTTTAACGTTCATACCTATCACATTTGCCAATGGATCGAGACATGTGCGGTATTGTTAAAAAGTTCATAATGAATACATTTCATCAAAACCTTACTTGTCGTCCTACTCTTTTTCAAACAAAAGTTATTACGCACCCTTCAGTCGTTAAAAACACACTTCTTTATGAATCACCCTGTATTTTCCTCTTACAAAATGCTTATTAACTAAAATATTTTCCTTTTACATGATGCTGATTATTCGAGGAGGAATGAATGTTTGAATGAATTCTCTAATTTTAACTGATAATGAGTTTGCTTGTGATTCTTTTGATAAATGTTGGTTTATATTAAAAATACTTTTTTTTTTGGAATAAATCCGGCATTGATTGTTTACATATCGTCCAAAATATACCGGGTATCGTGCAGCGATTTTTGTATAATGAATTCTCTCAGTTTTAGGGTTTTTGCGACATTTTGCCGTGAATACTTAATATTATTTTTTTATATCTCGAAAACGGGTCGAGATAGAATTTTTTTTAATCTTCCCTTAATCAGAGTAGGAATATGGAATATGTTTTCAAACCTATGTAAAATTGTTTCGAAATCCACTTGGAACTAAGGGGCCCCTTCCGAAATTAGGGTAAAATTACATTGACATTTTTTAGAGTTAGGTCCAATATTGTTCGTTCGCATTGGTGTAGAAGGGTTATCTCTATGTTGCATTGCAATTCAAAGGAAAACGAAGAAAATATAAATTTAAAATAAATTAAATATTTCCTATTCTTTAAGAAAGGACAAGGCTAATTTCCATAATTGTTCCATCCGATGCTCGCATAAGGGGACCTCCGTCCGGTCGAAGTAATTGAGCAATCCATCAAACGCGCCTCGTGCCAAGTGTCTCTCAGCTAAATCCCCGCTTAAATTGCAATTGTGAAACTCTAGTGAATCGCCTTTAATGATAAATCTCAGTCCATTAGTCGCTTTTCTCGAACCGGATTCAATTAACTTGAAACTTAAACTACTTCCACAATCAATCATTAAGGGCAGTACAAGGGTCCTTTATTGTTCGCATCCGAGATCCAGAGTTCGGGCGTTTGGCAGTATGCTTCAACCCGGTGGGAGCTGGTTTGGTTTAGTCTCGAATGGCTCGAAAAACAACTGCAGAGTTTTTCTCGAAAGGGAAAAAAATTTAGTGAAAACTTGAAAAGCTTTTCATCAATTTTCGACTTGAATTGTATTGAAGAAGAAATCGACGGAGTCGTTCCGTTCTGTGCAAGGGCCCAAGACAACGGGCGAATCGAAATTCGGAAACGTATGAGGTAGATAATGCCGGGAAAAGTACGAAATAAAATTCAAAGGAGCTCCGGGAAAAATGGTCCAAAAAATCTACTGAAATAAATTAAAGGGGGACAGGACGCCTCTTTCCGGAACGGCAGTTATCTCTGCAGCTCAAAGGGCCCCACAGCCGCCCTTCGGGCTCCGGGCAGAGCCCCATCCCCCGAAACCGGAGAAATATCTTCAGGGTAAACGCAAAATAAAACTGGCAAAGGCAAACGCGAAATGAAAACTATTTTTGGTTGGTCGTGCACAACTTCCTTTGCGGGACGAAACCGCCGACCCGTTTGTAAACATGTTTAAAATATTTTAAAGTGCTCCTCTCTGTATGTTTGTCAAAGAATCCCAGAACTCGTTTACTAGCATTTTTCCCGCATTGAGGCCAAAACCGACACGGGGCAAAGAAATTGAACGCACCTTAGAACATTGTTAAGTTTGCGGCATGCAACGCTCTGCCGGCCAACTTTGTGGCGTGTTTCACTGCAGACTGTTGCATCTGTGGCTGCTGCACCATTCGAGATTTATTTCTTTTCAAAACATTCGTTTTTATTCCTTTGGTCGACAATTTAATCGAGGAAATACTTTGGCTCGATTGCCGAAGAAACTATCATACAACATTTTCCGACTTCCAGTTTTTGCTTTATCAAATCGGGAGCAACATTTTTGACCCGATAAGAAAAGGTCTCTTAGGTTACTGCAGTGCAATGATAAAATTCAAGGAATTCTTTTTTATTTCGTCGAAAAATGTTTTAATGCAATCCCGACCTTCATTCGTCAAAAAAATTATGATTATTATTAGCGCTACGGAATATGATAGCCCAAAATTCAAAATTCTCTGCATCACCTTGTAGAATTATAAATAATGAGATAATGCTAATTTTGGGAACTATACAGCTTTAACAAATAATCAGAACTAACCTGATAGTGATAACGTATGCTAAAATTAATTATCATTAACCCTACTCTAAGTAATATAAATTGTTTTCTATTTATTAATGCATTACTTTGCTATTAACGCTATCGCAGACGTGACTATATGACATGAAAGCTTCATCGTCCACGAACGTGTTAGTAATAAACAATAAAACTATTGACATTGGCCTTATCCGATTTAAGAACATGAACGTGAGGAAATGCGATAAGACGTATTTATTAGTATAAGGTATAGAAATATTTGTATACAGACTCAAAAAGAAATTAATTTTGAAGGTGCTACATAGCAATTTGTATGTACCATATTTATTTAAAATTGTTTGTGTTATTCTGATTGCAATTGTGGTTGCTTGTTCTTAAATTGCAATAATAAATTAATCAATAATTAAATGACATTGAAATGTTTGCAGTAGTGTTGATTTTCTAAACACCAAAGTTCCTATTTAGTGCCGAAATTAATCAAAGTAAACTAAAAACGTACAATTTGGCAGTATTCAAGAAATGCTCCTACAGCATAACTTGAGTAGGTACCTACCTAACTTAAATTGAAATACTTAAGCATTCGTAATGGTTTGGACGGAATTTGAGTAGGTAAACGAATTTTTAGTATAGGTACCCATGTACTAGAATACTTGAGAGAAAAATTCTCCGAAGAAGTAGTTATAAAAGAGTTTGGAATTTGAAATTTGTATCCTGAGGCATGCAAATTGGGAAGACACATAATTTCTGGCTCTTTTGGAGGATTTCTAGACCTACAGAAAAGGTTCCTAAAGGACTTAAAAAGACTAAATACATTACGTCTAAATACCAATCGTCTAAAAACTGAGAAATACACAAACTTTACCACAATCATGTGGAAGTCGGAAAGTCTTTATTCACTTATTGTAACTTACAAATAATTAATCTCCATTCTTACATCTTGATGCATGAATTATGTAGGACTCAATTAATCAAGTATTCTGAAATACATACTTGCAATCTCCAATTTTCGATTACTTATCTCCTTAAGTACTCAACCAATACTACATACATTACGATGTGGCGTTATAAATACATAACAAATAATAAATAGTGCATACATTTTAAATGGAGATTATCCTCAAAAGGTAACGTAAGTAATTACTCATTCATTTGGTGTTTGGATTCAGGATCAGGGTTTCCATTGTAATTGTATTTGTACATATATATGTATCTTCTCTCACAATTCACGAATGTTGGCCAAACAATTCATTTTTCTTCATCCGAATCGCAAGAAATTTTGAATAAAAATAAATCTATGTCCAGGCAATCGTTATCCAGAGAAAACTTATTCTAAACTTCTACTCGTAGGAATCTTTGATAACTTAATAAAATTTAATTTTTAAACTGATTTTTGGTATTCATCATTGTACAAAACAAAAGCATAAAAGTCATTTAACAAAATATGTTTCAGTAAAGCCAAATGAAATCGCAAAAACATATAAATACCTACATATGATTTTTTTTTTCAACACATTACACAGGTTTACCCATTACCCCTTTCATTTCATAGGAGCGTTCAAATAATGCCATTTCATAATGTGATAGGTAATTATTTTCCAAAATAAAGTATTAAAAGCAGGGATCAGTAACATTACAACTTTATACGAATTGACATAAATTTTGCGTTATTGCTGATAACGAAATAAATTTCCTACACATACATACATACATATAATGTTAGAGATATAACGCAAATCTTTTAGTTATTTTCTTAATTAGGATGACGCCACAAATCATTCTAAAATTTTTGTGGCTTAAATAAAATGCTCATTTGAGTTACTAGAACATATAGAAATACGGGTACTACATACATGCTAATTAAGATAGCAACTCATCAAAAAATATGTTTGGTAACTCTTAAATTCATCCAGTAATTGTTAAAAAACGGCATCATTTTATCGATTGCATGGGTTCTTATTTTTTCTACAATCGTAACCAAACTCATATTGTTTTACGTAATATAATTTTTTGCAATAAATTATAAT
Organism: Machimus atricapillus; assembly: GCA_933228815.1. Taxonomy (NCBI): domain Eukaryota; kingdom Metazoa; phylum Arthropoda; class Insecta; order Diptera; family Asilidae; genus Machimus; species Machimus atricapillus. Next base: position 25,688,835 of record OW121787.1, on the reverse strand, counting down.
CTGTAATTAAAAAACAATCAAAAAATTTACAGCACGGCTTTATCATAATTAATTTATTGAAACAAAATCCTTTAAGTAAGAGTTAATAAGGTTATATGTGGTTACTGAAATTTTTTGTTCATTTAATATCGTCATGGCGCTTACCAAACGATATTTAAGCATATAAATAACGTTGTTCCAGGTCCTCTGATAAACTCTTTCTAGAATAAAGGGAATCGATAACCAAACACTTTCCAGGACCCGGCAACTTAAAATCGTTCCACATAAAATCCGAGAATTAAAGAGCGACATTTCCTCAAAATGTATTGTTTCCATTTTAAGCATTTCCTGGCGGTACTCCGAGTCCCGGAACAGTTCCATAATTCACCGGCACCTAGGAAATGAGTTATCGGTTGACGATGATATGTAACTCTTGCCCAACTATTCTAAAACAAAGTGTTTTTGCGCTAGCGGCGCGGGCGGGGGCGCCCGAGGAACACGGCATTTTCACTGCCAAAATATAAATAATGTGTCACATTTTTGCAGCACATTACAGTAGGGCATAAATTGTTTTCGGGTGATAAAAAAGTCGGTGGAAACCACGCTTCAATAACCATCCGCGCGCTCTGGCTAATAGCAGATCGATAAAATTACTTCGGACTAGAATGAAAACCTCAGAGAAATTCATGGCATTTTTCCCCTGTAAGGCTCGACCAAAAATAGCAGAATTGTGCCCGTACACGACATCGAAAGTATCTACAACTTGTTAAACTTATTATACCACCAGAAATAGCGTCCCGACGCCGACGACGATGGCCCAGATGCCACGGAATCGAGAGTCGACCGGCTTCAAGTTGGAGTTGGAACATAGAGAAAGGGCTAGGAGTTGGTTGCGGTTCCGCCACAGGCGGGGAATCGATTCATTAAATCAGTCCTGAATTAAAAAGGGCCCGATTTTCTAATTAACACCAATTATCACACTGTTCCGGGTGCCTGAGCTTCCCCATTTTAAAAAGGCCAACAAAATCCAATAATCCCTTAAATGGTGGCGGCGGCTGAGCACTGCCATTGCGGCAGGACTCAGAAAAAAGGGATCGGAGCAAAACCTTCGGAGCAGAGATACTCCTACAAAGGGATTAACAAAGTGGCGTACCATGGCTTAATTCTTGCCTGCGGGAGCGGGGTGCGGCCAACGGGGCTAACTTGCAGCAGCGGAGGAAATTAAAAACTCATGAAAAAGCTAAACGGAGGAATTCGCCGGGGTGCAGAAGCGCAAAACAATAGCAGCAGAGCCAACACCAAGAATAAACAGGATCTGTAATTTAATAAAACCACGGGATGCACGGGTACCGCGCGTCGGGACGCTTACGACGCCCGGGCCGCCGCGGCCTTCTGCCCTCTGCAGGGACAGAGGAGAGATCGCTTTGAGGTGCATTCTGCAATGTAACTTGCGGCCACCCTCAAAGAAATTCCTACTTCTTCCTGGATATCCCGCTCTTGTTTTTATTTATTTACTTTTTCACTTTAATCACTTTTGTAGCTCCAGTTTCAACTATTTTTCCTCCCGGAAAAGGGATCCATTTGCAAGCGCGAATTGTTTAATTTCTGAAGTAATTGAATAGTTTTTGCTTGGCGGATGCTAGAGAAAAGCGAATAAGTTCTCTTTTGTTAAAAATAAAGTAAATAAATAAAACAGAATAAATATTAACAAATGGTAGACCAGATGTTTACACTTATAAGCCGGGCTTCTACATTTTTTCATCCTTAAAAAAAATGATCACTTAAGCAAAATGGATAAAGTTAAAAAGCCGTATGATAACGACTAAATGTTATCATATCAGTAATTGTATAGTTTTGTATATTTTATGTTTTCTACCTCTCTACGAAAGTACATAATATGTATATTTGGTGCTTCTGGGTGCACTTTGAAAATTGTTTAAAAAATACCGGGATATCATGACGCTCTAGTCTAGGTAAACTAAAAATACATAAAATAACTTTAGAAAAACTACCTACATATTTCGGTCAAATCTAAAGCGGTGATCCATAATCATAAAAGTAAATGAATTAGAATGGATCCTATTCAATTGTTTTTCAGAAATAATAGTTAGTTGTGCAGTGGCTAAATTAGTGCTACAATTCATAGCCACGTGAAAAGGACTTGACTATCTTCCACAAACGCTGAGAAGACGGTTAAAAGTAATATTTTTCAAGTCTTTTAGGTGCGCAATATAATGTACATAATAATCACATTAAAATATAATATATGTTTCGAGCTATTTAATTAAAGAGCCCAATCTTGAATAATTGCTAGGTTTATTTAACAGAATAATCTACATCCTTTATGAAAGCTGACAGGTACTGATTAAAACCTTTAGACAAATTTGCATCTTTTGACTGTGGAATTAAAGCGCTTAGGGGAAAAACGATGTATGTAAATGTCATACATATTTTTGAAAATCGTATGCTTTGCAAATATAAAGTTTATAGGTATATGTTTGGTTTTCATTTCAGACTACCTAAAAAAATGTAAAATGTTGTGAATTACGAAGTCCAAACAAGTTAAGTGCATTTATTTAAATTAACTTATGAAACTAATCCTTTACTCGAATTTCTATAGAGGGAAGTTATTTTCGAAACGAAAATTGAAGCTTACCTTCTTGAAAATTATGACATTGCTTCTTGAGGACGAATTGAAACGAAAATTTGTTAAATAGTTTTGAATAGATAAATAGAGTTCAAGCACATGTCATATTATCGCCGCTTTACTCGTTATTAATAAATGCTGGATTTTGTAAGAAAATCATGCTGATAATTAAGTCGTGGATTTATAGCACAATATACTTAATTTATGACACAGAAACCTAAAATATTTACCAAATCAATAGCATACGTACAATCTCCCGAAAAATTCAGTTGTTAAGTTACAGCCAACTTCCAATATGTACTTTGCATTGCAAAACAAAATTTACTGCTTGTCCAGAAATACTTGGCTGGCTTAATAGTATAATAAATTGCTGTTTGATACCGGCAGATCGGTTTAAAGTTTATAGAAGATGTTTCCTTTATAATGTATGTATTATTAGTTTGAATTTTAATCTTAACAATTTTTAATAAATGAAATTTTACTTCAAAAGGCCATTGTAGTCAACACAATTCCCCCACCAGCTTAACATTGTAAGTATCTACTTGTTAAGGTTTCAGATGATGGAAATTAAATTCGGTCTATGATTACCTATAATGATTGCTGATAAGGAATATCCTAACTGATTTATTTTTAAAAAATTTATTTTGTTATTAAATATTATATATGTACATTTGAAATTAAATTGACAAGGTATTCATGGAAGTAATACGTATTATAAGTAATACAAATTCAAGAGAATATAAAATGAAAGATACTCGTAAACAAAATTAATTAATAAATATCAATACCATTTCGACGAATTGATGTACCTACAGTTGTTGACGATAAGAAAAGGTGGTGAGTATAACGAACTTCCCCCACAAGCTTTTAGTAAACTTATGAATCGTTGTAGAATAAAAAGACATAATTTTTGTTACCCTACATAAATAAGCTCACATGTGTTATTAGTTGTGGTATAATTTATCTTTGTATTTTTTCCATTTTTACTTCATTTCCTGAACTTGTAAATTACGAGAATTTTTTCAACTAATTTTCTCATTTTATGCTGACGATGATAGCTTTCTTGGGGCCTACTAGAGTCAAAGGGATGCCAATTCAGTTTCCTCACACATTTGATTAATTAAAACAATTGGTCAATGATGAGAACGGGGCCAAATTAGCAATTACATATGTTGTACGTAACTTTGAGCTATGTATGTACATATGTATGTATGTACATAAGTATATGCGAGCATCTTGCACGAACCTCTACTTAACCTTGTGAGGAAACTGACAATATAATCTAGGAGTTATATGCAATTTAAAATGTTCAAATACATATTTAAGATATTTGCACGATTGTTCCACTAACTTTGGTATGCAAACTTTCGTCTAATTTTCCATTATAACATGGAAGATTTAAGGGATTCTGGAGTCTGATCCTTTTGAAAGCCTTGTTGAAATTTAATCATTTGAAAGAGCGCTATTGTCGCTGTTTTCATTAAAGTTTCAGTCACCAACATTTTCGCGGGTAGTGAGTGAGAGTGTAAAAGCCTCTTTAGAAAATGTGCAAATCACCAAGTTCAATCGCCCTTACTCCGTAACCTCTCACATTTTAATTCCGGGACTCTTTTGCCAACATCTGAAGATTCAATAGCACTTCCAGATGAATCATCCGGTTCACTGACTCCAGATACGTTGCCTCCTACGTCAACGCAGGAGCCTGAGATGGGGCTATGTTTTTCACCCCGCAATTTTAATTTGTCGCAATCCACTCGTAAGTGCTGCAGTCTGCTAAATTTAAAGAAAAACATCCTTTTTTGCTTTTCTAAGTGTCCCGGCAGGAGGTAAGGGTTCCTTTCATATCCCACCGGGAAATAAGTCCCACATTGTTGCGTGGGAGCCTGTCATTTACCAGGATGAGCGGCTCAAGAGGGCGTGCTAGATCTTGGTGGTAAAAGGCCCGTCGATAATTGCCTCGTCGCTCACAATTAGAAGAAGGAACCGGAACCAGGAAGAAAATTTGTGGGATTTATAGTCAGTCCTATCTATAACTTTCTGTCGCGGGTTGGTCTTCTCCCGAGGGGGTGACTAGAACAAAAAATTTTAGTAGACCTGGACAGTGGCCACTTTTGACATGGTCGACGGCGGAAGAGTTGCTTGGCGAACGACTAACTCCCAATATCCGCTTCCTCTGTTCCCCCCGCATTCCAGCAGTTATCGCACATTTATCTCTAGTTTAGCCCTGCCAGCGGGGGCGTAACTGCCTTGTTGTCCTTGTTGTCTGGCAGCTATTCAACCTCTATCAGGATCCCCTGAACACATTCATCCCGACTTCCTTGTTTTCACACAAAGCTTAACTTGTTTGACGGAAAAACATCGCATTCCGGGAGGAGCGTGGATAGGGGGATAAAAGAAGTCCCGCAGTCTGTTTGACATTTTAATAAAGGGGAGCAGGAGAAAATCCCAGTAAAAAGCGCCGACTAGAAGCTCTAGGACAGCCGGAAAGTGTTGCGAAAATTGTTTTTCCCCGATTTGTTACAGGAGGAGCAATATTTTTTCTTTTTTTTTTTTCATAGCCATAGGACGACTCTGTCGCCTTAAAAGCCCCCGTCCGTCTGGAGAAGGGTAGAAGAAATGCGAAGTAGACATAGGGGAGAAATAACCAAGTCCCAGGATGCTCCCTGAAAGGAGTTTTTGAGTGACGAAATGGGTAGTCTGCGAATTGAATGTCCCCGGCCGGCGTGAGAAATCTCTGGCTAGGATTCCTATTGAGTCATCCTGCGCTGATTGTTGCGGCAATCTGTCTGCGAACGTATCCCTCATCCCGACCGCCTTTTTGCTCCGTCGCCAGAACGTCCAGGACGAAATTTTTCTGGCGCCAGACAACATGTCGCCATGCACTGGAGTCTACTAAAGTTTTTTTTTTCCTGGCAACTCAAAAGTTGATTATACAAAGAACTGGACGGAGGGCCATAAATATTTAGGGAATGTCTGGAACAGCGAGAATTATGGGCGCCTGATCTGTGATTTGGCCGTTTTTCGGGCTGTTGCATTGGGGACGGGTGGGGACTGTTGTTCTTCCTGTACAATGAATCTGGGTTTCTGAGCATCCGAGTGGGGATTAAATATCTTCTTGTATGCTCCCTGGGGAGATAGCAGTGCTCTCGTCATTTGCAGCTGTCCGACGACCCAATTTGAGGATTTGTCTTTGCTCTTCACTCTTTGTTTGGGATCTGTTAGTGCATTAACTCCGCTTGGAATATGGAACGGGTCAGGAACCTATCCAAAGAAAGGCTAATTAGGGGCTAACATTGTCAACCTCTGCTAAAACATTTCTTTTGATAACACAATCGAATCATTTTCAGGGATTGTTTAATGAAAATGTTAAATATGTGTTATCTTTGTAATGATAATCTCGTTTTCGTTCATTCTTTATTCTATACAGCATTACGAATTCTATAACAACACTTCCATGGTTTTCATCCAAAAAGGAAACTTAAGATGCAGTATACCTACATATTTTTTAAAATTCGACCAGAGTAATCACACATTGTACCTAAAGCTAAAAGATTAAAAAGAAACCAGATGATCATTTTAAATTTTCATTCGATGATCTTAAAGTGATTTCCAAGAAAATTGTTTAACTTGAGGTTGCCATGTTATACATCAAGCATATTATTGTAACTAAAGCTACATTTCTTAATCCTCTGTGCGGTAACTTAATTTCAACAATCATATTTGATTAACAAGATTGCAAGAAATTACAATAAATGGTTAGCTTTACTAAGTTGAAATTCAACAAATTAATCTACTTATGTACTATTCTACATACATATGTCTAAAATGTCAAAATGTTCAAAAAATTATTCCCAATCTAATCTAATAGTCATCTATAGGTACTGGCTATTTGTTTAATTATTATTTTATTTGGAATTCATATCATGACATGCATAAATACATTTTACAGGGTACCTAATTATTTTAATTTAAGAGTTCAGCTATTTTAAAATCTCTTTCCTCCACATCACCGCATTCCTTGAAAATAATGTGTAGATAATTTTTTGGTGATGAAGAAAATTTGAATATTTTAATGTAGGTACATTTCAACATTTGAGCAAGAATAAAAAGAAGAATTTTGAATAAGTTTGTGGGCGGATATCGCCGCTTTCCTATACCTACATAAAGAATGGCTTTGACATAACTCGAAGAAATTTTATGAATAGGAGGAGACTTGTTTGAACATTTGTTTTTGCTTTATCCGCTTAAAAGGAACATTATTACTTTCTCTTCGACTTAAAAGAAAAATTGATTTGTGAATTAGGAATATTAAAACAAAAAGTAATTAAAACTAAAGTAAAGAAGTTGAATTATTCTTATTAAAATAATAATACTTGTTGCAGAAACAGGAAAGGAAGTTATTTTCTAATTTAAGAAGGAAAACCTTCCTGCTACAAGCTGATCATCCAATTAGTGTCAAAATTTACATGCATGTGTTCTCTAGAATCAAGATGTTTTAGCGTTCTTTCATGATATTCTTCAGTCCGAAATCTAACTAGCATTTAAAATAGTTACCTATATATGTACATACGAAAATATTGAAATTTCCAAACATACATGTTATTCAAATTAAAATTGGTTAACTAATGATGAACTTGGTTGGATGACTGTTATAAGGTTGGTGAAAACTGATGTGATTGTTCTAAATTTTGAAAAAGTAGAACTTCTCCCCTTGTCATCCGACACCGACTAAATTGTCGAGGTCGGCCTCCTTAAACCCCTAAGTCCTCTTAATTGCAAATACAAGCGAATGAGTCTTAACCCATGGCTGGGCAGCCAACATCCGATAAGGCTTCATTACTTATGTGAATATTGGGTTAGGCGGGCGTACGAATTTGCTAGCTTAGTTATCGTTATGACAATTGACACAATTACAAAATCCATTAATCCCCGCAATCAAGTTGCCTTCCCGAGACAATCAGTGCGCCCCGCAATCGAGGGAGGACGGACTTAAATGGATTTGGACAGCATCGATTCATTCCGATCATTTATCCATATCCGAGGAATTTCGCAAGGAGTGGCCGGCTCGAAGGACCGACCGTGTGCTGTGGGATAAAAACATTCGAAAATTAAATTTTGATTGATAGTCCTTGTTAATACATTCTTGGAGTTGCTGGCGGATTGACTCCCCCGCTTTCTTGAATTACAATGCACGCTTCGGCTTCTCGGCCACCAGGCCACGTCAGGCAGAACAGAACGGGTGCAATCAGCAGTGGAGGCGAAGGAAAAGTTGACGGGGATGGGGGGACAACTATCGCCCACTGTTGACCTTTATTTTCCACTGAATCGATTTTCCTTTTCTCTGGCCATTTAAAATAAAGCGGAACAAGCGGGGGCGAAAAATCGAGGGCAAACGCGATGGCCGGCCGTGCGAATTCTGAGCCCGAGAAACCCCAGCAAATGGAAAAATATCTGCGGTATAACAGGAGCGTTTTTATGCGCTTTAATTACATCAAAAATTGCGAAAACGCGTCGGAATCTAAGAGCGCCATAACTTTAATTAAATTGTTCTGGGACGCGCCAGTTGGTATCAATTGGTTTAATTAAAAGCATCACAGCACGAAAGGTTGCCTCGGATTCGCGGCTACTCGTGGCTCCCGGCCAGTTGGTGGTCGAAATTTATTTAGAAATTGTTTTGCGTACATTTGTCAAGTTTTTCACGCACGGAATGCCGGCGGAATCTGACGCTATCAGCTACCTGCCAGTGGATTCAGGTGCTAGGATTTAATTAATCCGATGATGGGTTCATTGAATTATTTTCCTGTTAAAGTGCAACGAATTAATTGCGGGTGGGATGGAGCGTAGAGTCATGGCGGTTGCAAAGTTATTTTTGATACCTACCTCTGAAATTTTTCAGTAGATATTCGAACCAATTTGTGTTTGTTATAGCAAATATTACCTTTAGTCGTGGGAAACCGGAGTATATTCATAGATTGCAAAAAGGCAAATATTTCGATATAAAATTATTTTGATTTTAAAGAATTTAAATGCTTCCAATTATTTGAATTAAAGGTTTGATTAAAAATTAAAGAGCTAAAAATACGAGTCGTATTATTTCAATATTTTTACTCTAATAATAAATATCTAAGAATACACTATAACATAATAATTTAAATAAAGAAAATTTAATATATGACGTTTTTCGTTTTAAATCTTACAAACATTTTCATAGCTATTACTTATACACAATCACAAATTTTCAGGACTATATCTATTGGGCTAGAAGAAATTATTTTATACTTTTCAGTTCGTTTTAGAAGTGTAGTGGTATATATTAAATTTTTTTTTTTATTGAAATAATTATTTTCTGCTTTTTAGCCTTATGTGTGAAATTTTGCAATCGATTTTGAACATCTTGATGATATTATGACAGATACATGCGGCAAATCATTACCTCAATCTACTAATAATATGTATGTAGATGCAATCTGTGTAATTTTTATTCTCCTGAAAAATTAAGTAAAGAAGCATGCCAGGGAAGCGAGTTAATATTGTAGCGACACCTTAGTTGGCGATTGACAATTTTTTACATCAGGTCGGCATTGCCTTCGCTCTTTCATTCAGAATTTAATTTAAAAAAAAAGACGGTCATATTGATATTGCATTGTCATCCGAACTAAAGTTGTGTGGAAAATTTAATCACGATCGGATTCGGATAAACGGTAGTATTCGAAAAATCGATTCCAAATTTGTACCGACAAACAGACAAGAAAGCGAGCTAATAAAAACGTGAAAAAAACACAGTTCAATTCATCGTGAATGTTATCACATTTTGTTAGTTCAAGAGACAAATTACATTTCATTATTATTTGGATTAAGTTTTTGTTTTTAAAACGTACGTCTATTTTACCATCTGAATCGAATCTATTAAATTTTGATTCGTCACTACAGAGGATAATTTTGCAACACAACAGTGGCTTGTTTATGTGTTCTTTTGCAACAAATGCTAATTACTTTTTAATTTTTTTTTATACAAGCGGCCTTTTTTCTTTACAATGCACCCATTTAATCCTGCTTTAGATAAACGATAGTGTACAAGTCTTGACATAATATCTATACACCATATTCTGATCTAGTTTTCTTTTTTTTTAAATGGCGATGTGGCGGTACCTGATGTGTGTTATGTGTAAGCAGGCTGTGATTATTTTGTGAAAATTTTAGTAGGCCTGTCGTTTTGTTTTTGAAAAAGAAAATTAATTGTAAGTTCAGTTTCGGTTTGGCATTTATGCAAGAAAGTTTAATCAAAGCTAAATAATAAAAATAAATTATTTCTAAATTTTTAAAATCGATGATATGATGAAAATTGATTTTTGGTCACCTAATAATCATTTTGGCCCAGGAAATTTTGATTCAATTAATCGTCACCTACAGTAACAATAAATGACCGCAAAGCCGTCGTACTTACAATTAGATAAATAATCTATAATATAACCATTTGTATTTTATTAAAAGGTAAGGAAGGTATTTCATGTGAAGTAAAAGGCTCTCTTTTTTCAGCATTTCGAAATCATTGCATAACTATTCTCTAAAAAATACTATCTTTTCAGAATATATTAGCCCTTTAATATAAAAAAAACGTTTTTATGGTTTATTCAAGTTTGTTGAAACACTGTTAACATAGAATATAGAATATATTTATTTCTTTTAATATGAGTGCGACGCGTTTCGCCCTATCGAGGCATTATCAGGCAATCGACTGATTATTCTCACCAGATATAAAATCTTTGAGGTTTATTGTTGAGGAAATCTAGCTTTACATTGAGCTCTATTTAAGATTTCTCCTCCTTCTATGCTACGTAATAATTTAATACTATTTGAATTTATATTAGGTATGTTTATGTTTTCTTTCAAGTGTTTACAAATTGCAGATTGTGATATTATCATTCAAGCTCCTGAAATGTGCTCAGAAAGTCTAATCTTCAAATTTCTTTTCGTTTTTCCAACATAAATTCCACAACAGTCATTACATTTAATTTGGTAAACCCCACATTTATTCAGTACCTACGTCAGTTTTAGCTTTAATATTATGATTAAAAATCATATTCTTTAATGAATTTTTACTGAAAAAGGCTGGGTTGATGTCTTGGGCCTATAGAATTTGCTTAATGTCATTTCCAGTATTTGTAATGAAGATGATTTTTTCAATATTATTGCTTGGGATTCTAATCTGTGTCCAGCGTATAAAAATTGAAAAAGTCTTTCTGTATTTTTTTGGATAACAAATTGTATGTCTTTTGTGATGATAACCATTAAGTGTTGCTATTTTCAAAATAGTTTTTATTTCTTTATTAAATGCGTTCTATGATAAAGGAATTGTGATTAATCTGTGACTGGAACTTTGACATATTTATGTTCCATGGGTGGTTGGAAGAATATGGAGTTACCGCATCAGAGAATGTATCTTTTCTATATATGTATGTATATTAAAGGTAGGTATTATGTTTTTTTAAAATCATCTAAAAAATTAATTTCATTGTTTCCAAGTTCCACTGTAAAAGTATACAGTTATCAAATTTGTTCAATGTTCAATATTGTTTATAAACAAATTGGATTTATTCGCATTTTGATCAGATCGGTATTGTTGAGAATTAAATTTGTGTTTGTGATTGCTTATGCTACAAGAGCTATCTACTTAGGAGCGTTCATTGTTGTTTATTTATGTGTAGGTACCTACATTCATTTGTTGTTGCTCCGGTTCGCTCTGTAAAATCGGCCCTGCCATTATTAAAAGAATGTTTAAAAACCTAGTCTATTGTGTAACTGTGTGTAAAGGTATATACATAAAAAGGTAACATTAATTTAAAATCTACTATCAATATTTGGAACTTCAATATGATGGATCCAAAATGGCGGTCGGTGGTTGGTAACAAAATCAAATGCACAAATTTTAGTAACACTCCTAATATGGGCAAAGTATCAAATTTAAGCGTTTAAGAAGTAGATATCTTACAAAACCTCATAGTACTTAAGATACACAGGATGAAACCGTGTTACTCAACTAGTACTATATTATTTACCTTCGTACACACAAGGGCGCAAAGTAATCGAATCATTAACGAAATGTAATTATTTTTAAAAGCTCTTGAGTGGGCTTAATTTCGAGTTCTGGTTTATGACACTAGAGACAACGATATTTCTAGTTATGTGTTTATGTCCGCTTTGAAAACATTAATGCTAAAAGAGAAGTGTTTGCTGAGCTTTATTTAAATAAAATTAAGCTGCCAAGCAAGTTTAAATTACCAATATAATGTATATATTATAAGGCTGAAAGCGAGTCACTGAGGTAAAGCATAAAACATTGAATAGACATACATACATACATAAGTATGTAACTACGTCCAGTTGAGTGGCATCCGAGTTTAGTTTAAAGGCCCTTTGAATTCCTCAGTGTATTTCACCTTTCTGCTGTTTAAAGTATTCGGGTTTTGGCTTAAATTCACTTCGTCTAATTTTCAAGAGTAATCAATTATTTATTAGTAATAAAAAATCAATAATTCCATAAGCCCATCAGTATCCGCCTGTATGTTTTTGCTGGAGTAGGGCGTAAGCCGGCAATTACTTTTCCCATTCCGGCAGCACCAAAGTTACTGGCGGAAATTTATTCATAGAAAAGGCCATGGAGCTTCTGTCAAAAGCTATCTATTATTTAAAATTTATCCTTCGTAAGAACTCCGGAGATCCAGAAAAGCCGAAGCTCAGCATCTTTGCAGAGCGCCTGCCGATGGGTAGGTAAAGGTGAGGGCGGCAGGGAACTGTTAAATACACCCCTGGGGGTGTCATAAATTAGGACCGGGTTCAAAGGCTACAGTCGTTGAAAAATAAAGGATTCTTCATATCCAGTTCGACCATCTTTGGTACGTTCCGCCACACTTTAAACACTCGCAGTGGAAGAAGAAAAAAAACGCAGCATGGAAAAGAAACCTCAGGATATTATGAAGGCTGAGACGCGGCTGCTGAATTAATTAGTATGCCCGGCATGCAAATGAACTAATTTCGTGCTGTTTGTCGTTCGGCTCGGAAGGTATCACGCCGGCGAAACTATTTTGTATTCTTCTTACCTCTAATTCCTTTCCTTCGCTCTGCGGGGAATTTTATCTGAATTTCTTGAATGAGGTGACGTCGTCCTTTTTCCGTGTTCTTCCTCGAGGACTTCTGTGCTGCTGCTGCTGCCTGCTGCCTCCTCCTGCTGGAATTTTATCACAGCGCTTTGTTTTCGATTGGCGACACGGCCCTGATAGTGCTGCTGGCTGCCACTGCAATGCTGGCGGAGAAATTCCCGTCACTCTAGGATAATAGTGCTCGCCTGGATCGGATTAGTTCTACCCTTCGGCGCTTATCCTGTTTTTGTCATAAGTCGCTGAATATTCAACGGAATTCAATAAATATTTTCTCGTTGTGTACACCAAAGTTCGGGGAAATTACCTCGGGGCCTGATGCGATTTTGAATAATCTTTGCTTTGATTTTCTTATCTATGCAATTCTTTTGGTTTTATGAACGACCTCGAGCTAAAAATTGTGAATCGACTATTTATACGAGATTACTATATAAATTGCAAAATAGTAGTACAATGCTCTTTCAATTCTAAAAGAAAAATCATAGATCAAGCCTTCAGGGACTGGATCTATAAATTCCATTTCAAATAGGTCGATTTGAAAAATTTCCTCTGCAATCTCAGTTCATTTCAAGACTTGCACGATACCGTCAAATAGGCCGAATTCCGAAATCACTTTGAATTCAAGGAATTGAACAAATGCGTAATGCCGTATATTGTATGTTATTTATCATGATGGTAAATTTTCTTAAATATTACTTGAATAATTAAAGGCAACTAATTATACCTTCAACTATTATAGCTTTTAGGACAACTATGAATGTAATACATTTAAATATCGCTTGTTTCAGTTTTTTTTAAAGTTTTTCAAAGATTTTATATTCAACCTGATTTATTTTCGGAATGTTTTAACCTTATTATATAAAATATTAAAAGATTGAGTGCTTATTACTCAAAGCTTGTTATTTTTAAAAATCATTCAAATAGACTTTTAAAAGAATTGGAGTTAGTTTTGTTTTTACAAAATTTAGTTTCTTTTTGAGAACTTCCTGCACAGAGATATGTTTGTGCTCATAGATTTAAAAAATTGGAATAATACTGATTAGTTTGTTGTCTTTTATAGGTCTTTTAGATACCTATAAAGATGTGACCTCAAAAGCCTTGAACAGGCATTTCAAATTTGAACGATTTGAATCAACGTCATTACGAGAGTGATGAGATTCTTTTAATTTTTACAATTCAATTTCATCACGGAAGGGGATGAATCTACGATGATGCAATATTTCTATTCTATTAACTAGCATGAGCAGAACTTACAAACAAAAACGACAGTTTTAAAATAACCCTGCCAACTGCTTCAGATCATCCAATAGTAGGCGCATACTTATTATATAGTAAAATGTCAAACAACAGGCTTTTAAAAGAAATTAAGTCAGTTTATTTTGTATAAAAATTTTCTTTTCTTTTTGAGAGTTGAAAAATTGAAATAATTTTGATTGATTTGTTTTCTTTTTATTGGTTTTTTTTAAAAGGGTTCTTGAAATACCATATACACACATACCTAAATAATCGAAGGTTTCTGGTGAAGAATTGGCACCAAAATATTTTGCAACTAAATCGCAAAAAACCCAATAAGTACCGATCACTCATTTTTTAGTGTAAGACATCTTTAACGAAGTCTTAACAAAACTCTCTTTTGATAAGTATAAACGGACTTTCTGAATGCTAAGAAAGAACAACATAAATCGTCTTTCGCGCTTCTAGCCAATGGGGTGCATCAAATATTTTCGAAGTAAGGAAAATATCGCTCATGAACGCAAAAAATATAAATTTCTCTCCTTTTTTTCGGTCGCGAACCCAATTCTCATTGTTAACTTGCGAATTGTTACACATTTCCATTCATTGAAAAGTTCAGTGATTAGTTTTTAATTTGGTAGAATAGTTACTAACTTCATTAATAGTGTGCCTAAAAGCAGTGATGCAAAACCATGTTAGTATAAAATCTTCTTCAATTTTGGAGTTATTAGTTGACCAATAGCCACAGGATTAGGAAACATACATATATAAGTAGGTACTAGACACACACATGCTTGTTACCTGCATCACTCTTGGTTGTGTTTATCAAATGATTGGCCAGTGAAATATAAATACATATATAGCACTAAGAGATTTATTTATTTTTTATTTTTTTAAATTTTACTCTAACGTTCTTTATCACCCTGGTAAAAAACAAAATTTTATAGAACAGTAAAATATATTAGTATAATTTCTAACGTTCGTCTACATAATGAAAATGCAAAGTGCTTATAGTCATTTTGCATAGAAGTTTGCACTTTATGATTTTTGTTCTCTAATCAGTTATTCTACAGAATAACACAAGTTCCAAATTTAGAACTCTGCTGTCTTAAGCCATATCATTTATTTTATTGACCTTTTGCTCTCTTGCGAAATATACTAAAATTGTTATTTAACGGTTTTACTTTGGTAGCCAAAAATTCTGCTGGAGAACTGATAAATTATAAATCTCTTCGGAGGTTATAGCAATCAAGTTTTTTAGTGTTTTTTCTTATCTATGCATGTTTTTAATTAAAGAGATAAAAATAACTCTGTAAACAAAACGGGGAAGAAAAATATATAAAACAACTAAATGTCCAAAATATGTAAAACAAAAACATCTTTAATACCATATCTATATTAAGCATATTAAATGACATAATGTGGCATGATTGGATTTATATTTAGGAAGGAAAAGGGTCACATATTGAGTTGATTGACTTATCAAGTACTAGATAACGGTTACAAGTGAAATTATATTTTATTTACATTTTTGTCAACGTACCATATAAGTTATATTGACAAAAATGTAAATGTTTAATTTTTTTATTTTTTTTCGCTATAAAACGTTTGAAATTCACGTTGATGTAATTAATATTTTCTAATGTTTGAAGATACTAAATATTATTGTTGGATATTTCACAGAATTTTTGTAAATACGAAGTCAATAGGCTATCACTATGTTTTATTTATTAAACTATTATTTCTTACTTCAAATATACATATATCTATGTATCAAGAAGAATATTTTTCCACGAGAATTTCGGTCATTATCAGCACCTAAGCAAACTTTGAATGTTTTCAGGATAGAATAATAACATCTTATGTTGCGGTCACGTTATCGCAAGACTATAATATTGGAGGGTCTTGGCCTTTTTATTAAAAAAATTTAATATTTTGGGGAATTATCGAAAAAGTTGCAATAGACCGAGGTAAACACTGCATTCAGATGGTGGGCAAAATCATTTAAAAGCCAGGAAACTTCCACAGATCGTCAGTCAGTCCGGCTATTTGTTCTGGACAGGTATCTTACAAGGATCAACAAAATGGCGAAGTTTTCACTGGGACTAGTCTCCCTTCTCGTACTATCAGTATATGGAAGGCCAGACAATTATCAGCTGGATCAGAAGCAGATTACCGAGTACAAGAACATTGGTGAGCTATGGAAGAACGTGATCAATTTCAACAAAAAACCATGTGATGAATTCTACAAATACGTCTGCACCGATTTTAACTACCCAAGCTACACAACGGAGGAGATAGACCCACCTACTGGTGATTACTTCAAGAATTACTTGGCGTCATATCCTCAAAAAATTTCTGAAGTTGAACAGAAATTTGTAAAATACCAGCAAACTTGCAAAGTGATTTCACAAGCAGACAAGATTCAGTGGATCAAGAAATTCAACTTCCCAGATACAATTGGAGGATGGCCTGCATACACACCAAACTGGCAAGCGAATAACTTCCATCTTCAGGCAGCTATTGCTGAATTGACTTCCTACAATCACCCAGTTGTAGTCCAGCAAGAATTCCACACCGACACAGAAACATTCAAGAATTATTATGTGATCACCAAGGAACACGTTTACGATGTTAACGGCAACAAGGAATACCTCCAGGAGCAGCTCACTAAGTATGGAGTTATTAACCCACAGGAAATTATCCAGGACGCCATCCAATACCAGAATGCCTACAATGGGGCCGTTGCTTCAGTTCAGAAGGCCTCCGATATCAAGACCGACTATGCTGGACTCAAAAAATTGGATCCTCAAATTGATTGGGACCATCAGCTTTCTTACGTTTACGGAGGACAACTTCCTAATGACTATCCAGTTATTGTTAAGTCTGAGGAAGAAATCACAGCTGCCTGGAATGCCATTTCAAAATTGAGCCCCAAAGTTATTGCGAACTACTTCTTCATTAAATTTATCTCTTTTGAAGATGAAGTTGACTATAATCAGTATGTTAAGCTCTTCAAACCTGTTCTCAAGGGAGTCGTGAAGAAGTACATCTTGAATGAACCTTTGAAGCAAGAACTCTCAGGAATCCTTTATTCACTCCTTGGGGTCTTCCAACAAGCCTTCGGAATCTTCGGAACTGGTAATGTTGAGCCAAAGATCCAGACTTTCGTAAACGAAAAAATTTTCGGAGCAGTGAATGATGTAGCATTGAACCAAGAATACCAGACTATTGCAACAGTCACAACACCCGTTGACTGTTTGACGAACTTCCACTACTTGCAACAACTCTACAAAAAGAGAGTAGCTCATTATTACTTCACCGAACAAAATGGCAAGTTCTACTATTTGCAAAAGGAAATTGACAATGTTTTATTGAATGAGGTGCCTAAATACATTAAAGACCCATCAGTCTTCCTCTATAATTCCTTCGTTTGGGAATTGGTTCAGACTGCTGTTTATTGGTACAAGGTCCCATATGGTTACGCCACTGCTCAGAAGCAATGCTTCTCCCATCAACTGAACTACGAAGTTACTGATGACCAACTAACCTACATCCTCATCAATCAGATCTTCACTAAGGGATACTTCCAATGGATTAAGGATTGCCCAGATGTTGTTGCAGTTGAAAACAATATCTTCAAAGATTATGACCTTAGCTCCCAAAAACTACTCACCGTGTGGCTTACAAAGCAAGCTTGTACCAAAAAGGATACAAATGATGCATTGGCTGTTTTCTGGAATTTGCCAGAGTTCGCTAACTACTACCAATGCGCACCTGGATCAAAGATGAACCCCGTTGAGAAGTGCGCTTTTTGGTAAAGCAGATATTTTAAGAAGTCATGTGCAATTTTATTGATATTATGTATAAATAAAATAAAGGCTTTCTCGCAGTTAAACCAATCTTTTATCCCTGAATTTTTTATGTATTTGTATTGAACTTCTAATTAGAAATCTTGTGTTAGAAGACAGTCCTAAACGTAACATCAAGAGATTTTATTTAATACCTCAGAATACTACCCTTCAGAATAATTATTATCATTACGTACGAAATTTCTATATTTTGAGATAATTTTTCATTCCATCATAGAGAATATTTTTTTCTTTTTCGTAATGTAACTTTGTTTTGTAGGTAGGTACTATGTGCAAAAAACGTTGAAAAAAAATATTTACTAGAATTCAAAAATTTTTACAATGCCGCATTTTACACTATTTACCCTCTTATGAAAATGCCGGTATTTGTGTAAGAACAAGATTAATTCTGGCGTAATTCAAAAATAATAAAAATTTAAATTTAAAACCGTTTTGAAAACATTTGCATTTAATTTAGGTCATTTTTTTTGGTACTACGATATTTAAATTTAAAAATCATGCCTTTAACTATCGCTAGTTACAAGTAACAAAATATTCTTACCAATTAGCGCAAATAAAAGAAGAACAGATATAAGCACTGCACTTAATGACATCTTTTTTATATTTTGTTTAAAGTAAAAGTAGCAAGTTTTCAACCATTGTACACAAAAGTGCTCGCTATGGAGCTTTAAAACCAACTGAAATATAAACTTATCAATTTTCCTGACAAACATATTCAAAGGTTGTTTTATTAAAGCTTGGAATTTTATTCATCTCCTAACAACAGATAATTTGATTACTCCACAATTGGAATTCACGTTTTAGCAACTTTATTCGAAGATATTGGCAGAGAAATTTGGTTATGCTTGGTTGACCTTAAAGGTTAGCTTATTTATTTCTTTAAATAATTGTGTTACACGATAAGAGTTAAATAAAATCTTTTAATGTGTATTGATAGAGATTAAAGAGGGTCATTAATTTACTATTACAACACAGTCTTACACTTTGTTTGTCCATTTTATGAAATAAATTTGCGTATTAGAGACATAGTTTTTTATGAGCGTGCGCCAGTTATGATTTTTATTCACAACAAATTACATAAAATAATGGGTTAACGGAAAAAGTGAAATTCATGGAGTATTTCGTAAAGTTTTAAAGACCAGTATTTCAAATAACAGCTAAAGGTTTAGAATTTTATTTGATAATAATTGATAATTTGTTCCTTTGAAATCAATTTTTCTTGAAAGCTGCTTTAAAATGACGGAGGTTTGAAAATATACCACGTTTCGATCTACGTTGGACTACGAACTTTTCAAACGCCCTTCGTCTCAATGTAATTCTACGCATCAGGGAGAGCTCATGTTTGTCACTGATTTATATTAAATAGTAATTAGTTAGTTGGTAGTGATAATTTTATGGTTTGACTTTAAAATCATCGTGTTTCGAAATAATTGATTAATAACTGTAAAAGTAAGCAAAAATTAATGTATTATGAATAAGTGTTTTTAATAAAAAATCCCTTATTTCACCAACACTTGTTGAGAGTATAATTTGTAGGTACTTCCACGATTTTAGAAAAAAGATGTCGATACTAATCACAGCTTTCATGATGAGTCTGATAGTGATGATTTACGAAGGTTCCAATGCAAAAGGATACTATCGAGAATTTATGAAAATACTGCACTGCATTTTAAAACTATTAGCAGATCGCATATCCGTTTCAATATCAAATCAGTAATCCGTGAAAACAAAAATGTTACTTTTTTGCCATTTTTGAATTAGGTTAAAAATAGATAATTATAATTTTTAAATTATGACCTAATGGTTAATTCAGAAAATAAACACAACTATAGATATTCTTATAACAAATATAAAAATAAGGTTTCAATAAGTTAAGAAGCACAATCAACTATTGGAGGTTGTAAACCAGTAACTACTACTCCCACAAAAATAAATACATATGTATGTATGTAAATCTTAAAAATTCTAAAAAAAATTCTGAAAAACATCTTACCAGTGCTCAGTTCAAGTAGTGGATTTTATTGTTCAACTTGTTGAGATTTTATTTCTATCTAAATCAAGAAATACCGATTTTAATATTATAAATGTAGGAGTAGTAGGCATGGCGTAGGAAAAGTAGGCTTTTAAAATAAAACAAAAAAAATATGTGCTGGTTGTCATTGAGCTGTGGTTTCGGACTGTGCTGGGCTGTGCTGAGCTGTGCTTATGATTTTTTGTGATTTTATCTGTGTTGAGAATTAAAATACTTTTAATTCAGTCTCGTTTTCTTCCTTTCTTTTTCCTTTTACTTATACCCACCCTACATATATTAGAATATTTGAGGTTTAGAACACTCACTATATTACACTTTACTTCTTAACCTATTGAGACTTTATTTCCTACAAAAATGGTCAAACAGAAATATTTTCTAGATTTTCTTTTTTAATTTTGATGAAACGTCTTTAATTTTAAAGATTAGGTACTCCGGTACGTAGAGCACTTTCACGATTTAATCTGGCGAGAAGAGAAGCGGGGGAATATCATCTAAATAAATTCGTCAGTCCCAAAGAAAATGTTAAGAAAACATCAGCCGCCGCCAATATGTTAATATTTCCACTGCCTGCCTCATTATCTTTGTCAGTTTACGTGAAATGATTTGAATATTTGCTAGACAAAAGTTCTTGTCGGTTGGTTAATCACATTTCACTCATTTCAGAGACATCACTACTTGGAAATCGTTATTACCTGCATTAATAGTCAATAGAAAAGATTATATTTAGTATGCACATATGCACACATATATGAATGTATACGTATCCAAATAATAATTATATTGTTATCGATTTAAATTTAGTAACTTTATTACAAAAATCCATTTGTTTTACTTTATTGTTTGAACTCTTTTTAATTCTACCTTCCTTTTATTTACAGATTATTTTGATCTTTCTCACCTATTTCTTTCGTACAAGTATACTAATCAGCATAATAATTTTGGTAAGTAAATGCAATTGAAATACAAAAGTATATATATTTATAAATTTATTCCGTATTTGTCCTATACTATAAAAACAATATATGTATATATTTACATATTGATAAGAAATTATTTTATTTCGTGCGCTACCTTAGTACCTACTAATTATAATTTTTAATTGGTCTATTATATTATTGGTATATTAATTATTGATTTTCTTTTTTTGGTTTTTTAATGGTTAGTATTTGCATATTATCTGTATCTTATCTTTATATGTGTTTTTGAAAATCAGCTTACTTATGAAGTTTGAGGAAGTTAAGAAAAAGAAAAAGAAAAGCAGTTTTGTTTTACAATAAAATAAATAAATTTTTTTTATAAAGCAGAAGGAAGCATTTCAGTTCTAATCAAACATCTAGAATGAGGGTTGAATCGACTTCCAATGGGGCAATTGTACTCCTCAGCAATCTGTTTGAAGTTTGCAAATATTCCTGAAATTTTATTCTTTTCTTCACTCGATTCGTAATCACAATAACGTGCTATAAGTCGTTCCAATAGAACTTTCTTGTTATTATAATTGTATTCATTTTCCTCGATTTGTATCAAATTGGCATTGCGTTTTACCCAATCAAAATAACCATGGATAAGTGTTTGGAATTTAAGAGCTTCTGCTAAATAATTGTCAACGAATTTTTCGCCGATCTGATTTTCTAAACATTTCTGCAGTTCTTTAAAGCTGCCTCGGTCTCTGTAACGAATGAAGTGACTTTCCAAAGGATACCATGCCAATACCTCGAATTTAAAGGAAGACGGCTTATCCAAGAAGTCTGGTAGGTAATTGATGATAACCACTTTTAGTTCATACATGAGGTGGTTGAGGGGATCGAAGCGTCTCTCAAAATAGCTTTTACTTTTCAATTTTGTCATGGTTCTGGCCAGCTGAAGAGCAGTAAAGTAGCAGTCGTCTTGGGAAATTTTTATTTTTTCATACAAATTATCCAGGTATGAATCGTCTGTGTCAGGTATTAAATCCTTTGTGACAAAATCATTGATTGCTTTTTCTACTCTGGTGCTATCATTATCGTTGAAAAGCCTAACAGTGTAATCTAAACCTTTAAGAAATGAATAAAACATGCTTCTTATTTCTTTTTTCGACTTCGTTGGGTAGTTCTGCTTTATAAACATTTGATAAACAACAGGTTGAAATAACTCAGTTGATATGTCCTCATCGAGATCAGGTAATATGTGTCCAAGGCGATAGAGTATATAATTTGCCATTACTTTGGGTTCGACTTCGAAGATTTTCGGAATAATACGCTTCAACAACCCAAGCTTATCTATTTGTATAGGGTAATCGTCTGGGATTTTTCGATTGTATATGACCTCAAAGTGCCCTTCCCAATCAATTTCGGGTATCTCTTTTTTAAGTCCTTTGAAGTCAGTTAAAACGTCTTTATCGGTAGAATTCTTTTCAGTAACATACAAATTCTCTACAATTAGACCGTCACTGATTATATCGTCAACATTTTCCATGAAGTTTGATAATTTTTGCTTCATAAACTGTTTAAAATCTTCATCATAAAGCTTGTCTGAAATTGATAATTTTAAATGTAACTGATTTAAAAAGCTATATGGCTCATTGCGAAGCCTTATTGCGAAGACAATTGGAAAGTAGTATGAATTTAATTCAGCAATTGCAGCTTGAAGATTGAATTTGTCCGCATTCCATTTCTCATCAAAGGCGGGCCAGCCACCGACTGAAGGATTGAATTTCTTTAAGAACTCTTCTTTGTCTTCACGGGTCACCGCAGTGCAATACTTCCTGAACTTGTAAAATTGTTTCTCAACATCACTCAATTCTTCGACTTTCGAATTATAACTTTCGACAAATTCTTTCAAATTCTCGCGTTTTCTTTCGCTACTTTTAGGAATGTATGGTTTTTCAGTCACGTTTTGTAGTTTGCACGCATATGAAAGATAATCTGTGCACGATTCCAAATTATTATTGAAATCGTTTTCAGTTAATAAACTTCCCGTAAATCGGAAAAAAAATACCACAGCGATTGCAACTGATGATCGCGACATTTTATGATCACTTCTCTGTTTACTCTGAGACTGTGCAAGCTTTTTCAACATTATAAACATTGAATTTTATCGATGCCCCTTTTGTCGCGGTTCATTTAATATTGATAAGAGTTTTTATTCTAGTGATGAGTGAAATTGCAATAAATAGTTTATAGGCCAAGGTATTTTCATGTTTATAAACTATGTTACATAGAATTATCAAAATAATATTCTGATTAGATGATGTTTTCTTACTTTAATCAAACATTTCAACGTTGTGTGTACCAAAAAAATTATTTGGTATAACAACGCGAACTTGAATGTTTTACAAAACGAGAAACAGTTACATATGCATGTAATGAAGATGTAATTTTTATGTAGTTTTACGATTCTTATCACATTCCAAGCAATTAATAAACGTTTTGAGAAAGAAATTAGAAATTTGTGTTTAAACAGCCTAAATATAAAAAGTACTTTTACAAAAATTTGAATTTCTGAAGGGCTATCTATTTCCAATTAAAACACCTATTCTCTACAAATTTTATGATATGTGTTTTTGCCTTACCTCAAATTGCTTTCGAAATAAAATACATGTTTTAGTTGCCTACGCCTGTGGAGTATTTGAAGATAATAAAATTTCGAAAACTAAAAAGGGATGTTATTTCTGCTCAAATATTCATACTACCTAAGAAGTTGGTAAAAAATATAAATTCACCAAAAAGAAGCATAGTTTATGTTCAATTTTATTAAAGAAATTTCTGTACATATTTAATTGCAAAAGACATAAATACATATGTATTCCTTTTAGATAATATCACATTTAGACAGGGGGTTCAATTGGATTCCAACAGGACAATTATAAACATCTGAAAATTTGTAAAGAATTGCAAACACTGCAGAGAATTTGTTTTGTTCTTGAGTAGTTTCTGCATTACAATACCGAGACATAAGCCGTTCAAAAAGGACCATTTTGCTGCTATGATTGTACTTTCTTTCTTCCAACAGCAGCATATCCTCTTTCTCACTTGCCCAGTCGAAATAGGCTTTAGTAAATATCTGCAATTTGAGAATTTCTTCTATCTCGTGGTCGGCAAACTTTTCATCAATCTGCATCTCAAAACATTGTTGCATTACTTTTAAACTTGTTTGGTTCCGGTAAGTTAAAAGTGTATTGTACAAAATACTCCATGCCAATGCATCAAATTGAATGGCAGATGACTTGTCCAAAACTGGCGGCAGTTTATTAATTATGATGTCCATCAGTTGAAATTTTATGGGGGCGAAAATATCTACTTCACGCTCAAAAAACATTTGACCCTTCAACTTCATAAAGGTGTTAACTAGTTGCAAAGCAGTAAAGTAACAATCGCTTTCAGAAACTTTTACATCCTTATAATAATTGTCCAAAAATGAATCTGTTTCGGGTATAACTTCTTCTGTGACAAATCCGTGGATTAATTTTTCAACATCGTATTTATCTTCTTGATCGAATAGATTGCCAGACTTAATTAATGTTTTGAAGAATGAAAAAAGCATACTCCTCACCACGTCTTTAGTTTCACCATTGTAGTATTGTTTAATAATCATTTGATAAATAACGGCTTGAAATAATTCGGTGGAAATTTCCTCATCAAGATCAGGTAAAAAATGTCCAAGCCGGTAAAGCAAATAATTCGAAATAACTTTTGGTTCAACTTGAACAATTTTTGGAATAAGACGTTTCATCAATTCAAAGTTGATTAATTTCACTGGAAATGAAGCAGAAACTTTTTGACCATAAACACTTTCAAACTGTTTGTCCCAGTCTATTTCGGGGATCTCCTTCTTAAGGCTTTCATAGTCTGTTAGGACCTCACCGTCTGTAGATTTTTTCTCAGCTACGTACAAACCCTCCACTATTAAACCATCACTGATAACTTCGTCCACATTATCCATCATAAGTGACAATTTCCGTTTCATAAATAGCTTAAATTCCTCGCGGTAAAGGTTATCCGAAATAATCAACTTAACCTCTATCATATTTTTAAAACTGGAATGCTCATTTCGTAAATTTATAGTGAAGATAGTCGGGAAGGCGTAGGAATTTAACTCAGCAAGTACATTTTGAAGGTCAAATTTGTCCGCTTTCCAGTTCTTATCAAAGGCCGGCCAACCACCAATAGAAGGATTATATTTCTTCAAGAAATTCTTTTTATCTTCCATGCCTGGTTCAGTACAATGCTTTCTAAACTTGTAAAGTTTTTCCTCTACATCACTTAATTTTCCAACTTTAAGAGGATAATTTTCAACGAACTGCGCGATCCGCGCTTTACTACTAATGTAAGGCAATACTGTTGTATTTTTTCCTTTGCACGCATACGTATAAAAATCCGTGCACGGCTTCTCCACACTTACAGCTGAATCATCTTGAGTCAATATGTCTCCCGCCAATTGAAGAATTATTGCTACCGCGAATACGATTGAAGACCGCGACATTTTGTAATCACTTCTCTGGATACTCTGAGACTATGCAAACTTTCGCGCCCTTATAAATGTCGAATTTTATTGATATTGATCCCCTCTGTCGCTGCCCATTTACATATTATTGATAAGTGTTTTAATTATTACTGATAGTGAATGCAAATTCTAAGCTTATAGGTCATGTTGTTGTTTTCATGTTTACAAAATACTTATATCAAAATGAAATTTGGAGGGTTTTCTTTCATGACAAATTAGAAACTCAGCACATTACAGTAAATACATAATATGTATTATACCAGAGAGAAGTTAAATAACAAGAGATTCCAATGCGAACAAATAAGAAATGTATGAAGAAAATCAACCTAAGCGCGATACCTCCAGGCTGGCCTGGAGACACACACAAGTTCCACACGGCATGCCCTTTTGGATTACTTGAGCTCTTACAGTTATAAAAATATGGGAAGTCAAAAATAAAATTTCTACGTGTGCCATCACTTTTGGTTCTCACGGTATGTATGTACGCAGAATCAGAGAGCATATATAGATGCCAGGAGGCAAAAACACACAACGCCTAATGAAAAGTAATCCACACGAGAGAGCTCAAGTAATCCAAAAGGGCATGCCGTGTGGAACTTGTGTGTGTCTCCAGGCCAGCCTGGAGGTATCGCGCTTAGGTTGATTTTCTTCATACATTTCTTATTTGTTCGCATTGGAATCTCTTATTATTTAACTTCTCTCTGGTATTACATACAAATAATATCCTTCAAAACAAAAACATAATTATTTTGTAACAAATCGTCGGAAATTATAAGTTGTTTTGAACGCTAAAAATTAAGTTTTGTTTCTTGATGAAAAATACCGCCCAGCATGCGTCTTCCAGCACCCCCATGTCGTCACAACCCAGCAATTGTGAGAGCACTGGCAGGAGAATTTTTATTTTTTCCAACACTCGAGCGGAATTTTGAACATGACACAAATTTGACATCGCCCACACAATGTTTCGAAGAGAAGAATTTGGAACTTCTTCTCTTCTTCTCTGTTTAAATCTGCCAGTCTTCATTAAAAAAGGTCTGGAACATTTTATCAAGAACGATCCGCTGGAAAGCGCTATTTTGTCAAAAGCAAAGCAACTGTATGACAATCCGTCAAATGGTGACAAAATCTGAGATCTTAACACTTTGTGGATTAAAGCAATCCGGATGACAACGGAACGTACCTAAGGCTAAACGAACAGATACGTAGTTTTGGCGTTAAAGTATCGAAGTATGATAGTTGCGTATACTTTCTGGAACGATGGGAGGCCACGATGCTGATTTTGATACCGATTTAAGAAGAGCAATCCTGACAATAAGCCGTACCATGAGGGTGTTAGTTGGTGCGGGCTCATTAATGTATCTCGCGGGCAAAATCAGTTAGTTAAATGATTTCCATGGCAACGATCAGTTATTTCTAAGCAGCTATGTGTGTGTTATTTGATATTTGAATGGAATGGTAAATTATGGAGTCATGTTCAATCAGGAAAACAGTTAGGGCCTAATAGGGTACTGCGATGCAGATTGGGGACGCTGCGTCGTATAGACTCTAAATCATACTCTGGATTTGTTTTCACCCTTGGTGGAACAGCGATAACTTGGGGATCCAGGAAGCAATCATCGTCTGCATTTAAACTTATTACTGCGTTACACAAATGTATGTACGAATATATGTATGTGTATATAGTACTTTTAATAGTGACGGCTGAGATTATTTTATTTCCTTTACAATAATCGCTCAACTTAAGATATTTTTTTTATTTATACATATTTTATTATTATGTTTAAACAAAGATTGCACAAAAAGTAAATTTTAGAATTCCGTGAAGCCATGGGTTTTGTTTTGGTTATTATTAGGTAATATTTATAATTATTACAATAATTTTTCCTCTTATAAGGTGGCTGCCATTTCGAAAACAATGGGATGTAATGAAAAAGTACACCCCGCCCTCCGAGGGGGCCACGTGAAGAAAGACGAGGGGATGAATTGTGAAAGCGATGACAAAGCGTTCGTTATTGAACAGCATTTCTACCTTGTGCAAATTTTTCAAAGTTACGTGAAGCATATCTTTTAGCTCATCCAGTTTTTCCAAGAATTTGTAAAATTGTTTTGCATACACTTGAAAGAGAACATTTATAAAAACATCATAGACATCGATGACGTCGAGTTCTTCTAAATATGTTGCGAACTTATAAAGCATATAATTGGCCATTATTTTCGGTTTAGCTTGAAAAGCTTGCGATAGAACTACTTTTAGTCGATGGTGCCTACTCTTCAATATAAACAGGAAAATCTTCGGGGATCTGATGATCAAATACCGCTTCAACTTGCTTATCCCAGTTTATATTTGGAAATGCAATTTTCAATCCTTTGAAATCTGTGTGAAGAGGCTTGTGACCGTCATCAATATTTGATGCAGTATCGTACCAGTTTTCCACAAAGGCAATACCACTGATAACTTCGTCTATATTGCCAATAATTGGTGATAACATCACTTTTAGGAATCTCCTATTCGTATCTGAGAGTAATTCCGGGTTTTTCATTGACTCAATATATACCCTTGAACCAAATGATTTAGGGACTGCATCCAACTTTAGTCGAAAAATTATTGGTATGCGATAGCTACCGACCTCAGCAATAGGCATTTTGTAAATTGAACTTATTTCCTGTCCAATTTGTTTCTAAAGCTGGCTATCCACCAATCGAGTCTGGGAAATTGAACCTCCTGATGAAGTCCTTTCTCTCGTCTGCCGCTGGTGTCCCGCATTGTTTTCTAAACTCATAGTACTTCTTTTGCTTCAAGGGTATATATTAAGTCAATCAAAAACACGGAATTACGATATGATAAGTTCAAGCGGTATTTGATCATCAGATCCCCGAAGATTTTCCTGTATATATTGAAGAGTACCATCTACTAAAAGAAGTACTATCACAAGCTTTTCAAGCTAAACCGAAAAGAATGGCCAATTTTATGCTTTATAAGTTCGCAACATATTTAGATGAACTCGACGTCATCGATGTAATGTTTTTATAAATGTTCTCTTTCAGGTGTATGCAAAACAATTTTACAAATCCTTGGAAAAACTGGATGAGCTAAGAGATATGCTTCACGTAACTTTGAAAAATTTGCACAAGGTAGAAATGCTGTTCAATAACGAAGAAGAGGATGAAATTGAAAGAAGAATTACATCTTACATTAAGGAAACCATACCAACTATAGACGATACTTATTACGATGATGTATACAAACAATTTGTGATAAATCCAAACGATTGCTACTCTGACTTTATGAAACTAAGAGCAATTTCGGTTAAGTTGAAAAATGAGAGAATGTGGAAATTTTGTCCATTGACACACTTGCAGCCTGCAATATTAGATTCATTTTTTAATATACCTACTGCCTACAGTTTCTAATATATCATCAGCTTACAAATTCCAAGCATTAATGTGGTTTCCCTTAGAAATCTTCATTGAGACTCAAAAAGGTCTCTTCAACCATAAATTGTTGAAAGATTGTGAGATCCCCGCAAAAGAAAAATTTCAGGCTGAAAATTACATAGATTACTTGGGAATTCCTTTGTTGGTGCAGAGTTACTTTGACTGGGCTAAAAAAAATGCCAATTTGGTAGAACTCGAAACTGAAAAGTTTGGAATGAACAGTAAAGCATCTCTGATGGTGGAATTAATGCTTTCTAAATGTGAAAAGAATATTGAAGAATCTGTTTCAAGCAAACTTTCTTGGTATTTTACTACCATGAGAGAGTTTCAAGATACTTTCAACTGTCCAAGTAACGTTGCTCCCGTACTGGAAAATAAATGTTTTAACCCTTTGACTCGAAACCTTTCTTCATCAACCTCTTTTTATCTTTATCTGTCGCTCCTGTGGAAGGTAACGGATTACTAATGAAACTAAAATATTGTAACTTGTTGGTAAATAATAAATTCGTAAAAATGTGCGTATATGTACATTTTTATTTTTCCGTTTATCATATACTGCAGAAAACATAAAATAATAAATCTTGGTTCCTTGAACACGGTATTTTTCATCAAGAAACAAAACTTTATTTTCAGCGTTCAAAACAACTTACAATTTCCGACGACTTGTTACAAAATAATTATGTTTTTGTTTTGAAGGATATTATTTGTATGTAATACATATTATGTATTTACTATTTACTGTAATGTGCTGAGTTTCTAATTTGTCATGAAAGAAAACCCTTCAAATTTCATTTTGATATAAGTATTTTGTAAACATGACAACAACAACATGACCTATAAGCTTAGAATTTGCATTCACTATCAGTAATAATTAAAACACTTATCAATAATATGTAAATGGGCAGCGACAGAGGGGATCAATATCAATAAAATTCGACATTTATAAGGGCGCGAAAGTTTGCATAGTCTCAGAGTATCCAGAGAAGTGATTACAAAATGTCGCGGTCTTCAATCGTATTCGCGGTAGCAATAATTCTTCAATTGGCGGGAGACATATTGACTCAAGATGATTCAGCTGTAAGTGTGGAGAAGCCGTGCACGGATTTTTATACGTATGCGTGCAAAGAAAAAAATACAACAGTATTGCCTTACATTAGTAGTAAAGCGCGGATCGCGCAGTTCGTTGAAAGTTATCCTCTTATAGTTGGAAAATTAATGTAATGGAGAGGAAAAACTTTACAAGGTGAGAAAGCATTGTACTGAACCAGGCATGGCATGGAAGATAAAAAGAATTTCTTGAAGAAATATAATCCTTTGGTGGTTGGCCGCCCTCTGGTGAGAAATATAGTTTCTGTATGGATCTGATGCACTTTCTCCAGCTGTTGGAACTGCTGCGACATTTCCGAGGGATTTTGGGAAATAGATTAATTATTAGAATTGGGAAAGCCGACCGTGATTGTGACATTATGCTAACACTTGAAGATCTTCTTTGAACTAAAATAATGAAGATTTTACGACTTTTTAAATGTAAGCCCCACTTAAAATGGAACTCTGACTTGATGCATACCGATAATAATTTTGTAGTGATAACACTTTATTTTTTGGTGATAATATTATTTTTCTAGAGGTCGGAAAGATCATGATGTATTTTTTATGGGAATTCCGAATGATGTGCAATGTGCGAAAACTGTGTATAAATAGCACATACCCATATCTTATCATAAGGAGGGATTTCAGCAGAGTAGTAAGCATTTTGTAATTAATATGTAGGTATGTATACATATAATAACAGAACCCAAAAAAAAAATTCTGATCCGTACGTTCGAATTTGATTTCCTTACTTAGAAATTGTGCGTTGATCTCCAATTTGCCATTAAAAAAATGCATAGACCCCCAAATTTGAAAGTTATGGACTAAAAACTGGCCAACCTAACAAGCCCTAAAAAATCAGCAAACATTGGTAATTATTGCAGTAACTGATAAGACGAGGCTATACGCTTTGGTGTTTATTGTGAATGAATTTTTTGGGGTAAAATGAAACGACTCTTCCATAGTAGGAATCCGGCGACGCTGATTAGTGGGATTCTTGTGCCTGTTCTGTTTGAAAATATTTAAGTCTGTGTATCTAACAAATATGTTTATTATTATTGACGTTGGGTCGTATAGGCAAGGGCTGCCTTCCATATGCAACGCAACCTTAAGAGATCTTTTGTGCAGACCCCCGTCTATTTAAGATCTTTGTAGAAGGCTGTAGTTTCCTGGGGCGCTGCCTTCGATACATCTGTCGGGGTTACAATAGAGCCTCCGAAGTGTATCAGCCTTTGGCGGCAAAGGGCTGGGCATTCGCAAGCACGTGCTCAGCTGTCTCTTCCTCCTCTTGACAGAAGCGACAAGTATCATCATCCCCGATGCCCACCTTTTTGAGGTGATAGTGCAACGGGCAGTGGCCCGTGAATACTTCCGTGATGATCTTCAATCCGTCAAAGTTGAACATATGGGACGTACGTGTTAATGCACACAATAGTCGAAACGGAACGAAGCGTGTCGGACAAGTTGACCGAATTTCAATTTTTACGGAGCACATAACCTCAAACCCTGTTAGACCAAATTGAAATGGACAGATAAACAAAGTGAAATCAGTGATGAAATCAAAATAAGCGACGAAGAAATCATAGGGCTGTGCGAAATAAAAACAAAATTATATGTATGATAAGTCGAATAAATTTTATTTTCACAACTGTCAAATTACAAAACCGATCGAACTGTTGTAGCCACTTATCCGACTGATCGAAACGGGACGCGAACGTCACGTGACGGAACGGGTGTTATCTGTTCGGGCCTTTAAGGAACGACTTTCTGCAGTTTTCTGACAAGGAATTATAATTCCAGCAAGTAAGGGAACAGACCTATTATATAACATACCTATAACATACCTCGTTTACTAAATATCCGAAGTCTAAGACGTAATTACCGGTTTTAAATATCATGCTTATGCATTTGATTACTGATGTGAGAGTTAAGCAAAAATAGCGCTATTTTAGCTTTTTAAACAAATCGATATAAGTTCTATAGTTAGTTATGATACTCGTATTAGCTGCGTTTTTTTCACCGGGGTTTGTGACCAGATTTAACAGGAAATTTTGCATTGAATTGAAATTTTAAAGACTGTCACGTAGGTATATAAAGATTTTAAAATTTGCGAAAGCGCATCAAATTAGCCATGATATTTACCCATACAACCTACAAACCCTTAAACCAGGAGCGCGTTCAAAAA
Source organism: Machimus atricapillus (assembly GCA_933228815.1). Lineage (NCBI taxonomy): Eukaryota > Metazoa > Arthropoda > Insecta > Diptera > Asilidae > Machimus > Machimus atricapillus. Next base: position 25,656,731 of record OW121787.1, on the reverse strand, counting down.
CTTAACCATAGTTAACTATGGTTAACTATGGTCGTTCAAAAACTCGGAGGTTAACCACAACATAACCACGAGCATAACTATTTGACGTTCATAAACTACTCATAGTTAACTATGACGTGGTTTAATTTTAACCATACTCCCTGAGTATGGTAAGCTCATAGTTAACAAACACATTCTCAAAAGTAAGAAGAAGACAAAGTTTTTGAAATAAGTGACAGTTGTGTGCAATTAAATTTGAATCGGAAATTTGAAAATCGGAAAAGAAAAAAATGAGTTTGTTAAGAGGAAAAAATGGGGAATTGTATGTGGAAATGCCTGATGGTGAGTACCAAATATATTAAATATATACTTAAGAGTTAACTATGGTCCGTTCAAAAATACCCTGGTGGTTAAGCATAACTCTGTGGTTAAGTGGCTTCGATGAGCATAACTATGGCTAACCACGGGGTTAACTATGGTTAAGTTTTTGAACGCGCTCCAGATGAATTGTTGGGTTGCTATTTGACGTAAAATGGGTATAAAATCCAGGCAACTTGATTTTATTTTTGCCAAGTCAACATTTTTTGATATGTCATAAATTTCAATTCAATGCAAAATTTCCTGTTAAATCTGGTCACAAATCCCGGTGAAAAAAACACAGCTAACATTGATAAGTGTTTTAATTATTACTGATTGTGAATGCAAATTCTAAGTTTATAGTTCATGTTGTTGTTTTCATGTTTACAAAATACTTATATCAAAATGAAATTTATGCAGGCTTTTCTTTCGTGACAAATTAGAAACTCAGCACATTACAGTAAATACATAATATGTATTACATACAAATAATATCCTTCAAAACAAAAACATAATTATTTTGTAACAAGTCGTCGGAAATTATAAGTTGTTTTGAACGCTGAAAATAAAGTTTTGTTTCTTGATGAAAAATACCGTGTTCAAGGAACCAAGATTTATTATTTTATGTTTTCTGCAGTATATGATAAACGGAAAAATAAAAATGTACATATACGCACATTTTTACGAATATATTATTTACCAACAAGTTAAAATATTTTAGTTTCATTAGTAATCCTTTACCTTCCACAGGAGCGACAGATAAAGATAAAAAGAGGTTGATGAAGAAAGGTTTCGAGTTAAAGGGTTAAAACATTTATTTTCCAGTACGGGAGTAACGTTACTTGGACAGTTGAAAGTATCTTGAAACTCTCTCATGGTAGTAAAATACCAAGAAAGTTTGCTTGAAACAGATTCTTTAATATTCTTTTCACATTTAGAAAGCATTAATTCCACCATCAGAGATGCTTTACTGTTCATTCCAAACTTTTCAGTTTCGAGTTCTACCAAATTGGCATTTTTTTTAGCCCAGTCAAAGTAACTCTGCACCAACAAAGGAATTCCCAAGTAATCTATGTAGTTTTCAGCCTGAAATTTTTCTTTTGCGGGGATCTCACAATCTTTCAACAATTTATGATTGTAGATTCCTCCTTGACTCCGAATGAAGACTTGTAAGGGAAACCACATTAATGCTTGGAATTTGTAAGCTGATGAGCTATTGGCGACTGTGGGAAGTCTATTAAAAAATGAATCTAATATTGCAGGCTGCAAGTGTGTCAATGGACCAAATTTCCACATTTTCTCATTTTTCAACTTAACCGAAATTGCTCTTAGTTTCATAAAGTCAGAGTAGCAATCGTTTGGATTTATCTCAAATTGTTTGTATACATCATCGTAATAAGTATCGTCTATAGTTGGTATGGTTTCCTTAATGTAAGATGTAATTCTTCTTTCAATTTCATCCTCTTCTTCGTTATTGAACAGCATTTCTACCTTGTGCAAATTTTTCAAAGTTACGTGAAGCATATCTCTTAGCTCATCCAGTTTTTCCAAGGATTTGTAAAATTGTTTTGTATACACTTGAAAGAGAACATTTATAAAAACATCATAGACATCGATGACGTCGAGTTCATCTAAATATGTTGCGAACTTATAAAGCATAAAATTGGCCATTATTTTCGGTTTAACTTGAAAAGCTTGTGATAGAACTTCTTTTAGTAAATGGTACTCTTCAATATAAACAGGAAAATCTTCGGGGATCTGATGATCAAATACCGCTTCAACTTGCTTATCCCAGTTTATGTTTGGTAATGCACTTTTCAATCCTTTGAAATCCGTTTGAAGAGGCTTGTGACCGTCATCAATATTTGATGCAGTATCGTACCAGTTTTCCACAAAGGCACTATCACTGATTACCTCGTCTATATTGTCAATAATTGGTGATAAAATCTTTTTTACGAAACTCCTATACATATCATATCGTAATTCCGTGTTTTTGATTGACTCAATATATACCCTTGAACCAAATGTTTTAGGGTCTGCATCCAACTTTAGTCGAAAAATTATTGGTATGCGATAGCTACCGAGCTCAGCAATAGCATTTTGTAAATTGAACTTATTTCCTGTCCAATTTGTTTCTAAAGCTGGCCATCCACCAATCGAGCTTGGAAAATTGAATCTCCTGATGAAGTCCTTGCTGTCGTATGCCGCCGGTGTCCCGCATTGTTCTCTAAACTCATAGTACTTCTTTTCAGCATCGGTGAGGTGGTTCGCTGTGCGGCGATAATTCTCGGGTGAAACGAAAACTCCGTCCGGATTCTGTTGAGGCAGTATTTTTTTCTTCATTAATTGATCATTTCCACACACATAGTTGTAAAAATCACACGGGTCTGATTTGGGGACAACTTGCTTATCGCCAATTGGTCCAGCTAAGACATCTTCCAGTCCTGCGAGTAATACTATCGCGACTAAAACCTCAATTAATCGCGACATTTTTCTTGGGACTAATTAAACATATCTTCTCCGCTCGCTTTTATGCAACAAGCCCCACTTTTTCACTTTCGCTTAATTCTTTTCCAGATAAGACTTTTAATTACAATTTCACTACAGACAATTTTTGGTGAATGTTATTTTAAAATAACATTTCACGAAAAATTGATTAGGTACATAAAAAACTTTTTAGGTAATGTTGCTTTATAAACTTACAAAACGCTAATTTTTATAAAAAATCAACTCTATTAGATGATACATATTTTCGTAATTAAGACGGAAGGTCTTAGGTCTGCCGAGATAAAAAGTTTAGGTTTAATAGGTTTGATGTGAACAATATTAAGGGTTTGGAATAAAAATTAGTCCTTAAGGAAAGTTTTTACTAAAATTATAAATCTTAATTCATCTTATTTAATTTACCTTTCCTTTTAATTGGAATTCATCATGAGTTGTGAAGTGGTGCTTATTGATTACCTGCCTCATAGGTCCTCGCTATAATGATGTCTTGCGAAGTCTCAAAAGGGCTATTCAAAACACGAACCCTAAAAAGTTGAGGAAAACCGATTAGCTGCGTTCGAATGGGCACTGCCTCAGTGAGCCAACTCAGTTACTCAGTTGCTCACTGAGCTGAACCGTTTTTCTGGCTCCTAATCTCTCCTTTACTCCGCATGGCGTCGCTAGTGTTTTCTGAGCCAGAACTGAGTTTTCTGAGTCATTTCATTCTGTACTCACTTGCTCAGCTCAGTTCGTTTGACAAGTGACATTTCGAGTTTTATATGTTTATTAAAGGTGAATAAAACTTGAGTTGAGTGACATTTCGAGTAGTAAATATTTCATACGATTATTATATTACCAACTCACCATTTTGACAGCACAATTGAAAATTGATAATCCACTTCACTGTCCGTTTTTCTGGGCCAGACGCGCTCAATGAGCCACAACTGAGCCAGTCTATTTGACAGCTGGTTTAATGTGAGCTGGCTCACTGAGACTGTGTTCAGTCGAACGCAGCTATTGTTTTCTGAACATCTGGCCGAGATCTTCATCAGTAGTGCGTGTATCACTGCGGATTAAGTTCGGAACTTCATTTACATTAGGCAGATAATTCGACGTCCAATAATCTACAAATTGTTCCAGCACTCACATAAGCACTTCCTTTCAGCAGAATTATAGACAAAGATGGGAAAGGGTTTTTTTTAGAGACACTCACTATTTTTCAATCCAATGGCTGGTAGTTTTCCGTGATCAGCCGCGAGTTTCTTGATACATAAATAATTCTTCTCCTTTCATGGCATTCTGGACCATTACCAATAACGGAATGAAAATTTTGAGCAATCTGTTATAGAGAGAAGAGAACCCATCTTCGCTTAGGCATTGATTTCTATTTTTTTTTTCTAGAGTGCGTATTTTAGACTATATTTGAACTAGAGAATTATTGACGAAGTCATATACATATTTTGAACTTTTTTGATATATTTTACGTTACGTAGTTAATTATGAAGGAAAAAAAGTGGAAACAAAATTAATACACTGAGCCGAAAATATTTATTTGGATTGGGTAGGTACTTCAGAGACTATATATACTATACATAATTAAAAAATAATACATACAACAAAAATGTATACTTTATTAAAAAAGATCTTCTGCCTAGAAGCTAGAAGAAAGAGATGATTTTAAACGGTTTAAGCCAAATCAAACACACAACGAAGAACAATCCAAGCAGCAATTATAAACCTTCAAAATAACAGATATCAGCGAATTTTGCATCCGTCATTTAAAAGCAAAGAAAAGTTTAGCTTCGAACGATGTTCGCCGTATCCTTCAGAGCGTATGCAGGAACTTTACGCTTTACGCTTGCATCTTATCTACTACTGAAATTAATGTTGTTTGTTGCTAATCGGAAAATTCTTTATTCTATATTTCTTAAGCCTTAGAATGTCTTCCACATTATTAGGATATGAGCGAATGTCGAATATGTACATATGTATGTGTAACTTTTTATGAACATGGTTTTGTTCGCTAAAGTAGGTAAATAAGATTATCTGCAGAATAGTATACAAATATGTTTGGAGAGAATAGCGCACAAACTTTTTGTCTCTATTGCGTGTTTTTTTCAACATATAGAGTTGATAACCTGATAGCTTGCTACTACAGAGGTAGGTAACCATAAATAGAAATATGTGAAAAGAAGAATTACTTAAAAATATTACCAATTTTGTATTTAGCAGCAAGTTAAAACATTTTGGGTGCATTATTAAAACATTTATTTTCGAGTAAGGAGGCTTTACTTGGACAGCTGAAAGTATCTTGAAACTCTCTCATAGTAGTAAAATACCAAGAAAGTTTGCTTGAAACAGATTCTTCAATATTCTTATCACATTTAGAAAGCATTAATTCTACCATCAGAGATGCTTTACTGTTCATTCCAAACTTTTCAGTTTCGAGTTCTACCAAATCGGCATTTTTTTTAGCCCAGTCAAAGTAACTCTGCACCAACAAAGGAATTCCCAAGTAATCTATGTAATTTTCAGCCTGAAATTGTTCTTTTGTGGGGGTCTCACAAACCTTCAACAATTTATGGTTGTAGAGACCGTCTTGACTCCCAATGAAGACTTCTAAGGGAAACCACATTAATGCTTGAAATTTGTAAGCTGATGAACTATTGGAAACTGTAGGTAGTATATTAAAAAATGAATCTAATATTGCAGGCTGCACATTTCTCAATGGACCAAATTTCCACATTCTCTCATTTTCCAATTTAGTCAAAATTACCTTTAGTTTAATTAAATCAGAGTAGCAATCGTTTGGACTTAAGTCAAATTGTTTGTATACATCATCATAATAAGTATCGTCCATAGTTGGTATAGTATCCCTAATGTAAGATGCAATTCTTGTTTCAATTTCATCCTCTTCTTCGTTATTGAACAGCATTTCTGCCCTGTGCAAATTTATCAAAGTTACGTGAAGCATATCTCTTAGCTCATCCAGTTTTTCCAAGGATTTGTAAGATTGTTTTGTAAACACTTGAAAGAAAATATTTATAAAAACATAATTCACTTCACGGTCGTTGAATTCTCGAAAATCTGTTGCAAACCGATAAAATATATAATTAGCCATTATTTTCGGTTCAGCTTGAAAAGCTTGCGATAGAACTTCTTTTAGTCGATGGTACTCTTCAATATAAACAGGAAAATCTTCGGGGATCTGATGATCAAATACCGCTTCAACTTGCTTATCCCAATTTATGTTTGGTAATGCACTTTTCAATCCTTTGAAATCCGTTTCAAGAGGCTTGTTATAGTCATCAATATTTGATGCAGTCTCGTACCAGTTTTCCACAATGGCACTATCACTGATAACCTCGTCTATATTGCCAATAATATGTGATAGCGTTTGTTTTATTGAACTTCTCGTCAACTCCGAGCGCAATTGCGTTTTCTTCATTATCTCAATTAATATCCTCGAACCAAATGTTTTAGGGTCTGCATCCAACTTTAGTCGAAAAATTATTGGTATGCGATAGCTACCGAGCTCAGCAATAGCATTTTGTAAATTGAACTTATTTCCTGACCAATTTGTTTGTAAAGCTGGCCATCCACCAATCGAGTTTGGGAAATTGAATCTCCTGATGAAGTCCTTTCTCTCATCTGCCGCTGGTGTCCCGCATTGTTTTATAAACTCATAGTACTTCGTTTCAGCATCAGTGAGGTGCTTCGCTGTGGAGAAATATTTCTCTAGCAAAATGGGAAATTCTTCCGGATTTTGTTGAGGCTGTATTCTTTCCTTCATTAATTGATCATTTCCACACACATAGTTGTAAAAATCACACGGGTCTGATTCGAGGACACCTTGCTTATCGCCAATTGGTCCAGCTAAGACATCTTCCAGTCCTGCGAGTATTACTATCGCCACCAAAACCTCAATAATTCGCGACATTTTTCTTGGTACTAATGAAACATATCTTCTCCGCTAGCTTTTATGCAACGAGCCCCACTTTTTCACTTTTGTGTTCATTTTTGCCCAGATAAGACATCTAATTACAGTTTTACTAAAGATTAGGCAGTTTTTAGAACGACATTTAACCAAAAATTGATTTAATTGAAATCTTTGTGAAGAATATTACTTTAGAAATTTACAAAACGCAAAGTTTTATAAAAATTCAACTCTATTATGATAAATATTTTCACAATTAAGACGGAAGTTCTAAGGTCTGCCGACACAAAGAGTTGAAGTTTAAATAAAGAAAAGATTAATAAGTTTGACCTTGAAAGTTGAAGTTGGTCTATATTGCTAGCCGATAGTTGGTTTAAAGTAAAACTTTATTCCTTTTTTTCAATTTCTTCCTCCTCATCATTCTTCAACATCATTTCAATCTTGTGCAGTTTGAGCAAAAATGTAAAATAATTCCAATTTCTAATGTGGAAGATAACCTGTCTAACAATTATAATATTTACAGTTTGGCGATGCTGACGGTGGTAAAAAAAACTCGCGCATCGAATCTCACAATATAAATGAGAAGTTCATTGGTGGGCTCATTGATGAATCTCGCGGGCAAACTCAGTTAGTTAAATGATTTCCATGGCAATGATCAGTATTTTTAAGCAGCTATGTGTGTGTTATTTGATATTTGAATGGAATTTTAAATTATGGACTCATGTTCAATCAGGAAAACAGTTAGGGCCTAATAGGGTACTGCGATGCAGATTGGGGACGCTGCGTCGTAGACTGTAAATCATGCTCTGGATTTGTTTTCACCCTTGGTGGAAAAGCGATAACTTGGGGATCCAGGAACCAATCATCATCTGCATCTAAACTTATTACTGCGTTTCGCAAGTTTAATATATCCATCCATATACATATGTATGTGTATATATTACCTCTAATAGTGTTGGCTGAGATTACTTCCTTTACAATAATCGCTCAACTTAACTTTATTTATATTTTATTATATTTATTTTTAAACAAAGACTACAGAAAAAATATATTAGAATTGCGTGAAGTCCTGGGTTATTTTTTTTATTATTATTAATTATTATAATTACTATAATTATTATTTATCTTACAATTATTATTAAAAACAAACTAATTAAGAGAAAATGGTGGTTACCACTTCGAACACAATGAGAAGTAATGAAAAAGTACACCCCTCCCCCAAGGAGTCCACGTGAAGAAAGATTGTGTATAGTCGAGGAGAAAGTGGCTGGAACAGGAGGAGGATAATGGAATAAAAGAGGAGAAACAATTAGTAGGAGTGATTATTAAAGTAATATCCATATAAAATATTTACTTTTATGTTTTATTTTTGTTATTTAACAAAAAACGTATACCTAATTTATTTAAAAAAGTTATTTTTGCTGGCAGCCAGAAAACATCAGTATATTGTAGTTTTTGAAAAGTGTAAGCCAAATCAAACACCCAATGAAGAATAATGCAAATGGCCATTTTGGACTTTGAAAATAACAGATATCAGATATGGGACATTATCTTCAAACCATGTTCGGGTCATCCTTCGTTTGTCGTCTTATGTACCTATAGGTACTACTGAAATTATTGACGTTGATGTTAATCGGAAAATTGTCCGGTCCATATTTATTAGGACGTACAATATTTTCTGCAGTATTTAAATATGATAAACGGAAATATAAAAATGTATGTGCATATGTATACGCTAATTTTTACGAATTTATTATTTACCATAGCAAGTTAAAATAGTTTGGTTTTGGTTGCATTATTAAAACATTTATTTTCCAGTACGGGAGCAACGTTACTTGGGCAGTTGAAAGTATCCTGAAACTCTCTCATGGTAGTAAAATACCAAGAAAGTTTGCTTGAAACAGATTCTTCAATGTTCTTATCACATTTAGAAAGCATTAATTCCACCATCAGAGATGCTTTACTGTTTATTCCAAACTTTTCAGTTTCGAGTTCTACCAAATTGGCATTTTTTTTAGCCCAGTCAAAGTAACTCTGCACCAACAAAGGAATTCCCAAGTAATCTATGTAATTTTCAGCCTGAAATTTTTCTTTTGCGGGCCTCTCACAATCTTTCAACAATTTATGGTTGAAGAGACCTTTTTGAGTCTCAATGAAGACTTGTAAGGGCAACCACATTAATGCTTTAAATTTGTAAGCTGATGAGCTATTGGCGACTGTGGGAAGTCCTTTAAGAACTGAAAGTAATATTGCAGGCTCCACATTTCTCAATGGACCAAATTTCCACATTTTCTCATTTTTCAATTTAACCGAAATTGCTCTTAGTTTCATAAAGTCAGAATAGCAATCGTTTGGATTTATCTCAAATTGTTTGTATACATCATCGTAATAAGTATCGTTTATAGTTGGTATGGTTTCCCTAATGTAAGATGCAATTATTGTCTCAATCTCGTCCTCCTCATAGTTGTTGAACAGCATTTGTACGTTGTGCAAATTTTTCAAAGTTACGTAAAGCATGTCTCTTAGCTCATCCACTTTCTCCAAGAATTTGTAAGAATGTTTTCTAAGGATTTGAAAAAGAACATTTATAAAAACATCATTCACTTCGGAGACGTCGAGATGGAGTTCTTCTAAATATGTTGCGAACTTATAAAGCATATAATTAGCCATTATTTTCGGTTCAGCTTGAAAAGCTTGCGATAGAACTTCTTTTAGTCGACGGTACTTTTCAATATAAACAGGAAAATCTTCGGGGATCTGATGATCAAATACCGCTTCAACTTGCTTATCCCAGTTTATGTTTGGTAATGCACTTTTCAATCCTTTGAAATCCGTTTGAAGAGGCTTGTTATAGTCATCAATATTTGATGCAGTATAGTACCAGTTTTCCACAATGGCACTATCACTGATAATCTTGTCTATATTGTCAATAATTGGTGATAACCTCTCTTTTACCACTCTCCTAAACGATTTTGAGCTCAAAAATGTGTAATCCATTGGCTCAATATATACCGCTGGACCAAATGTTTTAGGATCTGCATCCAACTTTAGTCGAAAAATTATTGGTATGCTATAGCTACCGAGCTCAGCAATGGCATTTTGTAAATTGAATTTATTTCCTGTCCAATTTCTTTCTAAAGCTGGCCATCCACCAATCGAGTTTGGGAAATTGAATCTCCTGATGAAGTCCTTGCTGCCGTATGCCGCTTGTGACTCGCATTGTTTTCTAAACTCATAGTACTTCTTTTCAGCATCAGTCAGGTGGTTCGCCGTGGAGAAATATTTTTCTAGTGAAAAGAGACCTTCTTCCGGATCTTGATGAGGCTGTATTCTTTCCTTCATTAATTGATCATTTCCACACACATAGTTGTAAAAATCACACGGGTCTGATTCGAGGACAACTTGCTTATCGCCAATTGGTCCAGCTAAGACATCTTCCAGTCCTGCGAGTATTACTATCGCCACCAAAACCTCAATAAACCGCGACATTTTTCTTGGTACTAATTAAACTTATCTGCTCCGCTCGCTTTTATGCAACGAGCCCCACTTTTTCACTTTTGTGTTCATTTTTGCCCAGATAAGACATCTAATTACAGCTTTACTAAAGGTTAGGCAGTTTTTAGAACGACATTTAACCAACAATTGATTTAATTGAAATCTTTGTGAAGAATATTACTTTAGAAATTTACAAAACGCAAAGTTTTATAAAAATTCAACTCTATTATGATAAATATTTTCACATTAAGACGGAAGTTCTAAGGTCTGCCGACATAAAGAGTTGAGGTTTAAATAAAGAAAAGATTAATAAGTTTGACGTTGAAAGTTGAAGTTGGTCTATATTGCTAGCCGATAGTTGGTTTAAAGTAAAACGTTACTTCTTTTTTTCAATTTCATCCTCCTCATCGTTCTTCAACATCATTGCAATCTTGTGCAGTTTGAGAAAAAATGTAAAATAATTTCAATTTCTAATGTGGAAGATAACCTGTCTAACAATTATAATATTTACAGTTTGGCGATGCTGACAGTGGTAAAAAAAACTCGCGCATCGAATCTCACAATATAAATGAGAAGTTCATTGGTGGGCTCATTGATGTATCTCGCGGGCAAACTCAGTTAGTTAAATGATTTCCATGGCAATGATCAGTATTTTTAAGCAGCTATGTGTGTGTTATTTGATATTTGAATGGAATTTTAAATTATGGACTCATGTTCAATCAGGAAAACAGTTAGGGCCTAATAGGGTACTGCGATGCAGATTGGGGACGCTGCGTCGTAGACTGTAAATCATGCTCTGGATTTGTTTTCACCCTTGGTGGAACAGCGATAACTTGGGATCCAGGAACCAATCATCATCTGCATCTAAACTTATTACTGCGTTTCACAAGTTAAATATGTACATGTATATGTGTGTACATTAGCTGTGTTTTTTTCACATTTGTTCCGGTTCTAGGTCTAACAGGAAATTTTGCATTGAATTGAAATTGATGAATAGTTATACATATCAAAAAATGTTGGCTTGGCAAAAATAAAATCAAGTTGCCTGGATTTTTTACCCATTTTACGTCAAATAGCAACCCCAAAATTTATCTGGTTAAGGGTTTGAAGGTTGTATGCGTAAATATCATGGCTAATTTGATGCGCTTTCGCAAATTTTAAAATCTTTATATACGTGACAGTCTTTAAAATTTCAATTCAATGCTAAACTTACTGTTAGACCTAGAACCGGAACAAATGTGAAAAAAACACAGCTATTACCTCTAATACTGACGGCTGAGATTATTTTATTTCCTTTACAATAATCGCTTAGATATTTTTTTTATTTATATTTTATTATTATTTTTAAATAAAGATTGCACAAAAAGTAAATTTTTGAATGACGTGAAGCCATGGGTTTTTTTTGTTATTATTAATTATTACAATAATTATTTCTCTTATAAGTATTATTTAAAAAAAAACTAATTAAGAGAAAAATGGTGGCTGCCATTTCGAACACAATGAGAAGTAATGAAAACGTACCCCCCCCCCCCACCCCCCCCCCCCCCCCCCCAGAGGAGTCCAAGTGAAGAATGACGAGGGGATGGATTATGAAGTCGGAGACAAAGTGGCTGGAACAGGAGGAGGACAATGGAATGAAGGGGTTGGAACAATTAGTAGTCGTGGTTATTAAAGCTATATCATTATAAAATATATACTCTTCTGTATTATTTTTGTTATTTAACGAAAACGTATAATTTATTTAAAAAAGTTTTTTTACTGACAGCCAGAAGAAATCAGCAGGTAATTTTTCAAAAGTTCAAGCCAAATCAAACACACAATGAAGAATAATGCAAACAGCCATATTGGACTTTTAAAATATCAGATATAAGATTTTATCTTAAAACGATGTTTGGGTCATCCTTCGTTTGTCGTCTTACTACTGAAATTGTTAATGTTGATGCTTATCAGAGAATTGTCCGGTCCGTATTCCTTAGGACGTACAACGTTTTCTGCAGTATTTAAATATGATAAACGGAAAAATATAAATGTAGGTACCTATACGCAAATTTTTACGAATTTATTATTTATCAGTATAAGCAGAGAGAAGTAAAATAATAAGAGATTCCAATGCGAACAAATAAGAAATGTATGAAGAAAATCAACCTAAGTTCGATACCTCCAGGCTGGCCTGGAGACACTCACAAGTTCCACACGGCATGCCCTGTTGGATTACTGTTGGATTACTTGAGCTCTTACAGTTATAAAAATGTGGGAAGTAAAAAATAAAATGTCTAAGTGTGCCATCACTTTTGGTTCTCACGGTATGTATGTACGCAGAATCGGAGAGCATATATAGATGCCAGGAGGCAAAAACACACAACGCCTATTGAAAAGTAATCCACACGAGAGAGCTCAAGTAATTGAACAGGGCATCTCGTGTGGAACTTGTCTGTGTCTCCAGGCCAGCCTGGAGGTATCGCGCTTAGGTTGATTTTCTTCATACATTTCTTATTTGTTCGCATTGGAATCTCTTGTTATTTTACTTCTCTCTGGTATAAGTTAAAATATTTTAGTTTCATTATTAATCCATTATACTCGACAGGAGCGACATTAATGCATAAAAAAAGTTTGGTGAAGAAAAGTTTCGATTCAAAATGTTAAAACATTTATTTTCCAGTACGGGAGCAACGTTACTTGGACAGTTGAAAGTATCTTGAAACTCTCTCATATTGGTAAAATACCAATAAAGTTTGCTTGAAACAGATTCTTCAATATTCTTTTCACATTTAAAAAGCATTAATTGCACCATCAGAGATGCTTTACTGTTCATTCCAAACTCTTCGGTTTCGAGTTCTACCAAATTGGCATTTTTTTTAGCCCACTCAAAGTAACTCTGCACCAACAAAGGAATTCCCAAGTAATCTATGTAATTTTCAGCCTGAAATTGTTCTTTTGCGGGGCTCCCACAATCCTTCAACAATTTATGGTTGAAGAGACCTTTTTGAGTCCCAATGAAGACTTCTAAGGGAAACCACATTAATGCTTGAAATTTGTAAGCTGATGAGCTATTGGAAACTGTAGGCAGTATATTAAAAAATGAATCTAATATTGCAGGCTGCAAGTGTGTCAATGGACCAAATTTCCACATTTTCTCATTTTTCAACTTAACCGAAATTGCTCTTAGTTTCATAAAGTCAAAGTAGCAATCGTTTGGACTTATCACAAATTGTTTGTATACATCATCGTAATAAGTATCGTCTATAGTTGGTATAGTATCCCTAATGTAAGATACAATTTTTGTTTCAATATCATCCTCTTCTTCGTTATTGAAGAGCATTTCTACCTTGTGCAAATTTTTCAAAGTTACGTGAAGCATATCTCTTAGCTCATCTAGTTTTTCCAAGGATTTGTAAGATTGTTTTGTAAACCCTTGAAATAGAACATTTATAAAAACATCATTCACATCGAAGACGTCTAGAGCGAGTTTTTCTAAATATGTTGCGAACTTATAAAGCATATAATTAGCCATTATTTTCGGTTCAGCTTGAAAAGCTTGCGATAGAACTTCTTTTAGTCGATGATACTCTTCAATATAAACAGGAAAATCTTCGGGGATCTGATGATCAAATACCGCTTCAACTTGCTTATCCCAGTTTATGTTTGGTAATGCACTTTTCAATCCTTTGAAATCCGTTTCAAGAGGCTTGTTATAGTCATCAATATTTGATGCAGTATAGTACCAGTTTTCCACAATTGCACTGTCACTGATAACCTCGTCTATATTGTCAATTATACGCGATAGCGTTTGTTTTATTGAACTTCTCATCAACTCCGAGCGCAATTGCGTTTTTTGCATTATCTCAATTAATATCCTCGAACCAAATGTTTTAGGGTCTGCATCCAACTTTAGTCGAAAAATTATTGGTATGCTATAGCTACCGAGCTCAGCAATGGCATTTTGTAAATTGAATTTATTTCCTGTCCAATTTGTTTCTAAAGCTGGCCATCCACCAATCGAGTCTGGGAAATTGAACCTCCTGATGAAGTCCTTTCTCTCGTCTGCTGCTGGTGTCCCGCATTGTCTTATAAACTCATAGTACTTCTTTTCAGCATCAGTCAGGTGGTTCGCCGTGGAGAAATATTTTTCTAGTGAAACGAGAACTTCTTCCGGATCTTGATGAGGCTGTATTCTTTCCTTCATTAATTGATCATTTCCACACACATAGTTGTAAAAATCACACGGGTCTGATTCGGGGACAACTTGCTTATCGCCAATTGGTCCAGCTAAGACATCTTCCAGTCCTGCGAGTAATAATATCGCCACCAAAACTTCAATAAATCGCGACATTTTTCTTGGTACTAATTAAACATATCTTCTCCGCTCGCTTTTATGCAACAAGCCCCACTTTTTCACTTTCGCGTTAATTCTTGTTCAGATAAGACTTTAAGTTACAGTTTCACTACAGATTAGTGATAAATATTTTCATAATTAAGACGGGAAGGTCTTAGGTCTGCCGAGATAAAGAGTTTAAGTTTAATAAGTTTGATGTTAACGCTAATGTATCTAACCAATATTAAAAGTTTGGAACAGAAATTGATCCTAAAGTAAATTTTTATCTAAAATTACAAATCCTTATTCATCTTATTTTATTACCTTTCCTTTTAAATAGATACATTGGATTAACTTAAAAATCCAACCGAAATCATGAGTTGTGAAGTGTTGCTCATTGATTACCTACATATATATCTCATAGGACCTCGCTATAGTGATGTATTGCGAAACCTCTTAAGGGCTATTCAAAACAAGAACCCTGAGAAGTTGAGCAAAACCGATTTTTTTCTCTTGTGTGTCTTGAGGCTTAAGCTCTTTTTGAGCAGTTGCCATGAACATCATAACTCCTGGAGGTGATCTAGCGTTTAAACAAAGACAATCATGTTCCGTAAAAGATCTAACAGTTAGAGTTATGTTTATTAAAACTGGCGATTCCTTTTCTTTCTCAGCAAAGAAGAAATTTTAATTATTTTTTCAGAAGTTATTATTTATGTTTTTCGATTCCAGGTTCATTTGTCTTATAAACTCAGCAGTGCTGTCATAGAAACGTTTTATTTTAAAATTACATCGTTTAAGACTCACGTTATTTAACTGAATTCACTAAACTTCTAAATCTGAACGAATGACCTTTAATCGCCATTT
The DNA here is from genome assembly GCA_933228815.1 of Machimus atricapillus. Taxonomy (NCBI): domain Eukaryota; kingdom Metazoa; phylum Arthropoda; class Insecta; order Diptera; family Asilidae; genus Machimus; species Machimus atricapillus. Next base: position 25,641,303 of record OW121787.1, on the reverse strand, counting down.
CTGTCATAACCAATTATTTTTATATTAATTTTGTAGTTAACAATATATTTAAATGCCGGGTAATACAAAAAAATTTAATAAACTAAAGTATAAATAATTTTACATATATTTTAGATAATAATCACCAGAAACGATCGGTCGAAATTGTCTGAAAAATTGGCAATATCATAACCACTATAGAGCTATCATACCTAATTATTTTTAACCATATCACATCAGTAATCAAATGCATAATGTGATACTCAAAATTTGTGGTAGTGGATATTTAGTAAACGAAATACACGAATAGGTATATTATAAAAATAATTTTAAAAAAATGTGTTAAAATAACCCATTGGTTAAATACATAGACTTAATTATTTTCGAACAGAACAGACACAAGAATCACGTCTGTGCGTAAATAACATATTTTGTAATAATATGTATATATAATATTTTACGTAAGGATATCAAATTCGAACGTACGGATCAGAATTTCTTTTTTTGTGGATGGTCTTATTATACATTTACAAGCTTACTTACTCTACTTTAATCTCTCCTTATGTTAAGTTGGGTGTGCTATTTACACACTTTTCGCACATTGTACATCATTGGGAATTCCCATAAAAAATACATCATGATCTTTCCGACCTCTAGAAAAATAATATTATCACCAAAAAATAAAGTGTTATGACTACAAAATTATTATCGGTATGAGTCAAATCACAATTCCATTTTAAGTGGGGCTTACATTTTAAAAGGTCGCAAAATCTTCAGTTTTTCAGTTCAAAGAATTTCTTCAAGTGTTCGCAAAATGTCACGATCGGCATTAGCAGTTCTACTAATCTATTTCCTAAAATCCCTCGGAAATGTTGTAGCAGTTCCAACAGCTGGAGAAAGTGCATCAGATCCATGCAAAAACTATATTTCATATGTTTGCAAAGACGCAAATACGGAGACAACGTTAAATTATTGGAGGCGATATCCTGATATAAAGAATAGCATTCGGAACATCGACAATACAAAGGTTTTAACTCAAGCTGAATTGAAGTATTTTGATCTAACGAAATACTGCGGTGCAGATCTGACTCTGCAGGATAAAAAGGATTTAATTCAATCATTCAACTTCCCAAAATATAATAAAGGATTATTATCGGACAAGTTTGATTTTGAGGGAGCTATTGCTGAATTGCTTTCAGCCGGCATTCAGCCCCTTTATTCATTTACACTTTCTACAGCGCCCACATTTCAAAATCGATTAAAGATCGATCGTTTAGATTTCATGTATCCTATGAACACACATTACGATTTTCGTAGGAGCCTCGTAACAAATGAAGCATTATTTGACTATATTGAGAACAAGGACGAGGTGATCAATGACAGCACTTCAGTGATGGGCACATATTTCAGTCTTAAACATCAATATGAATCTAGAGAAGAGATTACAGACATTAAGGGCCTTAAAGAGAAGATCCCTGAATATGATTGGGACAGCCAAATTACAGCCTATTTCGGACAGAAACTACCAGACGACTACCCCGTTCACATACACAACTTCGAACTAGTGAAGCGATTCATCACAGCGACTATGAACATGCCCTCAAAAGTCATAGCCAATTATTTGCTTCTCAAGCTGGCCGAATCCGTCTCAGTATTCGATATGGATTTGATATCCGGCGCATTCGAAGAAGTGGAATATCAATTTACTTTAAAACAATTATACTCAGATGCAAACCGGAAGGATTTAAGAATAATGTTGCATTCATTTCTTGAGACAATACAAAAAATAGGAAAGTTATCTAACAATGATACACAATTCGAATATGAAGCTTCTGAATTTATTAATAAAGACATCTTACCCCATGACAATGACGATTTCTTAAGCAATATGTATAAAGACATTGAAATTACGCCTAACAAATGTTTATCTAATTTTTATAAACTGGGCAAAATAGCTAATGGAATCCATTACAAGAGAAGATTGGAGAGGCGAAATGATTTTTTGAACCACTTACAATACAGCCTTAAAAACAGCTTGACTGAACACCTACCTTTTAACTTACACAAAACGTCACCATACAAATTCCTATCATTTTTCTGGCAAGCAGCGAAAACACATGGTAATCTTCAGCGTACAGGAGTGAATAGCTACAATCATCTTATGCAGTGTTTTAAGGAGCAAAATAATGAGTTATACTCTGATTATGATTTGCCAACAGCTGCTCAAACACAAATATTGATAAAGGCCTATTTTGCGTGGATGAAATCCAATGAAAAGTTTGTACACTCCGAAGAGCAGGAATTTCACTTCAATGCCAAAGCTTATATTTTTGAAAATTTTATAATACCGTATTGTTCTGGTAACACTCCGACGCAGCTGGAGCGGTATTCTAATTATATTGAAAATCTTGATGAATTTTCAGAAGTCTACAACTGTCCCAATATCAATTCAAAATTTCCAAATAAATGTCAATTAAGGTAAACACTCCAAAAATCAATTATACATTATTCGCTACAAAATTGTATACGAATACATATGTATGTAATAAAAATGTAATTTTATTTAGATTACTTAATATGTGTCTTGATTTTTGAAAATGTAACTAAATTTCGATTATAGTATTAAGAATTCCGTCACCCTATTTAGTAAATTTCCATCTGGAATAATTACAGTCCATCATCAATTTCAAATTAATTTATTTCTTTGCACTTTCCTTGAACTTGAAAACAAATCTTACTAACTAATAGTTCTTTGTAATTCCGCTAGCAACTGTGATTTTTGAAAAAAAATTCTTATATAGCACCTTTTGAAGAATGATTGACATTTGTTCGTAATTACAATAATCTTTATCTTACTTGTAATAAGTATTTATATCTGGGGTATACCGCATGACCCCAGTGTAGGCAGATATGTGACTTTGGGGAAGGTTAATTTCTGACTGCGGCCAACAGCAAATTCCCCTTCAAACAGAAGAACTCTTTCGACCAAAATTTATCATATTTAGGGTAATATTCTGTTAAATTAAAAATATAGGTACTGCTATCTTTTTTATTAGAGTTTATACAACAAATGGTTATATTTTTGTTTTATTGGATTGATGGTAAAACTAATTAATTTCACATCTTTTTAATGTACTGACCTCACAGCTATAGATTTCAGGAAATTCCCTTAAATTTGCAAAGTAACTATTAACCTTTGTCTTATGTTCTTTATCTTTTTTATCACAGAACTGGAGCATAAGAACTCGCATTAAACTCCTTTTATCGTTGGTATTCAAAGGGTTGCCTTCGTTTTCTATCCAACCTGGATTTTCTTTGGCCAAATTGAAAAAAACCCGCGTTATTATTTGGATGCTGACTGCATTTACTGTATCTGATCTACTTAACTCTTGATCGATCTGTCTATTGAAGCATTGCGTAACTTTGTTGAAAACTTCTCGGTTCCTGAACGGGTAAATATGAGACTCCAAAGTGCGCCAAAATAAAGCATTCAATCTATGTGAGAACTGCTTCGTTACAAAATTAGGGAAGTGATTGAATAACGTCCACTGCAGTGAATTTTTAAGTTGAGATAATAAAATAAATCCTTCTTTTACATCGAACTTATTTTTCTCTCTTCCGTAAATCTTTCGCAAATCCAAGGCATTTGAAAAACAATTCGTTGGAGTAACCTCAATTTTATTATATAAGTTATTAATATATGTATCATTTACATCTGGTAAAATCTCGGAGTTAATGAATTCATCAATTTTCCCACCTATATTGTCTTCTTCTCCAGGTACGACCAAGTCTACCAATTCGAGCAAAGTTCTTACAGACACATGGATCATATTTTTAATTTCATTCAATTTTTCACCATTGTAATAGTATTTTGTGATCATATTTTGATATATAGGTTCAAACATTCTTTTTACGTTGTCCTCATTTAATGATGGCAGGGACTCTAAAAATCTGAATAGTAAGTAATTGGCCATTACTTTATGATCTACTTGAAATAGCTTTGGGATGAACGTTTTCAATACTTTCGGTTTTTCTATAGTTACCGTGTAATTATCCGATAACACATACCCGAAAATAGCCATAAATTGCTTATTCCAGTCAATTTCGGGATAATCTGCTTTTAGACTTTTTATATCTGATGTAATAGAGTCGTGAACTTCAAAGCCTTTTGTTGCATTATAATATATTTCTTCTATTTTGACAGTATCACTAATCACTTCATCAACATTATTAATTATGATCGACAGCGTTTGCAAAGCATTTTGTCTGAAATCTTCGTCAATTAGAAAGTAATCAGTCATTATTCGTATATGCAATTCATTTTTAAGAAGATCAAAATTGTAACGTATTCGTAAATTGAAGATAGGCCACAATCGGTATGTATGCATTTCAGCAATCGCAGCTTGGAGATCGAATTTATCGCTTTTCCAATTTTGCTCTAAAGCAGGCCATCCTCCAATTGTGTTCGGAAAGTTAAATTTTCGAATAAACTCCTTTACGTCATTTAGGGGTGGATCCGTGCAAAATCTCTTGAAATCATAGAATTTCTTCTCAGCTTCAGTCACAGTATATTTCGGATTTGAACGAAAATCTTCAAGAAATGCGTTTACTTCAAAATTTGTTTCCCTTTTAGCAGCAATTTCATCCTCAGTAGAAGTATTTCGATGAGCCACGCAAATATATTCGTAGAAATCTGTACACGCTTTTGCACCATCTTTAATACTCGTACTGGTAGTCACTCGATCTCCAAAGACGTCTTCTGCTCTTTCAAATAGTAAAACACTAACAGCAAAAGCAACAATTATAACTCGAGACATTTTTGGATTATTACTAGCAACCGCAAGTTGCAATCTGGCACTAAAAAGAACGTGAATCTCTGCGGCCTACGAGTATTTTCACATTCGAATTGGCCTTGATAAAAAGCATGATTATATAATAAAAATGACTTTTTTCGAAAGGTCACAAAAGCTTATTTTTCAGTTTAATGTTCAAGCATTTCCATAAAATATTTTTATCTCGAAAAATAAAATCTTTAGCCAGATACCTATTTTTTTTTTTTTTTTTTTGGAACCGTACCGGTTAACAAGTGAGAAATTATTTCTATAAGATTTATTTTCGTGAATTAGGAATTATGAATAGAGTAAAAATGCAGAAGATAAGTCATTAAGAAATAAACATTCATCATAGAAGCTAAGTGGGATAAATAAAAGTCTGATTGTTAATCTAGGAATACCAAATACAAATTATCTCCGTAGCGCTAAGATGTGTTAGCGATTATTTTTTTATAAATACGTGATTGTATAAATTCTTTATTCGCCATCTACTTTATGAAATAATCGGTTTATAGAAAAAAATTAAAATTTTCAGTTTATGCTTTATGCTTTAAAGAGTTTTGTATTTTGGTATAAACTAATTTTGCATCTAAAAAAATAACTGAAATTCAAAACCTACCTAGTGATAGACGGACGATTTTTTGAAAATGTTTATTAGTCAAAAAATTGTTTTATTTTTCGAAAAAATTTGTCAAAACTCGACTGGAAAGCCAGTTAGAATCAACCAATCAAAAAAATTATATCGGAATTTTTTTAAACATTAATTAATACCCTGGGCAACACTTCAACATGAAAAATTATTAATGAGGTTATCATAATAGTTTCAAAACAGTTTCTTTTACTAGTTTATGAAATATACATACCTATGTAATGTATGTATGACACGCTTATTTGCCAAATCAATTAACTACACAAGCACTAAAGAAAATAGGTATACACACGTTTGATTAAAATTTCTTTCTGAAATTCAAATAAACAATTGCAAGGATAATGTATTACTTTAACCTAAAATGGTTACAATAATAATAAATAAAATAAAAAATTTTACCTGAGAGTGTTCGTTTAGTCTGGCAGAAAAAATATCTATGTATTTCTTTAAGGAATAATTCTGCTGATAAATGCACATTGTACGTGTGAGAATAGTGCTTAAGAAATTCAAATTATTCTAGCTGAACATAAAATTAAAGTCCGTAACAGAATTATGTTCATACTCACAAGGTGGATATTTTAACAATGAAACCAAAAACTTTGCAGTAACTTTTGCAGAATGAATAATATTTGATTATAATTTAAATTAACTGTTTTGAAGTTTTTTTAGTTTATATTGAAAATTTTTGATAAATAAATTCCCCACGAAGGTCCCCTAAAACTATTTATTTGTTTTTCTTGCCTTGGTGATCAGGAGACTGTGTAGAATCGATTGGTATATATACCCCTGTTCAGACCCTAGCAAAACACAGCAAACTTTAGAATAATGATATCATAAAACCGATTAATTTGATGCATATACAAATATAAGAATTTTCTAAGAAAAACCAGAATACTTTATTTTTATCTCCGAATATTCACGCAATGATAAAAAATGTTAACTCTTTTTTTTTTTTTGGAATACCATACTCATATGGTTCCCTTGAAAGAATGTTTCATGGTAAAGACACATTTATAAAATATCCTTTCGTGTCATCGATTTATAAACATACAAATTTAGCTTTAAAAAGTTTTCATACGAAAAAAAGTACAAAATATTTCGTATGATTGCCAGCTATGGTTTCAAATTTCTTATTCTAGCGATGTGAAATTTTAAATGATACATCGAAATCGCTTGAAATACTTAGGCTATTTTTGGCTTATTGATTACAGATTTATTATTATTTTACTAGAGGCTCTGGTAAGTAAGAATCGAATACAAAACCTCTACTGCCCAGCTGATTCGCCGTCAATGCGTCGCGTTACCAACTGTACTACTGACTGAGTCAGCTTAACTTTGATTAAAATAAGTTATATTTTAATAGTCAAAGAAAAATTTTGTGTTTAGGTCATTACATTATTCGTACGTAAGTATTAAGAAAAGTAGTTATTTTCATTATATAAATAATGCAACAAAAATGAATTAGGAAGAAATATGTACATATACATACCATATATGTATGATTAGGTACATCTGCTTTAACTATAAGGAATTCAAAGCAAGACCTGATAGTTCCTTAATTTTAAAAATGTATTTTGTCTGTGCACCGTCTTCTTAAAATAATAGCTTGTCTTAGAAGGTCATAATCGTACATGTGTAGTCGCAAAATTTCATTAAACCAAATATCTCAGAGACTATATCTCATTTATATAGTATCTGGGTATCCTCGATAAAATAATGATTAAAATTACAATTGTAGGGGGAGTGTAGACATGACCGTATTTCATTTACTTAGCAAACTGATAATTTTACCTCCTATACATAAAATTCATTAGTAAGCATTTCCTTAGGCCTCACAAAATGAGCTTATTATATCCTAAAGGTCAATGGCATCATGACGCAGGGCAACAAATCTTTGATTACAGACCTAAATAACTAGAAGAGTTTGGGATGATTTCATGTCAAGTTCCCTAACCTTTAACATACCCTTAAGAAAAAAGGAAAGCCTGACAAAAGTTTCATCTTGTACATACATTTCTAAGATGAAAAGAAAGTCAGTAGGCATTTCACTAAAAGGGCAATTCCGCTGCATATCAGAATTCGAATTTTTGGGTAGGCTCATTTAATAATTCACCCAATGTATGAAATGTCAAACTTTTAGCTTGATGCCTAAATATAGCTTTTGAAATGTTGCTTTGGATGACCCAAACTGATTTATGTAGGTATAGGTACCCTAAACAATATTAGGTAGATATATTTGATGAATATTGACACACCGAAGCTAAAAAGCATTTTAGTTATTATCACAAATTCACTATCAGTACAGGGTACATCTATACGCATTTTGAATATCTGCTAATTTGCGATATTTTCAGTTCTACTGAATCAGCATATTAATATTGTAAGTCACTGCAGCGTTGAGAAAATCGTTTTACACATAAAAATTTTCGGTCGATTTAGAAACGCTTCTAAACAAATTCTTGATACTTTTCATTTTTTCTATTCAGTTGAAAGTAAATCAATCCGTAAGATTTACTATTTTTTTGATTTGATCGAAACTCCTGAATGGGTAAAAAGAAATCATTATATGTATTTATAAAAATTATAAAAAACAAACACGTATACGTCCATTCCTATACAGCAACATTTTAAAAGGACGTATCTACTCGCCCTTTTTTCTAATGAGAAGAAATTTAATCTCAAGGGTAGGTACCTATAGTTGTGAAAGTTGTGTAGGAGGATCTCTATACAGGGTGTTTTGCTAAGGTCTGAAGGAACAGGGGAAGAATGCATCAAAGTCTCCTGATTAACTTTCCGTCTTTTTAGTTCTCTTTTAACCAATATTTTTTGAATTTTCGATTTGTCTTATATTGTGTACCTATACATGTGTATATTAAAAATTTGATGAATATGTATGTCTTTCAAGATTTTAATAGCAAACTTAAATATTTTTTTTTCCAAATTATTACAAAAGGGATTTAAGGATGCAGACTTGGGAAGAAGTTGCGAAGCAATTTAATACAACGTATTCACCCTCATGCCGTTTTTTCCACAAATCATGCACCCAAAATCTTCCAAGATTATTTGATTCTCTCACACAATTCATTTCCAATAAATAATCATCCCACTCATCTGAACTTCAAGACATTATTAACGCTATGTAAAAGCTTGAACTTCTTCGCGATTTCAACTTGTACTGATGGCTTTTTGTTAAATTCCATTTGATCGGATCGGTTGCAGTGTATAGCCATGATTTCGTATCCGAATATTTCGTTCGATTTATAGAACCTCAATAGAACCTAACAAGCTTCTTGTAAATTTTAAAGTACCTGTAAGAGTCTATTCTAGACCTAATAAGTATTGCTTAATTTTCAACACCTGCAGGGTTGTAATTAGGTTTTACTTTTAGCTCTTTTTTATAGGAGTGCAAAAGTAATTATTGATGAAGAGGTTTATGCCTGGGGGTTAAACGAGAAGAATTGCATATGAGTTTTTTTTTTCTTGAATGATATAAAACATTGTATCATTTTCCAACAGTGGTAATATACCAGAAAAACGCGATCGGTTCTAATTGACGCTAATTTTAGAAAAATAAATCAAGGGAGCGGTCGCTTCTTAAATTATAACCCCTTGCGCTTCGACTTAACTAGGAAACATTTTGCAAGAAAGCCCCATTTAATTTGAGTCTGTCATTGAATAATATTTATAAAGTGATAGAAAGAAGCAAATTGATCAAAAGTTTATTTTTGAAATTAAAAGTTTACTAGTAGTAATTTGTAAGGAGAAATATTCTCGTGTATTAACAGGCCAAATTTTGCCTTTGAACTTAGATGGTATAGTTATCGGTGCTGACGGTGTGATAGGTACTCTGTACTCTCTGTGGTTAGTCTAAGACAGTAAAGTTCCGATCTTTGAACCGAGCGGTGATTGTTTTCTTCTGCCCAGATCCCTTCAAATTTATTAGAGACAATCAAAATGAAAAAGACAACTCAGACGGTTCGAATAAAAATGAAAAACAATAAGTAGCTTTTAATGTTAAAAAGTGTGATATTTTTCATAACATTAAACGATAGACATTAAAAATTCATGACGAACCGCTTTTTTGAGGAGGCACCTGAGACAATTCTCGGTGATCTGTCAAAAGGTGAAATTAGCTCAAATGCAGTTTCATTTATTTTCGTTGTGAACCACTCCACTGCCGGGGGGCGTTACGATCGGTTCGGTACGGCAGTCTCCTGCCAGTCCCCAGAAAATTTTGTAAGTGTCAGTTGCTTTTCCGCGGTCCGCCTCCAAATGCCTCGTCGGCCAGGTTCCTCGTCGGGTAAATTTAATTAAAAATATAATATTTAATGTAAATTATTACTTTCACCTATCTTGCAAATAGTTGAACCTTTTCGGAATTCGGGAAAACGTCGGGAGTGCGCGCGGTGGATAATTTTGTGTTAAGAGGTGTTCTGGTGCCGCGGGATTGAAAGTAGTTCCTTGTTCTGGTTTGCTCTCATTTTGATAAAATGGTTTCTTTCGTTTTTAATTTGTATTTCTTTAATTTTCGCTTAATCGCCGCTGAAATTATCGCGATTTTCTGAGTTGATGAAATTCGTATATCGGTGATTTTTTTCTCCAGAGAACATTTTTAGATCTTTGGTACAGAAAAAACCCAATTTTACTGTGGTAAGTACAAAGTTCTTTTTGCATTTTCCTGGGGCATAATTGGATGGATAAATAAGAACATAGCGCGATCGTTTCATAGGATCATAAATATGAAATATATTAAAAGGTTCAGGAAACATAATGCAAAAGCAATCTAACAAGGTAATTTTTGTGTTCCTCATCAAGCAGGGGAAATGAGAATGCATTTTCTAAGGGGGATGTATCTAAATACTAGAACTTACGGAAAATGAAATATTGAAAGATTTAAGTTAGGCTTTTTTCAGTCTGCGATGCGACAATATTGCAAAAACAACTTAGTTTTATTAATTATTAATTTGCACTTAATATTCCGGGAAAAAATCGCGCCCTGGGTTGAGGAGTCTTGTGAACTTCAAGAACCTTTCGAAGATTTAAGTACTTTTGAGGATAGGCTCTGTGCTTGCCACTTCATCATCTCAAATTGTTGGCTTTTAAGCAAATTTCAAACCAATTTGGATGAATGATTGGGATCGTTTTCATGCATATACGAGTATATTATTTGGTCTTTACAAAAATTCATTTGGCCCATTGTAACTGGAAGGTTGTGGTTTAACATAGTTAAATACTTCTCCTTCTTTTTCATTATTCGATGAATGCGCTGGGGGCGGCACTCTATAACGTGAAACCAGCCCCAAAGCATAAGGAAACCTCTCCCATGTTTTTGATTATATTTGTTTAACTTTTTTTTAGGGCTAATTGCAGGTAAAAAATAAATAATATAAAAGAAATTATTTAATTTTGAAGTTTACTTTTACTTCTAGATATGTATTTGAATTTATATATATCCAATTATTTTTTCTGTTTCTGTTATAGAATACATAATTGAATTTCGCATCTATTTTTCGTTGAAGTTTTCGAATTCTATTATTTCGGATCCCTGAACACTCTTCTAAATTTTTAATAATTTAAAGTAGGCATAATGCCATTAAGTTTTAGCTTATTTGTTAAATGCAATTATTTTTATAGTAAAATAAAATTTACAAAATTTATAGGAGAAGAACATTTTTTAAAAATTAGAAATTTTTTCAGCAAAATTCAGTCTTTTCAATTTTGTATTTTTATATACATACATACATACATATGTATGTATAAAGTATTCTAAAAAAAAAATATTCTTACCTACAAATTATTTTGCAACTATTGTTAACTTCTAACTTTGAGGGCAATTTCATCAAATGCTTAAATGCTTTTATTACCTACTTGCCACAAATAAAAATAAAACATTTATAGAAAGGAAAACAATCGAAAAAAAAAAGGACAGTTCCGAACGTTTTCCTTGTAACACAAAATTAGTTTTGTTTTGTTTCAATATGATTTATTAAGATACTCTAAAAATAAATCAATAGCTTTCAAAAACAGAATGCTTTTTTTATATTCCAGTCAATAGGTAGGTTTACATTGCAAAAGGTACAGAAAAGTTTATGCTGCGAGATAAGTTCATTTAAGGTTTTATAAAAAATGTAGAGCATGCAATTCTATATAGTTCTTAACTACACACTGCATAAATCGAGCATAAAAGTGTCTCGTACTGTTAGTAATTGTGAATAAAGTGACTTTTCATAAATATTTTTCACGCAGTGAACATCGTACGAATATCTGTGCATTGCGGGCCGTAACCAACTGCATTCAGTTCACATTCAAGTCATGAGAAAAGTGAGAGTGTTAGTTGCTAGTTTCACTGTTCAAAAGAAAAAATATTCAAGAATTTTTTTTTCGTATGCTGTCTTATTATTTCTGACTAATTTCGCTTCGCACACATGTCACACTTAAAATGAAAGTATGCACTTATATATAGGTACATATTTGCCTCGCTGCTTAAAAATTAATTTAAAAAAAAAGATTATTCACAGATATTTTATTTTATGTTTTGTTATTGTTTATATACGAGTCTAACGAAGGAGAATAAAGACTATTTTGATTTAAACTAAAAATCAATTTTATTTTGGAGGTGAAATTTTTGGAGAGTCCTGCTGAGGATAAATTTGCCTGTCCCTGTGCCTTATGCAAGGTGACGCCATTTTTATCTCTATTGACTGGGCTATTTTTTTATATTTTAAGGGTTTTGATTTCTTATATTGCTCCGTCATGCAACTATTGATAAATGAGATGTAATTGATTTCGCTTTACTAAAATACTTTAGTGCTTTTGTTGCATCCGATTACTTTATATATTTTTTATTGTTAAGTTGGGAAAAGAATAATATGTTCTTAGTTGTCAAAGATCCGAAAAAGGATACAAATTAAAAGCTTTTGTGTTGGAGTTGGTCACAAAATTCCAATTCCTATTGAGCTATTCCGGCAGAAGCATTCTCTCTCATATTTATGTATATCATACCTACTTAGCATCGAAATGTTGTATTTCATGTTATAATAAATTTCAATTTTAGCTGAGTTATTTGAGATTCACAAAACTGCGCGAACTTGGTTACGCGAAATTTGGCCCGATTGAATCATTGAAGGGTTTTTACAATAAATATGTTAGTATATAGATTTTAACCTATAGATAAGAGTGATATTAAACATAGATTTAGAAATGTTGTGCCCTAAATCTCTTAATTAATAATTTATTGTTTTTTTATAATCTCTTAGTTAAGTAATTTATTGTCTTGTTTTTAATTTGCACAGATAGGGCAGTTGTCTGTTGACTAATAAATAAATCAATAAGAAAAGCAAATTATTAAAATTAAATGAAGCTCATTTATGTAAGTACATATTATACTGTAATTAAATTGAGTCCAATAATGAAACAATTCAATTTCAAACAATACATAAAATAACACAGTCCTTAATTATGTTGAAGTGCATTGCATAACTTTTGCACTTAGTTGTATCCAAGCGCCTTCCCTTTTCCTTTTGTTTCTTTACTCTTTTTGGCGTATTTTCGTATAAATTATAAATTGTATTTTGTAGAGTACTATTCTACTCCTCTTCTATCCTCCGCCAAAGTTCATAATTCCACTAAGTGGCTCGGAATAGTTGGTGAATTTGCTTTTCAGATTTTCGATGGGGTTAATGTTATGATCAGAAATTTAAGCTGACCAATTAAATTCACTTATTTAGCGTTTACATACATATAACATATATTACATTCGGGTTGTCTTTTATCAAAAAAAAGAAACGCGAAATAAAAGGATAGTACCTACATTTCTTAGAGTGGTAAGACTACTCTAATAATAATTCCTTAGATTCTATGGTAAAATTTTTGACATACAAATTGAACAGATTTTATGGACGAAAGATTTAAAAACCTTTTAGACTTGCCATCAAGATAAAATTAAAGCTAGAGTTGACAAATAGTGCTTAACTATCAGAGCAATTTAGATAATTTTGGGGCTTTCGTGCTATGTTTAATAATTTAATAATCTATTTATGATAATGGCGCAGATTTCCCCAACTAACATTGTTTTAGAATGTTAGTGAAGCAGTTTTTAATATAAATGAATTTTTTAGTACATATTTTACTCTGTTGTATTGTAGGTTTCCTTTTTTTGCGCAATTTGACCAAATTGCCATATTTAAAAATAGGTTGAAAGATCATGTCATTAGCTTTTATTTGGTTTTTGTAAAAATATCAATTTCAATCCGAAATGATTCATTCATTCATTTTTTCGCAAGATCATAGTCTTTGTTGTGGGTAACAAACCATCTGTTAAATTTCATAGGAAAACGTAGATAAGTTAATCTAAACCCGATTAGATTGTAAAACACCCCTATGTGAAAACAAAAATTTTAACGCTTTACTTTTATTTAAACTTTGAAAGTGATTAAAATGCATAAATATGTTGTACCCAATGAATGCAATAATACATTCCCGTAGTCAAATTAAAAAAGGAATAGATATTAAAATAAAAACAAGCAAATACTGAATCAAAAATACTATTTTACTACGAAATGAATTGTTGCAAAATGTTAATATAATGCACTTTTAATTCAGTCATAGACATGTAGTACCTATACTTACATGAAAAGTAAAAATAAAAAATTTCCTTTAAATTGTTGGTATTTTCAAAGTTTTTTCAAAATATTTTTTGATCAAATTAACAGAGTGAGAGCATATTTTTAATTTCAAACTTAAAAATAAAATTTTGCTAAGTATGTAGGTAGATTGATATTTTTCAGCATTCGCGCCAAATCACATTGGAAAATTGAGTTTACATCGTTAGTTTTCTTAATGGACCCTCAAATTAACCCTTTTTTTGTTCAATGAGTCTCATGAGTTTCCTTTCATTATTGAGTTTCAATCGATGGCGGCAGTGTTTCTGATTATAAAAATATTCCCTTTTTTCTGATCATTCAGAAGACAATCGTTAGCATCCGCAGCGCCATACTGCGGATGCCATACAAAATACAATTTTAAATATGTTTGTATAAAAATATCTGAGCTCGTAGATAAAATATGTGTGAATAAACTACAAAAATTTCTAACTGAAAACGCCACCCAGTTTCCACGGATACAACCCGGAATACTCCCTTAAATTAAACAATTTCACTGTTTCAAATCCGAGCAATTTCCGTCGGTTGAAACAGATTTGAACAGATATTTCGTGAAAAATTCCAACGGCGACGGACAGCGAAGACAAACACTCTTCCGAAGTATTTGCAAGCACTCGAGAGGATTTTGTTGCGGTCGAAATGCCCGCCGAGGCCTATTGCGGGGGTGCGATTCTCACGTGGCGCAACCACCCGCCAGAGGAGCTAAGACCAGTCTAAAGCTAATTTTGTGCGATTTAATGAAAATTGAATACGTACCCGTGGCATACAAAAGAATCACGAAAAGTTGGATGGCTGTCGAAGTCCTTAGCATGCTGGAACTTTTCATTTTTCCTCGTTGTCGTTTAGACGACTCACGACTTGGCAAATTTCCTCGGGGATGCAAAGAACAAACTCTAATTACATAAGGAGCAGCAGCAGCAGCAGCAACCGAAGAAAAAGAAAAATCACAACAAGAGCGGACGCAACAAAAACCTAATTTTCGATTTCATTGAAATAACGTCCTCAAAGGACTCTGGATGTTGAGGGGCACGATTCCCCGGAACAGAAGAACAACACACACACAGACAGAGAAAGAGAGAGATATCTCCTCCTGATTTAATTTCAATTAAAAATCACCAACAATTTTGGGCACAAATCATCGGCACTTTGAGGCCGCACAACTTCGCGGAATTATCGAGACCGAGAGACCGCAAAAACGATAACAATAACGGCCAGGATGAGTTCGCGCGGCTGAATGGGTAGCATCCAGCGGAGAGTGGAACGGAAATCAAAGAACCGGACGTCCAGGATATTCGGTCACTGTCATGCCACGGATCATTTCCCGATCATACGGCGAAGATTTAATTAAAATTGATCGGGACCATTTGTGGCCATTCGGCCCAGGCCAGATATAAAATCATCCCGTGTTTAGGAAGAAAATCGCTTTAGCATAATTTTCGCGATTCTAAACGGCCACCGGAGCTCCAAACGCGTGACGTGACCCAACTTTACGACGACGACGATGAAGGGACCTCACTTCGGCACCGAACCTTCCTGACTCGGAACCAGTGCTGAACTGACCCGTTTCATGTGCTCTGCGGAGCTTTATTTTGTTCAAAGTTTCGTTGCCGGTCGGGAGTTGTTTTTGTTAACACATTTTCCCACATTTATCCTGTCCCCCCTCCCGAAAATCCGGGCGCATGCCCCCTGGAACCGGGCCTGACGATGCACGCTTCACCTTCGCCGCTCAAAAGGGCCGCGGGACTCCCTGCCGCCGCCGCCGTTTCAAATCCTCTTTAGTCCGCATCCTTCTGGGGCCGGAGTCCCAAGTCCTGACTCCCGACTACCGCGCGATTCGCGTAAAATTCGCGTCTTCCCGAACCTTTCCTGCGGATCCAATGGGAGCCCTCCTCCATGCACTTCGGTCGGCTCTGACTAATTTTAAGCCAAAGTCTAGGGCCGCCGACACTTCTGAGCCCAGGGCCACGGCAAGCGTGCACTCAGTGGAAACGTGGGAGGCAAATTTGCACTAAATTATCATTGCATAAATGTTAGCAAATATGAAATATTTTCGTTATGTTTTGGAGTGAAGCTCGAAGTTGCATTTTAATGATCCACACCTTGAAAGGACGAACCGAATCCTGTAGGATCTGTTTGTCTATCACGTCTAATTTTTCTGGGACGAGGTGGGGCAAAGAGATGCGTGTATCCGACTTACAGTAGATATTTAATGCAAATAATAAATACCTGACTTGAATTTTTCATTAGCAGCCCTCCTCGACATAAGAATGGTACAGAGAAGGCACAAGGTTTGTAAAGTCACATTCATATGAAAATGAGATAATCAATGTTAAAAATGTTAACACTTACTTTTAGTACTTTACTTTTTTTTTTACACCAGGTGTCATTAAAAGTAACTATTGCTATTTGCTATTTGCCCACTTTAGAGTAGGTCATATTTATAAATATTCAGAAATGCTATAGTATAAGGTTAAGCACAGATCTAACCCATGTTTTGGGCATCTATCTCTTTATGTTAAGATTTAAATAATTTATTTTACCTTTGCTGAATTCTGATTTATAAATAAGTTTATGTTATTCTTATATATGTATACTAACTATAAGCTATCATTCCTAACAACTTTTGTAAAATAGTAAAAGTAAGGCGTCTATCCGTTCCGTATACTTTACCCTAGAAACACTTAAGAAGAATTTTTAGGAAATGTATGCTGATGTTTCTGGCATTACATACATAATTATTATTATTATATAAGACATTATAATGCCGTATATGATAATAAGAATTATATAATGCACTTTTATAAAAGCATAGGTAAATACTTCCTCTTACTGAGAATGCTTCTGTAAATACTAAAAATGAGCCTTATGGTCCTGCAGAGGAACTTTCCTCCTTTCGATAACAAAGATGAGGCAAGACTGCCGAAATTCTACCCATAACGATAGATTCTATATGAGAGATAAAAACAAAAAAAAACATTATTTAACTCTTATATTTACAGATATTGACTATGTACGTTTTTTTACTGAAACCCGTCTTTTAACGAGTATAAATAAATTCTTGCAATCCCGAAAATTAGGCTTGAACTTATTTTGTATTGGTTTTTCTTCTTCTCAATCAATTGTGAGTTATGAATAGCAATAGTGGAAATGAATAAACATTTTGGGAAACTGATATTTGAGAACAAGTGTTTTACTATTTTACGAAACCGCTTTTTTTCATAAACAGTGTAAATATGAGATTGTTATTTAAAGTTTTCATAATAATATATCCGCTTTACGAAATACATCATATTATTTTTATCAAGTCACAGCACAAATCGGAGTTCGAGGATTCCTCTTTTAAAGTAGGTACCTACATATAAGATTGCTAATTTTAAATAGTAAATAGTTATATCATTAGACCTCGTTTTATAACAAAATTTTATTATTAAAATTGGTCGAGTCCAGATAATCTACTACGATATACAGACAGACAGACCATTACGGACCGGACGGGATAGCGATGGGGTTTGCTTTTTCAATTTAAGTTATTTGAAAATTTAACTTTTAACAGAAGTAACATAGGTTTGCGAATAAAGCTCTTGTATTGTTGAATCTGGATGATATTCGTCATTTTAAATTTCCGTTAATATCTTAAATCCCTATACTTCACACTGAGGGGCGGGTTTTCATCTATCGATTTCCAACAATCCACTTACTTTTGTCGCAAGATTCAAATTCGCACACTTTATTTCAAATCAATTGAAAATGAAAAACGAATGAATAGGCCTGAAAATTAAAATTAAAAAACTATTTGCATACATCTCATGTTGAAATCGTTTATAGAAAAGTTACAGCGTGTTGAAAACGATAGAGTGAATTCGTCACCAGTCTCAGTGATGAGTGGTTAGGAATCGATGTTTGCAGCACAGGAGTTAAAACAACGACAAAGTATAGAAATCTGATGCCATAATTTTCCAAATAAAATCAATCACAGCATTTGTGATTGTCAACACGAATCCTCAGGATTTCGTCCGTTGGGTGAATTTATGCATGTCTCGTGACACGAAGCAATCACTGCATTGCTCCGAAAAGGAGCAAGCCTTCTGGGGTTGGGCTACGACGATATGATAAACTTAACTTAACTTAAGAAATCATAAAGGTGAAGTCCTTGTCCGTCCGTTATAGTTAAAGGAGCCCTAGAAAAGAGAAGGGTCATTCAATAACATAGGTCCAACGATAATTTCCATAATAGCTGGATGTGGTGAGCTTCCCAAGGTTGCATTTGCTCCGGGCCACCGCCGCGACCGAAATTCCTGTGATAAAAATTTAATTCACAACGAAAAGTAGCGCCACCCTGATCAGCGCAGGTATGAGTACGTGCCGGTGAATTTTGTGGTGTTTGTCATTAAATTAGACGTCACATGAAATCGCGCAGTCATAAAGTTATGTGTCCATTAAATAACGAGTGCGGCGCGCATTAGCATCGGATGGCCAGGTGTGGGTGGCCATGCGAGCAGCGCTTAAATATTAGATAAGGATCACCGGTCAGATTTGCAGCCGACTACCCGTCCAGCACCAGCCACCTCCGGTGCAAATTGGCGCGATGTAAATCACGGCTGGCAGAGGCATTAAAAATTAACAATTTAATTAGTGCTAATTTTGTGTTAAAAAGGCACACAGCTCCCGGCTTAATTGCCTAGCAAAAGCGGCGGAATCAGCACGATGAAATGCTGAACTACGTAGGGGTAGGACAACTACTCCCCTGAGCATTCCAGCACCCTCAAAAGTTTTTTATAGGATAGTGGGTAAGAAAGAATGGTTCAAAATACACCACATCTGAAATTATGAGCCTATTTCATGACACTCTTTATCACTATTATTACATACAGGGTGAGTCAACATGCTGTGCGTTTGGTAATAAAAATCCTAAAAGACAGATATAAGTTTTTTGATAATCTTAAATTATCCTAAAAGCTACATCAAATTCGCAATTTTAAATGGAAGTCAGCTAAATAAGAAAATTTTGGTGTTAATCTTACTGATTTTATATATTTAAAACGCTAAAATAGCGATATTGTTGATGTTTTCGCTCTTCAGATGATGCCAATTTAAACAATTATAAATTTCTCACAATCCTCGACCTTTCTATATTATTTAATGCACAAAGCACAAACTACAATTTTCAGATCCTTTATGTTTTGGTGTCATATTTTGTATTATTCTAGCCGTAACTTTCTTTAACTTTGTCTACCAATAAGAATGTAAAATCATATGTAATCAAATAAAGAAAAGAGTAAAACGAGGATCTATAAAGTCGACACAACAATAAAATTTTCAGATTGATTTCTCATGTCGACTAATTGAGAATATGAATATATCTTTCAATCTAAAACGTAATTGCCACCTCCAGGAACGGGCGAATAAAATAAAACTTAACACTGACAGAAAAATTTACCAATTTTTTCGTTTTTAAATGGTTGTAGACTGACAAATTTACCAATTACCACACAGAATATTATTTATGAAGAAAATTTTCAAATAGGTTTTTTTAAAATATCCGAAATCCATAAGTGTAATGCACAAATTAAAAAAGTTTTAAAAACGGTATTTCCAAACTTCCTACTATATAATGCAAAACTAAAAACCTACATAGTTTAATTCTGTAAACTTGTAAGGTGAAAAGAACTTTAAATATTTAAACTTCTTTAAAGCGCATTCATAACATTTGGGGAGAGAGTGAAAATCTTGTGAGCGAGATTGATGAGATGATGGAAATTTTTCCAGTTTCAAGGTTCAAAAACTGAAGCATTGTAATTTTCATAAACTTGAAATTAGGTTTTGTTATTAGGGAGCACTTTAATCTTCAAAAGTTTAATATTTACCCAAATTTCACTTTCTACGATTTCTTAGATTAAAAAGAAAAGATTGCATACTTTCTACCTTTGGAATTGAGTTATAGATTTATATAGACTAAGTTACTTCTAAAATAACTTGAAAAATTGAAAAGTTTTAAAAATGTGTAATCTATATTGATTTAAAACAAAAGTTTAAAAAATAATTAAAATTACAGATAATAAACTTACATACATTACATACTACATACATGTATACAGAAGTCTACATCACAAGGACTAATTTTTCTCGTTCGCCTTCGCTGGTTTTTTACGCATACGCAATCATTTTGCTGGATACGCCAAGTGTACCTTTAATTTTATAAAATTTATAAATTTTGGCCTCCATAATAAGATATATATTCCTTCTCCTCAGTGCAATGCTTTCCGCGGCTTATTTCCACTGTGAAAAGGATTTAATTCATTATAAGTAATGTCCTAATTGATTCAATTTATTTTATTCATACATAAGTATAGAAATATAAAGACATTGTTCTTAAATACAGCAACTTTACCGAGCGTTTCAGAAGCATTGCTATTATTTCGCACACAGGGCTTTGAAAATTCAACTCAATGCAAAGCTTGCTACTTAACCGAAACCAGACAGGAAAATCAGAAAACGCGGCTGTTATAGGTATTACCTATACTGAAAGAAATTCACTTCACAATATTAAGTTGATTACAAAGATAGTCAACGGTCTGTTAAATAATATACGTAATCCGTAATTTAACTTATGATACCGAAAACTTTCAGTATATCTGGTCAATTTCCTTTGAGGTCGCTGATTTCAAAACTATTGCGAGATTAAAAGAATTAAAAACGTACAAATTAACTAAAGGTTCCTGAAATATGTTCTTATCGTCGAATGGTTAAATTATTATATCGAGCGAGCGCAGCAGACCATCAAAACCCAACTCACAAGAAGTTTACAATAAAAAAAGAAAGAACTGCCCTACACGAAAGTGCAATTAATCGCTCAGTCCCCTGATCCAATTAGCCACTTTCTAGCATGGGAAAAGTTTCGGTGACATGTCTGCGGGAAGACGTTTATCGGCAGGAACTGATGGGCCAAAACAACGATCGTTTAAAGTTTAAGCAACTCGAACCTTCTTGGGGCATTCACACCCGACGTCCCCCGCACTCCGGTAAATTAGCTCAAGATGGAGCCGCCTTGGGGAAAAATTTGTCTCGGTCCCAACATTACCGAAAGATGAAGCTGCAGACACACTTGAGAAGTGCGCCGTCACGGGTGGGTTGAATAGGTGCAGCATCCGAATTTGCATAAACAATAAGCTGGGAAAATGTTCTAGCGGTCGGCTAACCGCTGAAGAGGAGCGGGGGAGGGCGCGCTAATAACCATACATCAGCGGAACCGCAATTTCATTCATAAGGCACTTGAGGCCGGGGCTTTGAAGTTTCCAAATATCCATTACGATAAGTAACTTTTTGCTTATCCCGAGGCACGTACAACTCAACAAATACCCCGTCTGCTGGCTCCGAATGGTCTTTCGGGGTGTTGCGGGGTCAACAGTCAGCCATAGCTAGGGCCGAAAAAGAAAGGCAAGTCAATAAATTCTCCGGCCAATTCAGCATAGATGTGCATGCCAAAGTCCTGTGAAAATGTTTTCGCCCAAAAATTCACCACTGCAACTTTTCACTTCGGAAATCAAACAAAAAGGATCCTCGCACTCGGCCGGAGGTTCGCACAGCCCCGACGTTCGGCCCAATTTCCATGCGATAGGCCAGGCTATAGTCAGCTTTTCTATGCTTTTCCTTGCTGAACATGGAAATTATCGAGGCGGCCAAAAAGAGGCCCCCTCAAATCGTCAGTCCAGGCACCGTCGTAACCGTCCTCGCTTTAAAAATTCTTTCTTGAAACTGCGAAACTCCCCAAAAAGTTACGCTTCCTCCGTCCGGGGCGATGGATATAAAATTGGCCAGAAGCTCAGGGCAAATTGTTTCATTGGCGACTCCGAGGAGCGGTTACCGAAAATCATCCCTGATCGAAGGAGGCTCACTTAAAAGTCCTGGCAGCCCCTAGAGGCTGAGCAATCACCCACAGCCCCTGTGGCTAGGGCCTCAGTCAGACCGACAAGAGGAGCCAAGTGGATTGGATGTGTTCACATGGGTTGCTCCTTGTGCATTATTAATAAAGTGGCTCAAGTGGCCGCATTATGTCGGAGGAGTAAACGCCCGATGTGCCTGGCTACCCCAAGGAGCGAGTGAGGACTCCCCGGGTCTGGGTGTTTTGTGGTAACCGCCTAATAAGCGAACCCTCGAGGATTTTCTGATTTTCGAAAAGTACAGGCTGACATGAACCGAGCTTACAAATTAATATGCATCTGTGGGCTTCCTTGGAAACTGTCTAATGATGAGAACTATCAAAGTGAAACTAGTTTAAGTAAACCTAAGGTATAGGCAAACATTATGCGGTTCGTTTTCAAGCGTTCTACTCAAATTACTTCATTTTTAAGACATCCCTCCACGGTTAATTGGTTCCATGTTATTCGAAACCGTGTTATTCGATACTAATAAATTAATACAATTTTGAAAATAACGTTCTATGCTATTCGAAAGTCGATATGCATACAAATGGTTCCGAAGAACACAATGTTTTTACGTATTTTTAATTGTAAAATTTCAGTTGTACGAAAATAACATAAAATTCATTCAATTTAGCAAATTATAACATAAAAATGTACATAAAACGTAAAATTTCTAATACTTTTTAAGTATGCAGGTACCTATACATATGAATCAACTGTGAGTCTCCAAAGATTGAACTGTTTTTCCTTGAATGGGTAGAGGATCCTTATCAATGGAAGGATCACTGTTGTCCAAAAACGAATTCCCTTTGTTCGAGCTAGTAAAACCTCCTCATCACTGGAAACACTTTCATTGTTGATGCTGGAGGATGGCACTCTTTTATTCTTCGTAGTGTTTAAAAATACGAAGTAACGCATCTAAACAAGTTTATTAATTTTGTTGGAAAATTCTTTTGTGTGAGAGTGAAAGATCCTTCTCCAGAAAATTAAGCTCAAATTTCTTTGGTAGGTACAGTCTAAAACTTGTTTAACATCAGCGACCATTAAATATTTCTTTATTTGTATGAACATAAATACATATTTTCAATTTTATGCAATAAGTGCACAACAGCTATTCTAAGTAGTATTGTTTAGCGAATAGTTTCAGTAATAGCATTCTGGATTAAATGACACTATACATTAGTCAAAAAAAATCACTGCTTTTTTTACTAACTTGATTTTCAATCTTAGGTATTTTGGCGCAATAGTGTATAGTTAGTTAGTAATTTTTTTAGTCTGATGCTGAGTCGGCTGAAAGTCGAAATTCAGCTGCAAGTGAAAAATCAAAAAAATGCACCAACTTCGCAAGCGCAAAACTAACGCAGCAAAATGTGTAACGTCTTTTCTTCATCCGGCATCAAAAAGGTCAGCTGTTTACGAACAAATTTGCCTGGGACATGTTTTGATTCTCTGGGGTGGAAGGAAGTAATGACTTTATGACAAACAATGGTTTTTCATCCTCTTTCCAAAAATATCGACTCAGCAGAGAGTGAAAGTGTTATTCCTGAACTGCCTGATTTTGGTATAGATTACAGAGAACCTTAAATGACGAATTCGTTCCTCCACCCTCCAACCAATCGAAAATGCAAAAACCAGCCTTTCTCATGTTCTGAAACACTGAACATTTCCGTTTTTCAAGTATAATACTTGCGAGCTTTCATTCAAGCAACGTTTTGATGTTTTGTAAAATTACTTACTTTATTATAATCAAAATATGGCTTCTTTTCAATTTGTAACAATTTCGCAATATAATTCGACCTTTTTAAAGATTTTTGTATTTTTATATACCTACATAGGTATATATGTGTATACATAATTATATAAATTAAGATTCGATCTTTAAATCGATGCATTATTTTTGAAAAAATTTTCTAATGTGGTCAATTTACAATGTTTTGCACTTTTTTACTATAAATCACTAAAAAATGGGAGCAAATTGAATATTTTTATTTATTTTATTTTATTCATGCTTCGGAAAAAAATTGGTGTTGCCATTTTGTGGGTTTTGCCCTTAATTTAGAACTGCCTTTCTATTGGTAGTCTAACTACTTTTAAATTTTGAAACGCCCGGGTCTCAAATCTCTTTTAAACATACAAAAATACATATCTAACATTTTGATATTGTCATTGGATCATAACGTTAATGTTTTATGTATAGTATTACACACTTGATTTCTACTTTTCAATCTCGATTGGAAAAAAATCTCTAAAATTCTTGTATTTTTCATCTATGCATTCGACTTTAAATTTTATTTTGTGGGTCAACGTATAAAATTGTGTTCAAATAAAAAAAAACAAAAATTCTTATTTTCTCTTACATCCAACACATTGTTAGGATTGGGCGTCTCTAATTTGATTTAAGAAGTTTTCTCATTCGCCAAGCCTTCTGAAGCCCAAAAATTGCCTAGAGTTTCGATCCTGCACAACTAAAAAAAAAATTAAAAAAATTTAAGAATGAATTACAAGGAAAACTAATTTTGCAACAATAATTAATAATATTTTTTGTCCATATTGAAATTACTTTGGATTAAGCATTCCACTCGCGAGTAACCAAATTTTTACTTTGGTTGCTTGCGAGTACCTATATATTAAACAAATTCGGTAAATTCTTATATACCTAATAAATAAACATTTTAGTGTTGGAACTTAGCATTATACCATGCAAAACGCTGTTCACGATATTTTCATTTTGTACGCCTAATAGCTGTCCACTAAATATTTGGATAGTGTATTTTAATATTGAATAATGAAAAATTGTGATTCCAAAACAACACAAGAACTATAATAAAAATTGGTTGGTAATCAGACATTTATTTCCCTAGTCGGATAAGCCATTCTTTAAAGTATGGGACTCCTTATTCGACCCCAGCCCGTCGGCTAGTTTCACCTGCATTAAAAAAACCTGGTGTAATAAAAACAGATCGTGAAAAATTACATGAAAATTTAAAGCTGAATACCCACCGGTTGAAAATCCTGGCTCGCCGCCATGTCCCCAAGTGTAAATTAACTCGTCAATAGCGTCTAACCAGCGTCACCATAAGCACTGCATTCCGACAGATACACGTGACTTTGTTAAGGTGGTTGTAACAACACCTCGTCCTGCCGCTCCGGTCCACCTAGGCCCCCGGCCCTCAAGTTTTCGTAAGCTTTCACTTAGCAGCAAATTAACGTCAAAATCCACACGTAGAATAGGTCCACCGGGGCCCGGGGCCGGGGCGCCAACCGTAGTAAGATGTTGAAAATATCCTAAAGGGCTTCAGCAAATAAAACGATGCTAAGCGCCGGAATAATTGAATATGCCGGAAAGGAATGGCTCCTTTATGCAAATTAGGCCACTTAGCCCGTACCGCGTCGGCCCCACCTCATCCCGCGCCATCTACCACCAAACAGCACCCACACAGCCGTTATGTTTGCCTTTGTGTTTACGGCTCCGGCAGTCGCTTAATTATATTTGCGTTTGTCTTATGTGGCCTCAGAAGCATAAACATGTTGACGCTGGGTATGACTTGGATCATCTCGTTCGCATCATCCACAGCCGAGAATCGCCTTCGGGGACAAGGCGTGGCGCGGGGGTGGCGACGCCCAACGTCGGCGTCAACGATGTGCGACGACGGCGACGTCGACGACGTGTGCTCGCCGAACAACGCCAGGTTGAGGCCAGGTGATTTGTGGTTTTTGAGCGGATTTATTACCGGCGCGAACCCCCTCCTAATTGAGTTGTTTTAATAGACACTAAAATTACTCCGGCAACGGATATTAGGTGACGACCCCCGCGCCCTGACGCCTGGCTAATGGCCCGATTATCGCCCCAAAATGCGCTCTGGGCGCGAGTGATTTTTCTAAAAGGGCATCCCAAAGAACTCTTTTGTTTGGTCGATATAATTTGTATATCTTGTATATCAGGGCGGCATTTGTATAGCCTGTTTTATCCTGGGGATGATGCGGTTTATGTATAAATATTTACGTATTTACCCACTTCAGTGATTATGGAACTCTCACACTGTAATGATGAAAAACAAAACCTCAAACATTTCCTCTTTTTGTTCATAATATAGGTATGTAATGTATGTATACATGGACTTTAAATTAAAACGTAATAATCTTCAAATATTATATAATTTTTTGATTTTAGGTTAAGAGGGAAACATTTAGAAAGTATATAATATAAATGTTTGAGCGATTTTTATGTAATGTGGTCATTTTGTAAAAGGGCCGCCCGCAGAGATTATATTATAAAAATACTATATGTATATATGTATACTATAAAATATGTTCCACAAATGCGTACTTGTCTGTGATTTAAAATTAAAACGTAATAATCTTCAAATATTATATAATTTTTTGATTTTAGGTTAAGAGGGAAACATTTAGAAAGTATATAATATAAATGTTTGAGCGATTTTTATGTAATGTGGTCATTTTGTAAAAGGGCCGCCCGCAGAGATTATATTATAAAAATACTATATGTATATATGTATACTATAAAATATGTTCCACAAATGCGTACTTGTCTGCGTGCCAAAAGTGCATAGACTTGACTTTTAGTTAATGGACTATGCATTCTTCGCGCGCAGACAAGTACGCATTTGTGGAATATATACTTATTTTACATTTGGATAAAACGCTAAGCTATATATATTCTTATATAAAACTATAGCAAATATAAATAAATTTTCTTTTAACGTCTCTCTTCGTTGGATACTAGCAAAAAGCTTTCAACATACCAATTAATGGTTTTCCAAACCATTGTTACTAATTCAACTCCTATTTGGTGAAACGCTCTAAATCACATTAGAATAAACTACAAATATAACAAACATTTTTATAAATGAATATAACCTTAGTAATTATTTCAGGTAAATTTAAATCTATTAAGTCGCACATGTATTTTCTTATACTCGTAGTACCTAACAAAATTCATACATATAATGCAAGATCAGTAGTAAGCAATTTGGTAATATGTCGTTCTCCCTTCCATATCTTCCAAATTAATTTTTACTGCTAAAAGTCAACTTGATGTGTTTACACATTTTGGTATTAGATTTGAAGAATTATTTTTGAACTTAGATAAAATATGTATGGCTTGTAGTTCATACTCAAAAATATTTCGAATACTTCAGCATACATATATGTACATAAATATTTACATACATGCCTCTTTGATTGGGATAAATTTGCCAAAGCTTCCATCAGAACTTAAAGTAATTTCATGAAGTTCTAATATTGAACAAAGGCTCAAACAAATTTCTGAAATACTATCTTATCTTTCGGAGAATTATACGTTAATTGTTTTTACTTTTAATGTATTTTTCTAACTTCATATTCTTAATCAAATCACGGTAGAATTGTCCAATTTATCCGTTTTAAAAAACACTTTGATTTTAAAATTTGAAAGAATGGTAAAATTTTAGTATTTAAAAAACCAATATTCTTAGAGGCAATTGTAACAAACTGGAAAAAAATTAAAATTGTTAAGTAAAAGGAGATGCATTATACAAAACTCGTCTTTGCAAACTTAAACCAACAACAAGAAACATTTTTTATGAAAAAGCAGGAAATACAGAATCATATTTTGTAAAATGTATATTCCTTATTTCAATTTTATATACTTGTACTAAATTAATTGTATAATTTAGTTAAATTTGACATATGGTATACATACATGGAACGAATTGCATATTTTCATAAAAAAAGTTGTCCTTCGACTTTATGTCTATTTAGCTTTGCAATTAGCCTAATCTCTTTTTCTTTTTTTTTAGTTGTTATTTTTCTAATTTATTTCCTTGTTTCTTGAATTACTGTTTAATTAGCAAAGCGTCGAAAAGAATATAGTTTAACTAATTACCTAACCACCATTGATGATGGTAATACCTAAATGTTTCACCATCATATGTAAATAGATAAGGACTCGGTTCCTTAACATACATATAATATCGTTAAAAATTGCAACTTTTCGTAATATTGACCTGGAAATTATCGCAAAAGGGTTACTTGGAACTGAAAATAACTTTTTTGAACTTTCCAGCTGACTGCTTGTAATAACATTTCATTATGAAATGTAGGTATACTTATTTTCGTTTTAAATTTTGTTTTTCTATTTAACTTCCGTTTCCGTTTCGGTACACAACATCTTTAATTAAATTTTCATTTTAATGTTCACCGTTATAAATTATTGATAAATTGCAGCTATTTATACGACATAATTTATTGTCCTTTGAAACGAAATGCATACAAATTAATTTTTAAAAATGTCCCTAAATGGAGACAATTGACGAGAAAGATGAAGAATATCAATTCCAGGTGATCAATTACAGAGTTGAAGTTAATGAATCTGCAAATTGAGATACCAAGTTTTTAAGTCACGCGAGAAAGGAAAAACTCGATGGTACCGTAGCATTTACTACATCTAAATTTCGATTCAAAAAAGAGATTCCTACTTTTGGCGTTAGCAAAATGATTGCTTTAAACTCTTAAAAGTTCCTAAAGTATGCGTTTCACGTAGATTCCATTATGGTAATCTCGTTCGAAGCCATGTGCGTAAATCATATGATTTTTGAATGGTAGTACGAAACAAAGGGCAACATATTTCCTGTTGTCAGAATGCATCAAAACCCACTGAATGAGTTCTCCTTAGGTTCGCTGGACAACAGTTCCGTTCTGTTCCTGAAAAATTTCCCATCCACAGTGCGCAAGTCTGCTAAAAAGTCCTTTCTAAAGTTCAGTGTATTTCCAAGGAGAAGTCCCTTCATCAGGTGGATGCAACTCCTGGCCAAGGGTCCTCGGAGTATTTCCACGCCACGTTCAGGAGGCGAAAGGTGGGCCCACCAAAAATTTCTTTCGACACTCCTCGAAAGACGTGGATTCAAGGATATCAGCCCCTCGTAGAACAGTCGGAGCCTTTCGGGGAGTATAGAAAAAATAAAAGTAACAAAGTTGGTGCGGATTATCGTCGACATCGGGCAGATACGCCCGGGTGTCTGGCATACATGAAACGTGCCGAAAGTGGTAGTTACTCAGGCTTCCTCATTTCTTAGCATTTCGTGCATTTTCGTAAATTACAGTCATTTGATGCAAGGAGAGGTAAATTGGAGCAGCAGAGCACCAAAATGAATTTCACAAAAGCACGTAATAACGATTCCGTCAGGTGTGCCTTTCTACATGTTGAGCTCCTGTGACTTTATCGGGTTAACAGTCGCCCTTCCACCAGATTATTTGGATATTTCTGTCGATTTTTCCACCTGCCGCGCGCTATTCGTTGGTGTGATGAAGTAGCCAACTTTTTAGAGTTCTACGGATACGTGGAATGAACTCATAAATTGATAACATTGAACAAAACAACTAGGCCAGGACGGCTGGCCCCATTCCGCTATGTGCAATACCAACACTATCAATAACAACTGCTGCATTTTCAAGCATTTTCATGTGTTATTGAATAATGTTACGTTAGTCATATTAATTATGTAATGATACTTTAATTAGACATGTAGCTTTCAATATTTTAATTAAAGAGTTATTACTAAGAAGGGGAGGTGGAATTTTTGAAAAGGTAACTCTATACAAAATAATTAATATTTAAATAGTTATTTTTTAGAGTGGTATACATATACCTAAGTCCACTTTTTGAAAAATTCACATGAGAGCTATTTACACGTTAAGATTTAACTGGAGAAATTGTTGAAATGTTGATTTTATTTTCAAAATTTTGTTATGAGTCTTTGAATTTCATCCACTTCTTGTCGCAGTCACTAGAACAAGTGAAAAGTGACCCTAAAACTCTTATTTCTGATCCAAAATATGTATTTGTACGTGTCATTGGATCTTATTGTTGAAAAAATTCCAATGACACGTAAAAATGCCTAAAATCAAACGGCCGTGAATAGTGAGATAAATTAAAATAGAGACTGTGTGAGTTTGTTGAAACACAACCACACAACACAACTCATGTTGTTAATATCATTAGTGTCATTATCGCCTAACTCATATTTTTTCAAATTTTATCTTGCAATCTGCAAAGAAAATTCTTATTAGTTAGAAAGTCACTAAGTATGTTTAATATGTATGATATTTGGTTGCTTTTTATTTCTCTGCTTTTTATGTAAAATTGACACCAGAAATTCTCTGATTGAATGAGCCGTTCGGTTGCTACAGTAGACTTAAGCATTTTAAATTGCTTGAAAGAGGTGCGGCTCCCACAAACAGTTTTTTGTTTTAAGGTTCTTGTCAAAACATCTTAAAAAGTAAAAGTATGCGCTTATATGTTTTAAAAACTTATTAAATTTTCAATTATCATTAGGTATATAATCAATATGACGAATATAAAATAAAACTTTAAAAACTAAAACCACTAAAACAAAACTAAGCAAAAACTAAAAACAAGCACAAAATGTTGTAAAATAAAAATTATGGATAGAATTACATATTTGATTATTATATAGATATTTATTTTCAATTAGAGGAAATTGCATGTGAATTTATCTTAAATCGTACTTATGAATGCCTTTTGAGTGAAATGAATAAAAACATTCTGACTTAACGACCATTTTCATTAAAACTGGAATATGGAAAGTTATTTTTGTAGCTATAGCTAGCTGTATCTACTACCAAGCCTTTTACGGAAATTATAAATTGCTACTTTTTAGAGGGCATTAATTTAAGCTTCAATGCGAGAAAAAATAAAAGCCAGATACGAGATAGTTAGTACAAGCATATGCCCAAAAGAGTTAATTTAAAATGCATATTAATGTGTAATAATCTTTGCATGATGAAAGCGCATTGCATTTCCAATCGCTGACTGCTACTTTGCAGTTAAAAGAAGATAATGGCGCTGGCAAAATTGAACTCAGTCGGGCTTATAAAAGCTACTACCACAAGCGCTTTTCAGAGAGCATTAATTAATCAACGCCACAAAGGGGTAGAGGCTTACAACTATACTTTGAGCCTCGAGACTCTAATGTAAAATGTTCCACTCCATTTTTAATAATTTATGGCCGAATAGAATCGAACATAAGAAGCGGAGCGAATGCGGTCTTTAAACCTCTCTGCCAAACCATTTTGAATGAACGATGCCAGACAAACAAGCCGCACACCGCAAATGTATTATAATTTTCTTAATTAGACAAGCGGTGATGACATTTTTTACGGTGTTGTTTACCTTCATAAAGTTTGTAATTATGCGAAACATGCGACGCCTGCTTCTGATTTTGTTCGCCTGCCGGCGCGAGGTGTAATAAGCGCTTTAAGGGCTGTAGAAAGCCTAAGGAAAATTGATGCTTAAAATTAATTCATTAAGGAGGTTAGGTACAGCCGCCCTAATTGTATTTTTGCACTAGCACGACACGGAAGGTAACACCTACAAAGGTGTTGAGGTGGGAGTTGTTATTTAAATCCTTCTTTATGACACAAACATTTTGAGTTCGGCAAACACAACAGACTATCTTGTAAATATGTAATGTATATTATATCATAGTACATACATACATACATATGTATGTATATAAATAACTTATACATATTCACCTGCCAATCACATAGCAAATAACTTTTTCTAATGGGATTTTGGGCAATCAAGGAAGGATTTAAATCGAAGCATAATATTTATTATAGTACCTAATTAACGAACAAATTACATAGATACTACGATTTAAAAAATTACACACATATATGTATATCTATGAATCCCAAAAATTACATAGATACAAAACAAGTTCTTTAAATAGAACTAATAGTATTTCACATTTCAGAAATTTCGTTAGGTTACTGACAAAAAGTATAAAAATAAATTAGGTAATTTAGATAATTGTATTCAAAGTAAAAAGTTATTTATACTTCAATGAACGGAGGAGCATATTCTTCACTGCTATATACATATACATATATGTATGTAAGTTTATTATCAAAAATTAATTTGGATCAATCAAACTGAATCGTCAATCACTTAGCAAATAACTTTTTCTAATGAAATTTTGATCAATCAAAGAGGGATTTAAATCGAAGTATTATATTTGTACTTATTGAAAAAATTACATAAGTACCTACCTACTACGGTTAAAAAAATTACATAGATACGAATGTACGAATCTAAATAATTACATAGATACAAAGCAAGTCTTTTGAATAGAATTATAGTATTTCGGAAATTTCTTTAATGACCAAAAGTATAAAAAAAGTTAATTTAGATAATTGGACTTTAAGCTGACTCTTTCAAAGTAAAAAGTCTTTTATATTTCAATGAATTGAGAAGAATTTCTTCACTGCTATATACATATGTATGTATGTAATAAGTTTATTATGAGAAATTAATTTGAATCAATCAAACTGAATCGATAAAATTAATTGGAAATTTTATGCCCATAATTACGAGAGAACGGCATTTTCAATATTTAAAAGATGCAAAACTTTTATCTCCCTTTTGTTAGAAAACTTAAACTGGGAGGATTTCATGCGAGGTCCTTGAAGGCCAGATTTTCATGAATTTTCTCACCTGTAAGTTAAAGTGCATCAGGAGCTCGTCGGAATAATAATTTTAATTTTTTACTTCTACCACCGACCGCCTCGAATAGACAAAGCGAAAGGTGCAGGAACGACGAGGCGCCAAGGCGCTTTCCGTCTAGCAGCATTTTCCTTTCCAATTTTCTTCGATTTTCCCAGGAAGTGGATTTATCCCGGTCATAAATTTCATTCCAATTTTCCGGTAGCAGCTACCAGCTTCCGTTTGGGAATGCTTCAATGGTATGGAAATAGTAACACTAGTTCCGTTCCCGGGGCTTCGGAGAGTTTCCCTTTCGCATCCTTGAATTATTATGAACGATGTATTTCAGGGTAAAAAAAAAAAAAAAATTCTTCTCCTCTGTCTCCTGGGCTGGTGCTCCTCCCAAGACGTCGTGGTGGCGACGACGATGGTCAGAGCAGTTTTTATCACCGTCACCAACGCCATCTAGGGAGCATCGGGGGCTGGATGGGAAACGTGTTTAGAGAAAATGAACTGCAGCGAATTTTACGACTCGAGTTCAAATGTTGAACAGATGCTAATAAACTTGGGACGTGGTGCCTCCGGGGACGGTAATGCACAGACATGATATAATTTTTCTCCATCTCGAACCCCGCGGTGAAATTGTTCCGTGACTTATGCAGAAAATTGTAATTTATATAACAATGGCCGAGCTTGCCCCCAGGTTCCGCGGAAGAATTAATTAAAATATTGTGTTCGCTTTTATTACGGATTCAGCACCAGAAGGAAACTTTAATGGGCAAAGTTTAATAATTTCCAGATTCGCAACGAATTCTAGCTAAAGAATTTTCCTCCTACGGAAAGAGCCTTACAAAGTCCGCGGGGCATTTAATGCAGAATTAATTCGAGTTTAACGCTTAATGGGTATTGTTGAAATTTTAAACGATTTAGCACCAAGTAATTGTCCCAGTTCTATTGCAACTTGCATTCGTAATGCAGCCTGCAAACTATTTGATTCAATTAATGTTATTGCAAAAAAAAATTACTTATTTTGTAACTTTCTTAAAATTTCAATAAGTTTAAATGACAAATTACGCTAGTTAATAACATTTTTGATATAGATTACGATTCTGTAATCCAAAGTTTTGTTGTTCTACCTAAAATATAGAGTTAAATAGAACTCGAAACTAAGAGGGCCGCCCCGTCACCATTAAATTAAATCGAAATAATTTGTTGATAAACATAGTAGTCCAAGAATAATAGGCATTCAACATGCAAATAATTTGTAACAGACAAAATTGTTACATAGGTACACAATCAGACTAAAAGAAGTGGTTATATGACTTCACGAATACTAATACTACTTTTAGTCATCGTTGACCCCGCTTAATTCACCTCAGAAGTATCTTTTAACCAGGATTTTTGAAAATGAATTAAATTTTAGTAAAACGAAAATTTTACATTATGATATTGAATTTCCCTTTTGAACATAATGCAAAATAAATGTATAGGTAATTTTGATAAACATTATAACTAATTGTTAATTCATTTTTGAGCTCGACAAGCCATAGTTCATTAGTATGAATATAGTCCTAAAGTATATTTACTCCTTTATATACATACATATGTCCATATCAATATGTCAGGGATTTTTGAATAATAATACTGGGAGAAGCCATATGCCATATATGTAGGATGTAGGTACCTATACTATATAAAAAAACAGAATAAACATAAAGTGCTATTAGTTCGGGAAATAAAGACACAACACTTCGAAAAAATTCTGAGCTAACCGAAATTGTGTGGACACCTTTATTTTGAGGTCCTAGGCATATTTCCAAAAGTACCCTTAATTTGAACCAGTGAGTTTGTTTCCCAAAATCGTTTGATCGAATTTCATTCAATGATACACAAAAGTATATTCGAATTAAAAATGATCGAGTCAAATAATGAGTGGATTTGTAATGGAATCACCGATATACGAAGACCAACAATTGATCCAATAGTTTTTAAACTGTAAAGAAACGACACACAAAAAAGGACCTATAATAGGTACCTACATAACAACGAAATTCAAAATAATAACAGTTAAAGAAATGAAGGAATAATGCCCTGTTTCTAATATTGTTAGGGTTAATACCAAAGCTCGCAATCCTTTATTTTGAAGACGCCTGTATTCTCTGCCATACTCATAATAACAGATCAAAACTAATTTCTATAATTGAGTTGGTGAAATATCAAATACAAATTATTAAAATGAAAAATTTCTTTCGTAACTATATTACAAAACTTGAGACTGAAAGCTTTTGGTTAAGAACAATTTCAAATGGTAAAGCAAATTTATGCAAAATATATGGCTCCATCTTATAACGGATGAAGCAACCGTTCAGAAGTTTTCGAATTATCGGTCCCTACATTTAAACTTTTGAACGAATGTTCAGAAATATGGTAAATTAAAATTAAAGCTTTGGACAACATGTTTCACCGTACATATAAATAAACTTCAACCTTTAGTTCAAACAAATCCTTTTAAATGAAGAATTTAAATCTTAATATCCTCAGTCTACACTCCTCGCAAATGGACATTTTGAACATCCCTTTGCTATTAAATTGAGGGCCAGAGGCATTTTGAATTCTTTGGTATGAATTCTGTCTCTGTGCGGAGCCATCTATTCCGGTAGCCGACAGCCCTTTGCCTGCAATTACCAGCGGCAACAAATTGAAAAGCCCTCAGAACCTCTTGAGGAAAAGACGATTTTTCCAATTCGGATGGAATGTTTTAAAAGCAATCAATCCAGCCAACGAGCTGATCCATTCTGCCATCCCATTTCTTGTAGACAGTTTAACTAGGCCAGGCCGAGCAGCGCCACCGCCATCCAGGCGCTCAGTTCGGGAACCGCAAAAAGCAATTTCATTTCCTAAACTCCTCATGGTGTGATCGTGGAACATTATTGGTTTGGCAAACGACATAAATTAGTCAAGTGAACTTCATAAATTTTTCGTAGGGGATAGATGCGCCCCAAACCCCACAGTCATATGACTCCCAGGGGCGGAAAACTTCCATGTTTATTTTTTATTTTTTTTTCCTCAATGGAATACGAAGGGCTGGTGCGAACCACCACCCACACTTTCACCCTTGACACGTTCGCATTCCCGCCAGAGCCATACGTCATGGCTGATGATGATGATGGTGGAGAAGCAACACCAACCCTGACTGAGGGCTGTGCGAGGAGCCCTACATTGTCTGGATGTTCTTCGGCTTATGCCGCTAGACATGCCGAACCCTTGAACCCATTTTTCTTATAAAACTTTAAATAGCCAGGAAAGGGTGAACCAGGCGTGATGGACATGTCGAAGGTCTCTCATCAGCCGCCGAGGGCTCCTCGCCATTGAGGCAGTTGTGAAAAATTGTACACTTCGTCCTTAATAACCTGGTTCTAATTGCTGCCCTTTGGTTCTGGCGATTCACATTAAGTGCTGAGGAGATTGATTACCTGCCATTTATATCTCTCTTTCAAAATCAGACAGAGGAAGGGTTGGCTTGTTTTTTGAAAGTAGATATATAAAGTTTTTAAAATTTCTTTAAGTGCCTAACCACCAATGTCTGGGTAAAGCAGCCCGATCGGACAAAATCAGGACAAAATCTCAGCGTAAGCAGTTTTGCGGGGAATTTATATTCCAGACGGTTCAACAATTTCTTAACCTCCGTAGATCCCTTAAAAGACATTTCTAAAATGCTTTGACATTCCAGGAATGGTTCGCTTTGATGGCATGTGTGAAAACATTCTTTTCACTATCGGATCCTGTCCTGTCCTTCCTTACGAGTCCATTTTCTTTTTCTATGATTTCCTTTTTTAAGGAGACACAACCGTTGAGCGGGCGCTGTGGAAAGGATAAGAAATTCCTTTTCGATTGTATTCCCTTTCTGTGACGTATCTTTGACGACAAGTGGTAGGACAGGGACGAGATCTGCATCTCAAGTTGCAAATCAGTGGTAAGTGGCCATAACATTTGCATTTCTTTGGGCTGGCGAAATTGATTGAGCTCCACAGATAGCAGAGATTTGGCCATTTTTGAAGGGAACAAACTTTGCCATTAGGACGCGAAGGGAACTGTTCGACTATTCAGGAAATCGATGGCATTTCTGAGTTGAAACTGTTTGTTTGTTATACTGAGAATACTGACCCTTTGACTTCGACAAAGGTGACTGCGTTTCTTTGAGTCAAGGAGAGTATTTTGGGAAAATTTTGCTTAATTACAAAACGTTGATACCTATAATTACTTATAAGTATACCCACATGCCGGACCAAATCTTAATTGAATCTAGAGTCAATTCCATATTATACGCAGATAGGATTAAAATTGAATCAAACAGATCTAATTTCGCTTAGAATTGAATAACAGCTACAAATATGGTCGAGTAAAAGATTTTACAATTGTTGCTAAGTGTATTGTTACAGCGTTAATTTCTTTGTCGGATTTGTTTTACCTGACAAAGTTATTTTATTTAAACAAAACAATGTCAAATAAAAACGTTTGGAAACACGAAGAGACATTAGGACAATTCAACATAGTGCAAAGGAAAAATGTCACTTTAATTCGCATTGGATTCACTTCTAATTCGATCGTTTAAACCCAAGTATGTAGTTCAATACGAGAATCAAAAACTCAATCCAATCTCGATTCGATTTCTCAATCTATCAATCTATCGAATAAGCAGTTTTTGACGAAAGAGTTAGAAAATAGGAGCGAGCTTTTTTACTTTAAGACTAAAAAATTAATCATCAAAAAGAAATTATGGTTAATTTTTCCGAAATATGTTTGTTGACCATACTAATGTTTGTTTCCTTTTTTTAATTTTTCCCAGTATACCTAAACCCAGGTGCAAAATGAAAACTGAATTCTGTGTTGAAGAACAATCGGTTGAATTTCAAATCATTTTCTGTAAGCTTTAAGTTCGCTCTCCGTCTCTTTTACACTACCTACCTCCTACCCCATTAACTTAAAACTATAGGCAAATTATACAATCTGCTTTCAGTTTTTTTTCATAGTCTAATTAAAATATTGATGAATTTATTATTTAAATGTAAATAATCTTACATCTGCAGATATGTACACATACACCTATGTATGTTTATATATTGGTTCTTATTAGTGCATATCATAAGCATTATTACCTGGTTATTATAAATATAATTACTCTATCTATACCCCCAATTACATAACTGTTAAATAGCGATAATGGAAAAGCAGTTACTGAAATAATGCTTTACTGATTCATTCATCTCCCTCCCGGTTCGATTTACTTTCAATGCTAATACTAATAATTATAATTACTGTGTAATTACATTATATTGCTCAAATACTTAAATGAATTCCTACAAAATCTACTGCTTTTAAATACAGTTCTGCACCAGCAAGTTAAATCCTTTCCAAACCGCAAGAATTTCTTCAAATAAATCTGTACCAAAGGTGTTAATGGTCATTTTCAGTCCATGATTTAATTATACATACATATGTGTAACATATTCAATATCATTTTTAAATTTTGGTACATATACTGTCGGTTTGTAAAAAGTTAGAAGTTCATAAAGAAACATTAAATATTTTAATCCACTCCACATCTTAGGGAATTATTACTATAATAATTATATTAATTATGCATTATTATTAAAAGTCTTTATCTCCGATTCGTTGGACGTGTGTTAAGCTTCTGAATATTAAAAAAGCGGCAAACAGAACACGTTGGACACGCGCTGCGCTTACATTTAAACATCTCGTGCGGGATGCTCGAAACCAACCAGCGATTTTTAATTAATGGGAATATGTTTTCGCCATAAATTCCGACAGGTCTTCCGGTGGTTGAATTTTTTCAATCTCCAGGGCGCAACCTATGAAACTGGGTATTTTTTGTGTGCCCGCGTCATCACTCGCTTAACCCGACGTCACCCCTTCTGCAGCGAGAATTCGTTTATTACTTAAACTTCTCCCCGCGTCAGAGATAAAAAAAAAAAAAGTGCACAAAGTGCTGATAATAATAAGCGCGAATGCCACTCATTAAAATCACTTCGGGCGAACAAAAGTAAAGTGAGCGGGGGCGGGGCCGAGGGTGCAAGGCGAGCGGTTGTAAAATGGAGTTTTTTACTGCACAAAATCCTCCTTTATTCGGAATGAATATTTTCTGGGGAAATATTTTAAAAGAGATGGTGAAAACGTTGCATTAAGCGATGTCGAGGAGGTTTAAAAATGTTTGCCCGTTTATCGCGTCCCTCGTCGGCATTTTGGACCTCCTCGCACCGGGACATGAGTGAGGTTATATATTTTCACTATTAAAATAGATCAGTCCAGGTGATAAATTGGTGACTCTCACAGGATAATTTTAGTTAACAATAATTTTAATTAACGCAGACAAACATCGTTAATTTAATAGTTACAAAAGGCGGCCGGAATTAAACCAAAATCTCATTACATAAAGGCAGGCGACACAAAAAAGTCCACCGAACTTCATTAATGCCGATTGCCCGCTATAATATCGCGACTAAACAATTGAACGTAATTAAGGGTGCCAGCCAGCAGTCATCAATCCATTTGGCCGTTCCGCCCTCCCAATTGCGAGAAAAGGGGTGGGCGCCGGGGGCGCGTGGCAATAATTGAAATTGTTTCAGCTTCCATTTCGCAAATGGCAAAAGTTAATTGATTGCTTCTGTGCCGTTTGCTTTACAGCGACGGCGGTGGCGGTGGTCGGCTTGGCCCTGCACCCTAGAGACGGACACCCACTATCCCGGAAAACCACTTCCCGCAGGATATTTGATACCTTTCGGTGGCCGTTTTGTCATTTTAGCAACCCCATCTCATTGCGGGAACTCTCGAGCTGGACGTGTGCCCGCCATCTCGAGATATCCGGTGTCTTTCCCGGCATTTATCAGGGCGGTCAGCATCGCTTTTCTGGATGGTGCTGGAGGCCCTATAAGCCCATCTAAAGAGCGGGACACCTTAACTTTCTTCTGGATTTCGAACGATCCCGAAATGTGTCCGACTGAGACGCTTTTATTAAATTTCTCGTTGATATGGGTGAAGTGAAAAGTGTAAGTGGCCAGCACGTGCGGACTTGTCACCACGTCAAGAGAATTAACGTGGATACGTTTTCTGCTTGAAAAATTGGAAGTCCCGTCAAATCCTGAAGATTTTAAGCACTACACACACTCGCCTCGATGTATGCCCCAGGGAATATTAACAGCCTTCATTTGTAATCGCTGAAGTTGACTTGGTTACATTAAAACACTTGTCGACGAGAATTATGCTTTTCACAGTTTCTAGCAAGTTTACTCAGTCGACACACTTTATCAAAGTCATTTATGTAAAAAGTTGCATGTACCTACATTGAAAAAAATAATTTTCTAATATTAAAAACAGTGACTTTTTACTTGTATCAATTTACTTGTACTCAAAATAAAATTCTTTCGGAAATATACATACCTACATTAATATGTAGGTTGAAATAATTAAGTGAAAACGTGACGTAAAAGTCAACCAAGTCTAGTCTTAATATATGTATGTATTTTTTGGACATATTAAAGTTAGAATAAGCAAAGCTATCATTGAAACAACCGGAAAGATATCGATGTAATTGGCTCTTTCACATCAAATAAAGCAAATAAATTCACCATCTTTACTTCAAAAATCTTCTAGTTTTTACTTTTTTGGACTTTTTACGCCTGCGTTTCATTTTAGAACAGCACTTTGATTTTTTTTAGCATTTATGTAGTGCTCAACACTTACCTACTGTGAGAAACCAAGTGGATTAAAAGCGAAAAAAATTTCAACTAACAATAAATTTATATTGGCCGTGTTTGGAAATGTCACTTGATCGTCAAGAACTTCGACTTTTCTCAAAATTATTCTGGTCATTTGATCGTCAAATGATTTGCACTGCGACTGTCAATTGACATTTTAAAACGATTTCATCATCATTTGTTTGACTTATTTTCTTGAGTGTTATTTTCTCTAATTGAAAGAATATAAATTTCATTTATATTTATTTAAATGATTTTACAAACCTATTTTCCATTTTGGTTTAACACACAACTCACAAGCAGAAAATTAAGCGACCTTGTCATTCACGCAGGACTATTTTCTATACTGCTGAAGTTGCAATCAAATGACTATCATCTGCATGCATTTGACATTTTGAAACATTTGATTTTTGTCAACTGCATTATTGAACACACTGCAAATGCAGTCAGCATGCAATTGACATTTCCAAACGAGGCCGTATGTATGTACAGGTATAAGAAATTATTAAGAAAAAATTACTTAATAAACCAACAGTAAAATGGATTTTTAGCCTCGTGTTAGAATTGTCCCCCTTCTCTCTTCACTAGATATACAATATATAAAATTTATATTTCTTACCTACTCCAATAAAAATTTGGTACCATATATATATAAATCGTCGATTTCAACTGTTTTTAATAAATAAGAATAAAAATCAATTTAATCATTTACAAAAATTTAAAAAATATATATACATAGGTATATTTATAATCGTGTATCTACAAAAAATTAATATTTTCAATTACTCACTCTTAGTACTAAATAAGCTACAAAAATTCAACTGAAAATTCACGCCAAAAGGGAATACTCCATTTTGTGTTAAATTCGCCATAATCGATTAAATGAAAAGTCAATTCTGGCAAATTTTGCCTAGCTCAAGGCGCATAATGTTCCTGTCGATTAATAAATCAAAATACACCGACCCTTTGGGGCATGAAAAATCATTAAATCAAAAGTTGACAAACACGAGGAGGTTTTCTGTCAGCAAACACATTCGGAGCGCGGAGATGCCGAAGATCCGGCATAAAGCAACATATTAACAAATAATTGTTTATGGGGATGGAATTCCTGTTTGCCAACATGACAGGGCTGTAATATAAAGTCGGTAATAGCCGTTTCCGGCTATTACCGCTTTTATGCGATGCTTTGGGATATTACGACATTGGCAATAACCTATCAACCTATCAGTAAAAGTATATAAATAGAAATACCACGGGGACCATTGAAAGACTTCACTTTCCATCTTTCACTCCTCAGGCTGACGGACGTCGGCAGGGGCGAGGGAACCAAACGAAGCAAGTAGCAATCGAGAGGAAATTTATTTTATATCTTCGGAAGATATTACGGGCTTAACATTCCTCTTATCTGCTTTGGTTGATATCGTGATTGCAAGCGACGACGAGGAGAGGGTCAGAGCGGATGAGTCCCACGTTTGTGTATTATCCTCGTAAAACAAGTCAATTTCGAGGATAATGACGTTTAGCCGAGAGCCACAGAGTATGCGAAAGATTTAAGGCAAGAAAATCACTTCATGAGGACACAGCGGAATGTCCGGAAAATACTTTTACGACACCACGATGGAGACGAGGAGTCTGCTTTAATGCCAAGACGTTTCTTATAATTTTAATGCTATTTAAGCGCCACAAGCTTCTTCATAAAGTTGGTATGGTAGAACAAATAATTTCCTTTTTAAAATCCTGAAGAAATTTTCTTACATTTAAAACTTACAAAAGAAAATAAGTGAAATTCCAACTTTGGTGGAATAAAACAAAAATAAACATTTGCCTTCAAAGGGCCTAATATCGTGTACAAGAATGATTTTGTAAAGGAAGAAGTTTAAAAACGTTAGAGAACTTTTGTTTCTGATAAACCTCTTAGTATTAATTTGAAACAATCATTCGCTAATTATAGAATATTTGGTATACCTACATATAATCGAAAACCTTACTGCAGAAAATATCAATAAAAGTTTGTATACACCATTTAACTCAGAAAAACAAAACCACCATCAACGAAAATATGCAAATTATTTATATGTATGTGGT
The DNA here is from genome assembly GCA_933228815.1 of Machimus atricapillus. NCBI lineage: Eukaryota > Metazoa > Arthropoda > Insecta > Diptera > Asilidae > Machimus > Machimus atricapillus. The sequence continues at coordinate 25,598,900 of OW121787.1, read as the reverse complement.
TATGTGTCTGAACCTGTTACAATTTCTTGAATGATCCTGAGTGCAAAACAATGTTTTGTTCTATTCTTCGTTATATTCATATTTACGTAACTATGGTAATTCATTCTGGTGTCTATCCACCACTGATTTTGAAACTTTCTCTGAATATTCCTTTTTCTATGAAGTAAAATAAATTTAATACCTTTAACTTATCGAACTATTGCCAATTTCAGTTTCATTGCTAAACTTTGTGAAGGATTTATGTAACATACTTTACCTTCATTTTCTTCACATGGAAAGTTAATAAATATTTTATTATTCGGAATTTTCTTCGGGAAACCTGTTTGAATACAGTGGAGTTCGGTTATTACGACAGTCAAGCGACCTTGCGATTTCTCTTGCACTAAACGGATGTCGTCATAATCGGCAAAATAAATTCGTATAATAATTCAATGACCAAAGAAGTTTAATTAATGAAAACCAATTAAGAACTCACATAAACATATACATAGTAGCTTTTGACTTTTAGCTATTAAAAATCCAATGGAAAATTTAACAGTGGACATACATACATTTTATCACGCACTAAGTGAAAAGTTTTCTATGTTCTCAAGTATAGTTACTGACTTCATGCCCTTGAATTTTTTTATTTGTCTTGCCTTTTATTTTTAACAGAATGGAGCAGAGAATTTATAGATGCCTTTCGCTCTACCACTGAGCTACATGCCCCGGTTCATGCCTTGCATTGATTGAATAAAATCAATAAAAGAGGATGATCTTATCTGGATCCCGAATTTCACATTGAGTTGAATTTTTCAAACTCTTATCTACAGCAAAATTTTTAAAAAGTCCATCGAATTGCATCGATTTTTGTGAATTAATAATGTATTCTTTGCCGTCACTAAAATTGCTTGGCTTTTTATAGTAATTTTATGTAAAATTCAGCTATTTAAGGTCGCTTCGACTCGGTCAACATATGTACTAACCATGTAATTTGAAATGCATAAGTATTTTCAAACATATTTATGAAATAATAATTCATTATAGTTAACTAAATAGTTTTCTTTGTACACAGTTGTACGCTAGTTTTGTAAAGCTCGCAGTTATGTTATAAATAAAAGTGTGATCAATCTATATTAACAGCTAAATTTGCAGTAATTAAACTTTGAACTTTGTCTATAAATTATGTGCGGGATAGAATCGGTAGAAGCCACCACTTCTTTAAACTCATTCATTTCGTTCGAATCACTACAAATAATTTTGGAGAAAACTCTAAAGATATTTCTCGTGGGTGCAGTTCCTTAATCAAAAGCAGAGCGCAGCCTAGAAAATGTCTTTCCAATAATTTCAGATAAAGGCACTGCTCCAAGTGTCTTTCCAAGTTCAATCCATTATAGAAATCCCCCCGTTCTTAGATAAAATCCACCATAATAAACGAGTATAACTGGGATTACTCGTGTCTAGGGTTCGGCTCACATATCCAAGTGCAGACATCCAACACTACAAGTAAACGTAGAGGCAAAATCTTAGGGATTGCGCCGCCAACGCGGAGCCGGGGGTGTGGGTGCTTCGAAGTTGCTATAAACAGCGTAAAAGGACGTTATTAAATTGAGTAGAAAAGCACATCTCGTCTGTGATTGACTATGAAGGATGAGAGAAGCACCCTGCGAAATTGCTTTGCTAAAATTTCCGCGCTTTGAGAAAGTATTTTTTCTTCGGGCTGTGCGCGAAAGTTTTCCTTCTTAAGGCGGGATTTGGCAGAACTTTTGATATGGGTCATCAATATCCGCCTGGATATCACCAAAAAAGTTCCCTCTTTATTGAGTCTTAGAGCCTGGGCACTGATGGGATACGGTGCCCCTCAACAATTTTATTGAAGAACAAATGCACGCCGTCAGTTCTGAAGATAGCCCCCGGATCCCGCTGCTGCCTATACGGCGAACCTTCCAGGGACTGTTTCTATTTTCTGTTTCAGTCAACTATACTAATGCGGATGGAAGCAATTTCTCGTCCATTCGGCAGAAGAACCTCCGATGCACTTCCAGGACCAAAGAAAGGACCTCTCTCTGAATAGGGCGAGTGCAGCAGCTATGCGGCCGCCATACATGCAATGTATACACTTCGAGAAATGAAAGCGGAATCAAAACGATGTGAAATGTATTAAATGGATAAGGAGTCGAGGAATTCTGAAGAATCAGCAAAACTCCGCAGGGATCCATTTTGAGGGTTTCTCGCACCACCAGCAATTCTAACTTTTCCGGACTTCTCCGGCTATCCGGTAGCTGTACACACCCAGTGCCAGTTCGGCGATATTAAAAGAGCAATATATTTGGGTTGGACGGGCGCCGGGACCGGCCGGAGGGGGCCGGTGTTATTTTTACGAAATTTATGAAATATCCCCGGCCACAGAAAAAATGATGGACGGCAAGAAATCTTTCACTTTGGGGATTCCCCCGTTGAGTCAGCTCAGATTTGTTGGGGCAAAATATTATTCGTTTCAGGGCTCTTTCGAGCAAATTTGCAGGTTTTGCCGTGATGTAATTGAAACGGATTTTGGCATTATGGAAATTCTTCCCCAACTCCTCATATCTTCCTTGAAGCATAGCTCAGAACAGAGTTCAAAGCCATTACGCCGCAGCTTTAAGTCTAGTTTTAAACACAAAGTAAAATTTGTTGAGAAATTATTTATTATTTTTAAAAAGTGCGGTAAAGGCGTTGAAATTGTTCAATTTTTAAAACAACGTTATTGTAGTTAAAAACCTCATTTTTATTTTTTTAACTAAATTAAGACAATGCCGAATAAAATAAATATTAAAATAAAGACTCTGTCCACTAAACTCACTGACATACCTATGTATGTATGTACTACATACATAGATCTGTAGATAAATTAAATAACCCTCAGGATAACGCGCTAGACTTTGAAGGAACTTTTGTTGAAGGACTTCGTGGTATTCGAGGATCTTCGTTGAACAGGAAAGAAACGCTAATACCCTATACAGACGGGCACAGCTGAATGAATAAATTTTCGATGAATGATCGTTCAATCCTATTTTCATTCATTGCGTGCATGACAGACGATGAACTTCATTCAATCAAAATTCTGCTTGGTAAGTTCATTTGCTTCCGTCAACATATGGAAAACCACTTTATCATTTTATTCGAAATGATTTTCAAAAAAATTTGTCATCACATTATCACTCTCAAACTCAATTTTCTTGGCTTTTCTATCAAGCCCATTTCATTGATTAAGTTCTATTCTATTAACAGTGGCTTTTAATTCTTCCATTTCTTACCCCATTATAACCCTTTTCAGAGTTCCGGAGTTACTTCGGTCTATTAATTTTCATATTGTTCATAAATGATGTTGTGAAGGCAATTAATTAATGAAGATCTAAACATATTTCTGTTATTCTTGCTTAATTAATTGGTATAGTAACCATTTTCCTTGCTTATTTTGCAATACCTAAAGCTCATGCAATACTATAGGTATACAGTGTCGTTTAAAAAAAAACTAAGGGCACTGATTAAAATTTCAGCACACAGTCTATATTGAAATTTTTAATAGTACATCCCTTGAAAATAAATTGACTTATATTCCTACCTTGTTATTTAAAAAAGGTTAGAAATAAATATACTAACGAAAGCTCTAAAGTGATAATATTGAAGGAGTTTAATAATAGGGTTATAAATAAAAAGAAATCGGTGAAAAATATTTATTATTTCATTACAGTATAGCTTGTCTTTTTTTAAGTTTTGAATTAATCGGATTTAGTAAAACTTAATGTCGATAAAAATACATATGTATATTATAATTTAAAAACAATTAATTATTAATTTTATTTTAATTATTAGTAAAACAACCTTTCCTTTTTTTGTAGTTCCATTTATTAAAACTTACATTTTAGAGACATATCTGGGTGCGGCATATCCTCTGAACTAGCGAACTTTTTTGTTAATAAAGTTAAATTAAGTGGAGCAGTTACAAATCATATAACCTATAAACTTAAAACCTGTAATGTAAGCTTTCACACTGTTAAAAGAAGATAAACTAAAAAATACATTATGTAAGGCTCTTCCAAGTACTTACCACCCTAGGACATCCTCGAATAAAAATAATCGATTCTTTAATTGTTAACGTAAACTACATAGGTATTGACATTACAAATCCACATTGTTCCATCGTTTTGATAATGATTACATTTTCTACTTGGAAACCGTGGAATTATTTGTAGTTTCCTTGTTTTTATCGCTTAGTTGTATTCATCTTTTGAGATGTACCTACATAGATTAAATCCTATACGTTTTATAACATATGCTGAAAAGTAAATCAATAAGTATTTTTCAAAAATTTAATTAATGGTCAATTCGATTCGTACTTGACCACTTTTGTGTTGACTTAGGTTTAGGTATAATAATACTAATAATATAAACATTCTCTTGAAAACCTTGCCAATAAAAAGACATTCCTTGAAGTAAGGAAAAACAACGAATCTTATCAAAAGATGTCGTTAAATGGAAAGTGGCACCGATGTTCTTTTAACGATCAGTTCAAAGCTATTATCTTTTCCCAATGTCGAGTTGTTGACAATTTTTGGGTGAAGTGGAGATCGAATGTTCATCAAACTGAAATAATTTAACGACACTCCGGCCAGGACCATTATTCTTCGGAGCTCGTTGGCAAGTCACTGGGTGGAACAAAAAATAAATGTACGATGACGATGACGTTGACGATGACGATGTCGATGTCGATAACAACAAGTGCATTTCATAGTAAACCGCAATGGGGCACCAGCGCTGCACTGCTCCTGTCCGCGACTCCTAGGCCCCGCTGTAGAATCTGGAAAAGCGCAGCTTCCCAGAGGGAATCATTAGAAGACAATAAATGTGCCGCCGATATTTTTCAGATTCGAGACGTTTTTCGTTCGATTGTTGGATTGAGGAGGTCCCTGCCAGCGGGAATCCTGAAAGACCCTATCATTACGATAAGACTTTGCTCTGCAGGGCCATTATTGCACCTCGAAGACTCCGCACAAACAAATAACAAAGGAATAAAAAAAAAAAACTCCCGGCCAAGTCGAGGACGAAATCAAATTTCCCATCGAGGTGAAGCAAAGTGAAAACGTTTGAATATTTGCTACCCGGCACGGACGGGTGCCGCCGACAGGAAATAATAATCGGCGCGAAACTTCTCCTATTAATTTAATTTCCATTATCGGCGGGCGCCTTTGTCTTGAGGAGACAAAAGCAGACAGTGGGCTCGAAGAAATTAAGGCGATAGGTTTCCCGGGCGACGGCGCGGGCGGCGGCGGAGTCGGAAGTGATTGCTCCATCGCACCCGGGGTGACGCGCTGGAAACAATTTGCCACAATCGCCTTAATAAGAACAGCAATAAGACGGGGGGAGCGGAACATTTTTAAATGATAAAAGTTTTTCTCGGGGGCCCCTCCGCGGATCATCCAGTATGGGCCTCCATCGACGAATCAGAGCTTCTTCCTCCCCCACCCAGTATAAAATTAAATTTGTTCCGCTCCTGGGCGCCTCTGATAAGGACGAAAAACTTCCCGGCAATGGGAGTTTTACGGAAATTTCGGGTATTTCGAGTGAGCACTCTTCGGGGGGAAACTATTCAAGTGGAAGCAGACTTTAAGACATGTTAATGATATCTTAATGGCGTTAGCACTCAGCCCGGGCCCATCCACCAAGTTTTAATGATTTTCTTCGCTTCCAGCGCGCCCAAAGTTTTTGCAGTTTACGAAACACCAGTCAAGGAGCATTAAGCTGTTGCGGAGCACCCCGGCTATTCAAAGTTTTTGGGGCCCCACATTGGCCAGATTGTTGCAGCGAGCAATCGAATTGTTCCCGGCATGTTTTCGAAAACTTTAATCTTCACGACAGCATTCTTCGCTTGTATCTCGCAGAGCACTTTGTTTATTTCCGTTCTAACTGAAGTAAAAACACTCGATTAAGTCTTTCTTGTTCACCTTATAAGGGAAGATTCTTTGGTATTAAGAAAATATCTTTATAAATTCTAAATGTTTTCTTACTTAAATACTTAAAATACTTAAAACATTGTACGTACATATGTATGTTAAATGACCGGTTTTACCATTTTCATGGACAGTCACATACTCAAGAACACCATCTGGGTTTTGTGCTATTTTTATAGTCCCAAAATTTTAATGGAAAATTATATTTATAGATATATGTACATATATTTATAGTATGAAAGTATGTTTATTAAAATTACCAAAGGTTGACCAAATGTTTCCAGTAAGTAGAAATATTAAAGAATATGTAAACATTAAACATGTTATACTTATGTACTTTCTTTGATATGATTGAGCTGATCAGTTAAAAATTTTTCACTTATCATCTATTGAACTGATTTATCATTAAATTGCCTATATAATTTATGAAAGCTAAATTTTCTCGTGTTTTACTAATATGTTAATTTAATTTTTTGTTGCATTCGACGCCATCATCTGAACGAAAAATTATTTTTATGCGGTCTAATTTGAATAAGTTTAATAAGATTTTAATTCTCTTTAAATTGGTTTTATATTGGAACATTTCATTTGTTACTTTCATTGTTTTTAAATGACATCTAATTTTTATTTTATTTCTGTCTTGCAGGATTACCGCCATAAAAGTGGAAGTGATTTTGTGTCTAGCTGTATGACGGCTAGTGAAAATAAAAATTGAATGTGCAAATAAAAGCCGTTAGCAGTGAATTAAAATTCTGAGAGAAATTGTCGCAATTTTATTTGACGACAAAAGGGCCTGTTAGATATTAAAAGGAGGATTATCCTTGAAGTGAAAGTGCGATGATTTCAAAGTGTTTTATTTGTGAAAGTTTTAACAGGATACACCGAGGACGAGGCCGACGTTTACGGAAGAACGTAAGTCTATTTTTCTATTTATCAACTACATATTAAAAAATTAATTTTAAAAGTGTCTACGTTTGTGCTTATATGTAATTTGAAATGTTTTCAATAGTTTATAATACTCAGTAATCAATATTTTTGTAATAATTATAAACTCTTCCAAACCAACATTGTGGAAAAAAACTGAAATAATAAAAATAATAAATAAATAAAAAAAAAATGGCTCCGCTTTAAAGTTAAGGAGATATAATTTTTGAAGTTTTTATGTTACGCTTAATATATTGTTAATTAATTTTTATGTTACGCTTAATATATTGTTAATTATTTGTGATTGTTTACAAATCTCCTGACAGTCTGTGATAGTTTCTCTTTGAACTAAGTACTTTCGCAATTAGAACTCCGGTAACTAGACAAACATCAGGAATTTAGCGACAGATAAATATTTTCTGCACTTTGTTGTTTTTTGTTTTATCTTTCTAAAAATTTTAAAAGACGTTCGGGACGAACGTATGTATAAGAACAAATAATTGTCAATTCTGCTTGGGGAATATGTTTTTCTCAGTCTGCTAGAACCATTAACAACATAACATTTTCGGAGAGGACTATTTGCCATACAACTCTCAACTTCTGGAATAAAACTAATGTTGTTAAAATTAACGACGGAAATAAAAAAAAATTGCCATTATGTAATATTTTTTTGTATCGATGTAGAGTTTTCAGTTCAGTAGGTAGTTGGTAGAGTAGAATTGATGCGATCAGCATGAAAAATAAGTCTTTATTCTACAAACTGAACTCTTTGAATTACTGTCCCAATGTATAGTAGCACTAATTGCAATTTTTGATTAAATAACTTTTACATCTGATTTCACATAATTTAATTACGAATCAGCGTTGAAATCATGCTTGTTTTATGGTGCTCTAAAAATATGATTAAAAAAATTATGTTTTCTAAAACTTATCCTTATCAAGTAATTACGTGAACACGAAATTTCATAAAAGCCAACGAACGGTCTGAGAGCTACCAATTTATTAGAAATTAACAGAATTTCTACAGTGTGCAGTAAGCTACTAAAAATGTTTTGAATCCCAATTAATAGACCCCGTGCTCAGTAGTTCCTCTGCTAATTGATCGTATAAATTTCTCTACAGGAACCATACATAACTCAATAAAAAACTTGCAGCTTGCCATTTACGACCCCTCCTGTCCTGGTGCAAAGGCAGTCGCAAGAGCAGACCACGACCTCGACCAGCAGATTCTCGTAAGACATAATTTCATAAATTGTAGGGTGTATCAAAAACTCATAATTCTATTAAAGTGATAGTACGTGCCTGATTTGTGCTCTTCCCCGTGGGTGATAGTGAATCGTTGCGACCACCCTTAATATTTAAGAGGCGCCTCGACCGTGACGTAAAGCGAAGGAAATATGTGAGTTTGGGCGTATTGATTGTCCTTGATTTTGAGCCAAGAATTTTAGAAGGAAGCATGCTGTCAGACAAATTTGATGTAAGACAGCAAAACGTGCTAACTACCAATAAAACCAAGTTTTATTGCAAGTACATACATATTTCCCTCACAAAATGGCTTTTCATTAAATTTGAACTAACAACTGCATACATAAGTACAAATAAAAATTAGCGTATTGAAACATCATATAGAAGCATTAGTTTCATAGCTCAAAAAGCTGTAATTTATTTGTGTTTTTCCCGTAAATTGGACTTAACTGAAAATTTTATAAAACAATAAACGCCATGTACAAACGAGCCCTACAACTTTATTTTTTTTTCACATCATGCAATAATTTAGGTATATGTTGGTATGCCTCCTAACAATGGGCAAAAATCGAATTATTATTGCGGTAAAACGTATAAAACGATTAATTTTACTATAACTATGCCTTTGTCTTTTTTTGCTCTAGAAAACCCAACAACTAAAAAACAATTTCTTTATATACTATTATCCTATACATACCTAATGTCTTTCGTAATAATATATAGAATTTGGTTCTAGTTTTATTTTTGTCCTTCAGCTGTATAAAAAATGAATTTGAATAATGATTTGTTTCCATATTTAGAGGAAAATATTTCCGAGGATTTAGAATTACCAAGGTACGTAAGTTTTCAACCATCACATAAATTATCATAAAATTTTGATTTTTCTCCATTTTTCAAAATTATATTTTAGTACTTATGACAAATTTGAATGCCATATATGTATGTAGTTGCATTTATTCCTCATATGTTCAATTTGTCTCCACATTATTCAACACAAAATTTTTCTGTGTAAAGATTAAGCCCAAAAATGAATTCCTAGTTACACGTGAATACAATAAAATTCCGATTTATTCCATATAGAGAAGCTGACTATCCTTTAAAAATATTTAATAAAGAAACCAATATTTTGGAATAAAAAATCGGAATTGACTAGGTAGTTTTATTCTTTCACAAGGTTGACAAGGTTAAAATAAAAGTGAAAATTCACTAAAATTTTCAAAGTTCAAACTTTTTTTTCTTTTCCTAAATCCAAGTCGACTGAGTTTTGCCAAGTATAAAATGGCCAGTAAAGGCCTACCTACCTACTGCTTTACCACATTTAGTATACCTAATGATTTTAACAGTTTATCATTAGGTAACCACTATTTATTTATTTATTTATTTGAATAGATTTTCAATTTTTATTTATATATACCCACATATGTAGGTACTTGACTCAATCAGTCGAATTGTTTTTAATTTTAATTTTGTACAGAACTTTTTAGTCTGGAAAATTGTTTTGAAATATATAGGTATTCTACATTTTGATATTAGTTAGGCACCTGATATTACAAACTTAAGTTTTATTTCAGCTTTGAAGAGATTTATACATTTATCTGAAATACTTCCAGCGACTTGCTGTTAATAATACCAGTATTATTTAAACCCCGCCAACTGGACAATTTATTAAGATAAACGAAAGCCACAATCCGTAATTAAATCGGCTTATCCGTTACGACTTGGCTATAAATCAGGTTCGAATTATCTCGAGTGACGCTTGTGCATTTGTTATTTACAAAAAGGCATTCGAAGAAGACGCGCTAATCCCGCAAACGATGCCTGAAATTGCTTCCATTAATTATTCGGAGGAGGCAATTGATACAAAGGCACTTCATTAAAAAATTAACTAAATTAGGACGCTCCACTTCGGCGAAACCTTTTAGCGCCATTTGCAGGGCTTTTTGAATCTCAGGACAAATAAAATTTCGAGTTCGCGAAGGGCGTCCGGATCCATCCCCCTTTCACCGGGTCGCCGCCCGCCCGACGAACTGCCAACAGGGCTCGACTCGACTAAATTTGGGGCGAAAAAGCTCTTTGTCACGGTCGTTATCAGCCCCATCACTGCCCGTCCTTTCGAGGCGCCAAGAAGCGAACTCGATAAGACCGAAAGTCGACAAGCTACCAGAGCCGGAAAAGAGGGAAAACGTGATTGAAATGATAATAGATGGTGCCTGGATTGGAATCAATCAAAAATCAATTTTCTTGTTCAATTGCGTCGCAGGCCCGCGCCCTCCGGAGCACCCTTGTTTTCCTGTCTCGGCCCCAATGTTTGCGACCCCGTGCGGCCCCCCTCCTGCCGTTCGGGCGATGGCGGCGTCACAGGCACTTAGGCGGAATTACTGGTGTGACGAAAACTGATATCCTGTAGCTGAAAGCGGTAGCGCCACCCCAAGGCACCCCGTCCTCGTAATTAATATTTTGAAAGGCGTGCTAATTGACTGAAAGAGTTTCATTTGATTTCCCTTTGATTTGATTATACCATGGGCCTTGGGCCCCCCGTTTGGAGCTGATTAGTTTGGCTTTGCTCGGATTCGCTCGATTCACGATTGATAGTCTTTCGAAGGGCACGACGCGCTTTTGCATAACTCTTCGGCATTTGGGTCTCAGACAAACCTCAGAATAAATCCAGAGATGTCGAGACCACAGCTCATCGGGATTCAGGAACAGCACACTGGACCTAGGACCTATAGGGCCCAGGAGTGCATGCATAATGGGCACCTCCGTCGGATGGCATTTGTGCTCCCGATATTGTTTGACTGGCCCACGCACAGTCGGGAGTTTGAAGTCCATTTATCACCGGCATAATCGAGTCCTGATAGCCGAACCTCAGTTATGTCCAACAACTACGACCACGAACGGTTGTGGTAAGGACAAGATTATTTATTAAGCCCGTTGTTCTTCCTATGATTTATCGCACCTTTTGGACATGCTTCATTGCGAGCACGCCCATTAAGTCGATGACAGGGAGCCCGAGTTGGACGAGATTATTGCGGCTGTTGTGGGATGTTTTGATTACACTGTTAGACACGAGGAAAGGGACACGACAGGACCTCTATATCGCTGGCCAAGCTGGAAAAGTGTAGTCAAGGATTTTTTGCTGGTCGGTTCCCTTGGGACGTCCACAACAACCAATCGCTGTGTAAGGATGCATGTATCACTCACTCATTTTCCTAGCATTTCTGGAATGGGACGATAGTTCAATTATCTACAGGATCTTTAAGAGACTCGAACGTAAAGTTTTTTGCTCTAATAAGCGTGCTTGCGTCAAATTCAGTTCTCTTATAAAGACTAACAATATTGATTTTTACTTTATCTTCTTCGTCAATGTAAAAACACTGAATTTAATTAACAAGTTTTTCGGCTTAGTGAAACAAAGTGAATAAAAGTCAAGCAGTTACTGAAAATAAATGATTTTGGTAACAATTTAAGTGGTAGTCATACAAAAAATAGAGCCACTACTTTATATATGATGACACAAATTGTTAGACTAACTCTTCTGCAATCTTTAATATTTCTGACGGATTGTACTTCTATTCGTTTTTGGAATACCACTTATGGCTTGCACATGTGTCTATTAAACCTAGTCAGATTAATAGAGCCAATATTATATCTACTATTATATTTTCAGTCAAAATTTCTAACTGATATAGTTAGTTGGTCGGATGTTCAAAGAAAATGGTTGAAAATTCATTAAAGTCAAAAGCCATTGTGGAAAATCATGAATAAAAAAAAAGACTGCTGCCCAAACAGATCGGCTCATAGCTAACACTTAGAATAAGATACCCACCCTTTCAAGTCCTCTATAAAATCTAAAATGTAATTCGATTTTGAAATAGCTGCACGTAAAGTTCGAAGAAAACTTTAAAAACGTAACTTACATTACATATGTATACTTAGAAGAGTCAAATATTCTTAACATTTTTAATTTACTTAAATTCTTAACATTAAAAAAATAAATGCTTAACATTAAAACGATAAAATTTTGGATGTTCCGACGGTGTATCGGTCAAGAAGAGACTAAAGCCAAATCAAAAGCTTTGATAGCGGCGTGACAGTCCATAAAAATTACTATTGTATATTTTGCCTAGATCGATATTTTCTCAGGCTTTGTAAGTTTTCATGATCACAAACACTTCGACTAGCACATTATTTATTGTAGTTTGCAGTGTTTATAGATCGCGGCAGCTACTTACTTTTTTCAAAACATTTTGTGTGTAATAACATTTTTAGATCTCGCCTCATTAGAATAAGTTATTCAAAAGTGTTGTTCCCATCTGGTAACGGGATGTCATTTCATGTTTTTCATTGTCATATTTTAATTGTTTCCAAAAAACTCTGTGCATAAAATGTTATTTTTAAAACTGATAATCGAAACAACTTTTACTCGGTGGTTAGATTTTACGTTTTACATATTTTACATATACTCAAATGAAGATGGTCACACTCCACAGAAGTTTAATGAAAGACTGAGATAGTCCTTCAAATTGGCATTGTCACCATAAATAAGAATTAGCTAGTTAATCTTGAATATCATTAGTCAAAAAAAAAAAACCGAGCGAAATTAAATAAGCTCTCCTAGGGGCACCAGGTACTACTTACTAAGTGTACACAAAGCTTATTTAAAAAGTGCTTGCTCCGAATGATAATTCAAAATTCAAGTACGATGTTATCCAATTTAAAACCAAAACCTTAATTCCTAGAGACCAAAAGTTCGACAAAGAGGATTTGGAGGTTTTGGGGATGGTGCGATTTGATTTTAATAATTTTTTACAACTGCCCTCTTAATTTTGGTTCTGAGTCGTACAACCAGCTCTCATGAGATTCTATATCCTTAAGATGGTCGACCGAACCGACGCTGTTTACCCATATAGTCAAATCAATCAAAAATTAGTATGTGCCCCCGCACCGCAAAATTTCAAGGCGTACTCTGGCGAAAGGAAGCAAATCGCGGCCGCGTAATGTACTGCCTGGTAATTACCTACTTAACAAGAAATTTTCCACTCATCCGAACACATTCGTCGTCTGCGAGCGCCCTGGCAGAGCGCCAGCTAATGGGATTAAATTCCATTCGAATAAGACAGAAGCCTCGAGGAGTGTAAAAAGGACGATGACGACGGTGGCGGCGGCGGCGGAAAAATAGGAAACTCGGGCCGCTCAGCCCGCGGAACCAAAATAAATTGCGGATGCAACCGACTTCAGTGACACGTAACACGGCCATTTATTTGTGATAAGTTGTAACCTGCAGGAGGCAGATCTGGTTAAGCCCTGCCCGGAGGAGCCGCACGGCCGAGACAGCAGAAATCCTGGATGTCACGGACGGAATTTTAGCTGCTGACATTAGTTTTTCTTATAGCCGTGAAATTTATTTTCGCGCGGTCCAGGCTGCTCCTTGCAGCAGTCTCGGAGGCATTTCGATTCGAGTGGTGCCGCTGGCCAGGTCGCCATGCCGGAAATTTTACGGAATTTATAATTTAAAATATTGCAAGAGGTTGAAAGTGCAGAGCTTCTTGTTTGCGCAGCGACGCCTTTAAAACTGAAATCTAGGCATCTAATTATTTTTTAGTCTTTGGCAGGATTATGTATTGAGCAGTTAGACTGCAACAAATTGACAGGAAAGAAAACTAGTAAAAATTAGGCACTAAATAGATGAGAAATATTAAGTAACGAAAAAACCTTAAAAATAAAATAGTTGAACAAACTTTTTAAGTTAAACGGTTTTGTTGATGTAGATAATGTACTAAAGGATAAAATATAATTAGGTCCTAGGTACAAGTCATCACACCACTCTCCTCATCAATCTAGGGCATGATCAAACTCAAAAATAAAATCGTGGGACGTAGCTTAACCTGATATGAGCGGTTGACTGTTGATACGCACCCCACGATCTTATTTTTGAGTCTAATCATGCCCTAGCCTAGAGTGATGAGGAGAATTGTGTGATGACTTGTACCTAGGACCTACCTAATTATTTTTTAGCTTTTAGTACATTATCTACATCAATAAAATCGTTTAACTTAAAAATTTTTGTTTACCTATTTTTTTAAGATTTATTAAAAAATTATGTTTGTAGATATTTTGAATTATTCAAGTTCTTTTTTTAAACATGTAGATATGCCTATATACATATATGTATATCTCGAAAATTGGACTTATGGTTTTGAATTGAATGATTATGGTTTTGAATTTATGTTAGAAAGGAATACTTACTTGGGGCTGTCATATCATCTATGTTTTTATACATTTTTTGCTCCGGTAAATATTTTTAGATAAATTTTCTACATAATTTGCATTTAATCAATCTAAAACTAAAACGTTTTTTTTTCTTTTGGTCTACATATTTAAACTACTGCCTTATTATCTTAAGAAAAAATGCAATACAGTTAAAGTATGTATGTACCTATGTACATGATGCATCAAATGGAAAAAATGAAAAAGTAAAACTTCATTAAAAATGTTTAGCATTAGGTACATTACAAATACAACCATTTCAAAGATACGCACAACCAAATCAAATTCAACGATAACCAAATCAAAATCATGGTTAATCACCAATAATTCGTAGAAAACGACTTTTGTCGTCTCCCGTGTTTTAATAACGATACGCACAAAACGCGTTTAGTTGCTTCCCACTTAAAATGTGTTAATATGCAAAATAATTTGAATGAAAAACTAGCTCAGGTCAGATAGAATCATTGAAGTGTTTAACATTTTTCCCAATAAAACATAATAATTTAATAACTTTCATTCCACTCAATCCATATTCTTTTCTATAATGCTAAATCGGTGAATAATCCCTGGGAGTGTCCTTAATTAGATGAAGTTCAAAATTTCTTAAAAGAAAACAAAATCACGTTTCTTAAGGATTATTATTTTGATGGTCAATGCCCGGTTTGCGTGCCGACTGTAGGTATGTACCTACCTACTTTTAATACTGTGAAACAAAAATACAAATTTTGCAAGATTGACACGAATTCCTGAAACCTACATGAGCTCCTATACCTATACAGAACAGTGTCGGATTAAATACAGAGACGATCGCATGTCTAGTTGCGTAGACATTTGGCAATTAGAACACTTGTTTTTTTTACTAGAACTCTGTAAGCTCTTTAAGTATATAATTTGAATTTATTATACCTATGTACAATACATAAATGTAGGTACATATATCGTAATCCCACTACTCAACTTTTAAGCGCAAAGCACATTTCTGAATAACTACGTTAACAAATTATTGTAATAAATTTAAAGATTTTTAATGTCTTAATTGAGAATTAACAAGATGAACCCTATTTGGATATATCTTACCTTATAAGTATAAACACTCATATACATATTATACAAAGTTCTTAAAGTGAAATTAGTGGGCGGGCAGGAGGCGCCCACCGGAAAGATGGATCCTGGCCGTGCCCCTCAGGGTGAATAATTTCTCGCGCGAGAGCTCGGGCACTTGAAGGGTAGTGCTATTGATTGGCTCGTCATTGATTCCGTTTTTTTTTTGCTCACTTTCGCCGAAATTCCAGAGTGTTCGGTTTCCATTTCAATTCGGCATTGGCTCCAATTCGCCGTACCAGACCCTCTGCGGATTCGCACCGGCCCTAATGTGGTTCACTTTTCATCGCCCCTGATGGGTTGAATCACGCAAACCTTTTAACCAGTGCTCGCCGCTGCAAGGACGTCTACCGTTTATAAGGTCGTAATCAAAAGAGATACTATACTCGTTCCATGCGAAATCCAACACGCCCGACACATGCGGATCGAGCGGAGTCCTTCGCGCTGCCCCCTGCCCCCCGCAGCCGTAATGTCCTCGTTAATGTGGCTAATAGGCTTGGGCACGGTTGCCTCGCTTTTTTTTCGGCTCCTTTTCCTGCTCCCGCGCCCCAAGAAGGTGGTTAGACAATCCTTTTAGGATGTGCGTGCCACCGCCAGTATGGCACTTTCCGCAAGGCGTAGCTTGGCCCAGAGATTTATGACGAATCTCAGTCCTTTTAATTAATTTGATGAAACTCTGATTGTGGCCGCGTGCTAATTACCTGATATGCGAGCCGGAAGTTTGTAATGTATCTCCGATGGAATTTTAGTTAAGATAATGACCCTAATTGGTTTGCGGTGATTTTCGCGAAATTTTTACAGCTAATAAAACTCGAAAATATCTGTTTCCTCCCCTCTATTTTGATATTGCTTATATAACCCTATTTTAGCTTTAATAAGTCTCCTAAACCACACTCGAAATGAAAAACCTTATTTTTTAGCAAAAGTTGGTTTTTAGAAAGCACTTGAACTTCGTTCAGGAACTTTTTCTGCTGGCAAAAATAGGCGCAGGTACCCCGACCCCGACCGACGCGACGCGACGGTCCATTTAAATCAATACGGTTAATTGCATCTTGTCCTTACATATACTTCATAACCTTTTTCTTTACTAATCTTAAGAATAAGTGAGACGTCTATGTTTTGTTCGTTAGTATCCAAAAAAAAACGAGTTATATTTAACATAAGCTAATAAGTTATAACTTTCACGGTTATTTGAAACTTTAACAGATCTGTTAAAGCGTTTATACTGAAGAGTGGAATATGGGTATAGAAAAAATGGCTATGGTAGTGTGTGGTAGTTGAAAAGATTAACTCACCACAATAAATTTAAAATAAGTAGTATTTATATTTAAAAGTTCTTAAGATTTGTAATTTTATTTATTCCTTTTTTGTAAAATTATTCTCTTTTTATTGTATAAGAATTTTTTATTATGCATACAATATTTAACTGTAATTCAATTGTTTTTATCATATTCACAACTATAATAATGAGTACGTAGGTATATTGTTGCTATATGCTTAGGTATCTATATGCTTACTTAATAAATAATAAAAATGATTTAAGTTTTTTTTTTATTATAGAATTCGCACTCCTATTCGCAATATTCGCTAAGAGTGTGTTGGGACATACTTTACTGGAATATCAAATCAAAAATAAATTTATAAGTAAATACATACTTTTTAGTTTGTTAGAAGGTTTGTCTTATAGGCAACGACCACTTTAACAGGTGCATTCGTTAAAACCTTAATTTGAAATTACATTACCTACCGAGTAAAAATATTCAAATGGCTGCACAATACTTGTTTTTAGAATTTCTTTATGACGATGTACATAAATGTCTTCTATGCTTCATCTAACGAAGATGCAATTAAGGCATTTGAGGTGCAAATCAAATGTGTGGGCTCATTCATTCGCTAATTTCATAATTTAGCTGCTTCCGAACAATAAACGCCTTAAATCACTTGATCTGAAAAGTAAACATAAATCACCATAAAACGCTCATTCCCATCCCATCCCATCAGAACGGCTTCGAAAATAATGCCCTTAAAGGGAGCCCGGCATCTATACGCGTTCAATCAACATTTGGCCAAATCAAAATTTATTCAGCACCCAATCAGTGGAGGTATGCAGCCGAGGAGCAAATAAAGAAAGAACCGGCGAATTACGCCATCGAGAGAAACCGAATTATTCGGGAATAAAAACACCCAGAAAAAAAAAATAGAAAGGACACGGAACGAAGCAGTTGCGGGAGAGACCCGGGACGGCTCTGGAGAGGTGGGCGTGATATAATTCAGTGGAAAACAAAGACATCAGATAATTCAATTTGAAACTGTTACGAGCACGAAGATGACAATCCCTCGTGGGCTTCCACATTCAGTTCTCGCCTTTACGAAATTCAAGAATATAAATTTCGAGGATCTCATCTCCTGGCTGGGACCCAATACCGGGCGTGTATGCGGATCCAGCCTGGAAACGTATCCTCTTTTGCACGCCGGAGCCATCCCGACAACAACACATAAACCCGAAAGAGTTCCTCCCCTGGCGCGCTCGTCCCGGTTATTTCGATTCGGGTAGAAATTCAGACAATTGCTGCAGATTTTATTTCAAAGGAAGGCAACTAAGTATCCTATCCCCCGGATCCTTCGTTTCATGGTTGACAGGGAAGACCGAAAAATTTAACACAATTGATGGTCCTGGCAAATGTTTTGCTTACTTCAATGAAAATTTGACTTCAATGACAGTGGGCCAAGCTCCCGCCCCCTCCTGCCGCGCCCGGTCCCAGGAATTGTTTTCAATTTTCAGAGAAAGCTTAAATAAAAAAAAAACAAAATACAAAAAAAAAGGGAAGACCGGGGCAGCGGCCCGGGTTTATTGAACAGTCGAAATTAAGTTGAGCTCTTCGTGATTGATACGTTTGCGGCATGCTCACTCGTAATGGCCTTTTGGGGTTTATTCGCAGTTTATGCTATCGTTACGAGGAAGATGGGATCTTCGCAGATTTCTCCTCATCGATGCAGCAACATTTTTTCATTACCTCAATTGAGTGGGAAGCAGACGATGGTTTTCAGGATTTCGAAACAATTCCTCTATGATCGCAATATTAAACCCCCTTTCAATGATAAATCGTGCAGTGCAACGTTTCCTCAAGTATAGTTTCTGGATTGTTGGTGTAAACCTGCGATTTAACCTAACTCCAGAGAAAAAAGTCCAGAGGCATTTAATCACATGAACGAGCTTGCCAGTTAACAGGTCCGTTTCTGGAGATAACTTTCTTATTAAATTTGTCTTTCAATAAATTGATTGCGTCTTTAGCTGTGCAGCAAGTGGCATCGTCTTGCTGAAACCTCTCATTCTTTAAACCCATAGCATCGTCCGATAACGCTCTCTATTCACTTCTACTGTGCGACCATCATCATTTAAGAAGTAAGGTCCCATGACTCCTCCAGCATGAATTGCACATCAAACTGTCAGCTTTTCAGGATTTAAAGGTTATTCATGAATCACTTGTGGACTAGCATCACTCCAGATTCGACAATTCTGTTTGTTGATAAAACCATTTATAACCAAAACTGTGGTTCATTGCTTCAGATGATTTACTTGTCAAATTCAGGATCATCTTTGAGTTGTTGTAAGGCCAAATCACTAAAATTTCTGCGCATCTTATGGTCTGTAGGCTCGAATTCTTGAGTAAGTTCAATCTTGTATGCAAAGCACATATAAACCAAAATTTTTACGATAATTGGCCACAAAGGCGTCTGGAAAATTTTTAATTGGGGCGGATAAAAATCTGTATAACGACTGTATAATTAAACAAGAATGACTTGTCTAGAAAAATTTGTTTCCAAGGCCATCAAAAGAATTATTTCAAATGTGCCCCACGTTTTTATTTTAGTCTGTTTAAAAGTCTCAGGTTTTTGTCCTAATTAGGTACTTCCTAGTTTTTTGTACAGATTCTTTAAAATAAAACCGTTTAAGTAACTTAAAAGTTTTTTTTTACCTTTTTTTAATAAGCTCAAACAAAATTAGTAATTTCCAATTGTCCCCACTTTTTTATAGAGACATATGTAACACAAGTATACTGATTTAGCATTTACGTTTTTCTATTAATAACGCTTTTTTTTACATCTATTGTAAGACTCATTTTTCCTTGAGGCCGGTTTCATTCAAGGAAATTTCCCGTCGCGACTTTAAAAGAAAACATATTTTTGTTGATTTTCTTAAAGCAACTTATGGGTCAATTCCAGATGAAAATAAATTTCAGCGCCCAGAATCCAATCACATGAATTTGTCCACCATAAAACTCGTACATCTTTTAGGTAATTATTATAAATAAATGTAGCAGTCCGAAAATTTCGCCCTCTTCTTACCTTGTTTTTTCCATTTTCTATCTTATACTGCACAGACGTTGAATATAACGACACATGCACCTTTTTATTACTTTAAAAATACCATTTTTGCTTTAAAAGACTTCAACTTCACAAATTCACTTCATTTGAAAATTAGTATTTAAAAACCAAAATAGCGACAAATTCATCAGGCTGTTTAACAAAACAGTTTCGTAATCCGCACAAAAAAACTAAATATTCATATACAGTTTAAATATACAAAAAAAAAAAAATTAGTAAAAAAAATAATCTCGATTAAACCATTTTGTTAGTAGACGGCTACCACATTTTACGGAATGCCTGAATGTCGTTCAATCTGATGGCCACTTTTCAAGTAAAATTAACATTTGCATAATCATGGACGTCGTACCATTCTTCTAAGATATTATTATTATATAAAGAATTTTTTTTTCAATTTTCTTACGCCGCACTTTGGCGAGGGTTTTATTTTCTGAATTATAATTTTTATTTCATATGATATATGTATGTACATATTATTTTTAGTTATTAACCATTTCACGTTTATCAATATCAGATAATATTACTATTGTCACAGTAGTTTGCATTGAAATGTCTAATCAGGTTTGCAAACATGTTAGACAAACTGTTATTACCTAAATAATTAATTAGGAAGATTAATAAATAAGTAAATAATCTTCAGTGTAAACTTAAAAACTTTCATTTTTAATTTTAAAAGATACATTTATATGTATATACATACTACATACCCTTATATTTGAGAGTGAAAAATTATAAAATTAAATTTTACTCTGAGCACAACTTCAAAACCATTATGAGTTTCCAACAGACGAAAAGTTAATATCCTGAATAAATTTTTTTCTAGTCACGTAGCGGCTGCATTCTATAAAAAGAAATAAAATGCTGAGCAAAAGAAAATTTGATTAAAATTTAAAAATCAAAATCAGTGGAAGGCCAGATAGTTCCGATTTTAAACCATCCGCCTTACTAAAGTTTCACTCAACCTTACACGTGCTTACGAAGGCGAACATAATGTTTTGTGGCAGCCCCAGACCTAGGACTTGAGTGATGTATCCTGGTATATATAAAAGGGAAAAAAGTAGTTTCAATCAATTTAATGAATCCACCCAGAAGTTAACATTTAATTTAAGTTTAATACGTTACGTTCCAGGCAGGTCCCGGCCGAAGGTGGGGCGCGACTCAGAAAAGTTCCAATATTTGCACCAAATATTTGCCCAAGGATGCAGCGTCTAGTGCTTTCAGAAATATTAAAAATGTGAACTTCCCTGGTTATCTCCGGCAGCCGGTTTCGAGTTCTAAGGGGGCGGCCGACCTCTTCGGCACATGTGTTCCAGCCAATTCCAATAGTGTGGAAGAGGCAGAAGGGCATCTCCGGACTAAGAAGGTGCTTCTTACTTCGCAAAAGAAGAAACTTTATCCTAGCAAAAAACCTAAGGAAATGAAAATATTTTTGTAGTACTACACTTTGTACTACGGGGGTGAGCAGGAGTTCGCCCGGCTGTCTGCTTGGGCTGTACCGAAGGTGTGGGGGCGAGAATTTAATATGAAGCCAGAATTTTAATATTTTCCGGGTTTCGCCCGTTCGGTGGTCAGAGAGGGACTTGCGGTTGCAAATTATGTCTGCAGGAAATTACCACTGTGGTGGATGTTTCATTTTACAGGAGTCCAACGAGTGCTCTGAACAAAAAAAAAAAAGAAAAAAAAAATGTTAAGAGCTTTATTAGCTCGGGTTCTCGCAGATTTGAAAACTTTTCAAATAATAGGACTTGGCTTGCTCTTAGCACTTCGGTTAAATGCGAAAGTTGCAGAATATGTGTTTGTAAGTGTGTATTGCAGCCGGTGCATCGTGGTTTTAACGCTAAATAAAAATTGCTAAGATTATTTATTCGACTTTGGCTGTTAGGCTAAAGTTTTGAAGAGCAGCCCTACTAAGCAAAACAAAAACTCCATAAGAAGCGTTAAAATCTGGAAAACTATTTAATTGGGGCCATAGACTCTTCTGGCGAATGCAATTTCCGCAAATTGACCTGTGCGAAACTGCCTAATTACCATAAAAATAATTCGGGTAAAAGTTGTCGACTTTCAAAGAAAATACAAACATTATTAAGAGGAGCTGGGGTAGGGTAAATATTTTTAACTCTCGACCGTAAACTTCTGAAGGGCTTTTCTCGGTTATTTACCCAACTGCACTAGCAGGACTCCAACACTTATCAGACACGACTGTAACAAGTGCTCAACCCCCGCCGCCGCCGCCTCTCAGGAAAACTACTCCGTTCAGTTCCGCTCGACCGAGCGAGGCGCTGTGATTTGCCTGAAAGGATTTACATTTCTTGAAAAACAATTTTTTTTTTACGGAAAGGGTTTTCAGTCACCACAAACCTATACCACCTGTCCTCACCTGGCCTAGGGCAATTCGGCCAATCGGTCGAGGCGGGAACTAACTTCAAAAAGAAATCTCCAGTAATCGAAAGTCAAATAAAAAGTTCGAGTTTACCTCATCTCCACTAACGACTCTGAGTGCAATCAACTTGAGTGAATCTCAATAAGGACTACCGCGATCCTGCTGCCGGGCTGCAAGTTGTGAGTGTGCTAAATAAACACTCCCTGGCAGCTGCCAGCTATGTGAAAAAGTTGAGCGGTGTTGAAGTTGTAAAACTTTCAAGCCAATATCCCTCCTCAGGGCTCACAGAGGGCGGTATTTGCTCTTGCATAGTAAATAATTCGGTCCGGGGGTCCCTGACGAGCCCGGGATTTCCCAGGGTCGAAAAAGTAGGGCCACCTCGCTGCTGAAGACAGCCAAGTGTTTCGGCATAAGTGATTACTTGCACGGAGCTCTGGCTCTAATATTGATGAGCTGCTCCGTAGCGATGGTCTGCATTTTGGGTATTTTCATTAATTTGCTGCTATTACAAGGAGTTTACTACAAAATATTGATGGGTTAAACGCTGCGAGTAGGTACATAACGGATAATTTTCGTCCCACGGCTAAATATTGCCCTTTATTAAAGAGATTTCCTTGCTTTGGAGGGTAGTAAGGTAAATGAGCCCACCTGATGCAAATGTTCAGTCCATTTTATACCGAAACTGGATTGTACATTCTTATGCCATTTTGTGTGTATTAACAAAAAATGAAAAAGTTTAATGATATAAATAATGGTACTTAGTGGCTCTTTGCACCCAACGTTTCCGTGTATTGCTCCGTGTGCGCAACTGGTACACGGAGTACAGGAAATACACGTAACATTCGGCAATCTTCGGTTCGTATCCCGTGTCGATCTGCCGACGTATACACACAAACATTACGATGAATTAATTAATCGGAATGAAGTGATTAGTGATCTGGAACATAAATTAGAAGTACCTAAATTTTATCGGCCGATAGTTTGGTCGGTTTCTTAATCAGCATGAAGATGTATGCAAATGCGCACATTAGGACGATTCGTTATCGGCCGATAAAAAAGTTTGATGGGCTACACGATTGCCTTTAAACTGAATTGTCGGCGAACGAACTATCGGCCTACTCGGCCAATAGTTCAGTTTGCTCCAAACTTTGGCTTAACGTACCGAAGCAACCGGATTTGGATGAAGCAGTGTTAAAAGCATTGAAAACCAATGAGACTAATACTGTTGATGAAAATACATACAAGGTCTGTTTGTTAACTCAAAAGTTTTTACTCATGGGTAAAAATGTTTACCAATTTTTACCCGAAACTGTTTGGTAACTCCAAGGAGAGTAAAAATGAGCTCGTGACAGCACTTTCCCTTTTACTAGATTTCACCAAATTTTACTCATACCGCAGAGCTCGGCAAATTTGGGTAAAATCCCGACTGATTGTCAGTATCAGCTGTTTCTTGTCATTGCGTTGTGTCTTGTGTTTTTTTTTTGGAAGAGGAGCTCGAACTTAACAAATTTTCTAATAAATTAAGTAAAACCTGTTGATTCTCATTCTTATTTATCACTTTTGAGTTCTTTAATAGAATAATGGGTAGTTTGTAAAGTTCTTCTGTCAAATTTATCACTTTTGACATTTTACGCACACAAGTAAAGCCCCGATCCCAATGTATCCGCACCGTTCCGATCCGACCAGCTGTCAAAGTTAAAATTCGATGGTTGCTTAGGAAATATATGGCCGCTCGGAAAGGTGGTCCCAATGGCACGTACGGATCGGATCGGTACGGAAGAGTTGGTTAACTTTCAACTTTTTCGGATTGCTACGGAAAGCATAACCTCACAAAAAATTTATTTGGCACAATTTAATGACTTTCAGTGCTCCGAGTGAACGCAGGATGGTTAAGTAAAAAAAAATGAATTTAGAAGAATTTATCGAGGATATCCGAAGACATCCAGAATTGTATAACAAACAAAATAAAAATTTTATGAATACTGACTTCATGCTTCTTTGCCTTTTTAGTTTTTTATATTCTTGTTATATCTTGTATAGCTCACAAAACAATTTAAAATATTTCAACAGATTACTTCTTTCCATTTTGATACTAACAAAATTGTCAAATTTCGGAAGCATTGGAACCAGGCTTCTCAACGGATCGGTGCGGATCGGACGGATCGGAACGGTGCGGATACATTGGGATCGGGGCTTAAGCCTTTCACGGTTCACCCAATTTTTACCAGAAGTCGTTTGATAAGTTTTCATGTTTATCCCCACGAATTGTTTGAATAAGCATGAAGGCTTCGAGTCGTGGCCAGATTACCAAGCTGACAAAAAGTGTTTTAGAATATTTAGCCACTCCGGAGGCGCAGGCGAAGAAAGAAAATCAGGAAAATCTGGAAACTGTCATAGAGGAGTTGACAGCTATGTTATCGCGACTGACGGCAACCAACGAAAAATTGCAAAAGGCCAACCAGAGTGTTCTTTCCGCTGCTAAAAGCGACGAAAGGGAAAGGGAGTACGAGGTAATCGAAGAGTAGGTACTACGACAAGGTTGTAAATTGTGTATCGCGCATCAACAGTAGATTGGAATGTCTCAAAAGGCTGAGAAGTCGGCAATTCGAATCGCCGGATGTTCGAGCGGTGAGTAGAGAAGAATCAAAATTTGCGGTTAAATTACCAAAAATAGAGCTGAGAAAATTTTCGGGCGATTACAAGGATTGGTTGCCTTTCTGGGACCAATTTAAGTCACACATACACGAAAACGCGAAGCTAAGCTCAAGTGATTTGAAAAATGCTATACATTGAAAGGCGGCTATAGCAATATCGGGATTTCCTTCAACCGGAGCCTGCTATGACGCTGCAATAGGACTATTTCAAGAAGAATTTGGGGATACCGAGCGCTTGGCAGACAAGCACATGCAGCAGCTAATGCGTGTTTGACTCCAGTTACTTCTCGTCACGATTCGGTCGGGTTGCGGAAAGTGTACAATACCGTTGTAACAAACTCAAGAACGCTAACTACTCTCGGTGTGTCTTCTAGTAGCTATTACGTGATGCTAAAAACTTTGCTGCTCCAGTGTTTGCCCTCGGACCTACGTATTGAGTACATACTATAAAATGTGCAGCCTAAATATCAAAACAGCTGGTGGCAATGAAAACGATTGCGATGACTCAAACGAATCTGTTGTTTCTTCTTTCAGTTTTTCTCTATAGACATTGACAGCGGTGTAAAGGGCTTGCTGAAATTTATTAAACGGGAAGTTGAATCTCTAGAAAGAGCCGCAGTGAGTATTACGAATTCGGGAAAATCGACGGTTCCGAACGCGAAATTAGTGAAAAGCCGGGCTTGTGGTACCCACAGAAAGCAAGAGATTTTGTGTGTTTCGTGATATCGAAGATAAGAACATCAGCCGAAGGAGTCTTTGTTCCGACAATTGACGGATTCTGGGGCATGTACCGACATGTACATGCCTCAGAATCCGTCAATTGTCGGAACAAAGACTCCTTTGGCTGATGTTCTTATCTTCCAAAAGAACCCAAAATATACTATATCTACCTTAAAGCATGGAGGAGGCAATATAATGCTCTGAGGTGCTATGTCATGGCATGGTACCGGTCCCCTTCATGAAATTGAAGGTCGTATGGATAAATATCAATACACGTCAATATTAAACGAAGTGATGCTTTCATATGCCGATGAAAATTTGCCTATAACTTGGATTTTCCAGCAGGACAACGATCCAAATCACACGGCGGCTTACACTAAAAATTGGTTCAACGATAATAGTGTCACATTATTGGATTGGCCGTTGTGTAGTCCTGATTTAAATCCAATAGAGAACCTGTGGCGGATTGTTTAAACCAAAGTTGGACTAGTTAAAATTGGAAATTTGAACAATCTTCACGTGGCCACAAAAATAGCCTGGTCATCTATTCCACAATGCGTTTGTGAAAAGTTAATTGAGTGTATGCCCCG
Source organism: Machimus atricapillus (assembly GCA_933228815.1). Lineage (NCBI taxonomy): Eukaryota > Metazoa > Arthropoda > Insecta > Diptera > Asilidae > Machimus > Machimus atricapillus. Next base: position 25,572,664 of record OW121787.1, on the reverse strand, counting down.
AAGGTGTCAGGCTGTCATCGAAAACCGTGGGTTTGCAACAAAATATTGAACATTTTGTAAAAGAAACTATGAAATATAAAGTGTTTTGTAACTTAACTTAAGGCGTTTCTAATTATTTGCACGGCTTATTAGGTTTGGTAATCAAATTGTAAAAACCAAAAATTAAATATAAACGCTTAAGGACTATCAAAGAGTGACTGAAAATCCTCCAGGTCAGCTTAATATTGAAGGTATAAACGACGCAGAAAATGGATTAAATATACCAATGGTAGTTAGACCTCGATATTCATATCGGCAAATCAGAATTACAAAAGAAGTAAAATGGCATGGCTGAAAATAAATTTGCGATAAATCTATTTATTAATGTTATAATTGAATGAATTCTCCTGTTCATATAAATAATTCCGTTTACTCTGGTGACAGAGAATACCTAATAAACGAGGAGGCATTTAAAAGAGGGAAGTACGCCGATCGAGAGAATCAAATAAAAGAAGGACTTAATGCAAAGAGCGGGAAAAGATTATATCTGAAATAGGGTATATATAGCTTGTTATTAGAAAATATGGCGCTATCGCCCCGCAAGGATGTTATTGGTCATAAGGTACTTTCTCTTGCATTTTCGGCTACTTAAAACAACTCGAAAAACACCTTACATGTCTCTAAACAAAGCCTAAGTAAATTTCATGACCTTGGCGAAAGTGATAGAAAAGATATTTCTAGTTTAAACAACAAGAAAAGCTCTATTTTGCAGAAAACTGCAGAAACTGAAAAAAATATAAGCCTTACCAAAGAAAAAGAGCTCACAGAAAATAGGTGTAGTATCACAAAAGTTGAATAATCTTGATGATAAAGTAAAGAATAAGCTTACAAGAATTTCAACCCGAAATTTGAAGCCAAAGAGAGAAAACAAAGACAAAAAAACAAATCAATTAAAGCAACACACCATTAAGACTCGAACAATTCCTCTGGATAATGATGTAGACTCTGAAAACAGTCTTAGCAGTCATCTTTTAGCGTCAATGTCCAAAGTGAAAGTGAGAGTCCAAAGGATGAGAACGGAGTATTTAAAAACACAATATCCGAATATCAAATGGCCAAGCCACACAATGAATAGTATTTAAAAGTTTCAGCAGAGATGGGACATTGCGGGAAGGGCAAGGAATACATTGCCCGAAGATTTGGCTAAGAGAGCTCTCACTCACGAAAGCACTTTTGAGAATTTGAGGACAATACTCGTATTTGAGAACTTGAGAATTGACGATTTTGATTTTAATTTGTTTGTTTTATAATAAATACATTGAACATTTGTATTATTTTTTTAATTTTGAATTTGATAAAAATCAAAGTAAGAATTGGATTGTGGATAATTTTTTTATTTTGGTATAACAAAGTTGAAATTAGCCGAAAGTCGGGTTTGTGGTGCGGGAAGAGGGAGTAAAATTGTATCATTTTCCTCCACCTGATACAGCTATGGGTCAGATATGGAGATAAAAACGTAATTTAGCAGAAGAAGCTACCAAAGAGCTTATAGAATTTGTAATTGGTAATATTCATTTTCCTTGAGTGTTTAGGAAAACGGTATTTGAAAAGTTGTTCAGTGCCATCGCTTTTTTAAACTGTGGATTCTGATGAAAATATCGATCCAAACTCTATTATCCTTCGTACACTTCCCGAAAAGAAGCGCAGACGTTCTTCTTCTTATGTTGAAGATGTTTACTTATCTTGTTTAAGTAACATTTGGAACTGTGATTTCTATAGAAGAAAATATAATATGGTACGAAAAAATTATTTGAAATTAAAGAATAAGTTTGATAAGCTAAAAAATGAAAAACGGAAAACATTTCGAAAAGATACAGTAAAAAGGATAAATGAACGAAAGAAAGTAAACAAAGAGATTATCCATATGATTCTGTAGATAGTCTAAAGATATGTAAGTGAAGAAAGCAAAGCTTTATGTAAAGTGATAATTCGAACAAAAAGAAAAGAACATAATGAAAAGGAAAGAAATTTAACACAAAATATGTTTTATATATTCCAATCGGCTTACTGTTTTTTCTTTACGCCCGATGACTGGGTAGAGTCACCAATTTGGCAAATTAATATGCATATAATCAAACACAAGCTTTGTATGTATATTTTAATTTATTTTTGCCAGCCAGATTCGTGACTAGTTTTTAGGCTGTTCCAGAAACTACTGAAAACATAATGGCTGCTCCAATGGGAAAACGTTTTTCGACAGGCTACTGTGATTTCCACTACTACTGCGATTGTTGGAATTAGCCGAGTAGGGAAATCACAGTAGCAGGCTTGATAGCCAACTGTGGCTAAGTTCTGACGCCACAGCTCCTTATCATAGAACCAACTATGGGTCTCAGGAGGTTATTACCAAAAGCATTATTAAATTCAACTATTTCAATGATTTCGTTGACCACTTTTTGTAGATCAACTTTTAAATCCCAAATCCTATACCTGGAAAATATTTCGATCAACTGATTGAGTCATAGTTTCTAATTAAGTATTAAATTTTTTCCTATTAATTTATGAATTTTGTATTTAGTCCTAACTTTGAATTGTTGAATTTTGATATTCCTTTATTAATATTCTAGTCTGTAAGGTTTTTTGATCTGTAGACTGAAAGAATGAATAAAGTGATAGAGTTATAGCAAGGTAAGGAAAATATCGCTCACGAACGAAAAAATATAAAATTCCCTCCTTTTTTCGGTCTCGAACTGAATTATATTTTTCAACTCGTGAATTTTATTTTTGAGGAGAATTTTATAAATATCTTTCTCTCACGCGGAACGAATGCAATGGTTTGGTACTCAAAAAATTCGTTCGATGAGAACGAGTGGAAATGTAGAGAATTAAACTTTTCACTCGAGAGCGAAAAAAACGAACCGAACGATTCTTTTACACTCATTGAGTTGAGTTCATGGTGTATGCGCTAATACTTAAAACAAAAACAAAAATTATGGTTCGCCGGAAAATGTTTGATCGTTCTAAATATGTTACTTATGATGAAACTGTTGAAGTTCAATGAAGTTGTACGCAATTCGCGCGTCACTGAAATATAAATTCCTGCTTCAACGAACACTCCTTGTTCCGGTTCCGGTCTTCTTTATACAATAAGGAAACAAGGCAGACGTTGCAAAAGTTTGAAGTTTGATTTAAATAAAATAAATCCGTAATAATATCATCCAACGAAGTTTTCAATTGTCCTATAGCTCGGTCCTGCCCACCACTAGAATCAACAGAAACTTCTAATTGATCGATGTGTTTAGAGTGCAGGAAAATATTAACAGCCGTATTCATAAAAATATCTTAAAATTGGTTTTAAGCATTCATTACTTAAAACCCTCTTTAAAACTAATGAGCGTTTTAAAAGCATTATTCATAAATTCGCTGCAAACCCTTTGCAGCTAAAATAGGATTAAAGTAGGTTTTAGCGTTCTTAAATTGAAATAATGTGTCAAAGTCCTGGATTTTTTGAATTGATTGATTAAAGTAGGTGTGAGCTTTCTGTAAATTCTCTCAATTTTCTCAGATGTTGTAAGAGTGTTTTAACGATATTGAATGTTTATGAATAAAATTTTAAGCATTTTCATTGTAAAGCCTTTATAAATCACTTTTAAGTTTTTATGAATACGGCTGTAAAAGTACAGGGAATATAAAGAGACATTATGCTACCGTGCATAAAGTGAATATAAATTATGAAAAGGAACAATCGACGACCCGACTGCCAGAAGGAGGGTTATGTTTTTCGAGTGTATGTATGTATGTATGTATGTATATTTCTTTAGCACGGTCCGTAGCCTAAACGGCTTGATGTTTTTGGCTTGAAAGGTGTCTAATCGGCTTACCAATTTATTAGATATAATTTAAATATCAATCTGCCACATTCCTCCACTATATACATAGATATATGTAGATGGGCTCCTGTTAAGAAGTTACAACCGGGATTTAAAAATGACGCATATGAAAAAATAAAAGTTAAATGTTCAGAGCTCAGTGAAAGAGATAAAAATTCGAATGCGGAACATAGCGACTTTAACAGTCGGGACCCATTTTTGGGAAGATTTGAGCCGATCTCGATTTTTAATGGGCCTTTTTAATTTTTATAATTTTGATATATCCAGTGTCACTCTCACAATTAAGACAAATCTAAGGACACCTTTCATACCAAAAACATCAAGCCGTTTAGGCTACAGACCGTGCCAAAGAAATATACATACATACATACATACATACTTACACTCGAAAAAGATAACCCTCCTTCTCGCAGTCGGGTCGTCGATTGTTCCTTTTCATAATTTATATTCACTTTATGCACGGTAGCATAATGTCTTTTTATATTCCCTGTTCTTTTAATATTTTCCTGCACTCTAAACACATCGATGAATTAGAAGTTTCATCATTAGTAACATATTTAGAACGATCAAACCAAAGACTGTATATATATTAAGACGTCCCAAGCAGTGCAACTCACAATTTCCTAAAGCTCTACAACAGGCATCCTACATCAGCCGACATAGCTTTCCGAGGAGGCTTGATTTTTGTCGTCCACTTTTCTGAGTAAAAAGCTCTCTCCGCTGAAATTTTTCTTCTCTTCCGCATAGATGATTTTGCGAGACGCGGATCGCAGGCGGCGTTGGCTATGTCAAAAATCCGACATATACATATATGCAAAATGCACACACACAAACGACTTGCTTCTTCCCGATAGAAAAGCAAACGCCGCCTGCGATCCGCGTCTCGCAAAATCATCTATGCGGAAGAGAAGAAAAATTTCAGCGGAGAGAGCTTTTTACTCAGAAAAGTGGACGACAAAAATCAAGCCTCCTCGGAAAGCTATGTCGGCTGATGTAGGATGCCTGTTGTAGAGCTTTAGGAAATTGTAAGTTGCACTGCTTGGGACGTCTTAATATATATACAGTCTTTGATCAAACACTTTCCGGCGAACCGTAATTGTTGTTTTTATTTTAAGTATTAGCGCATACACCATGAACTCAACTCAATGAGTGTAAAAGAATCGTTCGGTTCGGTTTTTTTTTTGCTCTCGAGTGAAAAGTTTAATTCTCTTCATTTCCACTCGTTCTCATCGAACGAATTTTTTGAGTACCAAACCATTGCATTCGTTCCGCGTGAGAGAAAGATATTTGGAAAATTCTCCTCACAAATAAAATTCGCGAGTTGAAAAATATATCTATATGTAATTCAGTTCGAGAGCGAAAAAAGGAGGGAATTTTATATTTTTTCGTTCGTGAGCGATATTTTCCTTACCTTGCTATAACTCTATCACTTTATTCATTCTTTCAGTCTACAGATCAAAAAACCTTACAGACTAGAATATTAATAAAGGAATATCAAAATTCGACAATTCAAAGTTAGGACTAAATACAAAATTCATACATTAATAGGAGAAAATTTAATATTTAGAAATTATGACTCAATCAGTTGATCGAAATATTTTCCAGGTATAGGATTTGGGATTTAAAAGTTGATCTACAAAAAGTGGTCAACGAAATCATTAAAATAGTTGAATTTAATAATGCTTTTGGTGATATGATAAGGAGGTGTGGTGTCAGAACTTAGCCACAGTTGGCGGTTTGAAGCATAAGAATCTAGTAATGTTCTTTTGCACTGCTTCTATTCTATTAATAAAAGTATGTAGTATATGTAGGGCACCAGATAACAGCGGCATATTCCAGCAAAGGTCTTACTAGGGAGACATATAAACTTTTAATAGCGAAAGGATCATTAAACTCTTTAGTACTCCTTTTAATAAATCCAAGCATTCTATACCCCTTAGAGATAATATGATCGACGTGCAACGCAAAAGAAAGCTTTTTAGCCAGTACAACACCTAAATCAGCTATGTCCTCAACACGAACTAAATCATACAAATTTAAAACAGTTATAATTATAACAACCAGATGTTCTGCAAAACGCAATAACCTTACATTTAGAAGTGTTAAGGTGAAGGCAATTAGCAGAGCACCAACTTAAAAGCCTATTCAGATCCTGCTGTAACAATAAGCAATAAAATTGGACCACAGTGGCTACTTTGTGGAACGCCAGAATTAGCAGAAAAAATTCTAGAACAGTAACCATTGATAACAACACTTTGTTTTCTATTAGATAAGTACGAGTAAGAGGAGATCCATTGTAAAAAGGTGGAGTGAATTCCAAGTATATGGAGCTTATTAATAAGCACTGATATATTAACTTTGTCAAACGCTTTAGAGAAGTCGGAGACGGTTTCAAAAAATCGTTTTTTTTTATTGGCTTATTAAATTCTACAACATTTCTAGAATATTGCCCGAAAGTTTCAAGTCGATCCGAGTAATAGTTTCGGAGATACAGCCATCAGAAGTTGCGCGCTCACAGCTAGCTAGGATCAAACTCGAAACTTTAAACCCGTTTTTCTCGAAACTGTGTTTTCAAAGTCGGTTGTCACGATTTCTCGAGAACTACTGAACTGATCTTGATGAAAATTTACACAGGTCTTCGAGCTACAATTCACAAGTACCTGAACGAAGCATTTTTGTTTTTTTCAATTACAACTACATATTTTAAAAAAAAAAAAATGACGAGAAATTTTAAGCGAAATTTTAATTTTTTTATAAAAACGTCCGCCAAAAATCCAATTTTCATTTTTTTTTTTTGCTTCGTTCAGGTACAAGTTTTTAGTCTTAACTAAAACACGTATTTTTTTTTTTCACTTTGGATGATCCTGCTAGGAGTTCTGCTGACAACGCGGACACACCTTTTATCCGAGGGCTCGCCGGAAATGACGTCGCAATGGCAGAGTTTTAACAATTTTTTCACAAAAATTTCAGAAATCTTTTATCTAATGTGTATCTTTAGAACAATGAAAAGTTTGAATGAAAAATGTAGTTTTTAATATGAAAAAAGAATTATTGAAAGTAGGCCGTTTTTTCCCGGAGGAAACCCATGTAACCCCTTAAGAAACCGTGTTGCTGTGAACATGCAACAATACAGTCGAGTAATTTAGGAACTGTTTTCATTAATGCAACAGCTCTATAATTTTTTACTAAATGCTTAGTACCATTCTTAAAAATTGGTTTAACAATGGAAATTTTCCATACATCAAGGAATTTACCTGAGGATAGCGATAAATTAAAGATTGATGTCAAAGGTGCGGTCAACGAATCCGCATATAATTTGAGAAAGCCAGGAGATAAATTATCAGAGTCAGGACAGTAATTTAGTTGGAGATTATTTAATGCATCTCTGATGTCCAGTTCAGTTAGAGATAGAATGTCAATATTTAAACTAGAGTCTTGATTGGAAAGAACGGAAATATTAGCTGGACTACTATCGCTATATACAGATTCAAAAAATTTGACTATAACAACTATAACAACTTGTGGCGGCTGTCGTTCGTCACAGTATTTTTAATCTTTAGTAGAAAAGCCTACTAAAAATTAAAAATAATGTGACGGCCAACTGCCGCCACAAGCTGTAACATAACTATAAAAATTATTTTCCTCATTCACTTAAGAATAAAACATTCTTGAAACTAATTGCGTCAGAAGTGATCGGACCGTTTGCATTTCTTATATTTTAATACCAAACTTTTGTCCCTTAAAATGTCAGCCATTATCCGCATATAAGTAAATATAACCCAAAATATGCTCCATCCAAAATTTAATCTAGTCCCTCTTCTATTTGCTTGATTGTGGGTACCAGTGCGAGCCGACTGTCAATATTTAGTGTCCTCATCCTCGTCGCCGATTTACCCGCAAGTACGCGGACATTTCAACCCTAAAATCCTTTTCGTGAAAATCTTGTTAATTGGGCGCCTGTTGATGAGGCAGTCTATCATCACTTGAGGTAGCACCGGCGGGTACACCAATGAAATTACACTGAATTTCATTTCCACCTGGAGGTTGGAAGTCCCAACATAGGCATAGTCCTGCTCCCGGGTATCCCGGCAGTTTTGGGGGTTTCGGGGTTTCGGCTCATTCTCTAGCTCTCAAGGTTACGAGGGAGGTCTCGGTGGGAGCATCCCGAACCGAGAGCTCAGCAAAGTTTCGTCGGGGCGAGGTTGTTTTACACTTTTAATGTCCTCCCTTCGATGGTGATGAATATGCACTCGTGCAATTATCCCGTCCGTGTAAGCACTTGAAGTGAATTACTTTAATCACGGTCAAAACCTAATGGGATTTCGGTGTGATCCCAGTTAAACATTGCTGGGATTTTGTGGGTTTCCTATCTCCTGAGAGTCTTCTTCGGTGGGGATGGCTTGCAAAGCCCAATAAAAGACACAAATTCTATGGCTGATGAGCTCTCTTTATCCAGGCAATAATCTAATCGCCCCCACAGACGTTGCACTAAAGGACAGAGTGTAAGAATGTTTTCATAATATATCAAAGATAACATCCACGGAGAAATTTGCTTATAAAATATTTTTAACCACTATCAGCCGACTGGCTCTGTGCTTCCAGGACGGTAATCCCTTTGACATTTTGATGATGAAGTCATAAGAGGATTATAGGATGTGAGTACAATGGCAGAATTACATGTTCACTTCCTGAACTCTGTGTGGTTTGGTGCTTTTACGTAATAGGCCTGAATGCTTTTGGAATAATTTACGATCGTAAATGCAGTCGTTCTACTCGAATTGAATCTGCAAATTAGACAGCCGTTTCCATTTATCTATATAGTTTCGAAGGACTCATCGAAATGCAGCACGGGGACATGCTAAATTTCAAATGAATGTTGTGATGTATTAACAATAAAGCCTACATATGAATGTATGAATACAGTAGCTACAATACCTTTTATGCATAATTGATTTAAATTTGTGGGCTTTATTCAAATTAAATTTTTCCTAATAGTCCAGTGCAATTAGTCATTATAAATGAAAAATGACGGAACCCAGTTACAGTGAATAGATTTGAATGATTTTTTTTTCTTTGGATTTCTAATACCATAAACTAAAAAGTTTACCCATTAAAAATTGCCGCTTCTTTGTAAATATAAGATGGCTGCCGCCACAAAATGGCGAATTACATTTTTGTTTTATATCCCCTCAAAATTTTCAATTCCCTCAAAATGAAAGGTCTTAACTAGTAGAATTACAGAACATACCCCAACAAAAAATCAAAATCAAAGGTGGCCGCCACCACAAAATGGCGAATTACATTTTTGTTTTCAATTCCCTCAAAATGGGTATCAAATTAAAGGTCTTAATTAGTAGAATACAGTACCCCATGAAAAAATCAATATCCAAGGTGGCTGCCACCACAAAATGGCGGATTACTTTACTATATAAAGTATAAATTATTGTTGGTGTAGAAAAGGGAGTAGGGAGTGAAAGCGGAGATAATGGAGAGCACGAGTGGCAAATGTTTTTCAGATCTGAAAACAGTTTAGTATTGTGCCAGTGCGTAAGTGGAACGTTATTTTGAATATTTTGTGCAGTGTTTGTTGAAATTCTCAATTACATAATATAATAAATAACATATTCATCGTGTGTCGTTACAGCGATAATATTATATAGTAAGTAAGTAAAACTAGCAGATAATAATATTTTCTCGTGTCAAGCAGAAGGGGATGCTGATACATTAATTATACAAACGGCAATTAATATTAAATCAGAAAATGTTGTAGTTGTTGCTGAAGATATTGATGTGCTAGTTTTATTAACAGTTTTAACACCTTCCCTAGAGAAATATATTTTCTTAAACCAAAGGTACCGTATCCGCAAAAATTTATTCTAATAAAAGCCTGGAACCAACACTACCAATGTGTAAACAGCATGTTTTGTTTTTACATGCACTAAATGGATGTGATACGACTTCAGCGTTTTACAAAAAGGGTAAAAATAAATTCGCTAAATTGTTCGAAAGTCGTATAGATTTACAAAATGCTGCCATTATCTTTACTGATGAAAATGCTGACGTCGCTGATGTTTTGCAATCGGGTATTTTATAGTCCAGCAAGATTGTCGCCGGAGTTCATTGCATTCATTGCATTCATATTAGAGTTCAGTTGTCCATTGATTCCAGTCATCCCAGTAAGACTGATATCCTGGAGCATGTGTGGGGACAGAGATGAAGCATCCAAGGCGTCAAGCCATTCTGAAAAATCATCCATAACTCGTGGTTGATGATGACCCTACGCTGTGGTAAGGGTCATCATCAACCACGAGTTATGGAGGATTTTTCAGAAACGTTGGGAGACAATGATCACCGTTTTTACAAAAATTGATAATTATTAAAAATTGATGCGTTTGTATTATTTAACGATTTTTTCATTTATTCTGTTTTTTGCAATTTCACTATAGCTGGGTTCTACTAGTCAAGCCCTTTCATTTGATACCCATATTGAGAGGGGGTTGTGAAAAGAAAGTAATCCGCCATTTTGTGGTGGCGGCCACCTTGGATATTGAATTTTCCATGGGGTACTGTATTCTGCTAGTTAAGTTGATTCCGATTTTGAAAGAATTGAAAATTTGGAGAAAATATGAAACAAAAATGTAATTCGCCATTTTGTGGCGGCAGCCATCTTGTATTTACAAAGCAATTTTTAATGGGTAAACTTTTTAGTTTATGGTATTAGAAATCGAAAGAAAAAAAAATCATTCAAATCCATTCACTGTAACGGGTTCCGAGGTATAAACCTAATTGCACTGGACTATAAAGGAATATTAGAAAACAGCATACCTTATTTACATATGTACCTATGTATGTATGTATGTCGTTAAAAAAAAAGTTTGATTTTTAAGAATAAGAAAACGTTTTCACAATAATAACTATAAAGAAAAAAACATATTTACTAAAATTCCCAATGGTTTGGAGCCAATGAATATTTTCGTAAAACCAACAAATAATATCATCGGAAAACTACATATGTATATCCGCTAAACATGCACCACGTAGATTTTAAAATAATTCTGTGTGTGTTTTTTCATTAAATTTATCATAATTTTTTCGTAAAACCTTCAATAATCATACCAAAGCGAAATTAATGACTTAGCAATAATTTGTTTTTTTTTTTGTTGGAGTGGGGAAATGCAGTTACGCACCTAGGTGACCGAAGCCACACGTGTGCCGGACTCCCTGGTCGAATGAACAGGCCTACCGGCTAAAACCCCGCTCCCCGTCTCCAGGCGCACCACCCCGGGACCGTCTAGAAGACATTACTTCAGGGTACTTCAGCAATAATAAATCACACGGGCCTTTCAGCAATATAAATTTATACTCGATATTTATTCCCGTACCGGGCTGGGGAAATACATGCATAGATTGTTTAAATAACACACTTTCGGCCACTTTAAGGAATCTCTGGAAAACCCGAAATAAATACATAGATGTATGTACATATTTAATTCAAATTAAATCAAAAATAGCCCTCTTGCAAAATAAATCGAGTAAAGTATTCGTATTATTTGACTTAAACCAAAACTTCGCATCATTCATTTATTTCTTTTTTTATTATTCATGTCTTTCAATTTTTCGTAAGTCATCATTTTCACGGATTACAAATTACAGTCAATAAACGCCTTTGATTGTCCGTTTAATTTAAAATTAAACTACAATTTGAACTGATTTGGATAGACTTTTTGTAGAATTGAAAAGAAAGTCTTTGCCATTTGTAAACGAGCAAAATTATAACGAAACCTTTTGTTATTGTATTTGCTTTTATTTTTTGATATGGAATAGTAGTCATATTTAAAAATGGAAACAAAAACAAAATACTTATGAAGTAAATTTATATATATTTATTAACTTGATCAATAAATTGTACTTCTTCTCCAACCCAACACACTTTTTAAGTGATACTTTTAAAATTTTCAATTTTACAAATACTAAACAACAAAATCACGTTGCCATGCCAACCCTCTAGATATTTATTTCCCATACCCCATATCGTGTTTTTTCTTATAGGTATATTAATACATACATACATATATATATTTGTGATTGAGCGATTATGTACCTGAATTGACAAAGCTTATGGAGGTCGACTATATAGTAATGGAGGTCGGCCTCCATTTAAATTTTATTTAAATTATTTATTTTTAAATTATTTTATAATTATATAAATTATGAATGAATAAACTCCAATTATTTTTATTTTAATAATTTTCACGTTTATTCACTTTTGATAATTTGAAATTTATTTATTTTTAAATTACAACCTAAAGCCACAGTCATTTCCGAAACTAAACTTTTTCTTTTTATGAAACAAAAAACGTCCCTTCATAACCTGCTACGATTTCAACCAAATAATCATAGCTTGCTATCATACAACCGCCACACTGCTCCCCTCCCAGTTATCGCATGGTAACGATACAAAAAAGGAAAAAGGAGAATAGTGATGAGAGAGTTGAGAGTTTAAAGAATTGACTGTGAATCGCCAAGAGAGTTTAGAGTGGGGGGTTGAGAATTCGCTTTGAATCGCCAAAGAATAGGAAAGTGGCTTTGAATCGCCGAATTGATGAGGCTTTAAATCGCCTGATGAGATGAACGCTGCTGATATTGTTCTAGTTGGGATGAATCTTGTTGTTGAACTCCATATACCTACTTGTTGATGAAATACTGCTTGCTGTGGTTGTTGCGGTGGGGAACGATTTGAAGGAGTTACTGAACTGGTTGTTGAATTATATGACCACTCGCTTCATCTACAGCCTGTTAAAGGACATGAGCGGCTGTTCGCTGAAGTTGCATTGTTGACATGTGTTGATATGGTTGTTGGACGAGCTGATGCATCAAATTTTGATAAGCTGATTGAACTAGTTACAACGATTGCTGCTGATTCGGCCGTTGATATTTCGATTGCACAATTTGCTGTTGATTTTGAATGAACTGCAGTTGTATTTGCTGCTATCTCTGCAGTTCTTGATTTTTACCATGGCATGTCCATGGTCGGGGTCACCAATTATGGAGGTCGACTAGTAATGGAGGTCGGCCTCCATTAAAATTTAATTTTTTTTAATAAAATGTTTATTTTATTATTTTATTTCAATTCAACCTTTTTACACAATTGCCAAACCGAAACTGAACATTATGAAACAAAAAACTTCACTTCATAATCTGCTACGATTTCCACCAAATAATCACAGCTTGCTATCATACAACCGCCACAAGCTGAAGCCTGTGCAAAAGCTTTATTTCACAAATGGATCTTTCGTTTTGGAATTCCTAAAGTTATAGTCACGGATCAAGGGAGACAGTTTGAATCTTGCCTTTTTAAAGAACTTTCCGAACTTTTAGGCTTTAAGCATAATCGTACAACACCTTATCACCCTCAATCAAATGGCTTTATCGAGCGTTGGCGTAGAACTCTAAAAATCGCCATTTAGATGCACAAAACTGATTCTTGGTCTGATATTTTGCCTTCCGTATTTCTTGGTCTACGAACAGCTTTTCGAGAAGAATTCGTTGCCACGCCGCCAGCCGAATTGCTCTACGGCCAATCGTTAAGGCTTCCAGGAAATTTCCTTGAGAAAAAGTCTCAAAATTTTAAAAAACTTGTTCGACAATATTCGTCCCGTCCCGGCTTCAAATCATTCTAAAGCAAAGTTTTGTAAAAAAGACTTACAGAGTTGCTCTCATGTGTTCATTCGAAATGACGCAACCAAAGGTAGTTTTCATAGTTGCTACAAGGGTCCTTTTCCATCAAAACTTCTTCACAATTAAAATTAAAAATAATGATGAACGTTTCATTCGATCGTTTAAAGCCTTGTTTTACTGCATCATCCAACAAAGAAAGACTCCAACACTATTTCTATTTATGACCCTACACATTTAAAGAAACATCCTGCGTCTGTTCATACACAAATAATACCACTCCCTAAACCAGTGTTGAGGCGAGATCAAACACACAAAAATACACCTTTCCCACTCTTAAATTCAAGTGCTTCTCCAAAAAGAGTTACCTTTCAAAATTATAAATAATTTTCCAAATGCAAAATTAAATTTCGCTCATCAACTGCTTTGCTGGGAAGGGGCTGTTGTGGCGGCGTTGCGCTTCCGTTATACTGAAATTTTTAGTAAATTGTGAATTAAAAGATATTAATGTAGTTTCGATTCAAGTAGGAACGGCAGCTAAAATACTTGTTAAACTACCTTGATTTATATAAATTTTTAAACGTGCCGTTAACTGAACTTCCAAATTATTGTGTTGTTTTAAAAATAAAAAATATTTTTCAGTCTGCTTGTGAATAAAAGTCTAGAAGGAGGTTCAGTAATAAGTAAAGCTATTTTATTGAATAATTTTAATTTAATTAAAATAAAACTAAAAGTAGAACAATTAACATCAAGATCTAAAGTTTTTATTTAATAACAAAGTAAAAATAAATAAATAAAATAAAATTTAAATGGAGGCTAGCCCTCCATAAATATAAGCTGTATATAAGTAAGTACATATCTTGAACTGCATATTTAAAAACTAGCTCGAGTTGGCATTTATTGTACAGAACAAATTTGGAGTTTAGATAATATTAGTAGTACCAAATTGAAATGATCATACATATAAAACATTTTATGGTTTTCCATTTCTTAAATGTTAAAATGTTCCTTAAAAGTGCTAAATTTTTTCGATTACTTTATTGGCCTCTATCATATCCTCCATTCTTCTTGTCCATATCTTGTTACTACCAATTCCCTTGGATGTATAGATACATATACAGAGTCCAAAAATGGGATATTTCTTATGTCAATAGTTACTGACTAAACCTTCATTTCTTCATTTCTTCGGGGCTGTAAAAAATAGTTCCTGTGCCGGTTTCAATTTGTGGAAAATTGTTTATTACATTGTGTCGTCAAATTACTGCCACAGTGACGTCAACAGGACGAGATTACTGTGATTTTCCACTTTGGCTAAAATTCAGCAATCTCATCAAAAATGGAAAAATCACAGGAGTCTGAGAAACAAAAAGGTGACAGCTCTCGAGGATTTTTAGCAGAAATACGAGGGTGATATTTTGTGTGTTCTATTAAGGGTCTGTTTCACAATGTCCAACTAAAGTGCCAAATAGTTATGCAATAGATAAATTATCCGGAAGTTTAAACCTAAGTTTAACTAACATTGCGTTTCACAATTATCAACTTCATATTTTTATCTGCTGAATACTTATTCAAGGGTTTACAATGGAATGAAACATAGTTGGCATTAAATAAATGTCAATTCATTTGGAATTCACTTTTTAAGAAAAAATCTCATTGTTTGCGCTACTTCTAAATTGGAAATTGCGGAAATGCAGAAAAAAATCTTAGCTGAGGAGTTTGAGAATACAAGAAGGCAATGGAGTTTTGAAGAAAAAGAAAGAGAAATGCAACAGAAACGATGGGATTTTGAAGAAGAGGGACGAGAACACAAACGGAAAATGTGGAATTTAGAAAAAAAATATTATTGGATAAACATGAAAATAAATAAATGATCTCAGGACCAAACATTTTATATTCTTAAAGCAATAAAATTGACTTGACTACATATATTTATCTTAACAGTGAAGCAAAATAGTCATTTATTAAATTATTTCGCACAGTATTATTTTCTGCGCTGTTCATGAAGTCTTCATGATCGTCTTGTAGGTCATCATCTTCATTATGATTCTGTTGGTTATATTCAAATTGGTCCTCTTGCATTTCAATAGCGATATTGTGCAATACTGCACATGCTACTATTACAGGCTGAACGATACGACTTGCAGAGGATTTGCTAATTCCAGTGAAATCTCCGACTACGTTGAGAAAACTTCCTGTGGCATAAAATCTTAAAGTCAATAAAAGACGATCCATCGGCTTGATGGCATGATTTCTGAAATGAGAATGCATTGTGTAGCATTATGGAATTGCAAGTAATATATTGAAAAATAAAAATAAACACACATTATTATACCTTTCTGTAAAAGTAGAGATGTCGTTTACAATCAGTGAAAAGACATAATTCACAGCTTCTTTGGTGAGTCTGAATCGTATTCTAAAATCAGCATCATCCAGGGTCTCCATATAGTTTGGGCGATTTCGGAGTACGGGATGCCTGCGTGGTCTCTCTAATCGGTCGAAAAAATCATCAAACTCGTCCTCCGTCATATCAAATATGTCCATTTTAAACGAATATTACACAAAAACACCGCATATACTCGGAAAATCACTAAATTTATTGACATCTGTTTTAAAACAGATGTCAAATAAGTTATCTATCACATAACTGTGTTATTTGCCACTCAATCTGACCTATAAGTTATTCAGGACTTTATGTGATGGTTAGCCCTATTTGATGATTGTGGAACGAAAACTCAGCGTTTATTTATGAAATAAGTTTCAAATAGCTTATTTGGCACTTTAGTTGGACATTGTGAAACAGACCCTAAATAAATTAGTATACTTGTGTGGCGGTTGCAACAAGCAAGCGGTGAATTAAAAAGTGAAAACGTAGCAGGCCACGAGATGAAGTTTTTGTTATATAAAATGGAAAATATCAGTTTAGGAATTGATTCCGGCCGGTAAGGATTTAAATTAAAAATTAATGATAAAAGTTAATACAACACTTAAATTAACAAATTGTAAATAATAATAAAAGTGAATATAAAATAAAAGGAATAAATTGTAAAATATTGTAATTTAAATAAAATATAAATGGAGGCAAGCCCCCCATACTTGCAAAGCATAATCTCGTGTATTTGATTGACTAAAACTTCAAGGAATTGTATGTACATACTATGTATGATATAATTTATAGCCTTTTGTTTTCCACTATCGTTGTAATTTCAATTTTATAATTTTCTTTTTTAAAGAAACTTCTACGCTCCTTTTCGTGTTAGAGAAATACTATGCAAACAAAATTATAGATATCGAGTTCCGAGTTCCCGGTTTAAAAAAAAAGATTGGAGATATAAAAATGAATGTTGAAAGACCAGCCTGCATTGAAATATAATGTTGTAACTAAAAACATGTTTAAAATATAATTTATTAATTTAATTCATTTATAAATAAAATTAATATTGGTAATTAATTTTGATTTTTTTTATTAGTCTTTTCCACTTTTTATTGAGAGTAGGACAAGAAAGAAGATGTAAAAAGAAGAACGTCGAGCTTATCTCCTCTTCACTTTTCTTATTTTGTGTATTTTTAGTACGTGTCTGCTATTTTTGTCTTCATTCAATTGTGATGGATGGTTCATTTGCTTTTGTTCTTAAATAATTGTGCTTTTTTCCGAATAGAAAATGAATTCGCAAGTCCTTTGAAATGATGAATTGACACGCATCCTTAAGACCCCGTTTACACTAGCGCAAGCATGCCTCAGTGGCATGTTCTCTTGCTTTCCTGAAAATGAGCGTCGCATTTACACTAGTCATGTGCATTAGTCAATTCTGAGCTGCCTGCTCAGTTGAAAAGCGAACACTATCATGACCCGTTTACACCTTACACACACACACACTCTCAATTTCCGCCCGGTCATGCATCAGGCAGCCTCAGAGACGGTTTGCTTCATGACTGCCTCGTCCCCTGCCTCTCCTTCGTTTCTTCCGCAAATTGTGACGTCACCGGCATGCCACTGCAGCATGCTTGCGCTAGTGTAAACGGGGTCTAACATTAATAAACAAAGTTATTTGATTGCAGATGTGGCGAATGTAGCAAATACTTTTTTTAATTCCCCCATTTACTTTTCATTATACATGTCTGTGGAGTTGGTCGGTAGGGGTGAGTAGTTTCCATAGAGACCATTTTTTTATGTAGAAGTGTTTTATATTGGGAAGTAAATGCATAATGGCTTTATGTAGTAAATTAGTGTAGTTTGATAAATGTTTTTGTTTTACAAATATAATATAACAATAAAAACAGAATACATAACTTATTAATTTAAACGAAAAGAATACATACATATATGTATGTAGGTAGTTTTAAAACCTAAGCTTATAAAAAATAATAGGATTTCAAGCCGCCTTACAGATAATTAAATTTCTTTATAATACTTTTAACTATGAAAATGCTGCATATACACACATACATATATGATTACTAATGAGCTCAGTAGTTTTGTTAAATTCAGATAAATAATCGCTAAATCAAAAATATATGTATGTATGTATTAATATATAAGAAAAATGATGGTATGGGGTATGGGGTATGGGAAATAAATACCTCGAGGGCTGGCATGGCGACGTGATTTTGTTGTTTAGTATTTGTAGAATTAAAAATTTTAAACGTATCACTTAAAAAGTGTGTTCGGTTGGAGAAGAAGTACAATTTATTGATCAAGTTAATAAATACTATATTAAATTTACTTCATAAGTATTTTGTTTTTGTTTAGATTTTTAAATATGACTAATATTCCATATCAAAAAATAAAATCAACTCCAATAACAAAAGGTTTCGTTATAATTTTGTTCGTTTACAAATGGCAAAGATTTTCTTTTGAATTCTACAAAAAGTAATTCACACATCTTTCAACCCTGGTACCTGGATCGGAGTAAGACAAACGATCCCCAAGCCTAGCAGCGTTACAGTTGAACCAAAGAACGTATAACATAAAGAACTCGCATCACGAACAACAAAGCTGAGCTGAAATTTTTCTTCTAGGGTTCTACCAGCAGAACCCTACAGTCACCTACATTTATTTCATTTCTCGCGCCAGCTCAGAATATCGTTCGCCGTTCGTTTTCCGAGAGCTTTCGTTGCCTATGCGCATGCGCCTTACTTTGGGCTGTTGTCGGGTTTTTTTGCTATATGCTTCCAATTTTTTGTTTACAAAATTTTAGTTCGAACTAATTTAAGGCCGAGTCCAACAATAAATCGTTTATCGAAATCGATTTAGGCGAATAATTACATTTTCGTTTGAGAAATTTCTTGATTTACAAAACATTTTAAAACGAATTAGTTAACGACATATTGAAAGCAATCAAGACATTTTTTTATTATAAATATTCATATTATATAAATTAGTATTAAAAAATTATTCCACATTTCCGCGTTTTGTTAATTTTTGAATATCAATTTAAATATTTTAATTTGAATTTTCAAATTCTGACTCAATTCTAAACAGAAGCAAATTAAAAAATAACTTTCTGAACATTAGCCGCTACTCCTAATGTTTTTTAACAACCCTAAACATCCTTATTTATACATGTTGAATAACGCACCTGAATTTCTTAAAATAATCAAAAAAATTCTTTCTAAGCTGATGTCTAATTTCCTTCCCGTTTCCAAGAATCCCATCATGTTTATCAGGCAAAGGATCGTAGCACAGCCACAGTGCGACGGCTCGAGAAGAAATTCGCTTGCGGCTGCCTACATGCCCACACGAACGGTGGCCTACAAAATTTTCTCTGATTCTTTGCTGAGGTTTTGCACGCTTTCCCTTCACATCTTCCCTTCGCATCCGGCGAGCTGAATGATTTTCGACTAGGTTTTGAGCCTGATGCGAGTTCTTTATGTTATACGTTCTTTGGTTGAACATACTACTTAAGTGCCAGGAGGGTTTTTCGCTGGCCTTTTTCCCGACTCCTTCGCCTAATCCCTCGGCGCAACTGGCTGCTTGTCGCCGGCTCTATTTACTCTTTAAAACCCAAGAACGTTCATGTCGCCCCTTTTATTACTATTGTCTGTGCGACCCTAATTAGTTTCCAATATAGGATACTTCCCAGCAAACATGGCGAAATGAAAAAGAATCGCTTTCGTATAACCTGGAAGATAAAATATTTCGCCGATGATATCGCCTACGTATCGCATTCCTAACTTCTGCCGGGAGAAACTGTTACCCCGAAGGCGATACATCTTGACGAAACGAATGCGTTTCTTCCTGGCGATACGAAGAAGATGAGTAAGAGCAACTTGCCATCGTTTCTTCCTGACGATTCTTTGTCGTATCGAATGGAAGAAAAGAAAGTGTTTCATCCGGATGTTTCTTCTTCTTATCCTCCCGAGGCATTGCCCAAGAATCATCCAAATGAAATATTTGCGATTAAGGGAAAAGAAGGTATTTTCTGAAGGGTAACCTACGGAGAGTTGCTGAAACAAATTACCTATTATTTTTTGATGCAGGCAGGATAATGTAAAATTGTATTTTATTTAATCGATTTACAGATTGTTTTTCTTCATATAAAACTTTTATACTCAATGTTCTTTTATTAAAAACAATTTTATTCATGTGTCCTGAATTTTTCGCCGGAATGATTTCGCATTGATATCTTCTAAGTGATAAATGCAAAACAGCTATTGCCTTCTCTTCTTCCGGATTAAAAATAAACGAAAAGTTTCGTATGATTTCATTTATTGTTCGCCTTGGCTAACCAAAGAAGAAACCATTTCAGCCTTTTCGCCTACATTTCTACCTGAGGATAGTTTGGCAATATCATCCAGATTTCGCCGTGGCGATTTTTCTCCCAAATGTTTGCTGGGTTTGTTCGCACTCTAAACCGAAGATGCATGAACATTCTTGTCGCTTTCAAAGCAGCCCTTTACATCATTACCTAGTTTTTGTTTATTTATACGAGTAACTAGGTTAAATTCAAAACCAGTTCAATTGTGAAATTAATAACCAAGTCTTTGTTCAATCTATATTTATTCCTCCTATATAAAAACAACTAAGACTTTTGTTACTTTATTATTGAGTTATTATTTGCAGCATTGCGTTATGGTAACAAAATTGTAATAATATATCTTGTCTTTTATTGAATCATGTTAAATTATTTTGATGAATTAAATTACATTGAAATTAATTTCTATTCGCCACTTTTGACGAAATTTAATGGTTCTGTTAACCAAGTTTACTTGTTTGAGACTAGACGGATCAATTTTAAGAAAATACCTTGTTATGCTTAAAAATGAATCATATTAACGAATATTTTGGTTATAATTAACTTAAAAGACAAAGTCAAAATCAACCAATTTAGTTTTGTTCAACATACATAGCCGAGAAAACAGCTTTGTTGAAATATCTTGTCATTTTGGTTAACTCAACTTGATTCTGGTTGGTTCAAACTACGTTTTTGGTTAAAAAATTAACAAAGTCAGTTTTGTTGTATCTATCTGTATTATTTTACTCAGTGTAATCTGAATTTAGACTCTGGTCTAACTTAATTTACCTTTATGACTTTAAATTGACCTATCCTAATCTGATTTAATTTTAATTTAATTCAACTAGTTTAATTTTAGTTTGTACTAATAATAGTATTAGCCGCTATGTTCCGTCTTTATTTTAGTATTTCTTAGCAATCGCCATAAGACTCATGTCGATTGTCGAACTATACCAGAAAGAAAGAAATAAATAAATAAATCGTATTGTATTTGATTTTAAGATCTAATTTTAACTTCAGCATGCGTAAATTAACTTATACATCACATGTGATCCGTAGTCGTTTAATAAATGAATATGAATTTCCAAATATGAATATTCCTTGGAAATTTAATAATCTATCCAGGGTCCCTTTTGGAAGCGGAATTAATTAGCCACATTTACCTGAGGGCGATGTGGACCCATTTAGAATCACTCAGAAGAAATTTCGGTTAATTTCTTAAGTTTCCATTCCGCTTAACACTCTCCCGGAAGAATTGAAAAATCTCCAGGTCTCTTTGACCCCAATAGAGCTGAATGGGCCCAAGGCCACGAAAGCTATCAGTCACTTTTGACTGGATATAGCCAGGTCTGAGCCTTTGCTCACTTTATGAAATGAACTCTGCCAGGTAATATCAAAGGCAGACGACGACCACGGGGAGTGAGACGTCTGTTCTATTGGGGATTTCGCCCTAAGCTCGAATTTCCTTTTCAGCACATTTAACCCATCATCTTCTAAAGGACTTACTCTTGAGCCTTTTGTACTGCCAGTGTTGTTTGCTTATTTACCTTTAAGAAACTTAAAGCTTCTTAGCTCCATATTGTGGCGAAGAAAACGAAACCCCCACACTCACCTACTCCTCCCAGGGGAGATTCCCGAGGAGCTGAACTGATGGCCTGGACGCCTTTCACGTTGGCTCCTCCTGTCCCCTAGCTTTTTGCCATGTT
The DNA here is from genome assembly GCA_933228815.1 of Machimus atricapillus. Classification (NCBI taxonomy): domain Eukaryota; kingdom Metazoa; phylum Arthropoda; class Insecta; order Diptera; family Asilidae; genus Machimus; species Machimus atricapillus. The sequence goes on along the minus strand of OW121787.1, from coordinate 25,550,683 downwards.
GACGGTGACGTTCTCAACTTGCTTGTCTAGGCAACTTTCTTGGTGTGTTAATTTCATTTAACCAAGATGTGATTTACGCCTTGAGAGTCCGCAGGGCACACCTACTCACATAGCTCTTTTGCACAGGACGCCTTCCTGGCTGCTCCCTGTTCGTTCCGTTGTTTTTGGGGAATTTAAATAATTTCCGGTTGGGGTTTCATCCCTGAAATCTTACGCAGCCTAATCAAGTTTTTTGAGCACTTCTGGACTCCATTAAGAGGTGGCTCTGCGAAATTTAAAATTCCCCTTAAGGCCTCCGCTGTCCTTTTGTCGGGTCTCCATAATTTGCAAATCCAAAACCACAAAGCGCTGCTGCGAATATCATTTTCAGGTGATTTAAGCTTACATCGCATTTGCACCGATGAAAGCTCACACGCTGCAAAAACCCGACAAAAAGAAAGGGTTAAACTAAAAAAAGGAGCCATTAAAAGAGTGCAAAGAGGTGCTCTGAATTCCTGTTGCTTATTGCACGTAGGAGGAGCGCCTAGTCCCCCGGCCGCACCACCGTACAGCCCTATAAGCCCCAACAGTTCAGACGGTTTCATTCCCTACGTCTCCCGGTAGATGATACCAAACCCGGGACTCATTCTTGATATAGTCAGGAGCAGAAACTTATCCGCCTGGAAAAATGGGAATTTTTGTAGCTATCCAGAGCCAAGGAATAATTCCGGGGGTACATAAAGCAGCAAATGGATTTATGAATGAGCAAAAAAAAAGTGTTGACAACATCCTGGTATCATGTCATAAGGAAAGCTACTTCCGAGACAGCACGGCTTGATTTAGGTTTCTTTTTTCCTGCTGAGTCGACCAGAGCAGAGGTTGTCTTCTCGTTTTATCGCTGAGTTTTAACAACTTTGATTTATTTATTACTGAGGCTTGCCGCCGCCGACCAAATCTCTATGAATCCTCGTTTTACTGAATCGTGCTGGTCAGCCCTAGAACGAGTGGGCAGATGTTGGTACTTTTGAAATTATATTTTAAATTCTTTGGTAGTAAAACACTTAATACCATACCTGTTCGGTTTAAAAGCGAAAGCACTTAAATATTTGCTGAGTACCTGTCATCTTAACTAAATTAAATTAAAACACAGTAGATTAAATACAATATCTGAGAAAAAATATACTGGATACTTTAAAAAACTGGCTTGTTTTATATTTTTATCAAAAAAAAAAGCATTAACATAAACGAACCTATTTAGGTTGCGCCAAAATGACAAGTTATTCAATAAAACCTTGAAAACGGATTGTTTCCCATAACTAAAATTAATTGATTAGTTTCAACTTGTCTTTAAATTATTACTGGATATTGCCTTTTAGTTTTATACCGGCGACACACGGTCGAGCTAAACTGACCATTTGCCGCAAATGATCATTTCTATGACCTTGTGTCACCCTCCAAATGCTACTTAAGAGGCTTGAGTTTCATTTCGAAGCTCATTTCTTAAGTAGCTTGTACCACAGATAAAATAATATACAGATGCAGAATGGCGTACTTCTGTAGCGAGCAGCAGCCAACTCCTTGTAGCCAACTAAACTTTATTCCTAGCCAACTAGGCTTTCTTCTTTAGCTATGTTCAAACTTGTTTTTCAAACTTAAATTCCAATAACCACTTTATTTTAGTAATATAAAAATATTTCGTGAATTTTAATATAAAGAAATTTCCGTTTGGTTTAGTCTCTCACAAAAGATTTTTTCTATCTTCCAATCCGTCATCGCAATCACGAAATTTTAAAGATGTTACTTCCAGAGCCAAATTATTAACCATTTGATTTAATTTAAAAATTTCTGAGGATAAATTTGTTAAGACGTAAATAATATTACCATCATGCTGAGAAGAGAGAGCACAAACAGAAGGTTTGTTACTCATGTGGCGGTACCTGATGTTGCATGTGTGAAAGCAGGCTATGACTATTTTGTGAAAATTGTAGTAGGCCTGTCGTTTTGTTTTTAGAGAATATTAATTTAAAAAATTCAGTTTCGGTTTGACATTTGTGTAAAAAGGTTGAATTTTTACAGTCAAAAACGAATAAAGTCAATTGAAGAAAATGAAAACGACAATAATTACCTGGCATCAGCCTTAATAAGCTTAGCCCCAAAATATTTTCGCGATAATAGCTCCAACGCGTCATTCAATGATATTTTCTGCAACACTTTTGATGCGAAAACTGTTATAACAATTTCAAAATCATTCCGAGAATTTTCCAGCAGCAGAACAATTCTTTTATACTGTTCGCATGGATAATTCGGGTTATATAATGGAGCTGAAAAAGGAGCAACTTGTTAGAACACATCCAGTCAATAGAAACGAAGTCCTACTTTCTGCATTTATATTTTTTATTTGCATTCCTAGGGTATTTCGGACGTAAAAACCACAGCGTGATTTGGTGTAAATGAATAATACAGTAAAGGTTTTCCCGAAATGGGCTTTCAGCTTGACGATCTCATTTTTCCGGATGTGAAGGACTACTTTCTGACTATAATTGTTGCACTTTGGCGCCACTATCCGCATGCCCTTAGTCATGAATAAAACCTTCAAAACAAATAATGAATGTATTTGGAGATTTCGCACTTTTACACATTCCTTCTTACATCTTCTTTGGGTACATAGTAAAAACTATCAATTCTAATCTCTTGGAATCTTATTGAAATAAGCAATTTTTCTCCACCAATGTTTTCCCGAACTTTGGCTGCGATATCGCGACCCGCCATACAAAATTTTTCATTACATGATATGAAGCTTCTTGTTGTTTAGAAGTTCTTTGGTAATACTTTATTTTTATTAATAAAACTCTTCGTTGACGTTGACGTTAAAAGTCTGATTTCACAGTTCACAAAGGCTACTTGCCGACTTGCCGTGTGTCACCCGGATTTCTTAAGTAGTATTTGATGCTTAAGTATAATTTGGAAATGATCATTTGACATGGCCGTGTGTCGCTGGTATAAGTGTTCTTTTGTGGTCGCTATCCGGTGCTGAACAAGAACACTACAAAAGAACGGTCCGGAACGACAAACTGTCAAAGCAAAGCTTTCAAGCTTTCCTTCGACTTCTACACATAGCGCCACTGTGTTCAATAGAACAACTAAGTGAACAGAACAAGAAATTTGTTCTGTTTAACGTAGAGAACACAGCAGAACAACCAAATGTATGGGCTGTTCTGCACAAAGACCACAAAAGAACGCAGCTAGTATCTCCTTGTTTAAGTTTATTTTACGAAGAAAGTATCTAAATTTGCAATATGACACCTCCAAATGTAATTTAAAGATCCGTAGGGCAAATATCTTTAAATTGCATTTGGAGTGTCATATTGCAAATGTAGATACTTTTTTAATTTTAATTAATAATTAAGTCTTACATTAAACGAAAACCTGTGTAAATTTTTACATCTGTAGGATATCATCTGCTTGTAAACTATACGATTATACCGCAGAAAATATTTTGTATTCCAAACCTGCCGAAGCATAAATTTTAGCGAACACCGTTCAGATAAATTAATTTGCTTACACAATCAACTTGATTAATGCGACGAATGAAACGTTCATATACTTTACCTTGTCCAACTTGTCATGGATGTAAACCCTCACCGGCCTGCAGAGAAATAATTCCCGGAGTAAACGTTAGAGAACACTGCTTTTATTTATCACATACGCACATTAGCAAAATTCCAGGAAATTTTAATAAAATATTTTGATTTCATTTTTGCCGACACGTTGGTTTTAAAGGAAATGGCAATAAAAATAAAGGAAATGTATTGGAATTATATCAATTTCAAAGGATGAGTGAGTGTGCCCTGCACAGGTAAATATTTGCCAGGTGTGGATTTCGATTTCACTGTTTTTTCAGAAATGAAAATATAAAATTCGTTGTATTATTGCAAATGGAATTAATCGATCGTGGGCACTTAGTGGTAAACTGATTTATAAAATACATAGGATATTTTGGATATTCGGAAATCCAAATCAATAAACCATTGCAATTTTCAGTGTTATATTAAATTTTTTGCAGGAAATATAATAGAGTTTATGGGACAATTCGCGAATCAATGAAACGTACTCTAGAATCAAATTATTGGAATATGTTGGAAGCCTGGGAGATATAGTTTCTATTGAATACCCACTTGCCTGAAAAGGCATTTCGTAATATTGAGCTCTGTATTGAGAAGCGCTTTTCAGGAAACAAAGTGTTTACCAGGGTCCCGGCGACTTTACTTTTAAAGTGATGTCATCTCAGTGAGCCTTCCTCGCAGGATGCTCTTTCATCTTCTTCAATTCCTTTGCAGCCAAAGGCTAGGGAAAAGAAATTCAATGTCATTTCAAACATCCGATAGCGCCAAGGAGATATCGCAAAGAGAACTTTTATTATATGTCCTGCTTACCCTTATCTCGAGCACATGCTAGAGATCCCGAAGGCAAGGGGGTGATATGGACCAATTCCAACCCCGGTTCTCACGTTTCCTGGATGGCAAGGCTGAGGTGTGGTGGTGTATTGGCGTTTTCCAGCATCCCTGGACCCCCGCATCCATTGATCTCCTCGTCGGACCCGGACCCGGACCTGGATGAGAGTATATGTGAGGAGGAGTCTATCGTCTATCCCCATACATACATTACACATCGCTCGGCCTTGTGGGATAACAGAAGTGGCCACGGAGGGGTTCTAACTTCGTTAATTTTACCCAGTGAGCGTCTATGGATGGGACCGGGAATAGCTTTGGTCCTCTGATATTATGGCTTTTCCTCCGAATTGTGGTAGCCGTCAAGAGTCATTTCTTATTGCGATAATAGAAATCTGGGTGAGTCTCATTTTTTTGGTATTACCACTGAAGTGAAATCGCATTATTTTGTTTCCGAAAGAGATTGCTTTGTGTTCGAGTGCATTGGACGGTGAATTGCACTACTTTCCCAAATAATGAGATTTCTGAAGTATCGAGAAAATTTAATTTTTAACTGACCTTAATTCTCTTTTATAACCTCAAAACGATTAAAATAACTTAAAATCAATTTCGGCCAAGTGAAAATACGCTTATCGAATAGAATTTTTAACACTTCTAGTAAGTTATTCATTCGTGGCTGCTTTTTACATATACGTATTATATGTAGTAAGCCCAGCCATTTATTGCAAGAGTTATTAACGCGTTTATAGGTTCATTAACAAGTAGGGGAGAGGAGGGCATAATGGGGACGTTAAGGAAAATACACAGTAAAATAATCAACGCAATGTATTTGTTAATTAAAACTAATCACAACACTTTGGTTACTTATTAAACTATCATTTGGCATAGAATTTGGTGATGTAAATAATCATATGACGTTATAATTTTAATTTTTTGAAACTATAATGAAAACCCCATCGTGCCCCAGGGTAGGGGCAGTATGGGGTACGTATTTATTTTGCGTCTTTTTTGGGTCTTCTGTTTCTTAGAGTTCTTCTTTAACTTGGGGTCATTTGGATTAGAACACTTCTTCGTTCTCTTAAGTTGTTCTCGTTCTTCTAACTCAATTTTGTAGGGGGTTGAAGTGAGAGCAACAGTTTTCCCTCGGCGATAGTTTTTTCTCGTTTGGTTTCTTTGTTCGACTGTCGGGATCGCGAGAATTTCTTGAGGCGAAGCATTTACAAACGAAGTTGTCAAACCACGACATACTTAAAACAAAGTATTTTCTATTATCAAATGAACAAGAACGATCCTTCAGGTAATTTACAAAACAGGGGCATAATGGGGACAATGGTTGCGGAGCATAACGGGGTACCCCATCGTACCCCGTAGCCATGTCCCCGTTATGCCCCAATTCTCACATTATTTAAAATAACAAACCAAATAAAATGAGTGACGGTTAGAGTATTTTTGTTCAAAACATATCAATAAGTAATATATCTGCAAAAACAAAATAAATACATGATAGTAGCGACATAAACAGTTACCTTTTTATATGCGTATTCGTAGTCACTCAAAATTACATAAAATTACGTTGAGAATCGTTTTTTGTTTTAAAAATCAAACGCGTGCAGTCTAGTCGCCGGTCACTGTCAGACTAAAGAGAGATACAAAATGGCTACCTATTAGCGAAAACGAAACACATCTAGAGCGTATAGTTTTTTGTAAATGTGGGTGGCCCCGTCGTGCCTCGCGTCCCCGTCATGCCCCCCTCTCCCCTAAATCTGTCATATAGGACTGAAATATTCAGTAAGCGATTTATCCTCGGTGGCGTATAGGAATTATTTAATGAATTTAAAAAATTTCTAAAATACTGCGATTCAACGACAGTTAAGGGAATGTTACAGCCAACGAGAAATTCAGTAAGCCGTTCGTCGATCTTATCATCTTCATCTCTTTTATTTTCAGAAGTGGTGGGAGTGCTCCTTTGAATGCTATAAGACAAAATTTGGCTCGTGGATGATTCTATATTTGTTATAAGCAGGTTTGAGATGCACTCGTCGTTTTGGGTTATGAGCTCTTGGCTTATATCTTCTTCGATGTTTTCTTCTCCTTCCTCATTAACCATTTTCTGGAGAGAAAAAACATAGCAAAACTTGTAAAAGTTGTTAATTATTTATAAGGCCTTTTTCGAAAAAAAAATGTTATTTTTCGGAAAAGTTAAATATGATCTTAAATTATTCTATATCATTTAAGTGTATGTTTTGTTTACAACTTAGATTAAATTACTTATACATACATATATCGTTTTATTGTCAATATTTCAGAGTTTCAATTGTATAAAGTTTGAAAGTGTTAGAAGTTCATCGAATTTCGGAAATTGCAAGTGGTCTTAAACTTTTCTGTAAAGTTTAGCTTACTAGATTTAATAGGAAAAGTGCTAGAGCTATTAGAAAATCACGAAAAATAAAGAAAATATTTATATTTTCAGCACGCAACTAGCACTTTCAATAAATGAGTTCTCAATCGATTTATCTTAATAACGGCCATACGCTATGTGGCATAATTAAAGTATGCCAGGTATCCAGAGCAACATAATAATCAAGAAATAAAATGAAATATACCTTCTTTGTCGAAATTTGCTATCCCACGGGAATTTCGCTGGGATAAAAATATCCCATATGTTAATCCATCGCAGAATCTACCTACATACCGAGTTTCATTTAAATTCATTCAATAGCACACAAGCAGAGAGAAAAAATTTTTCGAAATTGTTGATTTGGCCTCCATATGTGTATACCAAGCCTGGGCAAATTGAATTACTTTGTTATTTCAAAATGAATTAACCTAATTATTTCAAATAATCACTTATTTCAAAATGAACTAACTCTAATAACTGCTTCAATTCGAAGTATATATTTTATTTTTGATAAATTGAGTAATTATCGATAAAGCTTTAGGGTTGCAATATGCAAGGCATTATGGTCGAATAAATTAACCAAAAATTATTGTGAAAACAATTAATGCCTGCTTTATAATATTGAATTATTAATATCTCAAAACCTTTCTCTTTGACGTTTCAAAAATAAAGAATATTGTTTTCCTTTTAAGTCACAATAAAACTCGCCACTCGGTAAAAAAAATAAAACATTTAGGTACCTAACTGTTTGTTTTTTTAGCCGACGTTCCCAAAATATATTTTGGTAGAAAGTAAAATGCATATAAAATAGATACGGTGGATTCGTGGGGGATCGTAGAGGTTTTCATTACATGTAAAATTAAAACTTAAAATGCTTCTGTAAATATAAATATAATTGCGGCTTTCGAAATTTTTAAACTTCAAGTAGATGGAATTAAAATTAATATCATCTATATAATAAGTAGGCAAAGACAAAACAGTTCGGAACCATTTCCTCCTCTGTTTGTCAACCGATTTTCTTTTTTTTTTTTTTGGTAGCTATTGCTGAGCTTTAGTGTTATCAATAAAAAAATTTTGGTAACAGAGCGTTATTAATTATCTATAAATAAAATAAAATATTTATTTTACGTTCATACTGCTAATTTCAAACACATAGTAACCCCAGTAAAATGTCAAATAAAAATAAAGTGACATAATAAGTGCTGTGACGTCAATCAATTTTCAAGTGTATATTTTCCTTAAATTTTCAATAATGATTATGTATGATCGAATTTCGACCACTGGGGCGATCACTAGTATACATAATTCCAGTTTACGAGAACGGTGATTTCGAATTTGTTACCTATGAAAATGTTTATTGTGTAAAACTTGGTTAAATTCATAACTTTATGATATTGATAAAAATTAATTGCATTTCATGTTGTATATGAATGTTAAGATTTATAAAACAAAATTGAATTTCACGACATTTTCCTGGAGCGATAACCTACTTGAGGAATGTTGATTATAAAATATATTGTCAATATTTATAAATTCAAGATAGTGACCTTTCAGTTTTAAGTATTATGTTATAAAATTTTAAATGATATTTTCTAAATAGACACTCTATTTAAAAGTTATAAACGAAATTAAAAATTTCCATTTTCTTGAAATGGAACCTACCTGTTCCACGACATCATCTTTCAAAAGCACCCAGAAATTTATGATGATATTGAAATTTTGGTCGGTTATCGACGCATATCTTGAGAATAGTCAGAAGTGTTAACCTTCCCTAGCAGTCTAGTGGAGAGTTCGAAATGACCGCACAATTATTGTAGTAAAACTTTCATGACGAATAGTGGGGTAATTATAGTAGTTAGGACTTGATGGACAAAAAAAGCATCGCCAAAATCACGACGTAAGGCAAAATACTGTATCTAAAAGTTAATTAATTTTAAACGATTTTCTTAGGGTCTGTACTTTTATAGCCCGTCTAAGTCACGTAAAGCAAAACGGATCAATCTGCATTGAAGTGATTTAATCCTGTTAATGAGCGTAAATTAGAGGTGTGACCAAATCTGACCGGCATACTCGAATATAGCGGCCTGACAAAGAAGAGTTATTTAGTAACGTAGGAGTTAGAAAATTCCTAAGATTAATGTTGACTTTGTTAATAGTAGAATTAGTAGAAAATTTCGGTTCACCTGATACCACACAATCTAGGAGAGTTGAAGGTATGTGAGAAGATGATCGATTGGTTTTTAGTTACATTGAGGTCAAAAAAGTTTTATATGCACCTCATTGTTTTCAAAAAAATATTGAGCAGGGTATTGCATTGGCGCAAAGTGCCCGCGGGCCCAGATGGTTAGAGAATCGAAGCACCAATTCGTAGGTTTCTGGTTCAAATCCTGCCCTTGGTGAAAGATCTTGCTATCTCGAGTAATTATATATGATTTAATTTCCCTTTATTCTAATTTTTACCCACGACGGAACGGAGCAGGTATATGCGTTTAGGGTGAGAGGTTGTTTGTGCACTCCAATGTTACCAAGTATCTCCAAAACGGTTTGACCGATTTAGATACGGTTTTCTGCAACGGGTTTGTGATTCATCGGCGATTGTTCTTAGATAGGTGTTATGGTGTTATCTCACCAGGGAACGCTGCGGTAAATCTTTTCCCATTTTTCGCTCGTTAGTAGGGGCGGATGTAAACGTCGTAATAGAAAAAGGATTAAATAAAATTTTAAAACGCTCCGACTAAAAGGAGGTAAGTAACCAAAGAAAATTCGTCGGGGGATGCCATTCCCTGCCCTGAAATGAACTAAAATACTACATGTAGTCTGTAGATTTGAGTTTTCGTAAAGGAAAAAGGGTTGTATTGTATTCTTCTCTTTTAATTTTAGTTTATTTTTTCTACGTGGAGACAATTATCCTTTTGTTCTTGCTGCCATCGAATCTTCCAGAAGACTAAACTAATAAAAACAACTTAACATGAAACAAAACTAGATGAAAGGCAAAGCCAACTATTGAAAACTGTAAACATTACAAAGTTTTAAAGTACAGTGAAAATTACTAACATGATTTTGAAGCTTTACAAATGTAGTTAAATATTTTCCTAATATTCTCCCACCTATTGAAATATCCAATTTTTTTGTTTTCAATATATACTACATATATAATGCTAATTCTTACATTTGCGCTCAATTGATACAACTAATGATACAATTCTATTAAAAAAATGAATGAAAACATGATAGATAAAACATACAAATTTTAAAATGTTTTAATCCATAGGCAGCTTATGAATTTTCGTAACAGATCTCTTATATATATATATATATATATATATATATATATATATATATATATATATATATATTTGCCATTGGCGGTTCTAATAGTGACGATTCGAACGATTTCATCAGATCCAGGATGTATTTTTTCAGTGCGACCAATTACCCATTTTGATGGTGGAACGTTATCATCAGCAATGATAACTAAGTCATTTTGCTTGAGAGATGGCAGAACTGTCTTCCACTTTGACCTCTTCCGCATCAATAAGTCAATGTAGGTAGCGCGAATGCATCTCTTGAACAATTAATTTCAATTAATTTGGAAATGATGTGATCTTTAGGAAGAATTTTAGGACGCTTGATGTTTGGGCAAAGATTTGCATTTTTCAATCGTCCTCCCACCCTTAAAATTTTATGTTCATCCATGTACGGAGTTAAACTAATTAAAGGGCTGTTTCTTGGTAAATTTTGATTCTTTAAAAGCCGTTTGATGTCTTCAGGAAAGGACTGTGACTGAACCCATTTAATGATAATATTTTCAGATTTGATAAGTTCCTGCCCTATGAGAAAACCCTTCAATTTGGCTGGAATATTTGATCAGCAATTTGTCAAGAATCGAATAGCATAACTTAAAATTCGAAGTAATCTTGACCGTGATGAGCAACGACTGAGTAGATAAGAAAATATATCAACCTCAACAATTTTGTGGCAAAGAATGAGGGGGTTTTTCCCTTGCTCCAGGTTGGTTTTTGAATCAATTGTATTTGAAGGCCATGTCGATGAATCTTGAGACAACCAGTAGGGACCACTCCACCACAGACGAGAATTAATTAATACTGTTGCACTTGTTCCCGTAGATGGCAGATCATCTGGATTGTCTTCTGAAGGTACGTGTCTCCAAAGATGCCTGGGAATTTCATCCAGAATTTTAGATGTTCTGTTTCCAAAGAAACTCCAACGCCTAGTAATAGGTATCAGACAACCAAGAAAGTACAATTGTTGAATCTGACCACGCGAATATTTCAATATTCTGGAGCGACAGAACTGCTATTGTTTTAACCTTTGTCATTTATTGAAATTCCTGAAGATGATTTTGCTGATCCATCAAAAACTACACGAATTTTGGGAATAGGTGCTTTCTTGAAGACTACGTGATGCGGTAAATAAAAATGTTTGTCGGATTCACATTCTTTAATTTCTGAATTTGGAGTTAATATCATGTGGCCTAAAGAGAGATATTCTTGCATGAATTTGACGTATTCCATTTTAAAAAACTGATCCTTATGGAAACGACGTTCGACAGATTGAAATCGCTTGATAGCATTGGATAAAAAGCAACCTAAATTAGGTAAGTCAGTTTTAAATGGAACTGAAACAACGTATCTTCCTTCTTGATTACGAACTGTTGTTGAACGAAAATGAGTTTCACATTTTTCTTCTACTTCAGTCAAAACATATCATTTTTGACTCACATCTTTTACTTCCCAAAATTTCTTCAAAGTTGCATCAATGTTAACAACGGTGTCGGCATATAATGTGATTGCAGCGTTATTAGGATTAGCCTGATTACCTGCTACAACCCAACCGAATGCCGTTTCTTGGGCTATAAAGCCATATGCTTCAATACGACCTTGATTTCCCTTAAAAATCTCAAAGAATTTATCAGCTCCAATTATAATATCAGTCGAATCAGGCACATTGAACTTAGGATCTGCCATATGATTTGTCTTGAAGTATTGTGAACTAAGAGAAGCATCTAGTTCCACATGAGGAATCAAAGAAGTTAATTGAGGCAGGATATAGGCGTCAATTATAATAGTCTCAGACTGATTGAAACGAGGTGATAAGCGAAGTGAAATCTTCTCTTTTGTGCAACCATCTTATTGCCTGCTACTCCATTGATAAAAATCCGAGCATTTTGGTTTTTGAGGCCTAAACGCTGAGCAAGTCTCTCTAACGCGAATGACACCTGGGAACCTGAGTCGAGTAAAATTCTGCATGGCTTAAATCTTCCGAAGTTATCCTTAACATTGGCTCTTGCAGTTGGAAGTAACGCCACTGAATGAAAAGATGATGTATGTACTTTCAGGACAATAAACATTGTAAGATTGAGTAAATGTGTTGAAAGATGATAATTCTTGAGAATTGGTTGCAGATATTTCGGGTTCAATAGAGAGTTCGAGCAAATTGCTGGCTGAAGGAGCAGACAACTTGTTTGGTACACAAACCAAATTAGTTGAGGGTTTCATAAAAATTTTCTTAGGAGAGTTGATTGCAGAAAACGAATGTGATGTTTTTGCATCATTTGTGATATGAAGAAGGGAATGGTGCAGCCTCTTGCAAACATTGCATCGATTTTTATAGCGACACATTTTAACTGAATAACCACGACGCAGGCAGTTAAAGCACAGCGAATTGTTGATGACAAAAGTTCTCTTTTCCTCTAACGATTTACTTCTGAATTTTGGACATTGAAATAATTCATGTTCTACAGAACAGCAGAGACATTTTGACGAAGTAACTGGAGTAATAGCAGACGTATGGAATGATTTGGTTGCCTGTATACTTTTACTAACTTCACCAGAAATTTCCACAACGTCTATTCAAGAATTCCAAAAAGCGATCAAAAGTAGGAAACTCAACCTCAACACTATCTTTGAACCATAGATTCTTGATTTCTGAATCAAGTTTTGTCAGTGCTATATGAATTAACCACGGGTCTTTGGATTCAGCTTTTTCTCCCAATGCCTTTAGCCCTCTAACTACTTCATCAAATGTATCGTAAATATTTCGAAATTGATTTGAAGATGATTGCGTTATTGAACGAATGTCGAAAAATGTTTTAATTATTGCTGATGCGACAGAGCCCTTCAATTGTACTAAAGTCTAGATTTACAGCAGCATTCCAAAGTAATTCACAATGTACACGGTACATGGACGTGAAAATCTCTACGTCTTGACTGGAAATTTTAGCAGGTACGAGTATCGCAGTTTCGATTTTAATACTTTAATTTTCATGAAAATTTTCAAGTATTAAAATCGAAACTGCGGTACTCGTACCTGCTGAAATTACCAGTCAAGACGTAAAGATTTTCACGTCCATGTACCGTGTACATTGTGAATTACTTTGGAATGCTGTTTGAAATCTAGACTTTAGTACAATTGAAGGGCTCTGTCGCCGTCGCCTAAATACTGAGAGCAAATTCATAGATTTCGGATTTAGCACCAAGTTTCTTAATTTGTTTATTCATGTTTTAATTTCCGGAACTGCCTGGATAACTACCGGATTTCTCCTCTAGAGCTGTAAATGCAGCTAATATTGAAAGATTGATACAATTCGTCTTCACCGGATAACGCGATTCTAAGTACCATTACTCTGGAATTCGTCCGAAACCGAATTCCACAGTAATGGTACTTAGAATCGCGTAATCCGGTGAAAATGAATTGTATCAATCTTTCAAAATTAGCTGCATTTACAGCTTCAAGCTTATTTTCGGTACAGTGCTGCATGTAGTAGTTATAAACAGTTGACCAAGGAAGACTAACGCCTTCAGCAGTCTCGTAATTTTCCATAACCCACGAAACCGTTGCTAGTGGAATTCTTGTTGCATACGGATACGTTATATTTGGAGCATTTTCAGAGTCATTAACACTTGCTGTGGTGGACGAAGGAGTTGATTTTCTGGAATATCAGTCATTTCCTCTGTGCTTACTGTTGTAAGTACAGATGTTTTGCAAAAATCGCCTCCTCCTTGAAGATTTCTTCGTTAATTCTTCGCACTTGAAGATATATTCATGTGTTGAAAATCCGGCTCGAAAGACCAATATTGATTTCAGTTTTCAAAAAGGAAAACGGATTGTATTTTTTAATTTTCGTTTATTTTTTCTACGTGGAGACAATTATCCTTTTGTTCTTGCTGCCATCGAATCTTCCAGAAGATGAAACTATTAAAAACAACGTAACATGAAACAAAACCAGATGAAAGGCAAAGCCAACTATTGAAAACTGTAAACATTACAAAGTTTAAAGTACAGTGAGAATTACTAATATGATTTTGAAACTTTCCAAATGTAGTTAAATATTTGCCTAACATAGTCTTTAATTGATATTCTCCTATTCTTAATTCAGGGCAGGGAATGGCATCCCCCGATGAATTTTCTTTGGTTACTTACCTCCTTTTAGTCGGGGGGTTTTAAAATTTTATTTAATCCTTTTTCTATTACGACGTTTATATCCGTCGTGGGTTTTTTCAAAATTTTTAATTTTATTTTTTTAAAAAAGAATTTATTTTTTGGTTTTTATGAAAAAATTGCTGAACTTCTTAACAAATTTTATTCTTTTTATGTTCCTTGAAAGTGGTCTTACTTAAGACTGATCTATCTTCTCTTAATCTTAATATCCTGGACTCAAAGAATTTGCTTAATTAACAACTTATCTTACTTCTTTTCTAGGTAAGAGAATGCTACTTGATACCAAGGATGTGGGACCGTCTGGATGGATCAGGTTCGTACAGCTACTTGATAATAAAGTATTGACGAGTGCGCAGTCAAAAATAAAGTTTTGAAGACAATTTCAATAACATGCGCAATAAAGTGATCGTTTAATTAAGGTGTAAAACTTGCGTGGCCCTGGAAAATCGAGCTGTCCCCGGTGGCCCAATTACCTGAACGGGATGTGCAGCGGCGAAAATAATAATTTCACGAGTCAGAAGTAATTAAGAGATAATTATCCGCTAAAGTCGTCATCACGTCGAAATCACTTCATCCAAAAGTTTTTGTGACTCTCGTGAAAGCCCTCAGCGCGGAAATGATTTTAATTTGGCCCCAAAACGGCACTTCTGGCGCCACCAGCACGAGAGATTGTCAGCGAGCGACGCCATGTTAGTGCCATTTTTGGAGAGCATGTTATGGCGCTTCCACCTCTATTTGCGAACACATCCATCGGGGCCCGTGCCCCATCCGCGAGAGGGGGAGCCCCGCTTGTTGGCAACGACGCGGACGGTACGGAGGCGCAGCACGAGGCAAGGACGGCATGCAGATCCTTATCGGGGGTGCTTCGAGTGTGCGTTTAACAAGAGAAACTTCATTCCACAACTTTGCCCTTAAATTAACGGTTCAAGCGGAAGCCTCCCTGTGGAGCATTTAGCAGCATCGGGACGCTTCCTCTTTCAATTGCACAAGTGGATGGGGCTAGCGGGCGGAGCGGACGGATTGCGGGAGCCCTCTCACCTTTCGTCCTTGCCGGCATATGCCGGAGCACCGAAACAGCTGCAGATAAGAACATCTCCCGGGAGACATCAGCTGCTGAATTGAAGGGTCTCCGGGTTGATTGGCTCAATTTGGAGAAACCCATGCATTCGCCGGTAGATGGCACTACTATGTGAAACGCTCGAGCAGCCCCTAGATGACAACTTTGATTTAAACAGTCCAGGAGGACTCTCCTGCACGTTCTCGAAGGCCCTCCACTCCACGGCGAAAGCAATTACTCTTTAAGGAAGTTGTGCTGCTGAGTGACGTTCATTGACAAGTGACTACAGATTAACAGTTACCTGATTTGCCACTAAGAAAACAGTTTACAGACTTCCGGCCGCGGCTCATCTCACCTCATCCCTAACCCAGTCGGAAGTCACTTTGTCACGTAGAACCCCCGAGGCCCTCTTATACTTTGTGTTGGGTTTCCCACCCGGCAAAATTAGCGCCAAATCCGCCCATAAATCTTCCAATGACGTCAATAAAATATTTTTCTTGTTACGCTTTTATTGGAGCCGCCAGGAGCACCCATCCGGCACTTCCTTGCACAAGACGTCGAGTGTTTTCGTCCTCCATAAGTTGCCAACATCCCTCGCTACACAGATGTGGCGCTTTCCGGGTGAAGGGTGGGTGGTGCGGGTGGCGGAAAGTCAACCGTTAAACACTTTACGGTTATTCCGAGAAGGTGTAGCAAATTGACTCATAAAACGGTCTTCAAAGACCGTTGGAAGGGATGAAAAAACTCACTGGGGAAGCGAGCGCGGGCTGAAACAACGGCTTTGTCAGTGTCCTTTTTTTTTATAGGGTCTTCGTTTCCGCTACTATGGTTGTGTGTATGTGTGCCCTAGCGTCCCGTTGTTGGGTGGATGTTTACTTCTGCCTTAGCCCTACTTAAGGGATCGGCATTGAGCTGTTTAAAGCGTCGCACTTCAAAACTTAGGGCTCCGTCCGAAATGCCCCCACGCCGCGCAGCTGCCGCCGCTGGGCACCCCAGGGACGAGCAATCACTTTATAAAAAGCAGGGTCTATTACGACGAGCGGTATGTGACGACGTCCTGACTCCGCAGACCCCCCCTGGAACTCTTTCGAGTAGGAGGCCGAATTTTATGAAGCTGTCGAGCTTAAAGGTATCTCAGCTCTTGAGGAGCAGCCCTGTGGATATCATGGCCACAAAGGAGCTGACGATGACTTTTTTTCATTATTTGTTTTCCTCAAGGATACTCTGGCTAGTTGTGTGGTCGGATGTCCTTCAAAGGAATTTCTAATGAATCCTGAGGAGATTTGCTGAGATCACAATTTGCCGTATGTCATAGGGCTTTTAGCAAATCTGTCGCAACGTAAACTTCACAGGTGCAAGGGTCGTGCCACATTTATGAGGTTAAAGTGACGATGTTTGATTTAATAATTTCTACCTCGAAAACAATTCTAAAATCGTCTTAGAAAAGGGATAATAATAGGATATTATGCAAAGGAAAGAAATAAGATACTATTTCAAAAAGAGAGGCTTGTCATTTTAGCCTTTTTACATTTATTGTTTATAAAACGGGTGGGGATGACAAACGAAATTTAAAAAAGATATACCTTAATTAAGGAGAAGGCTATTTCGCTGCTTCCCCTAGTTTGGATTTATGTTTCATAGGTTACATCGTGTTGAAGAAAAATCTTAATCATAGTTAAGTTTATCTCACTCACGCTAGAAGCATTGTTAGAAATATCAGACAATATCGTACCTTTATTTATTTATATAAACTTAAAATATTATACAAGAGAAACCTACAGCCAGTGGCGCAGCTTAGTAACGTTGTTTACGAAGTTTGACGCGCGACGTCTCCCGCTTGTTTGCTGACGGATTGGATCGTAAGGTGTATCGTTAGAAAGCTTGGAGCTTATCTAACAAGGTATCAACCAATATCTATCAATCTGAAAAGTAACTGAATTATTTTATTGTTCTGTCTTTTTTTCACCCGGAATATAGAACTCAGTAATAATAACTCCAAATACATAAAATTTGCAATTAGCAAAACACCCTGTATAAGTTTTTCCAAGGAGGCTCAGAGTCGATACCTGATCAGTATTATCACAGACTGTATAACTATTATAGTTATACAGTCTGTGGTATTATGTAGCATTGCAAGCACGCATTTTATGAAATGAAAATGTTTTAAGTAGAAGCTGGATTTTTCGATATTACATTGTTTTTTCGTTTCAGTTTAGACATCAAATATGTACATACATATAATGAATGTATAGAATTAAAATAATTTAGTGTGGCACATTTGAAGATTGCATTGAAACTAAACAAGATTGAAGGAGTTTTATTAGCTTGAAATGAAGGCTATTCCTGGTTAATGACTAGCCACACTAAGAAAGAATGACACATTTTCCGAGAAGCCTTTCCCGGCAAATCGGAATAATGAGGCACTCGACGCCTGACTACTCAGATACTCAGATATTATCCACTTGTTCCAAGAAGATTTGCAAGTCAAACTAGCAATCAAGCCGTTCCAAGAGCTACGTTCATATGTATGTAGATATGTCTGTTCCGAGGAAGACAATGAACTCTCCCGGTGATTTTTTGCACCCTAGAGCTTGGTGGTGAAAACTTGACACTCCCGCTAATCGATTTATCCCACAACAGTCGTTTTCAACAAGTAACTCTTCCCGGGGAAGTTTCCTGGCAGACGAGGAGCGGGATCCGGGACGTGTCTGGTGACGGGTCCGCCACCGGCTGGGTCGGCTCCAGAGTTCATCTGAGGCTCCTCACGAAAGACATGAGTGGCACGTCGTGGTGGAAAGAATCTGTGGTAATTAATGCAAAAAACCTGTTTACCTCCCCCGTAATTATGCAGAAACCCGACGTGAATCTGAGCGTACTTGAAAGGAGACCGAGGAGTGTATTAACTATTCGTCGGATACTTTTTGCCTTTGTGAAGATTCCAGCCCCTCGGGATTCCCGGGGGACAGAATTCCCGGCATGTGAGAGTGTGTTTCGAACTGGCGAAACTATGGCAAACGGAAGAAGTACAACGGCACTCTGTCGCATGCACAACTTTCTTCCCATATGCAAAGTTCTCGAGCCGAAACCATGCTGCCATTCCTTGGCATGAGTTATGACGCTACAGAAAATTCGTCCGGAGAGCCTCTTCGCAGGCTCACAAACACATGCCGGGAATTACCTGGCAGATAGTTTGCTTATCCCGTCCCGCTTAATGGCAGGTATTCCCCGGTAAAGAATTTTACAAATTCCATTTTTGCCGGGTGGCTGGGCCTTTTTGTTTCGCTATAGATCGGATGCGGAGCAATTTTAGTACCGGCGAGAGTGCGGTTCCTTTGATGGTTCCACCGGGAATTCGAGCTGTGCCCCCCTCAGGAATGCACTCTGCTCCAGCGCAAGAAATTCGAAAGTTTTCGAATTTTTCGATTAACTGCCCGAACGAAGGCATTCCACAATGTGCTCAACCGGACGAATACAAAAGGGTGTTTTATGTAACGAGCTGTGTCCACTGTCTCTGTCGTCTTGCTGACCTCCTTAAGGGTAATTACAAGGCCTTCAGGAATTAGCACCAGATAGGTAATTACAAGGTGGCTAAGGACAGCTATAAATAGTTCCCCAATAATTGTTGGAACTAATGAAATTGCCGCGGGAATTTATTTTGGACACTGGCACATTAATGAAAGAACTCCGGCCAGGTAAAAGTGCCATCCTTAAACGACATGGAAGCGGAGCGCCACAATTGTTCTCCTTTTCTTGGCTATAATGCGAACTAAAGACGAGAATTTTCCGACTCTTCCTCCAAATTCTCTGGTTTATAGATAGCTCCAAATGGCCTCGGCAATGACTTGGAAAGTAATAAAATGATATGCTCCAACTTTCTTACATAAATTTTCTATCTTATTGATTTCATGGCCATTTGTTGTATCTGGCAGCCGAATAGTATAAATTCAGGGTGTTCATGGATGCTAGCACGACGATGGCTTTGCCCTAACTTCATCTGTCGTTGCTGCAAGGCAAATTTAAAAGCACTTTTGGACTCACATTGCGCGATATTTCGGAAATTAATTTTTATTCAAATACAGTATGTAAATGATAACCTAACATCGATAGATATGTACAAAGTACATACATAGATATATACACTATCACTCTGTAAAATACCTTCGAAATTCACGTAAAAATTCTTCAGAAAACAGATCTGAAACTAACTTAATACGAAACCCAACACACTACATAATATTCTTGAAGATGATCATGATTTTAAATGCTATGAAGCATCTACATATGTATGTACAATGTACATATATACAATATATAAGCAAAATATAATTGGAATTGTCTTGCCTGAATACAAAGTTTTAAATAGACAAAAAAACATTTTAAACTTCAGAAATCATTACAAATGAAATGTCAAAAGTCACAATCGATCCAACTTCTGCTAAAATTGTATTTAAGGTCAAAATTTCGGTAGTATTTCTAAAACTGTAACTGCTGATGTGAAAATATGTCATACAAAATTTAAAAATTATGAGAATCTTAATATTAATAGTTCAGCATTTAGAATTTATCTCATTATCAAACCATTTTTGAATCTGAAGATAGACAACGAAAAGCACGTTTTCCTTGTCCTATTGAATTTTTTGTGAAGGTAATCAGAAATTAAAACAAATTAAAATTAATTAAATAATTACCTAAGTGAATGTAATTATGATTGTACATGCCCGTTTAAAGCATCCTTTTTCATTCAAATAGTCTTTATAAATATAGTAATTATCAAAATTTTTATAATTAGCTACGTATAACCACATGTAGTCACTGAAATTATGAGAATTAAATAAAAATCAAATCGTTTGATTAGTATTCGCTGGAACAAGTTCGAAAAAATATTTGTTTATAAAGCATAAAATTTAAAGTTTTCGTTGTATTTTTCTTTATAATGAAAAACAAGCAAAAGATTGAGGCTCACTGAATTTGCTGTAAATCAGTCAATTTTTATCACAAAATGTTGTACACATATTGCTGAAAATGTATACTTTACACAAATGCGAAAAAACAATATTCGATTGTTTTTGTTACGAATCGATAATCTAAAGATTACCCATTGATCTAATTGGCTTTCTTAATTCAGGAAATGAATGATGAATGGTTTGATAAAGTAATTCGTTGAGGAACATGTGGAAGTTCTTTTGGTAGTATAGATGAGGAGGAAGAGACCGACTAATTGAAATTGCTTCTTTGTCTTCGATTGTTGATTATGTATATGCTTACGGGGGAAAAAACATAAAACAAAAGCGGCTAGTTGCTCTGGTGGTGGTGGTTTATCAATTTGATGATTTCTTTTGGAATGTCCCCTTAGTATTTCTCTTTATATTTCAACTATCTTCAACAACAAATTTTATCTTGTATACATACCTATGCATATATATTATGTACACATATGTATATATGCAATTTTTAGAATATTCATTTCTTCATTATTCTAACAGAAGCATGTACCTAGGCATTTTAAAAATGTTAGTCATTTCAAAACATAAGGATACACACCTTTTTGTACGATCCCACCGTACTGAAACGATCCAAATATAATTCTATTAGTGCCTAAATTATGTCTCTATAGCCATGAATAGTACCGACTAAAAAAAACAAAAAACAAAAAAAATTATTGAGATTATGTCAAATTAAAATGTTTTAAAAATTTTTATTGAATCCTTAATTGTAGGGAAATCCCCACCCAGACACGTTTGTCTCAGAACTTTAATTTAATACATATACTTTTATTTTTTAAGGTAAAAAAAGGTTAAGCAGTCTAAACTCTGAACATTATCCCCTTTACGCCTGCGAAAACAGAAAACACATTAATTAGAGAAATTAGTTGAAATTTATGTGCATTTTAGGGAATTAAATAATTTCACTATGTGTAGTGTTAAATCTTAAAATAGATTTTCTCTTAAATGCACCTTCCACAAAATCGCTTACATACATGCTGATTTGGCACAAAATTTAAATCGATAAATTGAAAATTCTACAAATACCGCCTTTAACCACCTGAAGAAATCAATAAACTCGAAGACGTTCCGTGGGACGTGGACAGTTTGACCCGACAATGCCTGCCAATATAATGCCTCTTAATTTCTCGGCCGCTCTGCAATATACCCGAAGGCATCCACCTACAACATCGTTTGTCCGTTCTTCGAGGCATTACGTCGTTGAATGAGAAAAGAAATCGCATCCGAAGGACCTATTGCACATCCCCGAGACGCTTCTCGCATTTCGTTATATTAGGAACACCCTCAATTGAATCATTTCGTACGTGAAAGTGTTTGCCAAGAATGGACTGAACAGCTTCATGAACCCAATACAGGGGTGGGACGGAGTTGTGGAGCCAAAGGCTTTGGGATATGAGCTGACCAAATGACTTCGATTACCGGGTAAAATGGGTGAAATGGGCGAAATGGGCGAAATGGGTCTGTTCCTTGGGTTCCCAGGTCCCAGGCGTCCGAGGACGGCCTTGCCAAGAAAATGCACAATAAAGCGTTCATACACGATCTCCTAAATATTTGCCGTCCGGATGTGACACCGCTCATGGCACATGATTATTTGGACTATTGAAGGTAAAAAAACAGCCCAAGTGGCTTGTTTGGTGCCCTTCGTCTGAATGCCTGAATTGTTTTTTTTATCTACCATCATATATAAATAAAATTGTCTGAAAGGAGTACAAAAGCTTTATGTTTAAAATCTTTACATAACAAATATTGAAATTTTTTTAAATTATTTAAAATTTAAAATCTTATTCAACGATTAATAGGGAAAAACCTCGACTCGACACAAAATACATATAACAAAATTGTATTAAAGAAGTACGCATTTACTTTGTATAACCAACAACTTATGCGTGATTGTCACTGTTGATAAGTCGAAAAGGATATTTTTCTTTGATTCGTTAATTTCAAACGGAATTCTTTACAATGCACAATTTGCAAAAATATAATATTTGCAGCTGCAGCCAAAGCTTATATTATTTTGATTAATTTTATTACGAAACCTTTTTGCTATAATTATATTAAATGCGGTAATTAAAATGTAGCTAGTACCTAATATAAACGATCTTGATTAGTTGTTTAATCCTACAGCGGCAGTAAAAAACTTACTAGAGCGGTATATTAAATAAATAGTGCATATTATATTCAATTATTATATAACCGTAGAAAAATTCTTCATAGACAGTTAGATAAATAACTCTCCTCAGATCTCAGCACTCGGTAAATGCCAGACCTTATTTTTGTTGAAAAAAGTAAGAATGTATGTACATATGGTCTATTAGAAAAATATTACAAATGCTAGATTTTTTAAAATTATGTTTTGCATGTACGAATGCGTGCTTGATTCTGGAAATACAAAAAACAAGTATCTACTCAATTAAATTTTATATTGAATTGAAGAAGTTGGCGAACAAAACTATTTAATAAATTTAATTTAAATATTTCCATTTTATTAGAAATAAGAATCTTGATTTCACATATTTAACATGTGTTAAAGTTAAATAGAGCTTAAACACTTATATGGGAAAAAGAGCTACGTTAAAAGTAATTGTAAATACCTCATTCAATTTTTTGCTCCTCCTGAAAATTTAAATTGTTTGTTTTTTATTAGATCGCCGGCTCCATATTTGTAATTTATTTACAAAAATGTTTGATTTTCATCATGTAAATTTCGAAAATTAATCGACTTTATAAAAAGGTAGACAATATGACGACAAATATTTGCAGCATTTTTCCCATTTCTGACGAACCTATTAATTTTTTAATGCGACATTTTCAAAATAATTCACTTAATCTAACAGGGACGAGAACTTCTAGTGTTAGAGAGTTGCGTAAAAGTTGCAAACAAATTTTTCTAATTGCCGCCAACTGAAAAAATATGGTTCTTAGCGTTTGAAATGCGTTTAAAGTTTTGAGTCTTCTGCACGCTAAAGCCGTCCTCTTCTCTTCAAAATATCATGAGATCTGAACTATTGGGAATTTTACAATAGAAATTTAACAGCATATTATTAAAAGTATTAACAGATCAGAATGACCGCTTATTTGACTTAGGAGATTTCTATATTAGGTGCATAAGGCCTGACTGTTTTTACAAGTTGCAAACATTATTTATTTCTATTAAACTTTTACAAAACCGGATTATATTATAAACTTTTAAGAACCTATAAATATTGAGATAATGCGTTATTTAGAAAAAAATCACATCTTCAAACCTTATAATTCTAAACCTATAATACGAAACTTTTAATTACCGAAATATAAACTAAAAAGTCCTGGTGCCTTGTCAAACTCTCTTAATAAATAAATAGACAAATAGATAATATGAGATTAATCTTCACACGCAGAAGAGGACATAATACGGAGCTTAATTAGTAATTGGATATTGGCCGCGGCAAACCGAATCCGAGCCGAAAAATCACCAAAACAACTAGAGACCATTGATGGGCGAATAGCCCGCGACAAATTATAGGTTCATCCACTGACCGCAACTGGGTTTCACTAGCAAAATGAATCGAGTGCGATGTGTCGAATTAATTCCATTTAATTATGTGAAATTCATACGCCCAATTAGACTACGAGGATCGGCCACACCGCATGCAGGCGCCTACAATCGACCGGGTAATGCACTTGACCGCTTGCACGGTGCCACCCGAGGTCGCTAATTGGCTTATTTTACGAGTATAAGGGGCTTGTGTGGCAGATTTTATCATCTGGCCCCTTATACATAATTGATTGATTTTACAACTGATTATGGTAGATACTTGTTTTCAGAAGTATGAAAAAAGTTTTAAGGAAGAAGGTTAAATATTAGCATATTTTAACTAAAAGATACGCTAAGGACTATAAATATAATTGGGTTGAGACAAA
Organism: Machimus atricapillus; assembly: GCA_933228815.1. Classification (NCBI taxonomy): domain Eukaryota; kingdom Metazoa; phylum Arthropoda; class Insecta; order Diptera; family Asilidae; genus Machimus; species Machimus atricapillus. The sequence continues at coordinate 25,526,437 of OW121787.1, read as the reverse complement.
AATAAAACAAAGTGAATTGAAAGTAAACATAAAATGTCATTCATATTTTTCAATAACTGAATTAACATTAACATTAAAACTTACTCTTTATCAAACTGCAGCGAGTCATGTTACGCCTTGTACGATGCAAGTCTTCGGCAGATATTATAAAATGTTTGAAATTAATTTTCCTTCGGTTTTGTAAGTTTGACCTTGGGGTGACATTCTGATGTCAAAATGGGGGTAGTACTCAAGGTCATACCTTGTCTTAATTTCCCTACTCTTACCAGTTCTGGGGTCATGGGCAAGATCAAATCCAGGATCAAGGTCAAATAGCCAGGAAAAAATTGTATAAGTTTGATGTTTAACATTTCGTCGAAAATACACTCCAATACTTTGCAAACACCCTGTGTGTACATATGTATGTATAGCTTGTAAGATATATGCTTAGGAGTTTTTAAATGATTGATAAAGTAATGCTTTGATTTTAACTTTGCGTATGTAAATATTTATTGGTTTGATATCTATATAGGTTATATTACAAACTTTTTAATTTATTAGATACTTAGCTAACATATGTACTTCCTGTGACAATATTTTAACGATGTTCGCAAATGGGATAAATCAGTCTTCCTTCTTGTTGCCACCGAAATGTCTTTTTTCGATTGGAATAATTTTAGGAAAATTATCTAATTAATTTAAAATAAAAGATATGAACAATTAAATTCAGGTTGTTAGAAAAACTAATTTAATTAGTGTTTTTATTTTTCGGCTACTGAGCTTTAATTAGATTTACTAACTCATTTCTTTCATTTGGAGAGATTTTAGGTTGCTATTTGATGGCAAACACCGCATCCTCTGTGGAGGATATCTTGAAGAAGTCGCGGTTCTTGTGATGTTCATTACATGGCGACAGGGCCCTAGAAGAAGACAGGACAAGGACTCGTGCCGGTTGGGGGCGTCTTACATCGTTTTCCCGCGATAACGTGCCCAGATAATGTCGAGATTCAATTTATTTCCCAGCGACTCTAATGGATAACAGAAACATTAAGGACACAGTTTCCATCAACTTAAAAAAAAATTCCAAAAAAAAAGGGCAACGGGGCAAGGAGCTATCATTATGATGGTAACGCAAAATATGCTGTTAGTTGTGTTTTATGCTCATGTTTATTGACTCTGCACGTGACTGGGCACCAAGGGAACCTTCCTGCCCCCAGATGACGGATGGTTCTCCACTGCACTGGCGGGGGCGGGATTGCTCGCGATTCCACAGGGCACCCACCCGCCGCCGCGACGCTACGACGGGTCGGTGGAGTTCCGCGCTTGCAGCTGATGACCTCCATGCGGAGCATTTCCGTGGAATAAGAAAACCTTATAAAATCTGAGATTAGGAAATAAAAGTTGAATGTAAAATTTTCGTAGTGCTCCGCGTGGACGTCGCACAGTGGGCCAGAATGATTTCTAGGTGACCAAAAATCAATTTTGGTCATGTCATAGATTTTAAAAATTTTAATGCCATTCGATAGTAAACAAAATGCACTACCTTGTGGCAATAATTTTTTTTAATTTTTACCCCTCCTCTTCGTGTTTGGAATAGCTAAGTCAGAGAAAAATTTGAACAGATCATTTTTTAAAAAAATGTTCGAATTTTCTATGATTTCAAAGTTATATTGTGAAAATATTTGTATAGGGAGGGTAAATTGTTATTAATGAAATCACTTACTAAATAGGAGGAGCTATTATTAGGCCAATAACTTATGGTAAAAGTGAAATAGTTTTTTAATAATAGCATTTTGATTAAAAAGCGGAATTTTTCGATAAAATTTGAATTTCTTTTTAACTTTTAAAAAAATGTTCGTATTTGGTTGTGCTCTCATTGGTATCAAATTAAACTAGAGATCCTCCTGCATCGTTTAAAACAAAAATTGGCTGCGAACACCTGCGAACCACTGAGAAAATTGAATTTGAAGTAAAGTCTACCTTGTTGTTTTCTGCGTATTTTCATACAAATTTTCCACTTATGCAGGAATTTTATGAATTTTAAGGCTGCATAATGGTTGTTTTGGAAAAAAATTACTGTTTCCTTATTAAACGTTTAGGATTAATGATATCATTAATATTTAAAGAAGTTATATTATAACGTTTTATGAAATTTTTAACTGATTTTGGCTTACATATACAGAGTATTCAGTATGTGTTTAGTACTACATAATATGACATTCAGTAAATACATATGTATGTACGATGACTATTGACTTTGCTTTTCATGACACCTAATTAGTATTTATTATTGTATAATTACCTGAGATAAGGGAGAATTTTAAATTTTAATTGTTTGCGTTTAAAAACATAAGTTGCAAGATGTAAGTAGCGGAAATCTTAGCTACTTAAAAGGGAGATATTTTGCGTATTGAACATTCTATATCTTAATTTAAAGCAGAAAACACAACACTGCTTCGAATAATTGGCAAATTCAAATTAAATAATAATAGTATTTTGAGCCAGGAGAACTTTAAAGTGTATTATACGTATTTGATTTGTGCTTGTTTGATATAAAAGTGATACGAAGAAATATGCAAATTTCGTATTGTGAACTTTATAAAATAGCCCGTGATAACAATGTTATGGGATACCAATAGTTTGTGTGTGTTCTTTCAAATACGTATAATGTTAAAATTTTGGACGAAGAAAGAGTTTTGCGATTCTTTCTTTCGCACTTTCAAAGAAAAAGGGGCAACTTAGCACTAGAAATGCACAAAAGCTTGAACAACACAATGATTCGTGGTTAAATACAGTAATGGAAACAAGTGCTAAAGAAATAAAATTACTAGACATATGATAAAATAGATAATATGCTTGAAAGTGTTCCACCCAACCGATTCGTATTTGAGTAATAAAAAAAAAATTTTTTTTTGTACATACATATGTATTTGTAAAATTTATTTTTTTTTAATTAAATATTATTATGGAGATAACAAAATAATTAAATACTAAATTCAAAATGTTGTTAAAACTTTTTAAAGAACATAAATAGTTCATTTATTGACAAATTCAAATTTTGTTGATTTATTTTGAGGCACCCTGTAAACCAATAGAATTTCTCTTTTGTCACATAGAGGGTCATAATTTCAAGATATATTTCCCAAAGTTTCATTACGATATCTTTAACACAACAAAAGTTACAGATTTTTGATAGCTGCCAAGTCGTTTTGGCCCACTGTGCGTCGTCTCAGACGGAGCTCCTCACATACTTTGGTGGGACTTCCGTGAAGAACAACAACTCGGAAATTGCCTCATTTTATGAGGAAAATTGAAAATTTTTAGAATCAAGACAGCAAGAGACGTTACTTGATAATTTGTTATAGTTCGGATAGAATGCCCTACTTACCTTAATTTTACGGGGATTTCGAGAATTTTATTTTTCTTCATATAAATTTGCATTTTCTGAGATTTTACGTATACCTACTTATTTGCAAATAAATCCAATACGTAAATTAAAATTACTTTAAGTTACAATTTACGTTATATTGTATAAACTGGAGGAAATTTAAAATTCTAGGTAGTCGTAAGTCCAAAAGTGTTTATTGGCCATCAGACTAAAGTACATAATTAGGCTCAATGCAGATAACCCTCCCCATTATACCCCAGACAGACGGGCACGAACGAATGAACGTTCTCGAAGAATGATCATTGGCGTGTCGTCTGTCACCAAGAATGAAGTTTGAATGAACATTCGTAACTACATTCTCGTTCTCATCAATGAAGTTCCGGAAACTTCATTCGCAGAGAACGAGCATGGAAATCCTGGAAGAATCAGCTGATTTCCAGTGTCAAAGTGTGAATTGACAACTGCCAGCCAGCCAGTTGAGTTTTAATTCTGTGATCATGGAGGTGGGGAAGGAGCAGGAAGAGTTGCAATACGTTTAGTAGCTTGCGAACGTTTTCGTAAAGTTGCTATTAATTTCACCGATTCACTCGAGCGCATTTTAAACTCAAAAATTCTCGACTCGAATGAAGTTGGCCGTCTGTCATGCATATAACGAATGAAGATTCGAGAGAACGATCATTCATCGAACGTTCATTCGTCCGTGCCCGTCTGTCTGGGGTATTAGCTTATAATTGAAATTAGGATTTAAAACAAAATATAATTCTAGCTACTCTATTAGAGTAAGAGGCTGATATAATCATAACTTTTTATTTGCCAACATAAACATCATCACAGTTTTAGTATTAGTAGTATGAATTTCTGCTTGAGCATGTCACTCAGCCTCAAACAATAAAATAATCTTAAACTAATTCCGTAATTAAAAAAAATATCATTTTTTGTAGACGAATTGAAACGGATAAACATAAACAGATTTATTTCTAGTCATTCCAGGATATCGCCCCTTTTAACAGTTTTAATAAATTTATACAAAATCATTCCGTGGTCATATGAATTTTGGATAGCACTGAACAATGAACAATTTATGATACAATCATAAAAACAAAATTATTTATCAAATCGAAACTATTCACACTTTTTTAGATGCTGTGAAACTTGGAGAAAATTAACTAGTAAAGTTTTTTAAGTTTAAGCGATCTCTATACCTTCCTTCATAGTGAATTCTAGAAATGAGCAGGAAGTCTTAGGACTCGGAAGCCAGGAGGATTTGAAGAAACACAATTATGTCGACGAGAAACATTAAATTTTTTCCATTATTTTCTGAAAAAAAAAATTCTTTACATTCTCCCTCAGAAGTCGGAATTCTTCTTATTTTTTATTTTCCTACATTTATATTTGCAAACAAAATGACAAAATTTAGTTGGCAATATCTCGAAAAAGTACAGAATGTTTATGAAATTGTTTATGTTAAAAGTTGCTCCCGAGTTTTCAGGAAATTTTCTGTTTTCCAATCCTAATTGCTAATTGCTTCCTCGGAACCAACAATTGTCCCAACTCAAAAATGTGTATGTATTTGATAAAATATTTCCAAATAAAAATACAAAATGGTTGTCGAATTCGAATAACTCCTATAATAATTAGTTTTCGCAAAATTTGTTGATGCGAATAAATTGGTCCTTAAATGCTTCTTCGAAACATATTTCTTTTTATGACTAAAGGATTGCCCTCCCTCAATGTAAAAACGATCCAATTATTTTGGCTTATTGTAAATTTATTACCCGGTCATTCCTAGAATTCGTTGTGCCTTCGATAGACCGGAATTACTTTCTTGCTTATTTATTTATTCATTTCGCAATACAACCTTATATTGAAAATGACTTAAATTAAACTACCTAAACTGATAACTCAGACTTCATATCTTTGAACAAGACCTGGGTTGGTTTTTATGGTCTTTGGTTTTACTTAGGTCGTGTGCCAATTAATTTTTGGATATCACTTCAATAATTTGAAATGAAACTATAGATGCTAAATATCAAAATATGTAAGTGTGCTTCTTTTAAAGTATCGTTTCGACTGTCCAAATAAATATTTACTGAGTTTTGTTCCATTTAATAATAATAGTTATAATAAATGAAAGGTGTACGTTATAGTTATACATACATACGAGTAGTTAGATATGGGGATATGTAGAAGAAGATAAGCGTACTTAACATTTTCTACCATTTGCAAGTATCAAGTCAATGAATTGAGAAATTCTCTATTTCGAAAACGACCCATTCCGACCACTCAACTTAGATTGGTGATCTTGTCAAAACATTTCAAGGTCACCGCTGCTGTATTCAATATTTAAAAAAACGTTTTTTCTTTTTCTTCCTACCTCTGAAAACATGGAAGCGTACAGTCATGACGAATGTAGGTACTCGATGTGCAAGAGCCATCTTTATCTGCGGCTTTTGAATAAAATAAATATGTACATACATACATGTATGTCGACTAATACCTGATCCATATTCTATTCCACCTGTTTTTCCCTCTTTCCTTTGGGTATTTTCCATTTCTTTAATTTATTTTATATTTTAAATTAAAATTGTATTTCTTTTTAAGTTACTCAGAATGAAAAGGAATTGTTTTTGCTAATAAATTAAATAAATATAAGCGTTTTCATATATTTTGAGATTTATTAAGAAATAATAATAATAATAATAAAGGTGGTCCATATACAAATATCTTCCTTACTCTACACAAATTCATAGAGGTTTTTAAGTACACTTTAATAATGTAATAAAAACTAACCTAGTACGTATTATATTATATTTAAGTAAAACTCCTGGACAAAATAACAAAATTGTTATAAACATGGCGAAAATTGTCCAAAATATCTAAGTTGCGCTAACTTATGTTTTAATCATATAAGTCTACTTATAATGGCGCACTGTCGAATTTCAAACTTTATGCAATTTTTAAGAAAATGGGTAGATTATTTACGTATGTACCATACACAATTATGGAACAAGTCACATCTGGTTCTCTATATTGCTTTTTTATGCATATTTCCATCAAATTTAAGGTTGATATATGGCTCAACTTCCACATAACCTATGTATTTCGGAAAAAAACGAAGTTGCAGTGTGAGGTCAGAATTGTCATGGCAGAATTTCCCTTAATCAAAGGGATTTCAGCGTGAATTCCCAGTTTCACATTATTTTGGATATCCTAACTCGTAACTGTACATTGTGTGGATTAGAGAAGCACTTTTAAAACGACATTTGGCACTCTCCGCAAAAACGTAGCGCCGAACATGACTGGGCAGTAAGCGCCCCCACTAATTCCACTCTGGTCGGGAGAGATCCAGGGTGGATTTTTTATAGACGGTCATAAAATAAAAAGGAGTTTTACGACTTTTCATAATATTCCGACAAGTTTTCTGTTCGAGGAGTTATCTCGACACCAAGTTAAATTTCGGTATCTTACGACGTTCCTTATGAGTCGAATGATGTCCATTGAAAGTTTCCATTTAAACGTCCCTCTTTTTCCTGTCTTCCTCCCTTTTGACTGCCGGGAATGAACAGTTCGCTATTTTCTTTCGTCCGGTTTTCTTTCGAACTTGCGAAATTTTCCTCAACTTTGGTTTGTTGATGTCAGAGAAATTTTTCCTGCTTCATCGTCTTAACCTTTTTCCTTTTTTTTATTCCCTTTTTTGTTTGGTTTTATTCCGCTTTTGTTTGCTCTCTGTTGTTTGAACACCACCATTACCCTTCCTATTGAGACTTTAGTTTGAGTTTTTCTGTTTGCAGTTTCGATGGTTTCTTGATTTTCCTTTTTGCTTCAACAGAAGTCGAGCTTAAACAAAAGTAGCAGAAGAAAAGTGGCAAAACCGATGAAATGAGTTTTATTGGGAAAGTATGTTGGTAGGACTCGATAAGGGTTGCAGGAACAGGAATAAATTGGCTTAAATATATAAAACCGCTCCGTAAGTGATATTTTTTATATCAACATCTTATGTACCAGATGTTTTACTATAGCTTCTTCACGACATTTCACGAAACGGTCCTGCTAGTTAAAACAATTTTGCTCTGCTTTAATAACTTCAAAATATTCGATGATATTAACATTTTTTGCTTGGTGGTTCGTTCATTGGTTTCTAGTTTCTATAGCGAATTTTAAAAGATTCTAAATTTTCATTAAACTCTACAACAAAATTATTCACTTGATATAAATTATTAATGGAATCTCATCGCAATTTTCATCCTTCACTATTTTCTCAATAACTCTGTTTACAATGAGTAACCTTACACACACAAAAATGTTATACTTCTTACTTATAAAATTGTAGTACCTCAAACATGCACACATCTGAGTAGTAGTAATTTTGCAAATTCAAATTGGAGCTTACAAATACTTGCGTATTATTATACTAATTATAATAAATAAAATTCAACACTATAAAAAATCACACAAAATGTGACAATTTCTTTCATAAGATCTAGAACTCTGTTCTTTGCCAAATTGATAAACTCCAGTTTTAAAAATTTTTGAACCTTGCACTATTAAAGCAACTAACACTTGGAATTAATTTTGAAAATGAATTACCTACTTCAAAAATTTTACATAAAATAAAAGTAATTACATATTATTATAGTATACAGTTTATTTGAATTTTTACATACGTGTATAATTTTCAAATTTCGCTTATGGAATTGACGAACGGAGCTGTGAACAACTTATTTGTAGGTTCAGTGTAACAGATTCTTGAATCCGACAGGATTAAAATTTAAAAGCAAAGCTGGAAAATTCAGCAAGTGTCAAATACTATGATCCGAGTGAACATGTACTTCGTCGGTTTAAAAACTAGTTTTTAAATTTCGGGTGAGCTATTTTACAAATATAGATTGAACTCGTTTACAAACCCAATACGAAATTTTACGAGTTCATGTGTAATTCATTTACAGCATTGCCTACACCAAAAATAAACCAAAGTAATAATTTGGAAAATTTTTCTCATAGTATGTAGTAGATGAAATAAATAAATGCGAAAACTACATGTAGGTAATATACATAGGTACATACATGTATGTGCTATACATATTTTAAAGTTAAAAATGTACAAACAAAGATTTTGCAAACCGTTTAAATATGTGCTCATGAAATAGAGGTACCTATATTTTTCGAATACCTATGTACTCTTATTCTTAAATTTAATGACTTTTTTTTAGATAACACGTTAAACATCATAACTTTTAGATATACAAGTGTATTTTGTTACCAGGTCTACAAAGAAAATGGCTGTACGTAATGAGCTGAATATTATGTGCAATACCTATTGCCATAGAGAAATAACGTTTTATTTCTCTATACTCTATGGTATAAGTCAACGCAATTCGATTTTATTTTTATAAAATAACAAATTTTTGATATGAATAACTGCATATTAGTTTCAATTCAATGCCAAATTTCTTGCTGAATCTGATCCGGATCCGATTGTGAAAAATACACAGCTATTGTCGATCACCAAATTGATCATAATTAAAACTTTTTTCTATATTCTTCGTACTGTTTTTTACAGTACAAACCCCTCCGTCCAGTCCGACTTGCACTTAACCAGTTTTTTTAGTTTCGGATGATGCGGGATAGCGCTTGACCGAAAGAAAAACGAATTTCTTCAGATTTAGGTTTTTCCGAAGATGAACGACCCAAAGAAAAACTGGAGCAAAACACCTTCTTTTGGAGACAAATTCAATTCCTTAAAAGCAAGCTTTTAATATTTTCCGACAAGCATTCCAATCTGGAACTATCCCCGTCCGCGATAAGTTCAATTCGAATTGGCTTTAATGGACCTTTTGTGCGAAATTCGCTTAATCGAATCCGGGCAAACATTGTTACGGTGGCGGTGAATATGTGAAAAAAGGAGCTAACTGGCGCCCCATCAGATCCATTTTCCCCATCCCCTGGAGAGAAATCCTTGAAATGCCATCAAAGGAATTTTCCACTTCCCAGTCCTTATCGCAGCATCCTCGGAACTCATCTTTGTCACTTCTTGCGGCTGCTGTGCACTTCTTGCCAGGCAGGCAGGCATCAAGGACACTCGGTTGCATCTCCGCGATGTTGCTCGTTTCTTGCGATTTCCGCAATTCTTCCGCCTGCCGGTGACGTTTTTAACCATCCGGACTTGAGTGGCGCTAAAAGGGACTTTTAAGACTCCATTAGCATTACCCTGCACCGTAATGCCGGCCGTCCCGACACCGACGCCGACGCCCTGGACTACATGAGTCCGGGCCGGGGTAATTGTTATTAGGTCTTTTCCATGTGCCCGATTTTTATGTTCGTTCTCCGGCTGAGGAAATAATTCAACCAGAAAAGTACTAATAACGGCGAGGATAGCTGAATTTTTCGGAAGCCATCCATAAACCCAGTCAATTCGAGATTAATGGCTCTATTTAGCCGGAGGTGAGGACCATGCTGGATGTAACATCCTCAATATATCTCCGATGTTCCTTCCTATGCTGCTACAAATCCTCCGCTTGTTGGGTCACAGGGTTCCTAAATTAGACCGGAAAGAGGTTCCGTAGGTTGTTCCCTCAGCCGAAGTCGCCTTGGGGCTAAAATTCGGTTATTACGGCAAGGAATTTATACGTAAGCGCATTCTACCTCCCAAAACGTTGCCCACAAACAATTCCAAGAAGCCTGATTCCCCTCACATATTGGGATCCATTCCTTGGCTAATGGGCCTCTGCACCCGGGAACGAAGTCGTGTTGACATCGCAGGGAAATGTCGCAATGTCAGCGAGCAATTAGACACGTCGAAAGCCATTAATTTTCCCAGACAAGGTTGTTACGACATTCCAGAAAATCCCCATATTCCTGTCGAAAAGCACAGACAGAACAAAATATATGATTAGTGGTAAACCTTTCAAACTTTTTAACAAGAGGCTGTTCCTTAAATCCTGAAAAAATATTTCATTTTGTTTTTCTCCTTTATACCCGGGAACATACACACATACATACATATTAAGGGTATACCTACAGGGAAAATACAGAGTAAAAAAATAATTATATAATAATACAGCTGCAAAGACATGTAGAACAAATAACTTTTGTCAACTATGTATAAAGAACAAGAAACTTTAAAAATCACATTGAAAATTAAATATATAAAAGTACAGTAATTGCTAAAAACAAGTTAAGATCAAACTTACTATAAAAAAATATGCGTAAGTTCATGGTCGGCACAAACTTTCTCACTATTGCAAAAAGACCAAGACTAATGCTATATCTGTGGAACCAAAACCAAGGACACGAATCGACTTGTAAAACTGAAACCAAAACCAAGAACATGCAAGACTTAACCAAAAAAAAACAGGGCCCTTCTAACAAAGCTTTTCAAAACAATATAATACACATTGAAAAATGAAAATACGATACTAATGAACAATTGAAATTTGGTATAAAACTTATTTGCTCGCATATGGTAGAGCTTACTTTTTTCATCAATTTAAATTAATCTGAAAAAATCTTAGAGTTAACAACAGGATCCTGGCATCCGAACCATTGCGCTGTTGTGAAAAAATTATTTATAGAAGAAAAACTTCCTGAAGTAATTCTTTTTCATTTGGATCAGCAAAGTTTCTGGAGTTTTATTTACCTTGATGTACCCCTAAGAAATTTAATTAATTAAATATTTAACATTGAGGAATAATTAATGTTTTTTCAAATTTTTTTAAGCAAGAGCTTATAAATACATAACAGCCGCTGAGCATACTCATTATTTATTCCATTATGGTGGTTACTTATTTGCAGTGGTGGCTTAGAGCCCCCATCAAAAATGATTATTTAGTAGAGTTTAGAATCTATAGCTATATGTAGGTACATACATACATATGTATTTATATACTTGCGTTATTCTACACAACTTAATAATTTAATAAGTAGTGGAGAAACTGACGACGAAGAATTTGAGTTTAACTACACTGAACAAAGTTTACAAAAAAAGCCTATACTGAGTGATGAGAACAGAATCCGTTCTAACTCCATAAATACACTATACCTACATAGTTTATAAAACTGAATTAACGATTCTTTTTTTGTGTATGTTATAATCTTTTATGTGTTCATCCGTTCGCCAACATAGTCAATGCTTCTCTTGTCTGCAAAATATTTTCGTTTTCTTTCATCAAGTTTTGAATGTACGGTCATTTTTCGCTCAAATCTTAACCATAGCAGTTTATTTTGTTTAACAAATGGAACATTCAGAGTTTACTGAATGACACAGTTTTCGTAGTAAAATTATATTTAAATTTTTCATTTTAAAATATATCTAATTGACAGAATCTTAATTAATTTTAATTAATTTTAAGAAAAGGAAATTTCACATAAATATCATTTATTGTAAAACCGAATAGTTACTAACGTATCTTTGCATCAAGTATAGATCCAAAATGTATTATAATTGTGCTGATAGACAAACTCTTTGTATTTTTGTCCAACTCAAAGAAATTTCATCCTTTATTGAATCCTTACTCTTGGTTTTAAAAGCCAAAAAATTGTAGGTAATCCACGATTTAATTATTATTTGAGTCTGAAAAAAATTTTTTGTTTCTGCATATACAGTGTGCATTATGTAGGTACTACATATACTGATAAAAAAAAGTTAGCACAGCAAAATATTCAATGGATAATGAAGCAAAAATACGCTTTATATCAGGAAAATTCATATTTAAATAAAAAAATAAAAAATTAAACCACAATTTGAGTACATAATCATTTTAGAATCATCTTACATTTTGTAAAAAAAAAATTAAGGAAAAACATACATGAAGACAGTAGGTACGGTACTCAAAGTCATTAAAAGCTACACTTTTATTATTACAATTCAATAATTATCATTATTTATTATTGCAATTAAACAAAAAAATAGTAATAACACTTACCGTCTCATCGGAGCAATTGCCAAAAATAGTGGAAACAATTTTAGGCATTTTCAAAAAATATATCACTTTTTTTAACTCTTGTTTTTTGTCCGCTTGCTACCAAATTCAATGAAAAACTATAGCCAGGACTCAAAATAGGTCCTTTATATCCCTTACTTATCCTCTTTCCGTACAGGTAAAGTTCACAATTTTGATGCTCACTTTTTTTTATCAGTAGTGTATATGTGTAATACTTACATTATTACCCATAATATTCTAAAGCTCATTACTTTGTCTCTTAATAGCTCCTAAACGAAAGGATTCAGCCCTTCGCGTTCAATGTGTAGATGTATTAATGGATACTCATTCAATCCTAAATGGATTGATTATACACGTTACCTTTTAATAAGTTGGAAATAGTTGGAGATATTGCAACCAAGATTCTTTACTATGTATGTACATATTTGTACAATATTATATCAAAAGTCATTTTTTGGGTGTAAATAATTCCTATGAATGCAAAGCCTCCTTTTAATTTACTTATTACGTATGTACGTGAGGACGCCTATCTTAGCATTCTGTAAGTCGACAGAACCAATTCCATGATTATGAACCAGTACATATTAATTAAGGTGTTTCTGCTCAATAAAAAAGACAATTTCTTACCTATTCAATAAGTAGGTGTTGTATCAAGTTAAGTTCCCAATTAGGCAATTAGTACGCTTATCCCCGTTGGCGGTATTTCAACACCAGATACGTGTGTGTTCGGATCATTTGGTAAATTTGTTCAACTTTTCTACCACTTAATTTCCATGCAAAAACACATCCAGAGGTGAACGAAAGCACCAGGAGATCCCATCTTTTGCACATGAATCCCCTTTCAGCAGGTATCCTTTATGTCGGCTCGTATGAGCTGGTTGGTGGCTTTCCCTCGAATTTCTGGAGCGTCCTTTTTATGCTGCTCTGTATGCCTTGCACACTCCTGCCACGTATATTAAATTCTATTATTTGAGCGCGTGACAGCAAAAGGAAGCAACCCGACGATGGCAGCCAAATAGGAAAAAGACGACCTGATTTACCCACAGGAATAGGAACGAAGCCGTAAAAATTTGCTCTAGGATAAAATTGAAGACATGTCGCTTTGTACCAGGGAGATTTGATTGAAGTGCGCTCGCCCTCGCTCCGCCATTGAACCGTCCCAAAGGAAATCGAATGTGCCTGGAAGGCTTGCGAACTCGTCCTCGCCGGGTTTTATTAAAGCATCCGGGAGTCTAAGGTGGCGCACTTTAATTCCCCCCCCGCGGTACTGACGCCCACCCACCGCCGATACGGCGTCGCAGCGCCTAATAAACACAACTGAAATATGTACGGACAAGGTGGGACCCTGGCCCCCCGCCCCCACATAAATGTAAATTTATCCGAACCCTAAATTGCCGGGCTGCGTTTCAAATCAAGCTCATGGGAAAGCAAACATCGTAAGTGGTACGTTGGGGGCCCAAACAAGCAAGCCCACAACCCGACGATGTTTCACATGATAATTAACCCTTATCAATGATTTAGGGCCTAATAAATCAGTCCGGAGCAGGAGTAGTGTTAAAATATCCTGAAAAGTGTTTTCCGTTCTCCAGACGATCGCCCGGCCAGAAAACACGAGATTTGTGTGAAAAATCCCGGACTCCTGGCTCGGGAGGCGGAGGGCGCTGCTCCGCTCCTGACGGCCGGCCGGGTCGGGGGCCCCGTGATTAACGTTTGAATGCTTTGTTTTGCCCACAGTCGGACCCAGGCACAATGAGGAGCCCGAAGCCCCGATCCCGCCGTTCCCGATGCAGAATGGAATGTGAATGAACTGCACCCGCATTGTTCCCGACCACCCGGGCAAAAAAGCAACTTAGACGAGATTTGAATTATTTATTCGAGCCAATATTTGGTGCTGAAGGATCTCCTTCTCCGTCCGGTATTGACCGCCTCGGCCCAAAATTCCTGGAAGCTTGGGTAATTATTTGAACTGTCTGGCATTGAGTGAGAGCAGACATTTAAGCTGATAAAATTGCGGAAATCTTTGTTTTGAATCGTTTTTTACTTACATATGTATGTACCCTATAGGTTGCTTTTTCACATTTTACAATGATACAAACGAAGGATCCGTGATAGAAAAATAATAAGGGTTTTATAGGAATAAACATATTCAGCATACAACATAATTTCAATGAAAAAAATACATCGGAGCAATCATTTTTCATTAGTTTTCCGCCGAAGATCTAGCCGTTTGTAATCGAAAATTTGACATAACTAAACAAATCATGAAAGTCTTTTTTCACTGTTTGGAAATATTTTGTGGTTATATAAAATACAGTGCTGCCGGAATTTTTTAGGTCCAAACGTTGATTTTGAGCATATATTCTATTACCAAGCAAATCACTTTTTGACAAAGAGAAGAGTCTGTCCTTAAATATTTCATAAATTGTTTTTTTTTATTTGATGTACTATTTTTAATAAAAATGACCAAAAAATTAATGTAACTGCGTTGAAAATTATAGGACCAATTCTCTTTTATCTCTCCGTAAATGTGAAACACTACAGTTATTCTCACGATAACAATTAGAAGTTTTTTGTAGAATAATTCACAGTTCAAGTGTTCGTCACTGTGTGATTCAAACTGTTGTTATTTCATCGTGAATTATTAATAAATAAACAAACAAATTCAATATCTTCCCTAAAATAATAAACGCATTGTAAAATTGTTCCAAAAATGGTAAAAAAAATTAGTTGACGTGTCCAAATTATGCCCCCTCTCAATTTTTGCTAAATCTATGCAATGTACAGACACGCGGGTTCTACTGTTTTATTTTATTATATAGTAAAAATGTACAGATAAGTAAATTCTAATATTTTCCACAGATTACTAGTTCCTACATGAAATCTATTCTATACCACGAATTGCAACTGATAACTCCAACTTTTACTAAGTTGCGTCTTTCATGACTTATTAACCTATTGATGATAAGCTAAAATTTCTTTTAATAATATTGGAGAATTGTCGAACGTGGTAGTGAAGGGAAAAAAAAGATAACGTGTGCTTCTATTGAAAAGCAGATAACACCTTCCGTCTGTTGTTAGTCTGAATTAAACTTCTGATCGGATTGCAAGTGAAGATGATCTGGACGGAGCTTCTTTTTCTGTTAATTCTATTCGTAGTTTGTTCGACCCAAGATTGCATACAAGAATCTGTTCCCGAATTCGTGGGGTGCTCAGGCCATTCTTTTGATTCATTTACTAATATCGGAGAAAATTGTCGGACAATAATCGTTAGTAGGTAGTCACAGGAGCAGATTTTGTTGTGAATAAAAGCAAAAATCAATTTTTGCATTTGATAGAAAATTTGTATTTATATACGACTGGGACTGAAAGTTATTTCTTAATACGGATTTAAGGATTTTGGTTCTCTATCTTCACAAAATCTGCAGCTCTGTTCCATTGCAATTTCAAAGAGCAACTGGTTTCTGGGCCGTAATCACTGATTTTAAATGTTGCCACAATAAACTCAGGACACTGTTTAAAAGTGATCTGAAAAATTTGAAAAAGGTCCAATCAGTCGGCTGCCCTTTAAAGCTTTAATGGAACTGCGATACCAATTTAGTGAAGATAGCGAAACAAAATCCTTAAATCCATATTCAGAAATAAGTAAATCCCAGTCCACGATAAATATGGATATTTTATCATATGCAAATATTGGTTTTTGCTTTTATCCACAACAAAAGCTGCTCTCGGTGGATTGTAAAGGCTTATGGTCCGACTATTTTCTCCGATATTAGTGAATGAATCAAAAGAATGACCTGAACATACCGTGAATTCGGGACCAGATTCTTGTATGCAATCTGGGGTCGAACGAACTACGAATAGAATTAACAGAAAAAGAAGCTCCGTCCCGATCATCTTCACTTGCAATCCGATCAGAAGTTTAATTCAAACTAAACAACTGTTGAAAAATATATTTTTTTTGTTCATAAAAGCACTCATTATCTTTTCGAGTCACTGCAACATTCGACAATTCTCCAAGATTAATAAAGAACTTTAAGCTTATCATCAATAGGTTAATAAGTCATAGAAGACGCAAATAAATACAAAGTGAGAATAATCAATTGCAATTCCTGGTATCAGTTTCAAGTTATAATCTTTGGAAAACACATCAAAAATATTAGGCACAGAATAATCCACAAAAATTCAAAAGTGCTCAAATCTTTCAACAGTTATTACATGCGAAAATAATTAAATTTTAACCTTTCAATATGATACCCAAGTCAAGTCTAGAATGTTGCGAATGTTTTGTTTTCAATTATTTCTGTTGTCGGGTGCCAAGACGAGTGTTTTAGTCATGTTCAACTATAGACCCACCTTATCTAGGATACATAGCGGGTTGCATATTGGGAACGACGGAGAGGCACAGTCGTTAAGTTAAGTCTCGCTTAAAACTAAGCAAATGAAAAATTCTGTCTCCCTTGTAGTGAGAGTTGACTTGATTTTTAGTTTGTGGTTAGCCAAAAATGGGCCTACTCGTTCCCCACAGTAGTATAAAATAAAAACTTTTGTCACATACTGAAAATTCGCATGTAATATTAAATTGTAAATTATACCCACCAATTATTATTTTGAGTAATTTAGCGAAAATATTGGAAAAGGTAATGAAAATAAAGATAGTAGAATTTACTGATATGCATAAGCTACTGCCCAATTAACAGTTTGGTTTTTGAGCAGAACACAACACCACCCAACCAGTTATAAGACATGTGAAGAAAAACTTTGAAAAGAAAAAATCTACCGGACTTGTACTTCTCGTTACCCAATCAGCCTTTCCCACTGTTTGGCATGATGCACTAATACATAAAATGATGAGTTTTAGTTTCCTTCTAGTACACAGCTTTATACATAATAGAACATTCCAAATATACATTGCTTCTGAATCTTCTACTCCCACAAAAATTTTATCTGGAGTTCCACAGGGTTCCGTCTTGGGTCCAATTTTATATAACTTGTATACAGCGGACTTCCCAGGCATAACAGGTTGCCTTTCATCCATCTTTGCTGATGATACTGCTATCTTCAGTACGCATGAAGAAGCTGCTCATATATGTAATAATTTACAGAAAAGCCTAGAGGTCGTATACAACTATTTTCATAAATGGAAAATAAAACTTGATATGAACAAATCTCAAGCTTTGTTCTTTACCCGAAGAAGACATCCGCGTTTCTTACCTAGCTACAACATCAATTTAAACGCTTGTAATATTCCTTGGACTGACTCTGTAAAATATTTAGGTATCATCCTTGATAAATCTCTCACCTTTATGATACATATAAGTTCTGTTACCAATAAAGCTAATATCTTAATTAAAATATTGTATCCATTCATAAATAGGAGGTCAACCCTTGATTTGGAAAATAAGCTTGACATTTATAATGTAGTATTTCAGGCCTTCATGCTTTCTGGTGCACCAATATGGTTCCAATGTGCGCGATGTCATAAAAAAAAGTTACAAACTAAATAAAATAAAATTCTTAAGATGATCCTTAATCCACAGTCGCATTTCTCCACCTCGGAATTACACGACATTGCAAAAAGTGACCCTTGTTGTAGAGTTGCTGAAATTTAAAATTTTGCTATTTTATTTTAATAGATAATTTCAAATACATATGTATTTTCCACAGATTTTAAATTCCTACATGAAATGAATACCGCGAAATGCACTTGATTACCCTTTCTTTTTATTAAATTGCGTCTTCAATGTCTTATTAACCTATTGATGATAACGTAAAAGTTCTTTTATTAATATTATAAAATTATTGAAAACGTTGTAGTGAAGGAAAAAGGATGATAACGTGTATGCTCTTATTGAAAAACAGATAACAACTTCCATCTGTTTTTAGTTTGAAGTTAACTTCTGATCGGATTGCAAGTGAAGATGATCGCGATGGAGTTTCTTATTCTGTTAATTCTTTTCGTAGTTCGTTCGAACTCAGATTGCATAACAACAGATACCTGATTCCTATTACTCCGCGGTATGTTCAGGTTATTCATTTGATTCGTTCACAAATATTGGAGAATATGGACCGCCAATCCTCGTTAAGAATCCACTGCAAGCAGGTTTTTTTGTAGATAAAAGCAAGAACCAATACTTGCATAGGATATCATCTCTAGATATATCGGACAGTGGAACTCTACTTATTTCTGAATATGGATTTAAGGATTTTGTTTCCTTACATATACTAAGAATGAACAACTGTTCTATGAATCTTTAAAGAGCTCGTGGTTTCTGGTGAACAATAACATCATAGCTTTGCATTGCCGCCACAATAAACTCAGGACGCTGTTGAAAGTGATTTGGAAAATTTGAGACGCCTCCGCATAGTGGACTTTTCGTATAATCTTCTGGAAAGTGTTGAGCCACATACTTTTTCTGAAATGAAGAACCTGAGGGAATTAAGACTGTCAGGCAATAAATTGAAAAGCTTTCCAACCGGACATCTGCCAATGCTCTGGAAAATTCATGTGGACAACAATCTGATTGATGTTATTCCTGTGAATCTATCCACTGTAATGCCAAATTTAGCAGAAATATATTTGCACCATAATAAGATACGGAAAATAGAAGATGGAGCTTTTAAGATTCTAAACCATTTAGATCATCTCTATTTAAGAAATACTTTCATAGAAGAAATTGGAGAGTTTACCTACTTTCTTAGGGTCTTCCGAAACTAATTTTACTGTGCTTGACCTTTCATCAAACAAAATCCGTCGCATTGCTCCTCTAGAGCCTTTAAAGAAATTATCAAATAATTTGCTTAGTGAGTTGAACGAGAATATCTTTGAAGGGCTTGATGCACAAAGTTTAAATTTAGAGGATAATGAAATCGAAAGAATTGGTGACAATACTTTTCGAGGATTCAAAAGTTTATTTGAATTACTTTTAGGCGATAACAAGTTGAGTAGTTTTACTGCAGAAATGTTTGGTACAAATTTACCAGGTCTTGTATCGTTTTCTGTAAGAAACAATAGCATACAACAACTTGACTCAGAGTTTTTTAAATTTACTCCAAATATTAGGGTTTTTATTACTTAAAGAACTTCATGAGCTTAATATACAAGATAATTTGATTGAAGAACTAACTGAAGGTCACATAGAATCGATGACATATTTACAATATCTATGGATAGAGCACAACAAGTTAACTTTCATTCCGCTCAATCGAGATTCTTTTCCATATTTGGTAGAAATGCGCATCGGTGGAAATCCATGGCAATGCATCTTTTGCATGAACTGTTAAATTTCTTAAACAAAAACGGTATTAGGTTTATTAAAGAGTACTATTTTGATTGGCAGTGCCCAGTTTGCGTACCGACATACTACCAACACTGTGAAAAAAATACAGATTTTGCAAGGTTTATGAGAATTGCGGAAACCTACAAAGTGACCTATGCAGAACAGTTTTGGATTAAATACTTTGTTAACTACACATTACACAAATGATAGAATCGCAAAAAAGAGGTTAGTCCGATCCTTCTTTTACCTAAAACATTAATTTAAAAAATAATAATAATAATTCATTTTAGTTTACTAGAAAACTATAGAAAATATTTATTCCGCTTTTTTCATTGTGATCTGATCAGATCATTTGTTTTGTATTCCCTTAAGCATTATTTAATTTTGAATTAAATGTTTACAGGAAATTTAAATATTTATTTTTTTAATGCATTTTATATATGTATATACCTAAAAGCTACATTAAAAACCTATCTTTAGCCAGAATATTAGCAAATGTAATCAAGTTTTAATTTATTTCAGAAACTTTTAAAGCGATTCATTCTTTTTTTGTATACGAGTACAATACAACTCATATTATTTGTCATATTATATGTATGTAAATCAAAAATATTAACTTTATAGTTAAATTATATAATAGCTACTGCAATAAATGCATATCGTCGCTGCGCGTGCAAAAGTAGCTATGTGTTATTTAGTCATTTTCGGTTTTTTATGAAATTTGAATCCTTGTTTCAATACACACATACTGTAAAAACAGCTAAGCGATAGACGCAATATTTACAGAGTTACGGAACGTTTTAGTTTCCATAGAATTATAAAGTAGTTACGTGCTCTAAATGCACATAGCTTGTATTTACGACTCAAATAAATAACTATATGTGTCAAATTTGCCTATTATGTTTAATTTGGCATTATTAATAATGTTATCTATCCAAAAGTAATCTAAAACTACGTAAATTTGTTATATGTATCAAAGTAAGAATAAATTATTTAAATACTCATTTTTCGAGAAGATCAGTTTTTTGCGTCTCCTGTAAAGTGTGTAAAAAACACATAGCTACTTTTGCACGCGCAGCGACGATATTCGAAAAAATACATATTATGTAGTTTATATTTAACCTTTTTTTCGTTACCGACCTTGCGACTGTCTCATCCAATTAATTAGGTATACTGACCTTAAAAAACCGTTCTTTATATTAGTTTACCAATGTTTCAGTCGAATCAAAAGGTCGCATAATAAAAAAAATTTGCAATGCAATGTCTCGAAAGTCAGGCTAAGAAGCAATTCTTATTCAGATCACGGGCAGTCGTGATAAATGTTAAACTCTGCCATTTTAATAAAATCCGTGAACTGCAGCAATATGATTCAACTGGTTGTTTGCAAAATTGATCAACTATCTGCAAAAAGGGACCGTTGTTTTAGAGTTGTTAAAACTATAAATAACTAGCTGACCCGGTGAACTTCGTACCACCTAAAATTGATTTCATTATAACTCTTCATAAGAAATTATGAATCCCAATTAACCTTCCAAGATCGACAATATTGGCCGCACTGCGTACGGTTTGAGTTTCGTTTGGTGATTAAATTACTCTAATTTGCCCGGAAAATATTATAATCTATATAAAAAACCGGACAAGTGTGTGTCTGACTCGCGTACTGAGGGTTCCGTAAAATATTTTTTTTTATGTGATGATATAACTACAAATTAACGATTTTCAGATTTCTTCTTTTACTTGTGCTGTGGGACTTTGCTTCTTGCCAAATTTCATGATTCTAGATCAACGGGAAGTACCTACATAATAGGTTTTGATTGCGTTGAATTAGAAGCTTGATTTTATACATAGCTCTAAGGGACCGTAGATCTAAGTATTTAATATTAATTTGAACTTGATACCTACACGCGTTCCTGAGAAAAAGGGTCTTGACGGACAGACGGACAACAAAGTGGTCCTATGAGGGTTCGTTTTATCCTGCAGAGGTACGGAACCCTAAAAATGAATGTCTGATTGTAATGCAACACTAAAACTCCTATGCCAGGATCCAGGATCTAAAATAACTATTGCCCATATGTTCTGTATTCCGATTGAAATGAAATCGAAAAGAGCATGTAAATCTACTTTTCTTTTGGATTGTAATTCTGTATAAAACTGCTGTCGTAAAATCCTCTCAGTAAACTTTAACAACAAAAAAGACAGAGAGAGAGAGAGATAGCATCTCAAAAAAAATACAACAACAATACAAAATTGGCATAAAAAACATTGTTTATTCAATATTTATACTGTCATTGGTTTCGTCGCTCTTTTTTGCTCCACTCCTATGGCATTGGAGTTGTAAGTACAAATCGCGCACGTGCGCGTCACTCTATTTTATTCTATCGCCTTGTATGTATTGAGTGTATATACATACATACGTGGTTCTCTAAAGGGTTCTAAAGGGAGACGCAGATAGCCTAAACTGTGTATTAGATATACATACAATGTTTTTCTTTCTCTCTACGTTATATCTTTCTTCTCTCTCATGTAACGAAATGTGCCTAAACGTGTCGCGTCCTTGAAATTTTACTCTCAATCCTCGTCCAATTATCGAATCGCCGCCTAAGAAGTTTCACTTCAATAAATAAAAGAACCATCCAAATCGGTCGAGCCGTTCTCGAGTTTTTGCGAGACTAAGGAGCTTCACCCATAAGCGACGGATTGATGGATCTTATTGAACCTTTTTCAATGTTTTCATCCTTCAGTCCGCGGAGAGCTTTAAAGGTTGACGTATGACGGATTCTATAGGGCCTTGACGCACGGGCATTGATTTATATTTATATATACATAGACTATCTGACCCGTACGCATCGTTGCCCGGGCACAACTATCCCAATAACAAAGCTAAATTTTATTACAAATGACGATAACTTTTTTTTCCGACATCCGAATGTTGCCCCAAGCCAAACTTAATCTACCTGGGAAAGCCATGAAATCCCTTCAGTAATTTCGGAGATTAGCGTAAACAGACAGCCAGACAAAAATTATCGCGCCCTCTTAATTTTTGGTAAATATATTCAATGTACAGACACGCGGGTTCTACTGTTTTATTATATAGTAAATATGTGCAGATAAGTAATTTCTAATATTTTCCACAGATTTCTAGTTCCTACATGAAATCTATACCACAAATTGCAACTGATAACTCCCACTTTTACTAAGTTGCGACTTTCATGACTTATTAACCTATTGATGATAAGCTAAAAGTTCTTTTGATAATATTGGAGAATTGTTGAACGTGGTAGTGAAGGAAACACAAAGATAACGTGTGCTTCTATTGAAAAGCAGATAAAACCTTCCGTCTGTTGTTAGTCTGAATTAAACTTCTGATCGGATTGCAAGTGAAGATGATCGGGACGGAGCTTCTTTTTCTGTTAATTCTATTCGTAGTTTGTTCGACCCAAGATTGCATACAAGAATCTGTTCCCGAATTCGTGGGGTGCTCAGGCCATTCTTTTGATTCAGTCACTAATATCGGAGAAAATTGTCGGACAATATTCGTTAGTAGGTAGTCACCGGAGCAGCTTTTGTTGTGAATAAAAGCAAAAATCAATTTTTGCATCTGATAGAAATTTTGTAATTTATATATGTACGATTGGGACTGAAAGTTATTTCTTAATACGGATTTAAGGACTTTGGTTCTCTATCTTCACAACATTTGCAGCTCTGTTCCATTGCAAGTTTAAAGAGCAACTGGTTTCTGGCCCGTTATCACTGATTTTAAATGTTGCCACAATAAACTCAGGACACTGTTTAAAAGTGATCTGAAAAATTTGAAAAAGGTTCCAATCAGACGGCTGCCCTTTAAAGCTTTGGAACTGCGATACCAATTTAGTGAAGATAGCGAAACAAAATCCTTAAATCCATATTCAGAAATAAGTAAATCCCAGTCCACGATAAATATGGATATTTTATCATATGCAAATATTGGTTTTTGCTTTTATCCACAACAAAAGCTGCTCTCGGTGGATTGTAAAGGCTTATTGTCCGACTATTTTCTCCGATATTAGTGAATGAATCAAAAGAATGACCTGAACATACCGTGAATTCGGGACCAGATTCTTGTATGCAATCTGGGGTCGAACGAACTACGAATAGAATTAACAGAAAAGGAAGCTCCGTCCCGATCATCTTCACTTGCAATCCGATCAGAAGTTTAATTCAAACTAAACAACTGTTGAAAAATATATTTTTTTTTTCATAATAGCACTCATTATCTTCCTTTTCGAGTCACTGCAACATTCGACAATTCTCCAAGATTAATAAAGAACTTTAAGCTTATCATCAATAGGTTAATAAGTCATAGAAGACGCAAATAAATACAAAGTGAGAATAATCAATTGCAATTTCTGGTATCAGTTTCAAGTTATAATCTTTGGAAAACACATCAAAAATATTAGGCACAGAATAATCCAAAAAAATGCAAAAATGCTCAAACTTTTCAACAGTTATTACATGCGAAAATAATTAAATTTTAACCTTTCAATATGATACCCAAGTCAAGTCTAGAATGTTGCGAATGTTTCGTTTTCTATCATTTCTTTGTCGGGTGCCAAGACGAGTGTTTTAGTCATGTTCGACTATAGACCCACCTTATCTAGGATACATAGCGGGTTGCATATTGGGAACGACGGAGAGGCACAGTCGTTATATGTCTCGCTTAAAACTAAGCAAATGAAAAGTTCTGTCTTCTTTGTAGTAAAAGGTTTTTACTTTATGGTTACAAAAACATTGGCCTACTTATTAACCACAGTAGTATAAAATCCATAGAACATAGACATAAGGATGTGCTGAAACGTACACACACAGTGTACGTGAGCGTACCATTTTTTAGGCGTACTCTAGAGAAAGAGAAAAAAATTTAGCAAGCGAGACAGAATGAGGAAAAGCAAAAGCTATATAGGAGCATTTCTGAATACTGTCAAGCTTTGTATTTTTGGTTTACTTCGATGTCTCTAATACTAAAATGTGAAAACTCACACATAAGTGATTTGGGTACGCTTGACAACTCTTATCGCACTTTTTTACGTTCACGTTCTAAGATAAAATCAAAACTTTTGCCACTGCATACTGAGAATTCGCGTGTATAATATTGGATTGTAAAGTATACATATTCTCTAATTGCTCTGCAATAACCACTACGCCAGCGTCGTTCGATCGAGATCGAATATACTAAATATATTGCATTATCTTCAGAACCAAAGGTGTATGCAAAATTTCAGCTGAATCGGATATCGGAAAGTGGTCGAAGAATCGATCGCAAGATTTTTCCCCGACAAACAGGAAAGCAAGTTGAATAAAAGCTTGAGAGTTTAAATTCGGCATTTTTAATTTCAATATTGGATTTGGATGCTACATTAACGAAGTTAAATGTCTCCATTCACCTACTTTTATAACATTACCTATATTGATATTTAGCATTGAAACGGTATGATAGTATGTAATTTCAAAGAAATGAAATAGATGTTTTTGAAGTTATTTTTTATGCAAAAACAACAATGGAGAACTTAAATTTTATATTATTGAAAAAATTGTTTCGTAAAAATCAAAAAACAAAAAAAACCGAATGCAAAAACAATTATAAATTAAAACTACATACATATATTATAGTCCACAGGCCAGCTATGTTTTTTTTAACTGATTAATAACAAGCTGATAATGGGTGAGTAGCTTCGTGTAGCCGAGACGCCCAACTTGTCTGAAGGAAAAATCTTGATAAGGGTAGGTAGCGAAGTGGGTGGTCGTGAAACATGTCGATCGGGTGGCAAATTCAATTTGTTTCATAACAATTATTTTTATTGTCGAATATTGAGATTTTAGTATGCTAAGCTCGAAAAAACATTTGTCCGACACAATGGACGGTTTCACCGAAGCGTCCCCCATGCTTGATATGTTTAAGTAATGACGTCATGAAATTGATTAATAACATGCTACCACGGATCGGACAACTTCCGAGCGTAGGACAGAGAAATCATACCATTAAATTTGTAGGACAATGTGTCCTTGTGATTGCGCAATCATTAACTAATAACAGTACAAAAAATTAGCTGGTTATCAATCAATTTCGTGACGTCATTATTTAAACATATCAAGCATGGGGGACGCTTCGGTGAAACCGTCCATTGTGTCGGACAAATGTTTTTTCGAGCTTAGCATACTAAAATCTCAATATTCGACAATAAAAATAATTGTTATGAAACAAATTGAATTTGCCACCCGATCGACATGTTTCACGACCACCCACTTCGCTACCTACCCTTATCAAGATTTTTCCTTCAGACAAGTTGGGCGTCTCGGCTACACGAAGCTACTCACCCATTATCAGCTTGTTATTAATCAGTTACAAAAAACATAGCTGGCCCGTGGACTATTATAGATAACGCTTAACAGAGGCTTTTTTAAATTTTCACTTTTGCTGATTATTGTTTTCTAAAAGCAACAAAATCAATTGAATTATTAATCAGTGAACATATCATTCATTTTTAATGATGAATATGGTATCTTTTTCTAGGGTTAAGAAGAGAAGTGGAGAAATCACAAGTTGTATTACTAATTTATTATTGAAGACATGTAGTTCTGGTAAAGATGAATATCGCCACTGTTTTGCACATTTTAAGAAAGCTCTATACAGTAGAGTTTTCGTTTTTTAATCTTCAGTAGCAGGCGAAAATAACAGTAATATTAAATAAACAAGCTTGAAGTTTTAAAGCTCTCATCGTTAGCTGGTCTACTATAACTCTGTAAAAATTAAAATATGTTGAATTCTTAAATAAAATTTTAATCGAATATTTTGCAGGAAACCTGATACCCTTTAATATTTTTAATGGTATAAATTTACTACATGAATACTATGGTTTTAGCATAGTGCTAATTAGAAAAGTGTGATGATACTTAGATTGTTCTTTGTACGTTCGGAATAAAGTACCTATGTGCAGTCTCTAACGTGGCATTAATCAGAAACGCTTGATTCTTGATACTACGTATATACATACATACAATAGTATTTTTAACGGTATTTTGCTCCATACATGAATGTAGTAAATAGAAAAACCTCATGTAGGTACTAAATTTAGTTTATCACTGTAAGGGTCATAATTTCACAAGTTTCACCATTACAATTCCACAAGCATCATCATTTCGATGCCACAAGTCGCATTTATAAATTCAGCGAAAGTTAAAATTATGTATAAAGCATATACATATACCTTTTAATTTTTATCAGATTAGATTATGTTTTTAAAACGTTTTAGTTTTGCTGTGGAATCTTCGATATAAAAACCTCTTCTTAAATAATACTTAAATTATAATTAATTCTTTTATTTAAAATAATATTAAAAAAATAAATATGAGTTTTAATAAGAATATATGTAGGTAATAAAAGCGAAATTATTTTATAATTCAATGTGAAGGAGATCTATATACAAAGAAAATAAAGTTGAAGAATGACAAAAGAAGTAACAAATTCAACTCTACAATATGTATACACTTGAACCAGACTTATTCCTTAATAGATCCTAAAGATGTAGTTTAATCTTAGATTTTTCTTGAAGTTAATTCTAGTAGGAAATAATCGGTCAAATCGTTTCACGCATTTCAAATTTATACGCGAACAAATATAACAAAATATATATGAGTCGAAATGATCATACCGCAGTACATAGATTAAGTTGGTTAAAAATCTACCACTTTACAAAAATTCTTTCTTTTTAAATTCTAGCTCTAATTTATGACTACATATGTATATTCGTTCAGTGGCTACCAACCCTCGCTTACTGTGATTTGTTTTAAGCCTATATGGTTTTATTCAAGGTTCGTCTACAGTACAAATTGTTTTTTCCACTCTTTAGAAATACTGTTTACGGTCTACTGGAATACCTGCTGTGTGCTTCCAAGGTATGCTAGAGGAGATGCTGAACCACACTTTTAAAGAGTTTTAATCCTGGCCACTCGCTTTCAGCACTGTTGCAGACAGGAGTATTTGCCCAGCAAAACAGCGCTCAACTTTTCGAATTACTCGGTTCCTGCTTTGGTTTCCCAATAGTCCCACTGCGGAAGAATATCTCACGTTTCCTCCTGAACTGGCCCGGTATCCTAGGAGTAGTCACCACCGTAAGGAGTTCATATCAAGTAAAACTGAACAATCCTTTTCTGGACTGAAAAAGCCAAATAGTCACCGCAAACAGTACGGGGAGGACCTCTCTTAACGAAAAATTTCAATTTTCACGATCTAGGACGGGTGCCTGGTGTACCTCTGGGAACTTAACCGACTTGGGTTTTAGCCTCCCCCGGGGGGCCCAACGGAAGGTAAACGAAATGGCTGCAAAAACAGCAGCTAGATAACAAAATAGCAATCCTCAGCAAGGAGGACTTCATCACATACTTCAATTACCGGAATTTCAGGAGCGACTCTCTACACGTCGTAAACGAACGCCTCTTTGTGAATGGTCGACTTGTTTCTGGGCCTGGTGCCCTCAGGAACCTCCGCCAGGAAGGACTCAGGACTCTTATCTCAAGTTCACCTTTGATGAGCTTTTAATGAGATTAATCAACAGCGGCCCGACTGAGCCGTAAGCACAACAACCCCCGCAGAAAACGGGTGGCTCCCGGTCCCATTCAGTTCCAAGAAATTCGTTGCCGGCAAATTGGTCGGGGCTTACGACTTTTCAGGATTCTGCTGATGGACTGCAGCACCCTTTGTGGTTTTGTGCTCGAGCTGTTAGTCTAATCTGTGCAAAAGCCAGAGAGTATCAGAGGAAAAGATTTTACGGCTTCTGCACTGATATCTGATGGGGAGCTAAAGATTTCTTTGAATCTGAACCTTTGCTGGAAGTGCGTTTTTATGGGGCTTCCCCGCTTAATCTGTGCGCAATGACACAGCTCGTATTCCTCAATTTGAAATACTCAATTTACCTAAAAGGAAGATCAATCCAGTAACTTAGTTGCGGGTAACGCCAGAAACTCCAATCTCAATATATTTTGCACTATCAGAAAATCTGTGGCCACAAACTGATGACCAAGCACCCAACTGAGATTCATCGGGAATATCCCGGGGAGCTTAGAGGAGGAAGGAAGTCCACACCCTCGAAAATTTCCTCCCTCCGCAGTAGCTCCAATGAAATTTGTTTAATAAGTAAGACGGAAAATCGAATTTGCCGAAGTTTCAGCTCAAAGAATTATTAAAAAGTTTTTTGCGCTGAAGGCCAGAAAGGATATCATGCTGCACAAATTTCATCAAAGCGCGCTCCAATGGACGAAAATGCTTTTATTCCTTTGCTCCTGCATTTTTTATTTTTTTTATTTTTGTTTTTTTATTCATTTTTATTTTTGCTTTTAATAACAAACTTTTGGATGGCAGCAGAAATCGCGCGCGGAGCCCTCAAATTGCATGAAAATATTAAAACGATGGAAAAGCATTGCAAGACTACCAACGCTGGCGCGTCCAATGAATTTTCGATCAATGAAATATGAAATTAAGCGCAAATTGATTCGGGAAGGATTCATAAAAGTTGCTGTTCACTGACAACCACTCCTGCGAACTGAAAGTATTGATATTAACGCCACAATTTCCGAGGTGGCTGTTAGGTAAAGAAAAGTTAATTTTTTCGTTTTTTTTTTATATACATAAGTACATAAGTGCTCGGAGGAATTGATTTTTTCTGTTATGGGTGCAATTTGATTTGATTATTTCGAGGGTGCTTTGAATGCGAAATAAATATTTCGCGAGTTCATGAAGAGAAAATATACTTTACCAAATTTTTAAAGCAAATTGAATAAAATAAAACATATTTAATTTTGACACCCGTTTATTAGAATTTAGCAACGAAATGAAGCTCACACCAAAAATTTAAAGAAGAGTGAAAATCAATTCCTAGAAAGTAACAAAATTAATAATGCACCCTACCTCATGATACGAATTCGGAAAATGAATTACGCCAAAATTCAGTTGCTACGTATACATGCAGGATCGAATCTAGCTTGAATCCGGATTCAATCCAATGTACATATACGCAGATTAGATTAAAATCCAATCGTGTAGATCCAATCTCGCTTAGATACCTAGATTGAATCGAAAATACAGCTACAAACGCGGATCGAGTAATGTAACTGATAATTGCCCCTAACTGTGTTGTAATTAAATTAATTTGTGTCAGATTGTTTTGCCCTTTGAAAATGCTCCATATATGTAATATGTACAAGAGCAAAATATGTATACCTAGTCTAAGCAGAACTATTTTTTAAAATAAGAAAAAAATATGTTGTTTTCAGTAAGTGTGAACTACAGGGTTGTTATTAAAAGTATGTACCTACATATATTTAATTTTCATTAAAATCATTCAACTAAAAATAAAATATACTAATAATAAGATAGCTGGGTCCTTAACATTTCGTGTAATTTTTTTCATATATTTTATGGTATTAAACTAAGCAACAGTACTTATTAGTAAAGTGTATCTATCTAGTGTGTCAAACTAGGAAAAAAATAAATAGCAAAAGTATTTACAATTGGAGTTATTTTTATTTTTTAAAAACAGAGAAAATTGCCATATTTTCGCCAGTGTATGTAATGGCCATACTTATGGTTTATACTATTTTTTTCATTCACTTTAATTATTAAATACATAAATACTTTAAAATAAACTTCCCGGAAATATCAAATATGATTCTCAAGTATTAAGGTAATAATATTACAATATAAAAAAAAAACAATAAATAGAGAAATACAAGATAAAAACTTACGTTTAATTTTTATAACCTCGACGCGTCGTTCCTTTGTAATGACATTTGTCCGACTGTCGCAGGTGCGGTGGCAACGGTGAATGTATAAAAATATATATTTAAATAAATAAAAGAAGAATCCTGGCTCACCAAATGTGGTGGCCTTTTTCATGATTTATAGCCTTTTTTCAATTGGTGTTTTGATATTTAATTGTGTTTTAAGTTATTACAAAATTAAATTCAAGACAAAAAATTATGTGAATGCTTTCAGTGTTGCTGTTATAACACGAATGTTCGTTAGCGAAGGAAAAATTTGACACTCGTCAAAAAAACTGTGATCGAATGAAGGAAACAATTGAATCGGTTATTTCAAAAACCTCATAAGTCACACAATTAGAATTTTTCAGGAATCAATAAAAACTGTATCATTCACAAATAAACGAGTTTAAAAGGCATTTTTGGGCCTAATATAATATTTGAGTTTTAAAAGACTCAAATGTCGGATAGCCTCCACTCCACAGTTTATCAACAATAATAATGAAAAAATCTGAAAAACTGTTTTTGACTTATGTTGTTTTAGCAAGAAACAAAATTAAATTTAAACAAAACAATCATATTATTCATCTCGCATTAACTTATTAACATGTCACATGATTTAATTTTCCATGTTCTAATATCTTTAAGGTACATAACCATATTCTCCGTCAATCTCATTTCAGCATATGTTGTTGTTTATGCAATGAACGTCTATTACGCGGTAATACTTGAAGAGGAAGGAATGGTGGTTTATACCCAGAATACGCATCTACCTTTAAGGAAGCGTTTACAGACAAAAAAAGTAGGTATGTAGGAAAAAAATGTGACTTATGTGGTTTTTGAAATGACCGATTCAATTACAATCGAATACGACTGCAATCATTATTCGAAATATCAAAACTTCGATTGAAAATTCATTCGCTCTTTTGACGATAGTCATATGTACATATAGTTTAAAGACTATCATTTGTTTTATATATGTAAGTAGGTGCTTAAAAGAAATTATTTTGATCAAAATTTTGATCACTTAAATATGTTGAAGTCCAATTCGTGTCTGATGGTCTCCTCATACTTTCAACTTTTAGCCTAATGGCGGTATCATTTAAGCTGTGATAACTGAGTATTCATGGTGTTTCCTGTTAGATCAACCAGAATCGGATTATAATACCTAATATCGAGTGGCTGGGCTCGCACAAACGGAATCTGTTTTGGGACTAGGTCCCTATGTTGTGTCTGGAGCCGCAGCATTGTCAGCAATTTTCCCAAGCAAAGGATCCACTGCCATTGGGGAAACGTGCCCACGGAAATGTATGTAAATTGCAAATTTTGATTGCACTCAAAGCCCTCTTCCATCTGATGGGGGCTGCGTTCTCGCAGACGCATTCCCGACTTAAAGCTATAGAAACATGTTCCGGCATTGTGTGTTGGATCAATCTATTTTGCATTCTTTTGACACAAAACTTGCTAATACTACAAAGTCCCTAGAGTGGCGTGCTCACATGCATCACTCCGCCCGGCAAGAAACGAGCCGCTCGATGCACTCGAACAAGGTGGCTCCTGCCATAAAGAAGCCGTCGTAGCCCCCAACAAGTCTGGAGACACACGTCCCGGGGGTTGGGCGAAGGAGTCTTTTGGAACCCGAGAAGGACTATATACCCGAAACGAGGAGGAACAGTCCTACTCCTAAATAAGTTGTTTTTGCATAAGTATGTATATAAATATGCGCTGGCACATTAGCGGCGAAATATGAATTCATAACGAGATCCTGACTAGACTCCAATAACTAAAGCGGACCATATTTCGCAAAGTTGCCAGGCCTTGGGGCGTGTGGCGGGCCAAAAGGGTAAGGACTAAGGAGCCCCACAATACGGGGACTTCCACCGCCCGTTGACTGCGGCGACGGCTCCTCTATGGCATTGAAGGAGGAGTGCACAACTCCTGCCAGCCTGAGTCCCGGCAAATGCGGGCTTATCTCATAAATACACAAAATTTTAAGGAAGTCATTACATGCACAGCTTGTTCCCACTTCTTTGTCAATTTTTTTCCCTCTGGTAAGTTCCTCAATGGCAAAGTTTTGGGGTTTCGGCGAGCGCTTTGTTTTAGTTTAAGGTTTAAGTTAGCCGAAACGAAAGACCCAATTTCCGCGGATTGAGACGAATTCTCAACTTGTTCCCTTTCTCGGGATTTATCGTTGTGGAAGAGGGACTCGCTATCCCCCACTTTTTGCCACATTTTTTTTTCTTCAACAACGGCCAACGCAAGCAATTACTGTGTTTTTCTTACATTTAGATAAGTTAATTAGTTTTTTACCAAAATATTTCAAGTTGCTATTCGATGGTGCAATTTTTAACGCCTTTGATGAAGTAATGCTGCGCTCTGCTGGAATGGAACTTGTATTTTGATAAGGGTTAAAACTAATGAGATTTTTACAATATTCATAAGAGGGAAAAGAAAAACTAAAGAGGAAAAGATATTTTAAATTTCTTTTACAGAAGTCCTTTTAATAAGCGTCTTTAAAACGAGATATTCCTAAAAAAAA
The DNA here is from genome assembly GCA_933228815.1 of Machimus atricapillus. Taxonomy (NCBI): domain Eukaryota; kingdom Metazoa; phylum Arthropoda; class Insecta; order Diptera; family Asilidae; genus Machimus; species Machimus atricapillus. Next base: position 25,493,527 of record OW121787.1, on the reverse strand, counting down.
ACTCTACAAAAAGCCAATTCATCATATATGTATGTATGTACCATATGTATACAACATATACAGGGCGTTTAGTTGTCTCCTGCCAATAATTATGCTTTTTTCGACAAAGTGTTGTTCCCAATTCACAAGGACTACAAAGCCAAAGCAGAGAAGATTTATTGAGGTTTATACAAGATCAAAGTTCGCCATAGAGAGCACAAGCAAACGCTCAACCGAATCTTTCACAAAATTAAATCAGCTGGGTTTCCGATTGCAAAGGCCAGATACAAGTATATTTAATATATTAATAGATAGTACCATAAAAAATCACCCTGTGAATAACATTACTTGATGGGTATAAATACGATCATTTCCCAAATCTAAAACTTTTTCAGACACTACTTCAGCTTCTTTGAATGAATTTGTAAAAGCGTTATGCGACAATTTCCAAATAACTTAAATTACACTTTCAAATATGTACGTTGTTTACATTTTCACCAGTATGCTTCTTTGTTAATTCAACTATTACGAGTTCAGTTCTCTAAAAGCGTGTGGTGTAGCAGTGTCAATTTTTAATTAAACTAATTGCCCTTTATCTCAAGTTGCAAAATTTTCTTTTTCGCTGAAATTGAAATTTAATTCTTTCAAAATTTTGTTCACCAACATTGATCAGGAGACCATGTAGAATCATTTGTCATACTCATGTTCAGACCTTAACATAACACCCTATATAATTATTATTCAAACTCTTCTCCAAAAAACGACTCTTAACATAATTTGATATATTTGGAATAAATTGAAAAACGAATGACATAGGCAACATGCAACAAGAACTCAAACATGGTTTGGAACAGGAATCTAGCTTTATATAGAAAACCTATCCGTCGAAGATTATAAGCGGTGGAAAACGCTTGTATGCTACAAAATATTCTTCTGTATATACCTATCTTCTTTTATGAAAATAAAACACAATTTTAATTGTGAGCCATTTCTCGTGTATAATTTGAAATAGTTTTAAATAAAAAGTAATACTGTTTTTGTTTTATAAAAACACACAAATTTAAACCTTTCCTACAGAGCAAAAGTGCAACTTTTAAAGTGATGTATGGTTTTGGCTCACTGTATGTAGATGTCAGTAACTCCTTAATATCATAATACGTTCTATAAGTTCAACAATTTTATGAATTTTGTCTCATATTTTGTAGAATTATATATGTTATTAATTTTGGAGAACAAAATCTCATAGGAATTGTTTTTTTCAACGAAAAATCATAATTACCATATATAGAACAAAAACGTACACCCTATTAAGTGCATCAGAACTTGGAATTACTGCGGACGTCAACGTTCCCATCGCTTCGGAGAAGGGTTCATTCATTAGTCCCTCGCAGACACATCCGTTCAATGAAGGAAGCAAAAGTGACTCCGCCGTAACTCCATTTGCCGCTAATGCCCTAATATGGAACCGAAGTTGAATAGCTGAAATTCACTCGCAGAAGGGAAATACATGCTTGGGATGTGGGTCCTGGGATGCCACATGGCGCTCCAATCACGTCCGACGTGAACAGAATTATTCGTCACAGCACGGAACATAATTTCATTATTTAGAAGTCAAATTTTCATTACGGATATTATTCATAGACAGCCAGGAGGAACTGAAGACGGTATAGGGCTTCTCTGGCACCCCATGCATGCTTCTTCCCGGCTGGCTGTCTGTCTGTCTGTCGGAAACCGCAGGGCGCCACTGTGAATATGAGCATCTCCGGACGCCGCCAAGACGCTATACATGGTTTTTATTCAAGACTCTCTCCCGGCTGGCACGTGACTCAAAACGATGCTTATAACTGGGCTCCCACTGACAAATAATCTCTTCGCCGCTGAATTATTCGGCTAATCAAAAAGTTTTATACGGCAAATCCGCCCTCCTCCCTCGCGTTGGAAAGGTGATTTTTATGCTCGGGACCAGATCTGAACAAAGAGTCGTAATTCTTCGATTCACAGCGAATTTTCCTATTTTTGATGAGCAATGATTATTGCTTCCTTTCCTATGGAAAACAGGTAGGAGGATGATTTTGACTTTTTGACTGTCGTGATAGAATGGCAGGGCTTCTCAGTGAAATAATTCAGTCCAGTCAAAGAGCAATTCAGCCATTCATTTTGAGTAATCATCTATGTTTTTCTTGCCATGTAAAACTAAGTTTTTTCTGTGCTAACTCTCCCCACTTGGCCGCCATTTTGAAAAGAAATTTACGAACAGTTTTTGAGCCACTTTTCTAATTTTGAAATTCACAAAAATCTTCAGCAGTAACTTTTGTCTCATTACCTTGATAAAAATTCTTAAAACCTTTTTGAATTTAGTATTATAGGGATTCAAAGAAAATAACTTAACTGAAACAAGAAATCTACCTGTAAGTAAAATTATATACAAAAGAAATATATTTTTTAAAAATATTTCATTTAAAAAATACATCTGTAAACAATGAAAATATAAAATGTTCTAAAAAGTAAAAACGTATTCTACCCGTCAAACCCTTTCATATGATACCCAGCTCAATGGACTTCAGAAAAACTTGTAATCCGCCATTTTGGAGGGCATATTAGATTTGGAAAAATATTAAATATACTACATATATAGTATATATGTAGTATATATAGGATAGCATTACCATATTGCACTTATATGTATGTAGACGTGTGCAAAATTGACTAGCAAGATTCTAAGCAGACAGATAACGTTTTATCAAAAACAATATATATGTATATATATACATATATATATTTGTAAATATTGTTTTTGGTTTTATGCTATGTAAATAAAAGCTTTTAAAACAGAATTAATCGGCTATTTAAAGGACCAAATTCACAGCTAGTCAAGGTCTGAACAGAGGTATGCCAATCGATTGATTGTACACGATTGAACTACTCTAGCACAAATAACTTCGAAACGCGACGACGAAATCGGGTATGTTTTTTTTAGGAAGGCTACAAGACGGGGAAGCTTTTTCTCAGAAAAAATTTTGATCTTCCCATAAACAATCAATAGAACGAAGGGCCAAGGTCAAATTTTGGATTCGAAAATAATCATTCTCAAAGTTTGACCGGTCTTTCTCGCTGGTTTGGATTGGGTTGGGTCATATAAGATAAGAGGTAACATTAGCTATCTATGATGTCTCTGAAAGAATTTATAGAGCATTTTCTATATCCACCCAGTACAAATTTTCAATTGCTATTTTGGTAGTGTAGGGAAGGACCTCTTTTAGGGCTGTCCGAGCAAACATTGATCAGGAGACCATGTAGAATTGACTGGCATATCCATGTTCAGAACCAAGCAAAACATCCTATGTAAAAAGAAAAATTCAAGATAACATTAAGAATAAATTCAATATCACATTAAGAAATCAGAGGTTTATGTATATACAAATAATAAAAGAAAAAAAGAAAAAGAAAAATATGAAAAATAAATAGGTACCTACATAAGATCAAATAAGACCACAAATTTATTAAATATCGGAATAATACCTTGAATGCATCAACAATTTTGTGAATGCCAAAAAGCTGATGCTGAATATAATATATAGGGTTCAAGTAATTAGGTTTTCTAAAACATTGTGCGATTCATGGATGTTCGAGGAGCAACATTGGATTACAAGCAGGAAGTAAATTTGGATAATTTATTATTGATATATTACTGTTGAACACAAAACTATGATACCACTAAATATACACTACGGTGTTGTGGCGGTTGTATGATAGCAAGCTGTGATTATTTGGTGGAAATCGTAGCAGGTTATGATAATTATAAAATAATTTAAATAAAATCAAAATGGAGGCCGACTTCCATTACTAGTCGACCTCCATAATTGGTGACCCAACTTCACTTCATAACCCGCTAATATTTGCACCAAATAATCACAGCTTGCTATCATACAACCGCCACAGTGTTATTAAATTTGTACAGTTAAGTATATTATACTAATTGTCACAAAATTAACATTTAGGTAAATTGTTTGGAAAATCAAAACTATATGTTTAAAGTAATAATTTTATCAATATATTTTATCATTCAGTTTTTTATAATTAGACGAAATATTTTAATAATTATGTGTAAAAACTAGCTTTTACCCGCGACTTCGTACGCATCACGCAAAAACTACTGTATGAAAAAATAAATAATTATATTATGCTATAGGAAAAGCTACCTAGCAATAGGGTCGCCTTTTTGTACACTGTTCTTATTTGTAATTTCTGTTTAATTTTGTGTGTCGTTCTATTTTATTCTCTTCTATTCGATTCTATGGCTACATAGATTAGTTGAAATTGGTTAAGATAAACCTATAAATTGATAAACAGCGCCATCTATGATCTTTTTTGAGCAACAACTATACAGAACTTATCTGTTCATGTAAGTGCGGCGCTAGTTTCCTCAAAATCTGTTAATTTAGCATTAAGTTCATTAACTAACAAGAGATCCGGGCAATATGAAATTTAAAACAATCGGAATAAGATATTTTCCTGCCTTAAAATGGAGCCTACATTTTAAGTTAGACCTCTAGCAATACATCAGTGAAAACTGCATTCAATTCCATGCAGTAATTTTTGCGTGATGCGTGTACAAACGCACAGACAGACAAAAATTCTAAAAACTGCTGTTTTGGCTTCTGTTGCTCTAATAAAGACCCCCCGCCCCCATATTAGTTTTTTGTCAATATCTACATATAACGTACAGACATCGGCCTGTTACAATTTTATTATATATGCACCTACATATATAGATAAACATTTCAAATCAACTTTCACGACTTAAGTGGTTATATGATACATTGCATATAGTCTGATGGGATGCTATACAGTGGATCTCACTCTCAACCCAAATCCAATCTAATATAAGGACCTGTTGAATGAATGATTTCCGATTGTAAAGAAAACTGAAATTTGTGCACCTAGAAAAATGATTTTTCTGTTATTATGTAAGTTTTTAAAAAATTGAAATTCAAACAAATCCATCATTCCGGCCTTTCACAAGAAGAGTAGTCTGCTTAGGTTTAATTTCAAATAAACTATTCACGCCTGGCGGGGTCCCGGGTCCTATAATCTATTTGACGAACGTTAGTTATCTAGGGTTAAAAGTGCAGGGAATAAAGCCGAATGATGTGAAATATCATGCAATATTTAAACAACAAGCTCAGTCACATACATATGGATTTTTGATGAAAGATTAATTTGATATTTACAATGGGAAATTAAAAATTTTCAATTAAAAAGTATAGTGCCAACGAGACAGCGCTCTGTTGATATCAGAAAAAAAAACCCTAACACAGAGTCCATTTGAATGAAATGGGGTTTCCGGGAATCGATCAAAGGCAAATGTAATTGGGTTGAACAACAACTAGGCAAAAGAGGAAATCGCTTCGCTGTCGTCTAGAAATCGCATCACAAGTCCACCAAATCCCACCGGGACAATGGACCCGTTCGAACTTCTTCTATCACTTTAAAGTAAACAGCGGCAACCTATTCCCGACCACTATACAGCTGGGGACTGGGTTGGAGCTGGCAAGTGCCAGAACAATAAACAAAATTGTTAAGCTCCCATCAATTGCCTGATTCGATTATCGGTTGATGTTCACATCTCCGAAATTGTTCGGAGGCGCCCAATTCGATTCTGCAGCAGTAGCAGCAGCAGCAGCAGCAGCGGAGCCAACGGTGGTAGCAGGAAGGTTCGAAAAGGATCTGGACAAAAACTAACCCGGCAGGAGCTGGAGCTAGCAGGAAGACGGACAACAGCAATCTCATTGGACTGTGGCTGGAAGACGGGAATTCATTGAAAACATAAAAACAAGCCGATAAATTGAAATTGCTTGGAGTCGAAATGGCCGTGGCCAGCATCCTTCTTGAGTGCAGCGGCGCATCCGAAGTGCCTCACTCAGAGCAATAACAAAGCTATATCTTGCTTAGGAAAAGGGTTATGTGGGACCCACATAGATTGGGGGGGGGCAGAGCCCCGGGTCTGGGACGAGCACGTCTAGTAAGTTGGATGACTGACCATAATTCAATTTTTGTCTGATGCTCCGGCTGCCAGCTGAAGCGAAAATGTTCAACAAACTCTAAATCGAGGATTACACCCCGGCTCAGGCTCTGCAGTCGGATAAGGGGCTTAAGGGTGGAAGAAAAAAAAAATCATTCATTCATTGGTACCTTTCAGCCATAAAGCAGCGGGGACGACTTATCCAAATTGTCGGGAGGGGCGGCCGGGGGTATACTGGAACCACGCCGCGCCGCATCCATTTCACAGATCTCGGCTTATCGCTGATTTCGAAAAGTTTCCCCCAAACGACCAACGACCACATTTGTCCCGCGGAGGTTTTATTGTTTTAACTACATTCTACCCTTAGGGTTCTGGCCCAGATAGCCAATTGATACCGGAAATAATTCCTCAGCTGAGAGATTTGCCCCTCCCGTCACCCCGCAGCCGCGCTCCACATCTCGGTTGCGGCGTCAATACCCGAGACTGGCGGGACACTTGTTAAATTGTAAATGAACCTTCGGATAAGAAGCCACTGCGGACGACCGGGGGGGGGCGTGGGGGGAGTAACGAGTCGAGTGGAAAAGGTTTCCCGAGGAGCGATAAGGGCTTTCGGATCAATTTTTCTATTTTAGATTTTTTTATCGGGGAGACCAAAGGAGGTGAAGTGAGTCTCGATACGGGGAGATGTTATAGCATATATATAAAGAGGACGCTATGTCGTCGAGCGGGGAAAGGGATGGGCAGGGGGGAGATCCAAGGCAGCCACTATGCCGGTCGTAAGCTTATCTTTATGGGCTCCCTAAGTGATGAAATACTTTAGAGCGGTCTTTTGCTCACTTTCGAAGGAAAGGGCTCATTTGTGTTCGCTCATGTACGTGCTCCTTTTCTCCTTTCTTCAAATTTATTCGCCTGCAGATTAGAACCCGATACTGGGCCTCCACCGCCGATAAGACCCTGCAACTGGGAACCAAATGACATAGTCAATCAACACTGAAAGGGATATCATCGTCCGAAGAGCACCGTAAAAATTGTCCTTCCAAACTAACATATGCTTGCACTTCCTTATCTGTTCGACACTACATATACATATGTGGCTTTTCCAAATATGTACTACAATTATAAAAATGATATCATATTCTAGACCATCTTGTTATCGTGGTATTTTGATTTTTCTTTCTAACCAGTTGGTTGACTCATATAGCTTGTACATACATATGTACATACATACCTATGTATATATACCACAAATGCCGCGAACGTGGGAACCGAACGCCAGTCCTTATATCCGCACAAATCAAAATAAATTTTCAAATTATAGACCGGCAAACACAATTCTGCATTGACCCATGCTCATGCAGCAAAACACCAAAAGCCTATCCTTGACAAATCTTTGCGCCAAAGCTTGTTAATTTTTTGGTCAAGATGGATCCGGACCCCACCCCTGATCAAAAGGATCGGACTCCACCCCTGATCCAAAACTGCATAAACGTTGGGAGCACAACTTCGAACCCGGCCTGGTGTAAAGGCTGGTGTTGAGATCTGGCCCTATGCTGGTATTAAGGCGTGGTCCAAGCTTGAGTCAATTATGTTCATTAATACTTATTCACTTAATGTTGTCTAATCATTATTTAAGATTGAATATATGTATGTAGAACGTATCGTTAACAATTGAGTAAAACAAACTGAGGTAAAAATGATGAGAAGTCCTCTAGACTGTATTTATTCTTTTTTGATTTTCTTTTGTGTTTAAAATAATTTTATTTTTTAAGTTTATCTTATATATTTTGTTTAAACGGAAAACTAAATATTTTTTTTTTTATTATGACAAGTAAGCTTCACATTAAATCATGAACTGACTACATTTAACTTGATTTAGCATTACATACAAAATCTTTGCAGTGTTCTACTTTACTTAAATTTACATGTATGTATACATATTTCAAACTGCTACAATGACTAACAGGAAGCAAAATACTAAACTACATCTAGGTACGTCAATTTTTTCTACAAGCTTTTCTTTCACACTCATGCAGTAATAAAATATTGCGTAAGATTCGCGAAACTTATAAATTAATAGTTGGAGGTCATATAAAGACTGAATCAGAGTTGGCAAATTTTAACCCCAAAGATCGGCAATTAATGCTTCACACACTGAGACAATTTTTGATGGATTTGCTGGCAATAAAATGGTTATGATATTAAAAATTTTTACATTATAATAAGAGACAACTAGTTATAATTTTAGCATCCCTAAGATACATAGATAAGAAAAAATAGTTTTACAGTTCTGGCATCCGTAAAATGTAGATTGTATAATTATTTCTTGTAATTCTACTTTAGTTTCGTTGGTAAAGGAGAAAGTTTTATTTCCTGTACCAGTCAACTTTATAAAAAACCTAGGAGAATTTACTAAAGTATCAGTGGTCAATTCTGGTTAGTTTTGCTATTAATTAATAAATATTGCATGAAATATTTAAATTATATCGTACAACTGATAGGTAGTATTGAGCAACATTTACATGAGTAGGTATATATGTATGTAAATTGAGTCAACTAATATGATGGTATGAAACCATCACACTTAGATATCCAAGCCGTTTTATGCACTAAAATAAAGCCAAGAAACATTTTATTCACATCTCAAGAGGTAGAATTTGAATTTCAAACTACGAAATAACAAATACAGTGTCTCAGGAAAGTTTGAGACTAGTGAACATTGAAAACACTTTCTACATTCTTTTCATATAACAAATTATATAAAACTAGCTGGTGTGGCGGTACCTGATGTGTGTTGTGTGTAAGCAGACTGTGATTATTTTGTGAAAATTTTAGCCTGTCGTTTGGTTTTTGAATAAGAAAATTAATTTTAAAAGTTCAGTTTCGGCATTTATGCAATAAAGTTTAATCAAAGCTAAATAATAAAAATAAATTATTTCTAAATTTTATTAAATAATTTAAATAAGATACATTAAAATTAAATAATTAAATAAAGTTATTTAAATAAAATAATAAAGACATTAATTCAAACCAAAATTTCAAATAAAATTTAAATGGAGGCCGACCTCCATTACTAGTTTCACCCGGTGTACAAAATTTTGGTGGCCATATTGGATCCGCCATCTTGAATTCCCAGATTGCGAACATAGATTCGCACTAAGGACATCCAAAAACCCCCAAAATACCAATTTTCAAGCCAATCCCTTGATATTTTAAATTTTTGGCCGTCATCTTGGGTCCGCCATTTTGAAAATCGTGAATAAAAAGTAGCCTATATTTTGGCCCGGAATATGTAGTACCTTCACCCAAAAAATGAAAATGATCGGATCCAGCGTTTAAGCGGGATTGAGCGACAAACAAACAAATATAGACCTACTTTCGATTTTATATACATGCATATGTATACATATGTACAGATATGGCCAAATTATTATCACCTATAGATATTTTTAGTAAAATTGTATGAAAATGTAGCTTTATGATTCCCAAAATCCAAATTTGTTGTAAATTTCCAAAATCGTCGATATTTTCGCTTTAGCCACTGCCTTGATATCCTTTGCTTTACCCATATTAAATTTTATAAAATACAATAAAGTTGTTATCACGTTTACTATTCCAAGTTAAAAATGAGATTAAATATCCTTAATCCTTAAATACTTCACAGTAACCAACCATAAGATTAAAGCAATTTGTAACTGAAACTAATTAGTAAAACAATTAAAACTCTAAACTGTTATTTGCCCGAAAAGGCCATTCAGGTAATAATTGCTCCAGGAAAGGGATGTATCTAAGAATATGACAATTTTATTGCACTACTTCTTCGTAATTGAGGTAGCCTTTTCAAACGGCATGCCAATTTAGAAAAAGGATACAGCAGTAGTTTTATAAACTACATTAATAAGTTTTTTTTGAGAGGTGATAATAATTTGGCCACATCTGTATATATATAGGATAAGACGGTGATCGATCCTGAGTTAAATAATCAAAATTGTCCTGAAAAATGTACAAATTAAGATTCACGAATGCAATCAATTACCATTTATTCTTGGTAAAAAAGGGACAAAAGTACAACAAATTGCCTGTGTGACAGCGTTGGTATCATGGCTGTACGTACCTACAACCTACCTACCTACTAGTGGTAATAAGTTTTTTGTCGAACCTTCTGATGGGTATTGCAGTCGGAAGGGCATTGATAAGCGAGAAGAATGAATTAATCAATATCATACCTTGATTAAAATCCACTAAGAAATGTAGAGATGTTGTTGATGACTGACTTATTAAGTATTTTTACTCAACTTGTTTTTAAAGCTGTTATGAATCATTTGAATTTTAGAAATATTCCACTTAAAAATTTTATAAAAGGCACCTTTGAAAAATTTAGTCAATCTTAGTAAGTGATGACTTTTCAAATTTTGTCAAACTTAGAAGAGATTTTTCAAATCAATCTTAGCAAGCGATGACTTTTCAAAACAAAAAATATTTTTAATTTATATTGTTATTTCTTATTGTCAGTCACTGGTGACTGGTCGCACTCTGTATTCTGAATATTTTGAAATTAAAATTTAATTTAATTTTGAAATAAATGAAATAACACAATAATTTAATGAGATCAAAATAAGTTTTATTAGTAAATATAGGGTATATAAATTATAAATACGAACTCCGTAAACTTGTTTTGGTTCTTAGAATTTATGTATTATGTACCTACTTATACATTATGTGCTGTTATATATACTCCATATTTAGAGTTTGAACAGCGCAGTTTTAAGGATTTGCATTCGGAACATTGAAACTCTAACCTTTTTTTGAGCTCGTGAGCAATATTCTTAATAAATTGTGTAAAAGTATCCCTTTAAGCAAAGACAAGTCAGCCGTTTGTTACCCAGCCGCTCGGCTGGCAAAACGGGTAATAATAAATACAAAATTAATAGATCTAATAAATAGAGAAATATTATACATTACAAATTGATATTTTAAATGTAAACGGGATATATAAGTTTAATTTGTAGCTTTAACTTTACAATGTCTTAATAGTATGTATTTTAAATGTACTACGAGTATCTACATTTTGTATTGTAAGCTTTAAGGCTTTGGCTTAAAAAAGATTTTTGCTCAAATAATTCTAATTTCTTTTGACGGACATTTTTACATGCCTACTTCTACAGGAACGCATCAATTTGAGGCATTGATGAAATCGTACATTTTCTTTATAAACAAAATTAAAAACCAATGTAGCTGTAACTGTAAGCTAAAATATTCCGTGAAGAGACAATGACCTTCTTCTATTGAAGTTCGAAACCAAATTGGCTTGCAGCGTTGGAGTGAGGTCAAGTTTAGCTTTAATAGTCTTCACAGGCTTTACTGTTTGTCTGTATTTGAGGCCAGATTAATTGGATCAAGTCCACCCCCCTTGATCGCATTAATCTGGCACTCTTATTGAACATGTGCGTTGATCGAAGTTTACTGTTATTTTCGCCGGTGTTGTACAAGTTTAGTAGCGGCTAAATCTAAGGTCGCTCCAATGAGAACTCCTGGGTCTGTGGCGTGCTTGGAGCTTTGTGCAGCGTTGTTACTAGCCAGGCTTAACGAGCAATACTTATGGACTGATTCAGAAATCGTTTTGGACTGGTTATCCGCTCAAGCTTCGGATTGGAAGGTTTATGTCGCAAACCGTGTCGCGGAGATTCAGAGGCTAACAGAGGGTGCTTCCTGGCGATTCGTGAATTCAGCAGCGAACCCCGCGGACATCGTGTCACGAGGAGTCCCTGCCGAGGAGTTGGCTGGTTCTATTTGGTTTTCTGGACCTGAATTCCTGCGCCTACCTAAAGGAAATTGGCCTCCTCAAAGAGATCGACATCTAAATCTCGACGACATACCTGAAAGGAGAAAAGTTAAATCTGTTCTGCTCGGTACTGAATCGAAATCCTTCCTGCTATCAGTTTACTCTGTCAGCGACTTTATAAAAAATTGCCGTCGTTTTGCTTGTAGTATGCGTTTTGTTGACAGGATTAAGTCCAAGTATTCATCATTACCGCTGATTGGAGGCGAATTATCTGCAACGGAGATAGAAATGTCTTTCATGCGCCTGGTTTGGTGCATCCAGCAGGAAGCCTTAATAATAATAATAATAATAATAATAATAATAATAATAATAATAATATAGTTTATTTCCCTTAAGTACAAAGATTAACATAATCTTAACTGTACAAAGATTTTTGGAATAAAAGTTTACACAAGGCCTAACACTTAACTAGGCAAACATTGAAAAGAGTGAGAATAAAAGAGTCTTAAATTCACGTCCTTATCACACCGCTTTCCACTGACCCTAACGATTTTGAAGCTTTAACCCCCTTCCATTTTTTAAACCAAGCGCCTTTCAACAATATCGTTGAACCACCTTATGAGATCAAAGAACTCAGCTATATTCACAGGTGGCGACGTGTTTCCGCTCTTAATCAATATTTCTGGAGACGGTGGTCTAAGGAGTATTTGCACCAACTTCAACAGAGATGCAAGTGGACTTCCAAAAACACCGAGATTGAACCTGGCGCGCTGGTTTTGATTCATCAAGACGAACTTCCAGCTTACAAGTGGATGTTGGGACGAGTTATTAATGCCATCCCCGGTCCCGACGGCAACATACGAGTTTTAGATATCAAGACTCCTCATGGCACCATTAGACGAGCATTGCATAAGGTGGCCCCTATTCCTAAGGACAACCAATAATGTAGTTGAAACGAGGCTCTTCCGTTTGAAGGGCGGCGGGATGTTGAGCCGTGCCATAAAACAACTTTGAATCTATTAACTTGCTAAATTTTATTTGTCATATTTGGAAATCGAAGCAGGCCATTAGGGCCTGCTAGCTGAAAATTACTATAAAAAGAGCAATTGTTTTTGAAAATTCCTCTTTCGCTAGCTGGATGTTAATAAACAACACGTTGTCGTTACACAATTAAAATTTCTTTTATTTGATTGTGCAAATCGGTTGCAAAAAAGCTTGCGACCGCAACATTTGGCGCCCGAGCAGGGATTTATTAAACCAGCCGCAAATATTTTAAAAGGAACCGCTTCTTAAGGTGAATGCCATATTTTGCGGTAATTTTTGCAAATTTTCAAAAAAGAAAGAAATTGCCATACCTGGAAAAAATAATTCTTTTGATTACAAACGACATGTGAAATCTGACCCAGTAGAAACGCTACTTTAAGGCATTTCGGCAAAATGGCTGTTGACTAGAGTGATTACAATACATACAAAGACGACGGATGGTATAAAAGACGATATTGAAATATTAATAAGGGAGAGTTTATAATCCATATTATTGTTTTATTCATAAATATATATATTTACCTACATATAAATATTGTCATAATATCCATATGTGTATATTATAACATATGTACATATATACCTATTATTTTTAATACAAATTGGTGAATCTATTTCAAAACTGGTGTTATATAATTTTTTATACATACATACATAATAAATGTTGTTTTTAACAAATAATAACACTCTTCTTTCCGTAACAAAAATAGGTTTTGGTTTTAATTCTATACTCTTATTTTTAATAAACACTGGTATATGCAGGTTACAAAAACCTATTTCTGAAAAATAAACATAGTTATTGCTTTCACTAAAAAAAACGCCTGAAATAGTTTTTTATATTTTGAAATATAAAAATCATTGCGTTTGTTATAATATATTCAAAATTTTGCAAATAAAATATTTGTGAGTGATGCCGATTTTTCTGTGTTATTTTTTAAAGTTCTGCAAACTAATGGTATTTTAGAAATATTATAAAATTTATCTGTTAGCTGTAAATGCCTGTAATTAAAGAAACGTACTTAAAGTTTATTAATCCTCTTCATAAACTCCCTTGTGCAATTTTACTGGAAAGAATCTTTTTTATCTTGCTGTCAATTTTTCATTGCCTCCTTCGTAAGTGTAGTATGTACTGTACTTATCATTGGCCGTCTGCGTAAATAAGCAGCAAATACAATTTAAAGAAAATCACTTCTTTTTGATGGGTTGCATTTTCCCTTGGATAAGCTTCTTGCCCACTACTATTTCATTTAATCAAATCCTGAATTCCTGGGGTCTCAATGAAAAAAGACACAACAATTATAGTAGTGACTGCAAAGTTCCAAAAAATTCCAGTCTGTCCTTCTCAATAACTGGTACTTTCAAAATCGGATCGAGGACAGTTATCAAATCCGACATAGTTAAAAGGCTGACTTTCTTCACTTCCTCGTGGATACAAGTAACAGATGTAGTTATCGCTGCACTTAGAAGTCCTGCTTTTCTTAATATATTGAATATCAGATTGAACTGTCCTCAATACTTGGTGGTTTCCAACGGTTATGTTTTATACGTGCTGCATCCCAGGAAGAGAGAATTTTTTTTCTGCAAGAAAGTAATGATTTGCTTTATCAAGGCAGCAGAAAAATTTTCTAGTCCTGAAATGCGGCACATACAAAACATAACCGTTGGAAACCACCAAGTATGGAGGGCAGTTCAATCTGCTATTCAATATATTAGGAAAAACAAGACCCCCAAGTACAGCGATAACTACATCTCGTATAACTTAAACTAGAAGATGGCAACCCAGATAGAAATTGACAGTGAACCCCAACCCAGGACCTAGTGGCAAACGGTTCAAACCTAACATCGATGACAGCTGTTTTTTGTCTATCTTCAACTCGTATGGGGATCGACCAAAATGCGTGATTTATCCCGGCAAAAAAAAAATTAATCAAAAATCACCCCAACGCTTGCTCATCCTAATCTGGCCCATCTCCTGAGCTAGCCAATACTACGTAGGGTAAATTTACGTAACAGATGGTTCCTGTGCCTTATACCGTTTCCAACGACTATTTCGTTCGAAAAATCAGTGCCTGTTGAATCTTTTTTCACATAATTGGTAAGGTTATATTTCCAACAGGTGAATAACTAGCAGACATCCTAACAAAATCATATTACCTGCAGTTAAATTTATGGAGCTAAAGGTGCGTGTACACTTGCAAATTCACTTGCCGAAATCAACTTGCGCAATATTGTTTGCAAGTGTACACGCACCTTAAAACATAATTCTTAAAAAAGCATAACAATTTTGTTCGGTCAACAGACGAGAGTTTTTTACTAATTCCATATCTATGTTTTTACTAATATTAAATACTCTTTTTTGTATTTGCAATTGGCTTGTTACTTTATAAGAGAACAGGAGAGGTGGATACTGGATACCTAATATCGAAAGAGAAATTTTCCGTCTACCTTAACATTTCGTCGCATATCTATAAGTATGTTCAATATTAAGTTATTAGATGTTAAATCTCGTTTCGACGACGACGACAACCGAATAAGGCCGTGGCTATACTGGGCCCGAACCGAACCGAACCGCACCGAACCGAACCGACCAAACTCATGTATTGTTATGTGTACGGCTACACTACAACCGAACTGGGCCCGGCCGAACTGAACCGAACCGATCCATTCAATCCGGATTGTTTTTTTCGGCCGAAAATGCAACGCTAGCTGTGTGAGACTGAACACATCAATATGAACAATGAGAAGTTAATTAATTTTGTGCAACAAAAAACAATGCATTTGAAATATAAGGGAATAGTAGGGATTTAAGGATGCGTAATTTGAAACATATCTTTTGGTATTCACCCTCATGCCGTTTTTTCCACAAATCATGCACCCAAAATTTCCTACGATTATTTAATTCTCTTACACAATTCATCTCCATTAAGTAATCATCCCACTCGCCATCTGAACTTGAAGACATTATTAACGCTATGTTAAAGCTTGAACTTCTTCTCAACTTGTATTGATGGCTTTTTATTAAATTATATTTGATCGGATCGGTTCGGATCAGTTACAGTGTAGCCATGATTTCGGATCCGAATATTTCGGTTCGGTTCGATCGGTTCGGTTCTGTTCGTGTAGCCACATCCTAAGTCCATCGGTAGCCTCCGAACTGTCCAGATATTGACATCGCTTGTGCAAGAATGATGAAAATTCCTCCCAAATAGGAATTTAACCGATTGAGATGGATTCCTCCCACTTCGCCTTAGAATCTGAATCGAGTTTAGCCTTGACAATATGTATAAGAATGGAGTTCAAGATATCATCGGACGATCCTAACCTCACCAGCTATGTTCTTGATTTGGGCCGCAGTGCCCTTCGACGACGCAGTAATGTCAAACAACTTAGCTAAATGAGCCTCAAATATTAGATACTTGTTGTCGTACCTGGATTCCAAGAGTTTGAGAGCTTCGATGGAATTTTCTTCACTAATATCTAGAGCTTGAATTGTTAGCAAGGCTTCACCCGTCAAACACGTTTTCAAATGCAAAAACTTCTCGATTTTATTTAGAGCAGCATTAGCATCTACTATCAATTTAAATATATTTATGAAATTATTATATTCTCGGTAATTTCCACTAAATTTCGGTAACTGTATTTTTGGGAGATGCGATTTGACCGATACCGTTGCGGTAGCTGCAGGTATACTTATCGATAATTCGCGATCAATCGACTCTCTTCTTCTATTGTCGCCAATTTGTTTTAGAATCCTCGATTTTACACCACAATAAACTTCTTCAGCATCCCCCCTATTACATTATTATCACTTGGATCTAGAGTCTCAATGGTGTCTTGAATTGCGAGTAATTGTTTAAAATATGCTTCTAACAGGCTTAACCTGCATTCAAGCTATTCTAGCAGTAAATTGCTATTCGATTCAACATATGATTTTATGCGGGAAATTGCCGCCTTGGTGTGAGTGCGTTGCTCATTGGGCATTCTCGTCGTCGGGCATGATGGCTTAAAGCTTTAACAAATTAAATTGCGGCAATGGCTACCTAACCTGATCCAAATCTGCTACGTCCAAGTGCTTCACGAACGGCACCGACTAGTCAATCAACACCAACAACTAATTACTTATTTCGTATTAACGTGAAGATCACGTCGGGGTCACCAAAAAATGTAAGGCGATAATTTTCGCCTTAATTCAACTAGGTAAAGACGAACTATTTAACCACTTCTATCTTTATTGAATGATTTTCCGACAATGAATTAATTTTTGTTTTTGGTGTGGCCACTACTTATACAGTCCCACTTTCTTATACAGCATTACCATGTTCACATTTAGAAAATTATAAAGGAATCTGTGCCAGCTTCACTACTGACGAGGCTAAGTGACAATTCTAAGGATGACTTAAATCTAAACAATCCCTTTTTCAAATTATTGATCTCCTGATCCACCTGTTGAGACAACGGCTGCGTATTTTCATGATCCTGCAAATTTTTTGTTTTTTTTTTCTGGCCATTAAAAATGAAAATAGCAAATCGGCTTACCATTCCCCGGCTTCTTAAACCTATCGGTCGGCGATAGGGGTGGTGTAAATCCCTTCCTGAAATTCGCTTCATTTCACCAACAAAACTCTAAAATTAACACAGCACTCTTCAATTTCTTTAAAAAAATCAAAAAAAATCTAAATCGCACCTGTGATCGCACGCAACTTACTCGATGAAGCTCTCACTATAGGAACTTTCTATGTGTGAAAAAAATAGCCGCGTTTTTTAATGTTTGGGTTTAGTCCTTTTTCTATCCAGGCTACGGGGATAATTCAGAAATTCCCTCGTTTTAGAATGTTGCACACTTCACGGCAACAAGAGAAATTTCAAATTTAAATTTGATATTTTAAAATAAATGAAGAAAAATTTATAAAAAAAAAACATTAAAAAAAAGTAGATCCGACTCCAAAAGCTCCCAAGCCCTAAAAAGTATAAAATAATTATATAAAAAGTCCTCCGCTAGTACTTCCAACATTAAATAGCCTACAACCTTTTTTCCTCGGCACGGCCTCTCGGCAGGCCCGGTGGATTAGACTCATTGTAGAGTCCACCACCTGAGCAGCCCGCTCGAGAGGTGGCAACTCCACGTCGAGCCGGTGTTTAGGACGACCATCCCGGTCCTGGACACGAAGTCCAGGACACGTCCCCCGCGCGGGTCGGGCACAGGCTCGCCCCACTCCAAAGCCTTCGCGTTGAAATCTCCAGCCACCACCAGATCCCCATCCATGTCGCGGACCGCGTCCTCCAAGCCATCTAATTTGGCCTGGAAGTCCGCTATTGGCTCGTTCGGGGTGAAATAGCAACTGACGTAAGTGTCGTCCTTGCTCTTCACCCAAACGAAGCCAGCGCCCGCCCCATGGTCCGCGACGCCAAAACGTCGCAGATCCGGAACCCAGATTGCCGCCGTGCCGAGGGTGTCGCGATACCACGTCGGCTCAGACCCGTCCCGATATTGTTCGCTGACTAGAACAACGTCAGCGTCTTTCTCGAGACGGATCTGAGCCAACAGATCGTGAGCCGTCCTACTCCTTCTTAAGTTGCCCTGGAGGACAACCGCCATTAGCTCTTCTTGGTCTCCTCTAGGGCCTTGCGGAAGACCCCGCACTCGCCCGAGCCCGCCATGTGACGCCGCAAGCCAGGCTTCCCGGCCTCTTCAGGGCAGAGGAAGCATAACGGGCTTGCGTTGCACCCCCTGGCATTGTAGCCTTCTCCGCCACACCGGAAGCAGAGCCTGCTCCGGTCCGGTCCTTTGCAGGCCCGGCTTTGGTGGCCGTACCCCAAGCACTTAAAGCACTTGGGCACGACCACGCGTCTGCGGATTCCTGCCTCGACCCAGCCGACCTTGACCCGGGCAGCCTGCAATAACATCCCCGCAGCAGCCTCGTCCACCTCTATGATGGCCAGGCGTTGGCCACGCTCGTTCGGGCGGGTCTGCGCGACCCAGAGGTGGCCGTTATAATCCCCCAGGACTGTTCTGAGGGCCTTTAAGACCTCCTCCTCGGTCGCGCAGGCGTCAAGTGCCCTGGCCTCCAGCGTTGCTCTGGGGACCAGCTGCTTGACGGTGCTCGCCGACCCGACCGCGCCCTTCAGAGCGTCGGAGAAAGCCGCTCGGGTCCCCGCGGTGCACTGCCCGAGTTCGAGCAGGACCTCGCCGGATTTGGTCCGCCGGACGGCCTTCACCCTGACCCCGCAGCTCTCAGGGTTGACCGCCTTGCGGACAGTGCTAAGCACATCCGCATAGGTCTTCCCCGCTGCGGGCCTGAGTAAAATGGCCTCCGGCCTGACCCTCCGGCGGGGACCGCCGGTCGGCTGGGAGCCGGGACCGGGGTCTGAGCTTTGTTGGCCCGCTCAGCTCCAGGGGTCTTCTTTTCCGCCGTCTTCCTTCTCTTCTCCTTCCTCTTCTTTCGCTCGCCGTTTTTCGGCTTCGTCTCTCCAGCCTTTTCGCCAGCCCTGGCCGTTTTGCCCTACCGGACCACCTCGGTCCAGGAGGGTGCTGGCTCCTCTTTCCTTTTTTTCCTTGTCTCCCCCTCCGGTTGAAGGGGAGGGCTGGAAGCTCCTCTCTTTCCAGCCATCGGTGAGGCCGCCACGCTTACTGTCTCCATCGGAGCAGTTTGCGTGCCCTGCGACCTCGTGGATGGCTTCCCTGGGGAGAGACTCCCCCCGCCAGCGGTGTGACCTCCACGCTCGCCGCCCCAGCCGGAGCAGTTTGCGTGCCGAAGGCCCTTGCCGCTGGTTTCCCCTGAGGCAGACCGCGACGGGCGTCCGCGCACACCCTCCTGGACGAGTCGAGGTCGTCCAGCGCTTCCTCCAGCGCCGGGAGACCGTCTTTAACTATCCTGGAGATGTTTGGCTGCTTTTTGAGAGCAGCCAACATCTCCTGGACGAGGCCCCTCATATGACGGAACCCCCTCTCCATCCTCTCCTCCGCCGCGGTCAGCCTGTCCTCCAGGCTGCCTTTCCGGGCCGCCGTGGCTGCTGGCGGGCGAACCGCATCTCCTGCCGCCGCCGAGTCCGCCGAGGACTCCCGCGACCGTGGCAGATTTACCGGTGTATGCAGCACCGGCGATCGGAGTACTAGCGACCTCCTCGCAAAGGGATTGGCGGGCGTGCCGCTGCTCCCCTCATTCTCCCCCCCTGATTTGTCGGCTTTGGAATCCATAGGTATATGTTCAAAACCCAATTCGGGCCCGGGTTCGCGTTCTCGGACCATAGCCGAGGCAATCGCCAGCATTTCGCCTCCCGCTCCCCCGGTACCTATAGGAGGGCCCTCCCCTTCCGACCGTCCTTTCCCCTCTTCGAACAGGCCCCGAATCACCAGCGACCTGCCTCCGAGGGTTCCGTAGGCTTTCCGAGGAACACCCCCCTGCACCTCCCGTCTGATCTAAGGATCAGAGCGGGTGTTCTCCCTAGACCTAGGGTGTGCTACTCCCTAGGGCCGCAGCTCCTCGGGGCTACGAGCGCAGCAAAGAGGCGTGTTGGATCCCGAATCCTGCAGGCAGACGTTCACCTCAACCTCCAGCTACGCCCCCTCCCCGGCTCGCTGCATCGTCCGTGCAGGAGGATACACGACCGTCTCTCTGACAATTCTAAGGATGACTTAAATCTTTTTTTGTTTCTGGCCATTAAAAATGAAAATAGCAAATCGACTTACCATTCCCCGGCTTCTTAAACCTATCGGTCGGCGATAGGGGTGGTGTAAATCCCTTCCTGAAATTCGCTTCATTTCACCAACAAAACTCTAAAATTAACACAGCACTCTTCAATTTCTTTAAAAAAATCAAAAAAAAATCTAAATCGCACCTGTGATCGCACGCAACTTACTCGATGAAGCTCTCACTATAGGAACTTTCTATGTGTGAAAAAAATAGCCGCGTTTTTTAATGTTTGGGTTTAGTCCTTTTTCTATCCAGGCTACGGGGATAATTCAGAAATTCCCTCGTTTTAGAATGTTGCACACTTCACGGCAACAAGAGAAATTTCAAATTTAAATTTGATATTTTAAAATAAATGAAGAAAAATTTATAAAAAAAAAACATTAAAAAAAAGTAGAACCGACTCCAAAAACTCCCAAGCCCTAAAAAGTATAAAATAATTATATAAAAAGTCCTCCGCTAGTACTTCCAACATTAAATAGCCTTTCCTAGATGTTTGAAATCGGTGTGAATACATACTTTAAAAAGCTTCTCTACTCTAGGGATTTTAAAAGTTTCGGAATTTATGACAAGGAATAAATTACGATATTTCGTTGCCTGAGGAGATGAGTGTAATGGATGAACTCAGTATCCCAACTATTCATCCATTCATCCATAAAGCAAAGAGGTACCTAAAATAAATATAAAACAAATTAAGCAAATCTGCAAAACAGCATAAAATTAAAAAACTAAAAATGTATAAAAAAAAGTCATAAAAAAACTAAAAAAATTTAAGAGAATTATAGGAGATGGATTAAAATCGTCATACAAGATTTAACCTAAACAAACTAACTAATTAACAAACATTTGAAGTTAAATAAAATATTATAATAAAAATCGTCACAAAGTATTTATTATATAAACTATGTTAGAATTCGTTGTACATACATACATATGTATGTACAAGCTAATTTATGCTATGTGGTAGTCGGGGCTATTTGTTATGTTTGTTATGTTATATTAATTCAATTTTAAAAATTTTTAATTAGGAAAATTATTTAGTATGAAGCAAAAAATTGCCCGTTTTTGCTATAAATGAAAAACTAGCCAATGACAAGTTTTCGGCCCATTGAAACTTTTGATCCACGTGCTCTGAAGAACCTATTCCCAAAATTACAGAAACACGTACAACATTCATATTTGTCTCAAAAAATCGACAAAAAATTTACCCAACTTCGTATCGAAATATTTTTCTTTGTTTTTTTTTAATTTTTTTTTTATTCTACTATTAGTGAGCCTCTCGGTCGGTCGATACGATCCACCCACACAAATTGAGCATCACCCTCGACGCCTCGCAGCCAAAAACCCCCGGGCCAACAAGTCGCTCGCTGGATACCTCGCTCGAATTCTCCCTTACCGCCCGCCGTCCCCGCAACCGTCTGCCCTAAATGCCTCACGCGACCTTTTCGAGTGAAATTGCACTTAGCGCGATGCGTGAAATTTGCTTTTTTCAACTCTCATGCTAATAGCTCAACCGATTTGCATTATAAATTTCACAGGATAGCCTATCATGTTCTCAACCTTTGGATCTTTAGCCCATATTTTTTCGTCACTCCTTTAACCCCGCAAAACAACTCCAAAGCAAACCCTGCCTCTGAAAATTCTTTCCCTAATAAAGACTAAACTACAAAACGCATTTTCTTAAACTTTCTTTTATTATAAAGATACTCCGGAGACCTTTCACTGGTCCCACCTTGGACTCCCTAAGCCATCATTTTCATTTAAAATTTGACGAAAACATATTTTCAAAAAATGTTTCAAGCCCATTGCAAGGCAAAATATTTTTCGCTTCATCGGCCTCACCCTCGACGCCGCGCAGCCAAAAACCCCCGGTCAAAGAAGTCTCGAGCGAGCGAGTTTTCCTTTAATCAGCTGATCAAGATTTCTGACCTATTTACAAAATCGTTGTTTTTTTTTTTGAGTGTACCTGCCAATCTGGAGATCTCTAAGGGGAGTTTTTTAATAGACTATTTTTTTTTTAACACACTTTTATTTTATATTATTTGTACCTATGTAAACAAATCTTGGAAGTTAAATTTGACCCACTTCCCGGTTTCCGATTGAGCTGAAATTTTGCATACCTTTATTGGGCACCTTTACCATTTCGCTGACCCCTGTGGTCGCGCTCAATCCGGCGATAGCCGGATATGTGGGTCATACTAGTTAATTTATAAAGGCGTAATTTACAGAACCTTAATAAAATTTTTTTAGCATGTTGCTCCCTAAACAATTGTGATTTTCTTCAAATTTGGTCATGTTTACCGGGTATCCGTCACATTGTATGGTAATCGAACAAAATTAAACAAACATGTAAATGGTAAATAAATTAGCATACATACTTGATAATAAGTACTATTGAATTTTTTTTGTTGTCTATATGAAAGAGATTAAAAAACGCAATTCCAATTTCTTGCTTATAATTATTAATTACTTATTATTTAAAGAATGCCCAGCTGAAGCTTTCCATGTAAATATATTTTTATTAATCATTATATGGGGATCTTCTAGTCTAAAGATGAACTTTAGCATTATAAAATGAATAATGAAATTTGTGAATCATTGGCAATTTTCAAAATTTTATAAATTTTAATAAAGTAAAAAAAAGTGTATTAGTTTCTAATTTTAGTATTGAGGAAGAAAGATCAAAGTTTCCGGATATAATGTTATTTGTTCAATTTATGTATAGACATTTCGTGAAGCTATATTTATAATTAGGTGCTAAATACAATGAACTTGGATAGTAATCTTTTCGTCCATAAGTCCATAAATTGAACAAAATAAACTAAAATACGAGAATATTTTTAATTTCATTAACGAAACATTCACTTAAATTTTTAATATTTATTTGTAGATAGCTTAATACTGTTTTCTTCTATAAAATTTCCATTTTATTAGAATTTTAGATTAAATTATTGGATTTGTTGAAAAAATTAAGATGTGAACGATTTTTTAGAATGAGACTAGCAGATCCCGAGTCAAGTAAATATTCATTGTATAGTTATAATTTTGGTTGAGTCGTTCCTATCCTGAAAAATTGTATTTAATTATTATAACTTTCGCTATAAAGATGTCTTAAGTTTTCCAAGTTAATAAGAAATGTATAGTGGCAATTATCATTTATTTGTTCTTACATTTTTCTTTCACAGAAACGAGAATGGTAAAAACAAGTCAGCAATAAACGGAATTAAATTGAGGGTTATCAAAAAGTTGGAAATATTAGTAGAGTGCATGTAAAGATTAACTTATATTCAATATTTTAAATTCATCTTAACTTTTGTGTGGCTTCACCAAACTTAAGGCCTTTCTTACTTTAATTATTAATTTTAACGCCTTTTCATATTTATTTAATATTCTGAAAAAGATGCGCACAACAACAGTAAAAATACTTTCTTTTGCACCCAAGATTATCTTGAACCTTTTGATCGCCCTCTCATATTGTGTTGAATTTTAATAATTTGGAAATGATTAAAATCTTTGGTATTTTTTAAACGGTTGTTATCCTTAAAAAATGTTATATGTATATCATACAAGCTTCAATGTTATTATAATTGAAAAAAAAAAATATTAAAAATCTGATGGCAATCAAAACAAGATCGAAATCTTTATTTAACGCATTATCAGAAATTAAGAGAAATTTCCAAAAATGTCGGAGATAACACCAATGTCTTTAGATAGAAATTATACGAATAAACTAAAATTAAATTGCAGAGTCAAAAGAAAACAAGTTTAATATTTGTAAAGAAAAAAAACGAATTATAGTCACATTAGAGACGCAGATTTGGCTGAAAATAAAAATTCCATAAATCCATGAGTATGATGGCGTACACACGCAGATAAAAAATTATTGGCATCTTAAGGTCGTTTTGTTAATCGGCAGCATAAATGGTGACTAGTTGTTTGTACGCGGCCTTTTCTCTGTTTAAATGTGACGATAAACTTTAAAATAGTTTAACAATTGTTTGTAAACGAAAGAAATTGTGACATTTATTGTGCAAAGATCTCTATTATTTTCTATTAAGACATTAAATGATGTGAATGTGACACCTCCGACTTTTAATTACCTTTGCTAACAATTTTTTTTTAACCCATTATGTAACATGACCCATTCACGGTGCGTCAGCTAGAGAACTTTGATCACTGAAAGCTCACAGTGATGGTTTACATCCCAGCAAAGGGGTCGGGAAATGAAAGATATTTGCAAAGAATATTTACACAGCTAATTAACAAATAATTTCTTTATTTCAGATTTTATATCCAATCAAAAATGCCCAAGCCTGGATGGTACATTATTGGTTACACAAAAAAGCTTCACCTTCTCTCTAATAAAGCCAAACATTCATTGGTCTTTGCAAGTTGCAATCCTATTAATACAAATTTAAATAATCCAGCGTTGTCTTTTCAATATAAATTCTTCTTCCGTATATTTCTTTCTTTGAAGATGAAACTAACTGGAACGGAACACACGACAAATTTTTGAGGCAATTTCTTAAAATGTGTCAGTGCAAACTAATACTGAAACAAGAAGCCATAGCAGCAGTAAAAAGAAAATTTTCGGTAGGCGCAGTAGGAAATGTAATGTACGAAACCCATTAAGTAATAAAAAATTATATGAAATAATATAGTAAGAAAACTAGAGTATTATAATAGCATTCTTGATAATAATAATAACTTTTCGCGTTAGTATAACATTTTTTCAGACGTGAAAATTTTCCTTTGCCCCCAAAAATGTCTGTGTAGGTTGAACTACGGAACAAACAAACAAAATGGCAGCCAAAAAACTATAAGAAATACTTTATTTAGAAGAAAACTCATGTTTTCTAAAACAAATAAAGGGATATTTCAATGAATGAAATTTGGTAGTTAAATAAACTTTAATCTTACGTGTGGAAAGATATGCCGGGCGGACGGCAACGCATTCTATTTTGGCAACTCGGCCCTACACACTTCATTGCGGATTTACGCTGTTTTCTTCACTGATTTTTCTAGATAAAAGTCAATTTTGTTACACAACTTTTCTTAAAAACCATGCACCTCACTTGAACCAAAAACTCGGCACTTTTTTCGCGTTCAAAAAATTATTTGAAAACTAACTGACACTCAACCCACAAACAATCTACAGAATTTTGCTAACTGACAAACACAATTTTTGCTTCATTCACATACAGCACACATATAGGGCACTTCCGTTCCAGTTAGTTTCATCTTCAAAGATTTGACCAAAGATTATGTATGTATGTACAGTAAAAGATGCACAATCACGTATGCATAGAGCCATGGCATCAAGAATTTTTCATAAATTGTTTCAGACTCAACATATACGAACATTTAAAATGTTGCGTACTAGTTGCGGACACGGAGCAATACACGGAAACGTTGGGTGCAAATAGCCACTACCTTTAATAAAACACATGTTCAATACAAGGGTTTTTTCCCTCTTCAATTTTACGTATTTTTTGTATTATGGGCTGCGTAATTTTAGTAAGTTACTCCTGTTTAATGTTTTCTCCTTTTATACTAAATTCTATTGTTTAAAGTTTGCGCTCGTTTCTTTGATTGATATAATTAAAACGCGCAATAACTTCAACAGCTTCAGATTTATTATTTTTCAGTAGCTTTTGTTGACAGGGTTTTTCAAACTTATCAAAGTACAGCTCTTCTAATAAATACTTTTGAACGTTTAACCCAAAAGGTAATTGCTTATGTACTGCTAATATCATTACGTCCCATGTTGGGTTGAATTGTATTTCTAAAGCAGGTTGCTCAAACATCTCTTTTGAGTTTTATGCCTTAAAAGTGATCTGCTCTGTTATTTTGTTTGGAGTTGATGGCTGCTTTGGCATTTTATTTAAGATTAATGTTTTTATGCAGCTATATTTCTTGTACTTTTTAAAATGTGGGCTCTTCAAAGGAATTTTTCAAATTTATGCAAACAAAACTTTTTATGTTGTTAATTGTTTAACACCTTCAAGCAAAATGAGACATATACAGGCTAGATGGCTCCTTTTATAACGACAAGATTGCACCATATGTGATTGAGTTACAAAATAATCTACTTCAATAATCAAACTATGGATTTTGCAGTAAATTGTGCAAATATGGCATTCACTTTAAAAAACGGTTCCTTTTAAAATATTTGCGGCTGGCTTAATAAATCTTAAGCATTGCATTCGATTTTTAAATTCCACATTTATAACATTATTGCATTACACTATCGCAATTATTAAAAATCAAGCGAGTTTTCATTGCAGTAAAATATAAATAAAGAGATTATTTTATAACCGATAATTGCTAGCTAGCTAAACTGACACTAATGGGTGCGATAAGAGATGCATTAATAGTTTGTTTGCTTTATTTTGCAAAAATGTTTTCGATTTATTATCACAATTTGCCGCGTAATTGTATACCCG
This sequence comes from Machimus atricapillus, assembly GCA_933228815.1. NCBI lineage: Eukaryota > Metazoa > Arthropoda > Insecta > Diptera > Asilidae > Machimus > Machimus atricapillus. Next base: position 25,466,569 of record OW121787.1, on the reverse strand, counting down.
GAAGGCTTGATAAATCTTAAACTTTGTAAAAAATTTCAAGGTCTTAAGGTAAGGTTGAAGGTCTTTGTCTCTTCACGGAATCTTTTAGCTTACAGCTACATTCGTTTTTAATTTTGTTTTTAAAGAAAATGTACTTACGATTTCATGATGCGTTCCTGTAGACAGTCTCGGTGGCTTAGGGAAAAAACCTGTGCTTTGGATTCGAGCGTGTTCGATTCTTTAACTTTTTAATTAAACACACACACACAAACGCAAAGGCACACCCACTAACGCTAACTTCGTAGGTATACATATTTGTGACGACACGAAGGGGGCGATAGGAACTGCCCCTTTACGTACTATCCTGTATAGTTTTTTTTTAAAGATAAAAAAAAAAATTTTAAACCCTGCAGGTATGATTTTGCAATGCCATTTTCTCTCAGTTTTTGTTTCATCTCAATCAAATCAACATTGTGTCAACTCCTTCAACTAGATGCTGCCATTTGTTGCCAAAGATAAATAAAAAATTGCAAAGAAAAAAAAATAGCTTTGAGATAGCATGACAAAGTTGAAAATCGAAACCGTTTTCCGCCTATTGCGCCTCATTACATCATCCAGCATACCGTGGAGCGTCTTAAAATTTGCTAGGCATATAAAGACATCAACGACATCATCGCGTTTTCACACGCTCAACTTCCTTCCGAAGCAGGTGCTCCGCGCGGAGACAAGCATTTAGCTACTTTTGCTACCTGGCGTCGCAACTTACAAAAGTTGGCAGGACGTGCGCGAGGACGACTTATCAAGCAGAAATTACACAAAGTTTACGTCTAGGGTGAAACGGTTGGAATCTGTGCCGCGACGACGACGAAGACGAAGACGTATATTTTAAGGAATTATCAGACACAATGTGCCTCGATGCCCCGCACCCCCCAGAACGTAGGAGTCCCCCTGTCCTTGCCATGTCCTGCATCGAAATTGTGCTCCTGATGCTCAGCAGCGATTTATTTATGATTCGTCCGCACCCGCACCGAGGAGTGGGTTTTTACCCGAAGGATTTTTTACTATTATCGTCTCTATGTATAAAACCCTCGCGGTGTGCGGGCGCGACGGGACTAGGAAAAGGCTGCGAAAGCCATTAGAAAATGTCACATTGTCATTTTTATGTTTATTCACTTATTTTCATGATGTATTATGCTGATGACAATGAAGTGGGACTTGACTGGCGCTGAGCGGTGGATGGTTGGTTGCTCCGGGGAGCCCGACGTGATACACTGCGAAGGGAGCTGTCTTTCACTGTTTTTTTTTCCCCCGGTTGCAGCGTGGGATTTCCCCGTTCTGGTCCCTGAACCTTTTTTCGACTTTGTCGAGTTGACTTTTTGAGTGAGCTATGTAGGGATAATGTTGAGCGACATGTTAAGAAGTCACAATAGGGTCGAAGCACTTTATTTATGTTTTACAACAAAAAAAAAGAAAAAAAACGGCAGCTCGAAGTACCCTCAACGCGTAGTTACAATGCGACTCAAGATCGCGAAATATGCTCTAGTGGTACTTGCACACTCGCTCCCACTAATTAAAGTTGCTCCGGACGCGGGAATGTGTCAGTTAGAGGAAATGAACATGTTATTCATGGTCTTCCCCACCTGCGTTCCTATTGCGCGCAAACATAAAATACCTACCATAATTATTCCTAAAGAGTCCCATAACGCTCCACTCCCTGAACATCGCACGTTTTGCTCCCCGCCTGATGGGACTGAGCGCGTTAATTTCTTTAATTGCAGCAATTGCAAAAACTCCATTTTATAGTACCCAACAGATAAGCAGGTGAAAAGTATTATACACGATTGTAAAAGGGGCAAACGTTTTATTTCGCGCTGAATAATGCGGGCTACAAATTCCCTTTCAGTGTTGATTGACTATGCCGTTTACACTACAAGCGATTAATAGAAGTGTAAGTTTAAAGATGATAACTGATAGAATAAATTTACTTACTTGGAGAAGTTATATTACTATGAATTTGTTTAACGAAATGAAATCGTATATTGAAATAAAAAACGTATCCTTTTGGGATCACCTGGTTCTGGTTCGCCTGTTTATCAAGACCCAATTTCTCAGAAACGGTTTCATAGAGCAGGTTGAATTTGATATTAAGTAATACCATAATAATACCATATTTCTTTTTTCTTTCTTCTTTATACTTTTTTTTTCTTTTAATTTTTAAAATTTTAAAATTACTGGATCTGCTCACTTTTATTGATTGGTTTTCGACCGAGATCGAAGACATATTCGCGGAACCGAGGTTATGGCCCGGCCATATGTATACCTATGTACATATACACATCAATTTTCTCTCGGGTCCGTTTCTCCCTATCTCTCGTGTATGTGTGTCATGATCCGTGAATCAGGCGTCGCTGATTCACGCTCTTCCTGCGCGAACACTCGAACCGGGCAGACGTCTGCCACCTGTTCTAAAATATTCTTTGATTTCCTTCTTGTTGTCGTGCGGTCAGGTTTTATCGGGTTTGCTATCATTCGTGCCGTTAAATAAAGATCGTCGCATAGTGCGGTGTAATTGTTTTGTTCTTGTGTCGTCATCGCGGGGTGTTTTCGCCGGGTTGCTCCCGCGATCACGTAAGTCAGAAGAAGATCCACGCGTCGCGTTCTTAGGGTGGGCGTTCTCCCTTGTTCCACGTGTGTTTTTGTGCGCGGGTGTGTGTGCTCGCCCTTTCCAGCGCCACCTCGGCCTTGGGCTCTTCCCCGGGCGATTACCTCCAGCAGGAGGCCGTCCAGTTTCGACCCTTTCGCCGAAACATTCACGGTGCCAGCCACCACTACATTCCACACACACACATCCCCGCTTCCCACATTGACACACACACACATACATACCCATCAAACATATATACTAGCCATGATGTAGTTTGTATGGACATATATGTATCTTTACATTTTCGAGGGTTTTTTTTTGGTCGTTGCCTTCAGTAACGGTCCTTTTTTTCCCTCAGGGTCTAAATTAAATTTAATCCAATTTTCTTCGACCCCAGCCAACGACTTTTATTCAACCCTATTTTCCTGACTCCTATCCCAATTACATTTTATTTGTTTTTTTGAAACACGGGTATCAAGCATAAGGCTTGATTCTCGACGAAACATTTGGTGCTTTAGGTATCCTTAGTACCTATTTTATGTTCACAATTAAACAAGAATTATGTGGGTGTTTTATGATAATATTTTATTATTTAATGCGGGACAATTAATTTATGAGATCTGTTTTATAACATAAAATCTGGAAGTCCTTTAAACAAAATTTTAAGGCCTGCTAGGTCCTTTTGTAAAATTAATAATGTTTTTGAGACGCAGGATCCTTAGGCAATATACAGTGTCTATTGCCCACAGTGTTGTCGTAGCAGCAGTGCCGCTACAGTGCCTCCTGTGAGGAGGTAATCGCCCGGGGAAGAGCCCAAGGCCGAGGTGGCGCTGGAAAGGGCGAGCACACACACCCACGCACAAAAACACACGTGGAACAAGGGAGAACGCCCACCCTAAGAACGCGACGCGTGGATCTTCTTCTTACTTACGTGATCGCGGGAGCAACCCGGCGAAAACACCCCGCGATGACGACACAAGAACAAAACAATTACACCGCACTATGCGACGATCTTTATTTAACGGCACGAATGATAGCAAACCTTAGAACAGTATGGAACGGCTGAGCTCCTACCTTTTGCGTACCACAATTTCTCTTGTGTTAGAGACTCTTGTATTTGTATTAAAAGCTCAGTACAAGCCGAAATTTTGGGATGATATAAGGAGGGGCAACAAAAACAATGCCCCCATAATCCACGAATTTGTACCTTTTAGACGCCACCACTGTCTTAGGTGCTTTGGGATTTGCACCCATACTCCCACTGCTAAAACGTAAACAAATTTCGGAGTCGCAATGAGAAAATACAATTTTCCTCGTAATTCTCGTAAATATTAATTATAACACCCAAGAATACTTATTAATTAAAAACAGAAATATCAACTTTATTTAATAATTTACCTGAAAAACGACTTTCCTGATCCGGACAACGAATTGTTGTGGCAACCAAACACCGTACACTTCATCGTGTCGATTTTCACTCTTAATCACTTAATATAACTTCTAAAACAAAAGTAAACCTTTAATAAACCTATTTTCGACCGATTAGGTTCTAAAAATGGCGACTTACCGTAAAATCTCCGCATAAAAAACTTCGAAATCCTAAAGACACCTAAGCACTCAGAAATTCACTTGACAGTTCTCTTGCTCGGTTACACACCGACACTACTAATACTTTGAAAATAAGGGTATACCCCTCCTGCCCCGTTCCTCAGGAAAGTGGTCTTTCACGGACAGGGTTTTTACACGCCGTAGCCGTTCCTTACTTATTTTATATTCTAAGTAGCAAACCCGATAAAACCTATGACCGCACGACAACAAGAAGGAAATCAAAGAATATTTTATTTGTTATTATTGAAACACGGGTATCAAGCATAAGGCTTGATTCTTGACGAAACAATTGGTCACTGTTTTTATTTTATTTTATTTTAAATACAACCGTTTATTGTTTTTAATTTATTTAATTTAATTTTATACAATCACGACGGGATACTATTTTGCTTTTATTTTAAATTAATTTTATCACGCCGGAAAGTTTTAAATTTTATTTTATTATTTTTATCACTATACGGAAAAATTTTATTTTAATTTTGTTTTTATCACTTCGTTAATTGTTTTATTTTTATTTTATTCAAATCACGTCGGAAAACTTTTAAAATATTTATTTTATTTTATTTATATCGCGACGGAAATTGTTTAACGTCTATTTTACTGACCACTTTCGTCGTGGTCACCAATTTTGTGTTGAAATGTTAAGTAAAATTAAACTTTTCTTCATTACAAATATTGTACCTATTTATCTATTTATTAATTGTTGGAGTTACAATGTTCTTCTCTATACGGCGGAACTAATTATACATTTATTTTTTAAAGACCCAGGTATCTTAATTGCGATTTACTTTTCAATTATAAGGTACCTGCATACTACTTAAAAAAATATTTCAATATCACAAAGTTAGTCGCATACCTACTCCTCAAAAAAATAATCTATTATCAATCACAAAGTTACTCGCATAATACGCCATATGCTGTTCGACTCGAATCTTCAATTGATTGTAATTGAGTCGTACGCTTTCGACTTTAGCATACATGTCAACGATGAATTATTGGAAACGTTGACGACACTTCTAGATGTGGTTGGATTGTTGGACTCCAATCATGATACGGTAATACGGTATGTATGATTGCACCATGCTACGAATTACAAGGACCTTTGCACAACACCCTACATATTTTATCATATTATTATTGTTATATACGAGTATTTACATACTTATACATAGGTATATATTCTTTGCTGTGAATAAACAAGCTTAGCAATTGTATTCCTTCCATCAACTTCCATTTTAATCTTCCAGATGCAAGTCAAACTGCTTCCTGACAGAATTAAAGAGCACAACTCAAAAGATCTAAGAAATGAAATAACCATATTTGTCAAAATTTAGAATTAGGATATGGATTTGACAGCAAATCAAATGTTTCGCCTCCAGTGCAGTGCTTGAAGTTTGCAGCGTAAAATAAACATTTAGCTGGCTTTAACCGCCTTATACTAAACTTAGCAATCGATCGAAGTAAAAGTTCGTTTTAGAATAGATATTTTAACTCCTTAAACATAAAATAATGCACCAGTATTTACAATATCTACAAGCTTTCTTAAAAAAAAAAAAAATTCTAAAATAAAATGTCCTGTCCATAGCACTCCTCCCCCAATTCTATGTATGTATTTAAGTGCAAAAGACAAAACGTTCCACTAACTTACCACAGATTTCAAGAGACGCGCGTTATCCTCCCTACAACCTAAAGTTGGTCTTTAAATCTTAACGAACAGAAAATCCCACCTCAGCGATGGCCAGGTAAAAAGAAATACCTAGTACCTACCCAAAATACTTCCTCAATAGGAACAAGAAACGAGCGATAAATTTAGTTGCAAGGCGCATGGCGAAAATATCAGCAAGTAATTGAAATCCTCGGGATAATTACTGCTGCATCGCGTACATACCATTTGCACCTACCTACATACCTTTTGCAGGTGTGTCAGTCGAAGAAAATCACGAATTTTGCTGAATTCCAGATAATCACCCGCCCCGTGGGTCAGGTGGTTTTTGCCGGCACACCAGCGGAATTCAATAAATTTCACAAGTTGCACTCTCGCAATTCAATGAACCTTTAAGCCATGAATAACGAAACTTCTTATCGGATTATGCCGACCGCAAAATTATTCATTGGTACGCAGAGTTCAAGTAGTCGCCCCGTGCAGCATGTCCTGTACCTGTCGATGTGTCAGGGGCAAAAACGAGCTCCGCCAGGACTCGGGCGAGGGAAATCTCCTCGAGCGATCTATGCAAATGATATCCACCGATAAAAAGCCGTTGAAACCCGGAGGCGGTGAGAGACGAGGACGGCCAGCCAAAAAGCGCTCTTACAACTTTTTTGCGGCCCTTAAGCAACCCGACACTTAGTCGAGGCAAATAGGGCGCTCGCAGGGGTGCTCCGGCTCCGGTCATACGAAACTTGCACGGAGCCGCTAAGGAGCAGCTCGTCCTTCTTGCAAAGGATCTCGCCTGCCCGCCCTTCTGGGGAACTCGATTTGCAAGGTGAACACTTTTTCCGGATGTTCGGGCGCTCTGCTCCGAGACACCCTGTGCTCTGCGCCCCAACTACCTTGTACTGCAGTACAGATAATTTTTTTTTTCCTCAGAAAAAATGCATCAAGTCGGGTTTTGCGGGGAGCTTTGACCACTTATTCTTGCACTGCGGCTAGTGGGGAGCCGAATGCGATTCAAGTGTGAAATTTAAGACTTGTCCAGACAGCGTAACACGCTTTAACCTCACCCAACTGAGTTCGTATTTCTTGCACTCAAGGGTTTAAAGGTATGTCCTACTAGTCTATTGATTACCTCAGAATCAGGCCAGGGACTTTTGCATAAACATGTTTTCAATTTATGAGTAAAATATCGCCTTTTGCTTGAGTTTTTCTCAAATTTATTTATAGCAATAATCTATATAAATATTTATTATCATTTGTATCCTAACTCTAACTCAAACATCCCCACCTTGGCAATATAAAAACTCCTATTAGTTCAATAGAAAATGACCTTGCCTTACAAAATGAAAAAATAAAGGTTTGCGGCTTCCAAAATACAAAAGTATATCACGCATTTGAAAAATCGTACGCCATCATTTACATACAATACATACATATGCCTTCAGTTTCATATGATGAATTAAGCATGATTATATTTGTGTACACGCATATATTTTTAACGCCTCCAAAATTATAAAATAAAATCGTGTATACAAATTTTATAAGGATACCTTCCCTACATGTAATGTATGGGTTAATTTTGTATTATTCGCATACTTCTTTCATTATGTAGGTTGTCGTTAAAATAGTCTTTCTTTTGGTATGTCACAAACGTTTTTTTGATCCAAGGATCCGTTTACAGAATATTAAAGTTTAAAATAAAAAAATATTATCACAGCTAAGGCGGGAACATAGTTTACGTCCTTGAAACCTCACCGATTTGGATTACGTTGAACAGGAAGCTAAATATGACCTCATTATGGAAAGATATGCAAAAATTTTTCCGCGGAAAATAATACTTTTCGAGAAAATTAACTTTAAAATTTTCGAAACGTCACTTGGACGTAACCAAAATTTTTGCAACTTTTTCCATTTTTTCTGCCCAATTGCATCATTAAACACAGGGAAGCGCTTCCCAACCTCCCAACACCAATATGTCACTGCAATTTGTATTATTAACTACTTTTAACACCCGAAATTCACGACGCCGAAATCACAAAACAAATCGGGCAGCTTAGCATTTGACACTTCTCATAATTCAATATAGGTATATATATGTATGTATTATGGTGATCGTGTACTTGTAAAAATAAAAATCACCTACGTATAAATTGCAATCCACAAATATAGAACTTGATGAAATTCCTATTTGATAGAGAAATGGTAAAGTGAAAATGTTCAAAGTTTTAGAAGTCTATAATTTGTAAGCCTATGTATATACCTGTAACTTAATTTTCCAAGCAACTAAATATTTTTACCAGTTTACAAGTTTTCGTAAACACACCTGTAAAACGAAACTTGTAGGATCGGTTTTTACCGAGTCTTCTATGTACATGGGTTTTTCTCCACTACATGGAAAATTTCTCCTATATTGTCTTGATACCTTTTTAATAAGTAATAACTATCTAGAAAACTGATTGTATATGCACTTATGAAACTTTCCTAAGAAGGCCGAAAGATTTTTTGCGTATTCAACGATTTATGAGCAATTTTCTGAAAAATCAAGACAGATGACTGTTTTCGTCATTCTGCTTTTGTTTTGGTTTTCAATATACCTACATACACTTTCACTATTATATGGTTGGGTTCTGTATGAGTATGATACAAAAAAAAGCTCGTTACCATTAATAGAAGAAATTTAGCGAGTTTTAAGAAATGAGCCAGTGTTAATATTAAAGAACCATCAGCTTAGTCAAAGCCTTGAGAAACAAAGTTAATCTAAAGCACATATGACTGATTAATCATCATTTGGTTCCATGTTAGTGAATATGCGACCACAACCTTCATGCAGACTTTTCTTCAACACATGCTTACTGACACGAACATCAAACAAACCTCATCCGATTAATGGGTTGAAAAAAGCTATAGTTATTTTTACAAAGACTAGTTTGCAGAAGTCTCACCACGCCACCACCCTAAGATTGCGCTCGTTCATTCTGAGAGTGAAATTGGTTTTAAGAAGCGTTAAGTCTACCTTACCAGTTAATAACAGGTGAACAAATACAATACATAACAACGATCTCCCGATGTTTGTGCAGAGAATGCATATCAAGGAGTGTCAACCGATCATTGTAAGGAGGAAGAATAACAGGATTGCTCCATGGCAAATCCTTGAGGGCAAACCTGACAAATTTCCTCTGCACGGATTTGACACAGTCAGTCAATATGGTCTTGATAATATGGTCTGACAAATAAATAAATAGGAAAATAAAGCTGTTTAAAAACGAATCTATTGGAAAATTCGTGTGACCATCTTTTGATGAAACCCAACATTGAGCTGGCCTTAGTTACCGTACAGTTGATATGCTCCACGAAGTCGAGTTTACGATCTAAGATAACACCAAGATCACGAACAGAATTAGCACGACGTATAGCATGATTTGATAAGGTATACTTTAAACTCAAGGGGTTGCGGCCTCTATTAAAGGTCGTGATTTCGCATATTTATCAATATTTATTTCTAAATTGTGGTGTGTGCACCCACAAGTGGAAAATGTTTAGGTCTTCTTGAACCGCGTGGCAATCGTTAATATTTTTTGCATAAAAGATTAACTTCATGTCATCAGCATAGAAAAAAATAGATAAGTTAATATAATAATTAAATACATTTATATATTTTTAACTGTGTACAGTCAGGGCAGGTGTCTGTTGACTTGCATAAATAAATAAATAAATAAATAGACTGTTTCAAAAAGCTATATAGGGAGAAGGTTTGAATTGAATTGAATTTTCGTTCACATGAAAAGACAAAAAATCACAGATTTTATTTAGAAAGCATTTGATAAGATTATTGGTTTACTACCAATTGTAAAAAATGTCAATTTAATTGATTAAGTATACTTATACGTATATATATTCTGCGTCATATTTCATTCTATCTTTGGGACATGCAAGGGGAATGTTTTTTGAGGCTATTTAATGCTGTAAATTTTAAATATACATATGTTTTATACATATTATCTGAAACGATATGATCCACTTAGATAAATTTATGTAAGTAGGTACCACTTATTGTTTAAGATTGTAATATAGGTACAATAACCGCCATTGTATTTAATATTTCCTTGGAACATCGAATTTTCAATTTAGTGGAGATATAACCAGATCCAAATAAATTTATATTTTAAGTTTTGAGGATGAATAAATAATTTATTTACAACTTGGGGAAAAATATTAATTTCACAAACAAAAAATAACGATGGCCTAATTTTCAAGGAAATTTTAAACACGTTTCTGCGTTCCAAAGTTGAATAATAAAAAAGTTACAACCTATATTATATTGAATCCATTCTTCAAATATTAACTTAGCTTACACTTACACCAAATAAAGCAAAAGAACTACGAAAAAGAAAGCCGCAAATGCTATAATGTTTCACCTGTACAGTGTATATTAAAAAACGGACAATACATATATAGACAGATATATTGGAAATCTAAAACAACTCCCCCGCTTGTAAGGATATATCTCCCATTCCCACAATTAAAGAGATCGAAAAAATCCTCGTAATCAATCTCTCTGGACTGGAGAAAACATTTTCGTTGGCGGTATTATCCAATCACAGCAAATATCCGCCAGGAAGCGGAGGATTTTCAAAAGCCCCGCCTAAAGAAGAAATTGATAAAGTTTTCTAGATTCCTCCCACTTTTTATGAACAACAAAAAAACCGCCCGGTAGCTGACAAATGGGAGCCCACAAAGCCCCTGGAACCTCTGGATCACATTTACCGCCTGATTGGTTCAAACAATGGCACAATCAAGGAACCTGTCAGCGCCTCATCCATATTTGAGGGATTGCCTCCTGTCGGCGGTGTATTGGCACGTTCGTAACTTTGGTACCGATATCCTTGGGCCGGGACACCGTCTCCCGAGGAGCCACAGAAATCAGTGCCACCGACATGGAAACGGTCCCGTCCCGTGGCGTGGCTCGTTCTGGATCGGGGCCCCGACTCCCGGATTCCCAGAGAATCCCTCGCACGCACCAGAAAATCCACGGTGCGGCCTTGGCTCGAAATCCCCCAAATGTCAGGACGCCACCAAGGCTTTTCTAGTGTTGACTTCGGTTTATTGGATGAGGAGAGGTCTCAACGGGATTAGGTAAGTGGCTATGGTGGGATAACAAACTTCCAGTAATTTTCCCAGCGGGTACGTTTCATTTGTGCAAACGAGATGAGATGTGATGCGATATAGCGCCATAACGAGTGGATTGCCGGTCATTCCGACATTGCCTTGGGTGCTCTTGTCTTCTTGGCCTCCCCCGCTGCTCAGCTCGATTTCTTGGCTTCGCAGACTTTTTTACGAGGGTGCTGCCGCACTGCGGGCAGAGGAGGATTTGCGAGATCATTGCTCGAAGATAATAGAAAAAAATTAATTTCATGGATGATTATCATTTAGGGCTGACCGGCCTTTGTTTTCTCCATCCAGGCGATGCCCGAATCTATGCCCGAATTGATGAGATTTCTAATTGATTCCCAAACAGCCATAAAAGCAGAAAATTTATTTTATGATAAGGACGTGTAACGTCGGCAGGGGCTGCTTTATTACCTTCCACGCCCCAATGCATAGAGAGAAGCAATTAGGGCTAAATTCTTTGTGGAATGTTTGAGGAAATATACCAACCCCTACAAAGAATGCATCAATTACGCTTCCATATCTTTGTCGAAAGAGTGGAAAAGAGTAAACTGACTTAAAGTCAAAAATATTAAATCACTAAGTGATCTAAATTTAAAACCATTAAGAAAAATTGGCAGTATGTATGTATACCTGTGCTTTTCGATTTAAAATATGTATAATTATAAAACTTTTCTTTTTGAAAAATAATTCAAATTGGAAATGAGAAATGCGAATGATCGATCCCACATATGCAGGGCAGAATTTAGATTTTTGCGGTCTCCTTTCAAAACCCTCAAGTATCAAGTTTGGTGGAAATCGCATAAAATTCAAAATTTAACAGTTCGCCTTGAATTTGTAAACTTTGGCAGTCGGATGGAAATCAGCGACCCCGAAAACACCCAAGTACCAAGTTTGGTGGAAATCACATAAGTCCCGCCTAGTGGTGTTCAGACCTTAAATGTGACCCTGAGGCTAATCATACCTACATATTTTATCTACATAATTAGGTATTACATTTGATTTGTTTTTATATTCTTTGTAACTATGTAAATACATTACATATTTAGTTTAGAGGAGTATAAATTAGAACTCCTCCACCAGAAGACGTAGAAATTATTGAGCTCATCCCAAATAAATTCTAAATTGACAGCAACTGCTTTGATAGTTATGGGATATTAAAAAAAGTGGTATCTCCAAAATAATAGTTTGTATGCAACAGTTTCTTTTTTTTTATTTGCAGTCAGAAACAGAAGTTAATGTGGCGCCAGCCGATGCTGTAGTTCGAATCTCTGAACAAGCTGCAGAGATTCAACATGTTCCCTCTGTTAAGGTAATATTTTTATAAACGTATATAAACATTGTTTTGCTGCACAATTTAAAAATACACGTCAGTTAGCATAAGTACATGTGTTTTGATTTATAGATGCAACTCTCCGCCTTCTACATCAGGGTTACACAAAACAAATTTAAAATTTAAGGAAGACTAAAAGAAAGGTTATAGTTATTTTCTATTGATCTTATTTATCCATTTTATTACACTTGTATAAGTGCATTTATTTCCTTTAGTAGAAGGCTTACTATGGGAAAACAAAATAAAAGAATAAAAAAAAGTGGTTGTGCGGAGAAAAACATTTAATTATGTAAAATAAGTAGAAATAAACACTTCTCTAGCAGTATTATTTGAATTTATATTTTGCTCCCTTTCATTTGTATCATCATCTTCATCATACATATGTATGTGCTGGGAACAAAGTCTGAAAATATGTATCTGTATAGGCCTTAAAGTTTAAAATAAAATAACCTTCATCACATCACTTCCAATGATATGCGGAACCTTTGCTTCCAGACCCCAAAACAACGTTCCACAGCATTTCTGGTCTGGATGTGGCTAATGTTATATCTCTGTTCTGCCTAAGTTTCTGGTCTTAGTATGGGTGTGAACAGATATGCAGTGCAGGGATAATCACTATCCCCTAAAAGGCTAAAAGCCTCCTTTTAAATTCATGGTCTTCAAACCTTCTTTTGATGGCACTTTCCCGGAAGATCCTCGCATCATGAGTGCTTCCCCGCCGACATACAATGTCACAAATTTTAAGCGAAGCATCACATACAACGTATAAGAAATTTAATGCAAACATTTTTGTTTTATCTAAATAGACAACACAATATAGGTAATAATATACCTGTGTATTTATCGAGTATCGTCCTTTCCGGTTTACATAATATTGACCAGCTCTGCCTTCAACTTTTCTAATTTTTATGTGTGTTCCATCAACAGCACAGATTACTAGAGGAAAGCCGCTGATAGCAGAAAACTCGTCAATAACAATTCTCTGTTCCTCTAGTGTTGTGGGCATTTTTATAAAATTTGGTGCTTTTCTGGCAAGTACTACAGCTACTTTTTTACACAGTCGAGACAATGTTTGTTGACTCATCCCATGTATGTCAGCACAATCATCTTGAATCTGGAAATATCATAGATACATTACCTACTACAATATTGAGTTTGCAGCGACAAGTAAAAAATTAGTATTAGTATTGTTATTTATTGCGAAATAAAATAATAGGTTGATATGATATGATATCAACCTATTATTTTATTTTGGAATAAATAACAATACTAATACGATATGGTACTAGTTAGGTTAATAATTGCACTTACCTCATGACGGCCCCAATACCTAATTACTGCCATTACTTGAATATCCACTGATATACCACCACCCCGTTTATCCACTTCTAAATTACTTTTCAAAAGTTCACAGATCGTTTGCATATTTCCTTTGGAAAACCTGTACTTTCTTACAAACTCTCGATCACTTAACTCAACCATAGGCTTTATTTTTGATTTATAAACCTTCGTTTCTATGCACCTAAAATAACGCAAACCATTTAAATTATTTTGAAGTGATTGAATATCACTATTTAAAAAATCCATGTTTCAAATTAATTCTTGACTCCTTGTCAATTTGTGACTTGGAATTAATTAATGCTTTAACGTTAAACAACGTTTATAAGTAAGAATTTTTCTTAAACAGCTGTTTAACAATTAGTTAAATTTAATCATCGTTTATAAGTGACATTTACGCATTCAGCTTCAATTTCGTTTTTTTTTGCTATCCGTCTATAAACCCTGAATTCTATCTATTTATGCAATTATCAACTTCAAAAGAAGACTAATTTCGTAGAAAAATCCACGTCAATAGCTGCTTTCGGTACAAAAGGTGTCATTTTAACTCAAACACAGCAGTGCTCAAGCCTTTAATATCTAAAAGTGTTCAAAATTGAAAGAGCAAGATATCACCAGGAATCGAAAACAATGTTATACCAACAAAGGAAAAACAAAACAAAACATTTATCTATAACATTTGCTTAGTGTAGGCTCAAAAGGTGTCATTTGATAAAAACTTTATTAAATATTGGCTTTATTGAAACATCTACATAAATACTTTTATATGCATTAAAATCTAGTTACTAACTGACGCATAAATGGTTAACATAAATACAAAATAATTGCCTAGATCTAGGTAAATATTTATTTTCTCAAATTAATAAGAAAATAGAAAAGTGTAAATGACACCTTTTGTTCCTAACCTCCTCAAGTAAGGCTGCTAGAGTTTAACTTTCAAGCTACTTTTTGTTCTTCATAGTGGTATATTAAACTACAAACACTTCGCATAATCACCACTCCACTGCTTACAATGCTCTGCTGATTCAGTTTTTGTAGGATAAAAGAGTAAAATTATAGGTAATTTCCAAATCATTTCAAAAGAAGACCTGTGGCTTATTTCACGAAATTTCTGTGCTACAAAAATTGTAGTTGTATTCTACAAGAGGAAATTTGTAGGAATTTGTCATTTTTTGTTTCACCAAAAGTTATTTGAAGTTGCAATTCACAAGCTACAAATACGTAGAAATATAAATTTTTTGTAGATTTTGGTTTCACAAATAAATTGCAGTTACAAAATTTGTGCAATACGCGAGAATATTTCACAAGTGAAAGGTGCTGTGTAAAGTTTTTACAAATTGTTTTCTTGAAAGTATTAATTTCATTTTAATATAAGAAAATGTCCTTGATGCGTCGAAGACATAGCAAAAGTGATAGTAGTGGAAGTAATGACTTTGTTTTGAGGCTTCGACTAAGAAGAAGAGTATATCGTCCTTGCGTTAATTATACTGTAGTTGATGTTTTAGAATTCAATGAAAGGTTTCGTATGAGCCGCCGTAAAGCAGAGGAACTAATTTTAATTATCGGACCGCGAATTGCTCACCGAACTCAAAAAAAACTTTGCATTAACTCCTATAGCCTATAGCAGTTCTTCACATCGCTACATTGGCTTAGAAATGGGGGGCAGTATACCATGGAATTGCAGACATGCAGGGCATATCTAAAAGCACTGTATGCAATGTTGGAGATTCCTTGTCAATAATCTCAATAATGAATGATATTATCAAGGTCTGTGAAAATACAATATTTTTGGCGTTTTCTTCGAATTATCTATTTTTGACTACAAAATATTAAAAATCATCCTCATTTTCACTTACTTTATTTATAAGCGATAGTTTTATATATTGGTACATATTGATGTTTGAGGAAAAACTTACAGTAGTTGCCCTCTTCATGCAACATCGCAAAGATATTTGTAGTCTTTTTCTTTAAGAATGCGTTGAGCATTTAATGCATTCAAAATACTTTTCCACTCGCTTATTTTTTTTCATGAGTTAATCTCTTCCGAAAATTTCCCAAATAAAATGCCTTTTTTGTCTCTTACTAAAGACGCAAGAAGCATTTTATTTTCCTTGTTCATTGCACTATGTATATTTTAACGCTGCCTATCACTTCTACAGTGTTATGAAAAACATTTGTAACTAAAATCGCAGTGTGCTTATAGCTGATTACAAAAAATCATGGGCTACTGAAACCAAAAACGCCGACATACATATCCAAGAATTTGTGAGAAAATACTTGTAGTTTACAACTCAACTACAAATCTCTTGAAACGGTAGGTACTTATACAAAATTGTGACAGACAAAATTGAAAGTGAAACCGAAATTCGACTTACAAATTGTAATTGTGATCCACAAGTAAAAATATGTTGTTGTAGTTTGTAGTTTTGTTAGGTTAGAACTTATCAACTAATTGACTAATAGGAAATAGAAGGATTTCCAGGTAGTATTTCTCCTTTATTATCAAGCTCTGAAATGTCTGTGCTTGACAGAGTTTAAGTCGAACGAATGTTATGTATTTTTGCAGAAATAATTCCATTCCATATAGCTATGCTCGAAACATTTAGCAATATCTCCAGTTAAAATGCCCAGGGCAGCTAATAAACGACATTCGAATAGTTGTGCACCCGACCAGGACAAGCTCCCTCGAGGGTGGTCGACAGTGCATTCTCACAATATTATCGCAAACAGCAGCCAATAGCCATCAGAGATTTCTTCACAATTGTAAAAGTTTTGTTGGCAAGCCTTTTGCAAGAAAATTGTACAGAGAAAAAGTACATGAAATGAAGTGAACATTTCCTTGATGTACCCCGATTCAGAGTCACACTGGTTGGCTAGAGAACATACTACTGTACACCATCATTCCCTTCCACACACCATGGAGTCGGAAATAATGGAAAACTTTGTCCATAGTGATCGAAAACTTTACACATTTCGTGTGAATTGAGTTTCGGGGAATGATGATAATGTTTGCAGTCCCCAGAGAGATATTGGTAAAGTCCTACGGCACAAGTTGCGGATTCCGAAAATAGGGTCCACTCTGTTGAATATTCCGTCTGCACGATGATGGTGATATTTGCAAAATATTAAAGTTTACGGTCGAATTTCTGTTTAATAAAAGCGTCTGCTTTCTCTGCGCAATTTATGACTCATTCAGGTAAAACAGAAACGAGAGTA
Source organism: Machimus atricapillus (assembly GCA_933228815.1). Taxonomy (NCBI): domain Eukaryota; kingdom Metazoa; phylum Arthropoda; class Insecta; order Diptera; family Asilidae; genus Machimus; species Machimus atricapillus. Next base: position 25,449,631 of record OW121787.1, on the reverse strand, counting down.
TTTGGAGCTTTTATCGAATAATAGAAAAAATTATAAATTTGTTCACATGTTAGAGAATTTCCACCGTTTAACACAAAGGATCAATCCCGCCCAAAATAATAATTCATTGCAGAAGATCCTATAGAATAGTCCTTAGAATAATAATAGTGTTTTAGAATAATAAAAATTAACTAATAATTTCTAAAGAGAAATTTTTGCTTTGGAAGGTGTAGAATAAACCTTTGAATGTTTTTGAAACTTTTCGAAAAATTGGAAAGTATTTTAATTTGGATACGATATTACTTATTCTTATAGTGTGACTCAAGTCAATTTTTGTACAAAAAAAAATAATAATAATTTAAAACTGTGAGTTTATCAGAAAAAAACATTTTTGTTTACCGATGCTTACGTAAATAATTGCCAATCGCGATCGGCACGCATTAATAGATTTTTATAATTTGTTCTTCATTTTTGGCGAGAGGAGTATCACCTATACATATACAGATTTTTGGCAATTTTTGTGGATGCAAATAATAATAGCATATCACTCATTATTCTAAATTTAAAATCATTTCATACATTATTCTAAAATTAAAATCTTTTCATACATTTTAGGGCCTCTTTTGGGTCGGTGATCCTTTATTTCCTGAGGTTCTGATTTCATTCTATTCAGTTATGAGGTTACGTGATTCCTGGAATACGAAGGTCAATACTTCAGAACTACCATTTCCCCCACACATTTCTTAATCGCTCTCAATCAGATCTACTAATATTTTCTTGCTACTGTCGAAAAAGTATAAAGTGAACAATTTTGTGTAATTTTTAGACATGTTCTAATATTTATTGCAAGTTCATGATAAATTTCAATTCAATCATGGATAGACGAAAAAAGTAGCTATTAAATTACATGTATAGGATTTAGGTATTGTTTTATTACAAATATTTTACTTGCTTATACCTATGGAACTTTAATATCTACAAGTTCTAACTGAAAATACATTTATCTATTCTTTGCTAATAAATTGCAGTCTTAGAGTTTATTAAAACAGCTGTCAAAATACACATATGTATATATGTAGGTACCATACCGACGACAGACATCTCTGCATTACAACTGGATGTGACACGCGCAAAATGTTTATTCCGATTTGCGTCTATTACCCCATTTTTATTTACACAAGTGTAATAATTTTGCGCACATCATTTAGTGTTTCTTACATTCGTATATACCGTACCTACTTATTTCTATCAAATACAATGGGTTTAAAACATACGTCAATCTGCACATTATTCGACGAAATTATGAAATACAAGTGGGTATAGGATAGTTAAATTTTAAATTTCTGGATTAGCTGAAAAGCTTTGCAAAGATTTTGTTCTTATTGTTTTTTTTTCTTGGACTACCGATTTAAAACCTGGAAATACACAGTCGAAAAACAAGCAAAACCAATGAACAAAAAAAATATAGGGGTTTATTGTTTAGTTCATAATAAGATAAACAGATGGGAATTAAACCCCAAATCTTTGATAATACATTTTGCAATGAATAACAATTGCTCACAATTTAAAACGAAAAGTATTGTTCCTTCACGTGTAGAGATAACACATTCAACAAGTAAACAAATTTTCTTCAAAGACAGCTTACATACATGAAAATGGTTTGAAAAAGTAGGTATTGACACAGTTGGACAAAGAAAAGAATACATCAGCGCTCTTATAAAATGGTTGGAAATTCCATTGATGCTCTTAAACCTGATCGTTATATCATACAAAATGTTAGTGAGTATTACTACAATACTGATCATAATTTTTGCTGTAGGATCAATATCTGCCGCAAATTCAGGAGATCCTGTTAATAGTGCTTCTAAATATCCATTTGCGGTAAGGATCATACTCAAATATACGCGGACCAAGACCAAAGCAGAAAACCTTTACGGCTGTGGTGGAGTTATTTTCAGTCCTTCTGTTGTTCTAACTGCTGCGCATTGCTTATATCACAAGGACGAAAAACTAACTGCAATCAAAGTAATCGCAGGAAAAACGAACTATGGAGCTGAATCCAGAATGGAACAAGAAATTATGGTGAAGGGTTATAGAATACACGAAAATTACAAAGTTCAAATCACTCATTTGTTCAAAGCTAACGAATATCGTGTGAATGATATCGGCATACTATGGCTTAAAGCGTGTTTCCTAGAAACCGCCACTGTAAAACAAGCAATTTTTGCTGCCAATTCATTTAATAACAAGATAGAAGGAACAGCGCTCGGTTTTGGTCCAGTTAAGAATTCAAATACAAAACAATTATATGAAGTGCAACTAGAAGCAATATCTTATAACAGGTGCAGAAATGTGAGGAAGCATTACAATGGCCCGAATACATTTTGTGCCCTGCCTATTAACGATCAAAATTGTAGGAATACAAAAGGCGATTCAGGAAGTGCGTTTATATACAATGACAAAGTATTGGGACTTGTTTCTTTCGGATCTGTAGACGATTCAGGAAACGTTTGTGAAGATATGCCAATAGTTATGACAGATGTTACAAAACATGCAGCAACAATTGCGCAGTATCTTCGAGACGGAGCACCTCAGCAGACTTGTGCAAAACCCCAAGGAAAATTCTGTGCTTTATAATAAATACATAGATATACAAATACAACAAGTTCTTAATTTATGTTTACCTTATACCTATCTACTTTACATATAATATATGTTTGTATATAGTACTTTATAGCTTCTATATAAATTGCTTACAAACAACAATCGAGTATTAAGATTATTTAAAATATGTAAATATTTTTTTGGATCCAAAATATAGTTTACAATTTTATTCGATTCTATGAGTACCTACTAAATATGTATGTACATACCTAAAGCTATTCTAACATCCAACAAGGGGTCAGTTTAAAACAACAATTTTAATAGATATATGTATGTAAATAAATGAAGCATAAAAACCAAACTGTATAGTGCAATTCCTTTTATAAATAAGAAAATTTTTAACACCAATTTTTTATCACCATCTGTTGCATCTTGAAAAATATGTACCATGTTATTATAAGGATTCATTTGAAAATAATTGAATGAATTGAATCGTATTGTATTGCAATCAAGGTCAAACATATTGTAACCTGTACTGTACTATAGAAACTAGTGACCCCAACAAGCCTGGAATAGGCTAATTCATTTTGAAGAGCTCTTTCAGCATAAGTACCTACGTATAAGTAATGTAAGTAGTGTTAGTGGTAATATTTTATACCCAACTTATCAATCAATCATCACTCTTAGTGGCAGTAGCCTAGCCACATCACGATTTACTTGTGAATGCTAACAAAGAACGTAATTTTAACATGCAAATCAAATTAAATCATTCCAATCCGAATGTAATAATAATTGATAGTGCCCGTGGTCTATCACCAACTCTGCTCGACACAATCTGAGCTATTTACTCGTATGTATATATCAGAAAAATGAACCGAATTTTATATAATTAAGCCGAATTTACCTCAAAATTTAAAGAATCGTCCTATAGGTACTTCTGCTTTAGGGGTAGCACGACATCCATCCTCCACTTCCCTCAACAATGTTCCATTTATTTGTTGAGTGCATAGAAAATTCCTGGTGCAGGATATGTTCTCCAATTGGTACGTCGATAGGCGCCCCAAGTGTTATTTGGGTACAGTAGTAGCAGCATTCCAAAATTGACGTTACATCCTCAAACTATGTTAGCACAACTTATGTACATATGCGTGTGCATACATGTATCTCTGCGTCATAATCGCATTCATCTATCAACAGACTCGTAAATCATTAGACAAAATTTATGACTGTCATCATCTTCAACCACCACAACTACTTACAATTATTTTACCCTGTCTCTCCTCCCTTTCGCATTTTATCGTCAAACGATTCCGATATGTTAGTGGGGGAGTACATATGTGGCTTTGGCTTAATCGTTTGATTATTAAGTAATAGTAGAAGGGAAAGGAAGTAAATAACGGTACGGATGTTTTTTTATTTTTTTTATTTTAACATAATAGTAATACAAAAACACCTTAACTAAAATGCATAAGATATTCTTATTTAAGAATATACATATGTATGTATGTAGTTTCATAATCTTCTATTGTCTCCACTTTGAGTTGTACAATAATGAATAAAAGATCATTAGTTTCAAATGATAATTGAAATCATATTATATGTAATGAAACTGTATTGGGTCCGTGCCTGTACATGATATATTTTTTTAAATTATAATAAAGGCGGACATTGTTATCGATATGTCTGTCTGGCTTTTTGTCATGTGCACGTATCACGCGGAAACTACCGAGCAGATTTAAATGAAAATCGCGAGTATTTCAAAACGGGCTCACTTTATTAACTTCCCAGAGGAAGTTAACGTAATGGGGCCGATTTTGTGAATTCCCAGTTTTTGCATATCTCCACGTTTCAAGATCACCAGAATCCGAATCAAAAGTTTTTATGGTGATGTCTGTGTGTGCGTATGTACGTATGTTCGTATGTACGTATGTTCGTATGTGCGTTCGGATTGATTCGTCTCGATTATCTTGCGAACCATTCATGATATTGACATGAGACTGGGCTCATTCGGCGCGTAATCGCTTAATTAAGAACTGAATAAGTTTTCAGCAAAATCGGTTTAGCGGCTTTTTAATAGGAATAAAAAAACTAAAAAAAACCAAACTAACAGAATCTGAAAGTGGATAAAATTCGTCATTTATTTATAAAAATTACGATCATTTCAGCATAAATTGCAACAATAGTTCGAGAAATTTTATCTATCAGTGTTAAAAATATATTATTTTTCAATAATTTCTTATAAACAATTGAAAATGAGTTCTAGCGGATATATTTTCGTAGTTTCAAGGAAAAACAGTCTATGTATGTATATGAGTGAGAATAAGTGCTTCATGATATTATACTAGTAAGAACTCATGGATATTGTTGATAACAGTTTGATTTATTATAAACAATTGAAAATGAGTTCTCTGGGAAGTTAGTCGTGCGGACTTTACGGGTCGCACCCAGACCACTCGCATATTTTTTTAACGATTCTACATAAGGCTGAGAATTTCATAGGGTTTCACTTTAATAATTGTTTAGAGACATTTCTGAACAGGGATATGCTTCTGCATTAGTCAGTGATTTTACTATGTTCAAATTCATCCAAATTCAAGCAAATACGAGTGAATATTAGTAACATGGGCTTCCCTTATCACAGAACAGAATACATTTCCAGACCTTAGGTTTTTCATGTCGTTATAGTATTGCATAGTTTTCAAAGAAATCCTGCACTCATCATGTTAAGATAAGCTTCTATGTAATTTTCTTAGAGTCAATTTGGGTCTTTATGTTTATACATTACATATAAATAATACCTGTATATGGACCTTCAGCCGGCTCCAAACCATTTGGAAAGTGTTGGAGATTTTTAACATAATTGAATACGTACATATGTATCTTTATTAAGAAAGAGGAAGGAAATATTATTATAAGTTAACCTGTTATAAAACCATTTACTATAAAGAACTTCTTTCAGGTATTTTACCAAAAGAAAATTACAAAAAAAACAGTTTTTTGAAAAACAATTTTTTTTTTGGTGCATTTAGTGTGAGTGGAAGGGGACGAGGAATATGAATCCAAAAATAATTATCTACACCTTGCACCTTAGGTTATTTGTATTTATTTGTTATAAAGCGCAAAATTTCCCTTTGGGTTTTGAACAAGGAATTTTAGGTGGTCCATCTTTAACGCTTTGCGCAAGCATTGCTGCATGTTTTTTAAGATGCGTCACAGCAATCGGCATGCCACAAGCATTGCCTTTTTTGTCCAAAGTTTGAAGAGATATAAGTCCAAGTACTTTGTCGTTGTACACAAATGCACTACCGGAATCGCCTTGTATATTTTTGCAATCTTCATTCACGGGTGAGGCACAAAATGTATTTGGTCCAACATTATGCTTCATAACATTTCTGCAGGTGTCGTAAGGTATTGCTTTTAGTGTTACTGCATTCAATTGCTTGGCAGCAGGTTTGCCGTTAACTGGCGCGAAACCGAGCCCTACTCCAAATATTTCTGAAAGAACATCATCAGCTGAAACTTCAGCTGCTTTCACAGTTCTGCTTTCGTCTAATCGTTTTTTCACCCACATGACGGCGATATCATTTAAAAAATACTCCTTTGGACTTAAGAAATGCCGATATATGGACGTGTACTTCTTATGTATCTTATATCCCTTTACAGATACTATTTGCTCCATAGCGGATGGACTCTCATAACTAGTTTTTCCGGCGATGACTGTAACTGCAGTAACCCTTTCGTCTTTATGATACAAACAATGAGCCGCGGTCAGTACAATCCAAGGACTGAAGATTACTCCTCCACAGAAAAATGTTCTTACTTCATTCGTGCTGATGTGCGTAAATTTAACACTAATTTTAACAGCAAAAGGATATTTGGAAGCAGTAGGAACAGCATTTCCACTTGCTATAAATTTCAAAGTAACAATTAAAATTAAAGCTAAAATCTTAAGAAAACTCACGAACATTTTGCAATCTTTAAAAACCGCTTTTGAATCTGCAGACCGAGTTCCAATCATTAAATAGACACTTTTCTCGCTTCAAGACCAACTGTTTTTTTTTCGCACAATTGTACAAATATTCCGGTTGAGAAGGAAATAATACATATGGCGCGAAAATTTACTCTTAAACTAAAAACTATTGTTTTCAATGCACGTGAACAAAATATCTTCTAATCTATACTAATATGTACATATTATAAAGAGAAAAAATATGTTTGTTTGTATGTAGGGGTTAAATTTTGGAAACTACTAAACCGATTGAGATGAAATGTTACACGTGTCGTGTATTACACATAAGCTCCTGAGTGACATAGGCAATACGTTGTAATTACAAAGTGGATGGGAGAGGAGAGGAGAGGGAATGTTGGTAAGTAAGTTGTTTGCACTTGTAATTCAAAACATTGATTACAAAGATTGTAAAGAAATCACAAACTTTTAAGTTGCCTTCCCCTGAAATTTTCCCCGCCAGATTTGCTTCATTCACACAGATTACACGTGCGAGGTATAACCTTTACTGTATATTAAAAAATTATAATTCAGAAAGTACTTTGAAATGAATGACTTATTTTCTAACCAATTTTTATAAACGTTTTTCATGGAACGAACAACATTTATTCACTCTGTTAAGAACTGTTTTTGGAATGGAATATTTTCTTCTTGATTTTAGTTTTTCATTTACCATATTTTCCATTAACATTTCAAGCAAATTTTTGCAAATGTTGAATCAACCATTGTTAAAAGTAGAATACCACCAATTGAACTTTAAATATTAGTATCTTCAATTATATAAAAATTAGAAGTATACATAGGAATGGGACCCAATATAAACAATTATACCGATCTTATAAAAACAACAAAGAGTTAAAGTATTTAATAAAGCAGATCTTGAAAATTCCGACAATTAATTCACACAAGATAGTGATTAACTCATCCAAAGATCGAAGACATTCTTGTAGCCAGTGCGATCTTAAAAGCTTTTAATCCACATATACATATAATAATAACACGTCTGTTTTATATAAAAGACGAACAATATGACACGTGCATAGCACGTTAATCCAGGAAAATGTTTAGTGAAACTAAATGATTTCTATACGTGGTTAATATGTTGACCAAAGGAAAGTTGCCTACCTAAAAGTATCCATGAGTTCTAGACCCTTACTGACGGACAAACTCCATAGCCCATTTAAATATTGTTCTTATAACTCTAGGCAACTGTTTGAAGCATGAATTTCAAGAAAAATTTTCAAATCATCAGCGTAAATCAAGAAACATTAACTTTTCAAAAGCTTTTATAAAATCGGCGTAGATTCATCTATTGCATAACCTTACATAGGAATTTAAATAAAAATTTTTAAATAAAGCAAAATGAGTGACAGTGGACTTTTCTTTCATAAAACAATATTTTTGTATATAACTAAATTCTTTTCGAGTAACCAAGCAATTTTAGAATCGTTTTCATTAAGGAAAGGAAAGGAAAGTGGGCCGCTTAAAAACTTGTATTACTTAAATTATTAAATTTAAATAAAAAATTCGTCCAAATTAGTCCATTGAAATAGTTTCCTCCTTTGAATTGATTATTTTAAATAACGTGCATTAATAATTTATTTCAAATAATTACTTACCTATTTTATTTAAAACAAAAAAACATAAAACTATGGAACGCTTGTTCCGTATTGAATATGATACATAATTGCTTAATAATGCTTTAATTTAGCTGAATTTGTGTGAATTGTTTAGCATTGTTGCCTATAATTTTTGATCAATATAAGGTTACGATACACTTTCTAAATTTTATTTGAAATTTTTGTGATTAATGGAATAAATTTAGTGGATCAAGCAATTTTCGGAGTTTTAATTTTTAGCTAAAAATATTTAACCGACAAATAATAAATATTTTATTGTTTTCTAGGGCTCACTAGCTTTCATTGAGCACTCCACTCGATTAAGTTAGACTTTGTTCATATTTTCTTAATGCCTTCCGATAAAAGTGTATTTGGAAAGAACTTGACTTATATGGTTTTTGAAATTACCAATATATGCACATATGTACATATGTATGTATATAGGTGATGATACAAGCTTTCATTAGACTTTCATTTTAAATTCTTCCGACGCTTTCTGACTTTTTATTAAATGAATGTAATTTTCGTGTTCAAAAGTCAAAATCCTATAAAAAAAAATATAAAATTCGGTAAAAAAGCCTTTTCATCGCAAACCTGGGATATCATTAATAACAGGATTTATTTTTTCGACTAAAACTTGTAATGCAAACATTGTAAAATGAAAATACTTAGCATCACGCCCAAAAGAAAATTGTAAAACGATTTTATAATTGCAAATAGGTATTATAATTTTTATCAAATTTTCTCAAGAAAATATTGCTAAAGTTCTAACTGAGGCAAAGATTACACTTCTTTTCAAACGCAAAGGCAGTGGAGATGAGATGTACCTTTGTTGTCTTGGAGTTTGGAAATTAAAATTCTTTAAAATGATTGCAAAGGTCTCATCGGGCAAATCAAACTTTTTCACATCAAAGTTCCGCGATGGATAGGCAAGAAAAATTTCCATAAATTTGCTGGAGCGGTGGTGCGCCTTCAAAGTAAATCTTAATTAGAAAAGTTCGGTGACATAAGATCGACAAAAAAATTGCCAAAATTTTGCGGAGATCCCGAATTACGAATTACCCCGAGCTAGAACTATAGTCGAACCCAAAACATTTCTTGGGTTCTAAAGGAAATGTGAGGGGGGGATTTCAAGAAATATCGTAATGAACTTTCCCATTGCTGTGGCCCCGTCTTGGTGCTGTTTGAGTGCGAAATTCGGCGAAAACCCCACAAAATCTGTCAGCCAAAGGTCCTGGAGATGTACTCCTGGGAGTGTAACGTCCAACCAAGTCAAAATTAAAGTTGTCAACGAAACATTTTCATTTAATTAAAACAATCCGGGGGCGGTGACAACTCTCGGGGAAAGTTCAAGGAATGTGGAGACCGGAGCCCGTCAGAAGATTTCCATTACGGTTCGGCGGATCCATCGGCCTCCACAGCCTTCCTAGACCAACTGTCTTTAACCAGTGTTTTCACAGGTAGCTAATCCCACGAATCACGTCATAAGGAGACAAGTTTTTAATTAAACTTTGGGGGGCAAATCGGATTAGGGCAGTTGGTATATTATTTGTTTTCCCCGGTCACTCAGGACCCCCTTCGACTAGCCACCCACGCTCCCCGGGAAATAGTTGACCCCAAACCTAAGCGAAAGTTTGATGGCGGATGGAAGTCGGGGGAGTGGGCGGCAGCCAGCCCGGGAAAAACGGTGGTATAAGGGCGGCCGAACAAAAGCCACTATTTAAGTTTACGGAGCTGGAAAATCCCGAAACAGAAGTCCGATGTGGCCCTAATGGAGGACTTTGTCTTTGCGGTCGGTCGCTCCTCCGGGACCCCGGGGGCTGAGCGGCGGCGACGGCGGCGGCGTCTAGTGACTGTGGGAAAGAACTTGTTTTCCAATTGTTCTTTTTCTTTGTGCTCCCGATGTCAGAAATATGCTGGTCTTAAGAAGGCTGTCGGGCAAATAATAAAGCCGCCACCAGCACCTCCGCCGCCTCAGCCGGCGCCCTGCCCCGCATATTTCATAATATTCCTCAGCGTGAATGCCGCGTGGCCGTCTTAAGTCGGAGCAATCCTCGAGAGTAAGTGACTGCTCTTTTTCATGCCCGCGAAACAATGAATGGAAGAACAGGTGAGCTCTCCGCTGTCTGCCAACTTTCAGCCGCTTTTGTAAGGAATAAATCCTTTATTTTGTCCATTTAATATTGGCACATTAAGAGTCCTCCTTTCTGGCTGCTTAACTCACCGGAAAAGTTGGGATTTCCCCCCGGACCCTCGGTGTCGCCGGTGAAAAGAAATTGAAATTTCCCCGGCAATCGCATTTAATGATTTCCTTGTTTATTATACATACATATTTATTTTTACCGCCCTTTTTCAGGCATTTTTATATTTTCCTGGAGAAGAATTCTGCTTAATTTCTAGCTCGTAAAAGAAAGCCAATTATGAAGGTTTACGAAAGAATAATTTTCTTTTTTAATACTTTCGCAGAGAGACTTTAATGGGCACATCCGAGCATTCTTAATTATTAATTAATGCTAATTATAAAAACTTCAAAATAATCAACTCCTTCATTAAGGATTGTTCGGGTTCTACAGTATTTTAATTTTATTAATTCAACTTTATGACTTACACATGTACATACACATAAGGTTACTTGTCTTATCTCCGATTACCTGTTATACCATCTTTTAAAATAATTAATTGTAGTAATTTATAGCAGTCGAAGCGAATTTTTTTTAATTTCCAGAGTACAATCGGTTAATATGGCTCTTTTTTGTGAGTCTTTTAGCACAGTAACAAATCTATAGGCGTAGTAGATAATTGCCTGTGAAAATTGTCTTTATATTTTATTATTTTTTTGGCTTTTACATTCAGGAAACTGTGGTTCAAAATAATTACACTGGTTGGTACTCAATAGAAAGGACCGAAACGAGAGTGAAAATTAAATTTTATACGAAATCCACTCTGAACTAAAGCTATTATTTGCGCTGAAAACAGATTACAACGAGAAAATTAAGATTGAATGCACGCCAAAGACCTTTAATAAAACAATTTTGATAACTGCACTCACGATGCAAGGGGAAGAAATTTTATGCGGCATTTAGAATGACGTGCGATGGACCTTTTTTTTATTACCTCCTTAGGAAATGATGCACTGTTGAGAACGAATTGGGATAGGATATGGTTAATTTTAGAAAATAAATGATTATTTAATAAAATCAAGAGCATATAAATCTTCCCAGACCAATTCAGCTTACCGCAACTTAAGAGTACCTTCGCAGGAATTTGTAAAATTTATAGATAATTTTCAAAAGGAGTTTGATGAAAAAATTGAGACTATGAAGCATGAAATGAAGTTGTCTGAAAAAATGGAAGACGTTATTGCCAAAAGCCAAAAATATTATTTTTGCCCTCAACATAAACATCAAATACACCTAATTCTGATTTTACACGGTAGATTCGTTCCAGAAAAACTGTGTAAAAAAGACATGAAGTACATATGTATGTATGTATGTACATAGAAAAAAAGGGGATTAGTTCCATATTCTTCAACCCTGTAAAAAAATAAGTAAAATAAATTGATTCTTACAAAAAAATATTAAGAGAGTCTTTATAAACGCCAAATTAAATTTTTATGTGCATTCATGCAGTTTATTTCATAAAAAAACAACAATTATACGTACATATTTTTCTTTAAAATTTAGATTGTGCTAAATCGAATAAAATCGTGTAAAAACGGAATCAAAATTTTTTTTCTAGACCGTGTTAAATCAAAACCGTGTAAAAAAACGCCGCGTAGAAACAAAATTGGGTGTAATAAATTTTGTTGTGAAGGTTATAATTAGACAGTGGAAAATGGACCGCATCGGCTCACTAAAATCTAAGAAGACAAAGGATCCCCTGAAAGTCTTAAAAGGGCAAAAGGGGCAATGCAAAGGGCATATAATGCACTAGAAAAATAAATGTGGACTAGGCCTACTGGGGACACCACCTTAAAAAAAAGCGCCTTGGGCTCTACCTCTTAGGTGGTGTGGAAAAGCGTGTCACAACACGAGTAAGCAACATAACATGCTCCTTAATTAATTAGGAAAGAAGGAAAATATATGGCCAAAATAAATTCAATTCGTAAAACAAATTAGAAAAAATAAAAAATAAGTAAAAAATGTCTGCAACAGAGCTTCTCGGATTTGATTACAGACAAACAATTATTATTAAAGTAAAGAACAGTGTGTATAATATTATAATAATGCTGAGACTTAACCATCGGATCGGTGCTCAGTTGAAATGGACTCATGCAAAATTAATTGTTTAACTATTTTGCTTTGGTTCCATATATATTTTATTATTGTTAATATATTATTATTGCCATTTCATTCATTATTTCATATCAACGGATTTCACAGAAATGAAATACTTTTCCTTGTGTTCGCTTACTTGCGATCACTATATATTCTATACACAAGGGTCAAGGTCAAATTTTGGGCTTTGAAATTGCCATTTTCGAAGTTTGACGCAGTCTCTCCCGCTTGTTTGTTGCCGGATTGAGTCGTGGGTGGTATCGTTGGAAAGCTTGAAGGCTCAGTTATCAACCAATAACCTTGGATGTCTCTGAAAGAACTTATAAAACATTTTCTAGGTTGACCCCCTCCAAATTTTCAATCGCGGTTTTAGGGGGGAAGGACCGTTTTTAAGGCGGAGAGGGGGGTGTCCAAACAAACGTTAATCAGGAAACCATTTAGAATCGATTGGCATACCCCTGTTCAGACCTTAGCAAAACACCCTGTATAAATGCTGATTTACTGAAAAAATTGAATTAATTATAGGTACATACATATACATACAATGTACATGTATGAGATAATCTACGTTTTTCTGATAACCACAAAATATTCAAAAATGGTAACCAAAAATTGCTGATTACTAATTGATAACTAACTATTCGCGATACAATTAAGAAATATCGCTAGCGCTTTCTATTTTGATTTAATTTATAGCCGTCAACAATATTAACCCTTTTCTAAAAACTGAAATATAAAAGGAAGTCACTGTTTCTCACTGATGAAACTAAAATAAAGTCGTGGAGGCGACGGTTGTAAGGGTTCCATACGTCCGAATGAAAACACGGAACGGAAAATTGACCATCCCCCTTTATCTCCGAAACTACTGAGCCTAAAATTTTGAAAAAAAAAATCCTGAAAATGATTCTTTACTTATAAATTAGAGGAAAACTAAGAAGTCTATGGTCTATATATTAAAAAACACGTTTATTTCAAGTTACCCAAAGGCCGTGAAAGGTTTATTCATTTATTTTAGTTACCACCGACATATTTGGATCGGATTTAGAAAATCATGGTAGATAACATATTCATCGTACAGAACCCTCTCCACGCGAGTTCAACTCACACTTGTCTGGTTTCTTCAATTTGAATCACCAAGATATAGTTTTTTTATATTTTTAAATTTTATTGAACTTATTAGTTAAATATTTACATACATATACATATGCATATTTATTTGTTCTTCTACCAGCCTTAGCTTAATTGAACAAATTATTTTGTTGAATTCTTTTAAGTTATTAATTTTGTTCGGTGCAACTTCATTCAAACTGTAAGGTACAATTTTTTTTATTTTCGTAAACCCTCCGAAGGATTCTGGAATAGGCCTGAAACCGTATTCTTGAATTCGTTCGAGTCGAATCAAAAAGAGTTTACAAAACACCTTTTAGGACAAAAATTCCTTAATAAAGTTGCTAAAATTCCCATAAATACATGTTACGTCATTTTTACTTCAATTAATTTGTACGCAAATAGCGTCAAAATAATCACAAATTAATTGAATTCAAAGGTAATTGAAATAAATTTGTTAGAAAATTAGGAATTTTGCTAAGGATTTTCAATTTAAAGGGTGCTTTTGTAAACTCTTTTCGGTTCGATTAGAATGGATTCAATAATAGGGCCATTGATTGTTTAAGAGAAAAAATAAATTATTAATTTGAAGCGGTTCTTTTTTTCAATGCTTCTTTAAAACGTTACATAACGCAATGAAAATATAGTGAAAAATTGTCTACCATCGATACAAAAGCCACAAAAAGTAACTCTTAAAAAAGCCGCCACGCTAGGAAAAACAAATATTGCAGTGTTTTATGAAAAGTTTATTCAACTACTTGGTGTCATACAAAAGTGAGTAAGCCTATGAAAATATATCTTAAACATTAAAAGTCTTTTGGTTGGAGGATATATGTAAATAAAATATTTTGAGCCCTAGAGGCTGTGCTGCATAATCAAAGAATCTCATGGTCAAAAAGTTTCAAGAACCAAAAATTAAAAACGTACTGAATAAAAGAAATATGTAGATACGGATAAACCTTATTACTTATAACCATTTTTTCCCGGTTTGTACTTACTTCTATTTACAGAGAATTTTTAGAACTAAACCGCATATCTTTTAAATTTATTATTTTTGAAGATTACCTAGCCTCTAGAAGTAATAGTGTGGCAAAAAAAATCTTATTTCATCTTAAAGATTAAATGAAACAACACTCAATTTGAGCCAAAAGAAGAGCTTAAGAAAAATAAATTTGGATTATAGCAATTCAATAAAAAGCATATACTCTGTGAGCCAATATCTTTATCCATAAATTAATCGCACTAAAAAAAAAAACATTCGATTTACATGTGAGCTTACAGCTAATTCCATCGCGGAACCACGTCCCGCCATTAACGTAATAGAATAAAACTATATAAGTATGTATATAATATTAAATAAAGCTACCAAACTAAAAATTGTTCGCACCTCTTGTTTTAATTAGTAACAGTTCCGCTTCCCAGCGATTTCATCAACTGGTAGCAGTCCTTTAGTTTCCGTTTGTCACCCACTTTTTCGAGGGTTTTTGCAGCTTCCGCCAACATTCCTGCCCTTTCTCCTGGTGATGAAAGCAGGGCGGATGGCAAATATTTGCAAGCAACGTACATTGCTTGAGCGCGCTCCCTCTCGCCGCCCTCGTATTGTTGATTTCTATCTTTTCCACATATGATAGACGTGCGAGAGTGTCTATACCGAAGACTTCTATCCAAAAGTTGCTGGGTCGGACCTGGGGAAGCTCCTGCCATTAGGCGACAAACAGCTTCGTATAAATATATTCTGGATTGACCACTCTGTAGAAAGAGATGATTTCATTTTATATTTTATATACCAAGTAGTCTTCGATCTGCTTACGGGAATTTCTTCAGCAATGCAACGAAGCGAGTTCAAATCGTTCTGAAACCTTTCAAGAACCCACTCAGGGGCCTGATAGTATCCGTCGTCATCTCCGGTTAAACCGAAATCTAAATCCCAAAGAGCTGTACGGGTTTCCAAAATCCAATCGCATGTAAGAAGCTGAAACAACTTTACACGAACAAAATAATAATCAGTACATCTCATCCTTACAGAATTTTTATATATTAGTAATTCCGATTGTATTCAAATCCATTATAATATTTCTTTAAAATGCCTTATATTTTAAATAGATTCGTATTCGATTGAAATAAAAAAAATTAAATATTTCACGTATCAGCTTATATTCACTTTTTCTCTTTTAACACAAATTATTTATATTCAAAAAGGGAGATTCGCTCAGATCCAACCTGAATGAATAACTGACTGCATTTTGTAAAGAAACGTATATTTTTCGGGATGAGCAAAATTTCAACAAACGGTTTCTTTCTCTACTACTCTTTATCCTCTAATTTGTTTTCATGAACTTAAATGTAAAATGTTGGAAAAAATACCTGATCATATAAAAATATTTCCTCCTCAATCATTACTGGTTCGTATTTTTAAGCAACTGATAGCATTTTTTTTTCGAAGAAATAACGTATTTTCTAAAAACTTGACCATTAAACTTAAATCATCAGTCAGTTTTTCAAATTTCAAATTAAATGTTGGTAACTAACCTTAACCTGTTGTGTTTCCACACCATCAAGGTTGCATTGCAGAAGTACTGTACGATTCAAAAATACGGACAATGCGACTACAATGCACCTCAAGAGTGAGAATATTTTTCAATATTCACGTAAAACTTAAATTACATAAAATAAGTAATAATCAAGCGCCACTTACCAACTTCATTCCTTTAGCTGGCTTAATTTTGTTGCAACTCAGACTATCACGCAAGTATTTGCTTGAAAGATCACATAATTCGTATACTTTCGCCTGTTTCCCAATTTCGGAGCTACTGAAATTTAAATTTTTCATGGAATCATCACGAAAGCTATTAGAAAATAGTCTTTCATACAATAAAATTTTTTTGGCTCTGAAGATGCTATGAAGTGCCTTCGGGAACGATTCATTAACGTCCTTAAGTTGATCAGGAAGTTTATCGACAATTTTATATAGCTCCTTCGCCTGACCATCTTCTCCCAAAAGCCAATAAGCAGCAACGCTCAGCAAACTGGACCACCACTCAACGAGCTCATCTGTATCAGTCAAGTCTGCCTCTCCAGACATAGTATCATTCAGCAAAATTGTGTAGTTCAAGACATCGCTTATAAGGGAACCAGACCGAATATTAGGTGCTGATGGTATTGTCTCACCTTTTTGCTGGTTCTCTTGATCAACACTCGATTCTTGCCGGCGACCAGCACCAACAAGACATGTGACTGCCTTATTCAACAAATGTTCTCTATACTCCTGTTTAAATATAATCGAGAATTAGTCATGACAAATAAAAAGCTCAGAAATTTCTTACCTTCATCACATACGACATAGGATCAGCTTTATTATTCAATCTCGAAAACAGCGATTCATCTGAATTTGTGTCAAATTTAAATTTATGTGTTACAAAAAAGCGATACCCGTAAGGAGTAAAAGCCCACTGGAATTTTCTTATGTGTCCACATAGTTTGGAGCTCTCCTGTTTCGCTTTGCTTACATAGTACCGTCCGAAAAATTGAAGATATGAAGGATAGCTGCGTTTGACTCTAAGTGCAGCGGTCATGTAAATGTCGATGAAATCCGAAGGATTCATAACAGCCGATGATGCCTCAGCCATATTCACCGCAAAAAGTGACATCATTAGCCCATGCGAGTCACTCATTTTTGTTGCTAAATGCAATTGATTCAGACGATGGAAAACGAGTGATATTTCTCTAGCAGAGGTAAGTGCTTCTGTGCGGATAGATTCTGCACAAAAGAGGCCACCAGCTTTTCGGGACAGCCAACGGCCAATCCAAATCCTATGAAAGAAAAGCCGAACGAATTGCCAACTTGTAGCGATGAATGCTTCAAAACGTGATGCAGGCAAAGATATCCCAAAGATTTTTAAGCACAGCAGGTATTCCGTGTACGCGCTCGAAGAAGCCCCCTTATAATATTCTACATTAATTTAAAGCAACAAAATAGCACATTTGTTTTACCTTTGAAAATTCTAGTTCAGCCCTTTTCTTGTGCTTCCAGTACTCTTCAAAAGCTTGTGTTTGCGAACTGAGAACTGGATCGCCGTAAACAAGTAATTTAACCAAACAGCAGAACAATACAGCCAAATTAACTGTCCACAAAACCAGAGATGTACTGAATTTTTGCCAAGTGAAGAAAGCCGAATCATCTAAATTTTAGAGCACATTTAAAGAAATAATCATAATAAATAAATATGGTCACAAAACTTACAGTCGCTATCAAAAGTAGAAGTAGCTAAAATGTTTCTACGACCACCCGTAAAGTCTTCATCTTCAACTGCATCCGGAAGATGGTTCAAGAAACTCTTGAACGGATTGATGACAATTATGGCAAACATAAACATACAGAGTGCTAGCCGAGAATGAGAAGCCATCCCTCGGACCGAAGGAATAAGGTCAGAGTCATCTTTAGAGCTACCATAAGGCGATGGTGGCATCGACACGTCCGAGTGTGCAGGAGACAACGATGGATTCGACTCGTCACTACGTGGCGGAGTCATTGGCGATATCACAGAAGGAATCTGTTTTGAATACAAATTCTCTTCCATTTGCATTGGTTGCCCTTTGATAAGCAAGTCCTTGACTTTGGACCCATCTCTAGCCATCAATTCTCGTTGCAATCTTTGTACTTCCATTTTCAATTCGTAATTTTGCCGCTGAAGATCTTTGATTTTATCAACTGATTTCCGTAGCACAGCGGATTTATTTAGTTTAGCACTCTCACCAACAACCATGTTCTTCAATTCAGTAATTTTGTCATTTATTGAGGTCCGATAACGGCGCTCGATTGCATTATGGGCAGATCTTTTTACCTCTTTTACCTAAGGAATGCAGTATGCCAACATTTATACTATTAGAAAATTTTCGAAAATCAAACTTCTAATTATGAAAATAAATAGAAACAAGTTTTGTGGTCGATCGCCATTAGCTATTTGCCTGAACAAGACATGGGTTGAGGTAACCTTAAATAATCTATTCCCAAAACGTTAAGTATACATTTTTAGCTTCGCTTTTAATAATGACCGAAACCCAGTCCCACATTTACTATATAATAGGGATATGAAAGTTTCGAAATTACTGCAATAAAAAACTAAAAGGAAAAGTATACTGCTCCTCGCATATTTCAGGGAATTTTAATAAAAAATAAAAAAGTATTTGATATTTTCACGTTTATGCAAAAGTCGGTTTCTGTTTGTTCTGTTCAATTTAACAGCTTAAAATGTCGAGGGGATCAGTGTTACATCTAGATCTAGATCTAAAGCATTGGCCAGAAAAGCAAAACAAAAACACGCTAATGCAGCAGCATCGAACTCATATAAGGCAAAGTATCCCCGCAGGAAATGTAAGCGTTACTGAACACGGTAATGGATAAATTCATACAATACACTAGAAGCCTAAAGTGGACTCCTCTATTAAATAGCTTAATGCGTATATAATTCTTATAGGATCAATATAAGTTTTGTATCCAATACAGGTACTTGGCAAAATCGTAAATTGAATACTCACTAATTTTCATCAGTAACAAAACCCATAATTCTTTTTTAAATATTTAAGTTGGCTTGATGAATTTGAATGATAAAATTTTAAGAACTATCAACTTATTATCTGGAACCAATTTTTATGCAAATACTATGTCAGGACAAAAAATACATGCAGTGTCATTCAATTTGAGTAGAAACGACCTTTAATAACTGAATATCTACCACATAATTCATATAAAAATGTTATATGCAAATCAACTCTTTGACTGAATGCAGGTTTAACTAATATTGCGTGTAATATTACAGAACAAGTCATAGTTTAAGAATATATTTGTTAACCAGAATGTAAATGACATGCAAAATCCGCCTTACCTTTGGAGTCATGCGTGCAATTGAAACCTTATTTTCCGTGTCTAGGACAACTGGGATCCTAGTTGTTGTCAATATTGTGCCATTAACCAAAGCATGAACGTTCTAGAATTAAATTAAAATTAAAATGCATACTCGGAACCAAGATTTGGTCACTTACTTGTGTTGTTGTAGCGGGAGCAGTTGTGTACATAACAGAATTTGTTTGCAACAAAACAGGCTTGTTGTTGCCAACATTTTGCAAGGTTAACACCTGCGGCACCTGCTGAATCACAGGCTTGGGATCCTTGGAGATTGCCGTTGTAATTGCAGTCACATTTGGCACGACGTTCGCTTGCGTTATTGGAGCTGGTTTTAGCGTGTTTTGCAGCACGTACGTTTGGGGCGGGGAGCCGTTGTTCCCTATGATTTGAGGAGGTGTTATATTATTCAGGTAAACTATTTGTTGAAGTGTCCCGGACGAATTTTTTCCTTCGTGCACGGGACTTATGTTGGCGGGGCTAATTGAAGGCGGTTGCTGCACAGGTTTATAACTGGGATGCTCTTCCAAAGGCGGCAATGTGTCCGCAGGGACCACAGGTTCCATAATCGGAGACGGTGTGCCAGAAGACATATTAAAAATATCCTCGTTCTCCATCTTCACAAATTCGTCCAAAAAGTTGTCGAACATTTCTGAAATGACAAAGGTAGTACAATTAGCACGCAGAAATTTACAGTCAGAAGACGAAATCGAAAATTTTACTACCGGCCGGGATCATTTCGTTAATAAGAGAAGCAGCCTCCTCCTCCTTGAAAATGTCCATTGGCTCCATGCCAACGTCGTTCTGGGGGAAGCTCCCCCAGTTGAGAGTGTCCTCCATCACACAGGGAAATTATGCGATCACAATTTATCTATTTTTCGCAACAAATTCACCCAAATTTAGTGCAAACTCTCCAACTCAAAAACAGATTTATAAGGTCAGCAAAAATGACAAATCATCAGCCAATCACCGACGAGAATTTACATCATACGATATAACGTCACGAACTCAATTATAACCTCTCAAGCTGGTCGGTGCAACTCGGGCAATTCTTGCGTCATAATTCTGCGTAATAATATTTTACATGTGCACTTTGTAAGTTCTATTAATTATAATCACTTCTTTATCGCCAATATTTACGGATTTACTTGCAATTGTTCGCATCGTGCACTTACAAAATCGCTTGAACTTCACAACTTCAGTCACTGAACTGTGAGCGAGTGATTGACTTTTCGAATTTGGGAAAGAAAGATGGGAAATAGATTCCACATTCCACGTGCCAGCTGTTCAAGGAAGGAACCGTTCAGAAGGCAAAGAATTTTTTTCTCATAGGCCAAAAGTTTCCACCCAATGACAAATTAATTATAATTACCTTAAAAAAGCGACATTTGGACTTTATTTATTCAACTAGATCTATTAGCAAATGAGGATTTTAGGAATGTAAAAAATAAAAAACTTACAAAATCGATAATTATAATTGTTTATAAATAAGAAAACGACCATACACCTTTTTATAAAAATGTTCCCATTTCAGATTACCGAACGTGCCCTTGCACCAAATGTCAGCACCAGAACGCGGGAAATTGTGTGTAACCGAATATATTTTCAAACAGCGCCAATGGACCGAATAGTACAAAAAATCAGCAAAACTCATCCATGCCGCGAGAAAGTAGTTTCTGAATTATGTGAATTAATAGGAGATCCTCGCGAGTGTTCTCCAAGCGGAATTTACCTGTACGGTCACACGGGGACCGGCAAAACAGCTGTTGTCAAGAGATTCCTCCGCAGGACGGAATGCAAATTTGCCGTTGTGAATTGTATCGAATGCTACACACCAAAAATTCTCTACGAGACAATCGTGAACGCCTTGGAGTACCACTTCCCATCGAAAGAGAATAATTATGCGCCCTACGCGAAGTGCGAGAACCTCAAGGACTTCCTTGAGGCGATGCGGCAGCTGGACCCGGTGGACTCTTATGTGATTTGCCTGGACAATGCAGAGTGCACGAGGGACATGGAATTCAACATTCTTCCGGCATTTCTTCGCCTCCAGGAGCTGACGGGTCTCAACATCTGCTCCTTGCTGATTTCGCAGCTCCCTTTCGAGAAGTTCTTCACCAAAACAGGTCTGTCCGAGGTCGTCACGATCCACTGCCCCCAGTACACTAAGAACGAGGTGGAGACGATCCTGTCGCTGGATTTCGATAACGTTAAACAGCACGTCAAGTCGATACTGATGACGAAGGCCCTGGACAAGAACTCCGACGTATATGAGGAGCAAAACGAAATCCTGCAAAGCCTTGAAAGAGACTTCTACGACAACTACCTGAGCGTGTTCCTGAACGTCTTCTACCTCGCTTGCAGGGACCTGCCGGAATTAAAAATGATTTCTAGAGACTACTTCGAGAAGTACTGCGAACCGGTCCTCGACAAAACCGTGGATAGGAACGACGTCTCGAAGCTGTGGAGGAACATATCCAAGCATCTCAAGACTGCGCTATCTACCGTTTACCTGAGAATTGACAAGTCCGCAGAGGTAAGTACACTTTAGCTTCCTTCTATAGTTGCACAGTAAAAAGAAAAGGTGAAAATCGAGAATTCTTTACAATCGATCATTCAGATTCCCTTATGGAAACATATCTTCTAGTGAAGCCAAACGAGAATATTCTTACGACATAATCCCCTAAAAAATTTTAAAAGTACTAATCATATCAATTACACTTTTGGTGTAGGTACATATATTTTTTTAAACTGACTTTACATGGACCCGTGCATTTACTTTTATTCTTGCTTTCGATTAACACGTCCTGAAGGGGCTTGTTGTGAGAGCCTCAAATATATATATTTTTTTATAATTTTAAAATAAATAGTTTTAAAGTTATTTAAGAGGTTACGCCACTATAGGATTTTCAAAAAATCGACTTGGTTTTTATTTATACGGTCCCTCAGGACCTCAAAAATGATATCCCAAAAAAATTATGGCCGGGAAAAGTCTCTGAGTACTCGGTTTTCGAATTTTAAGATTAAATGTATTGCAAAATTATTCATAATTTTCTAGTACAAAAAACTTCAAACGCGTTTATCTCTAAACAGCATTTTTAAAGTTGGCCATACCCATAACTCGAACAATTTTCAACCAATTCACTTCAAATTTTAACTAGATCTTTAAAAATATATTGTACAATAAAAAAAAAATTAGTAACTCATCATAGTTCAAATTTACATGAGCTGTTGGTACGGCCGTAGACCCTTCCAAAATAGAGAGGTCATCTGAAAAACGCTGCACAGCTGCCAATTATAAATAAATTATTCTATAAAACTTATGTTTTACAATCAATCATATGTACAATAAACTTCTACCCTTGTAAACTCGTTTTCACAAAAAAAACCTATTTTTTCGGCCTCTTGAGTGGCCCTTAAGAAAAAAGATGAAAATTGAACATATTCATCGTACGGAACCTTCTCTACGCGAGTTCAACTCGCACTTGTCCGATTTTTATAGTAATAGACCCCATTTACACTATCATTAACATGAGTCAATTTAATTTTTTAATATTTTATGTAACATTACTAAGACCCCATTTCTGTGTTTACATATAAAGAACATATACTTAGGTGTCTAGTTAGGATAAAACTTGAAATTTGATGCGGCCGGCGGTGTGTGCTTACATTCACCGCACCGCCCTCATCACCGCTAACCTATCGCCTTAAAACAGACAGTATATATTAGAAAAAATAAAATGTTACTAGCTAACAAAGAATCCTCACTCACATGCTCCCATCTCAGAATAATGAGCGAATTTTAAAAATTATTTTACTTATTACCTAAATTATAAAAAATTATACTTACAGGAAACCACCGCAGAATCACTGGAGATCAATCATAGCGTCAAAAAACTGGCAAAATCTCTCGAGCTTCCCTTTTACGCGAAATTCCTGCTTATAGCAGCATTTTTAGCTAGTTATAATGCACCAAAAGAAGATAAAAGACTTTTTGTTAAAAATCATGGAAAGCAAAAAAAACGCCTCCAGTCCATGAATGCCAAGGCCAAGGTAAATACATATAATATAAATTCAAAAACATATAAAAAATTGTTGAATTCACCAATCCTCTCCGCAGATAAAGCAATAACTAGTTTTATTTTTAATTATAGGTTACAGATAAACTTTCAACAGCACTAGGCCCCAAGTCTTTCTCTATAGATCGCCTACTTGCTATTTTTTATGCAATTCTTGAT
Source organism: Machimus atricapillus (assembly GCA_933228815.1). Lineage (NCBI taxonomy): Eukaryota > Metazoa > Arthropoda > Insecta > Diptera > Asilidae > Machimus > Machimus atricapillus. The sequence continues at coordinate 25,425,902 of OW121787.1, read as the reverse complement.
GAGAAAGTTGGACTAACCTGCAACTTGTTGGCACAGATCTCTAGTTTAGTACATTTGAAACTGCTCTCATTTGTTTCTGGAGAGAGCAATATTATGGAAGGTTCGGCCAGATTGCAATGCACTGTCGGACTTGATTTTATCCTACACATTGGCCGGCTTGTAGGATTTAATGTTAGCCAGTATTTATGTGATTTTAATCACTAGTAATAAGCATATTTATCTGTTTCAAAAACAAAATAATACTTTTTCGTCTATTAAAAAAAATTACATAACGGAGGCTTAAAAACTTATTGCAGTATTAAAAGTGCCTGGCCACCAGCCATCAGGTACACAGGGGGGCTCCATGTGTGCACATGTAACAATTTTGGCCACATGGCCAATAGCAAAGAAGGCAGCTGGACAGCAGAAGCCGCCTTAGGTACAGCGGCCTCCTACAAAGGGTAGGACAAAAGGACCTCGATAAGCCAAGACTGCCGTTTACGAGGACGAGGAAATTACAGCTCACATCTTGTGTGACAACAATTGATCAACAATTTTTGAACTGACCCGAATTTTTCAATTTTTAATTCTCCTTGTTTATTTGCTTAATACTTCGCATCTTCGGATAGCGGAACATTGTAACAAAATTAATGAAGTTTTATTTTTGAATTATATAAAAAAAAGCATGCAGTCAAGCAGTTGTCGAGGACAGCAAAATAAAGTTTTGTATTTGGAAATTTGGTGTTTTCTTAATAAGCCCGCATTGGCAAATAAATCAACTAAAACTAAAAAAAATGCTTAATTTTATCCTTGGCCTGAACTCTGAAAAGAATAACATCAAGAATGAGAGAATCTAGAAGGATAAAGTAGCATACCTTTGGTTTTAAAAATACTCCCTGCTCTTTCATCAATGTAGTTACAAATGGTTCGTACCGCTTAAACAATTTCTTCCTTACAGGAATACCCACAGGCATTTTTGGTGTATATCCTTCATAGTCCGGCGCCAGAAAAGCGTAGGGTATCCGGAGTTGATCGTCTTGTAAAGCAGACCGTATTTCGGCTTTTTCAGCAGCCGACAAATTTATGTCTTCCTTTATGTCCTCGCAAATAGCGCACCTGAGATGAGGAAGAATAACAATCACTTTTAAAAAGAGCACATAATTTACCCACCATCCTTTGTCCCTATTCTTCTTCCAGAATGCTGCAGTTTTGTCTACAATTGCTCTAGGTTGGCAGTCATCCCATTTTTTCACATATTTCAGGAAACCGGCATCCATAGGATTACAAACGTGAAACGGCTTAATGTGAATGTTATCCATTCTTTTTTGAATATCAATCAAATGGTCACTTTCCTTCTCCTCATCTTTTTGAGTTTGAGCGTTATTCCTGATCAAAAAAAAAGTATAATTATGTATACATAATTTAGGCAAAAGAAGGTAAATTGTTACTTGTTCTCCATCATTCTGTGCATCACCTGGTTCGTCCTCTTCCAATCGGAGGTGTAAATATTTTCCACTAAACCATTTTCCCCATACATTACATCTTCAGGGACATCATCCAAACAAATTTGAGGAATCATATAAACTCTCGGGCGAATTTTTCGCATCTTCAATTTTTCTTCAAAGATTTTTTCCTCCAATTTCTCGTCTGGGATTTTTTTATGAGGATTTGTGTTCACGCAGTCCTTAGGTCGAAACATTAAGTCAAAAGGTACATAGATGTCCTCCCTGAATGGGTGCAAAGTACTCGTGTCTATAAACTTCGGTTGTTTAATTGGAGGGGAAATTTCCTGAAAGATATGTCGTTCCGGAGGAACTTTTACAATTTTATACTCAATATAATCGCTCTGATACGTAGATTTTGTGTCGTTGAATCCCAAATTTTTCATTTTGAAACTTTCTTCTGAATCTAGCTTTTATGCTATGCTTTAAATTGTAATTTTTTGATTAATTACGAGATTTTCCTGACACGGCCAACTAATCCAGCAATAAACGAAATTTCTTGTTCTTGTGAATTAATTCAGAGGTGTGAACGGACCAAGTTTTTTTTTTTCAAAACTGTAAAATGTACATTAACCAAAAGCAAAAGGACGAATACGAAAATTACAGATAAACGTTTATTAAATAACGGTTTAAAAAATTCTGCAAATTACTTAATCTGATTCAGATCGACTTATGTAAAATCACCCAGCTAATGTTTTGATGTAAAACTATAAGCATCTACTAGATATCCATTAATTCATAATGAACCACCGTTTCTAAAAGCAACTAAAGTTAGAATTTAACAAAAAGGAATCACGATCGTGAAATAGTGTTAAATATCAATAAAAAATTCACATTCAGCATAACAAAGAGTATGGGCCTATTTGAGAAATAAAGAAATATCGTCAACCATATTTTAAATTGGAATACAATAGTTGAAAATGCACTCGCGTTTTTTTGCCAAATTCAGTAGCCGAAATAGAAATATGTTTAATGAACAATGATTCGAAAATTCTATTAGATTAATGGTAGTAGATTCACCCTTTATGACAAATACTGAAATAAAATAAAATTCCTAATCAACGTAAAAAACTATAATTTCTTTTTATTCCAAAACTTATTCGGTTTTAGCAAACTTTCTAGATTTTTTCATGTGCCATTCCCATTTAGACATATCATTGCTGCCAGCCTTCTTAATCGTCTCATAAATATCCAAAGATTCCCCCTTAGGAATGCCGTATCCCGCTTCCAGGCCATGGGGATTCGAAGGAGTCTTACAATCCATACTACCGTCTTTCCTCAACACTGTGTCCACGTCCACTGATGAGAAGAACGCAACAGATTTTGGTAGATCTGTTAATCCAATTTTACTAGCACAAAACGATCGCGTTAATAAATTTGTAACGTGCATAGCTAAAGCCGCTTTATAGGTAAGATCCTCCTTCACCATGTAACGGACTTCGTCGTGGAAGCTAAGAACAAATCTTACGTGGGTTCCCATTAGCCACCGCATCGACACAAGCATTAAATGCAGAAAATCTACGGCACCGCTCTGGACCACCCAGTTGACCCGGGTAGGCAAAAAGCGATCATCTCCACCCTTTTTCGGTTCTAGAGCTCGGCTTAATCTGCCGTTTAGAAAAGGTGTTACAGGACATGGATTTTCGGCAATTTCCTCTAGACGATTGAACATTGCGCTCTCCGTTCCTCCTATCCACTTCCCTCGATGGAATATTTTCGGAACGGCTTCCCCAAAGTGGGCTGCTATCTTAAGGGCTTGGTAAGTTGAATATCTTAAAATAAATAATAGTTATTTTCTAGTTGATTAATGCTTGCTAGGCTTACCCTTTATTTTCATACATATCTTGGTACTCTGGCTTTAGATAGTACAACTTCTTTCCCTTTGTCAGGGCAAACATTTTTATCGCTTTTGAACGAGCTTCACCCTCTGAAATTGTAGGATTAAACTGTTTCAAAAGAGTTTCTGCAAAATTTTGTCCAGCTCCATAAATTCTCGCATAATTAATTACTTTGGCGTGATCCCTAGAAATTCCTACAGCTTTTGCAGTGACTGAATGCATATCGGTGCCGCTCGATTTGGTACCACTTAAAGTCATCCAACCAAGAGGAGTTCCGCCATGCATCCCAGTGGCATCTGCATCCCCCAAAACTGAAGCAATCCACAATTCTTGAGAATCGACATCGGCCCCGACGAACTTATAACCTTTTGGTGCTTGGACCATTGCTCTCAGCTCCGAGCCAACTCGATCCCTTTGCGCATTGCTGGCCGTCATCCAAGAAGGTTCCATGGCCCGTCTAGTTAAGGTACCACATACAACAATTTGCGGTATAATCGCTCCAAACTCCATATCCGAGCTTCGTAGGTGCCTGTGTAAATTATCTTTAGTTAACCATACAGCCAATTGATTGTTAATTCGATCACGATTATTCCGCCAATAGGACAACATTTTTGCTATTTCAATGACCCGTTCAGCTGACGCTCCTCCATCTCCAGAAAGGACATTCTCCGAAAATTTGTTCAAAAAATCTTTAGCCAAAGGGTTTCCCACCCTAAAAGATGGCCCATTCTTATGGGGTAGTTTTAAAAACCAGCAACAGTTCTCGAGAACTACGTTGCACCAAACACCAGTACCATTGTATTTTTCAGATGTATCTTTCTTTTTCTTTTTTTTATAATAGTCCTTCTTACTCAGATTGGACTCAACGTCCTTCCAAAGAGAACTCATGGCCTCAGTGCTTTCATTAGAACTGGCTCCAATTTCACTTTCGATGACTGGACACTTTTTCACTAGCTCCTCTATGGGTATAGATCCAGTCTCACCTTCTGGATGGTTTGACCGAAACGGTACAAGGAAGCCCCAACCGTGCTCCTTCAAATAGTGCAAAGGATATCCCTCCCAGCAAAGGGAAAGAAGCTTTGGTGTGACTTGCATTCCTGTTCCAATGTTATTCGCTCCAGGAGACCAATCCTCGCTATTTGGTTTCGAGCATAATTTTCTATACCATGCAGGATACCCGGGTAGAAGTTGCCTTCTGGCTGGCAAAAGTCTTTTAGTTTCGTATAAATACTGGAATTTCTCTTCAAGAGGATCAACTTCATCTTCTCCACTATTCAAAGATTCTGTGGATTTTTCTGGAGGCTCTTTGACTTTCTTCTTTCGAAGGGTTTCTTTTTTCATCTTGAAAGGCTGTGTGCTCCAGTCTTGGTCCCACATCCATAAATCCTGTTTGTACTTTTCGTCGGTGAGTAGTTGGCAGTATTCGTCTGCTCTTCTAGCTAAATGGTGGCGAGATTCGATATCTAAGTCTTCGTATGTTAAATTGCATTCTTCGATATATCGCTTCCAATTCGAATTGATAGGGAGATATGCGGAACCTTAAAAATTGAAAAACACTATGATAGCATTGAATCGATCGATATTTTTATATTACGAGACCACAATAAAACAGTTCATATGATGAGAGAACAGAATAGAAAAGGCTAATAAAATTACAATTAATAATAATAAAAAAAATCTTTCTGCGGCAGCTAGAAAAAAGGAAGAACAAATATTTTTTAGATTTAAATGTACGATTATCGGCCGACGACGAATTAAAATATATATTGAATATTTTTTTAAGTTGCAGATTATTTTACATTCCTTAAAAACGTTGTTAAAAATAACATATTTTACGAGACATACATTAATTTTCCTTTCCTGCTTCTACAATACAATTTTGCCAGCCGTACACAAATTTTGCTATAAGAGAGCTGGAAGGTTAAGTGTTAAATATTCACAAGAATTTCAAATTCTATAGAGGCTAACCCCCTTAATGAATAGTTTAAATTTTACAAGTGAGAGTGAAATAAAGTTTTTGAGATATTTAAATGAATCTTCTGACATTCTAGTCCTTTTTTAAAAGCTTTTTATTAGCTTCACCTGTATGTAACGGAATCTTGGAAGTTAAATTTGACCCACTTCTCGGTGGGGTGCTCGACAACAATTGTTTTTTGAGTTAGTATAAATACATATATGTATGCATAACAAAGCACCCTACGCTTTTTGTATAATAAAATTTTATTTGTTTATATCTTTACTATTATTTTAAACTCTCTGAAAACTATTTGATTTTATCAAGTTATTTGACTACCTTTCGCTGTAGCTGTAGGGATAACATTTATTTTTTTACTTTTTAGTTCGATCTAAATAAAAAACGTGTCTTTTAGTTTTTTAAACTATTATTTTTTAACCTTATTCATAATTATGAATTTCGGTTCAGCCGTTTGTCTTTTATAAATATTAATAAATAAAAATATTGTTTTTGTCCTTATTTTAAATAAGGACAAACCAAGATTCATATACATATTACAATAATTAATTTAGGCTTTTTTACTATAAAAGATAGCGGTCGCGAGTTTTGCTGACGTCCATCCAGCGCACTTTTTGTTTTTAAATATAAAGATCGCTACATATCTCTATTTAATAATAATTTTATGATTGTATTACGTTTTTTGCTCACTTAAAAGATGGACAAATATAACCTGAAAAGGATTGTTCAGTATGTCGGAGGTCTATTTTTTTGTAAAAAAAACACCAAAAAATTTGAATTTACATTTAGATGGGATGGTACCGAGATATTTAATTCAGCAAAAATTATGTCGATAAAACTATTGTGAAAGTGGATATTTTGCAATAATATTTTGTGTTACTATCTAAGGAAAAATATCGAACTTCCTAAGACCTTTAACTGATTTAAATTTTTATTTATTTATTTTATTTATTTTTTGATATAGCTCAGTTTTGTGCTTACCTATTTCAAGCATTCCCGCCAGAGTAGCTGGATGCGGAAACCTTTCTTGGAACATAGGGAAAATAGCCTTTAGGACTCCATGAGTTGCAATTACATCTCCAGCGCAATAGGCCATTAAATACTGGAAATTTTCCTTTACATCAGCCAGAGTTCCCGAAACAAAAACATCTCTGGGCTCCTTCTGGAGCTCCTGCTTGCAGTAAAGCTTATAAACGTCCGCCAGACTGTTCAACGAACTTTGAGACGACCAATTCAAGTCCTCTTCATCAAGCTCTTTGCTAGACTTTAGCATAGCCCTCTGATAACTGGTGACTCCGCTAACACAGACGTGCAGGGACATCGTGTCCAAGAATCTTGTCCCAGTATCTTCCAGCAAGTACTGCTCCCGAATTCGCGCTCTGTCGTAGGAGACGTTGTGGCCAACGACAAGTTTGGGTCTGCTCCTCCCTAGAGGAATCATGTCCTCCAAGGTGTATTTCCGAAACTCCTGGGAGGTAATTGCTGGGTTCAGCAGTTGGGGACTCGTCCAAGAGTACCAATATTTTTTCCCAACCGCACAAGCTAAGGTTGGAGCGCTGCCTGCAGACATGCACACTTCAACGTCGAAAATGAGACCGTCTTCTTCTGGGTAGTCAACCGGACGAGGACCATCTTCATAGTAGCAAGTCATTCCGGGGGTAAATGACCATTCTTTGGGGACTGATGGGATTTCACCGAGGATCTGATCTATTAAACGACGGTAAGGATCCACTTGTTCTTTGGCTATGATCGAAAAGTGCTCTTCAATGCTCTTCCCTTTTAATTTAGGCAGTTTAAGAATCACATCGTCTAATTTGGGACTTTCTCCGATCTAAAAGAAATGGTTGAATACTACTAACTTGTAACAAACTAAAAGGGGCACAATATTCCAAAGACTTACCTGAATCCCGTGCTTCTTGAAATCAGCCAGACATTTCTTAACTAAAGTTGTACTCGGACTCTGCTGACTGTTTAACTCCCCAAATATTTGCTTATACAAATTAAGCGAAAGCATTTGAATCTTCATTTCATTCTCGCGGTATTCTGGACTATTGTTGATTGGAGCCGCCACTTCCTGCGGGGGCACCTTTCTTTCACTTTTTTCTTCAAACTGTTCCTCTGTGAAGTTTTCATTTACGCAATTTTTAAATATTTTAACCGTACTATGAGGGAAAATATCCTCCTGAACTCTCGAGCAGTATTTTCTAACCAGCACGCGCATTTTACCAAACTTTCAAACGAGCACAACAAAACCAACATATTTATCAACACAACCGGCTAAATACGTTCCACAATAAGATTTGTCGAAATCAGCTGTTTTTGAAGTTTCCCGGATGAGGTTATGTTTAACAAGGCACCATGGCTCAAAGCAGACTTGAGAAAATTGGAACAATTTTTACAAGGTTTTTGTAGTAAAACTAGAACGAAAACAATTATTTCAAAGTTTCCAATTACAGGGTCGGAGGACTCTTGCGATCTGGTGCAATGAAGGTGGAGGATAAGCCCATTTGGTACGATGTTTACGCCGCTTTTCCACCAAAGTTGGAGCCCAGATACGACAGACCGGCGCCGGAAATTCCAATTAGGAAAATATTCTACGCAGAGGATGTTATCAGGGCGTAATTTAACTTCTGTTTCGTTACCTCGGAATTTATTCAATAATGTAACATTTATTTTAGGAAATACCATAAAAGCAACCATGTAGAAACAATGAACCTTTCGGATAACAAATACCAAACAAACTGCCAGCAGTTTATTGAGATTTACAAAGATCTACAGGCTCAAGGGGCAATGGATGATGAAAAAATTGCCGAAGTTGCAAAACAAATGCTCCAGGAGAAGGTAAAATCCAAGTATCCTGATCGGGTAGTAGAATCGACGGAGGAACATCGACCTAGTTTGGTAGGAAGTTTTTCTGAAGCTAAAAGTGGACCTGCTATCGACGTGAGGGATATATTTAAGGATTAAATTATAATGTTCAATTATAAAACTATATGTATTAGTAAGCTCTCTTTTATTATTTCACTAAATCCCAAAATAATAACCCTTAACATCTACAAATTAAAATCTCAAAAACTAAATATTGCAAGAATCGAAATTGTTAAATTAAAATCTCCAAAGATCGAAATGTTCAACTTGAAATCTCCAAGCTAACATTGTCAGGTAATTGGAACCGGCCAAGATTTCTAAAAAGTCAAATTTTTCTTCTGTTAATTTCATTTTAGGGAAGTAATTCCACAAATTCTACTAATTCCTTTTATTTAACGTAACCCCTCACCTTCTGCAAAAATTCGTATAAAAGACTAAATATTTATTTACCATAACTATGAATTTACAATATTAACAAAATAACCAGGCACATCAGTTAAGTGGATTATTTCCGATAGAGTTGTGTCCCTATTTCGAAGTTTCATCAGACCATCTTTTAGGCTAGACTCTTCCAAAAGAATTGAGTAGGGCACACCAATTTTATCCATTTCGCCAATTTCTTTCTGCAACACTTTATCTTCATCTGTGCAGCACTTCTGCACATTGAGAACAGAAACTCCCAACTTTCGCATTGCAGTCGCCAAATGAGTAGCCAAATCTGCGAGTTCTAGAAGAGATTTTTCATCTAGATATTATGATGTAGCTAATTCTTGTTTTTTAATTTTTATACCTTTAGAAAAACACAAGAGTCCGCACTGGTAGGGTGCTATTTTTCTGTGAAGGGCAATTTTACGGTCTTTGCTGCCTTCAATGCTATCAAACAAAAGCCCTAATTAAGAGGAGAAAATTAAAGTTTTTCAATGCTCCTATTGAGTAAATTACCTACTTACCTAACGCGGCTGTTTCAAGACAAAATTCTGACCAAATTACAGTCGGAACAACTCTCCTATCGACTCGAGTATCTTTGAGACTGAATTGCAACGGATGCTCTAATTCGATGGCTTTCAGCGGGACGAGATGGATCTTTTCGAGCTCAAAGGTTCCAAAGTCAAATTTTGAAGCAATTTTTACAGATTGGGTCTTTTGGTTTTTAACGACTTCTGATTTTAGGTCTGTTAAAAAATACCTTCCGGGATGTGGGGAAAATCGCATCCACCAAATTTTTCGTTCTCGTTGAATTTTAAAGAAATATTCTTGCGCCAAAGAATCGCTCACGAAATAATTGGAGCAGAGCAATCGTCCTTTGGATAGTTTAGCTATTGAAGCAGATTCGTCTAATGTGTCGTCTGTTTCTGCAAATAAAATCTCTTCCTTAATAGCCAGAGGAAGTTCCTTTTGAAAATTATTTTTAACGTGCAAAAAATCCTCCCGGAATTTGTCTGCCTTTAAAATGTCGAAGGCAATTGTTTGCGTGCCTAGCCTCTGTACAACTCCATTAGATGGTACAACGTAGGTGTTGATCTTATCTTTACTCTGAAGCCAATCCCGCCGGATATTTTCGACTAAAACACTTCCAAGCGGCAGCAGCTTAAGATCATGTATAACATTCTTAGTGAAGTCCACTTTAGCGTAGCCTGACTTAAATATTATTTCTACCAATTCAGCAAAGGATTTCATCTTAATCTATGACTATAAACTAATTAGTTAATCGAATTTTTTCTCTTCCTGTTCCAAGGGTATATTTCCTGGTGGAGCTACAAAATAGTCCTCCTCCACGATTTTAGCATTCCTCAGGACGTCCTCTTTAATGTCACCGTCGGTTACTTCATCGTTGCGAAGCCCAAGAGGCTGATCTTCGAGGACGGTGTACAGGGGCTGGACTCCGTCGGTCTTTATGTGAACAATTTTATCCGCAAACTGTATGCTAGCTTCCAGAGTTTGAAGTGCCTCCTTGCTGTCCAAGTCTACTAAGGAAAGTCGCTCCAGGAGCTGAATGGTCTTGGAATCGACTTCTATTTTCTGGGTGCTCTCTGGATAGTGGCTAACGACTGGCGTCAGTGGCACTTTAGTCGCATGGTTCAACTGGGAGAAGTCGAGTTTCTTCTTCTCAAGATTCTCGGGCGGCGGTTTTACCTGTTGGATAGCATCGGCGTTGCAGTACGATCGGTGAAGGAATTTCTTAAGAGATCTGCAACTTCTTAACATTTTCTTGATGTAAATGCATTAACATCAGCACTGGCGATAACAGGGACACTTCAACTTAACTAAAATTTAAAATTGAAAGCAAAGAAACCTCCACGACGACCTGCCCCACTTCCATTCCATGTGATTTAACAGCTGTTTAAGATGACAATTCGTAGCTTCCACATTGCAACATGTTGCAATACTTTCGTAGAATTGTTGCTGGAAAATGGTGAATTCAAATTCTTCTCAGGACTCGGAACGTTAAACGTATTTTTAACAGGTAATCCCTTCAATAAAGGTAATTTCGGGAAAAATTTAAATCCAGCTCGATTTTTGCTTTCCTCGATTATTAAGGGGGACCTTTGGTATTTTCAAAGTGCCTACAACATTTATTTTGAAAATATTCTATAACATCCAATGAGCAGTTTCAGAAACTAGTTTCTTACTACTCGTATTGACGGCAGGTAGACAATTTTAGATGCATTTTTCTTAAAACTACGCTTCAAGTGATAAATATTTTAAAGTCTGTTCGACGGACCTAAATGAAATTCCTGCAGCATATTCTATTCTGGTGTGTAATTAAAGGATTTTGAATTTTTTTATGAACAATAAACAATGACTTTTTCATCTTAAAATATTGCATACTTAAACAAAAAATTTGTTTGCTGATGCTGTTGCATTTGCATTGATTTTGTATAAACCACTGCAGCAGATAACTTTGGTTCAGAATAAGTATAATATATATTTTGTTTTGCAATTATCATGAAATTAATTCAATAATAGTGAAAATACTAGGTACAATATTTAAAATAAAAAACCTTATATAATTATTTAGGCCAGTTGAATAGGCACAAAAAAAGGCCAACTTTCTTTTACAATGCAAGGAAGGTTGACCTTGAGTCTAAAACAAATTTTTCGGGCTTGCGTTTTCCCCCGTTGGGCTGCAATTTACAAAAAAAAAGATGCAAGCGGCTTTTTCAACTATTTTTCTGACTGTGAGCCATAAAATATAGTTTTAAAAACCATAAAATTCAGAAAACAAAAAAGTAAATAGCCGAAACTATTCCACAAAAAACGTTCTATAAAAATTAAATTATATATTTTTTCAATTATCTTTTGTATTATTAAAGATAGATGTGGGAGACTTTAAATTAATTCTTACCATCAGACGCAATATTTTATTGCTCGAGTCTATGAAAATCCAAGCTGGAAACAACTCATTAAGTTAACTTTTTCTTTTGCCATATCTCACTTATAGAGAACTTTTAAGAAAATACTTACCAAAAGGTACTCTGTCATTAAAAACGACGCCTAGGTATATTTTAACTTTTTCATAAAAATCACCCATAAATTGGCAAAGAGTTTATATATGCAAATATGAAAATATAATCTGTTTGTTATAACATAGTTATATGTAGAAAATGTATGCAAAAATGCATACAAAAATGAACGATAAAAACACGAAAAATCGATACCAACAATACTAAAAGATAATAAAACCCAAAAATATATATTGGTCCTTTGAGGTTTTTAGAAGGACTTACGACGATTTAAGTGAGCATACATTTCAAATACTCTTTTGAGGAAAAACTAATTAGTAAGCTTTATTCCAAGCTGCCAGAAATTCATTATTTCCTAATTATGAAATAATAATAATTGGTTCAGATTGAAAATGCCAAGTATTTTTGCTAGCAGATTAGAGTTAATCTTGGAGTTTTTAAAACTATTAACTCTAATTTTGTTGTTTAATTCTTTTAGCAGATAGCCTTTCGTAAATCAACGTCCCTGATGCCAAAATTGTTCCCAAAAGCAGCGCATAGAATGGGAGCTGCAGATTTTTAATGGTTAACACCTTAAAGGACATACGAGCGTTTTCCACGTGTGCTTCGGAAAGTTCGGCTGTAAAATACATCTCATCCATCCACTTGTTAATAAGTCCAGCTCCAAGAAACCGCAGCAGCAAAATGTTTATTCTTTTGCTGAAAATAGAGTGCTTCGGAAGAACATATGCAAGTGTGTAGGTCTTCGGACATTCCGGAATCTTGTGAAGGACATTCGCGGTGAAGTACTTGATATTCTCCAAACTTAGTACTGAGTCCCTAGTCACACTGGCAAAGTTTCTCTGATGCGCCATTCGTTCGACTAGAGGCTCTTTTGTTTCAACGAGTTCTAGTTTCCTGTTCAAACTCTCGTAAAGAGCAGATGTATCATTTGGAAAAAGATCGTCCTTCATGGGAGCGTATTTGAACCAAATACGCAAGTTGCTATTGTCTAGCTCTGCTAAGGTGTTGATGTCCTTGTAGTATAGAGGTTTCACATAGACGGTGGCTAAACTTGAGTCGAAAATGGCACCAATTATAACACTCGAAAGGGCCACGTAAAGGATGAATAATCTTTCCGATGCATAAATTGGAAAATGTCGCAATCCAACACGCACCCAGACAATCCAGACATCAATGAAAATCTGAAGGAATTGTTTTTTCTTCCAGGTGATCTGGCTGCTGACCTTTCTATGATTCTCTAACCATAAGTTGAATAGGCGGATTACGCACAAAACTGCTCCACATGTGAACGCAGTGAAGATGTAGCCCATCCACATGTTGATGTCTAGGGAGAAAAGCGGAAGAACGGACTGAGGAACTTTCTTCGCTTTGGGGACGTAACAGCAGAGTTGATCCGAGTACACTGCGACGGTGTATTCCATGTCGTGGGTGCCATAATCCTTGATGAAGAATCCTGTCATCACTGCATCGGTTTCTCTTCGCAGTATTCGACCCAACGCACCGTTAAAAGTTCCATTGTCTAATTTATTTCTAGAATAAAAAAGCAATGTTTGAGGTATTTATTTTGAAAGTCGTTTAAAACACTTTTAAAAAAAAAACAACCTTTCCAAAGAATACTTAATAACTTCACTCTTGCTCATCCAAATACGAAATGAGTCGGAAAAGGGTTGAATAAAATATTTGTAATTAGTACCGGTTAATTTAGTAACCACTAAATTTCTCAAGTGGTTAAAATTCTTAGAAACTACCCCGAGATTGCAGATTCCTGAAAAAGAGGGTCATAAAACTTGTTTTGGTAATAAAAATGCAGACACATTAGGAAATTCCGCAATTATGAGTGGTGTTTCTAATTCAATGACCAGATACTTTAATTTGATATATCTATACAAATGCTTTGTTAAAAAATGCATTTAAGGGATATAGAACCAAAATGACCAATCTAAAAGTGATAAAAACAATAAAATGTAAATATTGAAATAACTAAACCATATGAAATGAAATGAAATTACAAAAAAGCAATATTTTAATATTTAAATCAAACTGGGCACTCTTGTAAATCCATTTACTATTGCATTTATATAAAAGAAAATATCAGTTTTTATTAAAAGAAGTTCTTAGAATTCTCGAAGAATTTATTTTCTTGTACGGTCTTATATTTTTTATCGTTTTCGAGATAATCGTTTAAAGTGAATTTGATTCCGAATTTGTAGGGCGTTTAAATGTTTACTAAGTGCAACTCCAGTGAAGGACATACAATTTTGAATTACGATTTTAAACGTGAAGGATTGACTAAAAAAAAAACTGCATAATACCACAAGACCGAATTAATTAAAAAATAAACACTTACCCAAACATAAATTTATCTGATGGTCTTCGAATGAAAGTGAAATTCATTCGTTTCTGGAGCAAGAGAGCCACCTTTGTGTCCGTTCCATGATAGTCGATTGTCTGGTTATTATCATCGTACATCGGGACGGAATAAACCGATCTAAACCGTTCAATTATAAATGGATAGCCGTTCATGTTCTCAAATACAGCGTTCACAGGGTTACTATCATTAAAAGTTGCCAAAGACCCATAAACGCTTTTCTCAAAATTGAAAAAGAACGGATGAAACGTAAAAACATCGTCGTTCGTCAAAAAGTAGACGTATGACGACCCTTTGGTCATCCAAACCGCACGTAGCAAATCTTCTAGAATTCCAAAGTCCACTGCGTCAGTGATGATAAAAAAGAACTTTCCAGAGGACCTTTTAAAGATAGTCATGTCTTCTTCGATTGCCCCCATTTCAGTAACAATCGCAAAAGCAGTTTGATCTCCAGGATACAAAGCGTGCAGTCCATCATTTGGATCCGAAGTGTGGTTTAATGGAGCCCCATCGTAGACGAGCAGTTTTAGTGGTATTACGCTTGTCTTTAAAAAGAAATCAACGTAGACGTTCTCAGCATCTTCGACTGATTTTAAAATTAAATTTAAATTTGTCGTTGAATGAAGGACTTCTTTAAATCTCAACAGTGATTCCTCGGCGAATATGAAGGCGTAGTACTGCACAAATATTCCAAAAAAAGCGATAAACACTACCTGCTCCATTTTAGTTGCATCCAGTTGAAAAATTATGAAGGTACTGGCAAACTCGACTTTACACCTCCCTTAACTGCCCTAATTGCTTTGTAAATGGCGCACGAGTGGATACCCATTGATTTCCTTCTATCTGATTAGTAGTCGCAAAACTGTGGACACGCAGAGTAAATATTTTGATTTGTATTGTCGCTAGAGCACCTGACCTGTCTTGATATTTATGGTTTTACCTGAGGTTTAACCGAAAACTTGTTTGTTTTGTTTTGCTGTCGGAGCAATGTATTTCTGCGCTAGTTGGTTTAATTGCTCCGACCTATGCTAAGTCTAAAATAACCTTTTGGGCCGCGGCGTGTCTCTTTGAATAATTTAAATTTTAATTGTAACGTTTCATAATGTCCTTTCGCTACTTCAAGATTTAATCTCATTGCAATCTTTGCCACCTCTTTTAGCCTTTTAAATAACTTATATCACCACTTCATCTTAAGAAAAGTTACGAGCAAGAACAAATCTTTCTAAATTTTAAAGAAATCGATTCATGTCACATTTCTCGGCTATTATTACTAGAATATTTGTTAATAAAATTATGTAATTTTTATTAAAAATTTCTACAACACTCGCTTTAATAACACATAAAAGCGCTTTCTAGAGTATACAATAAATAAAGAAAACTAACCATGTGATAATTTTTGTAAGATATTTTTTGTAGATTACGAGTGCCCGAAAAAAATTGATCATTACAAAAAAAAATATAAGAACGTTTTGGAAAATTCACCTAAGCCATTTCAACAAATTGTTATTACCGTGTTCATAAATTCATCGTGTAGTCGAAATTTACTTTATTGGTGCACATTAAATTTATAAGTGAAATTTTGATGAATGGCGTATCAAACCGATGAATTTTGTAAAACATTGAAAACCATTAGACTATTTTCGAGAATTTTAC
The DNA here is from genome assembly GCA_933228815.1 of Machimus atricapillus. Classification (NCBI taxonomy): domain Eukaryota; kingdom Metazoa; phylum Arthropoda; class Insecta; order Diptera; family Asilidae; genus Machimus; species Machimus atricapillus. The sequence continues at coordinate 25,410,255 of OW121787.1, read as the reverse complement.
ACCAAGATTTAAAACTTAAACTCATTCTTCACTTATTTAATCATTGATATATACCAAACGAATATAAAACCATTACGATATCTTTCAGTTTTCTTTTCAGATCATGAAAAATTTAGTTCAAGGTAAATTAGATAAGACTTTAAACTTAAGTTCAAATGAATTTTATAACGAATTTTATATATGTATACACGCTGCGCTTACTAGGTACAAAAACATACGCCATTTACAGAATTACGGATTTTTAGTATATTTTATTTACTTTCTTTTGTCTCTGTTAAAGACTTAAAAATAATTTACATTAAAAAACTTAAGTTACTTAGAAAAAAAATATTTATAATTAATCTACATTCAAAAGAAATAATTATTATTAACAATGATATTGAACAAAAAGCTTAAAAACTTATGACCACTGTATTCTTTTCATTAATATTTAAATAAAAAAGTTATAGAATTTGTCCTTAATCTATGATGGTTCTATTAAAAACTCTCTTTACTTCTAACACAAAGTCTCTTCGCAAAGGGCTCGTTAGGCAACAAAATAAACTTCGCATCGTATAGGTACTAGAATACACCAAATTTATTTCATCAGTTTTCCCCTTTTTTTTCTCTTTTACAATACTTTTTTCTTATTGTTGTTATTATAAATAAAAATTCTGGCGGTTGTCCTCCTACGTCTTGGGCCTTGCGGTTTTTAAACGCGCGCAAGGCACACACAAGATCGAAAAGTGCTCACGGATTTTTGTTAAATGATCGATCTTGTACTCATGGACCCATTTCGCTTTCTTTTTGCTCGATTTCTTTTTGTCTTCTTGGTTAGGTATTGGTGGTGTAGGTGGAGGTAAATTGCCCTCAGGCTTTCGTGAACCACACCGCATACACACTGCACACCTCTCACAATGCCATCGACCTGAAAAAAATAATTGAATGCTAATTAGCTAAATCATTCAATTTGCCGTTAAATATCAATTTAGTTCGAGGTTCAATAAATTATAATTTAAAACCTACAATCGAAATCTCAAAATATGTACATAAAAGTGAAAGCCCTTCACATCCACAAATCACATAAGAAATTATGAGACATTTTAAGGTCGTCCCATAACTTCTTTAGTAGTAGTGGAAAAGCAAAGCTAAAGTCACAAAGCTAGAGTGTAAAGTCTCAAAAATATGGACCCAAGAGATGTCACACTGCATTGAGTATCCAAAACTGAGTTACGACTGATGTCGCCCAATGTTTGGACTACTCCAGAAGAACAAATTAAAAATTAAATATCAACTACAAAGAGAATCTACTCTAAGATAGACATACTTTGGATTATACAGTTTTTAAAATATAGTACCTATTATTGCATTTATAAGTAAACTTTAAAAATATACAATTTTTTATTTTGCTTACTCAACAACCATAAAAGGGGAGAAAAAGACAGTATGTACAATATAAATATAGTATGTATGTACACATGCACATACAGTGGCGGAGAAAATAATAGGTGCAAAACCTAAACATTCAAAATTTAATTTGGCAATTCTTTCAATGGACAAGTTAAAATAAATAAATATTTTTAGATCAGTTTAGTATTTGCTATATAGTATACTAACAAAAATTAAAATATAAGTATTATTTGCATGTTATTAATTTGTTAGTTTATTTTCCCTTATACCTATTATTTTTTCCGCCATTGTATGTATAAGTTAGGCAAGAGCGGTCCAAAAACCTTAGAAGATGTCCTGAAAAATGCCAAAGAACGGGTAACAGCTGGTACTGGTGGGATTCCTAATGAATTTTTTAAGCTTGCGAAAGATAATGGAGTTAAATTGCTGGCCAAAACATATCCAATATAATTTACGACAAGGGAATAATTCCTATAAATTCCGTACAAATGGCTGAAGTCATAATTTATCAATCTGCCTACGATAAATAACACCTCAACCCGTAATGACTCTTGCACCATAAGCCTGATAAGTAATTCGATAAAATTATTCCTAAAAATTATACACAAGATATATAAAAAAATAAAAAAAATTAGAGGGCACCATTAACGACATTCAGTTCGGCTTCAGAAATTCATTTAACACTCTTGTACAAAGATGTCGAGATGTAAATGTGAACGTCCACGCGGGCTTCATAGATTAGAAAAGCCTTCAATAAGGTCCAAGACGCAGAGTTAATCAAAATTCTGGAGAGCAAGAACATAATTACAAGGAAATAAGAATTATCGAGTATCTTTACTCGAATCAAATTGCGGTTCTTACCGCCGCTGCTGATGGAGTTTCCGAAATAAAAAGGGACTAAAACGAGGCTGAATCTTATCTCCCATTCTTTTAAACGTTTATTCAGAAAGTTTTGTAAAATCAACACTCGAAAACTTTACCTTACTTTACTTTCTTGTGTAAAGACTACTGATAAAAAAAAGTGAGCGCTCACATTTGTTCTTGATATGTGAAACCTACTTGTACGGAACAAGAGGGTAAGTAAGGGATATAAAAGGACCTATTTTGAATGTGGTAAAAAGTGGACAAAAAACAAGAGTTAAAAAGTGATAATTTTTTGAAAAAGTTTAAAGTTGTTTCCACTATTTATGGTCACGCACATAGAAAATTCAACACGGACGGCTACATCATTTCATTTTAAACATAGCATTTTATTTACGTTTTCCACTAATTCTGAACTTCCTGTTGACCCGATGACACTTCCGGTGAAAAGGATATTCGACCAGCAGTGCCTTTAAGTTCACCTCTTACGCTTTCAAATGAACTCTGGCAGAGTTCAAAAGGACTACAAAGTTACATTCATGCGAATATTGTGTAAAATGTAAAAAAGAGTAGCGTTTTTTTTTTTTTGCCAAGTGTAATAAGTGCATGGTTTTTAAAGATGGAAGATCTAATATGATGGTTACTTGAGGAGTTTTCCCTAATTTTAATGAATATAGACTTTTGAGAACATTTCTCTATCAGTATTATTTGGTGGTGAGAAAATATGATTTCTTAATTCATCATCCTAACTTTTTAAAATTTCATTTAATTGGCAATTTTATAATTAGAGATAGCATCTTAGGAATTTGTAAAACTTAAGAGAAATTCACCATTAATCAAATTTAATTTGCCAGATTGTAATGTTTTTTTTTTATGGTATTTAGTGGTATTTAAAATATGCAATACATATTAAAATAAAACTAGTAATTTCAAATGTAAGAATACGACTATCGTTTTTCAATTTCATTAGGTACGTCGACAATTTTAAATTGGTATGATGCAAATTATTTTTCAAAAGAATGATAAGAGAACAGCATCTATTTTCATCATGTAATAGAAATTCACACTAGAATATGTTCTGTTTTTATACCAAAAGCTTTTAGTTATTTTTTAATTTTTAAAATTTTCGAGAATTTCGCTTATTACATCAAAAATTTATATTTTATGAAGGTGATATTGAAATTGTTGAAAATTAACATTTATCAGTAATGGCTTCTATTCCAGTGAATTTTCATAATAAAGGTAATATCTTACTTTTATAGATAGAATCCAAAACACAGAAAAAAACAAAAATAAGCAGTTTACAATAAGATAATTGATTTTACCAATTTTTTTCCTTCGTCATTTCTACAAAAAAGTGTTAAATACTCACATATAGCAAAGAGGTATAACATAGGGTTATACAAATTTAGAAACAGATTCTGGCGTTATGGTTAAATATCACAAAAAATAAATAAATATACCCTAAAACTATTTTAACTTTAACGATTAAAAAGGTTTTTTCCTGTGCCTCTTAATTTTGCAAAATTTTGACGAATGTCCACATCATGTCTTCACATATATTTCGAGTTGATGGTGTTATTTAGTTGCTTATATTTCGCTCCTTTATAATAATCTTGTTCTATTGATAACAGCCAGGACATACAAAAGTGTTTAAAATTTAAAAGCGAAAGTGTCCAAATTTTTAAAAATTTTGAAGTATCTGTTGGTATTGTTTGCTAACGACAGTTCCAACCAAACCTTAATTTAAATTTGGTTCCTTAAAAACAACTTTTATTTTAAGGCACAGAAAGGCAAACTCTGATTTTTCTGAATTATAAGGCGTTGAATTAAAGTACTTCAAAAAAGTAATGTACTTATATAACTGACCCTCATTTAAAAGCCTGTGAATGTTTTGATTTTCTCTTTCGTCCATTGCTTCGAACGTCACATTGTAAACTGTAATCGAGAGAAACTTTAATTAAAGCATTTTATTTGGGTATTTTTCTTATCGTTACTTTTCTTTCATTACTAGGTTTCATCAATTCCTAGAAAGTGTTTCTACTCTATTGTAGTTAACGAAGGAACATTTTTGGCATTTCCCAGATAATAACGAAATTATTAATTGCTATAATAATTAATAATAAAATATAATGTAATTTATTGAAAATTTTAGTCTTTTATAATCGAAACAAGAGGACGAAGGAATTGCTAACGTATCTATATCGTCCTGCAATTAAATTACTGTTTTCGAATATTTTGTTATTTTAGCTAAATAATAAGAAACCTTAATTCTCATATTCTAAGCATAATCAAGAAGCTTACCTTCAGGAATATTTTTAATTTGAAGGCAGTATATGTGATAGCCCCTATCGCACTGCTCACAGAATAACATTTTATTTTCTTCCTGTTTCCGTTTACACTTTATACAACACTTGCAATCAGCACACTGCCAACTGTAGTTCCTTACTCTATTTACCATTCGTCGTGGCATTTCTATACAGCTAGGATGCGCTGAAAAAGGAATGTATTTAGTACCTACTAAAAATAAAAAAAAAATTAGACAATTTTATAAACATACTTCTTCTCCGGCAAGTCACACATCGAATAAATACTTCGGGCATCCCATGACGATTCATATTTTGCGGCTGATGGCAAACGAAACACAACTGTCCATCAGGCGGTTCACCTTCATCCGTTGAAGAGTTGACTTCCGAATCCTAATTGAGAATCGTTAAGGAAAACTAATATAAAGTATAAATAATAACAGTCTTACAGATTCTCCCGAACTGGAATCAGATTCGCTAGCAGACGAACTGCTATCACAAGAACCGCTCTCACTACCTGAACTGTCATCTCGCACGACTTTCGGCCTTAATCTATCGCCTAAGGCATCAGGCTCGCCTATGACAGAATTAATAGGATAGCATCTAGAAGAGGTGTTTTGTTAAAAAAAAAAATTATTTAGAGAAAATATTTTGTAATTTTACCTTAATTCTTGAGGTGTATAAGAGCGGTAATGCTCCGCAAATTGACCTGGAACCAATGCTACAGGATAGTGTGAAGGCGGTTGTTGTGTTACGTTTGGACGGCTCATTTTTTTACCTACTGCTGACGGAATTTGAATAACTAAACTTTGAAGATCTAGACAGAGTCGACGATCCTCCTTTCGACTAAAAATTATACATTTTTGAATATAGTAGATAGCAAACGAATTGTTTGTTAAATTTTAACTTACGCTTTATTGAAGTTGCTATTCCATTTTGCTGCTGACTGCAGCGCCCTTTCTCTAGCTTGAAGACCTTTATCCACCGCTTCGGCTGCCAACGCTTTTTGTTTTGCTTCAATATCACGCAACTGTTTTTGTCGTAAATAATTTTTGTACTCCTCATACTTATCATAAAAATCACTGTACATTATATCTAGGACATCTGATGCCCATACGGCAGTTATACCTAAGTCACACATCTTTTCGGTGACCATACCCTTCTCGCGAAGGTAATTTCGCTCTTCCATTTCGATTTGTCTTCGTGGAAGATCTGGATATTTTCTTTTAAAACTCTTAATACCTAAATACTGTGCAATTTGTTCTTGAATCATAAATGTATCGCGATTCTTGGCTGGACAGCAGCCTTTTGGCGGTGGCCAGTCATATTCTGCTATCATATCCACGGTGTACTCTGTTTTTCTGTTTAAAGATTAATATAATAAGAAGTTAATAAATTGTACAAAGTCTACACTTTTAAAAATTCTCTTACCCTTCGGGCAATGTGACTTCCATTTTTGCTCTCTTTTTAATAGTTGTTGTTGTACTACTGCCTTCAAGCGCGCTCGCAATGCTTTGAATCGAACTTTGTGTGTCTTCATTATTCAGTATTTCTGATTGTCTATTATGAAGAAATTATAGGTTTATTTATTATTTATTTACTTTATTTATTGTTCTTATACCTTGCAGCAGGAGTACTAATAGAGTCCGCACTCATCCGAGTATCTTCTTCAAAAACCTGTAGAGAAGGGCAGGGCTTTAAGGGTTTAGTTTCTATCGTTTTCCGCCGCTCCTAAAGAAGAAAATAAAAAAGTAAATACATTTGTTTTTTCAGTTTTTAAAATTTTTAATTAGTGATTTATAACTTCCCACTTAGGGCCTGTCCGAATCCAAGTCTACGTCATCGTCTTCGTAACGTTATGACAGTTTATAACGTCAGCAAACAAGTTGAACTACAATCAAATGAAGACAAAGCTAACCTATTCGAATTCGTTTGCTTAGCTCGATAATTGATATTTTAAATTAATTAAAGCAAACCAAAAATACACGATTCGAAAATATTCAAGGAATGCTCCTACGGTTTTTCTCATTCTGTCTTACGAAGTCAACGTAAGCCTTAACTAGCTCATCAAACTAAGCTACGTTGCTAAGCTCACAGCATAGGCATGAATTCAATCAGAGCTTAACTCGGTGTGTCGCCACGCACTATCATAACTAGACGAAGACAAAGACGAGGACTTGGATTCGGACAAACCCTTAATGTCAACATTCCCTGCATACATAGATAAACATGGTGAATATTATTTATTACAATTTGGTAAACTTGTGCATGATTTAGAAAATCTTATTATTTTGTTTATTAATGCATTTTATTTATATTATTCATAATATTTTAAAAACCAAACGGTTTTCCATAGAACGGACTATTTACTAAAATCAATATACATATTATCAAATCATAGTGGTACCTGCAATACCAGTAGACGTTAAGATTATTTAATTAACTTGCAGTGTTTTTAGGGTTCCATGCATTGAAATGAAAAAAAAAGGAATCCTTATATTATTATCACTTTGTTGTCCTAGTTATCGAATTCTAATAAATATCAAAAATTAAAGTCAAACCTCATAGTCTTGTAAAAAAGGCAATTCAATGCGAAAAAAAATAATAAAAAAATACGGCTTTTCATAACATATTTTCAGACTAACACACTAACTCACTGGCACGCCAAAACCTAGGGTGCATTCCGTTGATGGAATATTGAAATTTACCGCGAAGGATGGTCTTACACTTTCACAGCATAAGCATAGAAAAAAATCATTAATTTCTAATTCTACATCCTATTCCTATACAACTATACGGAACCTTCAGGGCTCGAGTCCTACTCAAACCCGTCTATATTTCTTTTTTAACTCTTTCTGTCAGCAGATATTAATTTATGTAGACAAATTAAAAATTTGGACAAAATTCCATTCATTTATTCATTTTTGTTTTCGACGCAAATAGCAGATCCTTGCACAACAATTATAAAGTAAAGTGTTTTATTGAAAAACTAATTTAATTGATAAAAAATAACTAAATGCAAGAAATATGACTAAGGTGTAAAATGAGTGATTGAAGAATTGATAAATTTAAAATCCTTTTTCTGTAAACGAAGCAAATAGTTAATAATTTTAAATATGAATTACTATAACTCGAGGTTGATTGTAGCATATATTGAATTAAATTTTTTATAAAGCCTGCCCCACACAATTCGTGCATTTGCCAAACATTTTACGCTTGTATACTGGACTGCTAATACGCGTCTGAAAAACGAGACGAGTTTTAACCTTTTTGGAAACCTATGCCAATTAAAATGCCCAAAAAGCCTGCACATGATTAAACACAACTAAATAATATATAATAAAGTTATCACAAATCGATTTCTGTTATATCTCACTTAATTTGTAGTTTACTTATAACAAAATCCCGAGTGCTAAACCACTGAGTATAAACGAGGAACAGATATAAAAATCGTTTAACGCTTTTACAATGCTGATTTTAATTTGGCTTTTGTGCTATTACTGCTGTCTTATTTGAGTTTTTTTCAAAACGAATCAATTTAATATGAAGAAAAAAGTATTTTGCAATGTATTACATTTATGGGGGTTGTGCCATATTTATTCGAATATGTTATTAAGTTGTCCGCCTGCGGGTATCAACGGGGGAGCGAAATTGTTAGATTTCGCCCAAAATTTGATCTAAACTATTACAATGAGTTTTTGTATGGAACCAGCAGTCCAGTACCTACATATATGTCTTGTGTATGGAGCCCATTATATGGGATTCAAAAAATCCTCAACGCAAGATCAGGAACGCAATGCTTCGGCTTTTATTCAAGGATAACATCCACCACCTTTTTCGTTTATCGAACCTTTTCAATTACAAATAACCACTCATAATTACAACTGAAGTGAAGCTTGCAATTATTGCGTTTACATTGGCCATTCTGGAATCACGAAAAGAATTCTGTGCCGAATATTCGGCCAGTAATTCCAAGCATAAATTTGACGAATGAACGAGTGTTGTGGGAGCAAATAATAAACGCAGAAAATGTTCAGCATATGCACTTTGTCCAAAAAGATGAAAGTGTGGGAGCTCACATAAGGCGAGGGAAATATTTGGCAAATAAGTATGTAGATGTAGATATTTGTAAGATATTTGGCGAATGCACGCATCGTGTGGGGCCGGCTTAACTGAAAGTTCCAAATAATTCTCGTAATTTATGCACTCCGTCCTATCACTGCAAACATAAAATATGTTCCTTAAATTCTGTAGGATATATAGTTTATATTTTAAAGAATAAATATGTATATTATAAAATTTTTATTACAAAATTTCAATTATTAGTCAATACTAATTTGGTGGATTATTAAATTTACACAATATGCCCAATTGCAAATACATACTCGATATATTATTGATAGTAAAATTTGCGATTTAAATAAGTGGGTCAATACAATTTATTGAAATTCAGCAAAACTCCTGCAATTAAGACGAAATAGCAAGCTTACTTGAAGCAGGAATGGGAAGTAAATGCATAAAGAAACACGTGCTAATCACGTACGGAAGAAGATAAAATTTGCCTCCGACAAGAATCATTTACGCATTAAACGTACCATATGGCGTGTGCCACTATTTTTACACATAGTAAACACCAGTGGAAAAGTGAATTCATCAGAAGAAGAATATTATACGGCATAGTTCATTGGCTTGAAAGAGATAAAGCAAATCCCCAGCGATATCCAATACAATCCAACAAGTAAAAAATAATAATACTTGGGCGGACTCAACCACAAACAAAGTCTCTTTGAAGATACTCAGAGCCACATTCGTACATGGTCTGCTATAGTTGGCAAGACCTGTTCTTACGACTTATTTTACATCGCATGTGCTCTGTTCAACATACGCTGGGTTTCGTTTTACCGGCTACTGAGCTGAGCTTATCGAGCAGAAATGTTCCGCGGATCGCCACCGCGTAAGTTGCCCCCAAGCCCAAGTATCAGAACGGCTCATTGTTAACACTATGAAAAAAGAAAAAAATAATAATAATAATCCAACAGCATGCTGAAGATGTATCTGTTCACAATACAAAAACATCATTTTTATCAGCCACATGGTGAGGAAGTTTCGGCTGGGCTACAAAGCACGAGCCATATGTTTGTTCTTCAAACAAGTTCCAATGCACCGAGAGAAATTCCTAAGAAAGTGCATCTGCAAAACCATTTCGCGTGCGAACGGTATTACCAATCTTAAAGTAACATTTTTCAAAGGAAACAACAAAAGATGTATGTTGCTTGCTCAAAAATACTCAATAACAAAACATATTTACCAAATATCGAATAGATGTGATTTTCGATGGAATTAAAAATAGATCTAGTGCTATTTTTCGTTCTTGCAATTTTTATTTTTTCATATTAAATATGTACATTTAAAAACTACAGCCGACCAAGTTAAGATTGATAAGCTTAGCCTTAACATGAATCGCGATCATTTTGCTAGTTTTAATTGCTATCGATAATGCCCGCTCCCGACGTCGTTTGGGTTAATTGACTTAAATATGATAGGTTAATTATCCCAACAAACGTGAGATGTAATAATTTTAAGTAAAAAACGACTAGTGTAACAAAGATCTGTTCCTTAGTTCATCAGTGTATATATGTACAGCGAACAAACAGACAGACGGACAAATTTTTTTTTTTTAAATAGTCTAAAACACGCCCGAAAAAAACATCTACCTTTTATAACAATCGGTTTAGCCGTTCTCAAGACTAGCCCGGATAAACATTAAGACAGGCAGACAAAAATTGTAAAAACAATTGTATGAATTTTGACATGGAATTTTTGCAGAAACTCCGGTAGATCGCAGACATTGTACTTATTTATCGCCAATGATAGGTCTTAATTGCGCTCATCAATACAGATAAATAAAATTGAATTAATATCTGCAATTTCAATATCAGTAACAATTTCAATTTAAAAAGAAATCAATTAATTAATCTTCGCCCATTTTAATTAAAAAAGAAACAGTTTTAAAGAAATTCCTGTTATTATATTATTAAATCGTCTCATCGAGAGAAATCTAGATGACGACGTTGTTGCTGTCAAGGAGTTGACCCAGACCCAAAATTGGATAAAAAAATACTATTTTTTTCGAATTAATATCACAGTTTTATTGTTACAAAACATGTGTTAAGAAGTAAAAAAGTTGCTCGCCTCACCAGTTGAATTACACCGCGGTGAAGAGATTTTATGAAACATTTTTACAGCAATATAATGCAAGAGACAAGCAGGGAAGTCATACAATTTTAAAAATGTTGAAACTTTCGAACACTCTCAAAAAAGGTTTATTCAAATTGAAAAACTTGCTTTTTTGGAATCGTGCATTTAATCCGAAAAAAGACCATTGCTAGCATTTAATTTCATCTACACTCCTGGAACAAAAATTTGCACTCATTAAAATAATGACCTAATTATTTCATTGGCGCCAAGGCCGATAGAATGCGACATAACGGTAATAAAAGTGATGAAACCTTTATCCCTAATGCCTACATTACAGCTGATCATTGCAGTTTGAGCATTAAAAGGATTAAGAAGCGTTTAGAGTGCTAAGATAGTTGAAAAGAGTAAGGTGAACTGAATTGAAACGGTGAGACAAAAAAGAATGTCTGTTCAAATAAAATCAAAAATTATAACTTTGGAAGATTTATTGTAATCAAAGAGACAAATAGCAATTGAAATAGAATTTAGTGAATGATAACCGAAAAACTGCAAAATATCCTTTTAATACTTTCATATGTTTGAATGTTCTCCAAAGGTCCTTTCATATCAATGTTATTACCTGTTACTATATTTACTTAAATGTTTTAAAGTCATTTTTTTCATATTTTATACTGTAAAAATAGAAATAAACTGCAAAGTAGCAATTTTCCGGTACTGCGAACTTTTCTTTCCCACGAGTGTGTATAAAAGCCAAGCAACAAATCATGCGAAACAAGCTAGATTGTATTTCCAAATTATATTTGTTTGTATGTATTTGATGGATCTCAAATGTTTTACGTGATTTGCCTAATATAAATTTGTTGAATAACACTAGCATATTCATAGTGTACTTATGCCATATGAAGATCAGACTAAAGTTACACATATATATACATATTAGCGCATACACATTCAAACACGCGCGGTTTTTCTCGAGAAGAGGTTTAAGGCCAAATAAGCATAACTTGGTCGGCTATATCTAGTAAACTATTTGACTCAAGTAAGTCGGGTTATTTTTAAAATTAATTGCACTACATGTGCTAGTATTCTTGATTTTTTCAGATTTTTCCGAATCGAAAATGGTCACTTTGGAGTCCAATATTTCAAAATCTCTTTTCAACGATGCCCGACTCGGTGGGGTAAATAAATACTTTTTTCATCCCCTTTTCGCATGTAGGGGAGGGAGACAAGCACGTCTTCCTGCCTAATTGCATTAAAAAGTGCAAAAAAATTTGCGTCGAACAAATTCAAATTTTTCGAAAATTACTCAAAGGATAGGATGATCAGATGCCATAGTAATTAAATAACAGCTAAAATAATCGTTAGCTATTGATGTGATTCTCGAACTTTTGCACAGCTCTTCGTTGATTAATTTGAATTTAGCTTTTAATTTCTTAAGGAACGACACCGCGTTCTCTTGCGATTAAATGGGACAATATGATTTCAATTTCCGGCATTTTCAATTTTCATTCAAGATTTAATTCAACGAATAGCATAATAACCACGTAGATTTAAACAAGAATTTTCAGTGGATACACAACAAAACGTGATTACCCCTAATAGCTTAAACTCAAGGTAAGCGTTAATTTTAATAATAATAATAATAAACTAAGTTTAACTTAAATTAACCTTAACCTTGAACTATGAAACCGATCTTCAATAATATTGAGAATTTGGGAAATTTCGTTTCATGCAGACGTCAAAATATGACTCAATCTTCTAATTAAATATATAAACCAATTTTTGCACCTTTCCTGTTATCCTACGATGTCAATATATTATGATATTATTAGCCGTTTAAATTTTCAAGTTCTTGTAAAAAATTAAAGTTTGATACTTCTTGTAAAAGAATATTCCGATTAGATGACTAAAAAACTAATTATTTTTCTGAGAAAAAAATATAGAAATAAGAACTTACCGGGGTTGTGAAAAAAGTGGTGTCTTTCTCCGGGGAAGGTTCTAAGTTGACGATTGGAGTGACAACAACACTGCTACTACTTCCTCGAGATCGGTTTTTGGGAGTCGTAGACCCACGACGACCACCTCTCCCGCCACGGCTTCCACGACCTGCACCTCGACTTATCCGACCACCGCGACTGCCTCGACCGCGCAGAGGTCTTGCTGGAGTAACTGGTGTTGTTAACGGGGAGATTTCTGTGGAATAAAACACAAATTTAGTATAGAGCTCCAGTTAAAATTCAAAAAAACTCTTACCAGTCTTTTCGAAGGATTCCGGTGTAAATTCTGGCAAATTAACTTTTTGCGGCGTCAGTTGTTTTGGCGAAAGTTGCGGAGAGAGTTGTGGGGAGAGTTGCGGTGACAATTTTGGTGTTAGTTTTGGTGCCACTGACTCCCTTGGAATTGAATTTTGCAGAATCCTACGGTGATATCCCCTTTTTCGTGGTGTTACTAAGACAATTGGTTCGCTACTCGCATTTGAAATGTCCGTCGTCAGAGAACTCCGAAATTTTCTCCTGCCTTGATACACAGGAGTTTCTCTGTTTTCTTTAATTTTCTTCTCCGGTTTTTTTACACTTCCTGCTGGTTTACCATCTTTTCGGGGCCTTCCTCTAGGTCTCTTGACTGGTGGTGTTTCAGGCACAGATTCTGATTTAACCGAGCTAGAAATGTCGACACCAGAATCGACTTCCTGGCTTTTTTTATCGTCTACTGGATTTGTGAAACCAGTAAGAGGATCCGATGTGCACTCATCCACTAACATTACATCAGAACCAGATTCTTCATTTATAAGTAGAACATTTTGCCTAGTCCTAATAGATCTTAAACTATCATGAGTTTCTTGAACAATGTCAATTTTTGATTCGAGGGTTTTCGATAAATTTACACTTGTATCAATTTGTGATGAATCTGCAACACTTCCCGAATTATTTTTAACTTCTTCAAATGCACTTTTCATGTCTATGTCACTTTCATTAATTTTTTCAGCACCTTCCACTTCTCCATCGGCATCAAATGTTTTCAATTCTATTAATGTCCTAAATTTTTCATCACAAGATGTTTCAGATTCTATTATACTTGAAGATTCTTTTAAAACCGTTGTCAAGCACTCCACTGGTACTGTTGGAACTAAAAGCGAAGACGACGTTTCTGACTCTATACTAAGACTACCTGGAATGGCATTCTCTGCTGTTACATCTCCCATATCACAACGGGATTTCTTTGATGGAGAAACCTGGAGAGAAAATAAAAATTAATACAATCAGAAAGAGAATGTTCAATAAAAGTAGTCAGAGCTAGGAGTATTTCGATTTCCCATAAGTATAAAAATGTAGATCACAATTACTAATTTATATTCATCCCAGTATACAATTTCCAAATTTACGTCTTCAAGGATATTTTTAATATTTGGTTTTTAAACTGTATTAATGTAAATTAATCTACAAAAAAATATGAGATTAGCAACTCAATGTACATACAAAGTTCTAAACACAAATAGTTATAAATAAAATATATTTTAAAAATCATCGTTGTGAATGGCAAAAACTAAACCCGATCCAAACAAAAATCTGTAACCGGAGTTGGATAATTCCTCTGATTGGATATTAACACTACTTTACTCTTAACTAAAATCTGAATAACAATTGCAAATAATTGATACCTATGATGAAATAAAGATAAATGCAGTAGATTTCGGTTATAATGACGATGAAGGGACCAGTACAATTTCGTCGCTATATATACGGAAGTCGCTATATAGAAAGAAGGAAAGAAAGAAATGTATAATACTATACACATTTTATACAGGGGGATTTGTAAAAAAACCTGCAATATTACATTGTTTCAGTTTAGATTTCTGTGCTAGCGTACGATGTAAGGTGTATTCCATTCTCATAACTCCTTCGATGTCTATATTGTCTTTTCCTTCGCCAAATAAACAATATCTCTTTAGTGCTCGGACTCGGTCGTTACATCTGCATGGGATTTCTAGGAACATGTTACAAATGATTCATTAAAACTAGTCGCTATACCCGAAATCGGCGTTACATCCGAAGTCGCTATAGCCGAATTGTTTTCCTTTAAAAGTATGCTTTAAATTCAAGGGACTTAGGTGTTACGTCGCTATAACCGAAAAGTCGTTACAACAGAGGTCGTTATAATCGAAATCTACTGTAAGTTAAAAATTTTAAAAATCATCTCATACCGTCTTTTATAAGATTTCATCACAAAAAGAAACTATATTTTCTAGCATTTAAGTCAAATGTAAGCATGTAACTGATATTATTTAGTTCAATTATTTATTTTATTTTTTAGCTTTACTCTATTTAGGTAACTACCTGAATTTAGGGCTAATATAATTTATTTGATCACATATAGCCTCCCTCCTGCATGACCTCGATTAGAAATATTACAACAATGTACGGAAAAAATTGCAACGAAATAAAAAAAAAAAAATTTTGACTTTGAGCCGCTGTATAAATCCTATTTTTTAACCAATAATGGTTCCTCAATTATCAATTTAGTTAAATCTTTAAGTAAGTCTTCTTACTGATGAGAATTAATTAAAATTGAAAAGGAAATTGTCTGAAAAAATGATTAACTTTCCTTTCTATTACGACTTCCTAAAGGGATTTACTCATAAATCGAAGAACTAACTGGATGTGAACATACGATATCTGCAGAGAAGCCTTTTGCATTATGAAAATCCCTAGCTGTTCATAACATGTTTGAGAATTTGCTACATAGTCATTTGTGTTACTTACTTAAGTCTAACATAACAAATAGATATGCATGCCATTCAAATTAATCTACTGTAAAAGTTCGTTGTGTACAGATATCAAAAAATTTTAATATCAACAAAATTGTTAGTACTCTTGGTGGAAAAAAACAATAAATAGTTACCTCGATGTCCGGTAATTCATCAGAGTCTGAGCTTCTCTTCAGCTTGTTACTCGTGTGGTCCGATCCATCTAATGATTCATCGTCCACTACAACAGTGGCTGTTGTGACGGTCTCCTTGTTATTGTTTCGCCGCAGAACATCGTCCGCGTCAACAATGTTGAACGAGGTGTTATTGACATTTCCCTGACAAATTCCAAGGCAAGACAAAACATCAACATTCGAGAGAAATTTCTCATCTAAATGAGCTGGTTCATTCGAATTCTCTGTTGATTTTGATTGTTCTTCCCGAAATGGACTCGGATGGGAACTACTCGAGTTAGCTAAATTATCCTGCGACGGTAAGGACATGTCCTCAGAGTTTTCAATAACTATTTGTTCTGAAAATGTTTTAGGCGACTGCGTTGATTCTGTTGAGATAGGGATACAATTTATCTCAAATAATTTATCGCTGTCCGACATTTCATCTTGTACAGAATTCATCATCTCGACTGGATCTTTCCCATTTTCTAAAGGGTCTTGTAAAGCTGTACAGGGCATATTGCTAACATCACCGTCGAAATTGGTAATGATTTCGGTTTCGTGAATACCCTCATTAAGCAATTTAAGATTACTATCTTCGCTTTGTAAATGCATTGGAGAAGACTCAGGGGAGGAAGCTGTTAGGTCCACACTTGCGGTTATTATTGGAAATGATTTAATATCTTCAGCCTCGGTTGACAATTCATTTGGAATGTTGGGAGATGTGTTTGTTGCATCGCATGATTTCTCATTATCTGAACATCTTATCAAAGGCGGTACACTCTGAAAGGTAACCTCACCTAAGCAAACAATTTCAGGGTCCTGATCTAAGTCAATTATTTCAGAAAGGGCCGGAGAGTTTCTCGATTCGGGTGATTGCAGTCTTAGCCTTAGAATATCATTTGAATTGAAACCGTCTTCTTTTTGCTTTATACTATAACTTCTTTCAGGTTCTAAATCCAAATCGATCGTTTCTATAAAACTTAAATCTTCTTCAGGTTCTACTACTTTATCCAATTCAGATACAATTAAGGGGTCTACTTCTTTATCTAAAGCTTCATCTTTTTTCCACTCTATAGTAATTTCAGAGACATCCACCCTATCAACTTCGTCTATCGGTTGCCCGTCGAATTCCTTTAGTTCTTCCTGGTTCATTTCTATAATTTGTGATTTAGGTTCATTACTTATATCAACAATATTACAATCTATTTGCGTTTCATTTTTCTGCATTTCGATCGTCTCCTTTTCCGATTTTTCTTCGTCTTTCCGAAAGGAACTTGTGCCGGGAAACCTTTCCAATTCGTTTTTTGGAGAAAGTTTAATTACTTTGTTTGATGGATTCTTTTCCTCTGAATGAGTTGCTCTATTAGATTCCGAGGATTTTGTCCAACGACTCTCAAACTCTTTTTCACTTTGTGAAGTTGAGCAACTTTGAATAATTGTTAACTTCGGTACTTTGCCCTCGCTATCGTTCTCCTGCACCTGCCGGATAGTCAATTTCGGTATTTTTTCACCGTCCAGCGGTTCGGAAGTTCTAACTTCTAATTTAGGTAACCTATCTACAAGATCTCCTTCTTGTGTGGAGCATTTAGACGATGACGAGCATTCGGGTATAGGTTTAATTTTCAACTTTCGGATTCGCGCACTATCATCACATACCGTCTTAGATATGATGGTAAGCTTAGGTACTTTTTCATCATCATCCTGTACTTGCTTTATCATCAACTTAGGAACTGATAATACGCTGTCGGAATCTTGGGTAGATGATACTCCCGTAATTTTTAATTTTGTCACCTTTTCCCCATCTTCCGACTCCTGTACTTGCCTTATTGTAAGTTTAGGTACTTTCTCAGTAGATTCCCCACTATCTACCACTGACTTGATCATTAATTTCGGAATTTTTTCAGGATCCTCGGGCTCTGAAATTGGTTTGATCGTAATTTTGGGGATTTTGTCCGTTACTTCTGGATCCGGAATTTGCTTAATCGTTATTTTAGGCACCTTTTCAGTATCGTCATTACAACTTTGCACCGAGGATATCATTAACTTCGGGATCCGTTCGTTTTCGTCCTGCTCCACCTGCCTAATCATCAATTTTGGAACTTTCTCATTGGTGGGGGAGCTCCGAGAGCTCGGCGAATTTAAATCATTCACAGCTATGGTTAGTTTAGGAATCGATTGTGAGCTGTCCTGCACTGATTTAATAGTGAATTTAGGAATCGTTTGCAATTTTTCGGATGAGTCGCCCCCTACCTGCTCTTGTACCGCCCTTATTGTCAACTTGGGAATTGTGTTAGTTGTTTCGTTGTGCTGAATTTTAACAGAAGGTTCAATCCCCGTGCGTATCGTGAGCTTCGGGACAGTAGTTGGAGGCGTAATTTCTGCTTCATCCGTACAGTCGCTATCAATGCCAGACGACTCGGTAGTAGAGGGGGGAGGTATAGGTTTAATAGTTAGCTTCGGAACGGTGGCAGTTACCTCACTCCCACTATTTCCGTTCGACGTTGAAGGCTTCGGAATAGGTTTTATTGTAACCTTTGGAACTGAAGCAATTTGTGTCGGCGATTGCGATGACGACACATTGCTCGCGCTAACAATATGACACTGTGATGATGAGGACTTCGGTGAATGTGTCGACATTATTGATTCGGTTATATCTCCCGAAGTTTTAATTGTTAACTTTGGCAGAGGTGGGGGTGACGGGGATGCTGACGAAGATGAACTATTGAGCATAGAATCTTTTACACAATTCATTGAACCATCCATCTTGATGGTCAATTTGGGGACAACAGAATGTTTGACATCGGCATTTGATAAACTACTGTTACAATCACTAGCCCGTATTGTAAGCTTTGGTAGAATATGCGGTTCGCAAGGTAGTTGTTCAGAACCGTTAGGAGTGGACTTCAAATCACCACTTGAACAGCCTGCACTCGAGCTTAGCGACGGTTTTATAGTCAGCTTTGGTATCGGCGAGCTAAAACTCTCACTTTCCATAGTTGACGGCTTTAGAATGGGTTTAATAGTGATTTTAGTTTTTACGTCACGGTTTAAGTTGATTTTCAGCGGCTCAACCTTCCGGCTTTCACCAGCGGTAGAATTTTTATCGTCATTATCACAGCTACCAACCACTGGAGATTTAATTCTAGTCCCATCGCATTCCCCGCTCTCTCCCGCCGATGGCATTGTTGTGCAGGACCCACTTTCATTTTTATCCTCATGAGATTCTCCAACCTTTTCGCTACTACCTAAGTCGTTCATACAGTTGTTTTTCTTAATCACTATTTTATTACAACTGCTACTACTAGCGTCATCGTCGTTTAAAACAATTTTACCCAATATCGGATGTTTTCCACTAGTAGCAGCCGAAGTTGATTTGCAAGCATAACTGAAGCACTCATCATTTCTGGTGCTCTCATCTTGATTTGTTAACAAATTAATACTAGCTGCTGACGACTTTCTCGTCACCATGGGTGATTGGTGATTTTTAATGTCTAACTTAAGAGTTTTATTATTTAAACTTAAGCTATTGCTACGACTCAACGCATTTGTGCCAATATCGTTCATCAATTTCCGCTTAGAACGCGTTGTTGGTGTAGTTACACCTGCCGCTGTTGAAGTCGTTGGACTCACCAGTACCTCCGCCCTCAGGTTACCAAATTCAGAGGAACTTCCAGCACTTCGTGTCAAAACCATGTTTTTTGTGTTATCATTTGCCTGCTCAATATAATTGCTGCTCGTTGGTAAAACACATGTTTCAGCATCATTGTTTGATGAAGTGCCGCCCATGGTTGGACTCTCAGATGCTGTTTTTCCTTCTGCACTACTGCCCTCAGCTATCCGGTCCTCATTACTCGCAATAGAATCATCTTCATCATTAGGCGATAGAAACGCATTACTCCCAGTGCTGCTAGTAACTATTTGACACACTCCAGTTGTTGTCGATGTATCAGACTCAGTTGTTTCGGTCTCAGATAAGGACACAGTGGATTCCACAGTTATTGAAGACGATGTCGATGTTACTAATAATTCTTCACTATCCTGCTGTGATAAGTCTCTGGTTTTATCATTCATTTCTATTAAAATCGGACCTTCAATCAATTTCTTCTGCTACAAACTAACAATTAGCTGGGAAGCTAGTTGTGTTAAGTGATTACTAGAAGACTCTGTAATCTTTTCTTACAACGGAATTGATTATACTCAAAGTTAGTGCTAGTCCCCTTGTCATTGTTTGTGGCAGCCATCATCGAAACGTTTTAGTGCATTTCTCATTGCAACTTGGTTATATTGCCCCTATGAAAACTTTTTAGTTTCTTCTTCCTGTCTGCGGTTGAGTTCACTTCCAACCACAAAGATTTTATTTTAAAGGTTTTTCAACTTTAAGCTCTGAGTGTTGATGTAAAGGCAAAGAGGTAGTCATTATTCTGAAAACAGAAAAAAGAAAATTTTTTACAAAAATGATATTTTAATTTAACTCTTAAGAAAATTCTTGTAATATATGTATAGTTTTTTGATCTACTCAACGCAGCGACATCCAACTCACGCCAAAAATCTACTATCCTAATGTGGTTTCCAATTGTTTTTAAATTTGATTAGTAACGTATATATGTGTAGGTTCTAAAATCTAATAAGTAGTTTCTCGACACACCTGATAACAAATCTTCTTTTTAATAGTTCTTTCAAATTCATTCCGTTTGAACCAATCCATCAGCAGTCACCCAAGTATGAATATTGGCATTGTCGATGATCACGATGAATTCGGATTTGACTTCCTGGGTTGCAAAATTTCAATAACATACCTGTTGTATCATTTAAAATGTCTTCTGAGAATATAACAGAAATTCGGCCCATCGTTGTTTCGGCCTATAATTAAGTACCTCCTTGATAACCATGGGCTAATCTAAAGCTTTGACTGTTTCCAGATGGTATTCTTACTCGCAGACGTCTCATACCTGGATGAAATCCAAACCGAAATTCATTAGTTAGTCAACTATTGGACCATTGTTAATTTTGATGAACGGTCTAGCTTGATCTCCGAAAGAAGAAGAATAATAGTCCATTCATTTGTAATTGTTTAGTCGTACGTTGTTTTTTTTCTTTTTGTACGAATAGAGATGGGAAACATTTCAGAATAAGCGAATAATTCTTTGAGATTGAGACATATAATTTTAAAGTAAATCAATACTCAAGGTGCACAGACTATTTTTGTTATTAAAAAAGAAAACTTCAGATAAAAATTGGTAGATTATAAAATGTCCCACCTTGCATAAAAGGGAATAGTTCACCCAACCCCAAGAATTTAATCGGTCATTTAAAAAGTCGCGACGCAATTGTATCGCGATTAAATAGGAAAAAAACTAATCGGTAAATAAAATACATTTCTTGTAAGTTCTTCCATTTCATGTCTGCTTTTGCCATTAAAAAAACATCACGCAATCCTCAGTCTGCTTTGCATCGCATATACATACCTCCGTACGGGCATACATACATATGTATATTTATTTAAATAATCGATTAATCGCCTATTAATCTAAAGGCAAAATGTAAAGCAATGACCGCGAAAGTGAACCATTTCTTTCTACTAATAACGACTGCTCTGTGTTAGGGAACATCGAAATCAGTCCAAATCACAAAATTTTGCATACAATTTGAAAATATTTTCTTCCTACCCAAAACACACTCTACCTGAATTTTCCCCGCCTGAAATTAATAAAATCAAATTAAACAGTTATTGTACTTGATTTACCATTGACAACTCTATAGTCAACACTGAAAAGTGTCTAAAGAAAGACAAAAACACTAAAACAAAGGAGATGCAATGAGAATAAGCTTTAATAACATTCCTTAAAAACTGTCAAATTGCACATTTTTGGTTCATTTAATTAATTTCAGAGTGCTCATTTTCATAGACGGCTTTAAAGAAAAAACCTTAGTCCATGCACCAAATATATAAACATTATTATAAATTTCATTGCCATTCCGAAAAATTACAACTAGATCTGAATGAAGAGTCGAATGAGTTTCCAAATAAGCTGCTTACGTGACCTAACGAAATTTAAGGTAGTTTTATATTGCTTAAAAGTAATTTCGCAAGATTTACACTTATAGACAAAAAAAATAAATGCAGTGTTGTGCAAAATAATAAAAATTATTCCAGTACAAAAACTTACTTTACTTTTTCCCTCATTTTATTTAGTGGAAAATAAAAAGCTATGAGTTATTTTTATCCCTTCATGAAACATTTATTACAAATATGTAGTTGACTTCGCAACAAATTCACAACTCAATTCAATGTTCACTACATATGCGAGAAGAAAATTCAGAATCAAATGATGACTAAACTATTAAGATTGAATAATAAATTTCGAAATAAAAAACCATTAATTTTGGTAGTCATTTTTTGAACTCTTCTTCCGTATATTTATTAACATATACAATTTATCGTTTCCAATTTTTTTTTTGTTTCATTTTTTCTGAAAAAAAAATTCTCAACAACTCTTCATCGGAGCTGTCGATTTAATTTATTTGGTGCAATAATTCAAAGGTAGAACAAGAATTATTTATCGATTAATGTATTTATTAACGTATTTTTCAAAACTCTCATCTTTTCATTATGAATTGACACACTATAATTATTGTAGACTTGTGACAATAAATTTGCGCTAATAAAGTACGAAAATTCGATAGTACAGGTTTAAGAAGTTGTGATGCATACGGCCCAAGAAACCGAAATTGAAAACATTCTCTCACATGTCGCGTTTTCGGGATAAATAGCCAAAAAGTGACACAATACGAGTTTTGACGAATTTTGATTTATTCGAAAAAACTCAAAAGAAATTCAAATGAAAGCCTAAAACTTATGACATAAAGTTAATTCAAACGAATTGTCGGAGACGTTTTTAAACTTTTGGTATTTTTATAAAATTTTATTTAGAAAAACAAGTCCAATTAGGTTTGATATTTAATTTTTTCAGCTTTTCAACAATGAACATAAAATATTTACAAAAAAATAAAAGAAAAATCTTGCCTACATGTATAAACTTAAACTAAAAAGTTAAAAATAATATTTTTTATCACTTTAAAGAAAAGAGCATTAACGGACAATATAAAAAATTATTAAATTAATTATTAAATATTTATAATAACTAGTGTTTTATGATTAAGACATCCCGTTTGGGATTTTTGAAAAATGAGCCCTTTTGTTGCGGAATGTCCACAAATAAATTGTAGGCACGCAGGTTTGTATTCTGATTAAATGCGTTTTGGTTTGTTGCAATATTCTTCCGTAAATTAATTTATATTATGTATATTGCAACAAAGAAGAGGGTACATTTTTTATAGGAAGAGACTGATTAAATTGATATTTAAATGGTTCCTAAAACTTTTAATTAAAATCTATAAAGAGACTCAATTTCGTTTGATGCATGAGCTCTCCAATTCAGCACATATCTTTGAATTTATTCCTGCGAATCAAAAATATTTTCCGCCACAGTAAGCCGCAGGTCAACAAGTTGTAAGTTGTAATTGTCCCGGAATTTGAGGAAAGATTCGGAAGTTTTTCCTTGCCCATTTAAAACAAGGCGCGTACGGAATCAACCGGTGCACGACCTCGGCGCTGTCAGCCGGCAAGAATCCACGGCGGAGCAGCGCGGCGGTGAGCTTTCTGATCTTGAAAATTTCCCTGAACCTGAATTAAAATTGTTTGGAGATTCCTTCTCCTAGCGGAGGTGCGGAGGTGCCGAGGAGGTGCACATCGCATTCATGGTGCGAGCTTACAGCTGACAGTTATGGCGCTAAACCGGTCCACATGTGATATCTACTCTACTACTATGCAAATTGCTTTTTCGCGCCCAAATTGATAGTGGACACCATATAACCAAAGGGGCAACGGAAGACTTTCGTTTGCCAGAATCAGAAACCAAAACCACGACGACGACGGGCACCGGAGCACCGCGGGGCTGCTCTGCTAAACTCAGTTGCTCGGCGACATTGATAAAGAGTGCACTGCGCGCCGGCGGCCGTGTAAAGTGGTTGGTTCCGTGCTCGTCCTCGTGGTGCCCCGTGCCGTGTGTCATGTCTTCTGGCGTGACATTAATTTTGAAATTTCAATAATTAAGATTTTCCTGCTGGTTTGAGTGACCTTGTTTTTTATTCAAACACACTTAACAGAAATGCCATTTGTCCGAGTTTCATAATGATTTAGCACTTTGGGGACTCTATTCGAGAAGACTCGAAAATCTTGAAGAATATTTAACGGAAATGAGAGTTCCAATGCCATGAGCCAGCAAACCCAGCCTGGAATTTTTCTTATATGACAAATATGACCCCGCAGTCCGTCGTATAGCTTTATGTTTTTTAACACCGAGATGTGGTTTATGAAATAAAAATATACACCCATAGACGCTCCGGGGCACACACTCACAGCGGACTACAAATAAATATAAAGCGAACAGGCCAGCGCCAGCAGAAATATACCTGCATGAGACTTCCTTTCTTGGCCAAATAAAATCCTCAAATGCGCGGCACGTTAACGTCAAAAAATTGTCCCGCTGAAAGATAGCTACAAAACTGTTACAAATTAACTCACGTAAGAAACAGCTAAAAATCGGTGGTATCCGAAGGCGAGATTTACATGAAACCAAACCGAAACTTGCTCCTTGGCTGTGTTGTCGTTGTGCTCTGTGTGCTTCGACTTCGGTACTCCCGTTCCCGCGTGCCCCCGGCCAAGTTCGACGTTCTTTCAGCTTCGGTGGGGCACAGCACAGCACACAGCGAAAATTTTTGGTTTGATTGCGGCACACGGAGGAAATCACTTAACGTTTTTTTTTCTTTTTCTTTTTCTTCAATCGCACTTCTAACTCTCGCTGCCGCGCTGGGGCTGAAGCATGTGAACTTTAGCGGAATATTCTTTGTCGCCTCGCGAACCTCACGAGGGTTGCACAGAATACCGATATGTGTATAAACAAAAATAAATGCACCAAAAACCCGAGAAGATACAAGACGACAACGTTTCTTTGACCCACCGCTTCGACGAGCCATAAGCCGTAGCCCCGTAGCCGTAGCCGTGCTCTTGCTCTCGCTCTCGCTCGGCTCGGCTCGGCTCACATCACAGGGCCAGGAACAAGAGGAAGCTCTCGCACACACACGCACAGCCCGGCCGCGCTGTCACACTTTCTCAGAACTCTATAAATAATCATCATGTAAACGAGTTCACAGTCGCACACATAATTTTTCGCCGCCTTGCCTCTCCTCTCCGCACTCGTTTCCAACAGTGGCCAGCAGCCGACGTATGTTCTTGTTAGTGTGACCAGATCTGTGGAGCCATATAAGCGTAGTCCGACACAACAGGGCTATTAGGGCGCGCGTAATGTGAAAAGTTGGATTTCTGGTTATTCGCTAATTTATCAGTTTACTGTTAAATTCACATTTTTTTCATTTAAACCCAAAGTTCATACATTACAGTAACTTTCTTTAGGTAGCAGCACGGAATTTTATAATGATACTGCATGAGCTCAAAATTAGGAACATGTATATAATATTACCATTCCGGTATTACTGTTACTAACATTTTTGATTTTTGTGTTCCTAAATATACATATGAAAGGTGGGTTTACGATATGACTTTATCTTTTACAGTCTGTTTTGGTAAGAGCGTATCTATCAGAATTCAATGGCGTGATACCAAATTAATAAAACTGAACCTTTCTCTAGTTATTTTATTTATTCTCTCTCACTCAATATAATACATGGTGAATTACCATTATTTTCTATAGTAGCTTTACATCTATTGTCCATATTTTGAACTAATTTTTCGGCATAATTCACCGCTAAATCCTTCCAGGCTTTTTTAAACGATGATTTAAGTTGTCATAAAGTACATGCGTTTTTCCCCTGAAGCCCTGCCTTCATAAGAGCCCCAGACATTTTCAATTGGATTGGCGTGTCTTCCTTTTCTTTCCATTAATTTGCCCACTTTAAACGTTTATAGTACAAGGCACTCATGTTGGAAATCGCTTTTACTCGCTAAAAGTCCAATACTGAATGAGACTAATCATGATACGCATAACTGGAGGTAACATCCATCCTACCCACCTTAGATTTTTTTATCTCTTTCTCTCCCTTTTTGAATTACCATCGATACGCTCTTACCAAACAGACTGTCTTTTCATTCATTTCACAATTCTATATGTTCGTGTATATGAAATCAAAAGTTTGGATGTTTGTTGCTCAATCACGGCTAAATGCTTCGTTCAATAATTTTCATTTTTTGACCAAATTTACAACTATTTAAGTATATTTGGTGCACGAAAATTTTAACAGTCATCTCTCCACTCCACCCATAAAAACAAAAACCTTAAATCTTGATATTCCATCCAAAACCGCACATTTAAATTAAAGTAAGTCTGCAACCGGTTCTAACCTTTTTACCTGATCTAATTGATCTAAAATTATCTTATAATGAAGAGTGAACAATTTCCATCAGCTGAATAAAATACAAATTCAGTTAATAGATTACTTTCTAGTTTGAGCAGCAAATACGTACTATAAATGAATTGCAATTGAAAATTGAAGTAGCCGAAGATCAATATTACAAGGGTGTATTATACAAAAGCTAGACGCATCCTCTATATGTTAACTTTTACAATCTAATGCAATATTTGTAAAATGAATTTTCTTGTTGAATTTGCTATGATAAAAGATTAAATACATGAATACAACTGATATTTTGATAAACAGTATCCTTGAATTTTATTTGCATCAATGAGAACAAAATAAATTTCAAAACACATCAAAAAAAGTTATCCAAGATATTGGGAAATACTGGCGAATCCATCAAATACGGAATATGAGATTTTTTTTTGTTATTATTTTTATAAAGAAATATCTACGTTCGTTTAAAATAATGAAACAACAAACTTTTTCAAAATTTAAATGACAGAGCGTAAATAACGTTATGATCCGACAAATTTCAAATTCGTTTATAGCTTTTCCGATTTGCTCTTGCTCACATCGAAAATTGGCAAATTGCCAATTTATCTTGTGCCATTCATTTTATTTTTTCTTTTCCGTAGTTAAACAATAACACGCAAAGAAACAGAATGGAATGTTCAGAACACTTAGATTAATAAATGCTAAAATACTCCAAACACTCCATGTGTGCCTATTATTGCGTTTTGGTTAAAAAAAAAAAAAGGTTAATAAAATGAAAATGACTTCATAATCAGTCAAATCGACGAATACTTCAATCTGGTTACACTAATTATTGTTCGAATGAATGCGCGCTCGCTCTACTGCAGTATTGCCAGGCCCGTGAGCTCTCTCTTGAAGCAAAATAAAATCGGTATGATGCCCGATTTCGTGCATAAAACACAATACAATAAATAAATGCGTGAGAAAAAGGAAATTCAAAATTGCATAATCTGCGTACACTGCGTGCGGGTGGGGGTGTGAGGCGCGCTGAGTAGCACTCGTAACTCCTCCCAAAGTCGGAACTCTGAGGGCGACAGGAAAAGCAGTGATAATAAGGTCGGGGTCACTGATGGAGCAGCCCCCTGGGCCGAAACAACTTTTTTTGTTAAAGCTTAACCTCAAGTAAACTTTATTGCGCTACTTTGAATGAATTCCGAACAATTCAGATTCAGATTCAGCGCCTATGAACCGCCCCCCGTCCCCCGTCCCAAGGCAGTCGTCACATCACTCGAAAAGTCGAAGCGAAGCCCCACAACTGCTCAGTTATGCGACACGACACGGAGGCTCGGAGCTTTCCAGTGTTTAATTATTGTTCTGGACAGCTTTACAGGTACATGTCTTATTTTCGCTGGTGAATCACTTGTTTACTTCCAACACACGCGCGGGCGCCAGCACATATTTGATTCATCGCTCCTCAATTTTAATAAAATTTGCTCATGTATCAAAGCAGGATTATTTATTTGCCCTGGCATTGCTCGACTGGCTGCCCGGAGTCCTGGCAAACGACAGTTCGAATCGGAATTCGGAACTCCATTTCTTGCATTGCACTGCAGCCCTGTCGTCCTCCACTCGGTGGACGAAAAGAGCGAGAAGCTTTTAAAAGCTTTGTGGGTGAGGTGATTTGTCATTATTTCATGTTCTCTAATTATCTTAATTTATCTATAAAATTGCGCATATTTTGAAAATTGCTGATCTGATTATGACCAAAATATAAATAGCTTTTGAATCAATTTAAAAAAAAAAAAAAAACAATACAACACATTCTTCAATTGATATATACACACATTATTCTATAATAAAAAAAATGATGGATGGGATAGAGAAATGCCTTAATATGTACATAGATGAATTGTTAAGAGAGCAATTAAAGTTTTAACGTTGGCAGCACTTTAAGTTATATCAGCTAGATATTATAGATTATGTAAATGCTCAATCTTCAATTCAATTGGCACTAACGCGTACTTATAAAAGCGAATTCACATTACAACGTTTTAGTAAAACTCTTCTCTTGATAAGGTTAAATAATATTTTGGAAAGATAAAGATTTCAATGGCTTCTTGATTTAAGCATTTCGATTTTTTATATGAACCCAGAGATAAAAATTGTAAATTACTATAGGCCTGGTAATTTGAATCTATCAAATTGTGTTAGACTGATTCTAACGTTTTAATCAACCCGAATCTAAGAAATTAGCATCAAAAGCTGCACACTTTGGCCAAAAAAGATTTAATGACTATCAAAGTTAATTAGGTATTTAGCAGAATATTTTTATGAGAAATTTAAATTAGCGGAAAATCCGCAAATCCGTCAACTCATCGATAGTTAGTTAATAAGGTCTAGGTTGTAATAAGTATGCACTAGGCTTTAGAAAGAATTATAGCATCTTTTCCAAAATAGTGTATTAAAATAATATTTTAAAATTGTACTTTTGCTAGACTACTTATAAATATCATAGATGAAAGAAGAATGTACCCTCAACACTAAATTTAGTTAAACCTATTATATACTATAAAATACAAATGAATTCAAACTTAGTAAATGAATTGAAAATCTCTTGTTTTCAGCAAGTAGTCATTATGTAAATTTTAATCGACTGTTGCTTCCGTTGCAAAAGTTATATCTACAAATAAAACAATTATGTGTTATTTAATAGGTCATCCTATAAATAATACGTTTTTTTCAATTTCATTTCAATTCAAAGTTGAGAAGGGATGGGATAAACTACCTTTATTATTTTGGTATTAAAGCAGGTAGTAGAAACAAAATGCCATCGTAACTGCTGACGAACTAGCCAAGAAATTTAGGTTTGTTCATTTAACCATTCATCGTGCCATGGGCAAAGTCTGGAAATTGGATCAATGGGATTTCTCACAAACTTTTCTAAGTCTAGTCGCGTGCAAAGTGTGAATGTGTGGTCTTTTCGTATCAAGAATGAACCCTTTTAAGGTCTCTACCAAAATGTTAAGCGCTTAAAATAGCGGGTAGACAAAAGAAAAATACAGGCAACCCAGGTTTAAGAAGGTGTTCCTTTTACCCACGTAAGATGTTGTTATCTGGTTGATGGAATATGAAAAGTTACGTCCTATTTGAAATCCTAAAACCCAAAGAAAGGAGATCTACTACTACTGCCAGAAGATTGAGCGGCTTAAGATAGCGCTAAGAGAAAAACGATCATCTTTGGTTTCAAGAAGAAAGGTGTCTTTCCATCAGGACAACGCTCGGCCACATACAGCGAGGATGACAATTCAAAGACTGGAAGCAATCATTTGAATAAGAAATGATATCCCACCCACCATATTCCCCGGATATTGTCCCATGATTATCATTTATATGTACCAGCTGACGTGTACCCTGCGTTGCCAGGGCACAACTAGGCACAACTATCCCTCTAATAATGCCGTTGCGGTTTCAAATTTGCTATCAAATCAGAAGTTTTATATAGCAGAATCACTTTTTTATACAATTGACTTTCAATCAATCTGAAAATACACTGAAAGTTTCAAGAGGGGCTTTTTGTTCTCTAAGGAATTATTTAAATATTTCAGGAGGTTAAGAGCAAATGCCTGCAAAATTTCATCTCAATCGGCTCAGTAGTCCGGCTAGAGATTACTCTCTACATGCAAATAAACTATACTTCTTTATAATATTAGTATAGATTCCGTATATAGCCTTCAAAATCATTTAGAGAGAAAATATTGACTTCTATAAACGAAAGCAGAAAGATACTGGAGGAGTATTTATTATTCGTCACAGATAACTGAATTTTAGAATAGGGGCACTGAAAAATTAGCAGAAAGATGGAAGATCAATGTAAAAAAATGAAAGAAAATATATTATACAATAGATTAAAAAACGTTTTGTTTATCTTAATTTTGAAAAATAAAAGACGACCCAATAAAATTATTTTCTTAGGGAAATTGAAGCAATCAACAAAAATTTAGAGGCCCATATTAGGTGAATATATGTATGTATGTCCTTGCAAGCTAATTTACGTTAAAAATAGTTGTTGCATTACTACTAATCTTAAAATGAATGCTTTCCAATATACATAGGTTGAAACAAGTTTCTACAATTAAATTGCGTTCTTCCGCTCTACTTCTACTACCCCTAAACTACATATTGTCGTTATTACTTTTATTGCTTTTAATTTCAAAACACTAATTCGGTTTCAGAGTGATAATCTTCTTTTAGTCGATTGCACCTGTAACATTCAAGTTTCGTTCAATCGGTAGAAATATTTTTTTCAACCGAGTTGAACACTGTCGCTGCTTGCACCAAAATTCTGCATTTAATGTTTTTTAATATCATTCAATACGACCGGCCGGACCGGGAATGAACCCAGGCGTTATGATTTCCAAATTTCAAATAGATAATACAAATGAATGCTTATTTGACTACCGGAAACTGCAAAGTAACGCATGTACTTTACTCGTGATATATGTACATACTTGTATGTTTATATGTATGCACAAAAAATAATTACGGGAAAATGTTAAATAATTGACATCTTCTCGAGCATAATTTCATGAGATCTGCACAAAAGTTATTAGTGCAATAGTAATGTTTAAAATTGGATTAAAAGAAACATTTTAAACTAAGAGAACTTGTAAAGTATCAATCTGCTGAATATTTCTATCTACTTTTGTTGTCTTGCCTTTTATATTGATTTGCAGAATTTAAATAAGGGAAACTAAACCAAAGGCCACCCGATGTTGGTCTGATGTCCAAATAGATGTCATGTATGAAACAAGAAAGATTCCAATTCGTTTGTCAATACATAAGAATTTAATTAACAGTTGACCATTGATAACACATAAATTCTACTTTTCAAATTATTGGAACGCGAACACTTCTGACAAACATCAATATACATACATACATATTTCTTACTCTTTTAAATTATATTCAACAATAAAAATACCATCACAAGCACTACCGAAATCGCCGCGGTTCGTTCTAAGACGCGTGAAAGCAAAAAAATCGACCCCTCTTATGTACATTCACAAAACCGTGAAATACCCTCTGTCAAGTTTTAATCCCAAGGGGTTCGGGTTAATTTTAACGGCTTATCTGCTTGTTCCCAAATTTTCAATATTAGAAACCGAAATTATATTACTGTACAGTTTAGTAATTATTTCATAATATCTTCTTAATTTGAGCAGTAGGCAAAAAAAATTAAAGAATTGAAATTAATGATGTTCGGATTGTTTCTCTACTTATAATACCCCTTCGTGCCAAATTTCAACATTCTAGGTCAGCGGGAAATACCCTGAAGATTTTGATGTGTCAGCCAGTGAGTTATTTAACTCAACTGGAAACATGATCTACAAACCACTTGAAACTAACTAAGTTCCGTAGAGCCGAAATATTATTAGACTTTCGAAAGGAATTGATCCACTCTTTTAAGCCTATATGAAATAAAACTTTATTGGGTTGAATTATTCTAATATGAATTCGTAACAAGAAACAAATTAGAATTTCCGTGTCATGTACTACCTTATGCAGCTTATAACTAATGTAAATTTCTCGAATTCTCAGACTACTTGCTAACACAAAGCGCAAGTTATTACTTACGATGATTTTTATATATCTCATTCCACTTTATGCAATGTCATAAACTACTAAAAACTACAAATTAACTTCTATTTAATTATTTATTTTCGTATTAACATGCACATTTTTGAAATAGAACCGCACTAAATTGTGCGATGAGAAAAGGGTCATAAACCGAATATGATCCGCACACCGGAACCAAATGAAGGAGTACACAAAATCTAAAATTAGGTGGAAGCACACAAGAAGAGTAAACAAAAAACCAGAACCGGGACGAATGATGATTAAGTGCATAATAACTTCCTAATAATTCCTTAGTTTTCCTGCTGCAACCAAAATAATCCTAAAAGAACAATTCAATCTTTAATACTGCTATTATTGCTATTAAATCGAAAAATCGTATATCACGGACATACGTTAATTCACCGTCTAAATTAGATACATATATTTTTCGGTGGATAATGCAATTTTCAATCAAATCAAAATACGAATCTGAATGAGTGGTTACGTTCTAGTGAAACGAAATTCTGAATAATAAAAATGCACTTATTGCTTATCTTATAGCCGATGTTGTAGACATGTGATGAACGTAAAAGAAAAAATCCCTCAAATTTACCTCTAAGATTTTCGCGACAACGTAAACGAAGTATGTTTACATATCGTCTATTGAACTTTTAAGAATCTGGCTATCAACACACGTCACGGTGTATTTTTCTCATTTTAAATCTAAAGCGTCAGTCAGTCTCCAAAACACTTTGAAAGGCCGTATTTTCATATGAAATACTATAACTATTTCAGCCTACCTTCTGGGAAGTTTTCCGTAACTAAATGATGCCAAAACTCGTTTTAGAGGTCGTTACTTTAAAAACAAAATTTGTTTGTGCTATGTAGATATATACATACATATGTAAATATATTTATATGCGATATAAGGAATCTTAAAGACATAATAGAGCCTGTATTTCCTAACCGATTTTGATCAAATTTCGCCTACATGTTTATTTCGTTAACATTTCGGAAATGGGAGGAATCGGTCAAGGGGGTGGGATATAGGGGCTACGCAAGTTATATAAAAATGGTTTAGACCCGATATTTTTCGTATTTCTCAACCCCTATTAATCAAACTTAACGTACACATTGTCAACATGTAGTCCTAAGTCGTGCATAAAAATGGTGGCGATCGGTCTACAAATGTTTTTTTTATCGCGATAACTGCCGCATTTCTTATTGGATATTGATCCAAATTTTTGTATGCATTTATTGGCTCGATATCTAGGTCATAATAGTTTTTGGCAGGGGGTCGGGGACTTTCACCTCCCTATACATTTTAATAGTACATAGATTGTAGATCGCCGACATAAAACAACGTTTGTTCATTTCGAGGTACGGAACCCTTACTAAAAAGTGATGATCTACATATATTGATTTTTTTCGAATCCATTCATCCCATAATTTGGGATCCAATTTGATTTAACAAGAGAAGCAAGTATCAATTTAATAATATATTTTCCTCACTTGTTTCCTTACAAATTTTGATAAATAATCAATAGAAATTGATATGCCAGAATCAACTGATTAATACAAACTGGCAAATTTGCTCGAAGCTTTGTCTAAGTTGTTTAATTGATTATGTGCTATGTATAATATTAATAACGTGCTCTTATAATTCATATTTTTCGAAAAAACTAGCACAGTTCACATACAAAAACAAAGAATTGGGTGTTTGTTGGTAGTCCCTTCTGGTAATGTGGTACTTTCTTATTCGTTTCTCGAGCAAATCCCACAAGCACTCAATCAGATTTAAGCCAGGAGACTGCGAGCATATTTTAAGTGTAAATAATATCCATTTGTGTACTAAATGAGCAGTGTGTTTGGGATCATTGTCTTATTGGAAATACGTAAAAATCACTATTAAATTTCTCAGCTGTTTTTAATATTTACTTATCTGTTATCCCACCAATAAAGACAGCTGACCCTGACACCAAATGCCGTCATATATCCCCACCACACAATGTTCTCGAAATCCGTTAACTATACGGTGTTTTCAGGGGAAGTGCTTTTTAAGGGTTTTTTTTTACGGAAATAATAACAGCTTGTTCTTTATTTAAAAGTTTACGAGGTCGTCCATTTCTGGCACAATTTTTCAAATATTTTTTCGTCTTTGAACCATAAAACTGTTTCTGTTAACTATTTCAGCAATATTACTAAGAGATTTCTTTTTTTAAGTAATAGTTTTTCTTTCAGACAATGAGGTTTCTTTGGATATTCTTGCCATGATGAACTATTTTTTACAGTACTTAAACAACAGTTGTAATTTGCAAATTAAACTTGCAGAATTGTTAACGAGAATATTGCAATAGTTTACAATAATTTTGCCCCTAAACAAGTAATATATGGTTTCTATAGGATTTTTTCTGTAGATTACAAATTCATAGAAGAAAATATTTTATGACGTCATATTTTTAAGAAAAATAGGTTTGAAGAGTACAAAATATCGTACTTTGAATATTTTAGTAAGATTTATGGAATTTTTGTATTTCATACCATAAATCTACATAAGGATTTAGGCTTTCATTTGACTCATGTTATGAGCACTTTTCATGTTGCATTATTTGAATTCAATTTTGAAATTCACTCAAAATACGTTTCTTTTTTTAGTTTTCATCCCATTTTTTCTCAAAAACGTGATGTGATGGAAACAAAAGAATTTCACGTTAAGGATTAGCTATCATTAAACAAATCAAAAAAATAAAATTTTGTAAACTAGTGTTATTATAAAATAATAGTACCTAGCAATGAGACAGTACCTAATAATATAATGTAGTTAAAATTTAATATATTGATGGTAAACATAAAAGTTGTATAAAAGTAGGAAACCTAAAAAATGTAGGTACAACTCGAAGTTGAGGTCTACTGTTTGGGTGAAGCCAGAGCCCAGGAACAAATAACACTAGAGCGAGTCTCTTCCCGCTTGAATTGCGATTCAATAACAAAACTAGCAGCGTTCCCCTAATTAATTCATACAGTCGTCTGGCAATGATAACTGCTGGATACTCAACACGTTTAATGACACTAAATGCGGGCAGTAAAGCGGCAGAAGGTAACTTGGTAAGTTAAAAGTTGGCTTTGGCAACGGAACGACAAATGCGTTCCCACACTCACACACAGGAGCGTTTCGAGCGCCGCACACAACCGACGGCGCGGTGAGTGGGCATGTTCTAATTCTCAGCGTTCGTGTTGAATGGAAAAAACAAATCAGAAGGAAGAATATTTGAAAAATTAATTACCAAGTTTTGAAGATCGATGATGGATTCAAAATCGGTTCGCCAACTGGAAAAGATCAGTCGATGAAAAGGTGCCTGAAAAGGGGCCGACCAACTCGACCAGTAGCATAGCCGTCAAAGCACACACACAAGCGAGCTGCGCACAGAACCATAGAGCCAGCAAATTGGAGAAAAGAATGGACTGACTTTAAGACGAAGAAATCCCTCAGCTCTCGCGCGCGCTCCTTGCCAAACGTCAAGTAGCTCTGTGCGCTCGGACGGAGGAAGAATTTCCAATTTGGTAAATGGGAAAATGCACCGAACAGGGGCAACCACAAATTGTCGCAATTTCTGGTCGCGGGAAGCGTGCAATATTTACAAAAATTTAACTGGGCCTCGAACACATCACACAGCGGGGAATTTGTATCACAATTTCGTGGCACGACCACACTACAGAGTATATTGGTGTTGGTATTTTTATTATTTGAAATTTCAGCCATTTGCAATACGACTCGAGAATATGAAAGCGAGTGGAATTTACGTTCAAATTATTATGCCTGCATCAAAAAATTTCGAATTGAGCACGTCAACAGCGGCGGAGGGAAGCGAACAGGGACCAGGCCCGCCACTGCAACCCGCTAGAAAGGGTCACAGAGCCAGTCAGAAAGCCATCGGAAAGGCGAAAGCTCGGCTGGGGCACAGTCGTGGTACATGAAGAAAATTTCAACATACCCAAAGAATACTCCTTTTTCGTTAGCTGTTTCAAGATCCTCCGTAGATCCAGGAATTGTACACCATTTAGAACGCGAGTCCTCCTGACAGCGTGATTACATTTATGCAATAACCTAACCTAACAAAAGCTACACCACTATTCACATTACACTTTAGAGGTGGAATTTAACTGCTATTAATACACCAAGCAGTCTCCGAGAAAAATTAAACGCTCGTCTCGTGCCAGACTGGCTGCTCTTCGATTATGTTTTCAGTAATTTCACGCTCTTGTCATTGGTGTGTGACGTTTTCTACATTGATGTATGTCCCACTTAAGGCTGAAGTTTCCTCTTCTCACATTAAACACATTTGTTGTGGTCCACTTGGAGAAACACTTGGGAAATATTTTCGTTCACGTTGACACCAAAACGAAAATTCCGCCCCAACGCCAAGCGCCAGCTAAATATAAGCGATCAGAGGTCACTCCTGGCCTTGCTGGGTAATTCACTTTTTATGCCAATAAACACTAAAAATTCACACGACCGGCTAACAAAAGGTTTGTGTTGTATACGCCATTTTTCAAGCTCACATCAATTTTTCTTCGCAAGGGAAGTATTTCGTTACAGCGGTACTCATTCTAAATTTTTTGTTCATAACCTTTGTAGCGACATCTAGATTTCGATAGGACGGTAGAGAAAATATTTGTGTTTTAATCTTATTATTTACTTAATAATTAAAGGAATATTACACATAAATCATAGTTTAGAGCTTTAAATACCTAAACAGTATACTCTACATAAATATATTCAAAATATCAACAATATTGCAATTGTGTAGATACGGAAATCTCATTTTTTTAAATAAATAAATATAAAATCAATATAAGACTTACTTTATAATAAATATAAGCATTCAACTACTAATTTTTTAATAAAAATTGTGAGAAAATGTATTTAAATAAAAGTAAAAAAACAAACAGGCCGTGTGGCATTACTTGAAATGTCTTTTAAATTGTCAAAAATTCTAGTGACACCAATTTATACAACTGAGGCCGGCTCGTTGGCGAGTGAAATTCTACAAAAAATGACGACGTTAAGACCCTTTAATTGCAATGATATGTTCAAATTTAACAACGTGTAAGTTAGATTAAATTGTATTTTTTTTTGTTATGCTTGATTCTAAAAAGTAGGAGTAAACGAGGTGCCGACCAAGTAAAGACCCAGGCAATGGTTCGGTTTTTCCCAACAATTTATTCTTATAATTTAAAGTGCTAAAATTAGAAAGAAAACGTATGCGGATTTTTATCTATTATCAGGAACGACGGAAATAGGAAGCGATGCACAAGGGACGTAAAATCGGACACACAACTCTAGGAGTAAAAAGGGTCGGTTTTGAACATTAATAAATTTTATTTGTAAACAAGCTCAACTTAGGGATGCTGGGTGTTTTTTTTTTCTACAATATAATTTTACTCTTTTATTGCGATTTTAACTTGCGCAGATATTATACTTATAACTTATTTATTAATTACGATTCGGAATCTCACTGAAAATGCTCGCAGAGGACGGTTACGCCGTCAATGTCGTCATTATGAATACGGTCAAAGATGATGACGATTTTGACCTTACAATATGAAAATAGTTTTGAACGTAGAACCCCCCGCTCTCTCGATTTTCAATGTAGCCCAGGCACAACATCTCTGTAATAAAGCTAAAACTTTAATTAAAATATGATATTGCCGATTAAGCGGAACATACCCATAGAATTTCTTCTCAATCGCATAAGTATTTTTTGCATGACTCACCATAAACTTATCACAGCTCAACATTTAAACCCCTTTCTTCTCCCCCCACCCCTTTCCCATTACGGTTCATAGCACAGCATTTCGTAAATGTTAACAATAGTAAATAATTAAAAAAAGTAGCCTATGTCACTCCTGGCAATCTCTTCTCAATGTCTGCAAAGATCATCGAAATCGGTTCAGCCGTTTCGAAGATTCCGAATTTCTACCAAACCTAGTATTTAGGGGCTTTTGGGGTCGTTAGCATAGCCGTGAACTATCGCCTCGACAAAATAAATATAGTATATTGTGGGAATATGCCCTGAATTGGTCAAATCGTCCAGAAGGTACACAATCGCTAAGAAACAACAGACGCACCAAGATGTTCTGCAGCGCCATAGGTAGCGAACTATAGAAAAATGATGCGAAAATATTCGATTGTTTACTTTATTATTATATTATTATATTTATCTCTTTTGACTGCTCTTCTTTAAGTGTCTTTCTCTTTCAGAAATTTAGATCCTCTGACTGAAACCTATGGATTGTCTTTCTATATGCAATACTTGGCGCATTGGCCCGAATACTTCCAGGTTGCTGTATCACCAAGCGGCGAAATAATGGGATATAGTAAGTGGAAATATTTTTTTTTTTTTTGTAAATAATTTCATTATAACAATTATAAATCTTAGTCATGGGAAAGGCAGAGGGTCATCGCGAAAATTGGCATGGTCACGTAACAGCGCTAACAGTTTCCCCGGACTACAGGCGGCTGGGTCTTGCGGCACTTTTAATGAGCTTCCTGGAAAACGTATCTGAAAAGTAATTTTAGTAATTTAAGAAATCTATCGTACCTATTTAAATTCACTTTATTTGTAAAAGGAAAAGAGCTTATTTTGTGGACCTTTTTGTTCGGGTTAGCAACAAAATCGCGATCAATATGTACACCAATTTAGGCTATATAGTGTATAGAACGGTACTGGAATATTATTCAGGAGATCCGGATGAAGATGCTTACGGTTGGAAATTTACAATTTACTAATCTACTTGACTTCACAATTTCTATTTTAGATATGCGAAAAGCGTTATCTCGTGACGAGGAGAAGAAGTCGATAATACCATTTACACACCCTGTACGGCCGGAAGAAGTTGATTCCTTTTGAATGTGCTAACTCTATATTTGTTTTATATGCTAACTAGGTTACAATATATTATTTCGAAACGTATAATTTTATGTCGTTAATAACATCCCGCAGGTGTGAACCTCTTGTTGACCACTTCTTTTATCCTATTGTTGTTTTTTTTGGAATGGAAGCTTTCGTTATCAATTAATCTTTCCCTTTAATTTCAGATAAGAATGAGTGACTTGAAGAAAGGACTTTATGCCATTTGACCATTTACAGGAGTTAGTCTTCTTTAGAGATTCAGTAAATATAGCACCTAAATGAGTTCACATATAAATTTTATTGAATTTAATGTCTTGATTGAACCAGCCCTTTTATTTTATTTTGAAGTTCCTCATTAGTGTATTGATGAATAATTAAGTTTACTAATTATACTAAAAATCCTTAATATGATAAGAGGCACCATTTATTTCGTATTACTTAAAATTTGCAGGATCGATGCCCCTAGAGTGGGCAAAAGTTTATGAGTTTCTTACTGAAAGCGCTTTGAGGTGTAGTGGTAGTTTTTATTATATAGATTTTTCATAATAGTCTGAAATATACATGGTGTTTTGGTAAGGTCTGAAAAGGGGTATGCCAATCTATTCTACATGGTCTCCTAATCAACGTTTGTTATTGTTCGGACCCCCCCTAAAATCGCAACTGAAAATTTGGAGGGGGTCAACCTAGAAAATTCTTTGTAAGTTCTTTCAGAGACATCCTAGGAAACAGGTTGATAACGTATTAGAAAGCTGAGTCTTCAAACTTTCTAACGATACCACTTACGACCCAATCCGCCAAGACGATATTTTAATAGTTGTGTTATTTTAAGTTAAGACCGTGATTTGAAAAAGTTGGATGAAATGGACGATTTTAACATTTTTGAAATTTTTTCGGATTTGTGTTTGATCTACATGGTGGGTACGGCCCATAAATAGGAACCGAGAAATTTTTGGGTACTTTGCGGCGACTTTTGAAAAAATTAAAGATGTACATAGATCCTGAAGAATTTTTCCTGGACACAAGGATGAGGAGACCAGTCCATGATTTATTGGCAAGTTTAATTAAAGCTGACCTCACAAAACAGTTCCTTCGGCCTTCAATAGATTTCGAATGCAGTGTAATAATTTTAAATGTTTCGTATCGAAACGTTGCGTTCTTAAGGAATACGTAGAAATAAGGTGCATATCTTCCAAACTTGCGTCGCTCTTAGTGGTTAGTGAATTAATGGTGGAATCCACTGGCTTCTTATGAAATTCGCGCTGCTTTCTTCCTTTGACCTTGAATCGTCGAGTCGAGTCGCAAATGGCTCCCTTTAAAATACTCAGGAAGAAGAAACTGTCCTCTATGCAGCCGCTATATTTTGGGGCGATATCGATGTAGTCTTTGGCAATTTCTATATGAATAGCTGGTTGCTATCTTCCCTTTTGGATATAAGGATTTACTTTAATATAAGGTAGGGTGCTCACCAAGAAAGTAACCGGCTTCATCGGGAAAATTACCGAATGTTGTACATGGTTTATACAAGTACGAAAACATTGCAAGAAAATGATATTCATACAAATTCTTCCAATGTTTCAGTGCTTGTATAAATAAATTGTAGCACGTCGACTTAATTACTGCTAAAAACTCGGCTGAACTTGTAGTCAAATTTAAATGTGATTATTTTGCTGCTATAAGTATGTATTTTCCTAAAAATTGAAAACATGTCTTTTGAAGGTATATTACACCAAAAATGATACCCACATTTTGAACGACATCTGCAAACTCGTCCAACGTGTATACGCCCATTTCTTAAAATAATACACGCAAAAACCATTAATTTTCCAAAACTCACTATGACGGTAGCAAATAAGCCTATTTATCAAAATAGTTTGACGTTAACTGAATAAAAACTTCTGGCATAGCATACTATTCAAATTAAAACTGCTGCTGTATGGAATTTTTTAAATTGAAATTCCTTAATAAAATTCTTAAAGTTATAACAAATTCATTTCAGTTACCTTTGTTGCAATTAATTGTTCCACAAAAAAATTGGAAATATTTCGATTTTTCTAATCGAATTACTTTAAACTTTGAACGAAAAAATTAAATGAAATCAAAGGTTACTAAAATGATTTTATGAAAGTGTTAGGCATTTTTCATTTTGATTCAAAAAGAATACAGAACATAGGCGTATAATGCTTTTGTTGTGGATGTTTAACTTTCATTTGATACTTATTTAATTGTGATAATCTACCTATATAAAATAGCTGGTCGCCATATTGCATCCGCCATCTTTAGAATTTCCAGATTTTGAACGTAGATTCTCAATAAGGTCATCCAAAAACCCCCAAATACTAATTTTCAAGTCAATCCCTTGATATTTTCAATTTTTGGCCGCCATCTTGGGCCCGCCATTTTGAAAATCGTGAATAAGAAGTAGCCTATATGTTGGCTCGGAATATGTAGAACCTTGTCGCAAGTTCATAAAAAGGGTTTATTTCATCATAATAGTTATATATTTCATACCATATGTTATTATTTAGAGTTTTAAAATAGGAAATTCAACAGTGAATAATCTGGAGAGTTCTTTCGCTCGTATACGTCGCAAAACCTACAGAAGTAGACTACAAACAGATTGCTAAAGGCTTCGAACAAAATTTGGATTTGTTAAATTGCACAGGAGCAATCGACGGAAAACATGTGGAGATCCAAGCTTCCTTCAAAAAAATTTACTATATGTATAACAAAAACCAAATTTGATTTTATAAAATTTAAATAAGTTTATTGTTAAATATGGGGTATATAAATTATATACCATCCTCCTAATTGGTGACAACGGCGGGTGCGCAGAAGAGTTAATTCATGACTTGAATGAATCCTCGTCGTCAGAAACAAACTCTTCGGAACTCGTCGAAATCGGTTCAGTGGCTAAGTCGTGGAGGACTCTTTCTTGCACTTCTATAGTATCACCCACTAAAGAAGTTAATTCAGCTAACATTGCTAAAATTCTCAATAATTCCACATAGCGATCCTGTGAAGTAACTCTTTGTTATTTCATTCACTTTATGGCAATAAATAAGTTTTTACCATCGTTTTTAATGTTTTTAGATTCAATTAATACGCAATTCAAGTCTATTCAATTATTTATTTAGCTTTATGCACATCAGTTTAACTAAAAATTCAAGAATCGGTAACGGCCCTTTTATTTTGACGCATCAACTTAATATTTTTCATTCACTGACTGACATTTCACAACTACGCTAATATGTGTACTTGATTTGTCAGCAATTCAGCAAATGGTTTTTTGGTTTGGTTTTGGTTTGGTCTAGTTTTCTATGGAGATTATGCAGTAGTAAACAGAAAGACGAGTTCCAATAATTAAATGTTTTGTGCTATTATTTAAAAGAATAACTACTGAACGAAGTTTGCCGCACTTAGCCAAGTCTCCTTCTTAAATTAGTACAAAGCGGCGGTTGTTGTCCCAGATTTTTAATTTCTGACATTTCCCCGCACTAAACAGCTGACCCCTGTCACAATTTGACAAATTGCGCTTAAACATTGCTGTGTTTTCCAGGCGGTGAATAAAATTTTAATAGAAAATCATGGAGAAACCACAAAAAATGCCCAAAGTGGCAAAGGTAAAGTAATTAAATACTACTCTACAGATACTTTATAACAAATATTTTCAGGTTAAAAACAAAGCGCCCGCTGAAATCCAAATTACAGCGGAACAACTTTTGCGAGAGGCGAAGGAACGTGACTTGGAAATTCTTCCTCCACCTCCAAAGCAGAAAATCTCAGATCCAGCCGAATTAGCCGATTATCAGCAAAGGAAGCGGAAGGCCTTCGAGGATGCGCTGCGAAAGAATCGTATGGTGGTTAGCCACTGGATCAAGTACGCCCAATGGGAGGAGTCCCAGAAGGAGATCCAGCGGGCTCGCTCCATCTGGGAAAGAGCGCTGGACAATGATCACAGGAACATCACAATTTGGCTGAAATACGCTGAAATGGAAATGAAGAATAAGCAGGTAAATCATGCCAGGAATCTGTGGGACAGGGCGGTGACCATCATGCCACGGGTAAACCAGTACTGGTACAAGTACACCTACATGGAGGAGATGCTCGAGAATGTCGCGGGGGCTAGGCAGGTGTTCGAGCGGTGGATGGAGTGGCAGCCGGAGGAGC
The DNA here is from genome assembly GCA_933228815.1 of Machimus atricapillus. Taxonomy (NCBI): domain Eukaryota; kingdom Metazoa; phylum Arthropoda; class Insecta; order Diptera; family Asilidae; genus Machimus; species Machimus atricapillus. Next base: position 25,367,477 of record OW121787.1, on the reverse strand, counting down.
AGGCCTGGCAGACGTATATAAATTTTGAGCTCCGGTACAAAGAAATAGACAGGGCCAGGGAAATTTATGAGCGGTTCGTAATTGTCCATCCCGACGTTAAGAATTGGATAAAGTACGCCCGATTTGAGGAGAACCATGGCTTCGTTCATGGTGCCCGAAGGGTTTTTGAACGGGCGGTCGAATTCTTTGGAGACGACAATATGGATGAAAGGCTGTTTATTGCTTTTGCGAAATTTGAAGAGAACCAGAAGGAGCACGACCGAGCACGTGTTATTTACAAGTACGCTCTGGATCATCTCCCGAAGGAAAGAACCCAAGAGCTGTACAAGAACTACACAATTCACGAAAAAAAGTACGGCGACAGGGCGGGAATTGAGGACGTGATCGTCTCGAAGAGAAAGTTCCAGTACGAGCAAGAGGTTGCCGAGAATCCAAACAACTACGATGCATGGTTTGACTATCTAAGACTTGTTGAAGGCGAAGGAGATATTAATGTTATTCGGGAAACATACGAGCGCGCAATTGCAAATGTCCCTCCCACAAAAGACAAAAACCTCTGGCGGAGGTACATTTATCTGTGGATTAACTACGCGATCTATGAGGAACTAGAAGCTGAGGACCCCGAGCGCACTAGACAAATTTACCGCACTTGTCTGGAATTAATCCCCCACAAAGTTTTCACATTTAGCAAAATCTGGCTGCTCTACGCGCAATTCGAAATAAGATGTAAAAACCTCCAAGCCGCCCGGAAGGCACTGGGAATGGCTATAGGAATGTGCCCCCGAGATAAACTCTTCCGCGGATATATTGATCTTGAGATTCAGCTGAGAGAGTTCGATCGGTGTAGACTCCTCTACGAGAAATTCCTGGAATACGGACCAGAGAACTGCATAACTTGGATGAAATTTGCAGAGCTAGAGAGCCTTCTCGGCGACGTTGAAAGAGCTCGAGCAATTTTCGAACTCGCTATTCAGCAACCAAGACTTGATATGCCTGAACTTCTTTGGAAGGGCTACATAGACTTTGAGGTCGCTCAAGGAGAAACAGAATTAGCCCGGCAATTGTACGAGCGACTTCTAGATCGAACCCAGCACGTTAAAGTCTGGATATCATTCGCGAAATTCGAGCTAACATCAAACCAAACTGAGGAAGACGACATGAACGTTGCCTTGGCACAGAGGGTTTATGAACGCGCAAACGATTCACTGCGACAAATCGGGGACAAGGAGTCTAGAGTTCTCCTGCTTGAGTCGTGGAGGGACTTCGAGAAGGAGCATGGCACTCAGGATAGTCTCCAGAAGGTTGTCGATAAAATGCCAAGAAGGGTGAAAAAGCGCCAGAAGATCATATCGGAGCAAGGTACCGAGGAGGGGTGGGAAGAGGTTTTCGACTACATATTCCCAGAGGATGAAATGGCTAGACCTAATCTTAAACTGTTGGCAGCAGCTAAAAACTGGAAGAAACAGAAAGAAGTAAGTCCAGGTGATGAGATGAATGGCTCTGTAGATTAGGTTAAATTAGTGTTTAAGAATTAAGTTTCCTAAATGGAACACCATTTTTCAGTTTCTACTAAATAAAATGTATTTTACAAATTTTATGCAGCGTTGTGAATTTAAGGAAATATTTAATTTAATATTCTAGTTAATTCCGTAAACTAAAATTTAAAATTACAGCTTCATAGCTTCTACAGCTTTAGAAAATATTGTAGAACGAATTTTTTAATGAACCTTCTTAAACGACCTTTACCCCGTCGCCCCCGATTTTGTATTCAATAGAATTTCTTTTAAACATTTTACTATTACGGATTTTCGGTCATATTTGATTAGAGTAACAATTTCAATGGACCAATTATAATAAAACCTTTTTAGTTAGGAAGGATATGACTATTACCAGTACTAGAATAATTAAGAAATAATAATTAGAAAAACATTGCGGCTTTTTGAAAAAAAATTGACCCTTTTCGGTTTTTGTTAAACGGTTTTATTTAACTTGCCCTGTTTGTTTTTTATTTATTTATTTATTTATTTGGGTAAAATATAGTAATTGAAATCTAACCCCCTTCTTGTTGAACGATTGATCTGAAATTTGGTACACACCTTTAGTTCTGATGACAATATTCAGAATTATTGTAAATGCAAGATGGCCGCCGCTACAAAATGGCGGATTACATATTTTTTCAAAACCCCCTCAATATGGGTATCAGATGTAAGGGCTTGACTAGTAGAATACAGTACACCAAATCTAAGATGGCCGCCGGTACAAAATGGTGGATTTCATATTTGTTTCAATCCCCTTAATATGGGTAATGGGTATCAAATGAAAGGGCTTTACAAGTAGAACACAGTGCATGGCGGATCATAGATTTTAGACAGTTTATACATTAAAACTGAAATCTAGGCATCCAATTATTTTTTAGTCTTTCGAAGGATTATGTATTGAGGAGTTAGACTGCAACAAATTGAAAGGAAAGAAACCTAGTAATAATCAGGCACTAAATAGAATGAGAAATATTAAGTAACGAAATAAAAACTAAAAACTTAAAAAGCTTTTAGTACATTATTTACATCAATAAAACCGTTCAACTTAAAAATTTTTTTTAGCTTTTTTTTACAAGCTTTAATTTAGCTTGCTTTGTAGGAACGGTAGGTATGCATCTGTTCGGCACAAAATTATGAAGATCCTGATCCCTTACGTATATGTACTATGTATACATAAATATTTATAAAAAATTCTTAATTACGTTAAATAGTAAGAGACTTTGTTTTTAATTTAATTTATATTTGAACAAATCTAGTACATCCGTTCTTTAACTTCTTGCACAATTCAAAATTTTAAAACAAATTCAAAGTAGGAAATCAATTTTTAAAGAACACATACCGTATATCATTTTGGTCCTAACATATTTTCAGGTCTAACCCATTCCAGGAATTGTTTTTCCGTAACAAGTCCAAGCTTAAGCGCTGCATCCTTTAGAGTAGAGCCATCTTTCTGAGCTCTTTTTGCGATTTGTGCAGCTTTGTCATAACCAATGTGTGGATTAAGGGCAGTTACCAGCATCAAGGATTCATTCATGATCTTCGCAATACGCTCTTTGTTAGCTTTAATACCAAAAACACAATTCTGGGTGAACACGTTGATACTGTCCGCTGAAATATTGTAATATAATATAAATATAATAAATAAGAGTGTAGAGGAGCTGCTGGTTTGGAAATCTGTACCTAGAAGCCGAATGGATCTCAATACGTTGGAGACAATTAGAGGCTTGAACACATTCAATTCAAAGTGGCCGTTGGAGCCGCCGACGGTAACTGCCACGTGGTTCCCCATCACTTGCGCTGCCACCATCGTCGCCTGCTCGCACTGAGTGGGATTTACCTTTCCTATAAAATTAGAAAATGTACTCATTTTAACAAAATCTACGAAAAACCATAAAATATTTCCTACCGGGCATAATAGAGCTTCCCGGCTCATTTTCTGGGAGCATGAGTTCTCCCAATCCGCACCGCGGACCAGAGCCCAAGAAACGAATATCGTTAGCAATTTTCATGTGGCTCACAGCGATGGTGTTCAGAGCCCCGTGGACCTCTACCATAGCATCCCGACAAGCGAGGGCTTCGAATTTATTGGGAGCCGTGACGAAGGGTAATCCGGTAATTTTAGAAATTTTTTCAGCACATTTTTCGGCGAAACCGATTCGGGTATTCAGCCCAGTTCCTACAGCAGTTCCTCCTAGAGCCAGCTCATAGACCCTTGGTAGAACCGCGTCCACCCGCTTTAAAGCGTTATTTATTTGTTGCACATATCCGCTGAATTCTTGACCCAAGGTAAGGGGCACGGCGTCCATTGTGTGCGTTCTAAAAAATAAAAAATGATTTTTGGAGCCTTGTAATTGCAAGAACAAACCTTCCAATTTTTATTATATCACAAAATTCTTCAGATTTTTGCTGTAACACATCACGATAATTTGTAAGAGCGGGTTTCAATCGGCAGTTGAGTTCAATTGCTACTGAAATGTGGATAGCCGTGGGAAAGGTGTCATTGGAGCTCTGAGACATATTCACATGATCGTTAGGATGCACTGGAGTTTTGGAGCCAAGTTTTCCACCAAGAAGCTCAATAGCACGATTACTAATCACCTTAAATCAAAAATGAGTATTACGCTCATAAACTCAAATTATAAATTATTTAAATAAAAGCAATATGTATATGAAAGCTATCAAATTTAAATTAAAACTCTATTTTATTTGAGCTCCTATCTATAATTACAGGATATTTCACTAAGGCCTCTACATGTTCTCCTGATCAACATTTGTTTGAGGACCCCCTCCGGACCTTCACCCTTAAATCGAATTGAAAATTTGGACAAGATCAGCCTAACAAATACTTCATAAGTTCTTTAAGCGATATCGTAACGATTTAGTTGATAGCTCTGTTCAGACCTTAATGAAACACCCAATAAACAATATATTTAAATTTTCATTTCTTATTTTTATTTTTACTACAACTACATATGAATATGTAGCTATTTGGTCGAATACGTTATGTAGGCCGAGCCGAGCTGAACACGTTTTGTGTAAATCTATATATGTAAATAACTAGTTGAGTAACCCGGTTTAACCCTGTGAAAAAATAAAATACTACTTAGTTAAATATTTCTAAAATGTTGATACTTCAGCTGTATTAGGAAGTTTAGAAGTAATAGTAAAATCTGTGGATGTGGTATAGAATCGTTCCAAATTCATTTTACTACCACCGTCCATATCAGAAGGGATCATAATCTATTTTAAATAAATGAAGCTATTAATTTTATTTTTGTTTTTTGACTATTTTATCATTACCTTATTGGAAAATATTAAAGCTACAAATCTTACGTTGATAATCTACTCGTTATAGACATTATTTCTACCTAAGAATGTAAATGTTCAATATTAAATTATTGGGTATTAAATCAACCATTCTAATTTATTTTTACATATTACTTTGAAAAATTTGGTCGTCATGTTCAACAACACATTGTATTCATTTTCTTAATTTTATATTCCTAAAAATAGTCTCTATGTAAGTTAAAGAATGTAGTACCTTCAGATTAAGGCTATTACTACTCGAGTACTTCTGAACTCAATTACTTGAGTATGTGAGTACATACTCGAGTTCACAAATTCGAGTTTGAGTAAAGAAGTTTTGAGTACCTGAGTACTCAAGTACTTGGTAGAAAAAATTATTCGGGAACTTGAATAAGGATGTATTCGAGTATTAGATTTTGGGAGTATTCAAGTACATACTTGAGTATTTGAGCCTTGTAGAATTAATGTAATAAGAAGTAAGAATGCAAGCAAGAAAAGAAATACAAGTATCTTAACTTGATCGGAATGTAAGCCCCAGTTACTATGTTTCCAGCTGTAGAAAATACTCTTTCAGATGTAGCAGAAATTGCCGGTATGTTAACGAATGAAATCGTTTAAAAGCAGTTAACCGTGTGTCAATATAAGCACTACTTATTACGAATAAACAACGGAAAATTTTCCTACTATGTAAATACTTGAGTACTCAGATACTCAAAACTTCTTTACTTAAACTCGGTCCAAGCTACTATGAGTACTTGAAATACTCCAACTTGAAGAACTCAAATATACTTAATTATCCGAGTCATTCTTAGAGCCCTACTTCAGACAAATGAAAATGATCGGACCAATCATTTAGGTGTGATTGAGCAACAACAAACAAATAAACAATCAAAGTAATAAACAAACAAAAAAGCTTTGGATTCTATAGAGATTAAACCGTTTGCTTATTTTTGTAATGGTTTTTGTGTTAAATAACTTATTTTCAATTATTCTAAAGAGTATTAGCTCGAGCATTTTTTTTTATATAGTCAATTAAAAAAAAGGGGTTCTTTTTTTTGCCTCGTAATTAATTACAAAAATGCAAAGGTCCTTTTTTTCTTGATAACCACGAGAGTTTTTAAATAGTCTCTGAAAAAGTACCTCATTAACATTCATGTTACTCTGTGTACCAGATCCTGTTTGCCAGATGACTAAAGGAAAGTGATCTTCATAAAGATCCCCGGAGATAACATCATCTGCAGCCTCTGAAATCGCGTGCGCTATTTCTGGTTTTAGACCATACTCCTTGTTAACCTCGGCTGCAGCCTTCTTCAAAACTCCCATTGCCATGATGACGGGTTTCTGAAAAGTAGAAAGTTAGTTATATGATAAAAGTACTCATCGTAGTCGATTCTTTTTACGGGCATTCGTTCCGTTGGTCCTCCGATGGGGAAGTTTAGTACCGACCTCATGGTTTGTGCCCCAAAGTACTTGTCTCCCGGGACCTTTAACTCCCCAAACGTATCGGTTTCAATTCGAAACTCGCTTTGTTTTCCCGCTCTTGCTCTATTTGCCATTATAATTTTTAGTTCATTCTAAATTTAAATTAAATTGTGAAAAACTTTAAATGAAATGTCTTTTGAACACAACTAATTTAAATAAAAAATATAATTTTTGTCATTAAAATCAATACATTCGAGATTCTTTTCTATGTTCTATTTCAAAGTTGTAATCCAATCTGTTAGTGCTTAGATAATAAAGTAGGTTATACATATGTATATGTATGTATTTGCATAAATAATTAAATTCTAGTTTATCCATGAATAGCCTAGCTTTAGCTAGATTCGTTTCCATGTAGGTTTAACAATATTTTTATAAGTCGGAGTGGGTAATAATAATTCTACCTTCGAGAATGTTATACTTTTTTTAATTCGCTTTAAAAACGTGGTATATTAAAAAACAATTCTTTTTATTTGAATTATTTAGTCTTGTTATGTTAAATCTTGAAAATTTCCAACACTTGCAAAATTTATTGGTCTCAACTAGAAAAAACGATTTTTGGAACCCTTGGGGAATCTATGAAAGGATCGCTGATACACACTCCTACACTATCAGTAATTGTATAGTATTCTGGAGCCTACAGGATAAAAATGATTAATCGGGATTAAAATTTTATGATGATCGTTTGAGGGGGTGGAGGGGGTGAACCTAGAAAATGCTTGTCCATTGTGTGGAGCATCTTCGAAAACAGGCCAAAGGTAATTTCATCCAAAAAAACAGAAAAAATGATTTTCACCCCACCCTCTTCAAGTTTGGGGTGGTTACCGGCCGGGGGCTATAAGCTCTCTAACTTAATCCTCCCTCGCATCCCCACCACAAATGACGATAACAACGAAAGAAACCCGACATTAATCAAGTTGACCTTGAACATGGTTCATATGGGCGTAATTTGGCCGCTTAAGGGTGGTTTCCGGCCTCGGGAGGGGAAACAAAAAGGTCTATATTGCAAAGATTATCCACAACAAGATGCGACACTCATGACGTATTCGCTAAAATTTTAGTGACCTTGCCACCGCCACCCAAGCGAGAATTGAGAATTTTGCGAGAAGTAGATAGTAATAAGAAGCTCATGTTAAAGGAAGGGATAAAAAACTTCTCTGAGAGAATCAGGCCCACTTTGTACGCGCCCGCTGGAGCCACTCACAATCAAATTGGTTGAGCCGAAAAGCAAAAACAAAATCTGCGTATCCGTATTTAAGGGCCTCTGTGTGCTACCTGCTTCTTCCCCTTTGCAATTCTGTCATTCCATATCAGAACATTGCAACGGAGGGGACTAACACCATGGCACTGGTGATGCCGCACGCATACATTCACATTGGTTGAATCCGGAAAACTCCATATAAAAAAAGTGGTCACATTTATTCTGTATAGCGTAAGCGCTGTAGGTGAGCAGTTGGTGATTGCCTACTTTTGCCTCGTTCGCTCTTATGGGAATTTACCTAAGGAATGGTAGGCAGTATTGCTTTGCTGCCTTATCTAAGGCGAAATTTTATTTTCCCCAAGTTTTCGGAAATGCATATGGGATAGTGGTTTTGCTTAGTATAGGAGTGTCGCATCTTATTGTGGATAATCTTTGCTATATTGTTCAGCATCTTCAAAAACAGGGGATTGAGTATATTCAACACGGGTTGATTTTCCAGCAAACAACATGGAATTTATGCTCGGAAATAGGTGAAAATAGCCCTTTTTTCAAACAACCAACAATTCTTTTCCTCTTATCGGATCAAGACCTACCCTGGAAAAATTGTGTTGAAGACTCAAATTTTACGAATCCATCATCGAAAAGCACGTAGAAAGCCGAACACGGACGGTACATCATTTAAAACACGGAGCTTTTTTTCCAATGACCTTGAACTTATGGTTGAATTCGACGACACTTCCGGTCAGGTCAAAAGGTTATTGAACCAGTAGCATCTTCAAATTCACAATTCAATTCAATTCAATTCTTAAGCTTTCCAATGAGCCCTGGAGTCCAAAAGGACCAAGTACAACAAATTTACATACATGCACGTGATTGTTATTTTTTCCGTTTTCTTTGCCGAGTGTAGTTGGACCAAGGGGAAGTCAATAGGCCTAGTAGGGGTTCAATTCGATCAACCTCCTTTTTTCGGTATACAAAAGAACAATATTTTCATAACTGGACAGGAAAATGTTTACTTATTTATTACAGTTTATTAAAAGTACTTACTTATAATTTGCAAAAAATACTTACTATTGTTATTGATAAGAAATTTGCCAAGTTTTATAAATAGTAACAAATTCCAAAAACATATAAAAGCAAGGTTAAAAACACAGTTAGTTCTGAACAATTTTGGTGATTAAATGCCTCTGATTTGGGAAAGGGATCACAGTAAAATCCTCGTAATAATGTTTACATTAAAATGTCGAGGGTCATTTTATTTTATATTTTTGAGAAAAATATTAATTTAATCTTGATTCACTGATGTTTGTTATCGCACACAACATAAATCCGTTGAGAACACAACATATTTAGTTTTTTTTATAATACGCTTTTATTAGGTCGACCTGTATGTAACTATGTAATGGAATCTAAAAGTGTGTTTTATATCTTAGCCGTGCGTAATGGTAATCGGGTATGCCGTTTCGAAGATATTCAGGTTTCATCGCAGCCTAGCCGTGCGTAATGGTAATCGGGTATGCCGTTTCGAAGATATTCAGGTTTCATCGCAGCCTGTGTAACGATCTCGGCCTCTATTACCATACAGTTAGACTTCGAGTTTTAGTTCAAATGTTTATAAGGCCAAGTCCCCTAGAAAAGCTACCCATGAGTAGTTTCTATGTCGGTTTTTTGTTAATTTGTAATATTATTTATAATAGGAGGAAACCGATTAAAAGTTCACTCGATTTCGAAGAAACAAAATTTTCCTTTTTATTATAATTTAGAAGAAATTATAAATATGTGCAGGATTAATTCAGGACCAAGTCCAAAACTTTTCCAGAATAAAAAACAATTTGCTTTTGAACAAATACATAAAAAAGAGAAAATTATAGTCTCTTCATTTAGGTCCCAGCATATCTTCAGGCTTGACCCATTCTTTAAACTGTTGCTCTGTCAGGTGTCCAAGTTTAATGGCAGCCTCCTTTAGAGTAGTACCTTCTTTGTGAGCTGTTTTTGCGATTTGCGCAGCTTTGTCATAACCAATGTGTGGATTAAGGGCAGTTACCAGCATCAAGGATTCATTCATGATCTTCGCAATACGCTCTTTGTTAGCTTTAATGCCGCAAACACAATTATCTGTAAACGCGTTAGCACTGTCGGCTGAAATAATATAAATATAATAAATAAGAGTGTAGAGGAGCTGATGGTTTGGAAATCTGTACCTAGAAGCCGAATGGATCTCAATACGTTGGAGACAATTAGAGGCTTGAACACATTCAATTCAAAGTGGCCGTTGGAGCCGCCAACGGTAACTGCCACGTGGTTCCCCATCACTTGCGCTGCGACCATCGTCGCCTGCTCGCACTGAGTGGGATTTACCTTTCCTATAAAATTAGAAAATGTACTCGTTTTAACAAAATCTACGAAAAACCATAAAATATTTCCTACCGGGCATAATAGAGCTTCCCGGCTCATTTTCTGGGAGCATGAGTTCTCCCAATCCGCACCGCGGACCAGAGCCCAGGAAACGAATGTCGTTAGCAATTTTCATGTGGCTCACAGCGATAGTGTTCAGAGCCCCGTGGACCTCAACCATACAATCACGACAAGCGAGGGCCTCAAATTTATTGGGAGCCGTGATGAAGGGTAATCCGGTAATTTTAGAAATTTTTGCAGCACATTTTTCGGCGAAACCGATTCGGGTATTCAGCCCAGTTCCTACAGCAGTTCCTCCTAGAGCCAGCTCATAGACCCTCGGTAGGACCGAGTCCACCCGGTCCAAAGCGTTATTTATTTGTTGCACATACCCACTAAATTCTTGTCCCAAAGTAAGGGGTACAGCGTCCATTGTGTGGGTTCTAAAAAAGAAATTTTTTTCTTTTCGGTCCTCATAATCAAAGCAAAAACAAACCTTCCAATCTTAATTATGCCACAAAATTCTTCAGCTTTTTTCTGTAACGCATCACGATATTTTGTAAGAGCGGGCTTCAGTCGACAGTTAAGTTCTGTTGCTACTGAAATGTGGATAGCCGTGGGAAAGGTGTCATTAGAGCTCTGAGACTTGTTCACATGATCGTTAGGATGCACAGGAGTTTTTGAACCAAGCTTTCCTCCAAGGAGCTCTATAGCGCGATTACTTATAACCTAAAGTTAAAACGTACAACTTAAAAACTTAAATAGCTTAAACAATAGTCGACCTCATTAACGTTCATGTTTGTCTGTGTACCAGATCCTGTTTGCCAGATGACTAAAGGAAAGTGATCGTTATACAGTTTCCCAGAGATAACATCATCTGCAGCCTTTGAAATTGCATCGGCTACTTTTGCGTCCAGGCCAAACTCCTTGTTAACCTCAGCCGCGGCCTTCTTCAAAACTCCCATTGCAATTATGACGGGTTTCTGTAAAGTGTTAAAAAAAAAGTAAATAAATCAAGACTCCGTAGACGATTCCTCTTACGGGCATCCGCTCCGTTGATCCTCCGATGGGGAAATTTAGTACTGACCTCATGGTTTGCGCTCCATAGTATTTATCAGCAGGTACCTTCAATTCTCCGAAGGTGTCGGCTTCCACACGAAACTCCCCCTTTGAATCTTTGGACGCCTAAAAAGAAACATTTATTATTCATTTTTCTTATCTTCTAGAGAGACTGATTTAAGTACTTCTATATTTTCTTGCATGGGTTCAGCTTGGCTAGAAGGATCAGCCATTATGATTTGATATTCGTTATAAAACAGTGTAGTTAAACAACAAATTGAAATTACGCTCAAAGAATGAATGCTGAAATAACTCGATATCAGTTCTATTTATTTCAATGGTTTCATGGAAACAAACCACAAGGCGTCAATGATATCATGAGAAATAGTATTAACTAACTTATGCTTATCAATTTGTGTGGTATGTAGTACACATTAGAACGAGGGCTGATACGTTAGATAAGTTCATTTTTGTATTTTCGTAAAAGTTATTTGTTGAACAGTGTTTTCTAACTCTAATGGTTCCAAAAATTCTTTTATTGACGGTATTTTATCTATCATTCCATTAGTAGAATAAATCACTCAACCGGTTTGAGCAAATATTTGAAATTTGTATGTATACATATGTGAAAATTTCCACTTATATAACGAATAGAATTTAAAAAAAATATCAATTAGGAATAATAACAGTATAATAAAACAAAAAATTAAATCGCCTTCAAAAAAATAAATCAGAAACCCTAAGAGGTACGAAATAATTGTCACTTTGGAATTCTATGTTGCTATTCATAATAATAATATAATATTTTTTTAGATGTTTGAAGTCATCGCATAAATAAAATTAATTTTCCATGAATTCCTTTACTCAACTGAATCGCTTGATTTTTAAACATTAATCGTTTTCTTAAGAAAATTGTGTAATAATGTACAACAATATTCATTAACCAGTTCAGAAATGCTGAAAAATAACTGCTGTCACTATTTCCAAAATTAGAAGTTGGTGCAAATTAATAGATAATAAAATTTTAAAACAAATAAATATGTTCCACTTAATATTTCAAGATGTGAATTCTGAAATAAATTTAGCAGCGTCATGCTGCTTACTTTGCATACGTAATTTGCATCTCAAATGATGTGTAAGTAAAAATTTTACCGTCCATTGAATAATAATTGCAAACTAAAGAGATACTTACTGCTGCTTTTTATAAGTGAAAGAAATGAAATAGCAATTTGAATACCTAGAATTTAATTTATTTAATTCTCTTTTAAATCTCAAGGTTGTGATGGGTGATATTGTTTATTAAACTCAAGCGCTGAAAGTATTGCAGAGATTGTCGCTACTAGTACAAAAGTGGTTAAACGGTGTAAAATAGAAGCTATAAATCACCCCTCAAAAGTTCGTAGTATTAATTATCCTTTAAGATCAATAACTGAAAAGAAGAATTGCAATTTTATAAATCGTAATGAAACCATTTTTGTAGTAATTTTTAATAAATACCCATCGGTAACAAGTGGATGATACTGTTCTTTGAATTTTAATCAAATTAATTTATGGCTTTGTTAAATCAAACACGCTCAATGTGATAATCGCTTTATTTTAGCAATTTTGAAACAGTAGATAATTTGTGACTATTCGACGGTGGCTTTAGTTTATGTGGTCAACATTTGAAAAATTCGGAAGAGGACTATCTAGATTTAATTCGAGAATACGTTAATATCTTAAAAAATTAAATGCATGAAACAATCATTTACATTACACAACTTTTAACATACGATTTTATCAACTTTCGTACAAATCCGGTAATGCTTCTTATAGTCTAAAAGCCCGTTTTAAATCCAAATAAATCTGTTCTCATAGAGTTTATGATAAATTGAAGAAATTGTATTCAGTTTTTATTACACAAACTTGAGAAAAGACTCAATTACAAAGTGCTCATATTTATCCAAATGACTGCAGCGTGCAGAAGTATAATATTGCATCGACAAGTGTAAAAAGCCAAACAAGAATAAATTACATAATCTATTTATTTATTAAAACATCAGCCGGCAGTCGGCACTTGCCATTAAAATATAATCTAACAAGCATAATGTAATTTTCTATTTCACATTGCAAATAATAATCTTTTCCTTACCATGTTTTGAGATAGGTTAAGAAAACACTGATAACAATTAAATGAGCTCCTTTTTGGTCAATGCGCGCACTAGGGGGCAAAAATAGCGACTGCTGGTTAGTACCAGACTTGAATCAAATCGCAGCAGAGAAATCTTCTTATCGTATTGGTAATTGAGCTTTAGCAACAAAACAGCAGTGCAAATTAAAGTTACCCTAGGCCCCCCTTCGAAACGAGTTTTTCGCATTCAGAATCTGCAAAACTGGAATTCTCAGTCGGAACTCGATTTTTAGATCAAGATCAATGAAGAGAAACAGTTGTTGATTGTTGCACAACGTAACCACGTCAACATTTTCAATTGTTGGTAGTTTACCGGAGTTGATTCTTCGTTTATTTCTTTCATAAAAATGTTGGAAGTCTCTTTTTATAAGAAATGTGTTTTCAAGAAAACAAGTTTTACAATCAACAGGTTGACTGTTCTATCACTAAGATTTTGAGGATATTAGAATAAAAGCCTATAGATGTTCTTGGCTAATTTATTAATCCTCACTACTTATTCCAACGACTGAGAATCTCTCAGGGAGCGGCCAATAGTAGGGAAAAGGCCAGGATTTAGTGGGTATTTGCTTGCCCGACTAAGAGCCCCCGAGAAGCACTAATCTCTGGAATGAATTACGGAGCTATTTAACTCCAGGAAAATCTCCAAAACATTCCGGATTGCGATAAATTGCCTAGCTGCTGCCCTGCAATTACATAACAAGTATCCTTACCATCGCTCTCGAAATGACTCTGTTCCAGCCGATTTTGTTCAACTGCTGCGCGTAAAGGCGCGAGGAAGACTGGAATACGTGCATCGCCATTTCCTAGTTGAACTATTTTTCACTAAAAAGATTAAATAAAGCGATTGACCCCCGGACACCGGCACGAAACTACAGTCCCAAGTGACAGACGAGCAATGGCCAACCCTGGCAGATTTTAACACTGTGCTACTCACCTGTGACGTAGAAATGTAAACTAAAAGGAACGGCTCTTAGCCTATTTACCTTACAAGATTTCCACAAAAACTATAAACTAATTCGCTTAGATCATAGAGTACATACAAACTACTTAGATCATAGAGTACAGGATACGACATTAGACGATTTAGCTGACCCAAATTTCCTGATGGGTTAGTGCATTCACTTAAGTAGTTGTAATTCCAGTGCAGGCTGAAATTATCTTGTAGGGGAAAGTAGGCGCATATCATATAAAGGCGCGAAAACTTGAAATGATTTATTTTTGAATAAAATTACACTTGATAAACTGAGTGTGCATATTTTTAAATTAAGGATTATTTTATTTGAATTTACACCTTTTAGCCATAGCAAAATAATTTTGTATGAGTTATTTTCCTATGTTTCCAGGGACGACCACGTGGAGGTAGGTGTAAAAAAGAAGCCAGCAATTATGCAAAGAATACTTAGAAACAGAATAAAAACTTTGTTAATTATTATTATAAAAAATAAGAACGATTTGCTGACGTCTGTACGTCCCCGCAGTCATTTAGTCCTTTTAATTTGGGATTATTTTGGAGATATTAAGTTGACATACATATATGTATGCATATAGTATTGTATATTAATTTGAAGCCTTACATTCCTTCGAATATTATTAATCTATTGTAATGCTGTCGCAGCGTAATTTTTTCGGATAATTTTGTTGCAATAAATTGGTACCTGGTGTTTAAATATATTTTCGAAATTAATTTTATCAATGGACTATAATGACTGCTATTCTGCATGTGGTTGTTTTCGGCCGGAAATAGATTTTTATTAATAAAATGTTGCTGGACTTCAATCATTATTTTAAGAAAAGTTTGTTGTCTTAAAATAGTTTCATGCCCTTTTAAAACATGCATTTTAAATCGCAATAAACTTTCCGTTTTTTTGAAAATTTGGACAACACTATCCGAAGGCACTTGTAAATTTCCTCTGCTTTTATATGCTAAAAGAGATATAGGAGAATAAGTCCCTTGTAAAGCTGATAAACATTCTAAGCACTTCAAATTTTTATTTATTTTAAAAACAACAAATCCTGCAATATAAGCCACAACGTGCTGAACATATTCTGATAATATGGCAGGGTATGCTGCATATGAATGCTCGTTTAAAAATTGCTGATCCATTACCCAGTCTTCGCTTATAATTTCGCTAACGTTAATATATATGTACATACATATGTATGTATATTCATTTTAAGAATAACTAAAGTAATTTTAAAATATACTTACAGTTGTTCCTAAGAGGTCATTATTTGAATGATTAGAGTCGTCGGATTTCGGGCAGGTCCAACTCTAATGAAAATATATATATATAATTTATTTTGTAAAATTATTTCATTAACTAACCGTTGATGGTTGTTGATAGGAATAGCAAGATTCTCTGCAATTGCTGCATCCTTGAGAAATTTTCCATTCCTTCAATTTCCGTTGAACAGTTGTTGTTAAAACAATTTTATAATAGTGAATACTCACAAGATACTCACTAGATTAACGGATGGGACTGCATGGGCCCTAAGTCTTGCCTTCCCTCCAAGTTCAATTATATCGGTCTCTTTAAAATGGTCTTCACATACAACGCTCCTGGAAGTCGGTATAAAATATTCTCGGCCAAGAGCTTCCAGCCACATCTTCCTCGCAGTACTTTCTTTAGGAATCCTTCAAGTATGTAATTAACATGTAATTTGATCAGCCAAAATTTAAAGCAAAACAAAGCTGAAACAATTTGTTATAAAAATTATGATAATCTATAACCGTTTCACTTCATTTTTATTAATATTAATGTCCAAACCGTTATGTAAATAATTCATAAAATTCTATAGCCCCTCCAGAAACAGTTTTTAGACTACACAACTGCTTTGAACCCCATTACAGCTGGTAGCCGATGACGTAGTTTGACATTAGGCCCCCCAAATATAAATATCAAAATTTTTTCACGAATTTATCGAATTTGTTCTCTATTTTTTAATGATTGCTTCCACTTTCAGCAAATCACATACAATTACACTAAACGCAGTGATTAGCTTACCTAAAAAAGTGTTTCCCACGCAGATGTGAGGAGTTATTCCTGCATCCTTGGACTGCACACTTCATCGCTAAAAATATATAATTTTATGAGATGCACAATAATATTAGACCACCAATTTCACTTCTGCACTTAATAAACTGCACTTCCAATTAATCACAAATATTCTCTTCTTCAAAACTTCTTCAAAACACACAAAATAATTCGGTTTTACTCGCCGTAAGTTAGAATCACAAGTGACATTTGGCTCCCATTTCTAGTGCCGTTTCGCTCTCTCTAAATGTAGTAAAAAATTTCCCCTTCGTATTTTCGGAAGGAGAAATCTTGTCGCTCACGTACAGGGCTTTTACACGTTATGGCGTATCCTGTACTCTATGATCTAAGTACAAACTATTTCGATTGGATTTTTCTATTGAGATATTTAATTTTTAAACGAAAAAAAAATAAGGTACCTAAGTGAAATGAATTTGTTAAAATCATAAAAATTTGATTACGAAAAATTCCATTCAAAAGGAGTTTTGTAAGATCTTTTCTATTTTACTTCACCCGGAATAAGAGAACATGGGCGAAAATCCGCTCTGGAATTAATTTCAGTATTACTCAAGTAGCTTCCCTGAAAGTCCTAATAAAAACAAATTGGTCAATTAATATTTAATCGCGCTGCCTCGCACTGAAATTTCAATTAAACTTCCTCTAATAAACAAATCCGTAGTCATTTGACAATTCTCCAGAGAGATTTTGTTAGTTTTATTTTTTTAGTGGAAAAACTAAACTAAAACGGAAATGATGGCTAGCTATTGTGCAAGTTTGTATCCGAAATATTTATAACATTTTCTATGTCCAAGAGGGTGTTGCACTACATTGTTGGAAACATTCTAAAGATTCCTTCCATAAATAAAAAATTAACAAATTTTGTACCCACTTTTATTAAAATAAAATGTTTCTTAAAGTCTTTGAAATAGTATTATAAGAAATTTTGAGCTAAATATGTAGTTAAGAAATTACGAAATCTACTTCCTTCGCTGGAGTCTGGCATTCTTAATATACTCTCAACTCTTGGCTGTAAATCTTCATATCGAGGATTTAATTCCATGGGCCAATTTTCATTATAGCCATCATTATTCATTTCAATGATATTGTGCAGAATACAGCATGCAGATATTACAACTGCCATATTTCTGTATTCAATGTCTACTTTCTTACTTAAAACTTTCCAACGGGAAAATAACCGACGGAATGCTTCGTCTACCACATCGTTAACCTTCTGTATAGAATTATTAAAATAAATTTCTTCCTCTGTTACTGGTTTTGAGTATTTCTTGACCAGCCAATTCTGAAGTGGGTAAGTTGAAGTACCTACGACGTAGCACAAGATTTTCTCATTTTCTATAGTTCTCTGCATCTAAAATGAGTAAAATAGTGTTTAGCAAATAATAGCAAGTTGTGTATTCCAATTTACTTTAGGTAGGTCTTCACGGCTTTCTGTGAACAATGACGGATCCCTCGAGTTTATATCGATTTTTCGAAATCTATTAAAATGATACTAATTATAAGTACTAAGAAAAAAGTTTATTAGCAAAATCATTACATGCCGTTATTTCAACTTTCATTTCATTACGCGAATGATCTAAACTAAAACGACTGCACAGTTTTTAATTTACACCTTTCCTGTTTTTTAAACTATACAAACATAATGGGCCTAGTCTTGACTAAGGAAACAAAAGTAATCCGATAATTGCCGTGAAATGATTTAGCGCTTTGATACAACCAAAAATTCTCATCCCTCTCACAAGAATGTACATATATTAATAAATATTGTTTTTATACTGAGCATTGTATGCATTTTAATTTTGTTGACACGTTTCACAGATATTTGAAGGACGATATAGGGTCAAAAGTTGGAGTCCAAAATAATGGCAGATTCTACCTTCAAAATGTGAAAAAAAGTTCATTTCCGCATAACGTTTATGCGTAGGATTTTTTTGATTTTTACCTCTAAGTTGAATCCTATGTAGCCTACTGATAATATTTGAATATAAAATAAGCAAATTTGAATTCTATTATTGCTTAATCAATTCCACGGGCACCTAGTGTAACATCTCAAAAAAAAAATCGACAACATGTAACCAATTTTGCACGCGCACGCAGCTGATTTTGTTTTTTTTAAATGGGTTTTTCTCAAAACATCATTTTCGAAGTTTGTGGGCGTAATTGCTCAAAAACTATTAAAGATTTTGGGCTCAAATTTTTACCAGACATTAAAAACTTTTTTTTCTACTTTTTTGGTAAATTTTTGATATAAATTTTAGTTATAAATGTTTATAGGTCAAATTTCATGCGAAAAATCGATAATTTTTTTCAAACTTACTACGAATTATGAATGTTATTAACAATTTCTTTTTCGAATGGATATTCCAGGTTCACTCTAAAGAGGCTGTAATTACTCCCACAAATTGGACATCACAACTGCAATGCACTGATAGAAATGCTTACCACGCCGCCATAAGAACTTTAAAAGATGTTCTATAAGGCCTACTTCATTAAAATATCATAAAAATATAGTTACTCTAAAAATAAAGTTTTTGAAATAAGTTTTTTTGGGGGCTGTTACACTAGGTAACCTTAATATCGGTAAAACTATCGAGAAAAATAAAAATTTACAAGAAATGTAAAAATGTCATTCCACGGCTTGTAATAGATTTTGCCTTGTTACTGTTTATACTTACATGTGTTTGTTATCAACCATTCCTTGCAGGACAATTGAAGGCCAGCCACTAGCATTAATGAAGGTGTCTAAACCGTCGGAGGGAGGATTAATTGGGATATGGGTTATCCCGATGCTACCTGTGACTAATGGCAGGTTGCTAAGATTTTCGTACTCTTCGGCTATCTCAGAAACTTCTTGCATTGCTGGTGATGTTATCAGATCATCGCTTAATTTGTGTACAATCGCTTCACAAAACATCCTTACAAATTTGCAAACTGTGCTCCTGGCGACGCCAAACATTGTGGATACGACTCTATACTCCGCTCCTGAAGCTAATTTAAATAAAGACATCGCGACTCGATTTTCTAATGGAATGGGATTCCTAAACGTTGAGCATTTCGGGTTCAATTCATCTTTGAGTTTATTACAAATCCATTTAAATGTCTCTGGGCTTACACGAAATGTTTCCAGCCACTGCTCCTTGGAGAAATCCTCCATGACGCTATCATTCCAAAATCCAGTATTACGAGCTTCCCGCCAAATTCGCTTTTTTACAGGCCTCGGAATTTGTAGCAGAAATTTATTTTGGATATCGAAAATTTTGTGTATATACTGCATCCGCAATTGAGCCTGTCGCCTCCGAATCCTCACCCGACACCTTCTGCGATTATATATCATTATTTTCTGGAATGCTATCGTTCTTTCAGCCAAAATTGCTATGATTTTCTGCCAAACTTCAATTATTCTCTCATTCGACATGATACTTTATTTTGACTTTACAATAAAATGACAGAATTTTTACACTTTTTATTATACGTCAGTGCTAAAAAACCGCACACCAAATTTTTTAAGAGACACAAATAAAAACAAATCTTCTCATGCACAAACCATTAAGGAACAAACGAAAACGGAGAGAGGTTATAAAAACCCTGGTGTTACCCGATTTCGCTGTGTTGATCGAGTTCTTTAATGTGCCGGAATCAAAATGTTCAACCGAGTTTTGAATAATTAAGGATTTGTAGTGAATGCTATTTCCTATTATGCACGAAAAATGTTTAATTATTTTTATTATTAAAGGTAATTTAAAGTATGAAGTGCGCCGTGTCCTACTATAAAAACAATCGGTGATATGCCGGTGGAAAACCATTTTGCAGGGAAGTTATAGTATTATTTAACATTTTATAAGTGTTCTTAAAGGAATGCCGATAAATATACTTGTTAACATGAATTAAATAAACGGAAACATTAAGTTCTAAGTTATGTGTTCCACTTTGTTTAGGTTTCAAAATCTCCCATTTTTGGTCTTCTTAGCTTATTTTTTAGTGGTGGTACATTTTCAGAAAGAATGGATAGGGGCACCGAGAAAGTTTGGCAAGAAAACAATAATATAATATAATTTCTATTTTCATATTTTCCGAACCAAATTCTCTACATTCATGTTGTGAAAAATGCTTGAAGTGTTTCTGGATACGTCTCTCCGTTTTCGTTTGTTCCTCCAATCCAAAGTACTAAAAGACTAAAATCCTTTTCTTCTGCGGCCGGTTCGCTGCCGTTTTGCTTATATAGAAGAAGACTCGTCGAGATTGTTTACAAATTTTGGATTTGGCCGTGGCTCTTAACCTCTTCCGATGTTTTTTCATTGAAAATGGTTATAGTTATTGAGGAAAAAATGTCTGAATGCAGAAAAGAAATTGCGCAAGGTATTTAACATTTTAAATTTATTATCTATAATATTTTCAATCTCTTTTTTATGTAGGCGTTGATGCAACTTCGACCGGTGTTTCCAAAGTTGAAGAAACAGTACAAGAAAATATGGAAGTAAACGATACTCTAATTGAACTTAGCGACAGCAGCATAAATAATAATAGCACTATAAAATGTCAGAATGTCGAACAGAATGATTTAAACGTAGAGGCACAGGGAACAGAAATTGTACAAGAATTCGTACCTGTGAGGCAGGTGTACAATTTTGAGAGGGGCACCGCGTTGGAGCTATCGCGGAGGATTTGGTCCAGTTCTATGCAAAAGCAACAGTACTTGAGGGGCTGTCTGTGGTCGCCCGATGGAACTTGCCTGCTAACGGCTGTAAATTGTGATGGTAAGTCTTTTATTTAGTGCACTATTCTTTGGGTTAAAAAAACATCAAATAAAAAGAATTATAGAAGGCCAAAATCCCAAACTAACCGGAGGTTCAAGTCAATCAATCCATAAGAAATTGCAGGACACTCACATAAATACTTGCTAGATACTGTGTAGGGTCACGATCAAACAATACTGGTCAACAAATTTAATTTTTAGAGCCTTGTGTTTTGTTATATACACGTAATTCTGTTTTTACACGGTAGATACGTTCCAGGAAAAACCGTGTAAAAGAAGACATGAAATATGTACATAGAAAAAAAGGGGATTAGTTCCATATCCTTAAACCCTTTAAAAAATAGATAAAATAAAATCATTCATACAAAAAACTATTAAGAGAGTCTTTATAAAAGCCAAATTAAATTTTTATGTGCATTCATGCACACTTTATTTCATAGAAACAAAAGGGAATTCAATTCTTAAAGTAAAAGCTAACATAAATATAAAATTATCGCAAGTTCAGAAACTGAAAACTTATATGTATGTACAAGAAAACAAAATAAAAAAACAAAAAATAAAAATAAACAAAAGGCACATAATAACAGTTAATAAAAACATATTTTTCTTTAAAATTTAAATCTTGCTAAATCGAATAAAATCGTGTAAAAACGGAATCAAATTTGTTTTTCTAGACCGTGTTAAATCAAAACCGTATAAAAAAAGGTTATGTAAAAACAGAATTGGGTGTATTTGTATTAACTTAAGAATGGTACCACCTGAATTTTGTAGACTTAAGATCTTAATCTTTGTACTTATCGGAATAAAATTATTATTATTATTATTATTGTGTCGTAGGGTTAACAACTTAGAACATGGACGTAAGCAAATACTTAAACATGTAAAATTACTGTGTGCTTACCATTTTTTGAAGGTGCCCTAAAGAGAGAGAGAACATTTGAGATTTGAGCAAGCGAAATAAAATGAGGAAAAGCCGTAGGAGCATCTCTGAATATTGTTGAATGGTTTACTTTGATTAATTACAGGGTTGTTTTGCTCATAGACGGTGTTAATTAGAAATTTTAGTGCAGTCCGTGCATTAAGCATTTTAATGTTATTCAGATATTACATTAATTACTAGTGTAATCCTGAACGAATTAGGAGAAATCTGATTCATAAAAGTAACATGTAACATTACTAACGCAATATGTAATAGGTCGCTTATCAAATTGGCGGATACTTGATTCAGTAGGTTTTTACAGATCTGAAGCCAACACCATTTTTTGGCACGTTTTTAATATGTTTAAAACGTTGTATATGTAAATGCATCACATTTGAATGTTTACCCAATTTTGTTAAAACCAACTACATTAAGTTCTTATTTTAAGAATTCATTTCTGAATTTGTAAAATTTCTCGGAGAAAATCAAGACCACCCTGTACTTTTCGCCAGTTAGAAATACACTTAACGATTGATGAACCAGAAGTTTTTAAAAATGCACAATGAAAAAATATAAGCAAACTCCTATATGGTCGTTGTGTGCTTTACATGTTAAATAAAATGCTGCCCCTTATACCTTAAACTGTATACTGTAAAACGTACTGCAGATGAAAATTTTGTGTTGCCTATTTTTTTCTCTTTAAGAAATGGTAAGCAGTAATTCTTTGCTGCTTTCCCTAAAGGGAAATTTGTTTGAAGTTTTATAGGAATTGCATTTGTTAGAACTTATAGGTCTTTAAACAAACAATCAAAAAAAATTTGATCACAATCGAGTCACGCAAATCTAATTTTTAAAATCGAATCTTAGGTACTGAAATAACGATATTCAGAATAGGAGTCTTTATCAGATATGGGTCGTTAATTGTGAAAGTGGTCAAGTCCACAATGTCATAAGGTCGATTTTATTTCATATAGAAAAACCTATCTTGACACTTTGTACTTCGACCACTTTCAAAATAAACGGCTAATATATTAATG
The DNA here is from genome assembly GCA_933228815.1 of Machimus atricapillus. Classification (NCBI taxonomy): domain Eukaryota; kingdom Metazoa; phylum Arthropoda; class Insecta; order Diptera; family Asilidae; genus Machimus; species Machimus atricapillus. The sequence goes on along the minus strand of OW121787.1, from coordinate 25,344,568 downwards.
ATAACACAGGTCAACAGCAAATTTGAGTCCGAACAAATAGCGGATCATTTCTATATGATTTTTTCCGTAGATTACAAATTCGAAAATAAAAACACTAAATTTTCTTCCGTTTTCAGTAAAAAGAGGATTAAAAAGTGCAAAACACCGTATGTTTACCATTTATAAAAAAAATATTAAAAAATAACGAATTGTGGAGCTAGTAACATAACTTAAATAAAAGCTTCAATCTTAAACTATTATAAAAAAAAACACAAAAGACTTTAAAACATTTCGAAGTTATCCATGAATTCGACTTTTTTTTCAATAAACTGATTATTTCATACAATAGCCAAAATGTTTAAAGTTGAGATATTGAGATAAATGGCATTTGATATTCCTAGACTAGACTTACGCTTTCATTTAAGTAAAATTTTAAACTTCTGTGAAGGACCTTTATTTTTTACTGATTCAGAACTGGTCAAACTACGGTTTTCAAAATTTGTATTATTGCTACTAACATTACAAAAGCAAAGTTAAAGGAGGTTGTGGGTATTTTTGCATTATTTTGATACATGACAAATAAGAAAATTATTAAATAAACCGAGACTCTAAAAAAAAATTTTTTCTTGTTGACCGCTGTAATTGATAACTGAACTGCTTAGGACCAATAATTGGGTTGTTTTAATTAATTATCTAAAAATACTAACTAAATTCTTGCAGGGATGCATATTTTTGAATTGCCTTCTGATCTTTATAAGAATGAACCAATAAGTGCCGAAAGAATTCCGGATGATCTAAAACCAGCGGTCCACGTTAAAGAAGGAGGAACTGTGTATGACTACTGTTGGTATCCCCACATGAATAGTGGCTTACCGGAGACTTGCTGGTTTGTATAATCTTTTCAGTTATGCACTATAATTTATTCATTATCTAAAACACGCCAGCTGGATAGCCACAAGACAACATGAACCAATTCATATGTGGGACGCCTTTAATGGAGAACTGAGGTGTTCCTATAAAGGATATGATGCCGTTGACGAAGTCGAAGCGGCAATTTCAGTTGCCTTTTCAATTGATGGTGAAAAAATTATTGGTGGTTACAAGAAAAATCTAAAAGTATTCAATACAGATGTGTAAGTATACTGCTATCTACGTAAGAGCAAAGAAAAATACTTAATTTTAATTTTAGCCCTGGTAGAGATTACACAGAAATTACTACAAAGCAACCGATTTCCTGCTTTGCAATAGATGATTCCTTTAAGGATACTGTTGCTGCAGGGTCTTGGAATTGTTCCATTAATTTATATGACTTACGGATACCAAAATTGGGATCTTTAGCCACATTCACTGAACATGTTGGGGGTATCACGTTCTTGAAATTTGCAAGAAATGGTCAAGTTTTATTCAGCGGAGCCCGAAAAGATAACAATTTATTTGAATGGGATATGAGAAATTTTTCTAAGCCTATCAGAGTGTTAACAAGAAATGTTAACACCAATCAGAGGATTTATTTTGATGTTAGTTTTGGTGATAGATTTTTAGTCAGCGGTGATACAAATGGCGATGTACATGTGTGGGATACTGAAGAAAATTATAAAGAAATGCAGGTAAGTTGTTTGTTATTTATGTAGATAGTAATCGAAATTTATTTATATATTTATTTTTAGTTCAAAGTGCATTATGACTGCTGTAATGGCGTCAGTTTTCATCACTCATATCCCATTCTAGCCACAACTTCTGGTCAATACCATTTTGTTACTGATGATGAGACTAATCAGCAGATTGTAAAGCAATATGAAAACTCGTTAATTATGTGGTGGTTTGGAGACATGCTTCTATAATAAATAATTAAATATTATTTTCATTGAAATGGCGTTTTCATCGGGAAACTTTATAACCTTGGGAACGTTTATTTTCACCAAGGATTAGATATAATTAAATGGGTTAAAATTTAAGTGTGCTTTACTCGGAACATTAAAATATAATAAATATAGTTCTTAAAGAAGAATACACCTAGGCCATTAATCAATAAATGAGCACATTTGAGGACTTTCCTTTCAAAGGTGCCTAGTTAAATACATGGCTATTTTTTTCAGAAATGGTTAAAATATAGTTTAGTTACTTCATTTTTGTTGTGTTTTAATATCTAGTTGTCGCAAATGAAGTATGTAAAATAAATAGACAATTTTGTTATGGATCAATTTGTAAACATCCATTAATTAAAATTTATAACTAACAAGTCATCAAATTTGTTCGAAGGATGTTTCGTTTTGATGTGGATCTTTTAGTCCTAATTTTTTTCGTATACCTACATAGTTTTGATATGAAATAAAAATTTTATGACCACATGATTAGGCAACCACTTTTGTGTTACTCGAGCAATTTCGGTAAGCATGAAACATTCTGCAGGGGAGTAAATGTTACCGAGCATCTAACATTGAAAAATTTAACTAAATTATTAATTCGCACCTTTGGTCATTAGAAAATCAAACTTTTCTATTTATATTTGCTATTCTAATGTTTCCAGGAGCGACCACGTGGAGGTAGATGCAGGAGATCTGTGGGCACAGTTAAAATTCAGTTTATAAAATCTATCCTGCTGGCGTAAGTGGCCAGATTTAAGGAAAGCAATGTTATTAATTAATTAATGGTAGTACAAAAATAGCCTCAGTAAAGGCAAATATATTAAATGCTAAAAGAAACTAGATTTTGATCACCACAAAAGAATTAAAATTCTATAGACGGACGAAACGCTGAAGATTTAGAATAGTTTTGATATTCGAAATCAGCGATCTTGACAATCGAAATCTGGCCAATTTGGTCAACACTTGGCTTAATCTGGACTAAGCTTGGCTCAAATCTACATGCATGTACTTTGACCGAATTTAGATATAAGTTTGAAATAAAATTTCAGGACGTAGAAAACATGTGCAAAATTAGTTCACTTATTATTTTAAATTAAAAAATTAGTGAATTGAAAAGATTCGTTTATCAATAACATGAATCAAAAGTTAGTACCAATTAGGTATATAGTAATGGAAGATTAATTGAGAGAAAATGAAAGAATCTATTAATTTCATCGTTCGTTTTCCGCTACTGTTATTAAAGGTATGAAAAAAAGATGAACACTCATATTAAAATTTCAATAAAGCAATGCGGCGTGTATAATATATGTAAATTAAAATGTAATTACGAGTAGTCGTGCAAAATTGTTAATAAAGTTGATCGCTCTTTTAAATTTTTATTTGGAAACAGAGCAAAAATAGCAGTTACAATGATTAGATTCTGGATTTTGTTTTGCCTACAACTAGCGGTTCTGATTTATGTTGTTCGAAGTAATGTATGGAAATTTACAACTTTTGATATGTAAATCTTCATATCTTTACTTTTAGGGAATGTATAATCTATTGAAGCCTGTGAAAATCAATTGTTTTTCAAATAAAAATCGTGCTAATGTAACTTGTGGAATAAAAGCTGTGAAGCGGAATGAGTATCATGTTAATGCTCAAGTAGATTTGCACCAACCGTTGAGGAATTTCAGTGTGAGTTTCTTTCTTAATCGTACAATAAGAATTTTAAATATGTGTTTCCTAAGATCCGCGTGGAAACCTTTAGAATGTACAACGGCTATCGACCTTTTATTCTGAACTATACAGAGTGCTTTTGTGATTTTATGGCTGGAAGGAGGCACAATCTGTTACTAGCACTTGTAAAAAAAGACTATTCTCGCTACACTAATCTAAACCATACATGCCCTTATACGGTAAATCGTACGACAAATTTTGAATTTCTGAACAAAATTAAAATATTCACAGGGAAGTATCATTGTGCGTGGATTGCGTTATACGCCCGGCCCAGAGTCTTTTGTTATACCACAAGGAAAGTACAGGGTGCGTGTGACTGTTTTTGATGATACTACAGTTGATTCACACGTTGTTACAGGGGACCTTTACGTCGAAGTGATGGAGGTGAAAAAAAGAGGATTAAAAGGAACTCTGTAAAAAATTACATATATGTATGTTTGACGAGAATTTTATAAATACATACATACATACTTTTTGAAAATCGATTAAAAAAAGTACACCTAATTCTGTTTTTACACGGTTTTGATTTAACACGGTCTAGAAAAAAATTTGATTCCGTTTTTACACGATTTTATTCGCTTTAGCACGATTTAAATTTTAAAGAAAAATACGTATGCATATGTACATCTTTAAGAATTGTTGTTTTTATGAAATAAACTGTAAATGAATGCCCATAAAAATTTAATTTGGCGTTTATAAAGACTCTCTTAATAGTTTTTTGTATGAATCATTTTTTATTATTGTAGAAAAAATTAGTTACTGCAAAAAGAAAAAAAATATTTGCAAAGATTGTAACTGTATTTCGATATTCATATTTATTGCATCTTTTAAAAAACATTCACTAAAATAATCTATCACAATTCAACAAAAAGGAAAGTAAAAAGGTAATATTGTCATATTGGAAACAAAGAACAGAAATGCTTTAAACTTACTTAACCTCTGGGTAAGTTGGTAGTTTGACTGTCTCTATTTTATCGTTCACTTTAAAGGATGGGAATAGACCGATTTGATTTGTACGCGTATTTTTACCTTTTGAGAAACCATCCCAATGATTGCCAGCTATTCCAACTAAATCACCGGGTTTCATTTGGATTTCGTCCTGGTTTCGTGCTTTGTGCCCTAGTACTGCTTCTCGATTGTGGGCATTTTGCCCACCGTAGTAATAAATATCATCTAGTGACTTAAAACGATTTGAGGCATCAGGGTATAATGTCTGCATGATTTCATAGGCCACTCGACAGACCTGAGAACTAAACGTGCACACTAAATAGTCGCACAGGGAGAGCATGTGAATATCCAAGACGATTCCATTTAAAGATGAATCTGTATATCTCGTAGATACTGCAGCCATTCGGGCGACATCTGGATCACCAATTATTTCATAAGAGGGATACTTTCTCCTAGCTTCATCGATGACCCGGGGATCATCGGACGCTAAGAAAACCCGGCGAGTAATACTGGTACCATTCATTTCCTGTTGTAAATAGTAATCTTCCACGTGCGTCATATATTCTTCTATACCATGAAAGGCTGCCTCAGTTCCTACTTTGTCTGTGCGTCTTACATGAACACTGAAAACAAGGTTGTTATTTGGGAAATCGACCTGGTAGTTATATTTAACTTACCCAACAATTGGCTTCTTAAATTTTAATTTATCCATTCCCATGTCGATTACTTCTTGCGTCGAGCGACGGGGCTTAAGTAAATATTTAAGGAATTGTCCTACCCACCAAACAATTGGATCACCATGCAATCTCATCATGCGTGGTGCTAGGTCTTCGGGAATTGCCAGGGGTATGTAGGGAGGACGTGGAATGAGCGAGTCAATTATTGGTAAAATTAGAACTTGAGTATCGTGTTGCCCAGGCCAACTGTTCGCACGAGCTGCATCGACTTCAGTACAACTATCAGAAACTGGCTGGAATACTTCCTCCCAACCAGCTTTTCGGTATCTCCACCCTTTTGATTTTAATATTAAGGTCCTTTCGGTTGCATATGCTACTATAAAACAATAAACTACGTGATGTAATTGGCACCCATAACCGCAACCCTGTAAAAAAATATAAGAATAACACAATTATGATATTTGTTGACTAGTTTTGAATAAAAAATAACAGTCGAAAACAATTCGGCTCACGTATTGCACAAACAACAAAAAAATAGCCGATATTTGGTGGAACATTTGTGGTTCACTTTAGTTGGCTGTGGATTTAGTTGAGACTATTAGATTTATAACGACAATAGAAACAATCGTAAAACTAAAAGAAGACATTGACCACTCGCATTTTGGTTTCTGATGCGGTTTCGGAACGAAAGAAGCTCTGTTTTGCGTGAAAACATTAATGCAAAGAAAAAGAGAAATAAATCAGGATATATTCATGTGATTTATAGATTTTGGAGGAGGAGGAGGAGCAAAAATATCGATAACTGCAACTGCAGAATAATAGAAAATTATGGCACCAAAGTGCAATCATAATAGTAGACGATGAATACTCAGAGGTGTAACTAAGGGTCTAACGTTTCTTTTTAGTAGATATAAAACAAGGCTGCCTGCTCTCGCCGTTGATGTTCAATGTTGTACACCGAATATGTTTTCAAAAAAGGCCTAACAAAAGATCAAGGAATAAAAGTTACAATAAATAATGTAAAATATGCCGATGACTTCGTAATCATTACAGAGTTTAGGAAAATTCATCAAAAAAGAAAAAACTGTATTAACAACGAATATGGATCAAATATCTAGGTATTACTCTTAAATGCAATGCCAACCCCGTACCAGAAAGTAGGAGTAGTGTTTAAACATGGACACTAGAGAAAGTGGTATTAAATAAACTGGAAGGCTTTGATATGTGGACACACCGAAAAATAATGAAAATTCCATGGATAGAAAGATTAACCAACAAAGAAGTGCTAGAAAATCTTGGAAAAAAGAGAGAACTCTTATATAATATCAAACGTCGTAAGTTGATGTACCTTGGCCATATATGTACTTATGTATGTATGTACACATACTAAACAACGGCAGATAAAGGACGATATCGCTTGATAATTTAAAAGATTAATTTGACGTGGACATGGCGGAGATATTCAAATCGGTCAGCTGTGACCATAAATCACATACGATAATTTCTAACGTTCGGAATGAATAGCAACCCTAAGAAGAACTTTATAACAATCTTGACATTACGAAACACTGCAATTTTGTATTTTTCGATTATTAACCCTCAGCGGACTCTTTGGGTTCGGGATACCCAACGTAAAATTGAATGGGTTTGGCTTTTATAAATTGTAGAGTGGAAAATTTTATAATGGGGAAAAAATTTAGCCCATATTATCCATCGATTCAAATTAAATTAATTTCAAGCGATTCTTGTAGAAAAGTAGCAAGGAAACTCAAGGAAAACCACAAACACCAAAAACTCGCTTCTGATGATAAACTTAATTCTTTCAGAATGCATTTGATAAGAAGGGTTTATTAATTGGAATTAACGTTTTACATGAAAATAACTCCAAGATGCTTTGCTGAGTTGTCGAGATTATTCATTTCAATTCATTACATAGCGAGATCTGGTTACGATCATATAATTAAATGAAACATGATTTAAAAAATACCACGCAAGAAAAATTGTTAAGACAATCATTAAACAGCGAGAAGTTCATACTCACTGTCATTGCTACGAAATAATTTCACATCGTAAGCATAAATTACAATTTCGGAGTTGGTAAATATAACAAATCTACTTGTTTGGATGTTTACATTTCTGATAAAATAATTTACTATATTTACATTTTTTACAGCACAAACAAAGGTCACGTGTCGTCCTGTAATTTGTGGTGTTAATGACTCGTAATCAGTACCTAATCGGGAAGCGTTTCATTTAATATTTAACTGAAACTATCACGAAAATAATATAAATTGCGGAGATATCGAAGTTGAAAAAATGCTACCGTAATTTATCTAACAGAACATGTACAAGAAACGCCTCTTTCGTGATAACAAATTATACTGGCACCTCGAATTCCTATCTAACAGGCAATAATTTTAGTTTTGTGACAGAATTCTGAGCATTTTTTTTTTATATTTAGTGCTGTTAGTAACGTGAGTTCTATTTTATTTATAATATTTTTATATTATTATTATATTCAGATAATCGCAAATAAGAAACAATTTCTTAGTAATAGCGCGGAGATGCAATCAGAGAACAAATATTAGGTCATGCACATAATTATTAGATAAGATATACTATATGTGAGTTGTAAAGAAGATGAATAGGAGTAAATATACCCCATAATTCCAAATAACTGACATCAGAAAATTTCTGCAGGTTTAACTACTGACCCAATTAAACCTCCAAGAAATTGCCTGCATTTTAAATTTCAGAAATGTAGCAAATTAGGAATTGTGATGAATGCGTCCAGGTAGTTAAGCAATAAATTGTTGTCTCGCATTTGTTTATCCAGTGCTTACTTGCTAACGTAAACATCAAACTAAACAACCTATTTAAATCAGAGAATGTCGAGGTACTTTAAGATTAAGTATCTTACTTTACTGGCTGAATTATTGCACATTACAAACTAAGTTTATAGGTATTAAAACGGGAATTTGCCGGCATACGGAGTTTTTATTAACAACATCATTAACGAGTTACGAATAAATTCCTCATTACTAACTTGGAAAAATTCTAATTACAGACATAGACAGTTTATTTGTTGCCTTAAAATGTTTTGTAGTTGAAAAATCACTGTACCTGCGGATAAAGGGTTACATATTGATTGGATTATAAAGCATCCAATAGTTATCGAACAGATGCAGTCATATCACCGGTTGGTTCCCATTCATATGTTTTTATTCAATAAAATTTTGCATAAATATGCGAAATTATGATCAAAAATATTATCTACCTAAATAAATCAATTTTTTTCCTTTTATATACATACAACAAAAACTACTCTGCGGAAATGCATTTCCAATTTTACATCTTTTACGATGCCTTTTGAGACGAGAGAAAAAGCTCGACATTTTTACGATTGTATATTTAAATCTTTATTTATAATTATATCTTCAAAGTGTGCTTGTAGTAAATAAAGTTGTATAGCTAGTTTAGTCTTGTTTAAAACACGCATGGAAAACTTTTTTATTTAACCTTCAAAGTTGTGAATTATTAATTTTTACTTTATAGAACACTTTGCATAAATTGAACGGATTAATGATTGAAGAATGGAAAACGAGTAAATTTTTTCTTTACTATTCTTTGATCCAAAAGCTCTCCTACACTACACTATTTTGAAATTTGCGAGCCAACGTTATAAAATATATTTGCGCTTAATTTAGATTAAACGGGCGGGCAGGCCTTCATTTGTTTACTTAAATGCCACAGGTGAGGAGTAAAAAAAAGATAAAAAGAAACGCATAATCTAACTCATTTACGTTTTGCTGAATTGAATTTTTCTTGAAAGCGATCATGAGACATATCCAAAGAAGCAATAAGAGAAGATTTATTAGATTAGTTATGAGAAGTGGATATCTTACCTTATTCAGTTTACAGACTAATTTTCTAGCGTTTTTACAATCTTTTGGATTTTGCAAGTAGTGCAGACGTCTTTGTACTAAATCGCTGAGTTCCTTGGCCTCGTCCTGTCGCCACTTTTCGTAGCCATCGACAGTCCGCATCCGATCCATATCGTACAACAGCGACCGTTTGTGCTCAGACCCAAGCATAAGGATGTTGTTAATTTGGTCTGAAATCTCTGGAATTTCTGGTGCCACTTGCTTCTTAATTTTATTTAGCTCGGAACTAAAGTAGTTCCATAATTCCTGCGTATTCAGGCGGATTCTCCGTCGCAGTCTTTCGTACTCTATACTGGGCTCGGGAAGGCCATGGGATTGTTGCATTCTACTTTCCAAACTTTGAATAAATTTTTGTGCAGATAGATGATTTGGCTGATCACTGCAAATATGTTAATTCAATTTATCAAAAAGTTGTTATTAAATAATTAGTAGAACAATGATATTGTTTAGAATTATTGAGCTATATAATGTATTAAGTCCAATATTAAGTTATTATCAGAAAACCTTAAACACCACTCAGGACGGACGCTATTCGTTTATTTGGCCTCATAATAGCCGAAACTTGAAATCAAATCAAATTATCCATTTTAAGGAATTCATAAATTTTGTTAAAATCAATTAGAAAGTATTTCAATTTCCACTTAATAAATCAGTTATAAAATTTAAATAACAAAGCGATTATAGCGATAATATGTATTTGAGAAATCCAAACAGACTCTGATAAGTAAAACCAACAAATGTCCCAATCAGATTCATCATACTTTTAAACATATGCATATTTTGAACGACTGTGAATTCTGGTGCAATAAAGAATCGGAATGATTATATTAATTTGTTTATATTATGGTATTAACTGCAATCTAGATTATTTTTACAATTACGAAACAAGGGGTTAAAAATAAAAAGCGACAATTTTGCTTTCACATAACTATTTAATTAATCTACTAACGAACTTTGCAATGATAGAATAGAAATGTTTCAATTGTTCGGTTTCTTTTGGAAGTTTAAACCCCCCAAAAAAAGCCTTCAATTTTTATGTTGTTTAATATTGGATTTTAAATCAATGCATGTGTGCAGATCGTGGAGTTCGAAAAAGCTGTGGATTTATAATAATTCCATAAATGACTGATAATACAGAAGTTAAATATTTTATGGAAAAAATTACTTTGAAAATAGTGTATGATCCCGATTTTGATTCATTGTCTAGTTAATTATGAATAAATTTTGAAATATGTTCGACGACTATTGAGCATTCAAGATTTACAAATTAATGACGCAAATAAAATCGTTGAAGGATCAAGTTATTTTCATGTTTTTTTGCTTTATTTTTTACTTTCCTTGCGATAAATGATCAATAATTTGAGAAAGTGCTTCTCATATTACTAAATATGTGGAAATTAAAGAAATTAATTTATATTTATTGGAAAGTTTTGTAGAAATTCGATTGATTATGAATCAATATTAGATTTTGTAAGTATTTTTAGATAACATACATACATAGAAGTATAAAGTATTATGGAGAAAACAAGACAAATGTCTTACAACATTTTCCCTTGATAAAACTGCTACTATTAAATTTTGAAACCAAGTAAGCGTACGAAATATTAGCAGTACATTATCAACGTGAAATTAAATATGCCTTGGTTTATGTAATTGCTATTTTAAAATTATGCACAGAATATTATAATTTCCTAGGAAATTAACACACGTCACACTTCGATCAATTAAATCATTTAATTTGTTCATTTATTTATTGCCAGGTGTGTAAGTGTATCTATCACCTGATATTACAAAACTGTGTGATTAATTATAGGTTATTTTAAAATACTTAGATAATAGTCATTTTAATAGAAACAAGTCGAAGAAAACGCTTAAATAATTTTTAGTTTAACGAACTAAACTATACCTTAAGTAAATATCACCCCATCGGAAAATGCTTTTATCTGGTCCAAAATTATATTACGGTCCGTAGAACCCATTTACCTAAATTTTAGAAAAAATATTATGTAAAGAAACAAACATTTGAATTGATAAACGAATGTGACCAAAAGTTTGAAATCACAAAGAAATATTCAAAAAACATTCACAATATGACAATAAAAGTTTTAAATTATGGGATTTTTGTGGAAATTAACAAAATTATATTTTTGCATAGGTATGTCAGAGCATTATTGAGAAATAGCTAAAAAAATTTTATCGTTTTTTGGTAAATTGAAACCCAGTAAGAAGTTAATAAGAAAAAACTAATCTTTTCCTAAGAATTCAAATAAGAACTTAGAATGTGGTCATAATAATAAACAAATAGTCTTGTTTATTACATTTTGTTTCTTAATTATTTTCTTTGCAAGATAATGGGACGTGTTGTGAGTGTTGCCTTTCAGTTGATTCAATAGTAAGACACTAACGTAAATAACACTTAAACCTTGAAAATGTGTCTTGACTCGTGAATTCAACTGGAATATGACACCCAAAATAGGGTAAAAAGTATCGAAGCGCCTAAGAGTGCTTAACATACAAATAAAACTTTGTTATCTTAAAATGAGAATGTAAACAAATTTAAAAAGCGACGAACATGTGCAACTTTTTATTTAAAAAGCTTTCCACCCAAAAAAAAATATGATTTTTAGGTTCGTTTTTTGGTTTTTTTCATTTTTCCTTAATTATTATTCAATTATTTTGTTATTTATTAATTTTACCATGTTTTTTGAGAATCTTAATGGTCCCTGATTAAGGTCTCCCCTACTGTAGCTTGGGGCTCTAAATCTTTGTGTAATTTCATGCAAGGTTTAGTTTTAATTAGAGGACGAAAGGTTTAATCAAAACGAGATTTTTAGTTGCATATTTGGATAGTGAGGTTTATTTTTACACATTTACGACTTTCTTAATTTGGTTCAAATTAACATAGGATTTTAAACAAATATTTACTTTACACCTATTTTTGTTCATCTTCCTCTCCGTCTTAAAGCGGGAAGAATTTCGTCTGGAGCGATATCTACTATGTATTTTTTAAATGAATCCCTAACACCAATAATCATTGCTCTGCTAATTATTGACAAAGGTATAAGGATTTTTATCCCTTCAGCCTATAAAGGATATAAAATCCAATAGTATAATTTTGCGTCTTACCTTAAAAAGTCGTCGATTAGTTGCCTCAGTTCTTCATTCTTCTGCTTCGAGTGTTCGAGCATTTCAAGTGCTTGATTTATCCTTCGTACAGTGTTATCCTGTTCCGAAGCTGGAGGGACGTTTAGTTTTGATGCAAAAATATAAACCAAGAAACCCCATAGCAGCACAAATATTATAAGGGCTCTGATCCATGTGCTCAACCCGAGAAATTGTCTCACTAAAGACATTTGAGAAAACTACACGCGGCGCGACTTGGCAAATCACACGTAATCACATTAGGTTCGACGAAAATTATTTCATAGAAATTTTGTACAAACATTAATAATTCAACGCATCCAATTTAAGAGCCCCGACCGCAATCATGTTACTGGAGGAGCGCCCGAGTCGTCGTCACTCGTTGGGAGGTTCTTCCCAGCGGAGCAAAAGCTGCACTAGTTCTCGTCGTTCTGGTGTAAAAACAAAGCGGATTGCATCGAGGGTACCTGCAGCAGACGACACGGCAAAATTTTTCTTCTCGGAGCAATGCTACTTTAAATTGTCGTGTTTTCCTCCCGGCCGCTAACATTTATAAAACCGAAAACGAAAATACCACCCCCAGACTGATTTCATCGAACGAAATTGAGAAATTGTCACTCTTGCGTCAGGATGACAGCCAGTGCTGGCAACAAATGTGTCTGAGTAAATACTGCTCCTACGGATTCCGTCTGTCCGATGGAGAGGTGTGGACTGGCGAGCTTTTTTTATGATTTTAATTTAAGACAATTAATCGGACCGTGCAATTAGGCGGCAATATTCTGATTTCTGATTCAAGCGACAATCGAGTCGGAAGTGCTCCGTCTACGCTACGCGGCCTTCGGGTGTTCAATTAAAAAAAAAAAGAAAAAAAAGTGGCGCGCCAGTGCTGCAACGTGTAAACAACTGCGACAGGTTCATTTTCATCCAGTCGACCGGCGGGGAAAGTTTACTTCGTTCCAGAACCAAATTCACTTCCAAGATCTTTGCCCCCCAACTCCAAGATGATCGACGCGAGTTCGCCGCAAATCCAATCGGAATCTTTTCAAGCTTCGATGGTTCCGATCAAAACTAATTTCGTTCGAAAACCACTTCCGGCGGGTTTTTGCTTCTCACTTTTCGCTTGGGTGCCACGAAGCTTTTATTTTTATTGTCGTTTTTTTTCGTTTTCCCGAATCATGCCCTCAAAATTATTATAAAATTTTGAAACGCCCCCTAATTTTCCATTATGCGCCGTAATAACTTCAGGAAGTGAGCAATGGAGGTGATGGAAAACAATTTTTAACGATTACCCACTTCCCGGGCTGCCGTGGCGTCATGAGGCTCTGATTTCAAGATAAGAATGGACCTAATTAACTCGGTAAGTCAAGCCATTACTTGTTTCAAAATTGAGAATCGAAAAAAGTATTGGAAATCGGAAATTGCAGAGGAAAGTGGGCCACGGTGGAATATTTATTTAGTTTTTGAGCCATAAAATTTAATAGAAGAGAAGAGAAAAAATATACGAGTGGTTTAGGTGCGACCCGTAAAGTCCGCACGACTAACTTCCCAGAGAACTCATTTTCAATTGTTTATAATAAATCAAACTGTTATCAACAATATCCATGAGTTCTTACTAGTATAATATCATGAAGCACTTATTCTCACTCATATACATAGACTGTTTTTCCTTGAAACTACGAAAATATATCCGCTAGAACTCATTTTCAATTGTTTATAACAAATTGTTGAAAAATAGTATATTTTTAACACTGATAGATAAGATTTCTCGAACTATTGTTGCAATTTATGCTGAAATGATCATAATTTTTATAAATAAATGACAAATTTTATCCACTTTCAGATTCTGTTAGTTTGGTTTTTTTTAGTTTTTTTATTCCTATTAAAAAACCGCTAAACCGATTTTGCTGAAAACTTATTCAGTTCTTAATTAAGCGATTACGCGTCGAATGAGCCCAGTCTCATGTCAATATCATGAGTGGTTCGCAAGATAATCGAGACGAATCAATCCGAACGTACATACATACGTACATACGCACATACGAACATACGTACATACACACACAGACATCACCATAAAAACGTTTGATTCGGATTCTGGTGACCTTGAAACGTGGAGATATGCAAAAATTGGGAATTCACAAAATCGGCCCCATTACATTAACTTCCTCTGGGAAGTTAAAAAAACATTCCAAAGATCCCTGTCCCAAAAACATTTTTGGTGAAAAAATTTAAAATTCGTTTGGTTTTTATAACCAATATTTCAAAGGGTATTTTTTGAGATGATTAAAAAAAACCGACCAAGTGGGTGTGGAACCAAGCATTGGGTGGGATTCCGTTCAGGAGGGACCGAAAATAATGATTATTTCTGAAACTTAAAAAAACAAAAAATCATCACTTTATTAACGATTACAAGGTAACTTTTCCCGTTTTCAAGAAAAATAGAACCAAAAGATACAAATCATGCTATTTGAATTTGATCCACATTTGTAAATTAATTAAAAAATAAAGATTCATAATAGAAGCTTGTAACATGGCTCAATTGAAAACCTGAATCTTAATCTAAAAATATTAAATACCTTACCTACCAATTATGTCAATAAGTCTTTGGCGAATAAGTTTTTCGTGGTCAGAGTGCTTTTTAGGATTTCTATGCACCTTTGACTGTATGAAATAAATTGGTTTATAGGAAAATATAATTATCAAGGAGTAGTTCAACAAATTTTAAACGTTTTTGATTTTTATGTAATAACTGAAGAATCAAAGGTATTATTTAAGTTATGTTATTAACTCCTAGAAGAATTGGTTATTTTTTAATGATATTTCATAAATGATAACAATAAGGCCATTTACTATGTATTCAACCCTATTTTTCTTGAAAACTGAATCCAATTGAGTGTTTTTATTTTTAAATTCGTAGTCTTCGGAGAAAATTCTATAAAAATGATGTGTGGTTTGTTCGGCCACACATTAGGTGTTAATGAATAAGAATTAAGAAAATTGTTGAAAGGTTTGTTCCCATTTGTAAATTGGTAGTCTCCGACTACATGTTACTATGAATTTTTCATCCTTACTTTCTTAGGGATAAGAATATAGTAAAATTTTTAAATTTTTGTATCTGAACTTTATAAATATTTGTTTATATGTATCTTTCCAGTTCCTCTTTTATAAGCAGTCGGGGTTTTCTGGCTTTTCTAATTAACTTAGTTTATTACGAGATTTTAATGATTCATGATTCACACACCATTTAAAGGAACTAAGTATGTAAAAACAGCGTTTATTGTTATTTGTTTAGTACAAGGCTTTAGAGAACCAATTAACATTCAGCTTTCTAGTAACCGCACAAAGATAGACAGAGAAACGTACACAATATATGTATGATCTTATCTTCATATGGTGTTTTTTTGGAGTTTTAATAGAAACAAATTTGTAATTTCCCGTGGAGCTGGCGCACGACACTGCGCAATCTGAAGAGGTTCCACAATCATTTTCTTCATAAAAACTGAAATAATTGCAACAATTGTTATTATAGTGAAGGAAAGAAAAAAAAATGGTTTATTGAATTACACATACTTTTAATACGATTAATGTTTAGTTCGAATACCGAAATATTCAAAAAAGAATACTTTACTGTCTCAAATAACTTCCAACAGATTTTATTATACATATACTTAGATTTGAGTCTTTCAATCTTTAAGTTTTTATACAGTCGTTCTTCCTTGTCTCTATTTTATCATTTATTGATTTCTTGAAAATAAATTAGTCTTGGATTCCGTCTTCTTCAAACTGAAGACCAAAGTCGCCAATATCGTCTTCGTATTCCTGTGACCTTAGAAAATTATAAGACCCTTACAGTGAACAGTCAGTCGTTGGGAATAAGATGCTTTTAACGCTTTAAGACATTATTGCAAAATATGGATAAGGGGATAGATAATTTGCATTAACGGATACGTTATATTTACGAGAAATGTATTTAATGTAAAATTGCAGTTGTTATTAAGACTTAGTTTCTACACATGGAATAAGATTGCATTCACAACATAATTTTGGATTGTTTGTGGGTTGATGCACTATTGTCAAATACGTTGCAACTATAAATCGTCAAACCATTAAATATTTTTCTGACAAGAGTCCTTTTGAAAATGTGAAAAATAGTTAAAAAACAGTCAATTTAACTCTTTGTTTTTTTCAGTATACAAAATTGTTTTCCGTGTGGAAAAAAATTTATGTTTTTAAGGAAAAGTCGTTCCAACTGTATCAACAATAAATTCCATTTCAGTACAGATGTGGCTCTAGTTAATTTAAAAACCAACTTTTTGAGGAAAATTAAAATTATCATTTGTTTAAATTAAGAAAGAAAGCACTCGTGTTTATTTAACGACCTTGAAATAAAATTGGTTGCCCTTCAGCTTGGGTTATCGAGTTTAATTGTTTCTTTTTTCTCTGTGCATTTCAGTAGGTAACAGTCAGAATTGTCTCAGAAGCACTCACCATAAACATAAAAACCTAATTCGACTTTATGACGTTCAACTGAAATTAACGTAAATATCACAGGTACGCATATGTTTAAAGTTAATAAAATTGTTATCAGTTAAGTAGATAAAAAATGACATCATCTTCATTTTTATATGTACATATTTGCGTAGGCCTTGAAATTAACTGAAAATTTAGGTATTACATAAAAAGTTTTTTTGTTTGTTTCCTCCCGCAAAATTTCTGGAAAAATAATTATAAAAACTAAGAATTGTTAATATTGATTGAAAAATATAACACAGGGCCCTTCGTATGCACATGTATATTTAGAAGATATATTATGTATTACGTATGATACATGTATGTATCTATCTTAACATTACCTTCATAAAAATTTATTTGCCCCTACTTATTAAATGACTTCACCGTTAGAGAGTGATTTAAATTACAACAATAATATTCGTGTTACTGTATATTATTAGAAACTCAACTTGTGCAGTGCAATCTTGTTTTTAAGTAAATTTGGAAATGAAGTCACAGAAGCAAATAAAAGAATTTCTCATAAAAGATTATCTATCATAAAGTGTGACACATATTAGTTACTATTCACATTTTTGGAGAAACAATTTATATTTGTTTCCTGTAGGTGCTGAGTGTGTTAGCTTAAAAAATTTCTGTTTCCTTGATAAAAGACTTATTTGATTGGCAGATAAGTTAAATAAATACGAAAGAATGAATTTTCAGGGGGAATTTTCAGCTTTTTTTCATATTTTCGTGATATTTGTCAATTGTCACAACCACAAATATCATAGATCTGTTAGTAAAAACACCAAAACACATATTGCTATTCTCAGTATACACATATGACACTTTTCGAGTTTTATCTTTATTTATTTACCATTTGGATAGTACTTTTCAAAAATTGTAACAGATAATTTCACAACACATTTAATCTAAACAAGCTTCCTCTGAAAGATATCTTTTATTTTTACTCAAGCAAGTGATTAACCTTTTTCATTGATTAATTTCGAAAAGATTCTGCAGTTAAATATTGTACATACATATCATATAAGTATGTAATTTATAATGTTTAAATTCTGTGCATGGGGTATCTTGATAATTTTTGCTGAAAGAAGCGTTTAACATTTTTATTCAAGACGGATATCCAGTTTTTAATTAAAAGCGAATATGACATGACAATGGTTAAGGTTGCTATAAATTATTCTTTATGAGTAGGGTCATTGTTGGGCTTACATTATTTTTACAGATATTGAGTTTTTCTGAACACCTTGACCTCATATTAATTTATGTATGGAATGAAATAAGCAACCATTGTAGACGAAGCTGTAGCACTTTTTACTTAAAATTTGAAGCTGTACATTATTTATATGTTATTGATACATTATTTGGTACCTAACATATTATGATTGAGTTAAATAAAGAATAAATTATATTTGTCATGTAATCCTTTCTTTTTTATTATACATGCGAATGTTACCTTGTGTAGTACAGTTATTGCTAAATAAGAGTAAGAGTTATTAGTATTTAGAACATTTAGTAGAACATGGCTTTTTCGAAAGTTAATGCACACACAATTTTTTTATTTTTTCATTCTTAGGGTTCTGTATGCTAATTCTACATGGTCTCCTGATCAATGTTTGTTCGGGGTCCCCCCAGCCCAAATCCTCTAAAATGAGTCTTTCACCCCTAAAATTGCAATTGAAAATTTCGAGGGGGTGAACCTAGAATTTTCCAACATTAAAAGTGATTTCATGAGAAATATACGGTGACAAGATATTCAACAAGAAGGAACAACAAGAAGGACACTTTAACGTACGGCTCTTTCAAATGAAAATTTAAGTGTACGTTACAAAGTTATGTGTAGTTTAGAACCCAGGTATACTTTTTCTAGGAGAATGAATGTATTTCTCGTTAAAGACATTATTTTTTAATTAAAATTGTAAGTTTTCAAAAATGCATTATAATTTTTGCAAATGTGTTAAGTTGAGATTCTTCTTAGGTCACAGGGGTCATAAAAATTAGTATGCTGTATAAAGTGTCTCAGCACATACATATTAATCGTGTATTACATAAATATCGAAAGTATGTATTGGATATTTCTCGAAAAAATAATTTAACTGTCGATTAATCGAAAGGCAAAATATTGTATGATTATTCGAATAATCAAATAAAATTAATCGATTATTGATTGCGGTCACTTGATTAACCCTTGCCTCATCTATCCCTGCGGCCGTACTGTGGAATTGGAATATTTTTATTTGGGTTTTAAACAAATATTACATACATACATATGTATGTATGTACTATATTCGATTCTGTAAGTAAATTGTAATCTCCGTGAACTGAACTTACGGCTTATGAGAAACAAAACGAATCGTTTAGTTTCGTCATTTTGCCATTGCAAATCAGTTTAAAAATATGAAACGAAACGATTCGTTTCGTTTTAGGATAATAAGACCCCTGACCTTTATAAAATTAAGAAAAAATAAATATATACATACTTGCATATATAAAGTGTAGAAATTTTATATTTTTTTCATAATATGGTTCTATCAACGCAATTAATTAAATTAAAAGATAAATTTTGTTAATCCTGATTTTTCTAATTTATATCAGTTGCGCACATGGCATTCGTAATGCCAATGTTAAAATTAGCTTAGTGAGAATTTGCGTTTTCAATTCTTATCTAGTAACATGGCATTAGTAGACTAAATTTAAAAGCTAAACTGAATCTGCAAATTTAAAAATCACATGCTGACGATGCCAAAACCTCACCTTAGCTGCCCCGTGTATAAATATTTACCATACTTTTTCGTCTTTCATTGAGTAAAGCTTCTCAAGTCTTGGCAGTGGATTTTAATCGCGGTGCTGGTGTCTTGAGACGCCGTCGTAGCAGGTGTGTTTTTCTTTTTTGTTATTTTCCAAGATATGTAATTCATTTTACGCTCTGTTCCGGAAAGAGTGCAAGAAGCGGCTAATGTTCATTTTATAATATATTCAACGGAATTAAAAATCGGAAAAGTAAATACAATAGATAGTTTGAATTTTTCTCAATCGTAAAATTTCTTTACTTGTTTTTTTTGTTTGCTGTTCGTTCGTTTGATGACAATTTCGGAGTGAATTTTACCTCACTGTCTTAAGACGAGTCCGGTGCACCGTGAACCAGTATCCGTCGAGTGAAAGTGTTTTGTAACCGTCCGGAGCTCGCTATGGTTATTACTTGAGCAATGCTGGCTGATTATTTCATTTGGATGCTTGTGGTACTCGTTTGAAGATTGTCTTCTCTCAGAAAACTTACCGTGATTACGTTAGTAAATTTTTTTTGTTTTTTGATAAAAAAAAACGAGATTAATTAAAGATTTTGAAAAAAATTGTAACCGCCGTGTGGAATGTGTGAGATAATTGTGAGTGTTAGATAGATAGTACATACATAGTTTGTTATTTTAGCTACCTGAGATCAATGAACCGCGACATTTCTAACAATCGTAAAGAGTCATAGTGCTAAAGCTGCCCAAATTGTGCAATTACCGAGCCCAAGAAGCTGTTTGTCGTGACCTGATAAATGAGATTGTAAGTGCATTAAACTGCATTAAACGAAAAGCGCAACAATAAAGTGAACGAGTGAAGTGAGATTTATACGTAGGTACTATGTACCTATAGAAATATCTCTACAACGCTTAACTGCCTCACATTCTGGAGCCGTTTATGAAATCCTATGTGGTTATGAAATGAATTTCGCAAAGCTGGTTAAAACGTTGTAAATGCTATCAGGAAGTGCTTTTACCTGAAGTTTTGAAGAGTTTTTCAAGTGAATTCAAAGGGAAAAGTAATATTTTGATTACACAAGCAATTTTTTTAGAGTCCAAAGTAAGCATACTATGCAGTGTACATATTTAAATTTATAATATAGTTCAGTTACACATTTCACTAATAAAAAATTTACGTGAATATTTCAACGTCTCCCTCAAAATCATAACTATAGCAGCTTATTTAAAAAATTGTTAAGTGTTCATTTGCATAGTTATCATTTCTTATTAAGTCCTGAGGTGTTGGTGATAATTTTTTAATTATTCGTTCTCTGGGAAATAAGTGGTAGGCATTCTAATTTTCAATACTGTTTTGTTCTAATGAGACAGCTTTTAAAATTTATAGCAATGCTTTAAATTTTTCGGGATCGCTAATTTCGAATACGAGTGAAGATCAGTTGATCGATTACAATGCATACATACAATTTAAATATTCACCTTTTCTTTATATTGCGAATAAAATAGAGTAGTTTAAAAATAATTTACGCTGAAGATGTTAAACAATATTGAAATACAGAAGTATACATTTGATTGATGGATTTTAAGTTCGTGAAGTTAAAATTTCTTATTTTATTCTTTTGAACATAACTGAGTTACAAGTGAGAAATTGTTACAAAAGTTTATGTTATCTTTTCTTTATTCAATGGTGAAGTCTTTTGATATTAAGAAGGTTCTAATTTCTAATATTGGTCGATTTTAAGACCCAAATAGATCTATTGTCAGAACACAAATGCTATGATTAAAAATATCAATAGTTTTTTTATACATATATGCCCTGAAAAGTAATAGACAACATTCGGCAAGTTAATTTTTTTTGGAGAAATGTTGAAACAAAGGCCAAATTGCTAAATTGAACACTATATTGCACTAACTGTTGCCACACAGTCGTTTGAAAGCAATTATTTTTTGGTTAATGCGACCAGCAATCTGAAGCTAAGCGCTACAAACAACACCACTTTTTTTACTCAACTTTGGACCTCTCTCAAGAGCTAGTTAATGGAAAAGTGATTTTGGTTGCATGAAATCAAAGAACTTTAAAATAATAGCAATTTTTCCGAAATGGAATTTCTAGTCATTAACAAATATGGCGTTTTCAGATGAAATGTTATTTGAAAAATTTGTATGTAATATTAGTTCTTCATAAACATAATTTATATTTTGAAAATTGAATCAAGCTCACAGCTTGTAATTGTAGAAGGTTTTGCTCTTGTTAAACTTAGTTATTGCAAGACGAATGTTGAATATGTTTTTAATAAATAATTTGATTTTCATCTATAGGTACTTTTGAAAAGCAAAATCCTTGAAATTTTTGAATCAACTGAAAAATAAGGCCTGGCACTTAATTATTTCAGTATATTCAGAGCAAAGACGTTGAGCAAAAACTGAAATTGTTTCTTTTACTGCACCAGAAGAAGTGTTCTAGATTTTTTCTAGACTCTCTGAAATTGCCTTCAGGGTGATATCTTGGTCGGACAGAAACCTAATCGAAAAATGGCCACTTTGGAGTCAAATATTTAAAAAACGGGGCATTATTTTCCAAAAGGGTTTCAGAAACCTCATAATGATTTTAGATTCCCTTTTCAACGATACCCCACTCAATGGGTAAGAAAACATTTGTTTTTTAATCTCCACTCTTTCAGGGGATTTTTATTTTTTATTGCGGACATAGGGAAGGGGAGTCACCCTTAATTTTTTTTCTAAAATGTTAATACATACATATCTTTTTAGTGGGTATAATATAATTATAAATATGTTTACGAATTTTCAGAGCTCGGTGGGGCGGATATGGCGAAATTGTAAGAGTTCCTTGTTTTGCTATACGGAACCCTAAAAAGGTGGTTTTATTTCTGAAGTATATCGAACTTTAAAATCCGCACTAATAGTCTCAACGTAGTCTTTTTTTTTGTATTTTGTATGATCACCTTTTAATGTTAATTCCCATTTTTTCAGCTTACAAACTGCTCATAAGTCTAGTAAGCGCAAAAATGAAACAAAGATTTCGTAGAATAACTTACCTTCAAAAACGATGTTAGCAGTTCTCACTAATTAACGTTGCGAAAGATATAATTTACGTTAAAAGCTTTCGACTTTGAAGGCATTACTACTTGAACGTTTCATTTGATATGTTTGTTTAAAAATTTTGTCACGATTTGCAGTCATTAAAAACATTTCGCACCTCTTTTTGAGCAGCTTACCATAACCCGGCGAACAATAACCTTTGAATGCCCAGTTTCGTTATACATACAGTTTATGACTAATGTGACCTTTAAAGAAACCTTTTTAGGAAGCTGCTGCATGAAAATAAAAAAATTATGAACTTTCTACTATATTAGTGGAATTAAATGCAGATGGAGCAAAATGATTGTGCAACAAAAGTCGAGGTAATCGGAGCGGAGCGTAGAAAAAGTTGCGCAATTCACTGGGTTCGCTCGCAGAAAGAATGAACTGAATTTTGTTAATACCTTTGAAAAAAGTAATTGCTATGTATAATATGCAGAAACAACCCATTTTGGAACTTTTGTCTCATTTCATTACTGAACGGATTTTGATGAGATTTCGCAGTATTTTACGTTGGGGACTCGCTCAACATCAACAATAATGTCATAGAAAAGCAGTATGCAAATAATAATTCTGACTACAATAAAAACGACAGGACAAATTATAGGAAATTATCCTAAGTATACCTATTTTTCTTCCATAAATTATTTATCCTCAAAAGGAAGATCTTAATTGGTTCCCGTTTTCAAGTGAAATAAGCCTCTAATAACCTAGAAATAAAATTCCTATAGCATTTGGTGAGCAAGTTCTTTGTTGGGTTTTGTTACCTTTTACTGTATGAAATAATTTATTTACAGAAAAAAAGTCAATTCCACGGAATTCTTCAAAAAGTTTTAATTTTTTTTTGGGTATTTATATAATAGCTTAAGATTCAAGCTTTTATTTAAGTTATGTTACTATAGCTTCTAGAATAATTCGTTATTAGCATTTTCAAATTAAATGAAACCATTTTTCAAATATTAAACGAAACCTCAGAAAATTAAATGACAAATTGTTTTATATTTTAATTTTTGAAATAATTTGAAGATAAAACAAAATATTCATGTAAACGTTATCATTACTTTACTATGTTACTAGTGAAGAGGTTGATGATCTGCTGCATTTGGGATTTGTAAAACCATATGCATTACATTTGGAGCAGTAATTTTTGTTTAATTGTTGAACATTTTCCGCAATTACACTGATAATATTGTGTTCAGTGCTAGTTGAATGAATACAGGCATTATCCATAATTAAAAACGAATTCTCAAACTGTGGATCGTTATTCAATTTTTCAAAAAGTTCCCGTAAGAATATTTTAAAGCGATCGGCATTTACGGTGGTATTAGCGATTACTTTTTGATGTAAAACACCTCCATTGTTTATAGTCATGATCAATGTCACGTTTCGTCCTCTTACAGTGGGTACAACAATAACACATATGAATGTTCTTTCACCTGTTCCTGTTCTAGCAATGGCTTGTGATTTTCGAAGATTAAGATTAAAACCACACTCATCAATTAAAATCAAGTTTGATCGTTATTGTGGTTTGTGGAACCCACCGTGTGAATTCTCTGGCATATTGTCGCAACCCCAGTGTTCTATCATCATTCGTCCGATCCACCTCAACCGAAGCTAATTTAAGCGTAAGTTTTAGCACACGTATACCCTAAAAATCGTTGATAACGACAGAGGTTTTTTTATTCTGCGAGGACCTTCCTTTTTTTTTTTTGTTTTTTAGTGTAATACCGAGATCTTTTTCAACCACTAACTCAATACATTCGAAGATTTCTGTTCTGTCTGGTGTAAATTTTTTAGCACGATATACACCACGATTACGCTCTACTAAAATATCACCAATTTTTTTTTTATACCGTGAAAGTGGTGAAAGTATTGTTTTAGCCGTATTCAAATTAATGGATGTAATTCGTGCAGCTTCCGAAATCGTTTTTCCCTCTTAATATAACTTAACAAGAAGTTTAATAACCGTCCTCCGTAACTCTTCTTCGTGCAGAGTTCCTTGGCGTAGCACAACTTCGTTCTTCATGATTTAAATTCACTTCATTTTGAGATGAAGAACTCAAACAATCTTCATTCTGGTTATTAGGTTGCCAATAATCTGAACCTCCGAACTGAAATCTTCATTACTCATTATAAAAAAAAAAAAACTACTAAAAATTTCTTCCCAAAATTCAGTAAACCAAGATCACTTTTAGTTACTCCGATAACGTAATCGAAATGACCAATGCTGGAGAACAAACGAAATGGTATCTACTATTTTATTTTTTATTTTGCAAACTTATGCTATATGGGTTAGCTGTTACTCTCCAGAGCGCCTGAATTTTGTAATAGCTTACATATAATTTATTAATAATATAAATAAATAAATAAGTTTTTGCAAACACTGTACTTTCAAGGAAAAGGCATTTGATTTAATAGTTTCATTTAATTTGAAAATTGTTTCATTTATTTCGAAAATGCTATATTTCATAATTGGTAAAAGTTTATATTCTTAGACTCTATTTTTGAACCGTACCTAAATTTGGGGTTGATTTGTCTTATTGCTTGATTGACTTTCAGAAAATTAAAATTTTATGTGGTAAAGCTGTAGAAAATTTCATATTTTCGCAGATTCTATGAACACAATTAGCCGAAATTATGGTGATTTTTAATCCATACAAACAAAAATGGTTACTGATAGAAACGGGTTGTATGTAAATAATTTGTGTAAATGTAACCACTCTTAGGTACTGATGCAGTCCCTTTATTCAAAATAAATTTATAAATCTTAAAATTATTCTTTTTATAAAATTGAAAATCCAAAATGTAAGATTTTGCGAGCTCTTCAAATATGGAAACATAACTCATTCGACATCACACTTATGTATATCTGTAGATGTAATATTTAACGGCTTTAGTTGTTTTACGTATTTGTGGGTTAATCAAAAGTTTTATATGTTATGAAAATTAAGAACAAAAAGAATGCGATTTTTCATGTCTAGGGGAATTTATTGTGGGCATCACACTGAAATTTATTATGAAAACACTAATGGGGCATACCGACATAATTAAACTTTAAAAACGATTTAAAATTTGAGATTAGCTAGCATTTTAAAATAACTGGCTTTAAATTTAACACTGCAAAAGTATAAAAATATAATAACTTCCACTTTAAAAGGAATAGTTTACATTTTACAAAAGTCCATTAATTGAGATTTTCTTTATAACAAAAGCTTGATTGACTGAATATTTTCCTCTTACAAAATGTATATCGATAGAAGATTTTCTTTTTAATATTTACTAATATTACATCAGAACTGCGTGTTTATCGTTAAAATATAAAATTGGCGTTATTGTTAAAACTCTATTTTTCAAATTGCAAAATATCCATTTCAAAGTTATAATTAAAAGTAAAAGATTTAAAGTGCGAACTATCCCTTTTAAAGTGCAAACTATTTTTTATGTGATACATACATACATTCTAATTTAAAAATCTTATTTCTGTTCAGAAACATAAATGTTAAAGTTACTGGAATATTAGTATGTAATCCAAAATATTAATCCGATATTGGTAATGGTGCTTATAAAAAATTTGATCAGGTAGAAAAGAAAGAATTTATAATTAAAATTCAAAGAGAACTGAGAGTTACTTAAAGTATAATTTATTTACTGATAACCTTCATCCCCTAATGAGCAGCTTGCAATCACAAAAAAATTAATTTATATACATATCTCTTATTAACTGATTACCAAAAGGGAATGTGCCGGATAAATACAACGTTTTTATGATGTTTTCTGATAATTCTTTGATTTTCTACGCTCAAGTTATTGTCACAGGTGTAAATATTTGCACAAAAGATACAGCTTATGAAATAACTGATTATTTTTGATATTAATTGCATAAATACTATTCAAGGTTACCGTCACTGTTAAGCGAAAATGAGTGACCTCAAAAAATAAGGAAACGTTTCACAATAATTTTTTTAGTTTGAAGCCTTCTTAATTTTTCATACATACATATATATGTATAAGGAGGAGGTATAATAAAGAACAACTTTATTATCAAGTAAATTTGACACAGTGTTAGTTCATTTAAGACATGTAGGTGTCTATTAGATTTTCTTCTTGCCAAAAACACAAAAAAACATAAAAAACCAAGTTCTATGCTTAATTGTTGGCATAAAAATTTTATCGTTCTTATTGATTTCGCGGGAGATATTCGTTGCCTTTCCAAGTAGTGCAAGTTTTTCTTTGAAAATGCCAGTTAATTAGTTAGCTAACAATTAATGAAGTAATAAGATTGAATAACATCAACAACAGAATTAGAAATAAATAGAAAAGTTCTTGCTGTTGAGTTCTTGATGCGAATGTACTGACGAAGTTTATTCATATAAAATAAATAACACTAATGGATTAGTGTTTTGTGTCTTTTCAGATATATGTACCTTTGTACCTACATATGTATGTTTTGAGTAAACAGTATTTCTTGCCAGCAAAATTTGTCTATTCTTGATAATGAATTTAACTTGGGATACGATGGATGACATTACGAATGTGTCTGAAAGTTTGTTAAAATCGATGGATCCGGACGTTCCCTTGCTAAGGGATTACTATGAAAGTAAGTACTCAAATAAAAATAAAATGCAACTATTTTAAAAACTAATTATTTTTGTTCAACAGACATTAACGGATGTATAATTCTTGCCATGGCCGTTGGTGGTCTACTCTTCTTCACTAACTTTGGAGTATTTCTTCATACAGTATCTGAAATATTTGGAAAAGTGCAAAAGGAATATCAGTCAAGAACTTTACTTCTGTGTGGACTTTATCCAGTTGTATCAACTGCTGCCTTTGTTACACTTCTTGTACCGGAATCATTTCTGGTCTGCAACACTGTGATGCACATATCTTTTTCAGTTTGCGCCTTTATATTTTATCAACTATGCTTTCTGTATGTTAACGGCGAGGATAACTTCCTCAAGAATGTCGATTCGGACGCTCTTGATATAAAAACACCGCCAGTTTGCTGTTGTTGCATGTTCTTCAAATTGATGACGCCAACCAAAGACCGATTATGTGTCGTACGCTGGATGGTTCTTCAATTACCGATATTTCAGTTTTTAATCATGTTGGTTCTGAATGTTATTTATATACAGGAACCGGTAAAAATTTATTAAGTATAACAATCAATAGCTGTGATTTATGTCATTATTTTTTTTCAGATTATATACTACAACTCGTATATATATTTTGCGCCGTTTATGCTTGCCTCTATTCTCATAGGACTGTGGGGACTGAATATTCTTATTAAATTGGTTGGAACGACACTAAAAGATCATAACTTAAAAGTACACATTCGATTTTAAAGTTCATTATAATTCTTTTAAAAACTTATTTTTATTTTTAAGATGAAATACTTTTCCCTTCAACTCGTACTTGTTTTTTGCAAACTCCAAGCAGTAATCCTTGAAAACGCACTTAAATATGTCGATTTTGGGGGCACGTACCCTATAACAAATACAGTATACGCATTAAGTATGTCAGCTTAATACAATTATTATACTACATATTTATAATTTAATCCGTGTTACAGCTATAATCCAAGTGCTTATCCTGGTGGAAATGTGTATCCTGACCTTTTTGGTGAAAAAGGCATACAAGAAACCAATGTTATCGTGATATTTTTTTTACATAAAATAGGTTAAGTTGAAATTTTTAGTGATCTTATTCATAGTCTTTTGTATGACTGGTGACTTTGTATTATATGTAAATGTCTGTTTAATCGATTTTTATTTATTTAAATCAAACTCCTACCCCTTTTCCCTTGTCATAATAATTTAAACTTGAAATTTAGATACTTCTCAGAAATTTGAGGTACATATAACCAATATAACTAAAATGGTAGGTATAAGTTTTTTGACTCGACCGTGTTCAGTGGTTAGTCTTAATAACATGGAGAAAAAGGGGAAAAAACAATGATGTAAAATAAATAACGATTTTATGGCCAAAATTATTTTTCTAGTTTGAAAGCTGAGATGATACTACATGTATGTATTAAAAGTTTCTTAGTGGAGAGGGACAGTTTGGATCCTTTTGTTATCAGGCACGTTGTTAGTGGACTTAGTACCTAAAATAAAATTGTAGAATTGTCCAACTTTTAAAATAGATCTTTCCAAAATAAAATTGCAACAGTACGCCAGCTAACTTTAACAAACAATTAGTGCAGCTTGGAATTAATCTTTGCGCTTCGACTCAGTTTAATAGCCGAAAGTCAATTTGAACATTATTAATTTCTGGGCTAGATTTTACGTAAAGAAGGAAGTGGTAAAAATTGAGGATTTCCGGAAAATTACCGATAATAGCAGTCAGTACGAATATCGCTTCATACGATTACTGGAACTATAAATTTATGCCTGTTTTTGGTTAAACGTAGAAGTTGAGCGTAAATATTAATGAGTTTTATTATTTGAAATCAATTCTCCCTCCCAAAGGTACCAAAATAAAAAAAAATATTATAAGAACATGGTAACAAAAGTTGTTTAAGCCAGGAGAAAGCTATTATATATCCACAAATATCTTAAACAATTCTACTCCGAAATAAAAAACTGATTAGATGAATACGATTTACTTAAAATAATTAAAATACAGAAAGCTTATCATTATGTTTCCTTGATATTTGCTCTCTCGTCAAAGTGGTCTCCGTCTTTTTCAAGCTGCCTAATTCGTGCGTCTTTTGAGCCAGCTGACTTTGCAATCTTTTATGAATACCTGACCCAGTGGAATGCCTTTTCATAGCTTCCTTCAGCTTTAAAATCTCTTTTTGTTTCTTCCTAATATCATCGGCAATTTTAACGCTTTCCACATTTAAAGTTTTTGTAGAATGATTTTTATAGATATTCCTTTGAAATGGTTTTGCCTTCTCAATACTAGTATCATTTGTTAATATACTGTCGTTAAGGAATGCAAAAATATCTGTACGATTACTTTCTCGTTCGTATGATTTTGCATTGATAGCCTCTTGCTTTTTCTGTTGCTTTTGGAGTCTCCGCTCTACGCTAAATAAATCTTTGTCGCCATTCGCCGCCTCACGCAATTCCATACAATGATCGAGAGATCGTCCTGGTGGCAAAATTTGGGCACTAATAGGAACGATTATTCCTTCACCGTTATTTCCTAGCCCTGTTCCAACAATGTATCCCATTTTTTGCATTAACTTAGATCCAATACCCTGCATAAGTTAAATTTGTTATATCTTTATAAGTCCAATACATTTAAATGTTTTACTTTTGTATGTTTTTCCCACTCTCCAAGAGCTCGGTTGGGAGCTGGTGTAAGTAAACTCTGTTGAATTAATTGGGCCCTTTTTGCTTCTTCAATATCCAAAGAATCTTCAGAGTCAGAATCAGAACTATCACTGCTAAAATCATCATCTATAAACAATTAGAATTAATTGGATAGAATTTATAGATTTTAGGACAAATATCTACCGTGAAAGATGGGAAATAAGTCCTCGAATTCGCAATCAACTTCTTTTTTAGGTTGTTCAAGTCTTACCCGACAAGTTTTATCTACGAAATTTGAGCAAAGTACTCTGCCTTTATGCCAAATTCGATCAGGTAATTTAGCCAAAACTACGCAATTCCTCTTTAATTTCGTAAAATCGGGCTCTTTGTACTCCTGCAATTCACCGAATGGGACCAGTTCTCCATGTGAAAATTTACATTTCGTTTCGTCAAATTTGCAATCGCCCTCAAGAAAGTAAGAACAGGGGATCATTTCTCTATGCGTGGGATTCGTAAAGAGTACACGAACCCTAAAGTCTTTTATTGCCGTTAAATTGTATTCACGCGAATCGTCAACACCACAGACGATTGCATTGTGATATGCTCTGGTTCCCCAGGCATGATCGTGCGGAGCTGAGCACTTTTTTCCTACCATCGCTTGAAGCTCATCCTTTAATGAAGTAAACAGATTTTAAGAGTATTTTGAATATTACTTAAGGTGAAGTGCACAACTTTAATGGACTGGAGTTTTTTGTCAAACGCTTCGTCGTTATCGCACGCCTGTGCGACTGTAGCTGCAGACTCCAAGTTCTTTATTTCGGTCATGAACAATGCCATTTCATCGTCCAATGAGGATCGGCTGGAAGTGTTATCCTCATGAGCTATGGAAATAAGTTCAAAAATGGTTTGAATGGCTTTTCGGGTTATTGAAGTACATATATGTATGTATATTATACTAGTAATAAAGTATACTAAAATTCATGCTTCAATGAAACGATAAATGTATCGTAGCAGATTGTATTTATTAAAGAGTAAATGCCAAAAATATACATCAGGGTATTTTTAATTTTATTTATCCAATTATTTAATAGAAATACCCAAATGAAACATCGTAGATAGCTACAAATTTCAAACGCTCGGCATGAGACGGGCGAGGATTTTATATCTACTGCCTACCATTAACTAAACAATCGAAAGTTGCTGGATAATCTTCTTCGAAGGCCTTAATCCTATCTAGTGCATATAAAAATGAAAGTTATAGTTCGAACTGTGCGAAAACTTATCGTGACTAAATTTGTGACATTACCTGATTTGTGCGTGGTTTTATGAATGAATTGAATTTGTTTAATTAGAGGTTATTTGTAAATAAGAATAAGGTAAGAGTTTTAAGTTAGATCTGGAGTGAAAGATTTGTTGTAATAGTTATTTTAAATTGTCACAGATTTAGTCAGCTGTCAAAAATACAGTCACCTCGTCCAGCAGACTAAATGATGATGCATTATCGACACTAAATGCCAAAAATTTAGTTTAGTCGGATTTGGTCAGTATTCGCACACAGCCTAAATACTAAATAATGGGCATTCATTTCTTCATTTTGTATCTCTGATGTTTTATAAGTTTTGAGTAACCAAATTTTTAACCCCCGACGCAAAATAAGGGGTGTTGTAAGTTTGACGTGTCTGTGTATCTGTCTGTGGCATCGTAGCTCCTAAACGAATGGACCGATTTTGATGCGGTTTTTTCTGTTTGAAACCTGACGTGATCGAGATGGTTCTTAGCTACAATTTATGAAGATCTGTTCAAGCGTTTGAAGATCATCAGTTCATTTGACATTCCCTACATTCCCTACGACATTTTTTGTGTCGAGGTTCATTTAAATTTTTAATTCAATTTTTGAATATTCTGGTATAGTACAAGTTCTTTAAATGTCATGCAATTGATTATATTAAATGCAAGACAGAAAGTGAAATTATCGTACGATGAACGTTGAGGGCTATTTTTGCAACCAACAACAAACAGCGAAACCCTAAGGTTTATCTAGACTACACAGAGGAATCTTTTGCTCCATGCGGCAGCACTTTGAACCGTGTTTGGAATACAAATAATACTGCGACTGTAAAAATAAATATTTAAACAGAAAACCATGCTTTCTGGTCGCATTCAGAATTCTATTGATTTTGGGGCTATTATAAGGATGTGCTCAATGCACAAGGAATATTCTAAACGATATACATATATGTTAATATTTGCATACATTTGTACGTGTAATTCCACAAAGCTATGCCTTATTATTTCAAACCAAATTTGAATGAACATTAGTGCAATTAGTAGCCAAATTAGTTCAGCATTGTATGCGAATCTGTACGAATTTATATCTTATTACTTTGCGTTTATAATTTGGAAACGCACTGATAGCTTTAAAAAAGGTAGGAAATAAAAATTAAAGAATTAAAACATCAATTGCCGTAACGAAAAATGAATAAGTTGTGTTAGTGTAGCAAGGAAACAAGATATTGGAGAAATCCTTCACTATGGCGTAGTCAATGCGCAATTAATCCAAAAAAGGAGAGAAGATACTAAATTACATATGTACGCATTGCAGAGTTCAAGTAAATATAGAAAATTCATGAATTTTTTTTTAACTTAATTTTTAATGTTGTCCTAAAACAACATATTCTTTAAAAAAAAAAGAAATTCCTTTCAACGCTGCAGCTGTAAAAAGGATACTCGTCCTCAGTTTCTGTTAACTGTCCGCATTTGGTGAACCGGACATGGGTAGGAATTTCATTGATGACCTTGTGAAGTATGTATCTAGAGCAACGATTGAAGAAATATTTAGATGATTTTTTAACCACACGGGCTGGCTCTGATCTATGGAACTTTTTACAAATCATAAACCTAACTATTGGATTGTGTGGTAACAAAATGGAGCACTTTTTAAAGCCAACTGGATTCACATGTGATTCTTGGATAACACTTACCCAACCAACCGTATTTTGTTATGAATTTCTAAGACCCCAAAATTAGTTATTTAACGTGTTTCATCTACCGTAAAAATTTAAGTTTCATTTTACTTCACTGAGATGCATTCACCAATTTAATGCTGGGAAAGTTTTCCAGCCAGCATACTACAGTCATTAATTAAAATAAAATATATGCAATACGATTTTCTTTGACTTTGTGTCCAAGATCATGCTAGACGCATGTTTAGAATCCACTTTATTTTTATTTTTTTATTCAAAATAATGGACGGGCAACCTTCAGTGATTTTTTCGTCTAACTTTGTATTTTACCAAAATACCAACAGCACCTTTTCATTACTCACTTTCTGAAGGATTTATCGTTTGCAGAGTGAGGCCGATCAGCTCTTTTAAGTCTCGTTGGAGGGCTTCCAGTGATTGTTTTTCGGCCGGGTCATTGGTCAACCTCAAGATGCTTTCAACCTGCTGGAGCTAGAATAGAGTCGTATTTCATGTATATGGCTTAAAAAATATATTAAATAAATTACTTGAATTTTATACTGATCTATGGAATCTGTAGAAGCCGGTTCTTCATCCATATTTTCCGGGATTTTAAAAGAAAAACTTTCACTCTACGAGGGAAGCGGAAGACCAAGACACAAAATCGAATGACATTTGAGATGTGACAGTTGTTTGGGTACAGCTGATTTAGGTAGCGTTCTGGAGGAGAGAATAATTTATTCTTTTAAAGCAAATTTAGAATTAGTACATAAAATTGAAGATGTTTCCCCTATTACAAATAGTAAATCTGAATTTTTTATTTATTATTTACTTATTTTTCCGTTCTACAAGTACTGAGCATAAATGTATATGATTCTGGCAGTGCTGACTTATTTTTATGGATGCATGAAAAGTCAAAATTTGTTCTTGTCAAACATTTCATAACCTCAACAACGTAAAGCTAAAATCATCGGGTTTTGCATATTTCACCTTCGTTTTTGCAGGCTCGAAAATAGTTAAAAAATGAGTTCCATTGGCACCGGAGTAAGTGGATTTGCATCCAGTGGTAAAAGAGCATCGCTAAAGTGCTAAATATGTTTGTTTTCAGTACGATTTGTCGGCATCACAGTTCTCTCCCGATGGCAGAGTCTTCCAAGTGGACTACGCTGGGAAGGCGGTCGAAAAAAGCGGAACTGTGATCGGCCTTCGCGGGAAAGACGGTGTCGTTTTGGCGGTGGAGAAAATAGTGACCAGCCCGCTCCTCGAGGAAAATGCAGGCGCCAGGCTCTACACAGTCGACAGAAATATCGGTCTAGCGCTAGCGGGGCTCCTGGCTGACGGGAGGTACATCGTGGACATTGCGAGACAAGAAGCCACAAGCTATCGTCAGCAATTTGATCGTACTATTCCTTTGAAAATCCTAAACGAGCGGATCTCTGCCTACATTCACGCTTACACTCTGTACAGCGCTGTCCGGCCTTTCGGAGTCACCGTCATTTTAGCCTCTTGGGACGAGGAGGGAGGTCCTCAATTGTACAAAATTGAGCCGTCGGGATCATCTTTTGTAAGTACTTAAGATAATTGCCACAAAATAAGACTTTAACCCATTTGTATTTTATAAGATTACTAAAATATTTATCTTACCCAAATTACTATTCAATTATTTAGAATATAATGACTACTAAGATCAATGCGGCAACCTCGACTTGATTGAGCTTAACATTTTTCAAAAGGTCGCACTTTCAAGATATCAAATTTTAATGTTTAATGTTTACTTTAATTGAAATCTCCAAAATATCGTTTATTTTATTGGCTTAAAAATTATATGGTTCTTCCGGTGGACAACGCGACAAACCGCATGTCAAAATTCAAATTCTAGCGCACGTAATGAGCCTGGAAGATTTTAATCATAAAAAATTTTTTTAAAACCCCCCAACTAAAAGAAGGTAAGTAACCAAAAAAAATTCGTTGGGGATGCCATTCCCTGCCCTGAAATGAAGTAAAATATTGCATGCAGTCTTTAATTGATATTCTCCTATTCTTAATTCAGGGGCAGGGAATGACATCCCCCGACGAATTTTCTTTGGTTACTTATCTCCTTTTAGTCAGGGGGTTTTAAAATTTTATTTAATCCTTTTTCTATTACGACGTTTACATCCGTCGTGGGTTTTTTCAAAATTTTTAATTTTGTTTTTTATTTGAAATTTTTTAGAGATTTTACAAAATATTATTTTTATATCTAATGTGGCACGAGGATTCGTGCGACGGACACTGTTTTGAAGAGAGAGAGAGAATAATGTTTCGATTAGTGATATTTTTTAAAATATTTATTTTTTTTGTCGTAATAACTTCAAGAACACAATCTGTACATCTGTTGGTGGCTTCTGTAAGTAACGAATCAAAGCCTACTAACGAGCGAAAAATGCGAAAAGATTTACTGCAGCGTTCCCTGGTGAGATAACATCATAACACGTATCTAAGAACAATCGCCGATGAATCACAAACCCTTTACAGAAAACTGTATCTAAATCGGTCAAACCGTTTTGGAGATACTTGGTAACATTGGAGTTCACAAACAACCTCTCACCCTAAACGTAATACCTGCTCCGTTCCGTCGTGGCTAAAAAAAATAATAGAGAACAAAATATTTAATTAATTGTATTAACTTTACAAGCCTTTCACCATTAATTTTTCTGAGATATAAAAACCTTTCCCAACAAATTCCAGATGAATAATGATTATATCACAACAATACTACTTTTGATAAAATAATATCTGTGCAGAAACAGCCTCTCTTTTCGTTTAGTTAGTGTTCTACTAAATAGCACATCTAATATCAAGTAAAACTTAGAAATAAGTAGAGCAGCAAAGAAAAATATAAAAGCACAAACACAGAATAAGCGACATCGAATCTTTTATATTTACAAGCCGGGAAGTGATTTGACTGTCTAAAAAAGTTCTATTGAGTCTTGCGGCCGTCGTCGTAAAAAGTTGGTTGGTAATTTTTCTGTACTGATTGGTTGTTGTCTGTTCTCTTCGGATCCGATTCCACGTTTAGGAGGACACTTTGTACTGAATTGAAATTTGTGCACACTTCAAGCTTGTAAAATAAATCTTTAAATCGAAATTTAAAAAAATTTGCGCTAATTATTTTTTCGATAGGTTAGTCAATGAAAAACACCTGGAACAAAAAATCTAAATTTCATTAAATAATTCAAACTTCATAGAATTTGTTCTGGGTGCGACATCTTTAAAGTTATAGAGTCTTTTATAGAATAGTTTTGCCTGAACCCTAATTTCAAAAGTATGCCTCATTGATATGCACATAGCACAGTCACGATTACGGGTAAAGAAAAAAATAGAATAATAATAAAAAATCAAAAGATTTGCACTGTCAAGTTAATCAACGCTCGTCCTGTTCCTCCGATTTTCAAATCTTTTTTCCAGCTTAACACTCTCAACAACTCTTTATTCCTAGAACGTCTAATAATAACTTATAAAAATGTCTTTTTCATTTAGGGATACTTTGGATGTGCAAGTGGCAAAGCCAAGCAGCAAGCTAAGACAGAAATTGAGAAGCTCACTCTGGGGGACATGACTACAGAGGAACTTGTCAAGAATGCTGGCAAAATGTAAGTTGATGTTTTTCTTTTAGAAATATTTCTATACAATGGGACACGAAATTATATTTAATACCGATGTTTGCAGAATATACCAAGTGCACGATGAGTTGAAGGATAAAGATTTTAAACTGGAACTAAGTGTGGTGTGCAAGGAGCTGAATGGGCTTCACCGCACCGCCCCTGAGCCGTGGTATGAGATGGCCATCGAATCCGGACGTGCTGCTAAGAAAGAAGACGATAGTGATAACGAGATATAATTCTTTTGTTTCTTCTAAGTTACTAAAAACAAAATATTAAAAGTTTTTTACAACAGTTCCAAGTGTATTTAAAATTTAATTCAGTATGTATTCACTTTAACTTGTATTTGTTTTGTATGTCACCTATTTTTTTTTATGACCTTAGGACGTTTGTTGTAGATTTCTATTGTGCTGGTAATGAATCCTATACGATTCCTTCCTGTTCTCGCCTTTTCCTCATGTAGTAAATTTCTAGGGCCGAATTTGGTATCTCGACCCAATGTTTATTTTCTGTCGGATATTAAAAAATTCGCATTTGATAACACGATATTGTGGCGATCATATGTCTGATATCGTGAAGGTAAGTAAACTCATATTTCAATTTATATTTGCTTGGTTTTATTTAATAATGTTTCAGGGTTTTAGTTAAGATTTTATTGGTTTTATGTAGAAATACTCTGTAATCGACTATTTGTCTGTATTGTAATTTCGTAAAAATCGAATCTATTCGTCTGTTCGATGAATCGAGTCGAGATACTAAATACGGAACCAGATCCGTGGACTAAATACACATAGTGTGTTTCTGTTTTTTGAATGTTGAGAATGATTTTATACTTTTATTATAAATCGTGAGTTGAATTATATTAATTTAAATATTTCATGAAAAATACGTTCAAATTACTGACCTTCAAAATTATATATTAATGTAAAAAACATCGGAAATATTGAAAAATATATAATTTTTCACTGTTAATTTACTTCGTAGTAAAAACTTAATTTGTAAAATCTACAATTTAATCCCGGCTCGGTATTTGTTTGAAACAGCTTCTAAAAGAAGGGATCGATTGCTCAGAAAAAAAGACCGACCTTAATGAAACACCCTGTGTACTATTAGTATTAATAAGGCACTTCTGGGTTTTGTTTTCTCTTAACCTTTTAAATATTATTCTTCCGAACGCCCCTGTCTCGATTTTTCACTTACAAAGAAATAAGAGTTCCTTATGAGTGCAATTAATCAGTGAATTAATTTATTACGATCCCGTGGACAAATAATACTTGGATTTACCAGAGTGCGAGTGCGATTTTTTTCCTGAGAAAGGCTACGTGACAGGGAAGCTTTTTCTCAAAAAAAGTTTCGATCTTCCCATACAAAAAATCGGCAGAATGAAGGGTCAAGGTCAAATTTTAGGTATTGTTGGAAAGCTTGAAGGCTCAGCTTTCTAATGCATTATCAACCAGTATTCTAGGATATCTCTGAAATAACTTATGAAGCATTTTCTAGGTTCACCACCTCCAAATTTTCAATTGCGATTTTAGAGGGGATGGACCGATTTTAAGGGGGGTGTCCGAACAAACGTTGATCAGGAGACCATTTAGAATCGATTGGCATATCCCTGTTCAGACCTTAGCAAAATACCCTGTATATACAAAGTTTGATCAAGATATCTTTTTGTTTTCTTTGAAAACATTCCATTTTAAAAAAAAATCGGGCAAGTGCGAGTCTGACTCGCGCACCGAGGGTTCCGTAAAATATATTTTTTTATACATATTATATATTTTTTAACTACAAATTAACGATTTTCGGATTTTTTCCTTTACTTGTGCTGCAAGACCTTACTTCTTGCCAAATTTCATAGTTCTAGGTCAACGGAAAGTACCCTATAAATTTTGATTCCCTTGAGAATGTCGAAATATACGTTTTTGCGGCATAAACTGCCGTATCTTATTTTTACGTTAACTTAGAAGTTTGATTTTTTCACAGCTTCAAGGGACCATAGACCTGAGTATATGGTTTTAATTTCAACTCGATACCTCCACGCGTTCCCGAGATAAAGGGTGCTGACAGACAGACAGACGGACAAGAAAGTGATCCTATAAGGGTTCCTTTTTTTCCTTTTGAGGTACGGAACCCTAATAAAAATTTTGTTCTTCCCTTATTCAAGTTTTATGTAAAGAATGAAGCTGGGCTGACTTTATAGATTACGAACTATAGTGCAAATATTTCCGCATATTTCACTAGATCAAGAAATACCACAGATCTGCACTATAGGATTTTTTTTTTATCTTAATTCCAAACGATAGATCAGGGCAGAGTAAGTGGCATGAATAAATACGAGTATTAACCATAAGTTGCCATAAGACAAGCAAACATGAAATTTGCTTTTTGCAAGGAAATGTTCGTGAAATTCCGAGGGGAAAGCTTTTCTCGTGGACTTTTCTTAAACGCGTATTTCTCCTATTAAATAAACTTGGCGTGGAAGTGGCGACGAGAATTCCGCTGAAAAAGTTCAGTCGCAGTCTGAACTTGGGAGAGGTTTCTTCACTATCAGAAATTCAGAAGACAGTCGTCGACCGCATTTCTGTCAATTTTCTTAATTTTCTTAATTCAGCAGGCCGACAGTTCGTAGTCACAGTCAGTAATTAATTAAACGGTATTGTGTTGTTTTCATTTATTAGCTGTTTGAATTCGAAATGCTGCGCTTCCTCAAGTCCGCCGTCCGCCTCCAAAAGGCTCGCTTCTCGTCCATGCCGGCGCCCCAGTCGTCGCCTGACATTTTGTACACCGGGGTGAGTAAAAAAAAAAACATCTTTTGGATTGCT
The DNA here is from genome assembly GCA_933228815.1 of Machimus atricapillus. Lineage (NCBI taxonomy): Eukaryota > Metazoa > Arthropoda > Insecta > Diptera > Asilidae > Machimus > Machimus atricapillus. Next base: position 25,305,258 of record OW121787.1, on the reverse strand, counting down.
TGGATTTTCTTAGCTAAAAAACCGACACACGTACAGCCCAGATGAAATAAGTGCGGCTTCTCGTATATTTATCTATTTTTAAATTGATTCACTCCTCACCTCACGTACGCATTTAATTGAAGTGCTTCTTGTAGATTTGCCGGCTTTATCGTCTTTTCTTCGGTTCTACGGAGCTCAATAATTATTTTCTGATTTTCTCCAAATCAGATGGAATGTAAATCATTTAGCGGGTTCATTTCAAACCGGCAATTAATTGCAGAAAATTATTTAAAGAGGTTTTCTTTGTTCTCTTAAGTATTTATCTGACACGCTTTTTCCGGTTCTAGAATCTCCTAGATTATCGATTTACATTTCTTTAAACTTTATAATTAAAGATTTTTATCGGAAAAGAAGATTTATGAGTTAGAATCAAATCAACAGGCTTCTTGTGACAATTACCGAAATACTTAAGTCCTTATCTTATAATGTTTTTGTGGGGCTTGGTTGTGCTGAAGCTGTCTTGTTTAAATTATTATTAAAAAACAGATAGATAACAGTTGCCAAGGACACACCGATAAACTTTTCTAAATTCTTAAAAATGTTGGAGGTATTAAAATTTATCATTTATTTATTATTTAAATTAAATGCTTTGCTTGATAAAAATAAATAGACTAAATTCAACAAACTCTAATTTTATTTATTTAAAATATCGTGGTTGAGCAAATTTTGACGCTCGACGGCTCGATTTAACGATTCTATAACAACACTTTCCCTAATATGTCCTTTGGAGTCCCACATTTTGAATATCGTTTGCAATTCAATTGAAACGAGCGCAATTAAAATTATATGAAGTCACTTTTTTTGTTAAATTCCAAATTCTACTTTGGTAAAAAGCAAAAGCAAAAAAATGTCTTATTTAGAGGGACTTTATTTTACCACATGTCCGCTAAAGAATTTCGCTTTTCAAGCCCCGTTCTCTTAATTAAAAAACTGGTCAAGTGGGAGCCGGATTCGTCCAATGTTCGTTCCGTAGTATGAAAAACTCTAAAAAGGATATAAGCAATATAAAATAAGAAGTTTGAATCATGATCAGAAATTTTTTCAACTTTATTTTAAAGGGAAATTTAAAATGAGTTCGTAAGTTACTTACCTTATTTTTATATTGGATAATAAACTATTTTTAGTATTTGTTGTTTAGTACAGGGTATATTGCATTGCACGTAACTTATAGATTTTAAGTTAAAGCCGTCTTTGTGATAAACTTGGTAATAACAATAACATTATGTGTTATGATTTTTATGACTTCCTAAAAAAATTTATTTTTCTACTAGTTAAAAGCCCTTCTCAACAATACAAGCGTAGCTAGAATGAAAAATATACCTACATATGTTGCTACTGATTGTACGTATGCCGCCCTTTCAAATAAAGTTTTTTATACACTTAGAAATTTTTATGATAAAACCGAGATATGCAAAATAAGGTTCTGTTACTAGGGTTCAAAGATCCAAATATGGGTAAAGGAGTTTAAAGTACTTGAGTAAGATAGTGTTTGAGAACTCAAGGAGTATATGAATTTTGGAGAAATTGGATTATAAAACGTAGGAACCGCCACTGGATATTATAAATTTTTTAAGGGCCTTTATTAAAAAGCAAAAAACCTGCTAAATCAATAACTGATCAAAATGTCGATGTCCATCTATAAGCTTAAGCACCATAATTAATTTTTTTCAATTCGGTTCATTCAAGTTACAATAATATAAACAAAACTAAAAAATCATCAATATTAAGAATATATCATACATATGCACATATTAAATTTGTAAAAAGAATTAAATTAAATCCCTGGAGATGTAATTTAAAATGACGAATTGGATCGGGCTGGTAATGGACAGGACATATCTAATAAGATACAAAATAAAACAGAGGCTCATATTTCATTTAAAGAAAATGTTGGGAATGTTCAGGAAAAATTCATAAAACATAAGTGTAGAAAATATACATACATATGTGTAAAATAATATATGGTTCACTTATATATGTATGTACATATGTGTATATCTTTATTATCTTAATATACAACCTCTAATATCTAAAAATACAAACAATTCATTCTAAATAAATAAAATAATTTTGCACTTATGCAACGATTTTATCGACAGTAAAAATAAAACAGTGATTAAGTATTAAAAGTTGAAATAATTAGGGAAGCTCTGTGGTGCAAAAGTAAAATAATAGGAAAATTCTACAGGCTTTGATTACGTTAAGAATTAAGGAATTTAGTTCAATAATTTCGAAAATAAATAAAACGAGTAATTGCATTTTTAGCAATGAACATTTGTTTATGTTTGTAGATTTTCATAAATAATGAATGGCATAAAAGCAAAAGTGGAAAATGTTTTCCAACAATAAATCCAGCAACTGCACAAATTATAGCGGAGGTTCAGGAAGGCGATGAAGCAGATGTTGACATTGCAGTCGCTGCGGCAAGAAAAGCATTTAGGTAAGCTATTTTGAAAGAAAAGTAACATAAAAAAAATATGTAACAATTGTGGCACCTAGGCTTGGATCTCCATGGCGCCGAATGGATGCCTCTGATCGAGGAGTTTTAATTAATCGCTTAGCTGACCTAATGGAAAGAGATCGCGTTTATCTTGCGGTTAGTCTAGGTTCTAGCGTTTCAATAGTATAGATTTACATTTATTATATTTTCTTCAGAGTTTGGAAACTTTAGACAATGGAAAGCCGTATTCCATGTCGTACAATGTCGACCTTCCAATGGCAATCAAAAATCTTCGCTACTTTGCTGGTTGGGCGGACAAAAATCATGGGAAAACTATTCCAATGGACGGGGACTATTTCGTATATACAAGGCATGAACCCGTTGGAGTCTGCGCTCAGATTATCCCGTGGAATTTCCCAGTGCTAATGATGGCTTGGAAGCTAGGCCCCGCCCTTGCGACAGGGAACACAATCATTCTGAAACCAGCGGAACAAACGCCCCTAACTGCGCTGTACATTGCACAGCTGTCGAAGGAGGCAGGATTCCCAGAAGGTGTCCTCAATGTGATTCCTGGATTTGGACAAACTGGTGCCGCCCTTGCTAATCATTCAGACGTTGATAAGGTTGCCTTCACCGGTTCTACAGAGGTCGGCAAGAAAATCCAGATAGCTTCTGGAGATACGAACCTCAAAAGGGTTACCTTGGAACTCGGAGGTAAGAGTCCAAATATTGTTCTTGCAGACAGTGATTTGGACTATGCCGTGGAGACTTCCCATTTTGGTCTCTTCTTCAACATGGGTCAGTGTTGCTGTGCAGCCTCAAGGACTTTCGTTGAGGAAAAAATTTATGATAAGTTTGTGGAACGGAGTGCAGAACGTGCTAAGAAGAGGACCGTTGGAAATCCTTTTGATCTCAATACAGAACAGGGACCTCAGGTGGATAAAGATCAAATGGAAAAAATTCTATGTATGATTGAGTCTGGTAAAAAGGAAGGGGCTAAATTGGTTGCTGGCGGAAACCGATATCAGGGCTTACCCGGGTATTTTGTGGAACCAACAGTATTTGCTGATGTAGAAGATGATATGCAAATTGCTCGTGAGGAGATCTTTGGGCCAGTACAGCAGATCCTAAAATTCAAGTCTCTGGATGAAGTTATTAACAGGGCTAACGACTCTGAATATGGACTTGCAGCGGCCGTTTTTACAAAGGATCTTGATAAGGCCAACCACATTGTTCAGGGTCTTCGTGCTGGAACTGTTTGGGTGAATACTTACAATCAATTGGCTGCTCAAGCTCCTTTCGGTGGGTACAAGATGTCTGGGCATGGACGCGAGAACTCCGAGTACGCCCTGCAAAACTACACTGAGGTGAAGAATGTTATCGTTAGGATTCCACAGAAAAACTCATAAATTACTCACGCCTTCGCACAAAGAAGTTTCTTCTACTTTATACGCATACTTAATATTACCTTATATTTTATAGTTATGTTATCCACATTGATATAAAGACATGCCATTATTTTTGATAAGCCATTGTTAAAACCAAGAGGTGTATTAATATTAAACCGAATTTGATAAAAATTTTAGTTTTATTTCTAGATGGGCATAAAACACTACAATAACAGTAGTTGTTCTTATACTTATTATATGTTTCTCGAAGAGTATAAGTTTCATTTAACTTGAGCTACTCTCTAAAAAATTTGGGCTTACATATTTTCAAACTCAGTTTATTATTTATTACTAACACGCAAATAAAAAAAGGGTTTATGGAATTCGCATTCTAAACGACACGTGTTTTAAACTAGATAAAAGTAATAGTTATTAACAAAATTGAGATATAACAAGTTCTCCTTTGTTCAATAACAAGCACCCTGAAACCAGTAACTAGCATCTTTTTTATGCAATTCAGCTTAAGTTTTCGAAGCTCTTTTTATTTAAGTTACTCATCTTTGAATTATAATTTTTCTAATTTTTTCATTCACTTGCAGTTTCAGTAAAACGAATAAAATATTTATTACTGAAGGGAGGCTTTTACTTTTACAACTCTTTTTTCTTATGTCTTATAAGGGGGTTACTCTATAAGAATGCAAAATTTTTCTTCATCTTTAAACAAAAAAATTTCGTATAGAATGACTAACTCAATTTTGTTAAAAAATTGTATGCTGCTTGTTTAGTTCATTTATGTAAAAAAATATAATATGTATTATTATTTAAACAATCCAAAGTGGTGGGACTGTGATGTTTACACGCGAATCCCAAAACGGTGTACATGATAACCCAAAAAAAAAAAAAAAAAACAGTATAACTTCCAATGAACCATTAATCAAAAGTAAAAAAATTTTGGAAAATTTTAGATGATTTTTTTGAATAACTACAATTTGCACACTTTTTAATGGTTCATCCAAGAATTATGTTGAGTATAAACATGTTTTTTTTCGGATCAGTACAACAGATGCTAGGGTATACGCCCTTTTGAGTCTTGCGCTCAGTCCTTTCCGGAAGTGACCAGTGACCACCATCTATCTGCGAGATAATGCCAATAATCACAACCAAAGTCAGTGTCTACGCCGTTGTTTTCGCTGTATGTAATTTAGTACCTAAAATAAAGAAAAATGGGACGAAATGCTTATTTTGATAATACATATAGGACGTTTTTTTTTTAATTTTTTATTACTTTACACTCGTACCCTAAAAGCCAGAACAATATACACTTCTTAAAACTTATACTATTAGGAAATAAAAAAAAATCATATCAGCAAATTAAAAATAAACTACATATTTCAGTTACGCTAGTGAGCAAAATATTAGCACCCTTCGACGACTTTTCAATTGTAGTTACTTGTTAATTAGAATCTACATCTGGTACAATTGTAAGTACATACATATGTATTAAACGGTTTTATTAATCTTTCCTTACTTCTCTAATTACAAGACAATTAGAACATTTCATTTGTTCGTTTACAAGTTGTAAACAAAATTGCTCTAGGAAACAATACATCTCATTGCAAACCTCTAAGAACCTAATAATAGTGTTCATTGGTATCGAGTGGAAGAGGCTTTGATAGCTTTAAACAAAAATTGTTTGCTGTGGAACCGCTTAATTTCTGTTTGATAATGCCCCATAAGTTCTCTATTAGATCTGGCGACTGTATAGGTCAATCCATTGTAGGAATGAATCCCTTTTTATTGAACCCAATTTTTCACCAACTTTGAAGTGCGTTTTGTATTTTGTTGAAATATGTATATGCACTTGGAAACATAATTGGTTGTAATATTTACCTAAAATTGAAACGATCCATTTATAGGTAGTATATCTAAATCCTAACTTCCTCCAATACATTTTTCATTGAAAATTTCACACCAAATCGTCGCAGTGCTCATTTTTGGAACTGTTTTAAGAACTCAAAAGTAATAATTAGAGTATTTTTGTGCTTTTGCTTTTTGCTATAATCCTCATTTAATTTTGGATTCACAAAAAAGATATACATAACTGAAATTTAATCCGAATTAATTCGTCTCAAGTTTTTTGTGGTTTCTGTGCCATTTTAGTCGGCAAATTAGGAATGAAATAAGAATTTGCAATATGGGATACAAAACGACTAATTATAATAAATTAATACCAACGTTTCTTTCGAAAACTTAGAAATTCTGTGAAATTCAATTATACCTGAAAATTGCGTAGTTTCATGTTTGCAATCTTAAAAGAAACTTAAGCTACACAACGAATTATAAAATAATAATAGTATAAGAACTCACACATAACGGATTTGGGTACGCTTGGCAAGTCTTATTGCACTTGCTTTTACGTCCATGTCCTAAGTGAAAAGGAACTACCTCAGGAGTGTAAATGTATATTTAATTTTTGCAATTTAGTTCAGATGGCATTTTATGAGCGGAAGGACAAGGGACACAACACGAATTATTAAAGAAAATTCATAATGGTGCAATTGTTTCGCACAGATGTTTTTTAACTTGTAAACGAACGTATGAAATTTTCGGACTTTGTTTTTTTGTCAATTAGAGAAAAAGGACATAAAACCGCGTACCGAGTATCAACAGAATGTAGTTTTCCGTTAAAAAGAAGGTATGTTAAAAATTCTCGATAAGTGCTAATGTTTTGCAGACTCCAATACTAAAAAATCTTCAATATTCTTTAAAGGGCCACAGATAGGTATGATAAATTTTTACTTTACTCAATGCGGGTATTGTTTTACTACTATATGAACAAGTTAAAAATCTGGAAACTCTTTTTTACAGTCAGTTACAGCAGAAAATATTATGTCTGATAATATAACTAAATAACGAATAAAACTACTCCTCTAATCTATGCTTAAGGTTCTAAAATTTCCAGAGAAAACTTCCTCTTTTCGTTGTGTCCTTAAAGTTTCATTTATTTTCCAGTACTTCTCATTTATGAGGTAGTCCCTATGAAATGATTTTTTAAAACAATGCGATTATTTATAAAACAATACGATTTTTACCTTTTCTGCATCAATTCATCTACCCACTTTTTCTTTATCTCCTCTACAGTTCCGGCCTTTCCGCCGTATTCATTCGGAAGCAAATCTTTTGGTACGCTTTGATAAAGTGTTTGCGATTCCGGAAGGTGGAACTTGATCTAAATTAGAAAAGGAAAATTAAAACTAACGATTGTAATTTATTTCAACATTAATTAACCAATTTGAACACTTCACTTTTGATGAAAGGTTTGATCACTGTCATTACTTTGTCGAGGTACGAAGGGACATTAATCACATGAATCCCTTTTAGTTGCACTGGATGTGCTTCTTGAGTGAATTTCATGTAGATTCGGAGCGTTGATAAAACAACTTTCGTCATGTGTCTCAAAGTGTAACCGGTCATATCGAATATCGGAATTTCTCCTCTAGTTTTTCCTGCAGGATCTGGTGTAACGAAGCGTATGTCAGCAAACATGAAAAATAGTTTAACCGCTTCGTTGAAATTATACTGTAAAAACACAATTAATCGTGTTATGCTTATTATTACAAGAAAAAGTAAAACTAATACCTTTTCAGGATTAGCGTCTGCTAGACGGTAGAAAAGGACCTTGTTGCCTTCTGGAGTAAGGCCTGGAAGTGTAAGGATGTCACTGAGAGTGAAGAAAAAGAAAACGTTTAGTTTTTATTTTAAATAATTTATATTTAAATACTAGCTGACCCGGAAAACTTCGTACCACCACTTTGTGTATCAAAACTAATCGAGTATCGCTAAAACACAATGGCTGATCAAAGTAATTGTTTGCACAATGTTATTAATTTCGCTTTAGCCAAATCTTACCTCAACAATCCACTACTTTTTTATGAAAAACTCCCAAGCCTTAAAAAGTATAAAATAATAACATTTATCAAAAGTCCTCTGCTACTACTTTCAACATTAAATACCAAGACTTTCCTAGATTTTTGAAGTCAGTGTGAAAACCTGACTGATATTAATCCAAAACTAAATAATTAATGCAATCAGTTTGCTGTTATTAGTATATAATATAAAATAAATCTCTCGGAAAGGAAAGCGTCTTTCTGTGAAGTTTAGGACAGGCAACAAAAAACTCAGGCCGATAGGAACAATAAAATATATTAATAATAAATAATTTAAATTTCCCGCTCAGGCGCCTCCTCGCAGTTCCCCCTGAACATTAAGTTCAGTGGCCGTTTCCCGCCATTCCGCCAGTTGGAAGTGACATTTTCTGAAACTGCGCGCCCAGCATCGTCTCGGAGTGAGAAAATCTATTTAAATTCATTTAATCCGTTTAATTACTGCGTAAGTATAGCCACTAAAGACTTTGCCGTCATAATATTATTAAATTTTTTAAAATTCGACGCGGAAAAGTTCTGAAAATTCCATGCGAAGAAGTGTTGAGTGCCGAGATGCTCGCCGGTGCGGATGCGGTCATAAAGTTAATTGATTTGGTGCTCAGGTGGAAGTTCGCGGCATTTAATCGCGTTTTATCGGAATTCGGAGGCTGGGCGGCAGCGCGGGTGCAATTTGAGTGAATTATTTAGATGATGATTTAATTATGTAAGTAAGTTGCAAAATGCTTTGTTCTCATTTACGTAATAAATCCCAGTGATGTTCCCGAGGTTGGCTTCTTTAAATCGAAAAAAACCGCGCGAAAAGTTTTGGATTAGGGATTAGCCCAGATTGTTTGAAAATTTTTGTAATAATACTTTCTAACAGGAATTTAACAGGTATAAAAGAAAATCCAAGATAATAATGAAAAAGGTGTTTTGGGCACTTTCCTTAGACTAATTATGAACAAATGAGATGAAATGAAACTGCATCTTTGAAATGTTTAAACATTCGCTTAAGCCTTAAGGAATCGGTATGAACAATATTAAACGTATATTTTTGAAACTATGTATGCTCTGCAAGCAACCCCTAAAGAATTATGTAGAAATTTATTATCGACACTAAGACTCCTATGCCAGGATCTAAAGTAACATATTGCCCGTTGTTATGTTCTGTATTCCGATTGAAATGAAATCGAAAAGAGACGCTCTCGAACGTAATTGGGACATGCCAAAAGGACTATTTTCACTATCCGTTGCGCGCTGGTCGTCAGTGCAGTTCGCACGTAAAGTAGTTCGCCGCGCATTTGTCTGATTGCGACGACCTACGTCAGCTCATCCTCATCCTTTCTTTGGCATTGTAATGGGCACTGTAAAACGACACGGAATTTTTTTCCCAATCACTTATACACGAACCAAATCTGTCGAAATTACGTTGTTATTCTTCACTGAGAACTTTGCAACCTTGAAATCCTCGTGTATCAAAACTAATCCAATATCGCTAAAAAACAATGGCTGATCAAAGTGATCGTCGCCAAATGTAATTAAATTCGCTTTAAATAAATCTTACTTCAAAAGTTCAGTACTTTGTTATGTAAAAACAATTTTAAATTATATATCCACCTGCTCTAAAACTACTTAACTTTTAAATTGAAATTCCGTATAAAACTTCTCAGTAAACGTTGACTTAAATTTTCTTGCATTCAAAGTGTTATAATCTAATCGAAGTATGTTTTGTGCTGTTTTTCGATTTCTTACTTTTTTAGCTTTTCCTTTAGGTTTTTCCTAATTTTTTTACCTTTTAAAACAACCCTGAATTGAGACGAACAAAACAAAAAAGAATCATCCAAATCGCTCGAGCCGTTTACGAGTTTTTTTGAACCTAACGCACGGCACTCATTTTTATATACATATATAGATGTAAATAAAAGCATTCCGCCTTACAGGAAAATGTCGACTGGTGTTACTTTAGGTGCACTAATAGTAAATGAAAATAGGTACATATACATCCATATATGTATGTGTGTACAAAAATGTTTATATTTGTTCTACATGATCACCTTTAATTGTTAATTTTGCAAACATCAAAATCCATTATTTTAACTCTATTGGAAGGATCCAACGGATTCTCAACCTTTTCTCAAAATCACTGCACGATCTTTGTGTTTCCGGTATAGTATATATTAAGAGGGTTATTAAATCTAAATCGGAACTGCTTTTATAAAATGTAATTAATTCACATTTAATCCGTTTTGTAGAAGCATTACTTTTCACATGTTTTGTTTGGAACGGAAACGATCCAACAAAATTATTATTAAAATTGTCGGATCGTCGTGTTCTCCGCAATATGTTAAGGCAAGTAAATTAAAAAAAAGCATATTAATTACTGAATAACAAAATAGCAGCACTTACGTAGCATTTAGAATATTTCTGGTTTCTTCAGAGGCAGGATCCCGCTTTATAAAAATGTGATCGTAGTTATTTCTCATTGTGTAGTTGAGATCAATAAGTTTCTTCGTCTTTTCAATGTCATTGCCGCATGCATTTAGAAAACGTTCCAGGACGGATTGTTCTAGAAATAAAAATTTGATAATAATACACAAAAATCCTTAATCCTTAACAATAATAATTTTCTTATCCGAAGATATTGACAGTTGGTTTCTTATATCGGTCTAAGAGAGGAAAAGAAAAAAACAACTAAGATTTCTGAAAAAAGAAGACTTCTGCCATGTTAAGCCTTTTCCATTTTTGTAATTTGATTAGAATAAATAATCAGAAATATGCGAAAACAATACCAAAAACTTTTCCTGTATGTACAGTACCACTACATGAATTTATTTTCTGTTTTTGTTTTGTGTAATTTTCGCTTTGAAATGGTCTCATAAAAAAACTGTTACAAATGTAAGCGATAAATCGCATTTTCACGATTTAGAAAGGTAAGATAAGCAAACAATTTTTACAAATGTCTATTTCACCAGTCGGATTAAGTAATTAATGATGAAGATGTTTCCAACACCATTTTTCAATCCAAAAAAACTTCAAGGATGAATGAAAACACGTGCGATTCATATAAAGTAGGTATTAATATTTATTACATTTACGTACCTACATACATAAATCAGATCTCTAGAAGCAATAAGCTCTAAATGTGTCTATAAATTTATGTACATAATCAATCTGTTTTTGTTTACAGAATTGAAAAGAATTTTGCACAATATCTAAATACATTAACCCGTTTTGAACTTTATAGCTACATTTGATGGAGTATCTAATAATAGATACTTCTTTTCCTTGTAACACAAAAGAAATATTATTCACACATAAAATAGTTATTTTGCATTTTTTGCGGTGTCGTTAACATGGAGTAACATTGACAACCCAAAAATAAACAAACGAGATATGTAACAATGGCTTCAGGTCAGTGGTTGCATTTTCTTGTTTCTTTCAAGTTACATAATAGATGTACTAACTACTTTCATAACATAATAATAAACCGACTGCAAAATTAATGCTTTCGTTGAGAAACAATCAAAATATTTATATGATTACGTTAGTTACATATGCATATAGTATGTATTTTAAAAAGAAAAAATGGATGCACTTGTAAATTTATTATAAATATAAGATACAAATAAAACTTTTCTTTCTTTCTTGATATGGAGATCTTATATGTATAAAATATAATTAATGAATTAACACTACTACATTTATGGAACCCGTGAATTTGACGGGTATTCGATTTCACGCTTGAAAATTCTGAACATGCAAGTATTATTCTTTAGACATTACCTATTGGTTTTTAATGATATAACAATGTAACAAAAATAATATTACTACACGTTTTCTCTGAAATACCCGGTGGTAAAGAAGGTAGTCGACTTGGAATTGTGCAGACATCATGGGTGGTTGAATTGTCTTCTTCATCTGGCACCGGAGGTGCATGTTGATGTTACATTGAAGCAGCCGACTGAACATATAGTATTGGTTAAGGGTTTATTTTCCTATCAAAAATACTCGTGAAATATTTTTGATAGGAAAATAAACCCTTAACCAATACTATATGTTCAGTCGCTGCTCCTATGTCACATGCACCTCCGGTGCCAGATCAAGAAGATAATTCAACCACCCATGATGTCTGCATAATTCCAAGTCGACTACCTAGTCGACTTTCTAATATGTATGTATGTGATATAAATAAGAAGTAAACTAAATAAGTTCTCTTCTATCCACTTCTATTGTAGGTTCGAAATATTCTTCAATTTTCGCCATACTCAATTTTATTAACTCCATTTTCAACCGAGTTCGGCTTTCCCTAATGTTGCATTGAACAATAATTCTGAGTACTCATCGTCAATATTAGTTCGTTAATTAACTGCTTTTTTAGATGTTCTTTAAGCATTTTTAAATTTTTGAGGGATCACCTACTTCAGAGTATACAATTTATTTTACATACTGTAGGTATATGTATACTAGTATAGTTTAGCGCACAAAATCATAGTTGGGTTATCATTTTCTTATATAAAATATATAAAAATCTACTTTTCTATTACAGATGCTGACTTAAATTTATATATTTGTACGTATCTAGATTTATATCTCATTACGACTGATACCGAATTTGCCCAAATCAGTTCAAAGGGTCAAGTATTGATCGTGAACGATGAAGAAATTGTTTTTAAATATGAAGGTTTCATAGGTAAAATTGTTAACTTTTCTATAAATTATACTTTCAAATGTACTGATTATAAAATTGTAATTGTTGAAAATGTTAAACGAATCCGCTCGAAATCAGTATAATTTCGGTTTGGGAATACAACCGATTGAAATTGTTCCGAGCATTTTTTATTTGTACCTTTGAATTAAATTATACTCATTTGAATTTAGAATAAATTGAATTTGCTATTGTAAATTCGTAGAGTTGAAATTAATTGTAATAAGAATATTTGACTGCAATAACATTGAATTACGTAAGCTACACATAGCAGATCTAGTAAAATAAAAATAAAACTGTATTTAATTTTATTTTCACCAATAAAATATACATTCGAAATAATTTAATGTTTCTATTTCATATCTCCCCTTCATATACTATTTTTCATTTCGACTATAGGAGGTCGAAATTTAAGGTTTGCTTTATATCATACAGAGCCAGATGCCCTTTTGGAAAATTTTATTTTGTTTGATTCGAAAGAAACAAAACAACCGAACTCCATGCTTTTTTAATGTCAACAAAGATCGCTATCGCATACCTGTTTTTGTCCAGAGTAGAGTTAATGTAATTTATTGCATCTATCAGCTGATGCGGTGTTACTTTGAGTTTGGAATCAATACTGGTTAGGATCAAATACTCTTGTTTTATTAATGAAGTTTACAATACTTTTGTGTAACACTTTCTCAGATATTTTACTTTTAGTACGCTAATCAGTGCTATAGGTCAATCTCAATAATCAATAAATTAATGTAGTGTCCTTTTGCTATCCGTTTCATTTCCCCCACTTTTTGCTTTTGAGTTTTATATTGAAGTTTTTTATTTTTTAGTTGTTTACGTACCTATATATTTTATGTTCCTTCAATTTACAAAAATGTTTACGGACGGCTGATGGTTCAAAATCAATAAAGTAATATATAAAGTTAAGTTCCAAAATATAAAATTTGTATAATTATTTCTGTTATGCAATGGTAGCCAACAGCAACAGGAGGAGGTAGCTACCAATGTTCACCGGAAATCTATACGGTGCAACCTACGTTTGCACCGTATGAAGGCGATGTTCGATATCCCTTCGCAAATTGAAAAAGGCTCGTATAGAAAGGACAGCACAGAGAGATGCCTCTGTTCGGCGGAAAAGCAAAAGGAAAAGGGTAACAAAATGATAGAAGAAAAAAGGCCAAGAAGAACAGAGGTAATGTACAACCTCAAAGCGATTTTGAGGACGAGGCGACAATACATGTACACCGAGAATTTGATTTTATTAAAATTGATTTTGATCTGGAAGAGCTTTAGTATATATGTATGTATATATGTAGGAGTAGTAGACATGGCATAAGAAAAGTAGGCTTTTAAAATAAAATACTCTTTTTTTTGATATAATTCTTTTTCTGAATACCCACCCTACAAATTTGGTGTCAGAAGTGGGATAAAAGAGATAAAAGAGATTAAAGACAAAAATAAAAAAATATGTGGTGATTGTCATTGAGCTGTTGTGTTGAACTGTGTTGGACTGTGCTGGACTGTGCTGAGCTGTGCTGATGATTTTTTATGATTTTGTGTGTGCTGAGAATTAAAATACTTTTAATTCAGTCTCGTTTTTTTCCTTTTTTTCCTTTTACTCATACCCCCCCTACATGTATTTTGATGTTGAATTATTTTGTAAGAGTTTTCAACATATAATGTAATTAATGGAATTAAAAAAAAAAAAGATGTTATGAAACTGATTGAATATTCCGATATTTGAGCTTTGTCGTTTGTATTTAGTTTAAAACAATTTACATTCACGAGTAAAATAGAATAGAAAAAAGCTAAAATTTTCGTTTTTTATCAATCGCTCTGGCAGTCTGCCTGCACCTTTAACGTTTTTTATTTAGAAACAAAAGAAAAGCCCTGGCTCCTAGATTGATTTCTAGTTCGGTTTTGCCAGGCTTGCTAACCATTTCCTTCGGTTCAAATAAATAAAATTTGTATTATTATTTCCTATTTTCGGTTATTATTATTCGGCAAGAGTACAAAATATGTGCTTCGAAATTCAAATATACTTTTCGTTATTTTTGAACGGTTGGATTTCGGAAAAAAAAATTAATTTAGAACAATTTTATAAATGAAGCTTCTTAATTTTAGCGATCCTAAAAACATGATCAACGAACATAAAACTAAGACACCAAATCTAGCCATTGTATTTTTGCCATCAATATTTGCGGCATTTTTTAAGAACGTAAGGTCAATTGCATTTCAAAAAACACTCTCGAGGCCATTTAAAGTTAAAAATAGTTGAACCTCGACACTTGTTCGAACAAAAAATGTTCATCATTAAATATTTCCGAGATAAATTTATCGATCGTCGGTACCGTCATTTATCAACAAGTTTTCCTCAACGTAATAACAATTATTATTTCCGTGCATAGTTTTTTATTATCTATTTCACTTAGCAGGGTTTAGGTGTAATTTTTTCTATTCACAATATTATAGTATTTATGTACATATTCGTATATTGAATACATTTTAATAGAAAACATATATCTTTGCTTTAGCATGTGCCTAAATTTAAATAAAAATGGATTTGAATATTTTGTTTCGTCTGTTATCAGATTTGCTTGTTTATAAGAAATTTTGAATGAAATTAAGCTATGAAAGACCGAAACGAGCTGATTATTTCCTCGTTTTAAGGTTTTGAGCTTTTCATTCACGCATTCATACGTATTAAGAAATACATATTTAGATCTTGTAACCTCACGATTTATCTTCCCTTTTAATATTAGAAATGATTTTAAACTCGTTCTCATATTGTCCATAAAGGAAGTCTTTTAACACTGGGTACTTCCGAATTTCTTCATAATTAAAAAAACAGTTAAAACTTGTAACCCTCACCAAGGCCAGCATAAATTTGACGAAATAATGCTTTACGATCTTTCTATTTCTCATTTGTGAAATCAATCATTTTAGCCGAAAATTAATCACTTTTAAGTGTTTATTCAAAATATATAATATATGTTATGAAAGATATGATATACATATTTTAGAAATGAAATAATAACATTAGACTTCAAACTCACGACAAGGCTATTATGTTAATGAGTTAAAAATATCAAACTGTATCGGTATTAAATCTTTGCCGGATGGAAAATGCCAACAAATACTTCACGAATAGGCAAATTATGTTAGGTTCCTAATTTATTAATATTATTGTAATAAGATACTTTAATAGTTTGTATATATTTTTATCGCATTTGAAACATTAATGCTATACTCGCAATTATTGTTCATTTATAAGGTTTTATATTTCATACAGTTAAAAATTGTGTAATCAATTTTTATTTGTCTGATCTTAATTAAGTAATGGTGTAGAGAAAGAGTAATACTTATTTTATTCATATTCCATTTTTTTGGGAAGTTTTTAAATTATGAATTTGATGAAAAAAGGCGTTATATTTTTACCTGCTTACCTTATTTGTAGCTAATTTATTATGTAACTCATGTTATTATTCAACTGGTTTGTTGTGGATTCTCCAACAGTGGGTGAATTTTATTTTAATACAAATTTTTGGGTCTGCATAATGCAAAAATTATAAGCTCAATTAGTTTAAATATGTAAAAGGTGTCGATGAGAATATTGAACATCGGAAACTGAAAACTTGAAGAAACTTTAAATCCTGGAACAGGAGTCCATGAGACTCGACTATTACGCCAGCAAAGTAAATAGTATAGCTTTGTGTAATCTGAACCGATTCCAATAGGTTTTTTAAGTTTACTTATTTACTTATTGATTTTCAAGTTAAAAATGTTCTACCAAAAAGTTTCTATTTATGTATGCAAATACTACATGTACGTATACATTTTTATTGTTAAACCACCACCAGTTCATCATTTCATTTTTCGATATTGATTAAAATAATAATAACACAGACCTATAAATTTGTTTAAATATTTGCTTGCGATGTTAATTTATACGAATTTGAAAATGGAGAGTTTTTATCATCTAGGATTTTTCAGAAATATTATGCTACAAGGTAAAGTTACCAATATTTAACAAATATAAAGAAAAGAACGGTATTTTGTTTATTTCATCCTAAACTTTAACCTTTTTTGGCTTTTTAGAGATCGGTTTTGTAGAATTGTGTGATGGAACTAAAATTATCTCATAAAAGTTAATTAGAATGTATTACAAATGTTGTGTACCCCAAATGACCAAGCAGGTTTTTATTTTAGATAGGTTACTGCAATATATGATGTTGCGGTCGCAAGCTTTTTTGCAACCGATTTGCACAATTAAATAAAAGAAATTTTAATTGTGTAACGACAACGTGTTGTTTGTTAACATCCAGCTAGCGAAAGAGGAATTTTCAAAAACAATTGCCCTTTTTATAGTAATTTTCGGCTGTCAGGCCCTAATGGCCTGCTTCGATTTCAAAAAAGACAAAATACAATTTAGCAAGTTAATAGATTTAAAGTTGTTTTATGGCACGGCACAACATATGATTTGAATTTGAACTACATACATATTTTAAAGTTCTGTAATAACATTTCAAAATTGCTTATGTGTATAAAGACACTCTTTATTTTCATTCATTTTCATTTTTGAAAAAAAACTTCGAGAAATAATACTTTTAGGTAGTAACAAAATAATAGCCATATAGAATGTGATGTTACGTGATTTATTTCAAACTGCTAATTACATCAACTATTTAGAAAAATAAATATAATAGCGTCTACTTGTAAGTGATCTTTGTCATATTCGGTCTGTTTATCAAGCTATTATTAAGAAACCCGTTCAGGTCTGTATTAGCTCTTTTTTTTATGCAAAAAACTGTCTTTTACTTGCTGAGTTATTTAACTTCAAAATTGCACAAGGGCAAAGAGGTTATCTTTGCTAACCGCCCAGATCCACAGTTGATCTTGCAAAAGATGCTGGGGACGATGGTTTCGGTTATAATTAATACGACACAACCTTGAGCGAGCAAAAGACTGTTTCTTTCAGTCCAGGTTACGTAAACTTTTGCCAGGTTTCCGAATTTCTTGCAAAAAATGCCAAAACGAAGTTGCTCCCCTTTACCAATCTTATGGTGTAATAAGAAAGTAAAAAAGCCTGTCGGTCTTTATTTTCATCTGGGAACTGTTACGTGCGTCTCATACGAGTAATACTCGTTAAACGAAAGGTTGGTTCTTGTAGGTTGCGTTATGGTGTAAAAATTGTTATGTAAATTATATTGCAGTCAAACAGTTCATTTACACGAAGGTACTGGTATTTTTAAACGACTAAATGGGTGGACTCTTGTTGTTTCTTAATGATAGTATTTTAAACTAATTTTTTTTCAACATAAATAAATTTTGTCATCATAAATCATAAACTTTTAAATCTAGAAAAAAATTTACTTTCAATTATTTTACATACATACCATATTAATTTGTACTAAAATGATTGATTTGTTTTTACGTTGCTCACTACTTAAACTTGTATTTTAAAGAATACGTTTTTTGATATATTGTATTAGTTTTAATTCAAATTTTAAGAAAAAGCGACTATTTTTTAAAAATAAGAAAATCTTGGAAATTAACATATACATACATAAAAGTATGTACGCAGAGAATCAAAGAATCCGTATGGTAATAAAATTAAAATATTGAAAATTATGAAGCTTGTACGATGGTGGTGACTAACAATAACTCCTGCAGTTCGTTTCTGTAACTCAGTTGAGAAACTTCTCTATTCTGGTGACGTGAATCGAATTCACCATGCCCAGCTTTATCAGTTGAGTTGACGGGTTTCTGTGGAAAATGACGACAAAATGACGTCAAATGGAGAATGCCAGTAGAGATATTCTCTATTTGAAGTTACAGAAACGAGCTGCTGATCTTGTTTGAGTTATCTCAATTATGAGTGTTTCGGTTAAGCATTTTTTCTTTTAGTTTTTTCAATTACTATAAAATAGATAAAATTATTTTGAAAGTCTTAAAAATTCAATAACATTAATAACACTGAGGGGAAAAACAAACTATGAACTTGGAAGTAAAAGCGGTTTTTCAGAAAAGAATAAATTTACATTTTCATTAGTTTCATTAAATGTAAAGACAAAATACTCGTAGTAAGTAATTCAAAAGATCATCAAAAGCTACAAAAGATCTGTCGAGAACCAAATATATGAAACCAGAAAGTTTTTTGTATTATTATAATTTTTTTGTAACTGAAAAAAACAAACTACTTACCAATGTACTGGGGAAGGTGCAGCTGCATTTTTAGCCAATTCTCGATCATTGAGACCTCAGAAGCAGCATCAGTTTGGATACCCATTTTTGTAAATATCGCGCCAAAATGAACGTATCACCACTTTTTTCAGAAGCACTACTACCACAGAAACCGATGGACTTAGTAGTTTGTACTTTGTAGTCGCTATTTAACGAAAAATGACTTATCTACTTAAATTTTATCACGTATTTTAAATTACAAAAATAGCGACGGAATTACCAAAAATAGACCTGCGCTTACGAATAGTAATCACTTGTTCATGCGCAGTAGCCGTCAACTCTTGAGGGGCTTAAGAAACGGACTGAAAAGACCTCCGCCAGCGACAAGACCGTGAAGCGTGCGGCGGCAGTTGAAATAAAACTTGTTTTCTAAGGCTTCCCGAGTCCCAGAGTTTGTTCAAGGTGCAGCTTCGAGTAGTGCATCTGGAAAAAAAACGTCTTGGAATAAAGTGAACTAAGACACCACGTGTCTTTTCCAGTGCAAGACTGTTTTTCTTCTATTTTTCATGTTAGCCGCAAGATGAGTCCAGTACAATTAATTTATGTAACGTTGGAAAAAGAGTTTTCTCCTAACTTGCAACAGCAACTTGATAATGATATAAACATTTTTAAAGTATTATTATATAATTAATACGTATAAATCAATTAAACTTTAATCAGTTATATGTATAAACAAGTAGAGTGTTTTAAGATTAAATAAAAAAATTATACATTTAATTTTATGTTACATGTTAATTTAAAGTAAATGCCTCAAAAATTTAATAAATATCTAGGATAAAGTTTTTTGAAGGCTGGGGTTTATGTTTATGTTGTTAGGCTTCACCTAAAAATTTCATTCATAATTAAAAATTGTTTATCCTTGAATGGAGTCGCATTTATAAAAATCGTTATAGTTTTTCACAAAGGAATCGAGAGGGAGGACGGTTTTAGAAAGTAGACAGTTTGAGCTTCAACTGCCAATGAACCAATAAAAAGTTAACAAAAATAAGCTTGTTGCGGTCACAAGCTTTTTTGCAACCGATTTGCACAATTAAAATAAAAGAAATTTTAATTGTGTAACGACAACATGTTGTTTATTAACATCCAGCTAGCGAAAGAGGAATTTTCAAAAACAATTGCTCTTTTTATAGTAATTTTCGGCTGTTAAGCCTGCTTCGATTTCCAAACAAGACAAAATACAATTTAGCAAGTTAATACGTTTACATGGAGATTTAAAGTTGTTTTATGGCACGGCTCAACAAAGCTTATAGAGCCCTTAAAAAAACTATTTATACTTAAAGAGATATCTTAGACCTTTCGGAGGAATGAATCGGAAATCTAATGCATAATGTTCTACCCCATTATATTTTCGAGAAAAATAGGTTAATAGGTATTACACCTTCATTTTCAATACAAATATAAGCCCGTTTCCAAGTATGGGTATCAGTATCAGTTATACAGGGTGTTTTGCTAAGGTCTGAACAGTGGTATGCCAATCGATTCTAAATGGTCTCCTGCAGCTCGTTTCTGTAACTCAGTTGAGAAACTTCTCTATTCTAGTGACGTGAATCGAATTCACCATGCCTAGCTTTATCAGTTGAGTTGATACGTTTCTGTGGAAAATGACGACAAAATGACGTCAAATGGACTATGGAGAATGCCAGTAGAGATATTCTCTATTTGAACTTACAGAAACGAGCTGCTGATCAACGTTTGTTCGGAGACCCCCCCCCCCCCCCCCCCAAAATCGCAATTGAAAATTTGGAGGGGGTCAACCTAGAAAATGCTTTATAAGTTTCTAATTGTTTTTTTTCAATTCCGGTAAAACCGACAGTACTGTCGAATCACTAGTAACTTAACTTTGCCACGTCCAAAAGTATTCAAGATTCCAAAATTTGGGTTTTTTTCAGTTCAGCCATTTCAGCGGGGATGTGCTTAAGTTTTTCAGACGGTTTGCACGCTTAAAATGAGCTATTTTCACTTTGTAGAATACCTACTAATTTATTATGCACTGGGAACTTACTAAAAAAACAAATTTTTTAAGCATCATAATATGTAGGTATGTACATAGATATGTCTATGTTGTAGATGTAAAGCCATATGCCGACCAGTTGCGATAAAAAGGCTATAAAAGAAATTCGTTCCTAAGGATATTTACACATATTTATAAATGGTTTATTTCAGTTTTATATCATTTTTCCGGATATCTAAAAATACAATTTTAAGTATTTTCTAGTCTGTCCATATAGAAATGATGTTTAATACGCTGGGAGGAAAATCGTAGACCTTTTGTGTGTAATTTTTCAAGGCTAATCTAATATAATTAGAGGTTGCCTCGTTTTTTATTAAACTGCTAAAAAAAAGATCGTTTTTGAATTCGATGTAAAAAAAACTACAATTTCAACAACTTACCTGGATCACCTGCAGTAGGTACACGAAGTTTTTGTATTTTCGAAAAAAACGTATGCCGTATAATATTTGATTTTGATTTTTATCAATTTTTGTGAAATAAATGAAATTGGAGATTGTAGATTTACGTAATTTTCAGTAAATTTTATAAATTTAAATCTGAATTTGTAAGTTTCATTTTACAATTTACTTAAATTTTTGAAAAATTCAACAATGAAGAATAAATCTGCCTAAATGAAATAAAAATTATGGAGATTTGTTTTAAGTTTTATTAATAAATATTTTACAAATGTAAATTTTATCTCTGCTTCTAACAATGAAAAATTTAACTGCAACTCTGACATATATCTTTTTATTGTTAATTTTTTCATAATCTACGGATGACTTGGTGTTTCGAAATACAAAGGATTGACATATTTTAAGGAGCTATATCTTTATCACTCTATTTCTGGCTTACTCGTATTGTTGCAAAACCGTTGATAGGCACAAAAAATTGAAAGATTGCACAATCAACATGTTTTACTTCAATATTCGTATCCACTGAAAATTACATTCTCATCTTAAATTCTACACAAATTTATTAGCAACAATCTTTTTCCTTTCCTTGCTCTCTTACAAAATGGATTTAATATCAATTTCAATTTTACGTAAAGAAATATATGAAAACTCTTTTATCCACCTTCCTCTTCACAATAATAAATGGATTTAATATTGCAATAGTAATGATATAAAATTAAGTCTCTTAAAAGTTACTCTTAATCCTACGTATATGTGTGTTTTCTTGAATGTGCAACATTCTATCACCACAATTTAAGCGCACATCCTGGACATCTCTTAAAATTCAGTCATTCAATTGATCCCTCTGGACACAGCTACGAACGTTATAATATTTTAAATAAAAGGTTTCGTATGAAGTGCCTTTTTTAACAAAAATATAGAATAAAAAAACGAGAACAAAAATGATTTAACAATTTTGAAAATTTCCATTTAGAGGTTGCGCATGCTATTACAAAAGAACAATTACATTAGTTAAGAATTATTGTTTTCTTTGAACAATTTCCACATTTTTCAAAGAGGTATACCCAAAAATTAAATAAGATTACAACAGAAACCCAATCCATGAGGTTAAAATTAAGGCGAAAATTTACAGAAGCATGAAATTTCAAGATCACAAATTTACTCTCTCAAGAATATTAACTAGAGCAGAAAAGTTTGGAACAAAACTAATTACTTTGATACACGTGCTCTTTACATGCTTCATAATCAAAGAATTTAAAATGGAGAACTAATTTTTTGTTTCGATTCATTAAAAAAAAAATGCTTTTCATCTCAATAAAGAATTAATTATAGTGATAATTTTGACTTCATATTTATGTACGTGCATTTATTATATAAAATATATCTCGGTTCTCTATAAGGTTTTACTGAGCAGTTTTGACCTCAAACTTGACTATAGGAAGTCTTTTCAAATATAACTTTAAATGCTCTTACCTAAAAAAGCATTAACGAATTAGCGTTTTTATGAAGACTTTAGATGAATCGTTAGATAATTGGGCTTAATATTTTTAGAAAGCGAATGTTCATTTCACTAAAGAACGTATAAAAAACTCAAGGTGTAGCTTTTTATTACAACTACATTAAAAAATTTTATGAATTAAATTTGAAAATGACTCTATGACTGTTCATTTCAAAAGCTTTCCGCTCGAATATGATTTTAATTTATAAAAAAATAGGAAGTAAATTATTAAAAATAATAAGGGAAGCTACAAGACTAAATATTCAGCCACTAGCACCACCTTGATGCCAAGGCTTTGGAGAGAGTCGCAAAACCGAATTTATTTAGCACTTTATAAAGCGAATGAGTCGGTGTCCCTAGCAAGCAATATACGCTTTTAAAATTTTATATTGATTTGTGTAAAATTGACGAAGTTATGCGTTTTTTTTAAAACTGGATTTATTAAATCGATGATTAATTAACGATTATTAATTTAAAATTATTAATCTTATTAACTCTATTTACTTTTAACTTTAACATATGCCAAAGATTGAACGAAGAGTTTTATTTTTTAGTTTTTTTTAATAACAAAACGTAAGGTTCTTTCGGAGCGAAAAGTAAAAATTCTATTATTTTGTTTAAAAAAATCAATTTTTTACATTGAAAAAACAAAACGTTATTCAACCATAATACCGAAATAAACTTCATACTGCACTATCAATCAAAGTGTTTTATAATTAATTATAACTTTCATAAAAATGAGTTATAATCTTTTGTACAAATTGCATAGTTTACATATCTGATACTTTATAGAATTTTAACTTAAGAATTTTGAATTAAATCTATTAGACCTTATAACTCCTGAATGTATAGTAGTTTGACAAAAATGTTTTTAGTTAAATTTATTTCTATACTACTTTTTTGAAAATTTCCTTGTACTATACCTTCATCGTAAATTTTCGTAGATACATATGAACGCGGCGCGACTTAAAGGATCATACAAATTTAATAATTTTAAAAAATCATTTTTTTTATTGCATTTTTTGAATTTCTGTATATTACTTCAAGAATATTTAGTTTTTTTTTTTTATAAAAATCCGCCCACCCGCTTTTTTCAGAGCATTTTGCAAACTCTGTAAGCACGCATAATTCACGATTTTTCATTAAAAAAAACTTTAGACGCGTTTTGCTCAAATCAACGTTTTTGCGTATACGTCATGTTGTTATTTCCCATAAAAATTAGTAATTGTAGTTCAGGTAGAAGCCGGACATTTACATATTATTAATCATTTCGAATTTTGTGCTTTAGATGAGCCAATTCCGAGAAACCATTAACATATCCGGCCTATGTTTTTTCCTATTGGAGACAACAATATTTTGTTCCAATGGAGAAATATAGAAAATCAATATTCGATTGGTCTTTCTTAAAATACTAAGGAACAAATGTTTCACGCGCGCGCGCAAGTTGTGATCTTGAGTCACTCTGTTAGTTGTGTGAAGAAGTCGGTTAACGAAAAAAGAAAAAATTAAATTTATAAATTATATCGGCAAGCATTTAAACCTCTTATGGGTTGATATAACAGCTTAAGGTCGAGATATCTTACAAGCTACTACAACAATTCGTTATTATTAAATGAATTTTTAAAAATCTCCAAATTATTATCTTTAGAACGTTTCAAACCTATTGTGGGACAATATTGGATTTTTCCTTTATGAATTCATAATGTACAAAAAAGAAAAATCCTCTAGAAATATGTAATGTGTTCTTTGTAATCAGTTTGAACTGAAATTATGCACTATATGTATAAAATTTAATTTTAAACGATCTTAAAAAATAAGCCGGTTATTTACAAGTATACATAATGCGATTTAAAATTCGATTGACACTGAAACTCTTCATTTTACGAGTTAAGGTCTTTTCTCAATGAAAGCCATTTATAATGCGAACATCTAAGATAAGAAGTCAAATCCAGAAACAGGACTCAGAAAATATGTTTAGCAAATATAATTTCGCGCCGTGTTCAAACATCTATTAAAATCTTAGTATGTTATGCAATATAGTAAGTGGTAATTTTTTAAGATGATTCTATTTACCACGTATTGTTCAATAGTAAAGTGTGACAATGCTTCTATCGTTAAGACCAAACAAAAGGTCCTTAGCAGTAAATACTAGGACCAAAAGGCCTGGGGGCCTATTCCAGAACTCGACTCGATCGAATTGTCCATCGAGAAGCGCAAATCGGTATTCCGTAACTCGATATCGAGCTTATTTCAGTGACACTCGATCGACGATTTCGTCGACAGCTAAATGGCAGTCGAGTGTGCTTTGTGCGGTGGTGCTGTGAGTGTTTTTCGAATAAGATTTAAGTATTTAATCCTTAAAAGTGTAGCGTTTGAATTGTGGAACTATTTAATTACACTAGTTTACAATAATTTTGCCCCTAAACAAGTGATATATGGTTTCTATAGGATTTTTTCTGTAGATTAAAAATTCATAAAAGAAAATATCTTATGATATCTTGCTTCATACAGTTGGTAGTGAATGAAAATCACAATTAGCGCACGTTCATGAAAAACTACTTCCCCGTTTAGTAAGAGATGGAATTTTTGTATTTCATACCATAAATCTAGCAAAGGATTTAGAATTTCATTTGAGCCATATTATGAGCACTTTTCACGTTGCATTATTTTTAATTCAATTCAATTCAATTATTATCAATTCAATATACTGAAAAAACGATTTGTTTTAGTTTTCATCCTATTTTTATCAAAAAAAGTGTCAATTTGGTCAGTGAAGTTTGCTGCACTTCATCTTTGAAGCAAATTTTCAATGTATCATAGGGCCACACTTTTGGTTGCTCTCGATCGAGCTACATAATACGAAAATGAAATCGAGTCGACAAACCAACTCGACTCGAGTTCGCAATCGAGTCGAGTTCTGGAATAGGCCCCCTGATCTCCTTTTAAATGCCTGCCGCAGAAGATGTCTAAAATCATTTCGATAGCAGTTTCTATGTAGTTCATGACTCTGTGAGAGAAAAATGTTCCACTATGAAATTTTATTGAGAACATTTTTCATCAGAGCACCTAAAAGAGTGTTATTAACGGATCAATAAATCCACGTTATTCATATAATTGGCAAAACCTACACTAAATCTTTTTTGGATTTGTGCTTTACGACTCTCAAATTTTGGTTATTGTGTAAAAAATACATCTGATCAATAAATTTTCACATAATCTTCACTTCTAACTTCAGGTGAATGTTCCTATAACGTTTTTTTAAATAAAAATTTCGCGGCAGTTTTCACGAATGTACAAATGTCTTTTTGAGTTTAAATTTAATTTAACGAAAGACACGAGCCAAAAAACAGTAATTTCATATATTAAAATAAGATTTCCAAATGTGCTCATTTTGTTATTGTATCCTGCCAAAAATTCATAACAAAAATTTTGAATTTATGTAGCTAATAATATTTTCGCTTCATTCAGTTTGTCATGTTAATCGTGCCTACTAGTCTAGTGTATACATATATGTAAATATTTGCGTTTAATGAGAAGAACAAAATAGGAATAGCGGAACCTCACGGACTTTAATAAAATTTTGTAGGATCCTTCCGTTTGGTATAAAACAAATTTCTTGGCGGTCGGCTATTTTGTCCGAAATATTCCACTTTTAGTAGTGTTTCGCAAAGAAATTAATCGCATTTAAGTGGAATTTTGCAAAAATAATGAAATTTTGCCGTGGAAATGACCACTACTAATTTTGAAATTTTGTCAAAATTAAAAGTGGAATATTTCGGGAATTATAGCTGACCACCAAGAAATGTTACATGAGCCCTCCGTTTAGCTTAAAACGGAAGGATCTGAAGATTCCGTGAGATTCTGCCATTCCTATCACAAAAAAGAAAAAATAATAACATTAATAATAAGACCAAAATAGCAGTGTAGAAAATAATTTAGAATTTTGATATGTAACATTGATAGTGACCATTCAGTAAATTTTATTCATTTTGAGCAATTGTGGCCCCTTACATGAAAATTTTCTGTATTACATAAAAACATAATATTTAACAAAAAAACAAAAAGCGAGAATTGTTCGTAGCAGTGAAAACAACCCGGGGACTTTCAACAAAACATTTTCAAATCTTAAAGTTACGATAAACAACAACAAAGAAAAGAAAACAAAGTTAAAGTAAAAATATGTCTATGTTAAAAATATACAGCATTAAACATAGAAGGAGTAAATAGTTCATGCCTTATCCTCGATATGGTTAGTAGCAACTTCGGCCAGGATGAGTAGATCTGAGGTAGATTCCGTTGGATTGGTGAAAACTTCATCGTTTATTTCTTCTGGTTCCGTTTTTATGATAGTGTTGTTCCACAGTTCAACAGTATCAAAGACGTGCGATTGACCGTCGTTGGGAATAGTCATTGAGTTTATTTCTCGGCGAGTTATACTCTCCTTTCTCGCTTTACGTTTTTGGCTGCCCACCATTTGCATCTGGATTTGCTCCTTAGCTTCCTGTATGGTCTTGGGCGAATCTTTGTTGGAATTTCGACGAGGCTTATAACGTCTTGAGTTAATTTTCTTTTTCTTTTTGGTTTCTCTTTTTCGTGCCAAGTACTCCTCTAAACTTTGTGCTGGAAGAGCTTTAATTTTTTCTTCCAAATCAAAATCAGAAGCATCGAATTGCTTCACTGGACTCTCTAAGTTCACTGAGTTAGTTTTATGGGCATCGCCACTAGAATTATGTTCCAACTTATATTTAGTAGAAGTTGGATGAGTTGTGCAATTATCACGGGGTGGCAAGTAGCCATTTGGGGAAAGTGTGCTTGAATATGTGTCACCTTTCGATTTCGACTTTTTGGTGAATGTGATGATTTGGCCTGAATTCATTAATTCCTGGTACTTCTTCCCTTTGCATGATCTCTCCGATTTTTTACCCAGAATATCTTCCTCCCCACTGGAAATATTGTTTTCGATAAATAACATTTGCCTTTTGCATCCGTTCATGCTTTCATCGTCTTTTATTTTGCGTTTGCCATTTAGTTCTTGATGATTATTAATTTGTGCCGCATATTCCTTCATATTTTCAAATGGTTCGTTTTTATTTAATGGTAGTTGACTTAGTGATTCTGTTGCTGAATGTACGACTATAGCGGCATTCGTATTCACTCCATAGTCACCTTTATGAGTTGAAGATGCGATTGATCCGCTTATATCCTTATTTGTCATAAGACTGCTCAATCCACCCATTTGCGCTTCATCTGCCAACTTAAAAACGCCTACTTCGGAGGTTGCTACGCCTCCTGCCTCATCATCAGATTCATTCTCATAGTGCGCTGGAGCCCGGCTCATTCTATCTCTGCTGGTGTTGTTGAGTTCGTAACTATTGGTGATGGTGTAGTTACTATTAGACATAGGACGATCGCTGTTACTTGGACGTGTTGATAAAGTGCGTAGGGGTGGAGCGGGGAGTTTGTACCATTTGAAGTTTGGATTGGCTGAGAAAAATGCATCCTTGTACTGAAAGTAAGGCAAAAGTTTAAATCACCAAATTGCTGTTATAAAATTATTTGTTCTTCAAATCTTTTGAGTAAGCATAAGAATATTTGTTTCGGTATTGGTGTTTATTAAAACCCTCTAGAAACATAGCACCGAATACTTTTTCAATGTTTTCATTGGATCAATATTAGGAAAATTTTCGTTCTTAATTTTCACTACAGATAATTATTTTTTGTGACCTCGTATAGTATTTTGCGTGAAAAGATTTCTGGAAACATAGCTTCACGAAACAATGATTCTGTGATTTAAGACCCCTGGATTTTCTCGTCGGAATTTATTTAAATCACTTGTTTAGGTAAATAAGTCAAAGATAATTCCAGAGTTAAAAAAGACACTACGCGAAATAGCTAGTGTATACAGCTAAAAAAATATGCCAACCTTATCGAAAATTGACTTTTCACATTTGGTGGTTATCTAAACTAAATGATGCAATTTGTTTAAGATTAATGCATCATTAGTTAATAAAATGCTGTCGAAATTCGAATATTTTATTAAATTTGAAAATCCCAACGTTGAAAATGACAAAATTAACTATGTAAGTATTGCGATATTATGACAGTTTAGAAGAAACTTTAAATTACCATAATATGCACCAACGATGTTTACCTTATATCTTTCTTCTTTTACATTCACAGGGGACAGTATGAAATAATTTGGTAAGTTCTATTAAGTTACATTAAGTTCTATTATACCTTTTAATCATCCGAATTGATAAATTTTAACAACGATAAATATTGTGTCATTTTACAAACTAATGAGCATACAAATATATTTTAAAGCATTTATTACTATTCAATGCTTCATTAAAAGTACGGGCATAATTGTTTTTAATGAATTTAAAGTAACATAACAGCAGTGACTAAACGAAATTCACTTGGGGTGAAAATTCACCCATGATACTTTTTAAGGGTTATACAGGAATTATTAATTTCACTGTTAAATTGGATTTTTACGCACTTAATTATTTATTGAGCTGCTCATTTCGAGATTTTTTTACTCATATTTTATCGCCCAATTTGTTATTGAACATACAATTCGTATTTTCATATTGTCTGAAATTGTAATATGAGTCGTTGTTTTTTAAAGTGGTTATAAGTCCCCCTTTTTAAAAAAAAAAAAACGTTTTTAGTTAAATTTTAGTGTACAGACATATAACCCTCAGATGAGTTTTTCAAACAGTGGGCTCATACCACCTTAAAAATATCACTCATATATTATCGCCCCTTTAAATCATAACTTTAAATTTAGTAAAAATAAACTGAATTACTTTCATAGGGTGTAACGTGTAAGTTTATCAAATTTATAAAACATAGTCCCATTTTAAATTATTACATGGACTAAATAAACTTCGTTATTTGTTATAAGAATTTTCTTCTAATCATTATTTTTAAAATGTTTCATTTAAGCACCAACTAACTAAAATAATAAATTTTGTATGTTATTGAATGATGGATGGAATTTCTTACAAAATAAAAAGGATAGAAAACAGTTGAAATTTTGGAAATATATAACATAATTTAAATTTGTAAGTACCCACCTGCTTCGCAAGATTGGTATAAGAAATTTTCTCCTCGGTATCAAGCGATGCCCACCACTCTCCAAGTATTTTAGTTATCGACCTGTATCACAAGAATTAGAAAAATCTTAAATACAATGTAAATTTTAAATATTTACCTGTTCTCTAAGTGCTTGTACTTTTCCCTCACAATGGCCCGATGCCGCTTGCAGAATATCAAAAACGCATTCATTGGTCGTCGAGCGTGGTGTTCTGGAGCAGTTTTTTCTTCATCTTCCTCAGGTACTTGAGTAAATTTTGGAGCCTTCTTTTGACTAACCAAAAGGTTACCTCTAACGCTACTATCATCTTCTAAAATTTTAGGACTTTGGATCATCTCATTTTTCTTTCCCACATCCACAGAATCATCTTCGTCTTCCTCTTCAAAATCGTCATCATCTGGACTGCTACTATTTGTACTCTCATCGCTACGATTTAGTTTTGAGTAGTTGTGAACGTCTTCGATGAGTCGAAAGGCATTTCTGTGGTGCTCGTCTCTAGACGATGGCTTCTTAACTCTCAAAATGGCTTGGGTAATGTGTTCCTTCTTATCACTACTATCTCTATTCTGGTTAAAGGCACTGTCTCGATTTATTTCCGTCCCAGTTGGGTGGCTCTCTATCAAATCCGAAATTTCATCAAGTAGACTAGTAAAACCTCCCCCCTGATTATTCTGACTGGCTGGGGTTGAATATTCTTTGGCATTTTCACTAGAATGGATAGCAAATGGGCTGATGAGGTCGAATCCATTTGGATCCTGATTGTGCAGGGCACCTGCTGGCGGTGGCATAACACCTATATTCTTATTCTTATTTGTGTTGTTATTGTTTATGCACACTTTTGAGGTCTCGTGTTTAAGCATCTTGTTCACAACTCCGTCAAAACACTGTTGCTGTACGTTACTTATCATTTTGGCATTCGATGTGATGGTAAATTAGCCCCCAAATTGGTCTCTACACCAGTTCGATTCGAACTGCACAACTACTGAGTTTCTCTGTGTTGTTATCGCCTCCGTTTTATGTAAATATCTTTCATTATAATTACCGCACTCCTCCCTTTGTCAGAACGCGTTGTGGTAGCATTGACGCGGATTCCTCGCTCATAGAGAATAAAAATAGCATTCGTCTTATCACAATTCGATGTATCGCAATTATACTTTTTATCCTCGTTTCGGCAATTCACTTCGCTTTATTGGCTTGATAGTGTCTTTGGGGTCATTTCACTTTCAGGTCGCTCAATTCGCTCCTTATCACATTTTCTTATCTGAAACATACAAAGGGAACGTAATAATTAAAATTTTCGTTCAAGTGCGCTCATTGTGTTTTGTTTATTTTTTCGCAATTATTATAGAGGCTGCAATCGAGAAAGTCGATATTCTCAACAAAACTGATTACTGGACAGGTTTTCGACTGATAAAGAAGCAATATTTATTTGAAATTTATTTGCTAAAATGGGTGCCTTCAGTTTATGCAATTTGTAAACAGTCAGCAAAGTTTTATCAACTGGATTTCGTTATCTTTGGCTGTTTCGCTGATTTGCAATTAGGAATCCATTTTTAATTTTGTTGTTTTAAAAAGTAGAGCTTTAGAATGATAGAGACAACGGAAATATACCGAGAATTTTATTTATAAATACATACTTTTGGAATTTATTAGCGTTATCAGTGTCTGGTAATTGAATTATAAATATGAAAAGATTTAATCTCTTGAATTCTTTATCTAATTATGACTCATCAGGGTGCTCGCAAAAAGATAAGAAAGCAATATGCGAATCGATTCCATAAAGTATCTTTTTCTTTGTATAACATGTTAAGAATATAACTAGCAAAGTTACTGTATTTGTAATTTACATTTTTATCCTTCAAGCTTCAATTTCCACATTTACTAAGCTTAAATTAATTGATGACTATGGATTTAAAAAAAATATATATGTACATATTACATTCAGACTATTCTTCGATACGATTTTTTTTTAAATAGGTACACTTAATAAAATTAATACTATTCAATTTCTTGCAATTATTAGATTTTTGTTGTATTTCAAATCTGCTAATAAAGAACCTTAAAACAATTTGTAATTTTTTAAAGCTTCAAATAATGTTTGAAAACCAGAAAATATAATTTGTGATAATATGTACATATTTTGCAAAGTAAATATAATCATACAACAAAATATCACATTTTAATATGTATTATATCAGTTTTAATTAATTGAATAATCCAAGACAAAAATTAATTTGTTTACCATTATGAGACTTCTTAACCTCTGATCCATTGCAAAATTCTGATAATTCTACAGGGATTAGCTAGAATTTTTTGTGTAAGATGAAGAAAGCGAAGGACTCTCTTTAATTTCCTGATTAAGAGATATAATTTACCGTCATAATATTGGCGGAGATTGAAGCTTTACATAAAAAATGTACGCTAGGTTCAATGGCTTTCAATGACTAACATAAATAATATACATACTCCGATTTCAAGTGTCGAAAAGAAATTTGTTGTTTGAGATGTTTAATTGAACACTGTGGAAAAGAGGTCCCTACAAATAGAAACAAATTGTTGTACCTCAATCAGAAGAATTCAGTTAAAATTTTTCCTTATTATTTTATATAACATATTATTTTACGACAAGACAATTCTCCCTCTCACTGTTCACAACTTTTGGTTTTTTGGCTGCAAAATATGGCATGACAGAGTCCCCGAACTTAAATCCTTAAAAATTGTTTAACTTATTTTTTGTTTAATGCCTAAAAATCCTCCAAGGATATGTATGCATTAGATTGTATATGCGCTTATAAAAATGTCGAAACCTAATATTTAAATAGTTTAATATGTATTTTGAGAATTTTTGTAAACATTAATTCCCACTAAGCTTTATTTTTATATAGGGCTATGTTTGTGCTATAAAAAAAACTTTGGAAATCCAATATGGATTGATGTTTTATATGAAGTCAAACACGTAAGTAGTTTTTTGCCAATATCTGCTGTTTTCTCCAATTTATAACAGTTGATTTTAAATTATCGACCCCGAAACCCCTATGTATAAAATTTGAGAGGGCGCCAATCTTGGCTGGAGTTTAATAGGATTTATCGAAATTTATTTTATGAATTTTTGTATGATACCTCTTCTCAGTCTATGAATGATGATATTTTATTTAATTCGGATAAGTGTTAATAAATGATCATTTAACTGCGTTAAAACAAAATTTAGACCAACATTGAGCCGTTCAGTGCACAAATCGATTAACTAAATAAAACAAAAAGTTGAGAAATGCGATGAAATTTTGTACATTGTTTTTTAAAATTCCCTTTATGATATAAATTCAAATATATATTGTAGAATTCATAAATACAGATATAGCTTTCATTTAACGGTATATAAAATTAACAAGAAAGAATAGCCAACAAATAATCGTGAGTAATGTTACAATTTTTATGTGACTGGTGGAGTTAATCGATTTGGCAACTGAAAAAAGTAATAAAGTTAGAACGACCACCAGTGTAAAACCACTGACAAATTGAAATAATGATTTATAATAATTTAAACCCAAATACGATCTGGGGGAAAAAATATGTAGTCGGTGTAAATATTGGTAAAGTGTGCAGTAGAAGTTAAAATATACGCAATTAAACTGTATTCTTAATAACAACTAATTTGACTTCACATGTACTTGATCCTGCGGCAATTCGGCTGTAACTGATCAATTTATTTTACTTTAATTCTAATAAGACGGCACTAAAACATTTACCGTTATCATTCAGCGCATTTGAGTTGCATTATAACGGTATGGAGTTAATCAAAATGGCCTCTGAAACAAATTATTTATTATTCCGTGGCCATTTAATGGTGTGAATTATTATTATTCAGGAAAGTTATTAAAAATATAAAAAGTAATGAGTGTACCCCAAGTGCTTTGACACTTAAATTTAAGATTTTTCAAAAAGTGGAGTTAATCGATTTGTGCACCGAACGGCTCATATAATACATAGTATGATGTCTGTTATACAGTTTGAAATTAAAAACAATCAATGTCAAAATGTTGATGCTGTATTGTCTTCCGAATAGTATAATGTATGACATTGCAATTTGTCAGTGATTGTGTTATGATACATGTGTATTTCGTGACTGAACTCGTACTACAAAACAGTAGTGAATAAACAAAAATCAAGACAACTATGAGATTCGCAGATTATCTCAATTGTAAATCTTACTCATGAACTTGTCCTTTGAAAGTCCATTACTGGTCGTTTTCCGCATGGATTAAAAACTCCCCGATTAAATTGCATAACGTGGCACAGGCTCCGGAGTGATTGATTGATAACGCCAATCCCCAACCTATTGCCGCATTTTTCGCGGAGAGAAAACGACTGCACTCGGCTTGGTGACGGTGACGTAGCGTTCGTCGCCTTTCTTTTGTTTGCAGCACTTCGTGTAAAACTTGAACTTTTCCTTGAAAATGCCGATGACACTGCACGTGACCACAAAAGAAAAGCTTACCCGATGCCCGGGGACGTGTGTTTGTTTGCTCGTTTGTTGCGGTTAAATTTAAATATAGTCTTTTTTAGCCGCAGTTTTGATAGAAAGCTTGAGCCCATTTTCTACTATAGTGTGCTGCGTGGTCGTCGTGAGCAGCTGTCGGCAGTTTTCAGGAATGCAGCTAATATAATCGAACTACATGTTTATGTTTCAATGTTTGCCAGTTACACAACTTTCTCGATGTATTTTCGCTTTCCACTTGGCGCTGTTGTAATCGAACGCTCTGGCGTCGAACGAGCCTCTTGGATGCACGAGCTGAAGTTCACGATTTTAAATTCGCCTTTTTATAAAAATTGAATTGCTATTTTAAGCAGAAATTATTTTCAGAATTTATAAAGCTGATGGTAAAAGACTACACATTATACTGAATTGGGTTAAATTTTTACAACGTGAATTTTTCTTTTGTTCAAGATGTGGCTCATTGTTTACTTTAAGATATTTAAGACCTTTGTTGGCAATCTTAAAGTAATTTTCCAGGCACATCTTTTTGAAAACATATTAATTTTAATGATCTTCAAAATAATACTCTGAGAAAGATAAGAAATCTTGAAGTAGTTATTATTAAAAATCATAAACAAAAGATATTTTATAATTTTGCGTATTTTCCGGCACGATTTAATCAAGAACAATTGTGCATGTAATAATCCATTTAATTTTTACTTAAAAATATGTGTTTTATTTTATAATTTACACATATTGTTAAACATATTTTAATTCAATAGTCACCTTAAGTTATTGTATTGTATAAGACTATAAAACTTAACATTTTGCAGAGAAAATTGACGATGAGAACAAGAACAGCTCACTAAATGTTCAAATTAAAAAAAATAAAATTAGAGATTTTGCTAAACAAATAAAACTTGCCAATGAAAGTTTTGTATAAAATGAACGTTTACTTTTCTATCTATTTTACGTTCGAAGCTATTCTAATTACCCAGCACCGTTTCTTTTATTGGAAGCATTGCTCAATACAAACCATTTATTTTTACACTTTTTTAAGCACATACTTTTTTTTTAAACATGTTTCACTGCTTTTTAAGCTTAATTTGCCAAGTTTAAAGGTTAATAATTTATTCATTAAACAAAATAGTTTATATTTTCAACAATACTTAGTATAATATCATATGTATTTAAAACTTGATAGATTTTATTTATGTTTTATTTTTTTTGGTATATCATCTTTTATAAAATATATTAGATATAAATTTGCCATTTCTCCATTAAAGTAAGTCAAATTTTCCAGAACTATTACGAATTTATCGCAACAGTGGTCCTCCTGAACATGATATTTTGTTTAAATCTATAGAATTTCGTTGATTTGAAGCTTTTAATCATATTTTTATTGATATCAAACATTCAAGGATAGTATGAGGCTGCATAAAAATAAAACAAACAATGTCTTCCTATATAAACTACCATAAACGACTCTTAGTTTTGATTGATTGTTTCGACGAAGACCCAGAGTCCAACACAAAAATGAATACTTGAATACTTACATATACATACTAAAAAACTTTAGCTTCGGTCTGGTACTGCGAAAAAATACTATTGCATTTTATTTGCAAACACTGCGTGATTTATTGACTTTGTTTTATTTAGTTGGCAATTAGGCTATTAGGCAATAAGTGCTTAATTTCGGTTGTGAAAAATACCTCCTATTATGAAGTATATAGGCAATTTTTCTTCATTTCTTATATACTTCATCTATGTAGACTCTAGTCTAAAAACTTATAATTTTTTAACATTTCATTCACAAAATCTGATTGCTGAAGCCCGAATATGATTACACATTTTTAAATATCCGACAAATCAATTAACAATGCATTTGTGTCAAGCATTTTCGCGGATTATTTAGATTTATTCGTCACACGAACAGTTTTATGATAATTATTTCGGAATAGAATTCTATATATAGTCGACTACGTCGGAACATAAGTAAAGAATTTATGCCCTGAGTAGGTACGTTTATAAATCGGTATCATATTAATATTAGATTAGAAATAAAAAAAGACATACATATTATATTTGAGCTTTGCAAAGTACTTATTTACTCTATAAATTTCATATTTCACGCCCAAGGTCACGTTTTTCGTTAAAGCTTGTAAAGTGCGTTGCAATTTGTTATCAATAAGCAATGTTTGCAAAAATAATGTTCCTATCATTTGTACACAATTGAGTACAAGTTTTCGGTTGTATTGAAATAGATCTCAAATTTATCCTGACCGAGAACTCGAGATGCGACTTGAATGTGGGGGTATTATTATCTAATAAAAAACCATTTTATTCAGATATGTTGTATCTCTAGATAAGATAAGTTTATTTGAATCTAAAGCTTTATATTTATGTAGGTCATTCTTAGATTTTTCCACATTTTAGTAGAATTTAATAAATTGTTGCACACCTTTCTTAGTTCTTTGTACCTTTTAATATAGTTTTTTAGTTCTATAACCCTTGTATATCATAAAATGCGAGTGCGAAAAAGGAAAGCTTCATAATAACCAAATTTGATCATCGAATAGATCTTGGTTATATGTTATTGTAATTATGCTTCGCTAATGGTGATTGAAATATTCAAATATTCCAACATCCGGCAAAACAACATCTTTCTGCAAAATTTCACAAAAAAGGTTTTAAATTATAAGAACTTAGACCGTTTGGGGCAGACGCTCTAAAAAAGAGAGGAATTATAGGAACGAAATCTAAATATCAGAAAATACACATGAAAGCATTTTTAAATAATAAACAAACTGAGTCTACGTTTTACAATTTAAATTTTCACTTTTACACTCAAAGGAGCTGATACGAAATGCTAGATTTTTGAATGGAAATGGATTAAATTTATGGACCTGAAAACACGACTTTTCCAAAAATTTCGATAGTGGCACTTCATTAAATCAACAATATCATAAATAATGCTGTAATTGCATATTTATTGAAAGTTCACATTTGCTCGCCAATTCGAAACAGTTCTGGCCTTCTTTCGAATCCAACAGTGTAGAATTACTAGTATAATTCGCCGACTGACCTTGGTCGAGCTTCTGTTATTGCCGAAACATTTTTAAAAAATAAGAAATAAAAAAAACCTCTCATGACCTTAAGCCGTCATGCCGTGAAAGACAAGATGCTGATCATCCAATAATCTTTACGTAAATTAGTTTCAGTCGGAACCATCTTAATGCGAAAATACGAACGCATTGTCTTCATCCTCTGTACACCGCTGCCATCCCACCCACCATTAAATTCGCGGATTGCAAAAAGTATGCTAAGAACAATTAGCATCTTTAAACTGGAAGTTCTTCTTCATATGTATGTATATATGTATGCTACGAAGCACTCGACCGTAAAAAACATACACTCTCAGTTCTATGCGTCTTGAGTTTAGCTAATGGGCCAATTATGACCGTTTGTTGTTGTCTGCAAATTTTTATATATATTTAATGTGCGCACTAAAAGTCTGCTGAGATTTAAATATTAAAAAAAATTCTTCTCTCGTGAAAGTTTAACACTCACACCAGTGATCGTGTCTTTAACACTCGAACTTGAGAAAACGATCATTCGAACGTTGCTTTTAAGACTTTCGAGGCAGCTCACCTGCTCCCGTGTTATTTGATGACCAGACAAAAAGATCCATCGAGTTTAATTTTAATTCGTTTTTCGCTTTTTATCATCCACACTTTTGCTTTTCGGTGGATACTGTGTCATTTAATACTCAAGTTATGTAAGAGAAACCTCTGTTCTTTCTTCCTAAGTTTCTGCTGTAAGATTGCTTACTCGTCCCGGGTTCTGGGCATTTTTTTATAAAACTTTTCTTTCTTCTGCTTCTACTATGAATGAATGAATGCTGTTATCGGCAGCGTATTTTTAAGATGACCCAAATTTCGTGGTAATAAATCCTTTTATTTTTTATTTTTTTGCAATCTTTTCTAATTTATGTCTTTATATTTTTGCAAGCTTTTTACTTTTGTTTTATTTTTTAATATATGTATATCATATTATATTTTCCTTCAAAATATACAACATCCACAAATGCATATTGGTTATTATTACTTTTTTATTTTGAAGCTGCTGCACAATGCTGACGCCACAATAAATAATCACAATTCATAAATCTTTGAGTTCATTTTAAGCATTTATATTTTTTGGGTGGAAATATTCGTCTAAATTATAAAAGAATTTATCAAATTGCCAAATAAATCCAGTCTAAAATTTTAATTTTAAAAAATCCATATTTTCAGTTGAAGCAAGCTCAAATATTATCAAACGACACCAAATTGTTAACTTCACGTTTATCAAATATTGCTATTGTTGTTAACTAATTTATAATAGATAGCACAGAAATTATTAACATTAACGTAACATTTTATTTCGTAATGTATAAAATTCATGAAAAATAGTATTTTGTACTTCTTTAAAAAAATCATTAAGAAATAAAGTTTCTGCAAAGAAGTTTGTAGTGTGGCTCAAATCAAAGTCTGAGTCCTAATCAAATTCAAATAATCTTTAAAGTGCTTTTCATATACATATGTATGTACATAACTCGAAAAAATTGTTCACGAGTGGGCTCTTGTCGCTTACAATGTTTTTATTCGCCATCTATTGTATGAAATAATCAGCTTATGAAAAACAGAAAATTTTGGTCTTATTTTGAAATGTTTTAAAACGATGTACTTTATAAATACATATGTATGTTATATATGTAGTTTAAAATTTAGTTCTCATTTGCGCAACATTATGAACTTGTGGATCAACCAATAATTTTGTAATTATTTGTCATATACGGTCAAAATATGGTCTTTGAACTTATCAACTCAACTTTTCTTGAAAATGCATTGTTGATTAAGCACTTTCATTTTTCAATTTCGTAATCTACGGATAAAGTCCTTTAGAAATGACTTATCAATGTTTTGGAAAATAAAGTAGGTTTTCACGATATTATTATTCTTGTTTTTATTTTTATATGATCTGTATATCTATGTTTGTTTATGGTTAAAACATTTTGATTGAACTAATATTTGAAAGCAGATTTAAGGTTGAACCATCTATCTGGGCAGAAATAAAGTTATGCAATTTACCTGACAAAGAAAAAAAAATAAAAATTTAATCGATAATTTACTAAAAGCTAAACACAATTAAAAGCTTTTATGAAAAATAAAAAGGATATTGTTTTGTTATTGTCAAAATACATAGTATAAAACCTTAAAACTGGGGTAGGCAAGGTGTAACGTTTTTCGACAATGGATCGAGGATACTCCCAAGTCCCACCACATTATGCTTTACGGGTGTGTTCAACTACGAAAAATCCACATACAATTTTTTTTTAAAGGCATGAGGGAACATTTAACAAAAAAAAAAAGTGATCTTGAACTAAAGTAAAATCTGGCAACATTGCTGGAGATTAGGAATCCTCCACTCGAAGGCAGTGATGTCATGATGATATAATTTGTTACAAGATGCGAATCTCGGCCGTTTTTCATGAAGTTTACCGTCCAAATAAATCTATTTTTGCATTATTGGTCTACTGGCACGTAGAGTTATAGGAAATAATTAAGGTTTTAGTGTTGGACTTTCGATAACTTTTGTATGTGCACTAAAAAGCCGTTTATTGAGAAAGAAATTTCTTAACATTGTTAAACAAATTGGGAAAAAATAAGACAAGAGTCGAATACAAATAAGTAAATTATGTTTATGATATAGATAACAGAAAAATTCCGCCAGTAATTAGGTCTCGACATCTCCGCTGGGACGTGATAAAGAATCGTCAACAGGTCGCGTTGGCTGTTTTCGCGTACAATTTGTTTCGCGTTTTGATATAAATAAAAACAAGACAATAACTCCGCATCGACCTTGGGGAGTGTCAGGTGTTGATACAGACGCGAGCTTGGCCGCTGCTAAAACTTCTGCAAAACCCCAAGAACTCGGTTCGTCTGTGTGGAGTCGAACCATGTCCAAGTAGAAGCGGAAAGAAATAGAAAACAGACCCCGCGTCGGGCAGTCTTCTCTACTTCTCTACTTTGTTTTCGTAGATTTACTTGACGAACGAGCTTTCGAAGCTTTCGAATGTCTTAGTGAGCCATTTTTTTTTCTCATCTTTCTGTAGAGCCGCAGCATATATATAATGTTGTGATAGAGTTGAAGCGCACTTTTGCCTATATTTTTTACAAACAGTTACGATTATGTAGGTGACTGGACTAATGGGGTTTAGTGTACCCGCGTTTAAATTCCTACATATGTACGGACGATTGTTTGGTATGCAACCTCTGAGTTCAGTCTGAATGTCTTCTTTTATAATACAAACAAGGGAGTGAGGGAGATAAGCTTATATTATAATATTTTTGTAACACATTGCTGTTTTAAAATTGAATATCTAAATGGCGTTTAATGCCTTTGTAAATTGTTGTTTGGCATGTAAATAAACTACACTATGCTATGACTGTGGGACGGAACACCGGACTTTGTTTATCATATTAGCACTTAAGATAATTTATAATTATGACTTGGTTTTTTTTTTTAATTTTCCAGGTATTCCAACATAATGCTATTATGTATTATAGAATTAGACAAATGAACAGTTTATATATTAAAATTTGAATTGTCGTGTCGTGCATATAATTAGAGCATATGAAAGTGTGGCTTGGCACAATTATCGCATACATGTATTATATGTATATACATATATGCATGTAAGCATTTTTATAAAAATCACCTGGAAGTGCATGTTTTTTTCAAAAAGCTTTTCAAGTCCACGGTTTCTTGTTAAAAAAATGAATGTTCAGAAAAGAAGGGGAATAATATTCTCGAATTTTGGTTGGCTCACTATAAATTTTTTCTCATTTCTGTTGTAATTATTTCCTGCTTTTTTATTTTATTTAAGTTTAATTGGAAATATAACTAGAAAGACAAGGAACCGTTTGTATGCTTACCAATAAAGTTCATGTGAAATTTAGGAAAATTTATTGAAGTACCTAGTATTAAGGCTGTGTGCGAATAGCGACTAAATGTCGACTAAACTAAGTTTCTGGAATTTAGTGTTGATAATATTGTTCGAATTGTGCGAAAATTTGTCGTGATTTTACGAGTGAATTGAATTTGTTTAATTACAGGTTAATAAGAATAAGTGAAGAGTTTTAAGTAAGATCTGGTGTGAAAGATTTGTTGTAATAGTTATTTTAAATTGTCACAGATTTAGTCAGCTGTCAAAAATTGAGTTATCTCGTCCAGTAGATTAAATGTTTCATTATCGGCACTAAATGTCAAAAATTTAGTTTAGTCGGCATTTAGTCACTATTCGCACACAGCCTATTCTGGTTGATTTTATTAGAAATTCAGTAATTTTCCCTAAAAATACAATTTATATTAAAACTGATGTTGCAGTAATTTCTAAGTGTGAGAATTCAGAACAAAGATTCGAAACGATTTCTTAGAATTTAAAATAAAATGAGGAAAAGCTTTCACATTATATTTTTAAATATATGTATGTATACTGCAGAGTGCAGAAAATTAATTAATATAAATTAATTCATTAAATTGTGTGGCGATAATTACACATACATATGCATTAGGTACTTTACTTAAACATGTACGACAGAACAACATCACAAGTCTCAGCTTTAAATACTTCATAAGGAACAATAAAAAATATAGTCCTTAAGACTTGCGTAAAACAATCTAAAAGTATTCATAATTGTCGAAACCCTGGGAAGTAAAATAATAATTATCGTGACTCCGTCTACAATGATCAACCGCATATTATGTCGTAACTTCGCTATGAACTTTGGCACATGTATAAACTTTTAATGAACTTTAATACGTTTATATTGACTCCGGTTCGGGTGACATACAGCTTATGTTGTATTTTGAACTAAATTATTTCGGCGATTATGACGGATATTATTCATTAGTCGCTTCTTTTTACCCGAGTACGTCGCCGTCTTGTGTTCGCCAGTGTCCATTATGTCTCAGATTTTGTTTTGGGGTCCTAACTGCGTCTAAATAAATGTGGCAAATTTCATGAGATTGGTTTTTGAAATGTGGTTTTAACGACTTAGAAAAAAAAATTGATTTCGCTTTTAGGGTTTGATATGATAACCCTTTTTAATGCTATTTCTTTAAACCGACATACATATGTAGTTCAATCAATTTTGAAAGTAAAAGTCCAAAAATCGTGCAAACAAACTGGATATAACCCTTTAATAAATATTACATTGTGCTCAATGTTTTTTCTCTTGCATTCGAATGAACGAAAAATATTATATGTTTTTATTTCGTATAAATTTTGTATGCTGATTTCTATGACATTCACTTAGTATGACCTGATTGCCATTATAAAATTCCACTGTGTGTAAGAGATCGTTTAAAAATGAAATGTTCTAAAAGTTGCCCTTGGTAACAGTTTAAATGATCATAATAAATTTGCATTTAAAAAAAAATGTTTAAAAGCGTATAGAAGTAATTTCCATTTAATCATCGGATCATCGCAATTATTCCACACATCGATAATTTCATAGATGTTGTTGAGGCGCAATTCCCCACTAACACC
Organism: Machimus atricapillus; assembly: GCA_933228815.1. Classification (NCBI taxonomy): domain Eukaryota; kingdom Metazoa; phylum Arthropoda; class Insecta; order Diptera; family Asilidae; genus Machimus; species Machimus atricapillus. The sequence goes on along the minus strand of OW121787.1, from coordinate 25,262,447 downwards.
GCAGGATCTGAATCATCGCAAGTGCATCAATCAGAACACGCAAAAGCGCCCCACTGGTATTCTCCAGTGACATAATCAATTAACGCCGTATAATTCATTCGACTAGTGAGTGCAGAGTTCAAAGAGGCTGCAAATCTAAATTTGGTCCCCGGAACGAGCGAAAATGATAATTCGATTAAAAAAATTAAATAAACACAGGGCATACATTAAATACCCCCGCGCCTTAAATCCAATCTACATAAACTAGTTTTGATCGTCTTAACCTTCACTTTCCGAATCTTAATTAACTACCCAAATTCCCTTCGCCGATCTCGTTCTCTACTTCCACCGGCTTAGCTTAAAACAGCTTTCTTCGATTTAGCACATAAACGTCGCGTCGTCGCCGAGAAGAAGTCGTCTTAAACTTGATCTGATCGCTCTTTTAAACTGGTAGTATCACTTATTTTCGACTGGATTGTTTAATTTAATAACTACAATCGGTTGGCCCTCTTCCTTTTTTTTAAAGACGTTGAGGGGTCCAAATATTGGAATTAAATACCAAAATGTTGTTATATAAGAGTGAATATTAAATGATATCGCACTTGTTTTGCTTTAAGCAAACAAAATTTATACTTGGTAAGGTATTAAAAGGTTTTCAATGATTATTCATTTTTTAAATCGAGGTGTTTTCGTGCAAAAACAGTTCTAAATGTACACCTATTTATTAAATAAATTTAAAACGTTTTAACGACCTCTCAAATACATATAAAGGGAAATGTTTTATGTATTTAAGCTTATTGGAAATTAAGGGATAATCCCTTAACGATTGGAAAATTAGGATCAAAAGTTCCGTCTTGGTATAGTGGTAAAAACTTATTGAAAAATTCCCAATAGTATCATATTGAATTGCCATATTTTGAAACAAAATTCTAAATCAATGCTTTCAAAATACTTTTATAGAAGCTTATAATGCTAAGTTGAAATATGTTTATTGTACCTTCAGTCAAAACATGAAAAATATCGCACCGTGTTTTTACGTGATTGAGCACCAAACAATATTTCAATTATATAAATATTTATACATATTGGGATTAACATAAATAACTTAAACAAAATCGGAGAAAATTTTATGGCATTAGATAAAAATATTAAGCTTCTTAGATATACAAAGTACATACTTTACATTCATTAAATATAAAGACATTGAAAACGATGCGCACATAATTAAGCTTTCGTAACAAATTAGTATTGAAAAATGAATCACTTCGAAATTACGCCGCTTTAAGATAAAAGTGAGAAAAGACACGTGTTCTGGTAAAAAGTAAGAACAAGTTTTTTTTTTTATATCGCAGTTAAGAAAGAGCTGCTTTGTTGCTGATGAAGAAAAATTTGTCTGTTTTTTCATAACTTATATATATAATATAATTTTTATGTTTGGGAAAGCTAAGACCCTAATAAGTTTAATAATTTTGATATGAAATTGGATTTAAAAGAAAACGAGTCAGATTCGTTTTAAAAATATTTCCTTCAAAAGGGCAAGTACGGAAGCTTTTGGTCCTCTCCACTTTCTAGGAAATAGTTGTAAAAGGAAAAGGACAACCTCGAAGAAATACCTGCCGCAAGGGCGACGCAATTTCATTACCTGACTCAACAGCATGTCTCCATGTAGGTCACATGACCGAAAAAAAATTTCAACTTGGACTGACCTTCCTTAACACCAATCAAAGTGAACCTCCATACAGCACAACCACCCCTGTGGGGAATACTTCAGGAGTTCGTATAAGTGCGACCATTTCGCAATTGTGTTCGATAAATTCCTGGAGTTGTCTTTCACTTCATTTCACTAGCCGCCACTAGGGGAGAAACCGATTTAAAAGCGACTGTGGGGAATCCCCGACTAGCAACTATAGGGATGGAATAAGTAAGTGCAAATTGTATACGAATGACCATTGTTCCCTTATGATAATTAATTCAATCGAGATATGGCGAGCACGCACACATAATGAGGACCCGAGGAAAAGTGTAATCGCGGATTGGGCACGGGGGTTTCACGAATATAGGTGCGCTCTACGAACAGCGAATGTCGCCGTCGCTACGAAAGCTCCAAAGTGCGCAAACACCCCAAGACCGAAAAGCTTTTCTTCGAATGGAATAGTAGGTTTGAGAAGAGCTTGAACTTGCATATTGGTGCCGTTATTTGTTGGTATTGGTAGCAGCTGATGATGTGTTTATCTGGTTTTTCTTAGGATTTTCCTTAATTTTTGACTGAAAGTGAACTTTAAATTACCCGATAGGGGGGAAATATAAGCCACGTACTAACAAGTCGACTGTCTAAATCGATTTTCATCAATATATTCACTAAAACTTTAATAATTTTTAAAGAAAAAATAAAATAAAATAAAACCATCTGAAGGCCACTGGTTTCAGGTGTCGACAACTTTGGCTACCCTCGAAAGTGGGGAAAACAAAATTCACATACCTGAAAGAATTATATGGCAACCATAGAGAAATCTTCATCACACGAGTTGAATTTGAAATTATTTTTAGTTTGTTTTCCTCGATAGGCACATTATGGGGTACGACACGGGCCAAGAGCACCAGACTTACACAATAAAATATTTTGTAATTCCTTCAACTTCTCTGCACGATTAGCACAGTTATTAAACTTAATCAAAGCAGACTGACCGATCGACCGAATGACGGACCGCGAATACACCGTCGATTTCTCTGTTGTCGGTATGGTGGCCAACTTCAAGTTTTCTTACACATGCCAAGCCGACGATATTCCGACTATCGCGACATGAACTCCTATACGGCACCACAGCAGAGCAGCAGCACACGCATTTATCTGTATCTGTCTGTTTCACTTGTTTGCACAGCCGGAGCAAAGACAAAATTTTAGTATGGAACGATTAAAACAAGTTTGATAAAAAATATCTCTCATAATTCCGCAGAGCTCCAAGATGCAAATGAAGGCAATCGTCGAGGAGGTTGTTCTTAAACAACTGGAACTTGTCCACGAACCGTGTCAGGTCCCACTATCAGACTATCGCTTCCGAGACCGAATTCAGAAAAAAAAAAATTCCTCTTTATTTGTCGAAAACTGTAAGCAATCGCTTAATAAATTTCGTTATAAAATCTCAGCAATATTGGACGCGACGAAATTAAAAATTCACTAAAAAAAGAAAAGCTTCAACGGAAAAGCTCCTCCGGGAACCGTTTGTATCTGAATATGACCGCTACTTTACGTCTTCTGACCACCTTCGAGCGTAAGACTGAGCAGCTACCCAAACAAGTAGTCGAGCTCGAAAAAAACCAAACAAAATCAGGAAAAGTGAAAAACAAACCCGTCGAAAAGTTTAGGTTTATGTACGACTAAAAGCTTCGGACAGGCGGACCAGTGGTGGATCTCCGCGACTCCATTGCAAATTAAATGTACCCCTAGTCAGCTGTTGGCACGCTTTTGAAACGTAACATCAGCATTTTATATGCACAGCTGATGTGGTGGATTGCCTGATGGAAACTGGATAGTTTTCTGTGAACTACATACATACATTACTACGTTTCTATGATAAAATAAATATAATACGAAAACTGTTCACTGTTTCATCTTTTATTATGAACCTATTTCTGGGCAATGTATTTTCGGCCTTACAGTGAAATTCTGAAACAATCAATAAAGCTCTGGAAGAATGATTAAACCCAACACACCTTACCATTTCTACAATTTCCATCATACTATTCCTACCGATTCTCCCGTCAAAAGGAAACGTTGTTAGGTCCTCGAAGACAATGGAAAAGTCTGACTGTTCTTCTTCTTCGACTAGGTGTAAAACTTATGAATAAGAGAATTCAGATTTTTTCGAGCATTTACTAAACTGAATCCTCGTTTCGTAATTGAGGGGATAGTCATAGTGTTATTAAAGCAGTGGATGCTTGTATGACCGGATATTTTAATTCTAGCAAAAAAAGATCAGTCAAGTGCGAATTGGAGTTTGCGCAAGACTTGTTTCGTATTAACCTTTGCACTGTAGTGAATACTCACACTGAGTATTCACGTTGTCCATAGTTACCATAAAAATAAATATGAAAGATTTACACTCAGTGCAATTGTACAATACGAAATGCATTTAGTTGGTTTGACAAGAGCCACTTCTCACTCTTAAACTTAATTTTAATTTTAAGCCTTATTGTGAAAGTCGAACAGATCCTTCATCGATTTGATTTTTTAAGGGAAACCACGTGATTGATCCAAGAACAATTTTTTTTTTAAATTTTCTAAAACTATACATGAACCCGCGCATGAAGATTTAAGTCCTAATTTGTAAGAATTACGAAACTGTACCCTTTTAAATTAGTGCAATCACAGCAATGTGTAACGTACTTTTTTGTAGCCAATACGTCAAGACGCTGTCAAATTTAAATTTCCACACCTTCCGAGTGAAACATTGCGCGCGGCATTTTTATATTGCTTGTTCAGGCTTGTTGGTTTGCTTGGTGATTATGGTGAGTAATGCGACAATTATATAATAATTCGTTTTTTAAAACAACGTACGATGGTACGATATTATCAGGAATCCCAAAGTTGCAAAACCTGGACGTACGACAAAGGGAAAACCTTGATTGGGATATACGAAAACATAACGAAAACTGTCCTTACTGATTTGGAGTCTCTTAATGTTTTATTTAGTAAATATTCCCATGAATTAAATGTATTGGAGTCTTATTTGAGCAATTATAGGTGTCGCCGACAACAGCAGCGCAAGTGGAAGGCTCTGTACCATGCCTACAAATTAGCTAGCGATAGGGGCACGTGTTCAAGTGCCTCTAAATTTTTGTATTTGGAGGACATGGACAGAATAGTTGAAAATATTTCCCAACCAGTACCCATGACGGAGGAGTTGCCCAGTAGTTCCAGCAAACCAACAAGTAAGAAGAAACATTACGCTGCTAGAAATCAAACAGAAAGATTACAATAATAATATAGAAGCCAAGCGCAAAGCAACACACATATTAGTTCAACAAGTTTTGGCCATCCAAATTGCCTAATTGAACAATTCTTCTCTTCTACCGCTAATAATTCTTCCTTCCGAAGTATGAAGGTCATCGGAATTGACAGGTTCATCGGAGGAGCCATCAGATTGCAGCCATTCTTCCATATCGCATTCGAGAATGGAAATGTTGTGTAGAACGCTAGCCGCAAGCACACTATTTGCAATAAAGCCCAAATCTTAGTTTTCAAAAAACTTAAGTCTGCGGAATCGATTCTTCAGTAAACCAAATACGTCCTCTACAACAATTCGTGTCGCCGAATGCAAATAATTAAATTTTTTTTGCTTTTCCTTTAGATTGCCGAAATCTTTATACGGAGCTATTAAATAGTTTGATGACAGATACGCGTAGTCCGCCAAAAGATATCCATCATGAAGGATTAAATTGTAATCTTCCTCCAGTTTCGCATAAATCGTTGATTTCCAAAATAAGCGAGCATACACAATACACATCAATAAATTTTTTTTCAGCATCTACTACTCCTTGTAGTAAAATACTATAGAATTCTATTACAGTATGCTTCCTTATTTCGTCTAGGAGCATTAAATGGGAATGTCTGAACCGTCTATCGCACCTACAACGTTGGAAATATATTTTTTTCATTGGAATTTAATTTTATTAATTCTTGTCTCCGCTGCTGTGGCCAATGAATATAACTTGCACTGTGTTTAACAATCTACTTTATTAATTTTCGTAATATTCTGAACCCAGAGCTTATGGTGGTATTGATTTTGGATAGCAGACTAAATCTGTTACAATGGGCGGCGACAAGCGTATTTATTCGACAAGATGTTATTGATGCAATTTTGAGTATCACTGATTTTCGCTCATTACAATTTTTTAAAATACATATAATAAACTTTCATCAAAATAATCTTTAATTAAAATACTATTTTTCATTTATCAAAAATTTAGTTCTATTATAAATGTACCGAAGAAATGTGAAGAATTTATTCATGGCAACTTTTCGCACAGTTCGAATTTTATTATCGACACTAAATACCACCAATTTAGTTTAATCACTATTCGCCCACTGCACACAGCATATGTACATCTTCGAAATATTTTTGAAATAAATATGCACAACGAGCTTTCGATTAAACAATTTTTCATAAAGAAACTATGCATACCTATACTTCTTTAAATAATAATTGGGAGATGATTTGACCTACGAATTCACGTCATAGATTTCGTCTCACAAATTCGTCAAAGAAACGTTGAACCTTGTATTTTTATACCTTGTCTTGTGTAATTTGTCAAACGGATTGTTGCGTTATTTAAACATTTGAGTGGGTTGGCATTATTAATTTCGAGTTCAGTATGAGTATTTTTGCTTTTTCCTTGAATGTTGAAATAGATGAGAATAACGACAAAATAGTTAACACTATACGTAAAAAGCCGCTTATGAGACTCATCCATTTGAAATCGATTGGAAATATCAATTCTTGAGCCTCGTCTGCAATACGTAGACCAACTGGTCAAAATTGCCATATCTCGTTCCCAGTCCCCCACATCTCTTTTATTCGTGTTTGGTTTACTTGGCTAGCTTTTTACATGTGTGCGTTCTCAAACCAATAGGTAATTCTAGACACTATAAGTGAAATTAGTAGTTTTTTGCTCTCAAAAAGTGGTAAAAACTCTTCCTGATTAAGAAGATTTTTATAGCCGGTTGATTCAGCCAATTCAGCACATTGGTTGCTTACACTGACATATACTGGACCACTGATTCAAGACACAAAATCTCCTCAAAATTTAGACCACTTTTTGACAAAGATTCGCTATCTCTTTTCGTCATCCGACCCCCAGACAAAACTGTGTAGTTCGGTGCGGCCTCTATTTTGTAATGATTCGGCTGGATTTAAATGTATCAATGTAATATTAATAACTGAATCCTTTTTTTTTATAATAGGAAAAATTTAAAATTTCACGCCCATTCTTTATTGTCGACCTTTGGCAACCTTCACAACAGACCAACTGATAATCGATTGTCGTGATGCCCGTGTGGATCTGTTTTAACGCACCATTCTGCTATACAGGGGAATGATTGACTTGGATCTGAATTTTCCTCGCCAGAAATGTTTTATTTACACATACTGCAGGTACACGATATGCCGAATTCTTCAATGTATCTTCAAAGGCAACAAAGGCTTGAGAAAACGAAAACCTCCAAAAAATGTTACGAAAACACAGTTTTAAGCTTAAGTTCCATGAATAAAAAAATAAAGCTGCGCCTATCTAAAATATGTATGTACTTGAATAATAGCAACATCTCCCGTCGCTTAAATAATTTTCTTCTAGGTAATAATCTGGCTAGTTGATATTTTGTAATAAAAGGAAAATCATGATTAATCAATTTGATACTAATTAGTTCCACAAGTTTCGGAGACTGTAGATATATTTGAATGTATTTATTACCACAAATATACTTTTGGTTGACCAAAACCAAAAATTATAAAATTTATTTTTGTATTCCAAACTGCAAAATAACCTTCGTGGCTCACTCAATATACAGGACTACAAAGTTTTCCAAACACTTGGCGGAATCGACAGAAATCTATGCGATTTCGTGCAGAAAGATTATTATTAATAATTTATAAACATATGTATATTAGTTAGCTAGAACAACAGACATAAAAAGTGTATCGATATTTTGCAGTGTCGAGTATCTTGTATTTGATACCATGCCATACTTTACGTATGAATAATTTGATACCGAGTCTTTTACTCATATTAGTAGTCCGCTTCGCAGTAGGATTCGTAAACCAATTTACATGACGTAAATCTGTTATCGCTGGAACGCATTGGTTTTTTTTATTTATTCTATCAACCAATTGGTATCATAGAATAAATGAGTTAAGCTCTAAAAGTTTCGTGCCGGAAAAAAAAACTATTCAAGAAAAGCTTCCTTCCCCTTACATTTCAAATATTAAGCCTCACTCCAAAATTTTCTTTATAGATTACAGTGGTAAATAAAAAATAAAAAGAGGTACATTACTTTTTCAAATAATTAGTAAATTTATATCACAGTTTTTTTTATTGTGTAATTTTTGAACAGATGCATTAGAACTCGAAATATAATGTGTAATTTGCACTTATTGAACACGTTGAAATAAAATTTTATAGCATTTTATAATGAGATCTATTTATTGAGATATAAGGGGATCAGATTATTTTGCATTCATCATACTTTCCTTTTCCTCTACGGAAAAGTACTTTTGCGTGCTTCAACATGATTCGATTTGTTTTTCTTTGTAAATACTTTTATTTATATAATTTTCTTTAGAAATTATACACATGTGTAGGCATTATGTGCACCCATTTTTTCGGGATCATTAGAAACAACAAAGATGTTCGAATAGATCAGTAGATAAGTGCAATGCAAGTGTAAGCCCCTTCTTCTTAAATTATTATTATCAAGCCGTTATACTAATAAGTGAAGGAAATGGAAATTATGTTATATTAACAAATATTATAGAAACAATTTTATCTATATTAATTAAACTAGAAATATAATAGATATCCGGCGAATAACTAATAAAATAAATATTAGACACTAATGGTGAACTTTCGATTACTTAAAATTTATTTTTTTATTTGTTGTTTGGTTCTACGGGATAAACAAATATTAATCTGCTTACAATAATTCTTACTCATATTTCATAATCTATAAAAATATACTATTTTTTTTAATAGCATAAATCCAGTTTTCAAAATAATTTGTAGATCTCATTGCTGTTATCTTGTTGGAAAGTTAGCTTTGATTAAAAATTCATTTTTTTTTTTGAGAGAATCTCCAAGCATTTAATATAAAATTTAATAACATCATGATAAGGTCCTTATCTATATTGATACATTGAGTAAGTAAATGTATCATTTAAATTTTTGTGGGCTATTTGTTATACTTTTGGAAAATATTGGTATGGATTAAGGTGACGAATCAATTTGACCTTTACGATAATGAAAGATAAAAATCCATACGAACACCAAAAACTCATTTGTCCTACAATTAAATATGAGATTCCAGCATAATATTCTGATATTTTTCTTCATTCCAGTATAAAAAAAAATTATATCAAGCTATATTCACAGTTCAAGATCAGTGGAAAAAAATTACCTTGAAATCGAACTCCAATTATCAACAAATTAATGATTTTATAAGTGCACGATTAAAATAAAAAATTTTGAAGACTTAAAGATTAAGTTATTGAAATGGATTTTTCAAAACAATTCAAATAATTGAGAGATATGTAACCTATAGATTTAATCAGAACAAGTATCGCTTTATATTACCTGAATAATTTTTAAATAAATATTTATTTTCCAGAAATTTTATATATTAATGTACTCGATTAAGGTGTTAGCGGAAATGCTAGTTATTAAAATAAATTTCTTGTTCAAATTTAGTACTCTTAATTTTTGTATTTTTTAATGCTTTGTTTTTTCACAACAAGCCGACGCTTTGAATCCATCTTAAGTGCAATATACAGAAAGTGGTTTACGGATCAGTTAGATTACAAATTTTTTTACTTTACGAATTTTCTCTGACAAAAGGCAAAAAACTAATCAATGCTAATAAAGTATAAAAATATGTTCCATTAAAAAAAAGCTAGTTTAAATAATTAAGATTAGAAGGCATTAATTTAATATTCATTGAATTTTCATCGAATAAGGTGATGTTTTAGGGTTCATTACCTATCGTTATTATTTTAGTATTTTATTATTTATGTTTTTATTTTCGAAATCAAATTTCAAATATGTATGTACATCTCCAATGATATATGTAAACCGGATAAAAAAACGAATGACGGGAATTCTAAGACTGCGATCATTCTTTAACATTCTTTTTTTTGAATATCCATTACTAATTTCATTACAGTTAGTACTTAAAATTTGAATTAATAAATCAACGTCCAAGCGGAAATCGCAGCCTTTGAAAGTGGTGTTTACTACCGATAACCAATCTTTTGTTATAAATATTATTTTAAAAACACCATTGGGAAGCATATTTTTTGGTTATTTTTGCAAAAATTCATGGAAATTTAGAATTTTGAAACGGAGTAAACTCCGGTAGCAGTCATTCGATTCAGATGTAGGGAGCATATCTCTGGCTGTTTTTTTCGCATAAGGCGTGATAGGCGCCTTCAAAAAGGCAGCAAATTTGAAAATTAAATCTAATTCTTCCAAACGTAGTATGAAATCTCAAATAATTTCCCAGTGAAAAATTTCTGGAATAACACATTTTGCATTGCAAAAGTCTGAGCCAAACATTGAATTCACTCACTCTTCGAAATGCGGTTTACATCGCTAGACAATTTCGGTCGAAAACTTGGAAATTGTGTTACATTCAATTTCTTAAGACTTAAGGGGTTACATGGGCTTCACGGCTTCAAAAAATAGATTTTTTTTTATTGGCTTATTAAATTTTACAACATTTCTAGAATATTGTCCGAAAGTTTCAAGTCGATCCGAGTAATAGTTTCGGAGATACAGCCTTCTGAAGTTGCGCGCTCAAAGCTAGCTGGGCTCAAACTCGAAACTTTAAACGCGTTTTTCTCGAAACTGTGTTTTCAAAGTCGGTTGTCAAGATTTCTCGAGAACTACTCAACCGATCTTGATGAAAATTTGCACAGGTCTTCGAGATACAATTTACAAGTACCTGAACGAAGGATTTTTTTTAATTCAATTACAACTATTTAAAAAAAAAAATGACGAGAAATTTTAAGCGAAATTTTAAATTTTTTGTAAAAACGTCCGCCAAAAATCCAATTTTAATTTTTTTTTTTTTTGCTTCGTTCAGGTACAAGTTTATAGTCTTAACTAAAACACGTATTTTTTTTCACTTTGGATGATCCTGCTAGGAGTTCTGCTGACGACGCGGACACACCTTTTTTCCGAGGGCTCGCCGGAAATGACGTCGCAATGGCAGTTTTAAAAATTTTTTCACAAAAATTTCAGAAATCTTTTATTTAATGTGTATCTTTAAAACAATGAAAAGTTTGAATGAAAAATTGAATTTTTAATATGAAAAAAATATTATTGAAAATAGGCCGTTTTTTCCCGCTTAAGATACAAAATGAATTATTTCATAATTTTCGTTGTAATTCCTTGATGGGTTTATGTCACTAAAACCGAGTAATGCTCCAAAAATGCATTTAACAAATAACTTCAAGTCCACAGCTGACTGCTCAAAATCTGTTAATGGTGTTATAAGAGAGAAGAGGCATTTTGTATGGAATGCGTGGTCTGTCTATTTTCTACATTTCTACATGTCAGGCAAATTACCAAAAAAAGAAAATTTTCATTTTAGCATGCAAGAAAAGCGCCACTCTGGCAACACAGCGCACGGTGTTTACATGTACATTCATGTGCGATACCAATTATGCAAATTCGCCCAGGGGAGCGAGATGAAGAAAAAATTGCAGCGAAGATGGGAACTAGCTGACAATTTAATTAATCGAACGCGGCGATTCGCGGAGTGCAGTTAGTGGTCCGCACTGCGGGAGGAATCGCGTGGCAGGTTTTATTTAACACTTCGCGTCTAGACCAACCATGACGTGATCCGTCGCTGGATTGGCCGGGGCTGTGCGGGGAGCGTAATTTTCAAGTTCACAAGAATGACACGCAGCGGGGCGGAGGGGAGCTCATGTCAAAATCGCGTATATTTTTCATGTATTCATTCACACACCAGGGCACGCACGCAAACTTACCTGTTGTGATGGTGTTCGCAAATGGCGATAAAAAAACTATTCACAGAGTCCAGCTCGAATTAAATCGGCGACAACGCTAAAAATTCACTTAAAAACTTGCCACTGCACGTCCATTTTACAAGAAGAATATTTTTCTTCGGATGAGTTACCCGCTGCAACAGATCACGACTCAGGAAATTTGAGAAAACTTACAATTTTCGGAAGATGCGAAATTCGCAGCACATCTGCTTCGCGGTGTGAAAGCGATTGAGCTGCCCTCTGCCTCTGTGTTGGGGCTTTGTTTACGAATTCTGTCGGCCGCTGATGCACACCCTCACAGCCCCACTATTTTCGTTCTTTTCCAGCAACAGGGACGAGTTGATGACGCGCTACTGCTGGCCTTATCCCACTTGTGCGAGCAACCGGCCCAAGTGAGGAGTTCAGCCAGCGGTGCACTGACATGTCCAAACAATGTTAACCCTCTGATTTTCTCCTTTTTTTGTTTACTTCTTTTGACCTTGATTCGGCTGCCACCTGCCCGAAGCTTAGGCGACAATTCTGGGTGGAATTCTCGGGAGACTGTTATACTAAGTGTTATACTGGTCAAATATAACAAATTCAAGAACTGAATATTGGCAGCAGCCAAAGAAGTGTCAAAATATCGGGTAACGGGACCAGTGGCGGTGTATATTAAAAGTGATTTTAAATTGGGGATTTTAAAATACATTCCGATAATTAAGTAATTTTAGTATTCATATCACTCATAATCAGCTATTCGTCGTGATTTCAACTTAGTTTGAGTGTTGAATAAATAATGGATATTTTAGTTCGGGCTAAATTCACTTATGTACTTTAAAATTCGAGTCTTGTAAAATTAGTGGTGAGAAGTAAAAATTTACGGTTAAAACTTTTGAGAAGCCTAGCCAATTTTTTGCATAATTTCTATGTAAGTCATAATAGTCTAAAATAAAAAAAAAATTGATTCAAATGTTTTGCTTTATAGGAAACTCCTACTAGGAAATAGTGCAGCCGCTTACATATGTGATAATATCAGAGAATTCATGGATGAAAAATCAAACAAAGGTAAGTTCTTCTATTTGTAATTTCTTAGAAGCCAATAAAGGTATTAACTAAACTTAAGTCCGTCGAGAATGTTAACAAGTCAGAACTTGCTGAACCTGAACGCACCTTTTACATATGTTAGTCTCTTGTAAATTAGTATCTACTTACACTTACCGCCCTAAGATATCGTCGTAAAAAAGTAATCGATTCTGTAACTGCTAAGTGCTAACGTTAAGCCATTGAGATTGTTCAATCGCTTTCGTAATAATTTCATTTCCTGCTAGGCAATGTTTTGTAAAGTTGTGTCCAGTTTGTTAATTTGTTATTGCAAATAACAATATTGATAGAAATTTCCTTTGACGTCTACCTATGTATATTTTCTCGATTCTCTACCATTTCCACGTTTTCCACCCATCGTGAAGACTGCTATTAATTGGCAATTCCGAAAAAATGTTCGAAAAGGAAAGAATTCCAAAAGCTGAATTGGCACACGGCCTTAATAATATTCAAATCACTTAACTGAGGTGAATAAAACGAAATACGCTGGAGTAGGCGAAGCGAAAAGTTTCGAGGCAAAATAAATGAATAACCTTCTAGAACATATTTTCGATTGGAAAGTAAAGGACTGAAACAAATAGTGGATATATATTAAATAATGGTAAATTTATTAATAATAGCATAAAAAATATTGTTTTTAATTCAATTAAAATTATAAAGCATCAGAGGCTCTGGACGCAGCTGTGGAAGAGAGGGTTATCAACGAGGAGTTTAAAATTTTGAAAAGGGACACTCCTTTTTTGTACGATATGATTATGATTTTTGCTTTGGACTGGCCTTCTCTCACGGTCCAGTGGCTTCCAGATGTGATGATGATTGAAGAAGGGGAATACACTGTTAACAGGTTGATTATGGGAACATACACTTTTGGCGAGCAGAATCACCTCCTTGTCACAAGTGTCCGGCTTCCGAACGAGGACACTCAATACGATGCCTCCTACTGCAATGACGAGAATGAAGAATTTGGCGAATTTGGCCCTATGTCTGGGAAAATTGATTTTGAAATTAAAATCAACCACGAGGGCGAAGTAAATCGGGCTTGGTACATGCCCCAAAATCCTTTCATTGTCTCAACAAAGACTACTTCGGCTGATGTCCTTATCTTCGACATCATGAGGCACACAAGCGCTGATCCCATCGGAATGTGTCGCCCGGATATATCGGGGGTCGATATCCTTTCCGAACCTTTCATCAAAAATGCAGAAAGATCAGTAGTACCAAATGAGCTTTCAGCAACTATAGAACCCAATAAAAGAAGGAGGTGCACTGTTTCAAAAGAGGAGAGAGAAGTGTATTCCCTTTGTGGAGCATATGGAAAATGCTGAAATTTTCAATAATAATATAAACGAGGGAATAAGGAAAATACGAGAAGATATGAGTGAAATAAAAGAACTTATGAAGAGTTCTGTTGAATAGTTGAATATAAAAGGAAAAACTACTATGTACAAAAAGACATAACATCGCTCCTAAATTACTTTCTACTATCTTACCGTTTATCTTTTTGTCTGCTGGGCACATCCACATAACATAAATATAACAAATAAAAAAGGAAAAGCTAAGGCTATACAAACAAAAGGTCCTTTTTAAAAATAAATGGATTTTCATATAAAATCAAACTTTTATTGAAGAATTGTTATGAAACATTTTTAAAGGTATTAACATTCAATTTCAGAAAAAACTGACACGCTGCAGCAGTCGGACGGTCACATTTTCTATTATAACTTTGGATCTATGGGGAATTTTTGCAATCCGTTTACACAGAAATAAGCCTAAAACTATAGAGAACAACAAGCTATATTAAAAAAAAAACGATTTTTGGAAAATGCTGGACATATGTAAGGACTTAAATGGGAAATGTATTTAATATTTCATTTATTATATTAACTGCGGTGGCATTTGATTCTGTCTGTAATTCTAGATGATTAATTTCTACTACTAAATTATTATCACTGCTTGTAGGTTCAAAGTTGTTATTATAGTTCACACAGATGTTGTGCAATGCCGCGCAAACGTTTATTATCCTCGTCGCTCGTAGTGGATCATAGTGCAACACCCTGTGTCCCAAAAGATACTTGAAACGATTTTTTAGAATACCGATCGTTCTCTCTACCACAATCCTTGCTTTGGTGTGCCTTTCATTAAAACGGGCTTCTGTGGAATTTTCTTGTGCATTTCGAAAAGGAATAGGGTGCCAAGGGATATCCTGCTCCTGCATCACCTAAATATAAAATTATAAACAAAAACAGGAAACATATCAATTTTGCGAATTCTTAACATACCGAGAAGCCATGTATTCCGTTCTCCAGTTTGATAATTCTCCTCCAACCTTAATTTTAGTGCAGATGAATTCTATCCACACCATTGAATTGTGTGTAGCTCCTGGGTATTTTGCATTTATGTATCGGATTGTCGTTTTGTAGTCGCACACCTATTTATAAAAGTTTAATTTTTGAAACACGATAAGTCCAAACTTACAATCATAGTATAGAAGCCTTTTCGATTATAATATAAATGTTGCAACCTTCTTTCAGGTGCTGCGATTCTTATATGGGTACCATCAACGCACCCAATTACGCCCGGAATTCAACTTTTCTCGTAGAAGAAGAGTTTGGCCCTGTTTTTTTCCTCTTCATCGTAATCAAATTTTATCCATTTTGGACAAATATGATATGTATTTACAAACTTCTAATATTTCTTTTAATATATTAAAAAAACGGTTGGTTGCGCCAAGCCCAATTCAAAGTCATTGCCCACACTTAGCTGGTAGCTACCTTGGGCAGAAAACCTCAAAAAATGAAAAATTTCTTGTTAGTAGATGAGTATAGGTAGTGCTTGAACGAAGGATTTTTAAATAAATTAAAATTTGGATTTTTGGCAGAGTTTTGAAGCAAAACAGCACAATTTTCGCTAAATTTTACGCTTTCTATGACTTTGACAAATTAGTTGTTTTTGAAAAAACAAAAAATCCTTCGTTCAAGTACTAGTCAATCCTATCTAGAAGATGTGTGCAAAACCGCACTCAGATCGGTGCAGTAGTTTTTGAGAAATCGTGTCCACCAAAAACTGAACTGGCACACGGCCTTAATAATATTCAAATCACTTAACTGAGGTGAATAAAACGAAATACGCTGGAGTAGGCGAGGCGAAAAGTTTCGAGGCAAAATAAATGAATAACCTTCTAGAACATATTTTCGATTGGAATGGGAAAGTAAAGGACTGAAACAAATGGCGGATAAATATTAAATAATGGTAAATTTATTAATAATAGCATAAAAAATATTGTTTTTAATTCAATTAAAATTATAAAGCATCAGAGGCTCTGGACGCAGCTGTGGAGGAGAGGGTTATCAACGAGGAGTTTAAAATTTTGAAAAGGGACACTCCTTTTTTGTACGATATAGTAATGATTTTTGCTTTGGACTGGCCTTCTCTCACGGTCCACTGGCTTCCAGATGTGATGATGATTGAAGAAGGGGACTACACTGTTAACAAGTTGATTATGGGAACATACACTTTTGGCGAGCAGAATCACCTCCTTGTCACAATTGTCCGGCTTCCGAACGAGGACACCCAATACGATGCCTCCTACTGCAATGACGAGAATGAAGAACTTGGCGGATTTGGCCCTATGTCTGGGAAAACTGATTTTGAAATTAAAATCAACCACGAGGGCGAAGTAAATCGGGCTCGGTACATGCCCCAAAATCTTTTCATTGTCTCAACAAAGACTCCTTCGGCTGATGTCCTTATCTTCGACATCACGAGGCACACAAGCGCTGATCCCATCGGAATGTGTCGCCCGGATATATCGGGGGTCGATATCCTTTCCGAACCTTTCATCAAAAATGCAGAAAGATCAGTAGTACCAAATGAGCTTTCAGCAACTATAGAACCCAATAAAAGAAGGAGGCGCACTGTTTCAAAAGAGGAGAGAGAAGTGTATTCGCTTTGTGGAGCATATGGAAAATGCTGAAATTTTCAATAATAATATAAACGAGGGAATAAGGAAAATACGAGAAGATATGAGTGAAATAAAAGAACTTATGAAGAGTTCTGTTGAATAGTTGAATATAAAAGGAAAAACTACTATGTACAAAAAGACATAACATCGCTCCTAAATTACTTTCTACTATCATACCGTTTATCTTTTTGTCTGCTGGGCACATCCACATAACATAAATATAACAAATAAAAAAGGAAAAGCTAAGGCTATACAAACAAAAGGTCCTTTTTAAAAATAAATGGATTTTCATATAAAATCAAACTTTTATTGAAGAATTGTTATGAAACATTTTTAAATGTATTAAATGGGGAATGTATTTAATATTTCATTTATTATATTAACTGCGGTGGCATTTGATTCTGTCTGTAATTCTAGATGATTAATTTCTACTACTAAATTATTATCACTGCTTGTAGGTTCAAAGTTGTTATTATAGTTCACACAGATTTTGTGCAATGCCGCGCAAACGTTTATTATCCTCGTCGCTCGTAGTGGATCATAGTGCAACACCCTGTGTCCCAAAAGATACTTGAAACGATTTTTTAGAATACCGATCGTTCTCTCTACCACAATCCTTGCTTTGGTGTGCCTTTCATTAAAACGGGCTTCTGTGGAATTTTCTTGTGCATTTCGAAAAGGAATAGGGTGCCAAGGGATATCCTGCTCCTGCATCACCTAAATATAAAATTATAAACAAAAACAGGAAACATATCAATTTTGCGAATTCTTAACATACCGAGAAGCCATGTATTCCGTTCTCCACTTTGATAATTCTCCTCCAACCTTAATTTTAGTGCAGATGAATTCCACACCATTGAATTGTGTGTAGCTCCTGGGTATTTTGCATTTATGTACCGGATTGTCGTTTTGTAGTCGCACACCTATTTATAAAAGTTTAATTTTTGAAACACGATAAGTGCAAACTTACAATCATAGTATAGAAGCCTTTTCGATTATAATATAAATGTTGCAAGCTTCTTTCAGGTGCTGCGATTCTTATATGGGTACCATCAACGCACCCAATTACGCCCGGAATTCCACTTTTCTCGTAGAAGAAGAGTTTGGCCCTGTTTTTTTCCTCTTCATCGTAATCAAATTTTATCCATTTTGGACAAATATGATCTTCACAAACTTTCAATATTTCTTTTAATATATTAAAAAAACGGTTGGTTGCGCCAAGCCCAATTCAAAGTCATTGCCCACACTTAGCTGGTAGCTACCTTGGGCACAAAACCTCAAAAAATGAAAAATTTCTTGTTAGTAGATGAGTATAGGTAGTGCTTGAACGAAGGATTTTTCAATAAATTAAAATTTGGATTTTTGGCAGAGTTTTGAAGCAAAACAGCACAATTTTCGCTAAAATTTACGCTTTCTATGACCTTGAAAAATTCGTTCGTTCAAGCACTAGTCAATCCTATCTAGAAGATGTGTGCAAAACTGCACTCAGATCGGTGCAGTAGTTTTTGAGAAATCGTTTCCACCGACTTCGAAAACATAGTTTCGAGATAAACGCAATTGAAGTTTGAGTATAGGAATAAAATGGATAATTTTTTTTTTTTTTAACTTACATGGCGTCTTCGATTCCAGCCCCATAAAGTAAACTTCCTGCTGCAACTGCAATGTCCAGGGCATCCTTACTCCGATTGTCTTGAAATTTTGACAGAATATTCTTTAGAGTATGTACTATTAGGAAAGAAAAAAAAAAGATTTTTTAAAATCGCGAGACCCATGTAACCCCGATTTTTTCATACAGATACGTTTAAGTCTTAACTTTGTGTGTTTTTAACATACGAGTTGTTTACTTACATATATCATAGCTAGTTGGTTAGTTTAATTTCGTTTTTAAAGGTCTTTATATCAATTGTATTACTATGGGATCAGTTAATAAAACAAAATATACATTTACGCAGACTGCACACATCTTTGTTTGTGGTATGCCTAATGTAGGAACCTCACATGAAAAATTTATAATACATATGTTGGACTATGAGATTTAAGGTTTGTTAAATGGACTTTTAGTTTAAATGCCTTTAGTGTGATAATATGTAGAGGTACATCAGAAATCTAAGTGGAAATTTGTTACAAAATAATTAATTTGGTATAATGAAATTGACTATCATATCAAAATTATACCTTTCTTACGCGGTTGACTAAGAAAAGTGTTTTAAAGAGTATTGTTTATTACATAAATAATTCTGAACGGATATAACAGGGTTTGACTGATGGCCGTTTGAAAAAAAAAACGCTAATGTTTATACAAAAACTGGCATTGTCTTTTTAAGACATGTACTATTAAATGTTGTTGATAGTAAATAAAGATAAATTCTCAGCTAGCCGGCTAGCGTCTAAACCAGTAGTATGCTGACAAATTCTATACACTCTATCACACTGTTAATTTTTGATCCATTTGAGAATAAAACTTCTTTCCATTATTGTTGGATCGAACGTTGATAGGTGTGAGCTAAATTTAATCGGAAATGTTAAGCCTTAACGGTCCGGAAGTATTTCAAGTTTACTTCCCACCAGGTCCAAGCTATTATTCATATGAAGAGAAAAAAAACAATGCTTAACGCGTTAATTGTAAATATAACAATAAGAGCGATAAAAATAATAAAAAAAATTTTGCCGCCATAAAAGCGGCATTAAACCCAGTAAATAAAAGTAGTACCATACCTCTTATATGGCGGCATTGATCAATTAAGGGTTAACTGAGTTTATAATGATTTTTAAAAATTTAAATACGTGGCAGTCACATAAATACAAGAAATTTGGAGAGAGAATAGGGCCAAATTTTCTGATCTTTAGGTGACCTTAGGTTTCGAGTTATATTTCAAAATTTATATCAATTAATTGTGTTCAGGGTATGGAAGGGTAGGAAAAAGCAACATTGTACATATTTTTATATTTCTTTGGGTCTCAGATATTGTATGATTTTTTTACTTCTTATGTTTTGCGTACTCTAATACCTTCAGCGTCTGTATATGTAAGATGAAGATGTATGTAAGCTTCTATGTGAAGTAAATAAATTAACCTCGAAATAACAACTTTCAAAAAAGCTGGAAAAAATTATGAGATGAGATTCCTTTCTTCGTTATATTTCAGATGACTACAGATGACTACATTTTCTCCATAATTGAATAATGTCAGTTTCACATATGTATGTAGCAGTAGCATGTTATTTAGTGGCAGATACTCTTAACAAAACAGTTTTTTGACCAACCAGTTCGAGCATGAAGATGATACATTTCACCTGAATACCATTAATTCAGAGAAGTTCTAATCTTCTTGTGTAAGGAGGAAAACCATCGACTCCCGACAGCCTATGCTCCATATGTCCTGCCTCTATGATGGGGACGCATTCGTATGTTTTAATTAATTTTTTGGTATCATTAGCTTTCCACGCTGCCTTAATGGCACCAGATTATGCTCAGGTAACATCCGCACGAACAGGTGTATCCTATACGAACATACTCCTCGGCACGGTGGAATGATGACGTATGATTATCTCGAAGCGTGTCAGGATTTCTGTATTCCGCTCTTTAGGCCCCTCGCCAGGATTAATGTTGGTTAAGGTGTGTGACAGTATTAAAGCGCTTTGACTAGGAATATATTGGAGGCGATAAATTTTGGGTTATCCAAAGAAAATAAGGAAGGGAGACTGGAACAGAGTCCCTGAAAAGTGATGACTGCAGGTGACATTCTGGTTAAATGTTTTTCTATTTTCCTGCCACAACATGGCTTTATCTGTTTGGTTAGGATGCTTTTCGATTGGATGGCAGAGGGTTTTTGCTAAAAAGGGGAAATTAATTATATCACATTAAAAGAGGTGCGATGAGTGGTATCAAAGGAGCATGCGTCAACCACATACATATAGACGCTAGTCGCTTCAGCAGAAGGTCCCTTATTAGTTCGGATTAGCTAACATTAAAAGTCAGCACGAATTCAAATTAGACCATAGAAATTATTTTACATTTACATATGTACATATGTATGTACTTCATTCCGTACTCAATTCAATATGATTTGCATAATTCTTCTTAATAAGCTACAGTCTAAAAAATTTTGTTGTAATTTTACTACTATAATATGAGGCAACTCTTTGCCTCATTAAATAATTAAAATAGATCGCGGTGTATATTCTTAAAATATCACACCCTAATATGTAATTCTATAATTGGACACATCTTAACTGCCGCAATTTTATGACAACAATGCAGAGTTTTTACTTTATAGTTTTGCAGTAATACACAAAATAAAGGCAAAACTTACTTAGCCCAATGAGTAATTTTCCAATTAACACTTTGCAAAAATTTCAACATTGTTTATAAAACTTTCCTGCTGGAAATTATAATCGCATGTCTAGAAGGAGATTTGATAAGACCTTTTCCACCCCGAAACTAAGAAAAAATATGCATACCTACTATTATATTATAAATATAAAAGGCTACTTTGTCGTCAAGCAGGTTGTCAGTTAGGTTAGAGAATATTATAATAAAAACACATTTGTTTATACATATGTAGTACCTACATATGTACTTATATTTTGTCTTAATTTTTTGGCCTAAATAAGGCCTTACCCAAAATCTCTCCTCATTTCATCACAATTTTCAACAGCTAGGTTTATAAATATATAGGCTATATAAAACAAAATGTATTTAAATTTTTAACTGATTTTTATTATCCAAATTTTTCTATTTTTATTCGACTGCGCGATAGCGAAGATAGGGTTATGTTTTTCACGTTTATCTGGGTACGTGGTATTCTTTATACCCTCGAAACATCCCAACTGCTGGATGGATTTTAATCAATGAGGTGTTGTTCAATTCGTCTAAGCCTCGCTATGGTTATAGACTAGATTTTTTTAATTTACGACTTGTTATACTGTTTGTTGCATAAATATAAAAACGCATAAGAATAGTCAACGTGTGGTAAAATAATTGTATTATATATAGTTACTCTACAGTTCTACAGTATGTATATATATAGTAATTCTTACAGTTTGTGCCATTATTGCGCACTACTTCAGTTTGGGATTTAAATTTAAGTTCAGTGTCAATATACATCAATTAATGCAAACAAAGCCATTTTTAAACGGTTTTATTTAACTTGCCCTGTTTGTTTTTTATTTGGGTTAAATCTAGTAATTGAAATTTTACCCCCTTGCTGTTGACCGATTGATCTTAAATTCGGTACATACCTTTAGTTCTGATGACAATACAATTATATTCAGAATTATTGCAAATGCAAGATGGACGCCGCCACAAAATGGCGGATTACATATTTTTTCACAACCCCCTCAATATGGGTATCAAATGAAAGAGCTTTACAAGTACATAGAACATAGTGCATGGCGGATCATAGATTTTAGACAGTCTATACATTAAAACTGAAATCTAGGCATCTAATTATTTTTTAGTCTTTGGAAGGATTATGTATTGAGGAGTTAGACTGCAACAAATTGACAGGAAGGAAAACTAGTAAAAATGAGGCACTAAATAGAATGAAAAATATTAAGTAACGAAATAAAGCCTAAAAACTTAAAAAAAATATGTATAGGTAAAAAAAAATTTTTAAGTTAAACGGTTTTATTGATGTAGATAATGTAAATGTACTAAAAGCTAAAAAATAATTAGGTAGGTCCTAGGTACAAGTCATCACACCACTCTCCTCATCAATCTAGGGCATTGATCAGACTCAAAAATAAAATCGTGGGGTGTAGCGTAACCTGGACCTATCCGGGTGTAGCGTACCTAGGACCTATCTAATTATTTTTTAGCTTTTAGTATGTACATTATCTACATCAATAAAACCATTTAACTTAAAAATTTTTTTTTACCTATTTTATTGCTTTTGTAAGCACCCTTTTAATGTCATTTATATTTATATATCTAATAAGGATAGAACAAGAACCTAAGAATGAGCCCTGTGGAATGCCCGATTTTACTTTCTCCGAATTCGAAAAGTGTCCATTTAATTTTACTTTTTCGATCTGCCCGACACAGAACTATAGAAATCTGAAGTTCTTTATCACATTATTACTGGTACCGAGTTTATTTCGTTTACTCGAGGTAATACACTTCTGCTCGTTTTAAATATAGGAAAACGCCCAGATTTTTACTTCATTGTTCTGCTTCTTATACGTTCCATTAATTTATAATTTCAATGAGTTCTGATTGTCACGATCGTTCTTGACGAAATCCCGACTGTTCCTTGCATAATAAGTTGTTTTCATAAATAAGTATTCATCGTTCTATAACCCTTTATGTGGATAGGAAATTGACTGGTCGAAAGACCTCGCATTGAGCATTTTTTATAATCCTTTCCCAATATAGGTGTTATATAAGATTGTTTCCAGCAATGAGGAAAAATCCCACTTCTTAGGGATTCGTTGATTATTTGCAACAACGGTGGTAAAATCTGCTCATTACAATCCAGTATCATTTTGCAATTGAAGCTACTACTGTAATTTTTCCGTTCATAGATTTTATTGTCTCTTCCAATGTGTAATATGTATGTGTACGTATGGATATGTTTCATTAAACATTATTGACGTTTTCAATCTAATTAAAATTCTAAATTATATTAAAATTATCTAAAAATTGTTTTTATTAAGAAAATAAAGACAAATTGTTTAATCAAATACTTAATAATTATTAAAATAGATATGTATTATAAGAAGAAAAATCTCCTTATAGCGAATTTGGCAACGTTTTAAAGGAAATGTAACTCAACTTAAAACAAAAGTGATATAGTATACATCTCTAATGATATTCGGTAGGTACACTCATATCATTAAAATAAGATATTAAATTTTCATAAGCACAAAAACCAGTGCCGACATACAAGATAAAACAACTTCCGTCCTACGAGAACGGAAGAATAACAACATCTTTGAGCTAGTCAGCCAAGGCATGTATGACTTTGTTTATATACATAGTATGTATTTTATATAATAGGCTAGAAAGATATACATACATATTTATATCTACAAAGAAATTTCTTTCTCCCAGTTGTTTTGTACTTCCAAAATTATCTCATTGACTTAATAAATTTTAGGCAGTCTGGGAAAAAGGTGTTTATGACAAAAGGAGGCAATATTTGCTTGGAGATATGTAATTCTATCTTAGTATATCTTAAGAATAGTACTTGAGACTCAAATGGTACATCGCCTTAATCGTTGGATCTATGAGTAACACACGGGAAGCCCTGAAGGTGTATTTTCTTTAATGTTCGTGTACAAAAGTTAATTTAAAATCCTTTCCATTTTTGGTTGCCTCTAGGGTGCTACTTACAGTATTATTTATTTTGGTCGGAAAGTTATAAATGTGTTACTCTTGATGTGCTACTTAGAATCAGACAATTATTTTTGACTTCTTGTTTGTCCTTGGAAATGATTATTTATTTATTTCCTACATATGTTATTAATTATTATGTATTTTGAAAAATTCATTCTTTGTAATAATATAATAAAATACGGAAGCGAAATTTGGTAATTAGTAGATATGCGTGTGGAAATTAGGACAATATCAATTAAAAATCAAGTGGATAAATAAAATAACATTAAAAAAGGGAAGATACTTTGAACGCCCTTTGCCCTTTAAGTGAAGCTTCATCTATTATTGTCATAAAGACTATATTTAATGGGTAAGGACCTAATTAAGTTGATTGAATTTGGGGCAGATGGTTAGGTCAGGGTGTATTAAATCGACCGTAATCAAAGGGTTCCAGATATGGTTTGGAAAGCTTGACACTAAAATGCCCTTAAAATATATTATTTCGGCCATCGGAGCAATTGCAAGCAATTACTTAATTTGACCCAAAACTGGTAATTAATAACAATTCTGTGATGTAAATGATGGATTAAGTTATACATACCTATATGCATGGAAGTATAAAAGGAATTATTGATTTTTGTTAGAAAATTGTAATTTAAAAATGATTATGCTATGTGATATGCCCTATCATAATTTCATGAATAGATAATTCTTTGAGTAGAGTATTGGTTTTTTATTCGATGACAATGCAAATAGTCATATAGTCTTACTTCTAAAAAGTAGAAAAGATGAGATTGCGCTTTTTAGAGGTAATGCAGCATATGTTGGAGTTATCTGCTAGTATAGAAAATAAATTTAATGTTGAGTGGCTGGAAATCCAGATGTTTGGATAAAAGGATAAATAGAGTGTTTACTACATATTAACAAACTTTAAAAGCCTCAGAGTCGGCGAAGCAGATTCTTTGTTTTTTAGGAAAAGTGTGCCTTTAACTGGGTAACCACTGCAACCTAACCTAAGGAAAAGACTTGCTTTTGGGAATGAACTTGCGAGAAAACAAAAAAAAACTCTTCATAATTAGTCATCTCGCTACTGAAGATTTGGGGGTCATCTAATTTAATTGGCCGTAGTTAGTGGACGCAGAAAAAACAAATGGGAGGAGGAGGAAGAAAAAAGAAAGGGCAGCTCCCTTTTTCAATTTTCTTTTCAAAACGGTTTAAAAATTTAATATAGGTACATAATTAGAAATTAGGAGAGTAAAATAGAAGTGAATGTCTGGGATTTCGATGTATTCAGTAAAGGAAGAAAACTAGCCGTACTCAGATTTGTTTTGCTTTAACTGATAACAATATTATCGGAAAATACTCAGCGGCTAATTGCTATGATTGTTTAGAAAGAAAATGAAATTTTCAAAAAATTAGGAAATATTTTTTGGCCCTGATGTTGGTGACTGACAAGACAATAAGCTACAAGTATATTAAAGTAGATAAATCCCGTAAAATTTGATTATGTTTTCAACGAAACCACTTTTTTAGAGTCTGTGTACAAAATGAAAAAGAACTAATTCAAAAATGAAATCTTTGAGTCAAAAATGAATTTTTCCAAAATGGACATTTATTTATCAAATCTAAAACATATGTATATGAAAACACATTTTTATTGTTTATGCCTTGCACACAAATATTTTGATGATTTTTATTTTGTTTATCAAAGTCCTTAGAAGACTTTTAGATAAAAAATAAGAAAATTAATGTTGTCTACGGTCTTTGTTACAAAAATGTGCGTAAAAATATGACTGCTTAAAATATAATTAATTAAATGATTTTACACATACGTATATGTATATATATAATACATTATGTACAAGTACAACTAATCCAAGAATCCTGGATGAGAACGATGCAGGAGAATAATTAAATGAAATTTTCAAAAAGGGTCGCCCATCCGTGGTGACAGGTTTAATTAAAAACACATATTAAATGTAGAGTAGCTACACAAGTTGAAGTTGTTACAGGAATTTTTAAAAATTGTCATACAATGTAAAACAGATAGCTGTGCATACTTCTCTTTCAAGAATAGACAAATCCAACCCATATAACATTATATTGTCATCAGAATTACACGTGCGTCCGTGCTCAGCTAAACGTTGTGAAATGGTTCAAAATTGACTTAGATTCTGTTTAAACATAATATACTACTTAACATACATATGTATGTACATTTTTAGAACGTGTCAACTCTTGATACCTCTTTTATTGATATGAACTTTTTTCAAAATTGTAACGTAATATCTATTATGCGTAAAACCGTAGAAGTCACCCGTGAAAAATGGTATGAATGAAATTCTTCGTCAAAATACCCCAAGAAGCTTCTATGCGTAAAGCTCTAGGATAGAGGACTTCTACATTGAACGACAATTTCGAATTGTTTGTTCCCCTGAAAGTTAAGGTTTCCCTTCGGATTTTCTAAAAATTATTCCTTAGTTGACACCTGTTCGAAGTTAGTATCGTTTGAATCTTTCGAGGGAGAGGTCATTCATCCTTGACGCCAGGAGACCACCAGTATAAAAGCTCACACCCTCGCACATATCAATATCAAGATTATCCGGCTTAGGAGCATCCTTATCTTTTTTTGCTATACCCATTTCCCTATGGAGTTTATTTAAAAAGTAAAAAAAGAGGCGCGTCCCAACTCCTACCGCAGAGTGGAAGGAGTTCAGAGCAATTTTCGCCAAATTTGAGTTTTATGTTTTAATTAGAGGAAAGACAAAAGAAAAATCAATGGTTGTTGGGATTTTAATAGGCATATGATCGAAATATTTTTTTTTTTGCGGTTTCTAGCGGGCTCAGAATTATTATTGCAAAAGAGGGCGAGAGTTTTGCAATGTGCGTCACAGCTGTGGCTGGTGAAAGTGTTGTTGGAAAATCGAAAGGAAAAGTATTCAAATGCCGCGGTGAGACATCTTCGGGAATAGGGCGGCGTGCGTGATTCCTTGTCGAGCTGCGGTTTAGTCTGGCGATTTCATTTTTATTTTATTTTATTTTTTTTTCACACAAAACATTTCCCTGGATTTTCTTTGGGCCCGCACCCCGACGGAATGTATTCATGTGACTGCGGAGTGCGGAGTCAATTGAGAGGAAACTCGATATCCCTGCGGATTGGATATAGTCGATTTTTTTAGTCGCTCAGGAGTCGAGGGGAGTTCAGCAATTTTTTAGGATATCAAGTTTTTCTGGGAAGTTTTTGTGCGGCTTTTCAGTAATTCGCTAGGAAGCGTATCGAGGCAGCTACTACTGGAGCGAATTGCCCCAAATTTCAAAGAAATTGTTTACCAAACTCTCTGCAAACCTGCTATTTGTTGGTGATGTTTGTCAACGTTATTTTATTGAAATTTCATTGTTAGCACTGGTCCAATTCAGTTTTCGAACAGCAATGGGACGGAATTAATTTATTTATTCTTTTAGTGATTATTTGTTTGTGGCAGGCTTCGCTTGCTGTCTTTTGGCTGTTTTGCTCCTTCAGAATTTTTTGAAATTTTAAGATTTTGTTCGTTGGAAAATCTTTTCATTATAGTGAAAAACTCACTCATGCTTCGTTTTATTCACATAAGGCATTGGATACATTACCTTTGCTTTAGCTCAACAAATCATTAGTTTAATCACTTATGTCTATATTTACATATATGTAATGTATATTCATTTGTGCGCAAAAGTTTAAGTTCACGACCAATTACGGTTTTAGAATTTCAATTTTAAAGTAAAAAACCAAACGAAAAGGAAACGCATTAGTCTAAACAAACAATCAGAATAATTCGAAAAAAAAAGAGGAAATTTGTCAAGAAATTATATTACAAATTCAATTCAAAAATTTAAGTAGTCAAAAATTTTAAGATTAGTTAAATATACTTCTCAATTAAAATTTATTATCTCTTTTGCGGGAATTCTCGTATATTCGAAGTTGCCTTGAAGCTGAAAGGTTTTAGTTGAAAGACTAACTGCAAGGTCTTTCAACTAAAACCTTTTAGCTTCAAGGCAACTTCGAATACTACGAGAATTTTTGCAAAAGAGCTTATAAATTTTAATTGAGAAGTAAATTTAAATTATTCCACTTATCAGCGGCGACATTTGTCGTATGAAATTGCAGGTTTTCTCTCGAGGTTTTTGGTTAAAAAGAGTGGAAATTCCTGAATAAAGGTATTCCTTAATGCTAACCACAACTTCATGGAAGTACGCAAAAAATTACGGAAGAAAAATGCCAATATTAAACCTAAATATCTTGTGAAATACAAGCGACTTTTGACCTTAATTAAAAATTTCTTCAATGTTTTACCGAAATCAATAAGGAGATCTTGAACTCAATTTACGCCTTCATTCCAAATTGGAGTAAACGACGTTGTAACAAGAATAGCTCATAGAATGTATATTAACTGATTTTGTTCTTATTCAACTATTGTTTTATGCTTTAGAATTGCCAGAAAACCTAGGAAATCTACGGTTCTATATTTTTCCGTAGCTCACCTTTTTAAAAATATAAATTTATTGAATGACAAAGCTTCTCTGTTATTTTAAACTCTTATGAATAAGTATTCAGCCAAATATACTCTTTAATTAATAAAATGTTCGCAAATTTTTAAAATTGAGGTTGTTAATCCTTAGCTGCCACAACTCTGCATAATCAAGTATTCCTACATACATACATAGTTACCACATACATAGGAGTCGTCTGGTACCCCAGCTATTAAAATGCTTACTATGAGTAAGCTATTGATTATTTTAATTTGAAAAAATTGCCGGACATTTTTCAAACAGTGCTCTAAGTGCACGATAAGTACTAAAAAAATCGGAAAAAATTCTATTTTTGCGAACAAAATTATAAACATTTAATTTTTAATTTAAAAATGTAAAATGTGACCTGCATACTCTTGAGATATTACACTTTAAGTAAAAAATAGTTTGCTAGTGATTCTTACAAAAGGATATTTCTATGATTTGAAAGTATACTCTTATTTAAGTTTACTTGTTTAAAAAATATGCATTAATTAATAAAATAATGTGTAAAAATGATGAAACAAATAATACATACAAATTAAAATGCAAGATCGAACAATTAAATATCGATAAAAATACTTTTTTTGTTTTTTATCATCTCGGCAATTATTATCTTTTGAAACGGTAATAACTTGAAAAAAAGATAATATAACATTGTAAAGTATGATGTAATTACTCTTTTATATAGACTGATTAAAAAAACTATACAAAAAGAGTTTTTTTTCAAACAAGTTACCTTGTTTGGACATGCTACATTTTACTTTAAGTAATGCAATTAAGAAAACAAAAAGCCCATAACTTTTATTTTATTAAAAAAAGGTGATTTTTAACATCAGGTAACTTGTCCACTAATGGGTAGTTAGCAATCTTGTTTATCTCAAGTGAGAGGTTGAAACGCCGACTTCAGATGTACTTGGTCCGATACGGTTAAAAGTTTGCGGACAACATTTTCATTCCCTGCTGAGTCAATAGAAAAACTATCCTTTTCAAAAGGTCATAACTTCCTTCCACTTCATCTAATCGAGACTTCTCCCATGGAAGATTCGTTCTTAAAGAGCTGACCTTTTGATGCCGGAAGAAGAAAAGACGTACACATATTGTCGTGTTAAATTAGCGTTTGCAAAAATGGTGTATTTTTTTATTTTTCACATGCAGCTGAATTTGTTGAAGCAAGAGTACTTCCGGTCCGACACACATCGAACCAAGTACATCCGAAGCAGAAGTTTCAACCTTTCAATTGAGATTAACAAAATTGCGAACTACTTATGCATTATTGGCCAAGTTACGCGACGTAAAATATCACGTTTTTGAATAAAAGAAAAGTGGCGCTTTATTTCTTTTTTTAGTGTAGGTATAATTAGCAATTGCAAAGGAAAATACCTTAACTGATTTTGAAAAAGGACGTCTTATCCAAGAGGAATTGTGTTAGGAAAATTATTATAGAAAACTAGATCATTATCCGTAAACAAATGTTGAGCGGAACTTAAAAATACAGACTTCCAGCGTGATAAGATAAAACGACCAAGTGAAAATTGCAGGAAACACTATGAGTACCTATATGTATGTTTATTTTAATATACCTTGATTAGTAATTTTTCAAAATATTATGTAGTATTTTCCAACGGAAATTATAGTGTGAGTGATTATTTTTGAAAAAAGAAATTTAATCTTGAGATGTCTTGAGTTGAGTTCCACGGAAATCGCTAAAATTTGCATCACCAAATTTAAACGGCGGCATTTTTTGAGAAGAGTCTCCAACTTTTTGAAATTTGATTTATTTTTACTCGAATATGTAGTAAGGACTTAATCAATTTCTTGTTGAAAAAATAGTAAGGCGTTTCTTTATCAAGATTCGACTTTCGGCAAGTCTAGTTTGGTCTTTCAATATGATATACATACTACTTTTCCTAAAAATATTAAGTTATCAGAAATGATCATAGTTATTTCACATTCGTTGCTTGGACTATGCATATGTATGTAGCGGAGCGGCCCACCGCAATAAAAATAATTTTCATCTAATTAAAAAATAAGAATGTTGAATATAAATCTTGGAAGACAACGAATATTTAATAATTTTATGCGGTATATAATATATATTTGTTATACACTTTTCAAATAACAATTAATATTTTGTACGTCGTCTCAACCCGATAACTATTTTTTTTATTGTTATTATTTTCGTAACATATTTTAAATTACACATCCGAAAGAAAATTTCATTGTCCAAAAAAGGTCCAAAAAGAGCATACTGGACGAAAGGATGCAAGAAAATAAGAGATAATGTATGGAAATGCATATACATATTTTTAAAGGCTTTAATTCTTGCGTTATATTACTTCGAACATGACTGAGCCTAACTCATGTGTCAACATAAAATATAAAATAATTTATATATGTATTATTATATTTATTCAAGTAATGTTACCTAATTTTATGTTTATAAAAATAGGGGCACGAAGTTTGTATTTGTTTAGTTAAAATTAAAAATGAATTATACACTTGCTTTATTACTTGTTGATCGTCAATTTTCTTGTTTACTTAATTTGGTGTTTTTGTATCCTAACGAGGAAAGTCTCATTTTTCCTAATTTTGGAGCTTATAAGCAACCTTATATTGTTATTCTTTATCTTTGCCAATGACATGCCTATATGTTAAAAGGATAAAAGTTAAACTTTCGTTCTAAAGGAGCACTCCACTACTATTATGTACTCTTACGATGATCATTTTTCCTATAAGGTTAAGGTTACATCTAATGCTAATCGTATAAAAAAAAAACACGGAAAATTTTGGAAGTAAGTTTCATACATTCATACATTATGTATTTCTTTGAAATTGTTAGGTAAAAGACATTAATAAACTTAAAAATTACGGTGTAGAAAGCAGGAACCTTTTATGACTTGCAAAGTTTATGTTTATGAAGTATGGACATTTGCATATACATACATTCATATGTATATAGTAAAAGAGTATGTCCTGACATCAGTTAAATTGCCTTTTGAGCGAAGGTGGTATAGCAGCCGAAAACAATTTACAAGATTTGATTGAAACTGTCGGTAAAGGGTTTTCTGTTCACCTCCGTCCGTTGTAATTGACACCCGGGACAAGTCCTTTCGAAAGCAGCTCATATTCGGCTTGTCAGGTGTACGCGCGGGGAGCGCCATGGAAGTGTGACTGGGTGGACCTTAATTTAAAAACTTCACCTGAACTTCGTTTTCAGTTTATTCGAACGGTTGACGGAGTTTCATCAAGCATACCACGGTGTTATTTTTTGAACGGTGATGGCAACTGGAGTTCTGTCCACAGCAATCGCAATCAAAATGAAGACAGGCGAGGATTGGGTTCAGGACGAAGGGCCAAGTTGGCGAGCATGTCCGTGGAAACCAGGCCTTACCCACGCGGTCAGTGGTTTCCAGGATTTACATAGGCCTGCCTTTTGCATATTTGCTCGAGTTTTCAATTTGCTCTTAATTGTGACCTACACGAGCATAAATTAAAACAGAAATTATGGTTTTGCCCGGAAAATAAAATTATGATGAGGCCAAAATTCACTAGAGGTGTACTTTGAAGTGCTCCTGCTCGGAAAAGGGCAAAAAATGTTGAAATTACTAAGGCGAAGCCCTTTGTATTTACATGTAGTCGAGCACCG
Organism: Machimus atricapillus; assembly: GCA_933228815.1. Classification (NCBI taxonomy): domain Eukaryota; kingdom Metazoa; phylum Arthropoda; class Insecta; order Diptera; family Asilidae; genus Machimus; species Machimus atricapillus. The sequence goes on along the minus strand of OW121787.1, from coordinate 25,230,143 downwards.
CCCGGGGGAGGAGAATAGTCGTGTCCCTAAAAGCTTTCTCATGCGAAATTATTGTGGGGATCCTCGGCTGCGGTTGAAACAACAAGTAGCCGTAACCTAGAGGGCTCCTTTGCTGTAATGGTCCTGGGCAGACATGGGTACTGGACTCGCATGATGATGCAGGGTTTCTCTTATTTTAAACAGTCTTTTGTGAGGCTATAAAAATTGATGAAATAGAAAATGTCGTAGTTAATAGTTGGCATAAACCCGGGTCGTAAGGAGCAATGCTATTTTCTCGGTAAGCTCTCTGCGGGGGAATATTTTAAATGAACAATGGTAATTGCGTTTTGCTCTAAGGGGAACTTTGTTCTTTCATCCTTTCAGTAATTTCATCTAATTTTTGAAACAAAATTGTGGAAAATCCCTTTGTTGCTAATAAAACTCAGGCTTGTGTACCTATCTTGTGGGTAGCTTGTGCTTGATAATGTAAGGACCTGGGCATATGTCTTCTACATACATATATGTATACCTACCTACGTTTAAATAGAAAGTTTAGCACCAATTAATGTCAAATGCATTCAATTTTTATTGGATGAGTTTTGATATCTTGTAGAGATTTTTAGGAGCTTGTTTGGAGTAAGGACTATTTCGTTAAAAACATTTTATTAATGATCTTTACATTGTTCAAATTTCTGGATGTCAAGGCAAATCATTTTATACAAAACACAGTTTTCACTAATTGGTTTTATGAGTTGAAAACTCTGAAAAATGTAATTTTTGCTTAAAAATGCAAGTTTTCATTCGAATATGCACAAGTTATAGCTTTTAGTATATAAACCTTAAGATTATTTAATTTGCTTTACTATTTAAAAAACTACAGGAGAAACTCTTCCGATCATGAGACAGTTTGCGCGGAGGTAATAAAGCCGCCATTTTTAATTGATAAGTTATGAGAAGATAAATTTTCAATTCACATTTTTAACTGCTTTTATTGAATTCTTCAAAAAATTTATTCAAATTATCCTAAATTTTTGAAAAATTGAACTGGCGTTTCCCATCATGATGCTTATGAGTTAAAGTTAGTTCTGCTTATAGTTATTATAATCATTATGGTGGTTTGAGTTTCATAAAAAGTTTTATTTTTTAACTTTCCGAAAAAGCTTTCATGTCATTTGTTACTATCACCGTTCTTTTTTTTATTAAATTTATTTATTAAACTTTCATTAACTTTCATTAGCACTATTGCAAGATTATCCATTCGGGGAAGTGAGTACTAAATATCTGGATTGTTTTCAATACACGCACTTTAACGATTACATTGTGCTGATAATTATTATTGTGTTTATTATATAGTAGTTATTCCAAAATAAATATTTAAAATAAAAGCTTGTAAAAACGGAAATTCGCTTCCTTTATTGTATTAAGATTTAGGCATAGTATCTAAAACTTTGATGACTATCAGTACTCAGTAGGTATATGTTCTAAAAATTACACGTCATCGATTTCAAATTTGTAATATATATACATATTTATAATCGCTTTTAACAATTTGTTCAGGAATCAATATCAAAACAAAATATATTGATTTTCTCTTTCTTGGCGGTCAATAAAATTAAAGGTCGGAAACATTTTCACTAGTTCAAATGCGCGTAAAATAAAAGGTAATTATAACCTATGTTTGTTATAATTTTAAATTGTGTCTTGACGTATACGTGAAAATAGAAAGACCGACAATATACTATTTACATCATTACTCTTTTATTAAAGGTAAAATAGTAGGAATTTATAACATACAGAGCAAATAATTTTCGTTGGTACTTATGTGCCTAAATGACGCATAGACTTGGAGGCATAAAAGCATCCAAACCTAGTGAACAAAATCGGCCCGAAAATTTAATAATAAGCCCTTTTGCAGCGCCCAAAGTAGGCACAACGCACCTTGTTTTATCAAGTAGGTAATTATATGAATTGTTTGGGTTTTGTCACGGTGAATGTTTTGATTTTTCATATCTCAGATAGTTCTCAATAACCATTTGGTTGCGAAGGTATTCTGTTTAGACTTTTTCATACTTATAAATAAATATTTACGCGTTTTCTGTTTTTAATTGTATATATGCATGTCTTTAATTTCGTTATTGATTAAGACACGAATATACCAATATACCGTAAAAATTCCACAATTTTGTAACTTTCTGTGTTCTTATTTAAATTCATGGAATTTTTGCAAGCTTAAAATATATCTGCCTCCTCGTCAGTTGTTCCTTTAAAGGAATTTCGCTTAAACACTGTGCTAGGACTGTTTTACATTTCCTGCTTCTTAAGTTCCGGTATAAAGCAATTGCGAAGGTATTGACCAACACAACCTAATTTTATTACGGAAGAAAGACGGCATCTGCGTGAGTTCTTGAAAGCTACGAAAGTAACATTAATAAACTCTAAAATAGTTAAGGCCTGGATAATAATATTCATGAATTTCCCAGCCTACTGCTACTGTCATAGAAGATGAATGATTCAGAAGATTACGAAACGTTGTAGATGAAAAACATGATAGCCGGCCAACCTGCAGTGTTAAAGATAAAGGAATGAGCCGCAGGGCATTACAAAGATTAATAACGATAAGGTGTATGCGTGGAAGGACAGAAGAACGGAAGGACAGAAGGACTTCTGAATGTATTACGCAAATAATATACATGACTACAATCTGGCCGTGAATATTGTTTAATCTGAAATATTAAGACCAGACACCTTTATCAATCATTATTCTGAAAAATATATCTATACTTCGAAGTTTCTGCTATCTTGTGACTCCTTCATTTACAAGGAACAAGTCAGAAACTTATACTCGTACATTGCAATTAGAGGTGGCAGGTTTGTATAAATAATTTAAGCGACGTCGCTAAAAGTACCCCTGCGACTTAAAGTTAAAGAGAGAAATGTAAATAATACAAGCATTCGTGATGAACATGGAATACTTATTATAATTAGTTTGATTTGTTGTGCCTTGAATTTTCGTCAAACTGTGTTGTTAAAAATTAATTAATTTCTCTCGATATATTAATTATTTCTGTTTTAATTGTGAACTTCCTGTAAAAGCAATTTAAATTTATAACAATTTTAATTACAGGGTGATTACTTCCGCATGGGTATAAAATATCCGAGAATGGCACGAAGACCATTAAATAAGTGCAGGGAATGATATGCCTACGCCTACGCATAGTCATGCATTTCAGCACATCGATTTCAATCATTTTGGTTTGGTTGTTTGAGTATATGCCAAAAAATTATTGAATAATATTATTAATAGAGCCTTCTGATATTTACATATTTATTTATTTTGTGTTTCATTTCACTTAAAAGCAAGCTACAAAAATAAAAGAAAACAATATCATTGAGTCATGAAAGTTTGTTTCGCATATGTAGGTATCTATGGTTAATTTAAATACATGAAAATATAATAATATAATATTTATCTCTAGTAGTACTTTTTCATACAGTCTATAAATGGTTTGTTTTCATTTTTAATCGACTTCCAATAAACAAGAGTTTATCAATTCGACCCGTATGTATTTTTTTTTAATGTCTGTTCGAGCATAACTTTTGAACGCGTGAACCGATTTTGATGATTCTTTTTTTGTTGGATAGTCTAAGATTGTCCGGAGGTACAATGATAGGTATGTATGAAAACCCGGAGGGACAAAAGGCCGCCACAACAGAGAGGTAAATCGAAATAAAAATGATAAATGTCCTGGGGCTCATAACCAAAATGACTATGTGACTATTTGAGGGTATTTGGTTGTACATTAGGTGCCCAATTGCGAGGATTCAAAATGACGGACCAAACAAATTTTATAAAAATATATTAGGTACACTAAAAAGAACGAAGAAAAAAAAAAATTAAGAAAAAGACTAGAACCGACTCCAAGAAATCCCAAGCCCTAAAAAGAATAAAACAATTATATTAAAAGTCCTCTGTTACTACTTTTTCAACATTAAATACCAAAACTTTCCTAGACCTTTGAAGTCGCTGTGAAAACCTGACTGATATTAATCCTAATACTAAATAATTAAGGCAATCAGTTTGTCTGGATTAATTGGACTAATATTTCGTGGTATCTATTGGTACCATTAGGAAGGGGTTAAGCAAGCATTTCATCTTTTTGTAAATCATGATGAATTTACGACTGTTGTTTATAAAAAAATGCGCACAAAAATTTAACCTTTTATTTTATTAGACCTTTTAGTTCTTTGTGCACGTTTAAACTGATAGTGCCAAGAAAAGTAATCTCAAGATGTTATAGCCATAAATTATGAAAGTTATGTACTTCGCCGGCCTACAGTAAAAGGAAATTGCTTTGTTTTTTTTTGAACAATTGGATTACTAATTTGACACTCACACTATTTGTATTTTAAGGAATTTAGCATAAGCTCATTCTTCATACATATAACTAATGGAAGGGTATTTACTAGAATTAAACGATTTGTTGAGTAATCAACTGTACTAAAATAGGAAAGAATCGGCTCAGCAACCCGTTCGTCAAAGTAATCTACAGATCGTCTCAGCAACCGGCTCCTTTGAAAATTTGTCAGTCAGTTAATAGGCTTTTGTTTTTCTTGTTCCTTAATTCAGTCTTCGTTTGTAACTAAACCTAGGCAGTTGTGTTTTTCTCTTATTAAAGTTTATTCGTCTAGTCTAACTTTGTGTTTGCTTCTCTCACCTAACCGGAATTTTGAGTATTCACGCTACACGATTTTTAATTATACTTTTATGTTGTAAGAATTTACTACCTACCATAGCTAAGATATGTAATAAGGGTATTACTTAAAGTATTATTTAAACTATATGTGATAATATTTTTGGTCATACAAACAAAACCAAACAAGTATAGTTCTTACAAAATGGGATGATCAGTCAAAGGGGTGAGGGGCTACACAAAGTGATTTTTTTATCGCGATAACTGCTGCATTTCTAAATTGGTTTTTATCTAACTTTGCTCATGCATTTAGATATTGGCTCGATGTCAACGACATATTAAAAAATTGCGGGGTTTGAAGAAGGGGAAGAGGGACTTCCTCTCCGCTATATATTTTAATTTATTTCCATGTACACCGTATATATCTTAATTGATTTTGATTAAACTTGGTTAACATGTTCTCCATGGCCATATCTTTTCTATGTTTGCAAATGGGGTGAATCGGTCAAGGGGGTGGGGATCTCAGCATTATATATTCTTATGAATCACTTTTCCCGCATTGAAATCTACCTTTTCCTTCTGGCTGCCGCCGAAAGATCTTTTAATAATTATTACAAAGCGTAATTGGTACGCTGATGGAATGTTGGATATAAATCGCTACAACCACTTTAATATCATAATTACATAAATATGTAACTCCATTTTACGTTACTTGCTTTAGTGTACGTATTTCTTTTCCTTCAAGAGTTTGTAGTCTGCGTATTTCTTTTCCTTCAAGATTTATGCAAAAGCCATCCCCATTGATGCTTGGTACTTTGCAATTTCAGTTTGCATACAAAAGCCGGAGTTTGTCTTGCAAATCGTGGCTTATTATTATTCATCTTCGCAAATATCTTACGGTATCTACTGGATCAGAAACTTAAAAAACTTCTTTGGAAGTTTGTGAGTTAAAATCTTGTTCAAAAGTTGCTACGCTGATCTATTATTATTGGTCCTCTTGAACGATTTATCCTCCATAATGTTTGAAAAATTTCCTTCTCCATCGAACTTTCGACAACTCTGATTTCCATTGGTAACAGCAATTCGTCCGCTTGTATGCAAAAGTAATAAAGAAAAAAGTGTCTACTTAATCTCATTACCTTAATTATGCCAAGTCGAAAAGAAAAACGGAAAAAAAATATTGTAATATTTTCGTTTTTAATTAGCATCCCGAAAAAATGGAAAGGGAAAGGACTGCGAGGTCTTTTAGGACCCCAATGACTGTCACGTCTCCACAGATGAAAGCAAACTCATTGTATCCAAATAGCCAGGACAGTTGTGTCCCCTTTGTTTCCCTTGGCGAAGTCTGCACAAGAAGCTAAAATTGAATTAAAAGTTTTAAGTAGCCCCAAAACTCTTGATTTTGTGGCCATTTAAATTATTTATTCAGCAAAAAAAAAGTATCCAAGCTAACACTCCGCCAAACCCATCCGAGTCCACACCGATACGCTTGACCCAATTTCTTTTTTGGAGTTACATATTTTCAAGGAATTTTGCCATAAGACATCTGGAGTTTGAGTCACAACTCAATGTATTTGGTGTTTCGTTTTCAGTGTTTTCACCTTCCGTTTCCAGTGAAAAGATTTGATTTATGTGATGGTAGGAACTCTTAGATACAACTTTGTGCTATAGTAATTGGTTGGATTATGTTAGATTACAATGGTTACGCAATCCAGCCAAAGATGTTCGCCTACCTCAAGGACTCACGGTATCCTTGTGCTTTCGCTTGGTAATAGTTCGCTGGCAGCCAGTTGATTTTGTTTTATGGCTGTTTTGGTCTAATTGATTACGAATGCCTGTTTTATGTCAGATAAAGACATATGGAGTATTAACAAAGTCATGAGTAGAATAAGAGCGTCACCATTGATTGAGGTATATTTGCGACATGCTTCTAAAACGTATTATACATATGTAATAGCATAAACTGTCTTTAACATAAATAAACTTACACTACTTGTTCGTGGGCGCACGGAGGGAAGTAGGGAAGCACTGCTCCACCTCTGAAATTCGAAATTAGCTAAATGTTAAATTTCATGAAACTTATTTTGGTACCCAAAGTTCTCCAAACTACACCTAGAACTTTTGGACTATCACTTATGATCAATACGATAACCAGATGTTTATGTCTATTACATGGAAAATTTTTTGAACTCTTATACCCACCATTACCATGTATTTCTAATTCCTCCTTTTCTGTTTGTGAATCATTACAAAATTAGGCCTTTATCATAATTGAACCTGTCATTTCGAATAGGACACAAGTCCATTAATTAAAAATTTTCAGGAACAACAAAAATATGTTTATTATAAAAATGGTTATTGGTGGTAAAAAACTGAACATAGGAGTAGTTAAATAAAAGAAATATATAATTTTTGTGACTTTTATTTATAAAAAAAAAACATTTATCATACAGATATTTTTGATTTAAGTTTTAGGACTAATGCCTTTTTCAAAATGACCTCTCTGATGTTCATACAAAATCAAATATTTTCAGAAGAACTGTTAGTTAATCATCTTGATTTTCGTGATATTCATTGTTTGCTGAAGTTGTTATGGCCATGCAAAAACCTCTGTATAGAAAGCATTTTTATAATAAACATATTTTTTTTGTTCCTAAAAAGTTTTAATTAATGGACTTGTGTCCTTTTCGAAATGACAGATTCAGTTGCGTTTCATTAGAATGGGGCATAAGTCCAGGACTCGTGCCATTTTCAAACAGACTTCAATTTTCGTTTGCCTTTTAAGTTGATTTGTGATGTATGAAGATGCGCCCTTTTCACAGGGAATATGTAAAACGCTTCAATAAATAAAATGGCGCCAAAAAGTGATATTTAAAAAAAGTGTGACTCGTGCCTTTTTCGAAATGACGGGTTCAATTATTAGTAACCGTTTTTGATTTAAACTTACAAAGGGTTTCATTTTTATTGATTTGGATTTGAAAGAGCTACTTTAATTCATACCAATTTTTATATACCTACATTTATACATTTGTCCATAATTGTTTTTTTTATATTTGAGATATGTAAATATTTATCAAAAATTTGTTCATACATATACATTGAAAAGCCGTTTAGATTATATATTAAAAAAATAGTCCCTGGGTGGCTGAAGTGCAAAAGTAAGATTTTTGCTTCCAATAATCTCTACTTATAATCATGAATTCTGAAGGTAATTCAAGTTTTTCTGAAGAATGCTTCAACATCTTTTGTTTACAAACTTCGCAATTTCAATTTTAAATTTCAATGGTTCAAATCACAGGAATCAAAATTCATAACCTAATTGAAAACCTAATTCGTGTCCAAACCTAAGGAGATTTGAATTGATATCACGTGTAAAAAAAAAACATTTGCTTTCGAGAGAAATACACGGCGACCAATTCAATTCATATATTGCTTTGAAAATTTTCAAAAATCTTACAGCAATTCAAATTGGTTGCTTCTAGCACTTCGCTTTATTGAGTGTGGGTGAAATTTCATACAGCCATAATTATTATCTTCTTCTAAATAATACACAAATTCGATGCCATTGATCGCTTTTATCATCAGATCTTCAACATTATCTGTACTGATACATATTATTTGATTTTGTACCTATTACACAATTTCAAATTACATATACATATGTATGTACTTCTTTTAATGGTGCTACTGCTTAAAATTTGCGTAATAACCTTGGTACGTGCAAACGTTCAAGCTGTTGTATTAGTCAGTCGTAAATAAACCTTTGTAGTGATTGCATCTCGCTGTTTCAGGCATTTTCGTTTTCTTGTTATAACCTGTAAACTCTTTTCTTTCTTCTTTGTCTAATTTAAAATGTTGTATACGGCAACTCCAATATATGAAACACATAGGTGATTTTCGTGTCCTCGATGATCGTCGAAGCCGCTCGTTCAATCCTTCTGAAATGTAAATTTTTTTAAAATCTTAATTCTAAATTTTAAAAAATTGATGCAAAGTTGAAAAATCTTCATGTAACCATGTTTAAATCTAATTTTTACTGCTTAATTAAATGATCAATGTTTGTAGGGGAGACCGGGTACAAAAGTAACACGTGGTTGCCTACTTTTGCCTCGTTCGCTCTTATGGGAATTTACCTAAGGAATGGTAGGCACTAGGCAGTATTGCTTTGCTGACCGGTGGGTTCCTTACTACTATGGTTCAAATCAAAAGAATCAAAATTCATAACCTAATTGAAAATTCGTGCCCAAACCTAAGTAGATTTGAATTGATATCACGTTTTAAAAAAACATTTGCTTTCGAGACAAATACACGGCGAATTCATTTACTGAATTGAAAAATTTTAAAAAATCTTAGCAATTCAAATTGGTTGCTTCTAGCACTTCGCTTTATTGAGTGTGGGTGAAATTTCATACAGCCACAATTATTATCTTCTCCTAAATAATACACATATTCGATGCCATTGATCTCTTCTATCATCAGATCTTCAACATTATCTGTACTGAACTGATACATATTTTTTGTTTTTGTATCTATTACACAATTTCAAATTACATATTAATATGTATGTGAGTACCTCTTTTAATGGTGCTACTGCGTAAAATTGCGTAACAAACAACCTTGGTACGTGCAAACGTTCGGGGCGTCGAAAGATTTTGAAGCCATAAAAGAAGTTTGTTTTCGCTGTTAACCTGAGCAATTAAATAATTTTAAATATGCCATAATTAAATAATTAATAAATACATGAGTATCGTTAATTGTGGCTATCTGATTTCCAGAATCTTTGGTTGGTGTAATTTGCAAAGCCAAGCAATTCAACATGATGGCTTTGGATGATGATTTTCTTCTGATTTGAAAATTCCGTCGTCATTTGAAAAAGACTCTGTTTTTTGTTGATTAACAATTTTAGGGGGGTTTCTTTGATGAGTTTTCTGAAAGATTTATAGTTTTCTTCACTACGTTTTTTTCATTAGTTTTTGATCGTTGTGCTTTTTCGATTTTTTGATTGAAATACTCTCTTTCAACCGATCAAAGTGTTACTTTTGTACCCGGTCTCCCCTACAAACATTGATCATTTAATTAAGCAGTACAAATTAGATTTAAACATGGTTACATGAAGATTTTTCAACTTTGCATCAATTTTTTAAATTTAGAATTAAGATTTTAAAAAAATTTACATTTCAGAAGGATTGAACGAGCGGCTTCGACGATCATCGAGGACACGAAAATCACCTATGTGTTTCATATATTGGAGTTGCCGTATACAACATTTTAAATTAGACAAAGAAGAAAGAAAAGAGTTATTTTATAACCTGTATAACAAGAAAACGAAAATGCCTGAAACAGCGAGATGCAATCACTACAAAGGTTTATTTACGACTGACTAATACAACAGCTTAAACGTTTGCACGTACCGAGAAGTAGATAGTAATAAGCAGTAATAAGAATAAGCAGTTACTTGTGCACTTCAGCCACCATAACAACCTTTAAAGGTGTCAGGACCTCAATCGAGTTTGCAAATACATAAATAGTAAAAAAAAAATGCATATGCATTTAATAGGGGTTATACAAGGGGGGTGTTATACTTTCTTGTATGTATGGCACGATATTAGGTAGGTACCTACATATTTACATACATACGTACATATGTATGTATGAGCTATGTGTATCTTAATTACTTTGAATAAAATTTAGGATAACAAAAAACTTACATATTTTTTCTGGTTTCCCCTGATTTTGTTTTGTTTTTTTTTTTTTAATAACCACAATTCCATTCCGAACAGTCTCTTTCTGATACTACTGTTCTTAGATAGGATTGAAGACAATTTTGGTGAGCGTTTTGAAATTCAATCAAAAAGTTCCATTTAAGTTTACCGTCACATAAAATAACTTAACCGTATGAAATTTCAAGGGGCGAAAAAGCCTCTCAAGGATGAGCAGCTTATAATCGGCGAAGAGTTGAACCCCGCGGGGAGGTAATGCAAGTGAATAAAACTTCACCGTTTGGGTTCAAAGGAGCAAATGTTTCAAGTGCATATCCCAGGAAAAAAAGTTTCTTCTTTTGATAGCAATTTTTGCTACCATTGCTAGATACAAGATAAGCTTTAGAACTTTCTACGAAATTTTATTGGGGAGTAAGAAAAAAAAATTGTAATGAGAGGAACTTTCTCAAAGGATGCCAAAGTTCGGAAGTAAAGAACCACTAACAAGTTGGAAGCTTATTAATAGCACATTTCTTTGGTGGAATATTAAACAGCTTATGTTCTGCAGAGCAGAGGAAATTAAGCGCACAACTTATTAGTGAAGATTTTTAAAAGTCACAATAACAGAGGCGTTGCCTTCACTTCATACATCTACTTCGATTAGATTATGTAACACGTTGAATGCAAAAAATGAAAGGCAAAGTTTTGTGAAATGATTTTACGATAAATCCAACTGACTGTTTTACTCATACTTGCTTACATATGTATGTATATACTGAAACCGCGCTCGCATCTGACCTTCAAACATTCAGCCACGTTCGGTTGCTTGAGAAACATCTTCAAATAGTTGTCCAAGTAACATATAAAAAAATTAGATTTTATACTATGACGAAAGTAGATTTACAATGTATTAAACTTTAAGGGTGTCTGGCCGGGGTTTCCACCATAAAAAGGGTCTCGCAGTGAATGACACGATTTCTACTAGTATCCTGTAGAATATGTTAAAAATTCACGCTCTATACTATGATGATTTGGGAGAGTAATTTTATAAACCTTTGCTAATTAATGTCTGTTAAAGCCACCACCACTCAAGGTTCATAATAGCCAAATGTTCTTACCTACTGTGGTGTACATAATACGCACAAAAATTTTTACCCTTTATACTATGACGTAGATCTGGCGCGGCGTTCTCGGGCTCTTGCTCTAATAGGTAGGTATGACTCAACAAATATAATATTATTATTACTAATTCACTCAATTTCAAACAGATTGTTAAAAAGATGTAAACAGGAAATATACGAGAATATCATATGTCACATGTCTAAGCAGATAGCGTAAAGTACGGTAAAGACATTCGATATCTTAAGATAAAAAACTCACCGTGTACATACATATATTTGTCATCGATGAATTAAAAATATGTACAAACGCAAAATTTTATGAAATTTTTAAGTTATGTAATTAAACAGCGGGCAAGAACATTTCAGGACATGCTTGTGAAGGGTGTCGTAGATGACTCAAACGATAAAATATAAATAATATACAATGCTGAATAAAATAATACTCATATCCATGCATACACCTATACAAATTTTCGCAAATGTAAACATACAAACGCGCGCCCGATTTTTTCCGAACAGTTGTTTGAGTTCAAATAAGCATAATTTGGTCGGTTATATTTCGTAGACTAATTGCCTCTAGTAAATCATGCTATTTCCAAAAGTATCCAATTTCAGTATATGTGCTAATATTCTAGATTTCTTCAGATTTTTTCCGAAACTGTGTTGTGGCTAATTTGAGTCGAATACACACGGAGCATATTATTGAAAAAGGGTTTAAGAAACTTCACAATGATTTTTAATTTCCTTTTGAGTGATACCCCACTTGGTGGGGTAAGTGAACATTTTTTTTCATCCCCACTTTGCATCTAGGAAAGGTAATCTTAAGTAATTTTTTCCAAAAATTTTAATACATAGGTTTCTTTGCAGCGGGTATTTTTATGCGTGTATCAAATTTCAGTGCTATAGTGGGGTGTGACGCACATGGCGAAACTACATACAAACGGTTCCTTGTTTTTCTATGGAACCCTAAAAGAGTGCTTGCACTGAATGCTTTTTTTTTTTGTAGTTTAAGGACCATAAAAAAACTTAATATTCGTGAATTTAATATTAAAACTATTGTAGGTATAGGTATGATCTATGTATTTGGGTTGAAATGTAAAATCAGGACATTAAAGTCCAAATGCACATTTATGCCTAATCAAAATATGAAACCAAGGAATAATATATCATGACTTGCCCAAATCCACACTGCACTCAATTGGATCTCTTTGTTACACTAGTAGCATGGAAGGAAAAGTCCCGACTATTATAAGCTATAATATAGCGCTTATATACAAAAAATTTAAAGTTATTGACGTCAAAACAAATAGAGGATATAAAAATAATTGAAGTTTCCTCTTCCGAAGGAAATTGTTGTTCCGTTCTTCAGTTAGGGTCTATTTTAGAAAAGAAAATTTATCTTACGATCAAAACAAAATAAGGACGATTCTGGGATTAATCATGCGTTATTAAATCAATTTTAATGATAAAACCGCGACATTCGGCCACTTTGGGTATAAGAAGAGGAACCCTTAGTGGAAAGTGCCGGATATTAGGGATGCTTCTGTTATGATTTTGGAATTTTCTTTCGATTTAATTGGATGAAAGCTTTACATTTGATTTCATTCGACATTGAAAGGATAATCGAGTGGTATATAAACGCGTATAGATATGTATGTATACATACCGGAACTGCTCAAATCGCAGAAAATCTTTAAATGGTAATATAGAAAGGCGCCGCCGGTGAACAATACGCCCCAAAACGACGGCTGAAACTGATTCTCAAGTCCCCTTCTAAACTAATGAAGCTAATTCACTAAAATGGTCTTCTTAAGAATGGAAATCATTGGCATCTTGTGGAGCTTTTCGATTGTGAGTCCGCTAATCGAATTTCGAGCGAAAATTTTCAAAAGATAGGTCATTTATGCTTGGATAAGGGTCCTTAGCCAGAGATGAACTGAGAACTAATTTTCACGCTATGAATGGTTTTCTTTCGTCCAATTAAATATTATTACAAGGTTGAGCATTAACTTACCGTCCGAAGTAGTGGATGCGGGGATGAGGCCACGAAATCAAACTGCGAGAAATGTTTGTGCAAGTTGTGAAAACTCAATCTCAAAACTGATAGAAGTTTCTGTAAGGCATCTTCCAAGAAGAGAGTTGAATCCATATGTCAGATAATTTAGCAAAAATTACAAATAGATTTCAAATATCACTCATGTTAGTAATATTTCTTGATTGTCTCAAATGTTAATATAACACTAGGCGGTATTATTTGTTTACATTTATCATTTTATGGCATATGGAGCTTAAGGACTTTTTTGATGGTATGAAATTCTATACTATTGAAACCAAATAATCCAATCAACCGAAAACAGGCTGTAAGCCTGTTCCATAAACCGCAAGCAAGCGATCCCCATTCAACATTGAAATGTAAGAGTCTTGTGAAATAATGTAATTTTAAAATTAAATTGAATGCAACAGTATTGATTTTAAATCTATATTACCTGTATTAATAACATTGAAGTATATGACTGTAATTTTGGTAAAATTGTCATTTTATAAGCTCATATATGTAGTTATTTATATGCTATGAAAAACCACTGAATTATTTTAACAATTTTTGTCTGTCTGTCTGTTTGTCTGAACCAATCTCGGAAATGGCTAATCCGATTTCGGTATGGAACTTTCACGGGAAGCGCAAGGGATTATTGAAGCCACTAGCATTATAATGCCAGTAATATGGTCAAAATAAAATAGCTATAAATAGTTGATTTAAATGAGTTAATCGACAGCTATTTGCTACACGGATCGTCTTTTACTTAAACTCATTACACTTTGTGTCTATGCAATAATATTAGTTGGGATGCTTGAATCTTATTAAAGTCAAGTAAGAGGTACTCCGGGCAACGCTTGGAGTGGGTAAGCTAGTTATAAATATCAATATGTACATATATGAAGTATGTTTACAATTACGAAAATACTGCAATAATATTATACAAAAAACATTTGTTCTGACATTCTAATTTCTATATGTATTGAAAATTAGTCAAATATTTTTTTTTTTTAAGTAGCTAATCCATACCCGGCGCGTTGCCGGGCACAACTATAATTTCTACGATAAAGCAAGAATTTAATAAAAATTTGACGTTGCCGATTTTAAATGTACTATTTTATTTTAAGGAGGAACAAATCTGTATAAATAAAGCAAAGAAAAATGCTTATTACAATTATTACACCTATATGTATATCATCTCAATCGAATAAGTACATATGTAGACCTTTACTTTTAAGTATGGAGTTTTTCATATTTTTGTGGCTGGCGTTATTACATCAAAGAATCATTTTGAAGTAACTTAAAAAAAATCTAAGAATAATCTACGTAAGTGTTTTCCAACCTTTTTTGTGACGTGTCCCACACAAAATTCTTATTCCCCTACTGGAGTAAAATTTTTCCCTGGAATATACGCAATCAACTAGCGAACAAATACGCCCGAAATAAGCATGAAAATACCTAAAGCAGACACGAATTTTTAAGACATACCGTTTTCTAGGCACATACGCTAAAGCTGGCAAAAACATTTTAAAACACGCCGTTTTCCAGGAACAACAATTTAAAAATATCACTTTTTGCAGACACATACACGCCCAAAGCAGGTACAGAAGTCGAAAAGTGGTGCACGAAACTACCGAAAATTGTTACTCAGGATAGTAACCGTACGGTGTGTTTCTTGCTTCATTCGGAGTGTTCTGGGTTATTAAACTTTTATGATAGTAATAAAATTGTTGGTTTGTGTTTGATGCAATGCGCACAGTGCCTCATTTAGGTACGAAATGGGCATGCTGTAGGTACTTCTTTTACGCTACGTTTGAGCCTGCTAAATTTGTATTGGGAGATATAACATATAAATACATATGTACATACATAAGTTTTAATGTTCAAAAATTGAATTCTTCCTGAAGAAACTTAAGTAATAAGCTTCAGGAAGAAATCACTAGAAAATTGATAAAGAAACAGAGTAAGTTACATATTTTCAAAACATTATAGAAAAACTTCAAATACGAAATAATTTGAAGGAAAATATTTCTATTTTATTTCTTATACTTGATATAGTAAAGAAATATATTTTCTTTTTAACACAAAAAAGTATATTTTGGTTCTAGCTAATAATTTTTCGCCAACCGAAAATATCGGGTCCTATCATTGAAAACGTTCGAATCCAATCAAAAGGAGCATATACAAAAGCCCTTTTTGGAGAATAATTCCTTGATAATGTTTCTAAAATTTTGATAAAATCAAAATAAATAATAATAATAATAAATTCTTGCGTTCAAAGTGTTAAAGTAATTCGATTAAAAAAACCAAAAAAATTATTTTGACGATATGTATACGGAAAAAGTAATTAAAGACAAAGGTAATTAAGATGAATTTATGCAAATTTTGAAATTTTTTTTATACCCCCGACACACTATGACCACAGACTGTATAACTATCAGACTATTCATGTGGCTGAAATCGAGAAAAATTTTCAAGTCCCAAAGATGCAAACATTGGGTTGTGCTTTCCAATGAGACTTCCACGCACAAGCAATCGGCGAACAGCGCGCTGCAGTCGCAGAGCCTGTGCTGTGGAATTGGAATTTGGAAAGGTTCCTTTTCCTTTCCCTTTTATCCCTTGCACTGCGTTGGGGCTTGTGCGGTTGCGGTGAGGTGAAACGTGAGGGGGATTCATTTGAATTTTTCTAGGAATCCTCTGAGTTGCGTGCTCTGCTCAACTCAATGAATGAAATCTTCAAGGGATTTTTGGTGGCTAGGTGTTTTTGACTAATTTTAAACAATTATTTAAAAAAAATAACTTTTAGGAATCGTTTTGGATACTTTTATCTGAAACCATTTTCAAGAGGATTCTTCGTTAACGTTTATTTTCACTTCAAGATTCAACCAAGATCTCATTGAAAACTTTTTTGCACTTATCAGAGCTAAAAATGGTAACAATAGAAATCCGTCTGCATCAATATTTAACATATCGGTAGCTAGGCTTACGTCTGCAAAAATTACCAAAATGAAATGCAGTGGAAAAAATTGTGAGGATGATGACGATATGCTCTTAGATGTGAATACAAACAAATGTGTGTTCAATCGAAAATGATCTAGTCAGTGAAATTGGACATTTTGAAATAATACCTCTAAATGAAAAAATGAGAAGGTCATTATACTAGAGAAATTGATTGAGGTAAATCTGGATAGATATTTACAACAAAAATTTACAGTTTCCGATGCAGCGAAGCTATACTTTTTAGGTTATGCTATTTTCAAAACATCAAAAAAATTAAATTGTGAAGTTTGTAAGCAAAAGATGGTGAAGCATTCTTCAGAAAAACTTGAATTACCTTCAGAATTCATGATTATAAAGTAAAGATTATGGAAGTAAAACTTTTACTTGTGCACTTCAGCCACCCACAGATTATTTTTTTGATACATACATATCTCAAATATAAAAAAACAATTATTGACAAATGCATAGAGGACTAAAAAAGATTTCCCCGAGTGGTTTCAGGAACACGATGCTTGGTATCAACATAAAATACAGATATTGAACTTTATAATCTTAGTTCTTTTAAGGAAAAACTGTACGTGGTTGGCCAAAAATAAATCTGTGAACTCCGCAAATTCAGAATATTGTATTCCTAAGCAATAAAAGTTAAAATTAAAAGATATTTTCGATTGAACTCACATAAACATTCTACACATTCTCACATAAACATTCTAGGACGACTTTTAATATAATTTAAGGTTTTCAGACTCCCTTTAGAAGTTTAACTTATGTTATTCCTTTGTATAAAAATATGTTTCACCACAATGCACGAATTTTCGCAGATATAATTTTAAACATATTATATTCTTTAAGCTGATAAAAACTTATATTAATTGAATTAACTCTTTCAATCCAATAAAAATTAAACCCTTTGCAAACTTACATCCAAAACGATTCCTAAAAGTTTTTTTTTAAATAATTGTTTATAATTAGTCAAAAACACCTAGCCACCAAAAATCCCTTGAAGATTTCATTCATTGAGTTGAGCAGAGCACGCAACTCAGAGGATTCCTAGAAAAATTCAAACGAATCCCCCTCACGTTTCACCTCACCGCAACCGCACAAGCCCCAACGCAGTGCAAGGGATAAAAGGGAAAGGAAAAGGAACCTTTCCAAATTCCAATTCCACAGCACAGGCTCTGCGACTGCAGCGCGCTGTTCGCCGATTGCTTGTGCGTGGAAGTCTCATTGGAAAGCACAACCCAATGTTTGCATCTTTGGGACTTGAAAATTTTTCTCGATTTCAGCCACATGAATAGTCTGATAGTTATACAGTCTGTGGTAATATGTACTTCTAAACTTCCTAATCTGACTGATATAATCAACTCTCATTTTTTTAAAGTAAGAGTTTTTGTGTACAATAATTATTATAATTATTATTTGTGAGAAATTTTTTTACAAAAATTCGTCTCTACAGGCCGACGAATCGGAAAGCGACGATTCCGATGATTACGAGGGCCCAAAATCATCTTCTGAAGAAGTGGTCAGGAATGACGAGAGAATGGATCCTGCTACGGATAACGATTCCGAGTCTGCTGCAGTTTAAATATTCCATAAATTAATTGCAAATCTTATTTTCAGAGAAGAAAAAAAGTCTCAAGGACATACTGGGAGAGCTCCTTCTGAATGGGAATTTTACGGGGAAGTACATGAAATTCTTGGTGGATTTAAAAGCCACGATCCTTCTTTAGCGGAAGAAAGCATTGACTGCATTGACCCAAGTGACAGCAATTCGGTAAGAAATATGGAGTGTTTCAAAAAAAAATTCAGTTTCTGCAGCTTGTTGCACTTTTTAAGCTGAATTGAGCAGGCGACTGCAGGAACTGAATTTTTAAAAACGGGCTATGTTATTAAAATGAAACTTTTTTTTATTTGTTGTCTTTTTTTATATTTCAGATTGAATTTATATCATTTGATGATGCCATGTATGAAATAGAGGACTCTTCAAATACAACAGGAATTGATCCGGGAGCGGGACCATCTTGTTCCACGCCATTAGGTACCTTCCCGCGATAATCGTCCTGAAAACAAAAAATCAAAAAATTTTTATCAAGAAAAAATATTTAGTGAATTACAGAAGACTTCAACTTTGCTAGAGGAGGAGCTTAAAGGAAGGATGGATATTGAGAGGAGGTATGAAGAAATTGAATTAAAAAAACTAGCAATAATACAAAATTTCATGGAAAAAAGCTTAAAAATACAAGAAGAATTGTTGTCGGAAATAAAAAAACTAAATAAAAATTAAATTATTTGCTATGAATGAATATTGAGTTATATGAATGTCGAATAATTTGTAATGAATTGAAATAAAATTTCTTTTTTTCATTATTGATTGTTTTACTTACCAAAGTGAGCCGCTAAAGCATCTCGAATTTGTATCGCCCGATGCTCATTTGAGTACGATGTTCTATTTGGTTGAGGTCTTCAATTATTCTGGTTCATTTCCTCCAACCATTGTATCGAAATAACGTCATTTTCAGTATTTAAAAAGTTATGTAAAACACAACATGCCTTTATTATTAAAGGAACATTATCTAAATGAACTTCAAGTCCTTTACCCAACATTCTGAATCGAGCTTTGAGATGACCGAAGGAATTTTCAACTACTCTTCTACATTTAGATAGGCGATAGTTGAATTCCCTCTGCTCTGTAGACATGTTTTCCAAGAATGGATATGGTTTCAGTACATAATTTGAAAGACGAAAGCCTGAATCGCCTATTAAGAGCACAGGAATTATTGTCCCATTATAGTTGACCGAAAATTTACGGAGAACTTCTGAAGTCTCATGAATTTTTTTTAGTTTAGACCGCTCAAAAATATATGCATCGTTACAGCGGCCTGGTATGCCAACATTAACGTATGTAAATCTGCATCTACCATGGTGAATATAGCAAATGAATACAATACTTTTATTAATACAAATATTTACCGATAATCAACCGTAGTTAGAAGCACTGTAGAATGCCAACCTTTAAAATTATAGTAATCAGTGGCTTCATCCTTTGGCGGTTGAACTTCAATGTGACACCCATCTAATAATGAATGTGCTATTATCGGAATTATTCGAAGAGGAATATGGATTACATACCAATTGCTCCATAACATTGTGGAAAACCTAAACAAACAAATCCTTGCATGATTTCTGTAATTTTCTCCTCTGTCGGTGGGTATGCATTAGGTACTCACTGCGTAAGGAGGTCCAAACTGCTACCGCAGTTTCTCTTACTATTTCTCCTACTGTAGCACGCCCAATTCGGAACAATCCTGCAATTGTTCGGTATTCCGCAGAAGAACCAATAGCATACAAAAATATTTCCAGCCTTTTTGCAAGTGGGATACACTTTCTAAATGTAGTGTCTTGCCGCTCCAAATAATGGAGTTTGCTTCTTAATAGCTCAAATGAAGCTCTGGATATTCGGAAATCTTCCTTAAATTTTTGTTCAGAATAAGCAGGCACATCCTTTTCCCAAAATGTACTTGTTCTCACCTTAAATCTGAAGCTACTTAATTGTTTAATTAAATTTATTTCCACATACCATTTTCCAAATTGTGTGATTAACTCTTTTGGTTTTCTCACCTATCAACAACAATTTTATTTGCAGCCTCTTAATCCTTTTGTTCTTATCATCCCAAATTCTTTTTAACTTATTTTGCTGTAACATTAAGTCTCCTATACGAAATCACGGTTTTGTTGGTTGATTACATTTAAAACACGGATGTAGCTGTCCATTTTTTCAGTTTTGTAAAATATGACATTTGAAATTATAAAGAAATGTGTCAGGGGGTCGCGAAATTGAGATTGAAATTCTCAATTTCAGTCATAGTGTGTCAAGCAAGGGTATAGTATAGGGATTTTTATCCAAAAAGGATTTTTGTAAAGTCCTTTTGATTCGATTTGAATTGAAAGTTTTCAATAAGCGGGCCCCATTGTAATGCTTCTTATAGTATAGACACACTATTTGGTTAACCAAGCTCCTTCCTGGTCAAATCAGGTGGTTTCGAATTGGTTCCCCATACATGTGAAATGGTTAGAAACCATGAAAAATTTGCTTCGTTTCGGCGCTAACTAAGCACTTTCCAATAAACAAACTTCAAATCTTTGGAAATGTTCCAGCCATTCCAATGATTATTTGTCATTAGGATGTAAAAATTTCAAAAAAATTATATAACATTATTAATTCTTCTTTTAATAATGACGATTGGAATAATTTCACGCACTTTCAATTTCAAAACAACAAAATTCACACTTCAATTCTGGCTGACATACATATATTGTATGTCAAAGTTAATCATCTCGCCTACGTGTGTCGCTATTTTTGGTTTAGATGTTGGTTAACTGGAATAGTTGGTTACCAAGCTAAAGTCTGTCTATAGTATTAAATACTTTTAAAAAATTTCGCGTTATTCGCGATTTCGTCCACGTGGATCCAAAGCAAATCAACAAAGTATGCCATATATTGGAAATGAGCAAATTACCGATATTCAACTTTTAATGAATGGTATGACATGCTTTGTCAAAATTTAAATTTGGCGTTAGAAATAACTAAACTCCCATACAAAGTTTTATCCCCCCCTACTTTACCCATTTAGAGAATATAATATTATAGTTAATTCACATTAGATGGTTCCTTTTAAATTGTGGATGAGTCTATTTATTTTTAATTGTCCTTCTTAACAATTCAATTGCCCCTGTGGGCCCCACGTTGGGAAACACTGATCTAAGTAGTCTGTGGTTATTGTTGTTTTTTAAAAATTTATTCTAATCAAACTATCTTTGAATTTTTCCTGTCATTAGGTTTTGTTTCTTTAAATAAAGAGCTTTCAGTTCAGTTCAGTTTAGTTTAGCACATCCTTCCATACCGGTAGTATCGTTCCTGTAGTATCCTACGACCTATCAAGTTTGCATAATTTAATGTTAGGAATATATTTTGCTTAGCATATTCCTGGTTGCTTTGCAATAGAGTTTAATTAAATTTTGAAGAAATGCAAAGCAATGTTTCTTTTAACATGCTAAGATGTAAGAAGTAATAGAAGAGTTTAATTATTGAACTTCTTGAGAAAATTGTAAGCTGCAAAATTTTCCAGCACAATGGCGTTCGCTGTTTATGCTCCTACAACTTTTGTTAGTTACACAACACAGCACATAAAGTGTTTACATACATACATATGTATGTACGAAACACATTTCCCGTTCAAGCTATTTCGTTCTAAGGTAGATTAAAGTCTTATGAGGAAACTAATAAAAACTGTTACCCTAGGTGCTGGTTTCTGGAATTGTTTAAGCATAACTTGCACGAGTCTTCTAACGAAGGATGCTATATATTTTGGTTTTCGTGGTGATTTTTCACGGGCATGAGGCGAACTGAAATATGGCGTAATTTCCGAAATTAGGATAAATTAATTTATTCGAATAGTTCGGTTCGCCGCACCTGTGGGAAAGATAAGCAAACATTACGGTTCATGTTGAATATAAATTTCTGAATATAGGATTCTAACTGAAGGGAAATTACAACTGATAATTTTCTAAGTTTATTCTGTTAATTTCGAAGAAACTTAAGATTAATAACATTGTGTTACGTACTATGCACATATGTACATGCTATACATATGTAAAGGCTGTCTAGGTATGTCACGGGACAAATGATTTATTAAGCTTGGGGTTGGTGTTATACAATGACTATAGCTATAGGTAAAGGACTCTGGCCAAAAATGGTAAACCATTAAACAAAATGAAAATTGCTCGATTTCACTGACGCCACCTTAAATTCAATATGGTTGATATAATAAATGTTGTTAAAAAATTTAAATTTAATAAGTTACAGATTTCATTATCTCTCAAACTGTGCTTTGTTATAAAGTGTGAATTTACATGGTAAATCTACAAAATTAAATTCGCCTAAGTATTTTCAATTTACGAAAAGTTACAGACCAAAATTTAATCAATATTGTTTTGAAATGTACCCCTAACATCAAATTTGTGTAGACTCAAGCGATTGATTTGGATCGAAAAGAGAATTATTTTTACCAGGTGGAAAGGGAGAAACAAAACCTGTGGAATTGCTTCCGAAATCACTACGGAAAAAACAATCACCATCTAAAAAAAAAAAGGATAATTTTCTGTGTTATCGGAAATAGCATTGAATTACAAATTTACAACTTTGCCGGGAGGCAATCTTTGGACTGGAAAAAGCTTGGGATATATTGAACAGGGAATTCCAAAGAAAGTGACATGCCACTGAAGAAAAACCAAATTAAAATTTAATTACATTTTTTCCTCTCTTTGCAATTCGTCATTCTATTTTAGAACTGGGGAACTTTCTGGCTGTATTTTGCTGGTATATGCTCCACAATATTTCAAGGGATTAGAAAGAAGTACTGAATCTTTTGAGGTCAACAAAATTAATCAATTTTGAAATGTAAACTGACGAAAAGGCAAATGCCTGTAAGGCAGCTAAAGTTGGTACTTCACTTAATTAAATTTCATGTCTAGTTATCAACAGTAGGTATGGGACGACGCTTTTGCGCATATTTTTTTAACGAAGTTTGATTAAGTAGGAGAAGTCGAAGCACTTCTATTACAGTTAGCGTAATGAATTATTAAATTATTATTATTATTAAGGAAAAATGTGGACGGAAATCGGATGAATTTTCAATCCATCTAGTTGAGAAATGCCCGGTTGTTTTCAGTTTATTTTCACTTTCTTACTGGCAGTTATTTTATTTAGTCTCTTTCAGTTATAGCCATAGCCAGAAAAATATTTGGGGGAGGGGGGATGAAAAAGATTTTTGGCAGTCGAGGATCTTTAACCTCCCTTTTCAAAGGAGACAAAAGGGGTTGGCTTTTTTTTGGGTATGGAGTATTTATTAGATATTTTCTAATTCTACTAGAAGGGTGAGAAATAATTTTTTGAATAACATCTCGTCCTCTTTATACCAAAAGCATGACTGTAAAAAGTTTCGATTTTTATAAAATGCTACACGTTTTAATTTATTATTTATATTTTTAAAGATAATATTATTATTTTAGAATTACTCTTTGTGTGAAGTTTGTAAAGAAAGTGACAATCGAAAACTAAAATTTTTAATTTTTTTACAAAAAAACAATTCACGACAGGCCTACTAAAAATGAATAATGAAAAAGCGGGCTACTGAACCGCTGCATAGGTAATAACTCTATAATTAAATTGTCTAATAATATACAATACTACGATTAAAAAGATTTATTTTTTGTGGTTTCATCTTTAACTAATATCTACATATATGATATTTTACTTTAATAACCTTCTTTCATCTTAATGTTGGAAATAAACTAACAAAAAACAAACTTAAATTGTACACAACATAGCTAACTATTTTTATTTTCACTGTCCAGTCAGCAAGGGCGTACCCAGGTAGGGGCGGTGGGGGGGGGGGGGGCAGCTGCCCCCCCCCTAGAAGAAAAAATAAACTCGCCTTTTCCCAGATGGCAGTCGTTTTTGTTTTTAAATGGAGTCGCGATTTTGTTTTTAAATGCAGTCTCGCTTTTGTTTTTATATGGAGTCTCGCTTTGGGGTTTTGCAGTTGCAGTCGATCCTTTAAGGATATCAGTCGTTCGCTAAGCTGAGCTACGCTGTTTAATTTAATTTATTTATTTATTTATTTATTTTATAATATAATATATAATAATATAATATATATATAATATATATATATATATATAATAATATAATATATATATATATTATAATATAATATATAATAATATAATATAATAATACAATATATTTATTTTATAATTTATTTATTTTTAGGGAATTCAAATATATTTTTCGCTCGCGAATTATTCGCAAAAGAATCATTCTCGAATCAAATATTATACCACATGAAATAAAAATTACTCTACAATTTTTATATTCATATTTATTATAAATTAATGACTTATTATAAAGTTTCAATATATATTTTATTCAGTACATTGCTGTTCAGTTTTATAATCAAAATATTTTTCATTATTTCTCTCGACAATTTTGCTCTCATTTTTGTTAAAATCGTCGAAAGAGCACTGTTAAACGGAAATTTTGGTTACTGGAACAGCTATAAAGCTACTTTTGCTAAGCGACCCAAATCAGGATTTTTACTGTAAATCCCTTTCCAATAATGTAAAATATTAGTGTCAAAGGAAAATCTGTCATTATAAGAAAGATTTTCTAATTTTTGTTTTACATGACGTTCCGTTAAATGTGTTGATGTTGCGCTAATGCACGGTAGCATATCCTCCAATGAAATTTTTATTTGTTTCGTCCCGACTCATATTTTATTCTTGTTCATTGCTCTGCACTAATGGCCGAATTTCTGATTTCCACTTTCAATTCAAGTAAATTCAAAAGCTTTCAATTCATGAGATTTCTGTGTAAACTTTGGCTGTTTGCTAAATTACTTCTTGTTATTTTTACTTCCGCTTCAAAATAAATATGATTGTATTTCCATTCCATAGAATCTATTCAGTTTTCGGTGAATCTTCAGTTTCATTAGAATAATCCAGAAAGTTAGGTTATTATTAAGTTTTATATAATATTTATTCTTTACGATAACAGGTAAACATACATACATTATATGTACATATATTCGAGGAAATTTTTCTAAAAATCTCAATCCGAAATAATTTATTGAATAACGAAACTGGACTTCATCTGCGAAACCCAATTCAATCTAAGGCGGACTTTTATTAAACTTTGTAGAAAGATTTATATTTATTTTTGTATATTCGTTCGTTTTGAGTTAATATTAACCTTTCTACAAAGTTTTATCAAAATCCGTGAGGTTATCCGCAAGTAAACTCGTTCCCCATCTAAATTTAGTTTAACAATAAAGAAAGTAATTATTCGTTTGCATTTTAAGAAGGTGAAGCGAGTAAGGGGGTCGGGTCGGGCTTTGTATCATTGGATAGCTTTTTGAAAAATATTAAGTAAGTGTTTTTTTATTTTATCGAGCCGATCTGTATTAGGTACCCGAGATACTCCACTATTGAACAATTCCGATTTATTTGTTATACTCACAATCAGTACAGCTACTCAAAATGGCGCAATATCAAGCAAGCTGTGACTGCCTTCTTTTGTTTGTGTTCTAGCTGTCACATAAAACAAAAGTTTTGCCGCATAAATTGGCTCCTCAACTGCTCCTCTTTTCAGTCTGCTTTTAGCGACCGCCGAGAAACGTGCAATCATTTATTGTGCCGTTTAAATATTTAACACAAAGGCCAAATATTTTTATATTACCATACCAGCTCCATTTTACTACCCATTTCATTTCGTTTTACAGTCCACTTGGCTTTCAACACATTTAAGTACTTTTTTAGCTACTTATTTTCAAGTTATTTTACTTCTTGCTTTCATTTATTACTGTTAATAATTTGTATTGTCACTGACCGTAATAATAATATTTGACTGCCCGTTTAAATCAGTGCAATTAAGTATCAATTTAGTAAGTATAATAAATGTTTTTTAAGTTTTTAAAATACTCATTGAATATAATTTTTTTTTATTTTATTTAATTGTTCATGAAAGAAAAGCTGTTCGAGAGCAGTTTTTAACATACCTAAACAATTTTATAATAGGTACCACATGAAATAAAAATTACTCAACAATTTTTATATTAATATTTATTATAAATTAATGACTTATTATAAAGTTTCAATATAAATTTTATTCAGTACATTGCTGTTCAGTTTTATGATCAAAATATTTTTAATTATTTCTTTCGACAATTTTGCTCTCATTTTTGTTAAAATCGTCGAAAGAGCACTAAATGCCCGTTAAGCGGAAATTTGGGTTACTGGAACAGCTAAAGCTACTCTTGCTAAGCGACCCAAATCAGGATTTTTATTATAAGTCCCTTTCCAATAATGTAATGTAATGGAATGTATTAGTGTCAAAGGAAAATCATTATAA
The DNA here is from genome assembly GCA_933228815.1 of Machimus atricapillus. NCBI lineage: Eukaryota > Metazoa > Arthropoda > Insecta > Diptera > Asilidae > Machimus > Machimus atricapillus. The sequence goes on along the minus strand of OW121787.1, from coordinate 25,203,651 downwards.
GAAAGATTTTCTAATTTTTGTTTTACATGACGTTCCGTTAAATGTATTGATGTTGCGCCAATGCACGGTAGCATAAATTCTTTTTATATTCCCTGTACACTGTAAAATATCAATACTGCACCGTAAACACGTCGATGAATTAGAAATTTCATGATAAGTAACATATTTGGAAATATCAAACACTTTCCGGTGACCCATAATTGCTGTTTTTTTAACCATTACCGCATGAACTCAATTCAAAGAGTGAAAAAGAACCGTTCGTTTCGGTTTTTTTTCGCTCTCGAGAGAAAAATTAAATTCTCTTCATTTTCACTCGTTCTCATGGACGAACTTTTTGAGTACCAAACCAATTGCATTCGTTCCCGGTGAGCGAATGGAATTTATAAAATTCTCCTCAAAAATAAAATTCGCGAGAAAAATAAAATTCGGTTCGAGAGCGTAAAAAAGGAGGGAACTTTATATTTTTTCGTTCGTGAGCGATATTTTCCTTACCTTGGTCCGTCCGTTACCTTGGACGTTGCTTTATGTAGTCTTGTGGGATTTGAATCTCTTCCTTCTTGGCGATGTGTCTACTCTCTTTTCAAAAAGGTACAAACGTGTGGATCCAAATCCATCGAGGCACTTGACGAGTTCTTGTTGGAGGAACTACCTACCGTGAGTTTGTCCTTCAGTTATTAAAGCTTCATCATCCTTCAATGATTCAATTTATTTGGGATCTTCGTGTGTTATTAAGGCTGTGTGCGAATACTGACTAAATCCGTCTAAACTAAATTTTTGGCACTTATTGTCGATAATGCATCATTTAGTCTGCTGGACGAGGTCTGTATTTTTGACAGCTGACTAAATCTGTGACAATTTAAAATAACTATTACAACAAATCTTTCACTCCGGATCTAACTTAAAAGTCTAAACTTATTCTTATTTACAAAACATCTGTAATTAAACAAATTCAATTCATTCGTAAAACCACACACAACTCAGGTAATGTCACAAATTTAGTCACGATAAGTTTTCGCACAGTTCGAACTATAATATCGGTACTAAATGGCAGAAATTTAGTTTAGTCGGATTTAGTCACTATACGTACACAGCCTAAAAACATTTCTGGCGGAATTTGTGTTATTACTTTTTGTTTGGCGGTACTTTGAGCAAAATCTTCAAGCGATCCATTTCTCCCTCGTTTTCGCTATCTCGGATAACTTCACCGTTTCGGGGCACACAGCGGCCAGTCTACTCTAAATTGACCGGCTCTTTTGGCCACTGGAGACGATGTTGAGGTCAGAGAAGACCTCCATAGCTCGCTCAACTTCATTGTAACGATACAATTCTTTTTGCACTTTTTCATAGAATTCCCGAATCCTTTTGCCCTTGTCAGGTAATTTGTGAATTTTTCGCTAAAAGCTTGATTTCGAGCTGTTGACGTTTTTGTCAGCTTATCAAGATCTTCTCCTCCCCATGCTGTTCCGTTTGGTTTTATGCAATTCTCCAGGGATTTTGCTCAAAATCGGTCGTGATTTTGATGCTCACATGCTTTAAAAACGTATATCAATAAATGCATATTGGAAGGATTATAGGAATAAAAACAAAATTGCTTTAAACATACATACATAAAAACAAAAGATCAAATAAATAAAACCGGCCTGCTAAAGGCTAAGGCTTAAGTAAACAATATCTCTAGTGTGCCCGATTTGGATGAAATTTTGCAAGTGTTGCCGTTGGGAGTGTGCCGTTTTCGTTGGTTGGTTTGCGATGTTTTTCAATCTTTAGATAGTTGGTTAACATCTCCGGTGGATGACCGTTTGCTTTGCATTGGGATGTTGCTGTGGTATATAGATGTGTAAAATGAGTTAATCCCTTTGTTTTGATTATAATTGGGGATAGGGTCTTAAACCAATCGCAGAATGATCGCACCCATGATTCCTCATGAGGCTGAAGTTGTGCTTTCAAGGTTATTTGAGGGGATAATGACTCTATATAGATGATGGAAGCACCAAGAGTGAAGGATTCTAATTCTGCAATATAAGTTAGTTTTGATTGTTGAATGTTTGATTGCCGACGAGAATTGGAGATTGAATCTCGCTCTTTCCTTAGTTCTGCAATGGTTTCATTGAGTTCCTGGGATATTTGATTTGCTGCCGAAATAAATGTCTCAGTAGTGTTTTTATTAGTTGCCAAGAGTTCTGAGACATCCCTAACGTTTTTACCTAGTTCATCTGTATGTTGCCTCAGTATTTTGAGGCTTTCGCTTTCGCGCTCCATAGACATCCCTTCCATTCTCAATGCCCATTCGTAATCTAAGGTTCTCCAAGACTCGGTGCTAGGGTAATAGTTAAATTCAAGCAGCATGTTTAATAATTTTGAGACGGGAGGGTTAAATCCAGTATAGTGAATAAACTTGGTTATATGACTATGGGGAAGATATTGATCCAATTTAGGTAAGTAATTTTCAACAGTAAGCTGGTCAGGTATCGAGCTTAATGGTATGGTTGAGCTGAGAGATGGTATTTGTGGCAGGATTTGAGGGAGTGTTATTTGTTTGGGGAGTGGTGGTTCCTTACCAAAGCTTTCAATTTCTCCGATAGCTTTGTTGATTTCCTGGCTAAGGTCTGAGATAAATTGAGATGCATCTGTGGAAGTGGTTGGTAGTTGATTCATCTCTAAAGATTCCATAATATGTTCGAGAAGTGGGGGTGAAGGTGTAATAGATGGTGATTGTGTTGGAGTTCCGGTTAGTGGGCGACCTGGGGTTTGTGACCTTTTGGTTTTTAACCTTTTTGATGATCTTGGGGTTTCTGTTTCCTTGCTTGGTCTTCTGTATGGAGTAGACATCTTTTCAAGTCGTTGTAGATGATAAGAGATTCTGGGTTAAGTATTATGATAATTCCGATGAGATTCTTGTTTACAAATAAATCTTATTTCATTGATGGATAATTCTACTTGTTGATAACACTTCCAAACGAACAAGTTTCATCTCTTAAAAGGTAACTTTTCCCTTAAATAATTAATTTAAATATGTTTTATCACATATTTTTTTCTTTTTACATCGATCATCCGAGTTAATTACCTAAGAGAAGGGTGATGCCTTTCTGGTGATTGAAAGTAATTTGATTTGTTCCGACATTCTTCTATCAGTAACTCCTACATTTGTGCATAACTTCTAACTCATGGAAAATTTATTAGGTGTTCCAACCAGTGATATCACCCTCGTGTCGTAATTAAATCTTTGAATGGTCGAAGCTCACGCAACTTAAAGATGCAGAGCACCGCTTTCCAAAGCCCTTTCGTAATTAGTTTCCCATAACCTTATTATGGTGGTAACTTAAACAAAACTTCCAGTGTAGACAGCTAGGTGATTCGCTTGGGCGAAATCGGATATGACCTTTTGTAATTAGAATGAATGCCCTTCCGGCCGGCCGAGCGTCGAGTCCGGAATTATCCGCTTCCCTACTAAATTAGTTCAATTAATTGGCACGTTAATTGCCCAGTACCGTTTCACTCAATTTTCTTCAGTGAAAGTTTCCTGATGCTAAGAACCCGAACATCCGGCTCAAGAAGGTTTGATTTGTGACTTGGAGGATAACCCGAGAAAAAATCCTCGCCAATAAAAGAGGGAACACCCGCAAAAGTAAAAGAAATCGAAGTGGTTATCCCCTGGGATTGTATTGTTCTAATGGGCCCTTGTTGTACAGATTTTACCTCCATCTGGGCTTTCAGTGCTTTCTTCCCTTTCACGAGCTCCCCCGGCAGATGCATATAAGAGGAAAAGAAAACCACTTGATCCTGTTCCGGACAGCCTGAGTAAAAATTTATGATAATGCGGACCTTCTGGCGGCGATGTATTCAAACAAAATGTAATTTGGCGACCTTTTAATGTCGTCACACTCCCATCGCATTCGGAGAGTCCGAAAACTTTTATCTAAATTTAAGCTCTTTAATAGCCTGCAGCTTCCCCTGCGACCGTTTTGTCACAGCAATCGGTTTTGCGTTATCTGAACGGATGATATACTGATGCTATTATTTCAGAGTGATAGCAACAACCGAGCCCCAGACCAGGTGACTAAACCCGTCATAAAACGCATAGAGCAAAATTTAATCACTTCTTTGCTACCGCCTTTTTCAATCTTTTGTGTGTACGCGAAGCGTTTATATAGGCCATTTTCGAATTCGCATGCACTTTCTCCGAAAAACTCCGAGTAGTGCGTAGGGCGTTCGAAATCGGAACTAGATTGCCTTGCTCTAACACTTTTTTATCTGTCAAAATCGAAGTGTACTCGCGAGTATGCATTAAAATGGATTTCCATGATATTATGATCGCTATTTATTTTAAATCCAGGTGAATGACAGTTTCCAAATAAAATTTAGTGCAGTTCAATTCGAACAGCCTATTTAGGGTGGAAAAAAGTGCCAAGTGTCAGTGCGGTCGGAAGTGCAAGTGCGTGTGAGTTCGAAAACGGACTTAATAAAATGCACGCATAACTCACCAAGTGTGAGCATTTTGATGTATACAGTACATTACTTACGTTTCGGCATGTTTAAATTTATTTTTTCACTAATTTTAGAAACCACAAGAATATGAAAAGTATATAGTATGTATGTACATATGTTCTTGTGGTTAGGGAAAATATGGGAAAAATTTGAGTCAAAGCTCTGAGAAGAAAACGTCTTTTTACGCCGCCCATGGCAAAAGGAGCGCAAATGCATTTCGGGGGCTCGCCCAAAATTTGACGGCGGCTATGGCATGCCCCGCAAGAGTTCCGTTTCTTAGGCTGCGAGCGTCGAATTTCGTGGCGTTTACTAGTAACGCCGACTTAATCTTCGACATATAATAGATATAAATAAATTCATTTCTAACTCCTAATTTAGAAATAAGTGTATTACCCATTGGGTTTTCTTTACACACCTACTATTTGCTTCTCTAATTTTCAATATTAAAATCCGACAGCAATTTCTGGTAGGCAAAAACCAGCATAGAGTCGCGTGCAAAACATTTCCAACTATTTAATCCAAATTTTCTACTGCTTGCTTATTACATAAACTTGTAAACTAATAAAACTGCCAAAAAGTAGGTATGTATAATAATAGCTGTGTTTTTTTCACCCGGGTCAGGTTCTAGTTCTGTGTCAAACGAAATAAACGATGCAGGTTATAAACCCAGAAAAGGATTTTTGTTTCTTTAAGGTTGGTGTGCTTGCCTTTCAGAAGTAACAAATAATTGAAATTTATGAAGAGTAATGCATGCAAACATGTTTTATTTCACAAAAATAAAATAAAATTGCCGGAATTTATACCCACTTTGCGTCAAAAACTTAATCCACAAATTTACCTGGTTAAAGGTTTGAGTTTTGGATATGTAAAAATCACGGCAATTTGATGCACTTTTCACAATATTGCAAATCTCGATATAAACTACATATTTACGTGACGGTTTACTTATTGTTTTCCATTTTTTCGCTGTCACAACAAACTAAACGTTCACCAAGGGGTAATGCTACCAACAACGCAAAATGAAAGTAGGTCTACAGCGCAATCTGGTGCAATATTTTCGAATTAATCATGCAGTTCTTAAAACTACAACCCGATAAATCTCTGGGTTTCATGTTGTTGTTGTATTTTTCTGTTAAAGCAGAGAACTAGAACCTGACCCGGGTGAAAAAAACACAGCTAATGACAAAAATACTGAATCCGGGCTTCTTATTAGCCTACAGCTTTTTGTTATAAATAGAAAGATTTTATACTTTTAGTTGCAAATGTTTTGCACGTCACTTAGATGATTGAACTCAGATTCCAGCTCTAACCAGAGGTCGATTATTGTATACAGGATGTTTTGCTGGGGACCTGGGGCCTGAACAGATATGTCAATCGATTCTACAAGGTGGGGCAAAAGTAATGTCATAATGTGAAATGGCTGCCATTTTGTTAGAAATGCAAAATAAATAAGCAGAATAATAATTGCGCGTCCTTCAGGTGTGTATTGCTCCATTGCTTGTTGTCAACTAATTCTCTATTTGCTTACAACATAAATGTTCACGTACAATAACATTTCACGCCATTTGCAAAAATTTTGGCATATTCACATTATAATATTTGCGTTAGAGTGGTTCAGCACTATGGATCAAGTGTAGACAAAATATTCCCAATTCACACGAAATCTCTGAAACCAACCGCACGCATCGAATTTCGCAATAAAAATGAGAAATTCCTATTAATTTTATACCTAGGCAATTTAACGCGGCTATGTCGAGGCTCCCACCTGCATCGTTGACTTTTGTATTTTGGAGCCAAAAATAAAGTGGATGATTTCGGACTTAATTGTATTTTTCAACGCACATTATAAAACTTACATCATATGACTTATGGCAATTAATTAATTGTGCTTCATCTCTATACATATCTAAAATTTTTTCTGAAGAGGAAAGTGCAAGTTGATTTTTGATTACATTTCAACTATTTATATGTATATAAGCATTTGACTGTTGGGTTATCATAAAATACGACTAAGTGCCAGCGGAGGGCAAGTCCGAAAAAGGAATAATTAAGTTATTTTTTCTTGTTATAAGGATGGACGTTTTTTCATGATGATATATAGAACGCTTTTTAGATACCTAGATGAAAATTTGAGTTAAAAATTTCAAAAGTGAAATATGTGTACACAAACTAAAGTAAAAGTTTCATCTTAATCTTATTAATCTTCTTTTGGTTGGAATTAATTTCAATGAAATCGGTGCAAAACATTGAACAATTTTTAAAATTGTTGTTTGTTTTATGAGTATTTTATGTTTATATGCAGGGTGTAAATACAATAAAAAAGGAACAAATTCTCACTCTAAAATCGAAATAAAGCAAAGGTGTAAAAAGGTAATGCATGCGGTAATAGAATTTTTAGGTGTTTTTTCATCTCGTTAGTTATGTTCCAAGTTTGGCACATTTATATACATTTTACGACCTTCTATTGCAACCTTTAGCCCCCTGCACACTCTTCTGCCACATTCCATTTGGATGGAGCACAAATTTGCTCGTGCAATGTGAAAGTTTTTTTTACCCGTCATCATGGGCTCGGTCCGGGAAGTGCTTTCCCTCACTACAGCATAAAGAAAGAATTTTGATGGCTGTATTGATGGGCATTTTACGCATCTATGTGCGTTACTTCAGTGAGTAAGAGGAAAAAGAAGTCCTCGACAATATTTGGAAGACGTTAAAATTTCCAAAGTGGAATCCATTATGCTTGCTGTAGCCTGAACCCTTAGGTGTAGGGATCGACTGTGAACGCCTGTATCGACGAGGAATACTTTGTCCTTCTTGTAGGGCAAGTGAGTTTAATGTTGTGGAAAATTCTTGAAAAGTGACTTCTCCGAGAAAATTTCTTTTCCCAGCGAAAAAGGAAGTGGGTTGAGTGTCGATTTCCTTCAAGGAGGCTTTGTATTTTGTATTACAGGCCTAAGTTATGTATAGTATAGTCATTTCATAAAAGGTGAAACTAACTTGTAACTCAAAAGAATCCCGGCCATGAGTAAGTGAAATAAATATGTATCTGTAGAAATTCTAAGAGATCTTGTTCTTATTTGAGAAGTGCTGAGTTTTTGAAAAAAATAAAGTTCGGTAAGGGCTGTATCCGTTTCAAATTGGTAAAACATCAATATTGCGGAGACAAGGCAACAACTTTGTATTCATTTGAATCAAAGTGTTTCTCATTTAAAAAGAAAGAAATCAACTCAGCATTAATTCTTAGTAAAAAATCAATTCTATTATTTTGAAAACAAAATAATCCAGATCGGTTTACCTATTTCTTTTTCACATTCAAAATTAGAAGATGAACTTTTTTAATTTATTCACTAGGTTCTTATTTAAAAATGAAATTAAAAATAAAATTTTTTTATATATTTTAAATGTGGTTATCTACCCACAATCGTATTTGAAAAGCTATAAAATATGGTGCTAACTCGCGAAATCGCGGATGAAAATAATGAGTACTTTCAATATGGCTCATCGGTATGATAAATCTTTAGAACATGAACGTAAGGAAGTGCGATAAGACTTGTCAAGCGTACCCAATTCCTTTATGTATGAGTTCTTTCACTATAGTATTAGAAATATCAGTACTGACGTAAAAAAAAAGTAATTTTAAGAGTGCTTCAACACAATTTGCATACCTACATACATATATTTCAAAATTACATCGTTATTCTCACACTATTCTAATCAGACTTCTTGTAATTCGTTTGGAATTGCAATAGTAATTGATATAATATTTGAATAACAGTTAAATGTTTGTTGAAAGTCCCCCACTAAACCAAAAATGCACAATTCGCCAGTATTCAGGAATGCTCTTACAGCTTTTCCTCATTCTTCAGAGCACTCCCAAAAACTAGTTCGCACACGTACATTGTGTTTATACGTTCAAGCACTTCCTTATGTACATATGTATATGTACTAAAGATAAATCAAACACATTTAAGAGTGATTGGCTAAAATAAGTATATATAAAGTTTTAATAATTTTCAGTTATCTGTTCGCGAAAGTGATTTTGGATTCAATGAATTAATTTTCTTTTTGTACATAAATAAAAATGATATACTTGACAGGGTGAATTTTTTATCTTGAGAAATCAAAATATCTTAAGACATACCTACGCATTGTTCGAAAAAAAGTTCCTAATAAATTGTTGTCGAGGGGAAAGATCAACCTCGCCAACCACCCCACTCCTGTTTCGTCTCGCCTACATTCTACCCCTAGATGGAAATAGGGGGTCAGATATGAAATCATCGGATAGTTTTTCAAAAAAGATTTCATACATGTTTCCTGCTTTTTTTTCTATCTGATGTGTATTTCTCAAGATATTCGACCGTCCCCGAATTTTTTTTACAACGGAAAAAATTCTCCTCCCAGACTTCCTGCAAGGAATTGAAAAAAGTGTTTTAGATAAAAGTTATCTTTTTTACTGTAGAATCCAAAACCGCAATTAAAGATGGGGGTTCCCATTTAAAACTTCAAAGCTACTCCCTTTCCACACTCAGGGAGTGTGCATGGGCAATTTACGCGAGGCTGATCTTTCCTTTCGAAAAGTATAAGTTTTTAATAAGGGAATTTTTTCGTCAAATGGGGATCTCTTAAGATATCAGCTGCCGGGTTTTTAACAATAAAGAAATCTTTCTCAATTTGATGTGTTTTTTTTAAGTTTGACTATTTATTTTGTTAAAAACAAATATACTGAACCTGTCTGCCAGCTGTCCTAACGTAGTCCAGATATTAAGAAAGTACGTATATCTACACTTACCACTTTTTTTTTCAAAGAGATATGGCTATTTGGGTAAAAATCACATCATTTCCTTATTTTGATTATTGATTTTACACGTTTTTTTTTTATCTAAAAATTCAACAGTCAGAAAATAATTTTTGACATCTGATTTTTACTGAAACATCCATATAACCATTATGGTTCCTACTTTTCTATTCTTTTGATCTGTTCTGGAATTTTTTTACGCGCTGTATACACATTAAAATTAAAACTAGTGTTATCGTTAAAACTATTGTTTTCAAGTTCAAAGTGTTTATATAAAAGCATCTTGTGTTATATTTCCAAGTTACGATGCATAAAATTCAAATGATTTATTTCAAAGTAAATTTAATTAATTACTTCACTAAATTATATAAAGAACAAAATATTAATTCGCCTAAAAACAAAGTGTTCATATACATAACTTATGTTGTTCATATTGCCTGACTGCTCAATTAATTAAGCATCCTTGAAAAGCATGTGCGTAACAAATGCGGAATCAAAACTTTGGAAAATTAAATTTCATAAATTCAAATTACAAATTCAAATTTCTCAGAACTATAGAAATATTAGATGCGATGACGGTGAGGCCAGAAAGGATATCATAATATATAATTTTCTAATTTGCGTGGCCATAGTCGTGACTTCAAAGAGCTTTCATCGAATCCCTTCCGAACTAAATATTATCCTTTCTTGTCAGCTGCTTTTATGTCCCTTGCATTTACTGTTATTCTTGAATATGCTCCCACCGATGATTTCATTGGATTTTCTTTTTAATATTCAGGAAAATTTTCTGGGATTCTCCGATTCCAAAAGCTGCGCAATAATCCTCCTTTACTAGGAAAAAGTTCATACACTTTCTGTCTCGCTATGGCTTCCGCAGATAATTTTATCAAATCAGCATATGGAATTCGTATAAGTGAGGGATAAAGGGATCCGCACCCACATGGATTACTTACTTCTTTATTAAATTGGGAGACCGATATCTTGGTTACCGCCATTCACGTAGCTTTTCTTTTCTTTCCTTGAATTTCAGTTTGAGCTGCTAGAAAGTACGTTCAAAGGCGAAGGGTTGGTTGCCAAATAATTTAGTATGCATAAATACAAACGTTCGCTTATTGAATTAGCCTCTTACATTTTAATTGAAAACTCAAACGTGAATCGCGCTTAATATTAAAAATAAGAGTGGCACGTTACGTAAAAAAGAACATACTGATAATCACAAACATGCTCTAATACATACATATGTTGTATGCATGTGTTGTTCATGCTCCTGTATACATAAATGTAAAAATAGTAAGTAGGTATAGTCTGTTATCGTCGGCTTGGTGTGTAAACCTGGAATTGTGTATAATGGCAAAAATTACTTCATAAAGCTGTATAGTTATTATGGTAGCCATGCGTGACAAAATCTTAAATTTTATATTTGTAGGGGGGTGAAATTAGACTTAATTTTACATTACTTACATATGAGATTTATGTATGTATGTCACTCTTTTAAGGGGACTAATTTTTCAATATTATTTTACTTATTTATATGTATGTACTAGCTTTTGCCCGCGACTTCGTACGCATCACGAAAAACTACTGTATGATAAAATTAATAATTATATTATCATTATGCTATAGGCAAAGCCCCCTAGCAATAGGGTATAGTCTCTTGATCAATCAACTTTTCATCTTTTTAGTTCACTTTTAACCAGTCTTTTTGATTTTTTGAATTTGCGATTTGTCTTATATTGGGCACCTATATTACATAAAAATTTGATGAATATGTATATCTTTCAAGATTTTAAGAGCGAACTTAAATATTTTTGTTATTATATGTAGTGTAAAAATTTGATTAAATATTTTCTGAGATATTTTAGTCACCGAGTTTTAAAAACTTATTCTGAAAAAAAACATGTTAAAAGTTTTATCTGTCGTTTTATATGTACATTATGTACTCTAGACATATTTAGAGTCTTAAGGCTAAGACCTGAAAGGTGCTTTTGCTTCGATTTATAGAAATAGAACCTCAATAGAACCGAACAAACTTCTTGTAAACTTTCGAGTACCCCAGTACCTATAAGAGTCTATTCTAGACCTAGTAAGTATTGCTTATTTTTTAGCATCTGCACGGTTCTAATTAAGTTTTACTTTTAGATCCTTTTTATAGGAGTGCAAAGATAATTAGGCATTGATGAAAAAGTTTATGCCTGGGGGTTAAACGAGAAGAATTGCATATGAGTTTTTTTTTCAATGATATAAAAAATCGTATCATTTTCCAACATTTGTAATATACCAGAAAAACGCGGATGAAGGTCGGTTCTAATTGACACTAATTTTAGAAAAATATATCAAGGAAGCGGACGCTTCTTAAATTATAACCCCTTGCGCTTCGTCTTAACTAGGAAACATTTTGCAAGAAAGCCCCATTTAATTTGAGTCTATCATTGAATAATATTTATAAAGTGATAGAAAGAAGCAAATTGATGTATTTAAATCAAAGGTTTATTTTTTAAATTAAAAGTTTACTAGTAGTAATTTCAAATTTGTAAGGAGAAATATTCTCATGTAAACAGGCCAAATTTTGCCTTGGAACTTAAATGGTACAGTTATCGGTGCTGACGTATGATACTCTGTATACTCTCTGTGGTTAGTCTAAGACAGTAAAGTTCCGTTCTTTGAAGCGAGCAGTGATTGTTTTCTTCTGCCCAGATCCCTACAAATTTATTAGAGACAATCTAAATGAAAAAGACAACTCAGACGGTTCGAATAAAAATGAAAAGCAATAAGTAGCTTTTAATGTTAAAAAGTGTGATATATTTCATAACATCCCGCAGATTTAAACGATTTTTTTTTGTGTTGTCAAGCTGTTTTTATAGCATTAAATGATATTTTTAGGCAAAAGACAAATTTCAAGCTACAACGTTGTCACAAGGGACATATCTTAAGGTTAACAAATTTTGTGCATGCTTATAAATGTTTAAACACGTCATGCATTTAATATAAGTATTACGCATATTTTATAGACGATAGACATTAAAAATTCATGACGAACACGAACCGCTTTTTGAGGAGGCACCTGAGGCTGAGAAAATTCGCGGTGATCTGTCAAAAGGTGAAATTAGATCAAATGCAGTTTCATTTATTTTCGTTGTGAACCACTCCGCTGCCGGGGGGCGTTACGATCGGTTAGGCACGGCATGGCAGTCTCCTGCCAGGCCCCGAAAAAATTTGTAAATGTCAGTTGCTTTTCCGCGGTCCGCCTCCAAATGCCTCGTCGGCCAGGTTCCTCGTCGGGTAAATTTAATTAAAAATATAATATTTAATGTAAATTATTACTTTCACCTATCTTGCAAATAGTTGAAACTTTTCGGAATTCGCGAAAACGTCGGGAGTGCGCGCGGTGGATAATTTTGTGTTAAGAGGTGTTTTCTGGTGCCGCGGGATTGAAAGTAGTATCATAGAAAAACTAAGCATGCTTAGTTTTTCTATGGTAGTATTCTTTGTTCTGGTTTGCTCTCATTTTGATAAAAAGGTTTCTTTCGTTTTTAATTTGTATTTCTTTAATTTTCGTTTAATCGCCAGTGAAATTATCGCGATTTTCTGAGTTGATGAAATATGTGTATCGGTGATTTTTTTCTTCAGAGAATATTTTTAGATCTTTGCTACAGTAAAACCGAATTTTATTGTGGTAAGTACAAAGTTATTTTTGCATTTTCCTGGGGCATAATTGGATAAATAAGGACACAGCGCGATCGTTTCATAGGATCATAAATATGAAATATACTAAAAGGTTCAGGAAACATAATGGAAAAGCAATCCAACAAGTATAAAGGTAATTTTTGTGTTAGGTGCTCAAGCTGTGGAAATGTTCTAAGGGGGATGTAAATACTAGAATTTACGGAAAATCGAATATTGAAAGATTTAAGTTAGGCTTTTTCCACTCTGCGATGCGACAATATTGCAAAAACAACTTAGTTTTATTTATTATTAATTTGCACTCAATATGTATTACGGGAAAAAATCACGCCCTGGGTTGAGGCCTTTTGTGAATAGGTGTTTTTCCCCAAAAGGAACTTCAAGAATCTTTCGAAGACTTAAGTACTTTTGAGTTTTGGCAGCTTCTTAGCTTTTATTTACAGTTCTTCCAAAATATAGTTAAAAATTTCTTTCAGTGTAGTATGATATATTTCACCCAGTTCAAATCAAAATCATGGACAAAAGTTTGGATTATGATCAGTATTTAAGATATAAAAAGTTGAATTGGTCATAGAGTACCTAGAGCTAATTTCAGAAGGCGACGTCGGATTCGAGTGCAGATTTTTTCTGAGAATGGCCAGAATGGCCATAGATAGGGAAGCTTTTTCCCAGAAAAAAATTCAATCTTCTGATACAAAAAATCCAAATCCCAAATTTTAACTTGTGGATGTTGATATTGCCATTTGCGAAGTTTGAAGCGACCTTTCTCGCTTGTTTGTTGTTGATGATTTGGATCGTAACGAGGTAAATTGTTAGAAAATTTGAAGGGACGGCTTTCTAACACGCTATCAACCAATATCCTGCGATGTATCTGAAAGAATTTATGAAAGGCTCACTCCAATTTTTTTCAATGAAGGGGTGAAGGACAGATTTTAAAGGGGGTCTCCGAACAAACGTGGTCCAGGAGACCATGTAGAATCGATCGGCATAACCCTGTTAAAACTTTTACAAAACAACCTGTATATTTTTTAATATCAAACCATGCACGTGAAGGAACGCCTACAAAAACTATAATAGATTTAAAAAACTAAAATTCGTGTTTATGGCATTTTTAACAATATTTTTCTGCAACATACTAGAAAATTCCTATATATGTACATGTATACATATTAAATAAATTAAAATTATCCAAGCTAAGCTAAATTGTTTTCTATTTCAAACGAGCAAATTTTGTGGATGAAAATATTTTTTGGGAACTATAAACGAATGATTAAAAATCGTAACAGCGATTCCTTCTATTTCACGAATATTTCTCTGTATTAAACATATTCGTTTTCATATCCATAACAACTTAAGAACAGAGAAGCTTTTTCAAAAAAATATTGTTATAAATTCAGTTCAAAAATGCAATATTTAATGAAAGTTAGAGCATAGAGGAGTACTTAAAAGGCATTTCCAACAATATAAATTAGTGTAGTTAATTTTCCGGCAATTCTTAATTACAAATTTTGTAGCTGATAACTACCATATCAAACTGGTTTTTAGGTTTATTGTTCAGGCATACATATGAACTGCAGCTATCAACCAAATAACTTTATTAGACCATATTTCCGCCACATCGGTTTAACATCCCGCTTTGATTGTTTGTAACACGAAACAAAAGTGCAGGCAGTAAAATGAGAATTCCAAAATGAGTGGGATCATTAATATTGTCCCTGTAATGCTAAATTTATATGGTTCTTTATACTGAGAGCTTGGAAACATATGTAGATATATGTACGAGAAAATTTGCAAGACTGGCAACCGCTGCCCTGCTTCTAACATTTTATGATGTAGTAAAGGCACATGAAAACCGTAAAGGATAAAACTCTTACATAAAGTATTCCTTTTTGCCTAAAATTAAATAAAAGCTATAAAATCTTTTCGTGCTTTGCGTGTTTATCTTTTTTATTACTCGCAAATTTCTAACTCATGTCACATTTTCAAAGAGTACCAAGTAAAGCGTGGATGTTCCTTCCAAAATGAATGTAAATTTATTCGCACATATTAGCTCGACAAAGTTCGTCATTCAATTAACGTGTGTGCGCTTTTCATAAAATCTCAAACCTAAAATATCCCAACTGATTTTGACATTTATAATTGTGCTCGACAGTTATTTTCCATTATAAAATGCTTGTAGTTCATTTTCACAGCCATCGTCTGATTAGTTTATATGTTAATAATAAATATATCTAATAAATAATAATAATAAACAATAATAATAAATCAGAAATTCATTCATTATTTAAGTCACATAATTTTATATAATGATCTTAAAATTTTTGGATAAACCTAAAAATACTTAAATAGCATTTGGTTTGTTGTTTGAAGAAAACCTTTACAAAAGAGTTACTTTAATTTGCGGATTTGTAATCTCTGAAAAAGCGTATCGAAATTATCTGCTTGTTCGGTGGTATAAAAGACCATCAAAAATGTTAATCAGTGAAATTAGTGTCGCTCAAGACGTGCAAAATAAAAAAAATCTAACTGATAGAGGCGTCTTTCTTCGTCCTTGTCTTTGTCTCGTTATGACGGTTTTTGGACTTCAGAAAATAAGCTGAATGTGACTGGTCACAAATCACAGTCTAGTCAATTAGTATGTCTCGTCGTCGTTCTACTAATTTACTTATCTCATCAATGTAAACAGCCTCATAAATGCAACTTTTAAAGATATTAAGCGATAGAAAATATAAAAAGGCATTATTATTTCACAACAAAAAACTTACCTTGCATGATTTGTTTTATATATATTTATTTTTTATCGGTAGAATTTTAATTGTCATCGTATTTTCTATTGATTGCAACAGCAACAGGCGATTCTGATGATAAAAATATATTGCTTTGTTTTATAGTTTATTTTATTGTAGTTTTGACTGACATCTCAAAGAATAAACATTTTGAATTTTGCAAATATTATTTAAAAGAAATTCTTCCTAATAAACTAAAAAAAAAATGTGGCAGTCGTGGGACTGGCCGACAGAAGCTACGCTTCAACTTCTTACGTAACAGTTAAAAAAAAATTTCTTTTGAATATAGAAGAAAAAAAAATAAACAGAAAAAAATAATAATTTTTGGAATGTATGGATAATATAAAATGACAAAAATACAGTCATAAGAAAAGAAAAATGAAAATCATTTTTTTATTGATAAAATTATATTTTTGCAACAGTCACCACTCACTAGATCCTCTAATTCTTTTAAATCACTTTCCATATTTATTTTTACAAATCACTGCTTAAAAAAATAGAATCCCACGCACACAGCAGGCGACCGTTTCTCTCTCTCTATCTCTCTGGCGAGTAGGGATGCGCCCAACCAATCTAACGCTTACGTCTTACGATTTTCTAGGTTGAGTCCCAGCCCGCGAAACCCCCGATAAAAAGCGTAGCTTCAAAAATAATTTTAAAAGTAAAATAATTATGTAATTATTCTATTTTGTAGACAGGTTAATTAAATAAATTGAAGTCCTCAAATAAGTTTTATGATTGACGAAATTTAATTCTTCAAAGAGAAATTTATTATATGTACATATGTATACCTACTAATCAATGGCAGTGACGAAGGATTATTTTTCACTTTATTTTTCAATATTTTCATTTAGGTATTAACAGAAGAATTAAAAAAAAAACTATTGTAAATCATGTTCAAGCTGATTATTGGACCGAATGTATTTGATAAATAAATGTATCTGAGTATTGAAATATTGGTCTTTAGGCCCGAATTTATTTGACGAATAAATTTATACATATGTAAGTACATATATGAGGATTGAAAAATTGCTCCTAAAGTCAATTTATTTGCCGATTAAATTCAATCAATAATCATTTTGGCTGTAATTAAAAATATTTTTTTTAAATTTATCTGTTAATATCTGAATGAAAATGTTTACAATTAAATGAAAAATAATCTTTCCGCACAGTCAGATTGATTTTATACTTGAAGAATAAATTTATCAGTGTACTGAAAAATCGATCTTTACTTACGTAAATTTGAGGTAACTAAGCTGGGCTTTTAAGTAATACTTTAAGTACTACTTTAAATTTGATATAAATACTAAAGAGTATTTCATCTAACAATTAAAGGCATTTGGATTTAACACTTTTATATTAATTTTAAATTTATTATTAACTTGGCATTCTTTAACACAAATATATAGATATACATATGTACATATGCGTTGTTGATTATCACTATGCATTTTTCTCAACGATTACTGTTTTTTTGTTTTTAAATGAAATAACACCGTATATAAATAAATACATTATACATATTATGTATAATATAGATATTCTTTGTAAATTAACCTTTAAGTTCGAGTACATAGCGCGCATAGATCACCACGACTCATTTTCAATTTAATTTAAGACTGAAGGTGACTTCTTGTAATTTTGGAGTTTGGAAAAAGATAGAAATGATTTAATGCTCTTAAGGTTACTGCTTCTTCAGTGATCAATCATCACGCCAGAGCTGCTTTTGTTCCGCATTCATCATTTCACCCTCCCGTATACATATGGTTAATTTTCACGCCTATTTCTTCACATAGCACTAAAGGCTGACATTTCTTAATTTTTTTTTCGCTTCACCTGCAAAATTGTCCTACTTCCCTTTTGTGCCAATATCGTTGATTGCACTCAAATACTCGTTCACCAGCAGGTGGTTGACTCAAGACTTCGTTGATAGAAATTTTCGTTTCCCCCTCAGTATCGGAAAATCACTTTGGGTTCCATTATCCCCGTTGAAGTGATTTTCTTCCATCGCTGTCTGGGAGCTTTGATACGGTTCGGTTTCCCATTAAGGAATCCATTGTTGTAGAATTTGTCACTTTACTACTCCTGTCGAGATATCATGGATGCAGATTAATGAAGGCAGCGATTGAGTCTCCTTTTGAAGGTTGCGTTCAATTAAATTAAGTTCCACAGCTTGAAGGGGTAAACAGACACGAGAGTGCTAATTACCAACGTATAGTTGTTTGTATTTCAATGCATTTCTTGGAAAAGTAGAAACGTTGCAAGTATATATTTGAAGAACTAGAGCAAATATTTATTGGAAAAGCATCATTTGCAAATAGATTTAATTTTAAATTCGGTTTGAAAAGTTCACAAAATAATGTTGAATATTTGCTTGTTAAATTGACAACCTTTTAATCTGAGGTTCCATTGAAATTATAGATTTAAAATGATAATTTATACATTTTAATGCTTCAGATATATGTACAACAGTGCATTTCTTTTCTGAAGTCCGAAATTAACTAAAATATTGCATGTAGTCTTTAATTGATATTCTCCTATTCCTAATTCAGGGCAGGGAATGGCATCCCCCGACGAATTTTCTTTGGTTAGGTACTTACCTCCTTTTAGTCGGGGGTTTTAAAATTTTATTTAATCCTTTTTCTATTACAACGCGTTTATATCCATCGTAGGTTTTTTTAAAATTTTTAATTTTGTCTTTTTTAAATAAATAAAAAAAAGGGCCGCCATATTAAATCTACCGAAATTTTGAGTATACCATATTGTATTGTCATCCGAACTAAAGCTGTGTGAGAAATTTCAGCATGATCGGAACGGAACGGAAGTATTAGAAAAATCAATTACAAAATTGTACCGACAAATAACAAGAAAGCGAGCATATAAAAAAACGTAATAAAAAGGGTTTCATTTTCTTTACAGTGCGGTTCTTTAATGATTTAATAACTAGTTACTATTTAGCATTAGCATGAGATAAGCATATTACCTAAGAAATCTGTTACTGAATTTAATAATATGTAGTTTTGTTAATTACATTTTTAAGAAATATTGCCTTTACACAAGGGACCGAAATGATAGATCGAAATTTTAAAGTGCCTTTTATGCGGAGAAAGTAAATATTACTGGAATAATAAAACGATGCACAGCACAGCACAGTGTTTTACAAATCAGCAAAAATTGCCCTGAATGAATATATTTTAATGAATACAGTTTACTGAAAATTTATGTATATAGCTTTAATTCAAAATGTTATTGGTTTTGAGGCGGCCGATGAATTTAACTATGTAAATAATTTGTTGTACGTTTTCTTCCAAGGTACGGAAACCTCGGTGTGCGAGTCTAACACGCACTTGCCCGGTTTTTTATCGAACAAATTCATGAACCGTCAACGCCAGACATTGGAAAAGTAGTTTATGTATTTACATATGTATATGTATATGCACTTACGTATACGGTTTGAGGTAGAAACGTTTAGGTATCAATCCTTTGAAATTTGACGCACAGTTTGCATTTGCATTGTATCCTTTTTTCTATACAATCTCAGTAATTAGGGCCACTTCATCAAACTCATTTTTCTTTTGTGAAGGTCCTCTCTTTGTAATTGAACGTCTTTAGACTTAGTGACGTCAATAATTCTTTTATTAGCTAAAAATAATAAGAAATCAAAAATTGTTCCGAAAAATATTAAAGAGAATATTAAAGCAAACATTTTATATCTCTATTCGAGGAGATGACATGGCCATTTAGGGGGAATTTCTCGTCAATAAGGGCTCAAAGGAAATTCAAGCTGCTTAGTATATTAAGCCACACGCTAAATTGGATGGCACCGTGCGGGAGTATCTTCTATTATGACATGGTCAAAGAGCCGGAAGCGCTTCGTAACTTCCCACAGGAGGCGGTTCTTATAGAAAATCAAAAGAACACGACGGTTGACAGGACAGGACTGCGCTGCCGGAGGGCCTTGCCCTCAGTGCTCCTGTTCCAATAATGCGAAACGGCCCTCTTAAGCCGGTAGTGGTCCCTTGTAATTCACTGACAAATATTTAAAATTGAATTACCCAATAATTCTCCTTTTTGTGTTCACCGAGAACAGATTAATCCTGGAAGTTCAGTTAAATTGATAGAAATTATTGGAAATTGTTAATTTGGGTGTATTGATCATTGCCGCTTGTTGACCCTATTCAAGGAAGCTTGAATCCTGGACGACCCGTTTCCTTTGTCCCTGAATAAAAGTTTTTAATTAAAAGTCAAAACAACTAATTGTCTTTAGGACAAAGTGAAACTGTGATGCCCTAACTTGTAGTATATAATTGAAATTTTATTTTATTTTTTGACGAAAAAACACATCAAAGCGTTGTTAGTATTAGCTTTTTGCAAGAAATTAAGGAACGTTACACCTTAAAAGACGGGAAAGTGTTTGAATAAGTGGGCATTAATTCTGAGATTCGAGTAAGACGAAGTAAGGCATTTAAATAGATAAAACTATACACTTCCGGTAATTGGACTTATTGTCGAGTTCTTCGCTAACTTTCGCCAACTTGCGGACTTCTTAATTGTTTAAATCTTCCGAAGTGTCTTAAGTGGTTTCGGGGACTTACGTTAGTAAGAACTGCTTTGCTAACGAATCGTGCACAAAGCGATTTTACGAAAGATTCTGAAATTCTAATTAAACTGCACTAACGAAGTTGTTGTGGGTAAAATTGAATTAGAGATTCAAAAATTTATAAGATACGGTAAGAAATTAATGGCAATTTAATATTCAAGCTGCGGGTAACTTTAAATGCAACTGAGTTTCGCAGCAGTTTAGTTCAAGTTAATTTTTAATTTTAAGTTTATTAATAAGGGGGAAAGCAGACACCTTTAATAACTTCTTATCGAGAACTTACAAAGTAATCTAAATTTTGATCATTTCTCAAATTTATGTTTAACTGATAATACATTTTTTAAAACTCAAAAGAATATTCAGAAGCAAATTTGCTTGTGATGGTTAAAAAGATGTTTTCGATAGTGGTTCCCTAGCAAAAATATTTAAATTATTTTTGCAACGTGCCTGCAATACGCCCGGATTTCCCTAAAATACACCGGAACAGACCGGAAACGCGCCTGCACAGGCCCACATTTTTCATAAACTACGACGACAACTGGCCAGAATTGTTGCAGATTTTCTATTGATATTCGCTTAAAGAAAGGCAGATAGAAAGAGTCGTTGCTTTGATAACATCCGAAGTTTAAATTTTTATTTTTATTTCAAACAGGTGTGTTACAGGCATCACTATGATCTGATTTCTCTTCAAAAATACTACGGGCCCGATTCGGGCTTATATTGTGCATTTTGCGAGCTCGTTTCAGACCTACCTATTTTTACTCAGGTTCTATATCTATGTATATTATATTAATATCTATGTATATTATATTATATCTATCTCAAAGCATTTATACATTACGAGATACATTTTATCAAAGGTAATGTATTCGTGATAACTTTCATTTAATCTACGCTAAAAAAAACGTTAAATTTATTAGTTTTCAGGTTATATCAACAGTTTTTCCTATTGATTTTGACCTAACATGGTTTCTAGTAGTTTTTTTTTTTAGTTAAAATCATATTTTAAAACATAGCTACATACATACATATGTACTTATGTTAAATTAAATCTGTCAAGAATGTCAAATTAACTGAGTTCTCGTAAAGATGTTCATAAATATTTGATTATGTAATCGAATTCTTCAGTAATATGTAGACTGTATCATTGTTTATTCCAGGTAAGGTTATTAATAAATATTTGTTAGATATTTATTTTTATATTTATTTATTTATTTCAGAATATAACATATAGCATTTCATACAATCGACAAATCTTATATTTAGTGCCGGAATCTAGGTTCATTCAACAATAATATTGTTATGTAGTCTGACAGAATGTGTAATTAAGGTACCTAATTATTTCAATGTTTGGGAAAAGTTAATCCTAAAAAAACCCAATGAACATAAATATTTGTTAATTTGAATTTGTGCACTGCTACAAATGCAGTATTGTTAATTCAGCAGTATCTTTACAATTGAAACAGCATTCAGGCTATTTTAGGAAATGAAGCTTATCTTCATCATTGAATTAAGTTATTTTATTATTAAATACTGTATTGGTTATTTTTAATTCTTCGGGTGATCTTCTAAATCTTCTTTGATTAACCTTGCCCAGAGATAAGAGGTATGCGTACAAATGAAATATTAAAATTAAAATAAAGATAGTATGTAGGTCGGGTTTTAAGTGCTGATTAGAAACGACAAACGTAAGTTTATTATGTAAACAACAATGTTTCGGAAGTATTTTTGTATTCACGTTTTATTACATAATTCGCCATTTTCAAAACAATTTAAATAAACTTGTGCCTAAGTTACTTGTGTGAACCACGTGAGTACTTCGGGAACTGTTACGAGGTAAGCGAATGCTAACCCAGTGGGTGGCATGGCATATCGTAATCATTGTTTTTTTTATCTTAAGGTTGAATTCTTGTGAATTTACAATGACAATGCTAACATTGCCAGTTATATCCCCTAACCTAATGAAATCAACGGGGTTTTGTTGCTAATTCACTGTTCTAGTTTTAATTACTTCTTGCATAAATAAATAACTGAGGTAATAAGTTTGATTTGATAAGATTTCTTTGATACAAATGATACAAAACCTACATATGTTCAGGTTAAAATAACAATGTTATAATTACAATCCTGTTATATAAATAGGACTGCATTCTGGTTTTCGCAATTTCTTTACATAATTTAGCAAGATTTCTATTCAAATTCTGGTTTTCGCAATTTATTTACATATTTCATAATTTAGGAAGATTTCTATTCAAATCGAAAAAATAAGGGTAAGCGATTTAGCAACGTTTTCAGTTTTAAAATATTTTTTACCAGTCATGCTTAGCTATAAAAAACTTGGGTTTGATTCGTGTATAAACATTACTTTAATATGGTACTGTTTAAAACAACTTACCTTAATATCTTCAAA
This sequence comes from Machimus atricapillus, assembly GCA_933228815.1. Classification (NCBI taxonomy): domain Eukaryota; kingdom Metazoa; phylum Arthropoda; class Insecta; order Diptera; family Asilidae; genus Machimus; species Machimus atricapillus. The sequence continues at coordinate 25,180,897 of OW121787.1, read as the reverse complement.
TTAAACAAACAAGAATAAAATAATCAATCAATTTGACCACAGTGATTACTTAAATTTACATCAAGAAGAATTTTTTGCGGTGTGGAGAATATTTCAGAATTATGTATTTCGAATTTGAAATAAAAGAAATAAATCAAAATATAACTTTCAAAACTACGCTGCGACTAATTCTTATCTTTTTGGCTTTTAAATTTCTATGCCAAATACTTTCGAGATAATCGGCTTAGACAGGCAGACGGACACGGAAGTGATTCTATAGGTGTTCCGTTTTATCCAATTTTCGTACGGAGCTCATCGTTGTAATTGTTGTAATAGTAAATATATGACGAGAATGCCATTTAATATGTATAAATTGGTATTTGTCACGCAAAACCTTAAAATGACGAGGCTAATTGGTCTATTGTATTGATAAGTAGGTACTGAATGATATTAAAATGAATAGGTATATATTAGTCGATTCGAAATTCACCGAGCAATTTTAATCAAATGGGATTTAAATTTAGGAAACAATGAAGCAACGAACTATTAATTTGAGTTCCACATATGCATTTGTATAATATAAATATACATATGCTTATTTCTGTACAAATTCAAACACAAAACGTTGATATATAAAATCACATCACAGATCTAATTCCTTTAATATAATTTTTGGAATTAGTTTATATGAAGATATCAATTTTTTCATATAAATCTATATATGTATATGTATGTATGTCTACATAATTACGTTATTTGGAGCCCCGCACGGATTACATATACATATTTTTGAAAAGGTCAAAACGAGATAAAAGCAGACACAGATCAGAAAATTATGAGCAAATTCTATTGTTTGTGAGGACAGAAATATAACATTGAATGATACTATGAATAAAAAATTCATTAAACAACCCTCCAGAACGAACCGAGAAGACCGAGGTAAGTTCAATGAAGCGAAAAAGTTTCAATAATTCTCTTGGGACACATTTCGAAGTAGAGAAACGAGATCCGAGAAAGATTTTCCAAATGTCACCATTCATAAGTTTTGGGTATTTTTGGAATATACGTCAAAATTACTTGACCTTAAAAGTAAAAGATTCCCATAAATTAATTTAAAAGCAGTTTCGCCACGCAGACTTGAATTTTATTAAGAGCTTCCAAAATTATGATGACAGTTAAAGAAAAAAGTTAATCAAATTTTATGTCAGTATACTTAAACCCTTTTTCTGAAACGCCCACATTTAATGGAACCGTCAATTTATTAAACCATTTGCCTTTTAGCTAAATTACTATAACAGTCTGTTTATCGAAGAAAATGAAAATGTTTTTGAAATTGTCTGTTTAATTAAATGTTAACTTAATTGCAAAAACAATTTTGATTTTTTGTCATATGAAATAGAAAAAAACTGTGAAAACCAATTTCCTTCCAAAACTTTTTCAGTTCACAATGTATAGTAATCACAATTTCATTACTTTTGTTTATAGATAGGGTAGATACATACTTTTACATTTTCTTATACTTTGTTAATAAATTTAAAACCGTAGCTACTTCCGCAGTGTTATGTGAAATCAAGTTATCCTTGTCCGCCAATATTTCAATAAACCTAAAAACAAAAATTCTGATGATCTTGAATTTAATATCCGCGAGGGAAGCATCCGTTTCCGTGGCATAAAAATCTCTTATAAACAAAATATGGAAAATTTCTTGGAAAGACGGTAATTCATTCTCATACTTCCTATTACTTCAGTGGCTGTGTTGAAGTGCTTTTACCTACCACACAGCACAATTTACATATTTTTCGCGGGAATAAACCATGTAATGCATTGCCGCTCCATCGATGATAAATAAATAGCAATGTTTCAGCACTAAATCATGTTTCCTCGGAAATTCTTTCTACGAATTCAATATACGATATTCCAGCAGAAAGGTAAGATATATTGAATTTCATAAAATCGTGGCATATGGTTCTTCTTTATTGGCGTTTTGTACAGTAGTAGGGGAGAGTGGGGGAATGGGAGCTAGCGGGTAGTGGGAGCCACTACAGTTTACACAGACAGGAACGTACAAGTCGCGCAAAAATGACAAGAACGGCTTCGGAACATTCGGTTATATCACGTGATCGCCGCTGGCCGGCTCAGTAGTACGCGTATGGCGGTGACAAGGACATATTAGTTTCGTTAGACATCCTTATAAAAAAGTGCCAAATCTCGCAACCAAAGTAAGTACCTAAACTTTTATTATTCTGTTTTATTTTCTGTCTATTATATTTTATTATTTCATAAGTTTTACGATAAAAGTGAAAGATAAATTATTTAGCGATGATTTTTTAGGTTAATTTCATTATTTCGAGATGGTTACCATTCGGGTAATGGGAGCTACTCACGCTCAGAGGAGGAAAATGAATGCATTTTATGTATAACGATGTTGGAAAAAATGAAGAATTATGATAAGTTATTTTTACTTTTGAAAATGCTTTATTTTTGTTGTATATTTTGTTTTGTTGAATATTATATTTTGTTGATTACTTTATAGACTTCTTTTGTTTAAGTTCCTGTTATGTGGACAAAAATAAGTTTAATTTTGTTTAGTATTATGTGATGGCTCTCATTACCCGATGTGCGGGGTAATGGGAGCGAAAGTAAAGTTTATAAAAAAGGTGATTTTAACTAGCAAAGGGTATATTTTTTAAATGTTTGTTAGTAATTACTGAAAGACAGATAAGTAAAGGTCTGATTAATGCCCAAAAAAATAAATGATTGTAGCCTAAACTGGTATTTTTTTTCACTTTTCCTTACATGGCTCCAATTCCCCCACTCTCCCCTACTGAGTACATATATATTTATGTAATATGCGTATTTAGAAAGCCTTCCTCCCTTCCTCGCCTACAAGATAATGGAGTGGATATGTACTTAATTGGAGCTCGCCATGTGAAATATTGAAACTTGTTATTTAGTATCCCTCTTAAATGAAGTCAGGAATAGAAATTGTACAATGATTTTATTTCTTGTTTCATGTACATAAATGTTATTTTTAAAATGAAATTAGAGTTGCTTTTCTATATATCCATCTATGTAAATAATTACATATATGTATGTATGTAAATAAAGATGCTGATATTCTATTGTCATATATAACCTATGTATAACTCTTTCCAAATATATGTATTAGAATTACAGATAATCTATTATACATATTTATACATAGGTAATAATAATAATATGTAACTCCCTTCATGTCTTAAGTATTTATTTTAGTTGTTTTTGTTTAAAAATTGGTTCCGGTTCTAGGATTAAGAGCAAATTTTATACTGAGTAGAATTTTATGTAATTAAAAATTTAATGCCAAAACTTATGTGGTTCAAGGTTTAAAGTTTGAATGGGTGATTATCATGGCAATTTAATGCACTTTTATCATATTTTAAAATCTTGATATACCTACATTATGTATGTGACGGCTTTTAAAATCCATAACTCCATGTAAAATATGCTATCTAATTTGAACCAGATAGGAAAGTGAAAAAAAGTGCAGTTATTGTCTTTGTTTTAACTGGATTTACTTACGTCTAAATTCACTAGATATCTAACTTTTTACTACATAGAACATCTACGTATATTTTTTGTTGTTGTTAAAAAAGCAGGGATAGTCACGTAATTCGTTGGCATAAAATATCTAAAACTCCTCTAGGAATCACATATGTATGTACAATGTACATGCACGATATTCAAATTTTGGTCCCACGATAAAAAATTCACCATCAATAGCAAAGATTTCTTAGATGCTGTAAAGCAAGAATAGTTAATTTAATTTATTCTTCTCAAAAATAATCAACATCTTCTTCGTGCTTAGAGAGAAAACACACATAAAAAATTTAAAGAAAACAAGAAACTGTAGGATCCATTTACCTCAATCATTGAATCAACGGTTTCAGCCGTTGTCGTAATGACATCTGTTCCCATACGATTTCACTGTTTGCGATTTGGCAATAAGTTTGCTTAAAGTTTTGGTTTTTGTTTTTAATCCAATGATATGATATAAAAGCTTTCAGATTAGAATTAGAATAAAATCTATTTTTTTCGGAATGTCGAATTTAAGATATCAGTTCCTCAACAAGGCAGAAATATTTTTTCAAGTCCCACATTAATTTGATTTTAATAGGAAAAACAAATGTACATATAAGAAATAATTAAAACCTTATAGCAGAAAAATTGTCAGAATATATTAATATATGTATATTCAAGCTGTAATGATGTATTTACATGTTTTGTAGGTTTTAACAAACAAACTCAGCAGTAAGTAGGTACTTGAATATCGCTTTGAAATTTGATTACGACATTTTAAATATTCGTTTGATTTATAATCATCATTTATAATTATCATTTAGCTCAGGGGGTCTTTGATGTCCCTAATTCGAATATTTGTGCATAATCTAAAATTTTCTTGTGCCCCGTATCTTATACAGTTCCTGTAACCTTGGGCAAAGATCTCAGTCTATCATCCGATAAAATGCCTCCTGCTTTCGTTTTGCAACGATTGAAAGATGTTCATAAAAATAATAATTTTGTTTTTTAAATAATTTAAAATGGCGGAACTATGGTTACACTTGCAGAGACATGAGTCCCAAAACGGTAGCGCGCACGGGCGCGCCCCGTCTCCGCGACCACGAAGAAGTCGTAGGACCAGGAATTGCGCAACAAGACGAAATTAAAATTTCGATCAACAACCAAAGAATATTTAGTGTAACCTATATATTTATTGTTCATGTACATAACAACGCCTACAATTATATTTTTGAATAAAAAATTAAAAATATTTATTTTGATTTTTAAAATTAGCTGTTTTTAGGGTTCCGTACCTCAAAAGGAAAAAAGGAACCCTTATAAGATCACTTTGTTGTCTGTCTGTCTGTCTGCCTGTCAAGACCCTTTTTCTTAGCAACGCGTGGAGGTATCAAGTTCAAATTAATATCAAATACTCAGGTCAATCTAGCTTCTAAGTCACCGCAATCAAAAGATACGGTCATTTATGCCGGATATTTTAATACTCGCAAGGGAATCAAAACCTATAGAATAAAAATCAAAAGCGTTGGCTTTGAATTGAATCTCGCTCGTAACGTCAGAAAATTGCGGCATCTGACTTTTTTGTCCATTGTTTTGAATTTTTGAAGATAATTCAGAATGGATGACGGCAAGAATATTAAACCGGATGACTCAAATGGTGACGAAGACAACAAGTCTCTCCTTGAAGAATTATATTATTCCCTGATTAGTAAGGAGATATATACATATATGATTTACCTTACAGGTGATAGTACTACAACTATATGATTTACAGGTGATGGTGAGGGCGATGATGACATGATGACTCAGGCCTGCCATCACCTAAATCACCGACGCCCGCCGCCCGCGGGCCGGGGCGTACACAATAACTCAAAAAACTAGAGATCAATACAAATTTTGATAGTTCATTTACGAGGCTCGTAACCGTAATGTGGTTTGCGCGAATACGAGGTCACTACTCGTTTGTATAAATACTCTTATTATAATAATGATTTAAGTAATAAAATAATAAATGATTAGTTATACGAGTATTTTTGGGGCAGTTTGTCCTGACGATGGAATAAATAGAATTCAGAGGTGATCGCAAAGACATACCTCATTTATCTTTCCTAATGCCATCACCTGTTCTGGTTCGCAACTAGAATAGGTAATTTTTGTTTTCAAATAAAGGCAACCTGAGTCTTTTAGCCCCACAAATTCGCTCAGCAGTAGTCGACAATTTCAGAAATCCGCAAATTACAATTAGAAACTGCTCCACTGGTGGTTGAGCAGGGAAATGCCTTCTGTTCGTCTGCAGCGTGATATGCGTATTAAATAATAAGAAGACGCAATCTTCGTAGCCAGGTCTCGCTCCGGGCTGGGTAGGTCTTAATTGAATTTTTATTCTGCTTTATTTGCACGTCAGTCTCATCAGTGTCAGATTATGTTAACACCTCCACTTTTTATTCCGTCGCCTCCCTAAGAAACATGATTAATGATGAAGCTCTTCCTCGGAAAGGTACTGACGACTTAACAAGATTGCTACACTTGAAGACACGCACAACAAACGTTGCTCTGACGAATTTCAGGTAGCGTCGGCATTTGTGTTCATTTTCTGCTTGCAAGTGAGAGATCCGCTCCGGCCGGGTAAGCGACGTTGGCACTCGTTAATTTCAATGAAAGATGCTGGATACATGTCTAAAAGAGGCACATGGTTTGACACCCCTTTGATCTCGATTTTGCCCATCCCGATGTAGAACACGGATGCCTCGCATGGCATCCTCATATCTTTTCGGAAGTTGGGATTGAGTAAATGTAATTTCATATCTCTGCCTCAAGTGTGGGGTTACAGCATAATCAGATTCACCCACATACGGAGAAACAATTCGCACGACACGACGCACGCACAGCACAAGGACGAAGCCTCCTCCAAAACAATTACTGAAGATGGAAAGTAATGGAATCAGATATGCGCGAGTACTCCGTTAGACGGGAAGATTGTCTCGGAGGAAGGAAGCAGCCCTTTCTTCTTTTGATAACTTAAATTATTAAAATCCATCCAACCCCTGCCCTGTCTAGCCAAAGCAGAAATTAAATCGTGCTTAGCACTTTTCACAATACTTAAATAACACAAGTTCAGGAATCGCAAAGAATCTACGCAATAACTGCAGCACATCATCGCATTTTATAACATACTTATATGTGAAAATTAGCATAACCTTTTTTTTCACGAATTAAAGCCAGTATTTTCCACCACCGCATGTATCAACAGCAACATACTCTCCTTTCACGAAAAGTATAGAACTACTATGTGAATTCTATGCGAATGGATCGGATACGGTATCTGCGCAAGGAGTTTGCTAGTTATGCAAATCAGTAGGCATTAGAATCTTCTTACACCGCTCAGCAGCTGTGACAACATACACCTTAGATTTCTGATGGCACTCAGCATGTCTTGTGTTTTACTTCTACACAAAATATCTTACATAAGTATAATTGCTTTGAGGGAACATACTGCACATATTGCTCGGCTTTAGATTTTGGATTTAAGAACATCAACTTGAGTGCTGCTAAAGTTTCCTGCCAAGGAAATCACACAATCCTTGTGGACCTTTATGGCTTTATGGTTTTAACGGAAACGCTGTCGTATAAGAACATGTATGAAATACAAAATTTTATGTTTATTGAGCAAAGTAAAATATTATGTCTATAGGTATATTCAATAATTTATTCGCTTTTACGAATAGACGAAAAGGATATATTCGTATTTACGATTAGTGTGTGAGTATGATGAAAGCATATTTTTAGAAAGTATATCGCGTAACATTGAAAGTAACTTGTTCGTAATAAATAAATAATAAATAGTTTCTTTACTATACATACCTAAGTAGTTAGAGCCAGACTGTCTGATCCGAGTTAAAATATTTACACATTTCTTCTTTGTAAAGATTTCACAAAGATTCGATTTACCTCGCTCTTGTGGCGTCGCTCTGCCGCTCATCAGGGTCTTCATACATATAATTGTACTCCTGGAGAATCTTAGAGACTGTCCAACAAAAAAAAATAAAAATCCTCAAAATCCATTGACGCGTTCATTATTTACATACATATTAGTTATGCACGAACAGACCACCTTAGGGGTGGAATATTTCTTGAAATTTGAATGGCACCACCTCAGGAGCATACCCTTTCCAACAAAAAAAGATTTTTGTAAATTGGTCCACAATTAGCGAATCTATCGGTGAACATATAAAAAAAAATACATACACATGAACATGGAACCTCCTCCGTTTTGAGAGGTTCTAAAGTTTTGGTATTTAATGTTGAAAGTAGTAGCAGAGGATTTTGAATATTATTATTTTATACTTTTTTGATCTTGGGAGTTTTTGGAATCGGTTCTAAATTTTTTTTTTTAATTTAAGTTTTTTTTTTTGTTTTGCAAATTAAAATGTTGTAAAGAGGTTAGGAATGATATGAACTTTAATTATATTAAAATGTGAGTTTTTATGTCTGCTACTCCCTGCGTCTAACTCTGAAGTATTATATTCAAGAGAAATTTCAACAGTATAGTAAATAAATATGTTGAATAAAGCCTTAAAGCAGCACAAGACAAACTGCTTTTGTGCAGATAGGAGGAGGAATCTACTTAATACGTTAGACCACTCGAACAGGATGTAATGCATCATGATGTCCCGATTAAGCTCCATCCGCCTTTTCAGACGCAAACACATGAGAAGTAAGTCATCCATGGTTAAAGCGATTAAGCTTTAGATTGGGAATGGAGACACCTAGAAATTCGCTCAAAACGGAGCACTCAAAGAGGATTATTTGTCTTTCGTTATGGTTATCGTGTACAAAATCCTTAAGCCGGATTTTTTTCTGTGTGAACGAATCTTTCGCCCACATTCCGTCAGGCGGGCAGTGGTGTGATGAGAAAAATTTGGGAAGAAAAACGTGAAATACCATCTTTTAAAAAGGAATAATCCCTCGCCACTTAAAGGTTGACTTTGAGCATTTTTAACGCACTGCCACTCTCATTAGGCGATCCGACATTGAAATAGTCCAAGACTCCAGCTTTCTAATAGATACTCTGGCATCAACAACGACTGAAGGGAGGGTCCTGAATTCCAATTGGGATATAAATTTTTGTCGCATTAGACGCTACACTGGCCATAACGAGACAAAAATAATTTGTCCCCTGGCTGGTTAGCGCAGAACCTAATTCTGTGAACTCTCCACGTTCGGTCGTTCTGGAGCATACCAAAGCGCACTCCCTGTTCCTGGTCTGGTCTGGGGTTCCTGGAGGCGACAAGTGGCCAAGCACTTTTTGCCTTCAGTATTACCACCAGTTGCAGCAATTTATTCCCTCAGAGGACTCGTAAAAGTTTTGTCTTCTATGTCGAAAGTCTTTCAGGGAAATCTCGGAAATGCAGACCTCGAAGACAGTGAAATATTACTGAGAGGTCGGGGCTAAATTCATCATCTGGGAGGAACTGCGCAGTGGCGGCAGATTAATTTTAATGGGCTTCTCCCCGACTGGGTTATGATAAGAATGCAAAAATGATTGCGCTCCCCAAGAAATTTTCCGAGACCATCGCCGCTATTGCTGGCACAGAAAGTATTATATTACAATTGGTAATTTTCTTTAAGAGCCGGAGCAGGACTAATTGCAGCGTCCCCTCGGAAAGTGATGTAATATTGCTCAAATGAAATTAGGAATGGGGTTAAAAGGTTTTTTTTTTTCATAAAACATTTCCTCAAAAGCTTTTCAGAATTCCATTTTTTGTCTTTTGTAGAATGGCAGATCTCTTTTAGACGGGCTAAAATAAGCACCACCTGCATAATTAGCTTGGAGTTTTATCCCTTCTAAGGGATGATTATGAATATTTTTCATCCTCATAAATCAAAGCTGGAATACATTTTCGATCTTTTTTAAATTAAAAATGATGTCCTTAGCTGGGGTTGCTGCCAGCAGATATACATACAGATGCCTTTGACTTAAAAATTAAAACGCAAAAGTGTACAAAATTATGCGTGCTTAGTAATAAAAATCAGAATATTTTTCAGAAATTATGGAAAGTGTACTTCACAAAACAATATTATAAATATTCGTCGTTTTCTTTCTACAATTATATTATTAACCTAGTTTGGAGGGACAAAAATTTATTTTCTTTTAACATTTTTTTTTGTGGGATGCTCATGGACTTTTCAATACTAAGAAGTTGTAAGCAACTACGTAGATAACTCTTTTATTGTTAGAATTGAAAGTTCGAAGGATTTTTTAGAATTAACTTTTTATAAAAACTTTTAATTAATATAATTGCTTTTAGGAACGTTAGGTATGTATGTATCTATACCTATTTTAGACAATGAATATTTTTTTCTTTTTACACATATTAATGTTTTTAATGTGAGCATATACAAGCGTTTAAAATTTCGAAAATAGATACATATGTGAAAAACTCGTTAAAAAATTACAATATTTAAAAAAAGTTTTCGTATTTTATTGTTGAGAATTAAACTGCCGAATAGGGACAAAATGTGAGACCATTTTAAGTCGGGATACTCAATTTGCTTAAGAAACACACATGTATTTACATACATATGTTCATGTCAGTGCTTCGAACACTACCGTAAAAAATCATATTGATAGATTTCGAACGCTCTATACCTACTTTTTAAGACTTTCAGAAATCCTAAATATTGATTGTACTTGATATTCATAAAAATTCAATTCATTACAACTACATATATAATAATATGAATGAAAATGCGTTCATAGAAACATCTGGAAGTGTATTCATTTGTTTTGCGAAAGAAAATTGTTAACAGTGTACGCAAAGATTTTTTTCTATGAAAAAGTCAACGTTTCTTGATTATTTAAGTCATTTTTTTAGGCATTTTGTACTACATACATATTTTTTCACCGTGCAAACAAGGATACAAAAAAGAAACTTAGAAACCATTTTTTTTAGAGGGCTAACTATATTTTTAAGGGTTCTGTCTAAAATACGCATTTTTGTGCAAAGACAATTTTATTATAGATGTATTACGTATAGTGAGCGAATGTTATAATGAGATGTAATATTTTCTTCTTATTTTAATATTCAATAATTTAATACCGTATTTCTTTTACTTTGCAGGTACCAGATTACCCATTTTCTTCTAATAACCAAGAGTGAATTAACCTATTAATGCAGGCGGGGACCGAATGTAGGTAGGTACCTATGTATGTAAGTGTCAGTTTTAGTCATTGTTATGTTATTATAAGCGAGCTAATATCTTTGTTCCATTACGATGATCTATTTAAAGAGTAATACAGAAGTGGTGATGTACTGTAACAAAATTTTGTAATTGTTGGAGATATTAATGAAATCGTATGTCAGTTACAGATTTACATTTAGCTCATTCAGTTAACAGTTATTTTCGAGTACGTTATTCTACCGTCAAGAATAACGTACGACATTTTATTTTACATACATACATACATATGTATGTATTTAAGGAATATCAGACGAAGTCGCTTGCAGCCAAAAGAAGAGGCGATTTGAATTCCTTCTCTATTTAATTAATTAGTGAGTTTTCATCCCTAACCGAATTTACACTGCGTTAGTATATGCCATGACAGGTGCTCGTTATTTATAGCTTAAGAGCCGAAGTATGAATTTGACGTCTAGGACGCTTTTGCAATCAGTCGTTGACATACAAAGACACCTAAATGAATTCAACTCGGATCTCGTCACACACCCACATAATACTGCAGCGAATTCAATTCTTTGGTCGGGGTGATGCTTGTGGCAAAAACTTGAAAATAAATCAATTCCTTGTCTGTTTTATTATCACAAAAAAAAAGGATCAATCGCGGGAGCTGTTAAAAGTGGCTGTACCAAAAAATGGATAAAAATTGGGTGGAAATGGAGTTGTCTCTATCCGAAAAGCTAAAACAAATGATGACATGCACAAGCTGTCGTAACCCTTAAAAAAGAGGCCGCGGTTGATTTTTTAATAGAAGACGCTCAATAGTCGAACTCGATGCTTCCAGCCGTTCAATGGCACACCATATCTACGCCAAAACAGTTTTTTTTTTCCCACAAAACTTTTGTCGGCATATGGTTGTGAAATATTCCAGCGATTCGGAAAAATCATTTGTCAAGATGTTTTCAAAATTCAGTCTGATAAAATATCAGCACGCTTCACTCTATAGAATGACTCGACAAAATAAAGGCAATTTTTTCGCCTGACAACAGATGGCCCACATTTTGCTGGTGGCTTTGTATTAAAAAGAGCTCGAAGTGCCATTTGTGTAGCATATTTACGCTAACGTAAGTGGGGTAGTAATACAATTTATTAAAATTGTTACAAATTTTAAAATTAATTATATTAAGGCAGATAAGCCCTACTTTTTTTGCACATACATAATTAGTAAAATAAAAAAAAAAAATAAAAAAAAATAATATTTTAGCTTTACGCTTTGTCTTAGGCTAGAATAATAATTGAAACACTTAAAATAATTAAGTATGCAGCAACTTTTTGAATTTAAGTAAGTGAAAGTTTGATAAAAATTTTGTTATTTGCGGGCTTACGGAATTGTCAATTTAACTTTTCAAATCAAATGTCAGCACAAAAGGAAATTAACAAAACGGATTTCATAGGGCACCACCAGCTTGAGATTCGATCGGACGAAATTGCTGTTCGATCGAAACTCAAATTCGAATCGTTTCCATTTACGAATCGAATTCATGAATAAGGCCCCTGTTTTTTAATTTTATCTCAACAGACGCTTTAATACCATATACATGTTAGCAATATTTAACATCGAATGAAGAATCTTCTGTAATAAATGAATTTTTCCATGTGCATTTAAAATAAATATGTAAATAATAAAACATAGCATGATTCGATTATGCAAAACAACAATAACAAAAAAAAATATATATACATAAATATGTACATATGTTATATGTATCCATATACCTGTATATAATAATAATTTCATATTTTTGAAATGTCTTTTTCAAGAAAATATAAGATAAGTTAAATTGAATGTTTTTAGTAACAAAACAATAACATTTCTGTAAGAACATTTTGAAATTCAAAATTTTATATGATCAATGTAGGAGACTATTATAGGATTGCCCGGAAGCGTTCTGTTATCAGTTGTTCATTATTTTGTTCTTAGTAACAGATTTCAATCAATTGGAAGTTGTGTTTATAGAATGTGCGAAATGTTTGCACATACATATTTCCACTTTCAATATAAGAATCATATTGTTTTGAAATGCTCGGTAAGATCCCTTGATCTTGGTTAAGCCCCTCATGGCTTTGACTTTGGTCTCGTTCTTGGGCTTTCTGAAAGACCGAGACTAAAATTGCAAGACCAAGACCAATTTCACATATCATTGCTTATACTATGTAGCAATTTCGACGAATATTGCAGTCTATCATTTGGTCAAAAGGTTATTAGAAACATTCTTATGTATAAACTGATTATTTCTACTTATCTACATTAGTTGCATGTATGCATCACTAAAAACTTTAAAAATAAATTTGCGTAGATAGTGCTCTATTGCTTAAGGCCGGTATGCTCTTGCCAAGAAATTTCTTGGCCCATACAAAACCTATGTATGTAAAAAAAACGCTCAAGGAATGCTCAAGGAAAATTTTTCCGTTCCGGTTGTCAAAGACGTATGCTGTTCGCAAGGAATCAGTCAAACTATAACTTAGTTCTGCTTTCAGGCGCTAGTAGCGCTGTATACGAAAAAGTCAAATTTCTTTTAAGGAATATGTATCCGAACACATATTCCTTGAGGTAAAAGTAACAGTTCGAATTTGAGGTTTTGTGACAATTATTTTCCGGATATTTTGACAACTTGAGTTTCAATATAGTTGAGTGGGATAACTAAAAACTATAGCCAACCGGAAGTTCCATCGTTTGACGACAGCGCGGTACATTGGGAATTCTCGGAAGATTTATCTTTCCTACTCGGCAATTCCCAAAAGAGAAGGTATTGTATACTGCATTTAACATTGAAAATTGTACATACTCGTACATATTATTCAATTTTCATAAAACCTTTTTGTCAAACTCGGAGGAATTCGATGAGCGTGAACCTATAAAATCTTTTTTTCCAATGTGGACAGGATGTTGCAACAACTACCGTCCTCAAGCATCGAAGATGTATGTATGCATACATATTTTGAAATAAATAGTTTATTGTATAAAAAAATAAACGAAAGTAAAACTAAATGATTTTGAAAAGAAATTATTTATTTTTTTTATTTACAGTTTATGTTGTTTGTTTGTTTGTTTTAATTTGCCACACGGGCCTCACACGAGGTGAATTTTTTGGTCACGGCAGTATAAGCCACATTGACCACTGATCTCTTCAGGAACAAGCGTCTCTCCAGCTGATGGAATTTGTTGGTGGCATATGCAGCCCAGTGTCTCCGTTCTCTTTCAAGTACACAATAAGTCACAATCAGGTAAGAATGACAGATCCAGGGTTCATAAAGGGATTCACAGATCTTTCAACAACGTAATCATTAATGTCAAGTCAGGGATTAAGGAGTTAACACTCATACTCAAGCATCACAAATAAATGTAAATCACAGTTGTAAAATGATAAAGTCATTAAAAAAAATTTGGTCGCACAGTTTAAGAATATAATGTATTTCCCGCCAAATTGGCACCTCCGAACACAAATCTTAAAAGTCACATCAGGAATTAAAATGTTAGATTCATTTCGAGAAGATAAAACTCGCTGATCCAAGTCAAACACTAACAGATAAAAGGTTCATACACTTAAACACCAAAAATCTAAGTTTGTCCAAATTCATAGGCAGATACGCACACTGCTCATATGTTCCTCCGTCTGAAGCTGACACCTACATGTGTAAGTAGTACGCATCTTCTTTGTGCTCAACCGAGAACCGCTACAAAATCTCGCCACATGGTACTGCCCAGAGACGTCCCGTTACTATACTCAAGAACCGTTATGCTGTACCGTTTGTAGGATGCACAGATTTAAAACACGTGGTTTCAAATTTCTCATTTAGGAAATTAAATGCCCCTGATTATCTCTTTCAGGTTGGAGAAACATCTATGGGAAACGCTATGCATAATTAGACTTTTTAATCGCATGGTCTTTATCGAACACCGTGTAAGCATAGCATTCCCCACGTGGTCAGATTATTCCTAATTCAGGACACAAAAATGACAATTAAAGTCACCTCCCATTATATATTAGCCAGGTATTATGATAAAAGGCAAAGGACTGCTAATTGCTTCATATACTTATTCACTTAAACCTCTTATAGTTCCTCAATCACGTCTTCTATTGTCCCGTAAACGAACACCGTTAATTGTTAGAACGATCACAGAAAATGTTAATCATCTAAGAATAGACAGATCACAGAATTTCTTAATCACTAAGAAAATGATCACTCTAATTAGTACATCTCTCAGAAATTGATTCACAACAGATAGTTTTCATGATGAAAACTTTTATCACTCAACACAAGATTCCAAAAGAATCTTTGGATGGCGAGAGCCATCTCAGATGACGACCTGGATCGGTTGATGGCTATGGTGGGGATTTACAGTTTATAAAAATAATGTTTTCAGCTCACAAATGACAAGCCGTCAAAATTCCTTGAACTACTGTAAAATTTCCTTGAAGGTATATGTGCTTATTTTCCTTGATCCCTTTTCTTGGCAACAGCATACCGGCCTTTAATTTTTGAATCTGCTGAGCGGTTAGTAAAAAAGTTACATTAATGGTGAACCTGATAAATATGTACGTTTAAAAATGTTGTCTACCAATTCTGAAAATATCAAAAATTAGGCGACATATGTATGTGGCGGACAGGATAAATTAAAATATTCAGTTTTAAGTTTTCCTTCCCCAATTCATGAAAATTTCTTAAAGAATACAACAAAGTTCTTTGATAGCAGGAAGTATACTTTTATTATGTGGAAGGAAGTTTAAGATTCGTATAAACAAGACACGAAGACCTCGGAAATATCCATATCAAACGCCGTTTGTAAACATTGAACGCCTTTAGCGATATTTACCCGTGCTTTTACTGTAAAGAAAAGTATCTTGGGGAAAATCCAATCAAGAAGAGAATCTCCTCCTTGCTGGTGTTATCCCTTTTATGAATGGGAAAGATTTTTAGATTTTATGATTTTCAATTTTTCTCCGGTCGCACCTGATCTTGGTGATTGCCGCTGCGAGAATTTCCTCAACTTGAAAGTCATCGTCTAGGGGAGGGCCAAATTATGCCAAATAAAAACACCTTTCTTCTTCTCTGATAAATTCATAGAAATCGACACAAAAAGGGTTACAATAGCGATAAACCTCTATACCAAATGACGCCCATCTGAGGATGATTTGATTGTCAGAATTCAGAACATGTTCAGAAGCGATTTTTCTTACGAAACCTGCCATAAATTCCTCTTATGGGAAACATGATTGTATAGACGTTGGCAATTTTAACAGACATATTTCAGAGACGGCGAACATTCTCCTAAATCCACGTATTTTTCTGTGCGTGCATCACACGTGCCAGGGATCCTAGTGATTATAGGTTACACATGAGATAAACATTTATCGTGGCAGCAGGATCAGAAGATATCCTCCAGTATTCGGTTTATATTGCCCTTCTGTTCTTTAAGGAATCCCAACCGCGGTGATGGTAATACTTCCTGATTTTCGTATTAACCCAATACTCCAACATTCAGTAAATCCCATTATTATCGGTATAAAAATTGAGCGTGATACTCACTCGGTTTTCAGGTTTATGGGACATTAAAACGAGCCAGGTCTCATCGTAATAAATTGCTAAGAACTAAATGTCCTTGTAACGCTCAGAAGGAAATGACTAATGCAGGAGTTGTTGGAAACTTAAACTGTCATATCAATGATTCCTTGGCTGTTAATGGCTCTATAAAAGTTCTTAACGGTGGCGGTTGGTTTCAGGTGCACTGCAATGAAGGATTGAAACTCGGCAAATATGTTATTTATGCACATATATATGTGCACACTGTATAGTGTTTAGTGCGTACAGAATAAAAATTTGTGAGAATAACAAAAACTATTATAGTTTTGAAAAACTAGTTTTAAAAAACTAAAACTAAACTATAATAGTTTTAAAAAACTAAAATTCGTGTTTATGGCATTTTTAACAATATTTTTCTGGAACATACTAGAAAATTTCTATATATGTACATGTATACATTTTAAATAATTTAAAATTATCCAAGCTAAGCTAAATTGTTTTCTATTTCAAACGAGCAAATTTTGTGGATGAAAATATTTTTTGGGAACTATAAACGAATGATTAAAAATCGTAACAGGGATTCCTTCTATTTCACGAATATTTCTCTGTATTATACATATTCGTTTTCATATCCATAACAACTTAAGAACAGAGAAGCTTTTTCAAAAAAATATTGTTATAAATTCAATTCAAAAATGCAATATTTAATGAAAATTTTAATGAAAGTTAGTTGCGCAAAAATTCAGGGCCACCTGGATGCCCTGGATCATCTTACAATTTTATATAAGACTAGCTTTTGCCCGCGACTTCGTACGCATCACGAAAAACTACTGTATGAAAAAATTAATAATTATGTTATGCTATAGGAAAAGCCCCCTAGCAATAGGGTCGCCTTTTGTACACTGTTCTTATTTGCAATTTCTGTTTAACTTTGTGTGTCCTATTTTATTCTCTTCCATTCGATAGATAGATTTGTTGTAATCGGTTACATAGATTTGTTGTAATCGGTTGAGATCGGTTGAGATAAACCGCTAAAATGATAAACAGCGCCATCTATGATCTTTTTTGAGTAACAACTATACAGAACGACTAAGTTATCTGTTCATGAAAGTGCGGCGCTAGTTTCCTCAAAATCTGTTAATTTAGCATTAAGTTCATTAAATAACTTTAGATCCGGGCAATATTAAATTTAAAACAATCGGAATAAGATATTTTCCTTAACGATTTAAGCAATATGTATTTAGTTCAAACGAAAAATTATAACCGTTTTTCATTTCATTTCTGATGAACCGCTAGCCCCCTTTTAGTAGATTTACGTTTGAGTAGTACACAATTTTTGTTGAATCTTAATCTTAAACGTAATTAATTAAGTTTTTTATATATACAGCACCAATAGGAGAGTCATGTAAGCTGTGCTTCCCTTGCGATCCTTGAGATTTGATAATTTTGCAGGGAACTTAGAATAAGCGAAAGCAATAAAACGGCAGGATGCCTTAAAAGTGGTTCAGCATGATTTGCGAAAGGAGCGTGAGGCTAAAACGTAAGAAAACTGGTTTTGATTGAACGTTTTTTTTTCACTTAGCGATTATAATTTATTCTAGAAAATTAAAGGAAAGGATCGTCCAATTAGAAAGCAAGAATTATAGGCTAAGTGAACAAGTAAGTGCTACCCTATTTATTTTTTATGTATAGTTGTTTTGTACCCAGGGTCCCTCTAATATATAGTAGAAAAAATTATTTAACTAATTTTTTATTGACAGTTAACCCTCAAAACATGGGTACAAAACAACTACATAGTTAGAAAATAAATAGGGTAGCACTTACTTGTTCACTTAGTCTATAATTCTTGCTTTCTAAGTGCACGATCCTTTCCTCTAATTTTCTAGAATAAATGAATCGCTAAGTAAAAAAAAAAAACGTTCAATCAAAACCAGTTTTCTTACGTTTTAGCCTCACGCTCCTTTCGCAAATCATGCTGAACCACTTTTAAGGCATCTTGCATGTCCGTTTTTTTGCATTCGCTTATTCTAAGTTCCCTGTAAAATTATCAAATCTCAAGGATCGCAATCTCCAAAAGAAAAAAATTTCAAATCAAAATCTCCAAAAATAAAACCCTACGGGTAGAATCCCCAATTTAAAGTACTCACTGACGACATACACTGTTGTGTAATGCAATAAAATAAACTAACATTTAAAAAACCCGCTTGATCCACTTTCTAAATTCAGCATGATGCAATAACCGGCTGAATCTTAGTCAGATAAGAATAAGTCATGCCTATGTATATGTGAAGGTATAAGCTCAAGAAGAACACAACGTTAGCGCGTTTTAACATACTACTAACGCCATCTATCCGTATGGATTAGAACTTGAAGTCCAGATATAAGCGTAGAATAATAAGCGTATAATCGCAACCTAACCAGACCCAAAAAACCATAAAAACTATACCCATATTGATTTTCAGACATTGTTACCCCATTTCACGCCTTTAGGGGTTGAATTTTGAAAAAGTCTGAAACACGTACATATTTACTTATTTATTATTTACAGAAGTACTTCTGTGAAGTTCCGAATAAAAAAGTCTATCTAATTTTGTTTCTCCATACAAACTTTGGACCCCCGTTTCATCCCCTTAGAGGGTGAATTTTGAAAAATCCTTTCTTAGCGGATGCCTACGTCATAACTACTACATATCTGCGTGCCCAATTTCAGCGCAATCCATTCAGCGGTTTGAGCTGTGTGTTGATAGATCAGTCAGTAACGGTTGCTTTTAATATACATATATACAGAAGATCAAGGTAGTGAGGTATCACTCTACATATGAATAAGCCTTTGTCATAACGTCGCATACTTTAATTTAGAATTTTCTGTAGTAACTTTTTGTTGCTGTTCACTTTATAGTAGATGTTATACTTAGCGGCTACGTGGAAAAAGTAGTTAATTCAGAAAGATGCATCGAAATTTAGAATATGCTGCTGTTTATGTTAGTGAATATGTTAATGGAATTTGCTCATAAGCTCTTTCACTCTGTTTCGCTTAGAATTTAAAAGTCTATTAGAGCTTAAGGCTTTTCTTTGAGAGTGTACCTATCTAGTTCTAAGATTTAACTATTGTCTTAAACTTTTCTGGTGCTCACTTTCATTGAGAATTAAATTTTTTCATTGAATTTGTTGAAAAGTTTCTCTGTTGTTTTAAATTATTATGAATATTAAAGAAAGTATTATCTATCAGTTATTATTTGCATGTGAGAGCTCTCAGAAAATTCAATACTAAAATAAGTCTTTCAAGTTATTTCCGCTTCAATAATTTTCGCTTTTGTATAAGTCGTACTTGAAATTTTTCACAGAATAATTACAATCTAAAATTTTTGAAATAATATTTACCAGATATATAAACATCGAATTTTAAACATATATATTTACTGCAAGCTGCGAGAGTAAGCGGACGTGTTTTTGCCTCGTGCTGACTTGCTTTCGCGAAATAATAAAAGTTAAATGAATAAATCTTTTAATAAACAATAAAAGTGTAAAAAAAGGAATAAAATGAGTGATCAAACGACTAACGACCAACTAAAGCAATTAATTGTTAATTTAACAGAACAAGTGAAAGAGTTTTCTCTATCTAATACTAAGTTCTAAGATCATACAGGTGGTCAATCGCCACACCAAAGATATAAGAGAAATAAAGACAGAAAATGCAAATATAAAAGAAACCAATGTTGAACTAAAAAAAGAGATAGGGCAGCTAAAGAAAGAGGTTAAAATTCTCATAGAAAGTTTAAACAAAAAAAGTGTTGTTTTGCACGGTATAGTTGATAATGCTGAATTTAACAAAAATTTGTTGTCTAACATAGTGGAGAAAGTGAGAGATATAGACATAAGTGAAAATCAGATAGACGATATTAAAAGAATAGGCTATAGTGTTGGAAACAGACCAGTGGTGATCAGTCTGATTGCGGCATCCGCGAGACAGCTGTTCTTTGATAACCACGCTAGCTTGAAGGATAAGCATGGAATCACAATTACCAGCTATACTACAAAAAAAGAAAGAGAGAAGTATGGTAAGCTCAAAGCACTTATTGCAAAAATATCGGACACGGGAAATGAGGCTTCTATATCAAAAGGTAAAATACTATACGGTGGCAAAAAACACAATATCCTGCAAGCTACTGAATTGGTTAAAAAATTAGAACAACAAAATGGGAAGAAAAGCGACGAGGAATCTATCGCTAGCGTAGAATCTATTGACTCTACATTAACAACATCCTCAAAAAAGAGGGAGAGAGATCCAAGTTTATCCCCACAAGATTCCACACTAAAACAAAAGCAAAAGCGAAAAAAGAATGGTATAGAAATAAAAGGAAAAAACGCTGCAAGTTCGGAAAAAATCAAATTAGACGAAAAGGAGTAGCAACCAAAATAATCGGAGGTGACTATAATGCGAGAATAGCCGATAAAGGAGTGTGTGATGAGAACCAGTGACCAGTGGCGGGACTTTTTGCGAACAACAGAGAAAGTTTAGATAGTGTATTCAACGGCAGAGGTCACGACTTGATCGATTTCTGTGAGAGAAACGAATTATTCATAATAAATGGAAGATTTCCTGGTGATTGGCCGGCCCAATTCACATACGTCGGAGTTCAAGGTTCATCAGTCATCGATATAGCAGTATGTAATATTAAAGCTCTGTACATGATTAGAAATTTCAATGTTATTCAATACTTAACCAAATCTGACCATTTACCAATCTCGATAGTTTTAGATCTAAATGAAATTCCAAATTCGGTTAAAAAAGAGAGATTAAAATGGAAAGAAAGTAGATGTAACGATTTTGTAAATAAAATGCAGTATTTACGCAACGTAGCTGATATTCATTTGTATATACATAGATAATATGGCATTAAACGTAACGAATTCAATAAAATTGGTAGCAAAAGAAACAAATATGTACATAAAAGAGAGCAACAATAAGATTAAGAAAAAAACTCAAATTTGGTATGATAATTCATGCAGAGAGTATAGAGAGTTTTTAGATAATGAGTTTAAAAAAGTAAAAAGACTTAAATTCCCAAAGGAGATAGTCGCAAACTTGCACATAATTAGAAATAATTATTATAAATTTATAAACCAGAAAAAAGTAGAATTTCTAAATAATAAGGTTACCCTCTTATGTGATAATAGAGATTCAAAAGTATTCTGGGAAATTATAAACTCCTTTAGGTCGGTAAGAAAGGCTGACACAAATTGTATTGATTTGTCTATTTGGTCTAAATTTTTTCAAAATATTTATAGCCCTAAGCCATACACGAGAGATCCAATTTTACAGGTAAGTATAACCGACCCAGCATTGGACGGGGAAATAACATTAGATGAATTAAATCTAGCTCTAAAAAAGTGCAAATCAGGAAAAGCTCCTGTAGTCGATGAAATCTCAAATGAATTTCTAAAAAATTTACCTAACAATTGGATTTTATACATATGTATATACTATTGATGTTTAATAAAATATTAAAAGAAGAAAGAGTACCTGAATTCTGGGGAGAAATTATAACTAAAATGTTGTATAAAAAAGGTGATATGCAAAACCCAGAAAACTACAGACCAATTTCATTAGTCAATACAATTGTTAAATTACTTACAATAATATTATTCAATAGAATAGCTAAATGGGCAGAAGGCAATGGAAAATTTCCAGAGTGGCAAGCTGGTTTCAGATCCAAACGAAGCACAATTGACCATATTTTTGTTTTGAACATTATTTTGCAGGCACAACTTAGAAAAAAAAGTTGTAAACTTTACGGGTTATTCGTGGACCTGAGGCGAGCTTTCGACTCTGTTTCACATGACCTCCTTTGGAAAAAGTTAAACAAATTAGGATTGAGTAATAAACTAATTAAAATCATTGCAAGCTTATACAAAAATGCTAACATGGCTGTTAAAAAACCTGAAGGGCTATCAGAAAACTGTAGAATAAATCAAGGTGTTTTACAAGGTGAAACATTAAGCCCCATATTATTTGCTTTGTTTATTGCCGATATTGAAGAATTTCTTATTGCGAAAGGAGTCAGAAGGGTTTCCCTGAATCATTTGGTTGAGGCAATACTATTAGCTTTTGCCGATGATATGGTGTTTCTCGCTGATTCTCATGTACATTTAAAAAACATAGTCAAATACCTGCAAGAATATTTTATCTTAAACGAGCTAGATTTGAACGTACAGAAAACGAATACTTTTTCAGAAGGGAGGTCATGGTCATAAAACCAAATTATCACCAGTATTATATAACGGAAATGAAATAAAATTCGTCAAATCATATATGTACTAAGGTGTTCCGTACACTCAATCTGGCACGTATGAAATGGCATCCAAACACTTCACAACAAAAGGCAAAAATACGATCCAACCTACGATAAACATAATAAATAGGATGCAAATGGACTAACAGAAATGTTATTAATAAGCTCTTCAAAGCATTAGTGATTTCGACTGCCCTATAAGCAGCACCTATTTGGAGTCCTAGGCACATAAGTAACTTAGAAATTATACAAAATAGTTACTATAAGAAGCTACTTTGTATCCCATTAAATATGCCAGGCTACTCAATTAGAGTTGAAATGAGCGTCGAAAGAATAGAGGTGACTATCTTCAAAAATTTACTAAATTATGTTCAGAAGATACTTAAAATGGATGAAAATCGATATCCAAAAATATGTTTTAATCGCATACGAGCTTTAGCTCAATACGATACTTCAAAGGGTAAATATAATTGGGCAAATCAGATTAAATCTAACTTCTTTGAAAATATAGGTAAACGGATTTTTGGGTAAACGTTACATCAGAATCACTAAAGCTAGAAAAAGATAACCTCATAAAGGAATTCAGAAAATTTTTATACAAACAAGACGTAGAGTCATGTATGGCATCTACCTCGTTAACTATTCTCCCGGTGCTCGTTGAAGATGGAAGTAAAGTCCAGTACCTAGATTTAAAAGTGCCTTTACAGTCCAAAAAAATAATAGCCCAGTTGAGAATGCATAATCAATACTTCCCAAGATTGATTATAAAAAAATGAGAAGCATATAATGAATTGTCAAAGCTACTGTGAATATTGTAACGACGAAATGAGTTTGTTTCATTCACTAATATATTGTAAATATTTTGAGAAAGAAAGAAGTAACTATTTAAGTGAAATTGCATCAAGTGAAAATAAAAAAATTCAAATTTTTTGGAATTATTTAAATAACTTAAATGAATGTAAATTAAGAAAGTTGATCAATTTTATCTACGTAATTCTAAATAGGAAATAAAAATAAATCTAAATATTAATAATAATAATAAATAAATAATTATATATAAGAAAAGAAAATCAAGGATAAGCGCTCAACTCTTCAGGTATAATTTATGTACTTTGAATTGAACATGAATAAACTACTACTATTACTATTATTTGCATGAAACCCTAAAGTTAATTAGAAAGGTCCTTACATTGTCCCAAGTGATTATATTTTTTTCTATTAATCAAATGTGACAAAAATGACTCTTAAACATCTATATTATTTAATTTGAATTATGGTCAGAAAGTTCTTTACACTAATTATATGTTAATAATAACAAAAGTATTACTAGATATAAGCGAGATGTCAACGGGAGCATAACAAAATTAAAATATCATCGGGTATAGACGGTATAGGCTATATATGTACACATCCTTGTGCTTTCCTTACGGGTCTAATTTAACAAACTAAAGATT
The DNA here is from genome assembly GCA_933228815.1 of Machimus atricapillus. Taxonomy (NCBI): domain Eukaryota; kingdom Metazoa; phylum Arthropoda; class Insecta; order Diptera; family Asilidae; genus Machimus; species Machimus atricapillus. Next base: position 25,156,854 of record OW121787.1, on the reverse strand, counting down.
GAAAAATCGTTCTAAATTATTATTTTATTTCATAATTTCGGTATTGTTTTTGTTTTAATGGTTTGGTTTTTTTTATGTCGTTATTTATTCAACCTTCTAGGTAATTTTTAAAGAACCTTCTCTTTAATTTTTAAAGAAAGTAATTATTCGTTTGCATTTTAAGAAGGTGAAGCGAGTAAGGGGGTCGGGTCGGGCTTTGTATCATTGGATAGCTTTTTGAAAAATATTAAGTAAGTGTTTTTTTTTTATTTTATCGATCCGATCTGTATTAGGTACCCGAGATACTCCACTATTCCGATTTACTTGTTATACTCAGTACAGCTACTCAAAATGGCGCAATATCAAGCAAGCTGTGACTGCCTTCTTTTGTTTGTGTTCTAGCTGTCACATAAAACAAAAGTTTTGCCGCATAAATGGTCTTCTCAACTGCTCCTCTTTTCAGTCTGCTTTTAGCGACCGCCGAGAAACGTGCAATCATTTATTGTCGTTTTTTTTGTCGTTATTTATTCAACCTTCAAGTTAATTTTTAGGGTTTCGGATACCGGAACCTTTATGATGAGATCTCGTTCGTCTGTCACGGCAGATTATTTAAGCAGTTATTTATCGAAATGAAATTTTAAATAGTTTTAAATAATAATAATAATAATTTTAAAAAATATTTTTATTTTCCATTCTTCATTAAAAATTGAAGATTCTGTTGGCCTCTCACACATTGTTGATATTCTTCATTCAGGCATATGTACATATGTATCCATATAATAGATATGCTAAAAATTTAAAACTTATTAACATTATTTTCCACAACATTGCACGATATCTTTATACATTTATTTATATTAAAGTTCTTCCTTCGGCAGGCATGTAAACTAAACATCATTACCTAACTGATTTGCACTATAGAATAATTCCAAATGAAGCACTCAGTAGCTAAGTTGGATAGCATAATTTTCATAATCTGGAGATTTTTGTAATCTCCGTCACCATATTATCACTTAATTGTGCTGAGTTGGCTCTGGCACCACGATATCTTCTGAAATTGCACCATTAAAGGAAGCGGATTAGCCATGAGGCGCTGGTGTAAATCTGACGTTGAGTTAGAAAATGCTTTCTGGTCTCTTGGCACACAGGCACATTGTCACATACGTTTCAGCGACGATAAAAGCTAATCTAAGAAAATTTATTCCACTAGATGTGCCATGCTCCTTAGGCTCTGCTTTTATCCGACCATCTGTAAAGCGGTCTTTCAGAGGGCGATTTCGGAGCTTGATTGACTGGGAGGATTCCGAGGGCTTTGCATATCCTCCAATGAAATTTTTATTTGTTTCGTCCCGACTCATATTTTATTCTTGTTCATTGCTCTGCACTAATGGCCGAATTTCTGATTTCCACTTTCAATTCAAGTAAATTCAAAAGCTTTCAATTCATGAGATTTCTGTGTAAACTTTGGCTGTTTGCTAAATTACTTCTTGTTATTTTTACTTCCGCTTCAAAATAAATATGATTGTATTTCCATTCCATATAATCTATTCAGTTTTCGGTGAATCTTCAGTTTCATTAGAATAATCCAGAAAGTTAGGTTATTATTAAGTTTTATATAATATTTATTCTTTACGATAACAGGTAAACATATATGTATATTCGAGGAAATTTTTCTAAAAATCTCAATCCGAAATAATTTATTGAATAACGAAACTGGACTTCATCTGCGAAACCCAATTCAATCTAAGGCGGATTTTTTTTAAACTTTGTAGAAAGATTTATATTTATTTTTGCATATTCGTTCGTTTTGAGTTAATATTAACCTTTCTACAAAGTTTTATCAAAATCCCTGAGGTTATCCGCAAGTAAACTCGTTCCCTATCTAAATTTAGTTTAACAATAAAGAAAGTAATTATTCGTTTGCATTTTAAGAAGGTGAAGCGAGTAAGGGGGTCGGGTCGGGCTTTGTATCATTGGATAGCTTTTTGAAAAATATTAAGTAAGTGTTTTTTTATTTTATCGATCCGATCTGTATTAGGTACCCGAGATACTCCACTATTCCGATTTACTTGTTATACTCAGTACAGCTACTCAAAGTGGCGCAATATCAAGCAAGCTGTGACTGCCTTCTTTTGTTTGTGTTCTAGCTGTCACATAAAATAAAAGTTTTGCCGCATAAATTGGCTCCTCAACTGCTCCTCTTTTCAGTCTGCTTTTAGCGACCGCCGAGAAACGTGCAATCATTTATTGTACCGTTTAAATATTTAACACAAAGACCAAATATTTTTATATTAACATACCAGCTCCATTTTACTACCCATTTCATTTCGTTTTACAGTCCACTTGGCTTTCAACACATTTACATAAGTACTTTTTGAGCTACATATTTTCAAGTTATTTTACTTCTTGCTTTCATTTATTACTGTTAATAATTTGTATTGTCACTGACCGTAATAATAATATTTGACTGCCCGTTTAAATCAGTGCAATTAAGTATCAATTTAGTAAGTATAATAAATGTTTTTTAAGTTTTTAAAATACTCATTGAATATAATTTTTTTTTATTTTATTTAATTGTTCATGAAAGAAAAGCTGTTCGAGAGCAGTTTTTAACATACCTAAACAATTTTATAATAGGTACCACATGAAATAAAAATTACTCAACAATTTTTATATTAATATTTATTATAAATTAATGACTTATTATAAAGTTTCAATATATACATATTTTATTCAGTACATTGCTGTTCAGTTTTATGATCAATATATTTTTAATTATTTCTTTCGAAATTTTGCTCTCATTTTTGTTTATTTCGTCGAGAGCACTAAATGCCCGTTAAGCGGAAATTTGGGTTACTGGAACAGCTAAGCGATCCAAATCAGGATTTTTATTATAATCCCTTTCCAATAATGTAAAATATTAGTGTCAAAGGAAAATCTGTCATTATAAGAAAGATTTTCTAATTTTTGTTTTACATGACGTTCCGCTAAATGTGTTGATGTTGCGCTAATGCACGGTAGCATAAATTCTTTTTATATTCCCTGTACACTGTACAATATCAATCCTGCAATCTAAACACGTCGATGAATTAGAAATTTCATGATAAGTAACATGCATATTTGGAAATATCAAACACTTTCCGGTGACCCATAATTGCTGTTTTTTTTAACCATTCGCATACGCCATGAACTCAACTCAAAGAGCGAAAAAGAACCGTTCATTTCGGTTTTTTTTCGCTCTCGAGAGAAAAATTAAATTCTCTTCATTTTCACTCGTCACTCGAGTACCAAACCAATTGCATTCGTTCCCGGTGAACGAATGGAATTTATAAAATTCTTCTCAAAAGTAAAATTCGCGAGTTGAAAAATAAAATTCGGTTCGAGAGCGAAAAAAAAGGAGTGAACGTTATATTTTTTCGTTCGTGAGCGATATTTTCCTTACTTTGCTTTTCTTGTTGATGGGCAGTTTGTTTATTAAGTTGGAATCCAAACTATATTTATTGAAGAATGGATATAGGTGCTTATGTTCCAGTTTGTGGCGTGCTCCCCCTTTGAATTCGGCGACGAGTTCCCGCTGTATTATTTTTTCGGGACTCTTATGGAGCATCTTCACCTTGCATTTATAATGGCCGGCCTCCGGGGATCCTACAGACAACTTATATACCATCGCTGGTCACGGCAGCACTGGTAGTATGTTAAGGGTCGCACCTATAAAAAGATAAAAAAGGTGACTTATAAAATAACTGGCATCTTCATGTTACCTGGAAGCTAAATTTCAGTGTACAGATACACTGAAATTGAGCTTCCAGGTAACATGAAGATGCCAGTTATTTTATAAGTCACCTTTTTTATATTTTTATAGGTGCGACCCTTAAAATACTACCATTGCTGCCGTGACCAGCAATGGTATATTAACAAATTGCAGAGTGAGCGGGAAATTCAGAACTTGGGCAAATGTTCCTTGCTTACAGAACATGGCCACCCAAACCACAGGACCGTCGACCTCTGCGGCAGGACGTTTGATACTGGGCGACGATTTTGAGGACGACAACGAAGACATTAGATACAAGTGAATGCAAACTGAAAAAACGTTCCAGTTTGTGGCGTGCTCCACCTTTGAATTCGGCGACGAGTTCTCGCTGTATTATTTTTTCGGGGACTCTTATGGAGCATCTTCACCTTGCATTTATAATGGCCGGCCTCCGGGGATCCTACAGACAATTTAAAAACTAATTCATTTCAGTTACTTTTGATTTCAATTAACTTTTCCACAAAAAACTGCAAATTGAAGTCAGAGGTTCTAGAAATGTTTTTGAAATTAATTTCTTATAATTTTAATAATTTTATTAAAGAATCTCAATTTAAAAAGATCTTATACAAATATGAAAATATGTACCTTCATAGACTCGATTTTTTCCCTTTTAAGGGGGATAGCCACTGTGATGAGTCAAAAAAAAAAAAAAAAAATTTTTTGTTTTCAATCAAAGTTTATATGTTCAAAAATATGTGTACAAAATTGCAAGTCAAAATTTCAAAAATTGACTAAGTTACAATGATTGTAGCGAGAGCAGGTAGGCCGACTGTTTTTCGCTTAACCTTCCGATCACAATGTTACGAATCGAAAAAGTTAATAAAAAAATGAAAAAATGAAGAAAGTCAACAAGACCCCTGGAGATGAAGAGGAAGAACCGTCATATGGTCCAGGACTCGATAGTTTAATATAGGTATGAAAATTTTAAAAGATACATGATTTCATTACGAAAGAAATGGACTAAAATCTTTAAACGCATTTTTCTCGTAACGACTTTTTTTGAACTGGTCGCATTAATAACTCGAACAATTATTAACCGATGTCTAATTTTTTTGTTTTGTTTTGTTCGTCTTAGTAGTGGTTAAGGTTAAGCGTAGCCGATTTGAAAAATTTTGTTTTTTACTATTTTTTAAACTGTTTGAAAACCAAAAAAAACGGTCGAAAAAATTAAAATATTGTCAATCGGTCGCCATTCTGTGAAAAATCAAAAAAAAATAAAACGGCTACGTACAACGATAACTACATTCATACAGATTACAATAAATTTTTTTTTTTTTTTTCTGAGTACCGGTTTTTGAAAAATCGATGCGACCATGGAGGGGAAATTTTTTTTTTGGCGCTACGGCATCGTTTATATTGTTAAAACTATTTAATATTTTTTAATAAAAATTTGTGGAAAAATTATTAGATGTGTGCTTATAAAATAAAAAAAAACCCGATCCAAAAATTCGTATACTTACTCGGTCAAAACAAATTTTAAAAATCACTAATTTTTCGGCCGTCACAGTGGCTATCCCCCTTAACACTTTCTTCGGATTTTTCATTATAAATGATTTTCTGCCTCAGTCTCGAATTGTTTGAGTAGACATTTCTTTTTTACAATGTAATTTCACCTCATTACGTAAATATGCCGACGAAGAGGTCCAGTGCCCCTACGTAAAATCACATCGTCCGCTTCGGAAGCATTTCGAAACTCATCTGATTAAATGCCGGAAGACACAAAAAAACGTTGAATTTGAAAAGCTGTTCGAGAGCAGTTTTTAACATAAACAATTTTATAATAGGTACCACGTGAAATAAAAATTACTCACCTTTTTTTATATTCATATTTATTATAAATTATTGACTTAGGTATTATAAAATTCTCCTCAAAAATAAAATTCGCGAGTTGAAAAATAAAATTCGGTTCGAGAGCGAAAAAAAAGGAGGGAATTTTATATTTTTTCGTTCGTGAGCGATATTTTCCTTACCTTGCTTATAAATGATTTTCTGCATCAGTCTTGTTTTGTTGGAGTAGACACTTCTTTTTTAAAATGTAATTTCACCTTTTAGTAAATTAATTAAATGCAATAGGACACTAACTTTATTTCATAGAATTTGTATATTTTATTTGTTAATCAGCCACATTTGCTTCTGAGTTCCAAGCTGTTCGAAAAGCTACTAAATAAAATTGCTTCACTGCCAGGAAATTGTGATTTCCACTATTACTGCGATTGTTAAATTTAGCCGAGTAGGGAAATCACAGTAGCAGGCTTTACGCCCAACTTTGGCTAAGTCCTGACGCCACAACCTCATTACGTAAATATGGTGCACTTTCTTTTGGGTCTTTCTTTATTTCCGTTATATGTAGTGTATCTTTCTTCTTGCGCAGTTAATACTTTTGGCCTTCCCTATCTATTTTTTGATGTCAAATGGGTATATTTCGATTTGTTCATTAATTCACCAATTTTAGTATATGATAGTCCTTTTTGCCAATGCTGCACTATAATTTTGCGCATATCTGCACTTAAGGGAACCTCTGTCAGCACTCATTAATTATAGCTTTGTAACTTACTATCGGAGACTAGCCTTCATTTAAATTTTATTTTAGTAGTTTATTAATTTACATATTTATTTTATTTTATTATTTAGTTAAATCCTTTGGATTTTTTATTAAAATTTTTAATGTTTTATTTTTTTATCGAATTAAAATTATTTAACAAATTAAATTATTTAATATTTTATGTTTTTAGGTTTTGATTCAAATCAAGACTTCTCGAGACTCGAGAATTTATATAAATCAAAGTATTTTTATAACAAGTAATTGTAGCTGCCGTTCCTGAATCAAACTACACTAATAACTTTTGATTTACACTTTATTAAAAATTTCGGTATCGTTCACCGCCACACTTACTGATCGCAACGACTCTTAAATCTCAAATTAATACAAACAGTTCGCATGGTGCAAATTACATGTGAATCTAACGGTATCTTACAGTACGAACATAAATTACTCAAAGCGTGCCTTAACTTTTTTTGCGTAGTTTTTCATCGATTTGGCATATTTAAACTTTACTTTTAAAACATGTTATATATTTTTCCTCTTATCCTTTTGTTTATGAAGTGTACATTCTAAATATTGAATATACTGTAGGACGACACAATATTTAGTGAAAATACCTCTGAAAAATGGACATTTTCTGCGTTAGAGAAGACTGTGCCTTAACTGTTTTTACCCACTGAACGTATACTTTTCTCGAAATATTATCTTCTAGAATTATAATTATTACAATTTTCTTGAAGGAAATTGGAATTGGCATTCGTAGTGCCCGTCACTGCCGACGAAGAGGTCCAGTGGCTCTACGTAAAATCACATCGTCCGCTTCGGAAGCATTTCGAAACTCATCTGACTAAATGCCGGAAGACACAAAAAAACGTTGAATTGGTCACTTGTACTTATATGTATATAATAAAATGGAAAATGCGAGCAATTTAATATGGCGTAAAAGAACACCAGAACTTAATTTTTTAAAACTTTGATTCTCATAACCTCTTATCAGTGCACGGTATGCAGTTTCAATAATCAATAAAATATTAAGGTAAACAGATAAAAAAGATCCGCCTACCTGAATGCAATCAAAAAAATGGTCAAGCTGTTCGGCCCTACAATCCCAAGCCAATTTAGCCAATAGATAATGAATTTTTTTAACGATAGCCTCATGTTTTCCAGAGTGGGCTTCCCAAACAATGCCCAAAACCTCTAGTGTTCGAATTTTTTCTTTTATCATATAACGTAAAAGTTCCTTCAATTCGTTGAGATTCTGCCGCGGACGGCGCGGCAGCTGGAAGCTTTCACAACCATTTTCAAAAGACCGTTTTTTTGCTCAAATTCTATAAAATTAACAACATAAAATTAATGTTTACGGCGAAAAGAATGGCGGTAAAACAAAATTTAATCATTTTCTAACATAATGAATGAATAATTTTCATTTTTCCGCCATCCTTTTCACCGTAAGCCAATCCCCAACCTGGAAATGGAAACACAAAATCTATTAGAGAGTCTCCAAAGCCGACTAATGTTCATAAAATAAGACAATTTTTAGGGTTAACTGGAGTCTTCCGTCAATTTGTAGAAAACTACGCAAAGATAACAAAGCTTTTAACGCAACTGATGAGAAAAGACTAACAATGGAGATTCAATTCAAAAACATAACAGAAACTATTACTATACAAATTGATTTATTTCTCATTTCAAAATTATTTCATTTTCTCCCAGTTTTTTTCAAAATCGTAAAGGTACCTTTACACTATCTGACAATGTCAGATGACATGTCGGTTTCAGATTTTAAAGAAGCCTAAAGAAGCTGTTTTGAATTTAACATTCAACTCAGATGACTTTGCTTCGTAGGTGTAAGTGCGAAAATTATTTCAAAGTGACAAATGCGAGTCAGAGGACTAATTTAACACATCTTTTAAAATCTGAAACCGACTTGTCATCTGACATTGTCAGATAGTGTAAAAGCACCTTAAGCATTTAACGGGCCTGGTTTTATGTGAACTTCCACAAAAATGTTTTATCAAATTTCATCTTTTCCCCTATTTCCCTAACAGTCAAGTTCTGCGCAGCGCTTACTTCACTTACGCAGTGTCTGCAACGTTTCCCAGATTTCGAGTGAAATCCCGAAATCGCTAAATTCTTCTCATGCACCAATTTTTTTCTTGTTCCCACGATCGCTCGGCGTACCTAAGTAGCTTAAACAGGCAGTTGAAGTCAAACATCGGAAGCGGCAAGAGTTAATTATAATAATACGTAATTGTGAAAAAGTATAACTTCATTAAACTATACTAAAATTAAAAATTCGGTGGTTGAGTTGTCCCGGAATCTCTACACAAGATCTTTCATTTGATACCCATATTGAGGGGGTTGACAAAAGAATACATCGTTCGCAATCTTGTGGCGGCGGCCATTTTGAAAATTTTACAATATTGAGTATTGCATATTGTATTGTCACTATAGAACTAAAGGTGTATGCAACATTTCATTTCTATCGGAAACCGGAGGGTTGGTTAAATTTAACTTGCAAAATTTGATTACAGACACCGGGATAGGTGAAACTAAATAAAAGCTTGTAATAAATCGTTTAAATGATATGCGTGCCGGATAGTTCTATTTTACAACCTGAGGCCCAATCATACTTTAGTCGATAATGACATTGACGTGCCATACCTAATAAGCGCATTTACAGTGAGTTATTACGACTTTTTATTCAAGTGTAATATCAATTCCATTAAGATTATTAAATCTGGCAGTGTTAGCATGTCCCTGTGGTGAGTTCTACCCGGAATAAGGTAAGAAAAGGTAGGCCTGTTGCGGAATAAGTGAAGTATATAATAAATGAAAGTATCGCGTCCAAGAAATAAGCAGTTTCTGATCGTAAAAACTTTTTTACCGGACGTGTAATCACGAGAATGTCCACGAAATCGACGGGCCAAGGGAACGTTCATGTCATAAACAGTGTTATAATGATCAGGAAAATTTCCTCCTATAATTGGAAGAAGCTCCCGTAATCGTCCACTGTATTACAAATCCAGTCCAGGAACCAATCAAATTCTCCCGCCATTTATAGCCCCATGACCACTAATGAAGGTCATAACAACGTCCCAGGACGTTTTTGTAATAGTGGCTCCTGGTGCGTGTGGGTCAATACAATTTCGTTATGTTGTTACTGGAAAGAGATTCCTATTGGACATTTATTGCGTACTCCACAATACATGGGTCCAGTTAAGCTTTATTTACTTCGCCACCGACCGGGACAAATAAGTGGTATTTGCCCTGGGAGCAGCTCCGTCATCCACTCCTCTTTCCAGCAAGATCAAAGGCATTCACTTACATAATTCACGAGTGAAGCTGGCCAGATAACATCTGACTGAGCTGGTCCAGAAGTTGCCACCAAAAGTCAGGGGCAATTAATTCCTCCCCTTCTTTAATTGTCAACATAATTTGGGATATGATCCCGAATCCTGTCGTCGGAAGTCTCTCGTTGTCTACCAGATTCTCTTTATGTTTCAGCTCGGACATCCAAAAAAAAAAAAACCAAAAGCGTCTTCGTTTTGCGCTGCGTTGGTGTTTGTGCGGGTGCGTTGAAAACGTCTGGTAGTACTTTTACGGGCCAAACTGGGAAAATTCCTTTATTTATGGTCAAATGTTGACTCAGGGTCTTTTTGATTCTAGAGTGGATTATCGGCAAGTTATCACCTCGCCGGAGTATGTGATGGCAATAAAAGACAGCACGTGGTACATTTCAGTGGCTGTGGGAGCAATCGTCAAAATAATTAAAAGGCAAGGGCTCCTTTCACTGCAGACCTTAAGATTTTATTAGGGGCAAGCGACGGAGTGTTTTTAATTAGGTACAGGAGTTCTCTGTTTATAGGTCCCTCGTTGTTGCTAATTTTATGTTTTAGCAAATAATTACTTGGCAGGCGCCGCCGGTGAAAAATTCATCATAAAACCAACCTAAGACTTCTAAACAGCCTTTGAATGCCCTTATCTTTTAATATATTTCCTGACAATGATTCATCATCATTACTTTGCAAAGATTGCGGTTTTAGTATATGTATATCTGTTTTGCCAAGATTGCGTTTAGGCAACTTCTTCAACGTATTAATTTTTAATTAACTTTTTTTTCTACGTCTTCATTTATATCTATCTAATTAACTTATATTCCTCGAGCGTGGTTTGAGTCAAAAGTAAGAAATGGGCGTTGGTACTATATCATAGATAATAATACCATAGACAAATAAATATAAAGAGTATGTGTATTATGATCAGTTGCAGTCGAAAATTTTGCACTGTCTCAAACACAATATTTCCTGAGCAAAATAAGTATTATATATTCTAGTGTATAAATATGATGCTCCTTACATTTATTGTCATCCGAAAACTGTTGGACTTTATTAATAAATAAATGTAACACAGTTTTAGTTGAGAACAAAACTCTATATTTCAATACTCTAATACTCTGAACAATTCACTCTTTGTTGTATCATCTGATAATCCTATTTGCACCAATAACTATTACTCCACACGCCACGAATGTCTCGCCAAGAATGCATGATCGCAACTGCTGACAGATCCTGTAACCAACTTCAGCTTCAAGAGACAGGTGACCACTGACATGAGATAACTATGGATAAAACAATATAAGCTCCATCCATATTTAACATATAAGGAAAGGAGCGCACGAAGCCGAACGTCTCCACAAAAACCAAAAGGAAAATTCAGGCCTCATTTTAGTCTCTTCAATACACTTTTGCACAATCAAGGATTTTATATTTTTAATATGTGGAGCTTTTGTAATATAACTTTTAAAAATATTTACATGAAATTTGCAAATATCGAAAAATGTATCGGTAGGTGCAGTTATACTTCCAAAATACGAAGTTTTACTATAGTTTTTATGAAATAGAAATGTTTCATTTTCTTTTTGTAATTTAATAAATTCACCTGATCTCCTCATAGCTGTATCACATAAATGGCAGTTAATTTTTGAAAACATTTTAAAAATAACAAAACCAATAAAATATCTCAGAGACATGTCTTCTATTAAAACTCCTTCGTCAATAATTTCAAAGTCAGTTATTTCTGGGTGCTTATTTTCCTCCAATTGACCATTATTATCAGAATACGAAATACAGTAAGTCTGGTAACAAAGTTTACTTTCAGCTTCTGTGTTTTCATTAAAATTTTCAGATAAAAATTCCTCTCGATCTGCGTCGCAATATGAGATTGTTGCGAATGATGAGAATTTGTGGGACATTATTTTAGCAATAATATTATTAAAACTATAAACCGTAGGGTTTAAATTGAATCCTCCTCGACTTCTTACCAACGAAAACTAATTTTCTATAGGGTCTTGATTAATTTTATAAGTCAGAAAATAATCTTTTTCAGAATGTTCTTGTAATAAGTCGTTTGATAGTTGCAAAACAGCTCTAACTGTTTGTACAAAACCTCTTACTCAAAACGTTTTATTTTTTCCAACAAAAGACAAACTCTCAAGATATGAAAGACTTTCCTCCAAAAATTTACGCACGACATTATTTTGTTTCAAACCACATTTATAAACGTTTTTGTTATAGGGGCCTTTGGAATTAAGACAATCTAGCAAAGTGTTCATAAAATCAAAAAATTGTAATTGAACTAAATAAATGCATCTGAAAGGCAGTTTTAATTGCAGCACTTGTTGTATGGCTGTAAAACTGCGCAGCATATTGCACCTTCATTTTTTGCCAACTATTTGGATGAATATGCTTATAAGTTAATTTATGAGCCATTTTTGTTGTATTATTCTTCTCGGTATCATAAAGCTCTTCTTAACATTTCCATGATACGATACCTCTCGCAAAATATTCTTTTTAAGCAAAGTATTGCGTGCACTCTTTAATAAATGGCAGGGATCAAATATGCTATATATTTTTTGGGAATTGTGTTGGGAAAATGGCATTTCCGGAGTAATATTAAGTAGGTCATAACAGCTCGTATTATTTGATCCCTGATCGGAGGTTATACTTCTTACCCGCAATCCAACACTATGGCAATACTCAATATTTTCTAGGAGTATTTTTTTAAGTATTTTCCCTTCTTCAGATTCTCAATTATGAAATAACTTATAATATTTTTCCAGTTAGTAAACAATCCCCTTATCATGAATAACATAACATATTTCCCAATGTTAGAAGTTCTTTCATTTCCATAATTAGTATAGCCAACTATGTCATCAGAGAATGAATCATAAAACAATCCTTTTCTAATGGCTATTTCGTCAAAAACTAAACAAGTTTCCCTCATGTCTTCTTTCCAATTGGCTACTTAAGTTTTTAAATTGTCTGTAACGTTTTCATTAAATCCAGGTCGTGTTCTTTTGATTAATTGCCATCGTTGTATGGAACTAACCGAAAGAAAATTAATTTTAAGGACATCCTTGAAGTATCGATAAACATGGGGCAATTTGTATTGAAGCTAAGAAGCTAAGTCTTTCTCTTTTTTATGCCAGTGTGAGTATTTAGATTTCTTGCATAAAATCATTTTGCAAAATGTTTTTGCGCTTTGACTCACATTAGGCTGAACATCTATTACCTAATGAGCATAAAGGTGTTGCTGTTTTGAAATTTTTCTTCCCACGTTTTGCATTTTTTAGTTTACTGAAAGTATACTTTTTCTCTACAGAAACTTTCTTTACTTTTTCTTTCAATTTTTTATATTTCCTTAAAATTCGTCCATATTTCCAACGATAAGCAGCGCAATTTTGTTCTGATTTTAAACATTCCGGACGTTTTATTGCATCTGACTCGACTTCTGTTTTAGAAGACGAAGGCTCAATATTGTTTAATTCCTCAAAGCTGAGGTCTTGTTCTTCCCGTTTTTTATTAGAATATGAAATTCCTTCAAACCGAACAGGTATGTGTATGTGATCAGCAAACCCTGATCGTTTCTCTGAACTACCAAAGTCAGATTACGTGACGGTATTGCATGGTGTTTGAGTCGTTTCTTACCTCTTGACTCTTCTTCAAAGTGATAGGAGCAAACATATGAAGATTTGGATTTGGGATACTCTTTTAAGGAGCATGCCTCTATCCATTTTTCGTACATGTCTGCTTCTCGGTCAGGAAACCGGAAAAAGCTTAAATCCGGAAAATCTCTTTTCGATTTTCCACAAGAAGGAACAACGCATTTAACTCCCCACAATTTTCTACGATCACTCATTCTGAATGAATGAAACGCGAAAATCAGAACAAAGAAATCCAATAAAAAAAGTCTATAAAAGGAACAAAGAATTCAATAAAAACAACAAATTCAATCAAAATAAAATATTAAATGAAAACAAAGTATTATTCTTGATTAATATATGAAATTTTATTTTATTGAGGTATATATCCGCGTACAGGAAATATACAGCCGAGCACAAAGTGTAAAACAGTGCGGAGCGGACATCACCTATGTCCAGCAGCTCGTTTCTGTATCTCAGTTGAGAAACTTCTCTATTCTGCACCTCTTCTGTAACTTGAATTAGAGAATATCTCTACTGAAATAGAGAATTTCACGTCATTTTGACGCCATTTTCCACAGAAACGTGGCTAGCAAGCAAAAGAGAGAATACGAAAATGAAATCAAAGGAAGCAAAAATATCTCAAACATCTTCTTCGCCATGTAAAGAAGTTCATAAAATCCATAATGTTGTGCAAACCCTAAATAAAAAAAAAAAGTAAATTAAAAAAATCAAAAAAACCGACTGTGTAAAAAGTGAACTTTAAATAAAAACTGAAAAGACAAAAACAAGTCCAGTAGTCTAGAATTCTGTTAAGTAGTATTGAATAGCTACACCATTGAAATAGTTTCATGATCGATAGACACATAAAACAAATAATAAATTTTAATGCGGAACAAAGCCGGTCTCGATATTTAATGGGTCCCGACTGTTAAAGTCGCTATGTTCCGTATTAGAATTTATTATTTGTTTTGTGTGGAAATCAATCATGACACTATTTCAGTGGTGTAGCTATTTAATATTACTTAAAAGAATTTTATACTACCGGAATTTTCTTTTCAGTTTTTATTTAAAGTTCACTTTTCACGCAGTCGGGTTTTTTGATTTTTTAAATTTACTTTTTTTATTTTATACTTTTTAGTTAAATTTTAAGATCGCAAATTTTACAATCTTGTCATTTCATTGAGTAAATAGACAAAAGCAAAAAAATCGATCTAAAATAGTGTTTTTTAATAATTTTTACAACTTCCCGTTTATAAAGCTACTAAAAAGTCAAAAATCAATCGACAAATTATTATTAGTAAGACAATATTGTTATGTCTCTCTACCACACAATAAAATAATTCATTTTTTAACGTTGAATATTTTGTTGTTTTTTAGAATTTCTCATTCCAAATTACATTTAAACATTTAAGTTGTACATATTTTTGTAAACCATTTATAATACCCTTATTTTGATTATTTTTTATTTAACATTAAATTTTCAGAAATGTTATAAATTTGATACGATGTTCAAAGTTGTTTGCGCTTAAAAACAAAGATGTCGATTATGAGTTGAAATCATCTTAGTCAGTTCTTTTCCGACTGCGGTGGTATTTACTAGCATTTGCATCCTTTCGAACTCTGATTTTAATCGAAATCTACTAGGCGTGATTAGCAACGAAAAGACTTGCGTCAGCACCAGCACTTACTACACTTCCCGAAACGTATTTACCAGTAGCAGCTTCTCCATTAGCCATGGCTCTCTTGAGAAGTTCTCCCTGTCCAGCACCAACATTTTCCTTTTTCCCAGCCCAGGCACGAAGTACGGAAGCCTGAAGGGCATGTCCATACGAGAAGGTGAGAGCCCATGGCTTCAGGAGTGGAACTTGATTAATGGCGTTTAGGTGAACAGAAGCTTCTTCCTCGGATTGACCTCCAGATAGGAAAGTGATTCCGGGAACTGCAGCAGGAACTGTTCGACGAAGGGCTTGAACTGTGGCTAGGGCAACTTGATGTGGGGTGTACCCCGTTGGACAGCTCTGGCCAGCGGTGACCATATTTGGTTTTAGCAAGGTACCTTCCAAGTTCAACAATTGGCACAATGCGCTGTGACTGGCAAATGGATGCGTACCGGGCTAAAACGTTCGCATTCTCCAAGATGGATTGGTAGCTTGGGGTGTTCTTTCCGATCTTAAGGACACAAAGCCACTTGGCGAAGTCACAGCCGTCTTTCTTATACTGTGCATAACGAGCCGCTAAATCATCAAGACCTTGAGTTGTGCATTCGTCCTCCGAGCCCATGAGTGGTACAACACCTTTGTCAACTTTGATTCCGGGAATGATTCCCTTCTTCTTGAGGAGCTCAACGAATGGAGTACCGTCGTCAGCCTTTTGGTAGAGGGTTTTATGGAAGAGAATAACACCAGAAATGTTTTGTGCAACTTGAGGATCAGTGGTGAAAAGAAGTTGACGATATGCTCGTCGATTTTCGTCTGTGTTCTCGAGACCAATGTCAGAAAGACGCTTGCCCATGGTTCCAACAGATTCATCAGCAGCAAGAATTCCCTTTCCTGGAGCAACGATGGCCTGAGCAATTTTGTAAGTTCATCCTCAAGCTTCTTTGATGGGTAATTGAAGTATGTAGTCATTTTGGCTAGTTTTTAATTGAATTTAAAACTTCGGCACAGAAATTGTTTCACTTATAATCTCTTGAGTTTGCAGCTAAACCACTATCCTGCGTTCTCTGGAGGCGCACACAAAACCCCACTTTATAGGTTTTGAGGAAGAAAAAATCTTTATGGTGCCAAAAGTCGGCCATTTTAATTTTTATAATTTTGATGTATCCAGTGTCACTCTCACAATTAAGATGAATTTAACGACACCTCAAGCTAAAAACCATCAAGCCGTTTAGGCTACAGAGCGTTCCAAAGAAATTTACATATGTACCTACATACACTCGAAAAACATAACCCTCCTTGTGGCAGTCGGGTAACAATAGAATTGAATATGGCTGCTCTATAATGTCATCGTCAAAAGTATGATATTTATTTAATTCCCAAGTCCTTTGAAATGATGAATTGACACGCATCCTTAAAATTAATAAACAAAGTAATTTGATTGCAGATGTGGCGAATGTAGAAAATACTTTTTTTAATTCCCAATTTTACTTTTCATTATACATCGCTGTGAAGTTGGTCGGTAGGGGTGAGTAGTTTCCATAGAGACCATTTTGTTATGTAGAAGTGTTTTACATTGAGTAAATGCATAATGGCTTTATGTAGTAAATTAGTGTAGTTTGATAAATGTTTTTGTTTTAAAAAAATAATATAACAATAAAAACAGAATATATAACTTTTTAATTTAAACGAAAAGATAATATAGGTCATTTTTAAAACCTAAGCTTATAAAAATTAATAGGATTTCAAGCCACCTCACAAATAATTAAATTAAATTACATTTAATTTCTTTAATACTTTTAACTATTAAAATGATGGATATACATATATGATTACTAATGAGCTCAGTTGTTTTGTCAATTCAGGTACATAATCGCTCAATCACAAATATACATATCTATGTACATATAAATATATCAAATAACTATACTAAATTTATTACATAAATATACTAAATAAATTTACTAAAAGCATTTAAAATTGTTACTTACCAGTTCTCACAATGATTGGTACATACTTAAGTGCCCTGTAATTTTTAAATTCAAATAAAAACAAGTGAATTTTTTCCAAAGAGAAATAAGCACATGGCAGAAAAAACCTCCTGATTTATTTATTTAAAAAAAACTTGGGGAGAACTTCGCAATTGGTGGTGCCTCGGTGGTGGTCTTGCGGGTAGTTTTGGTGGTGGATTTTGTGATGGTTTTAGTAGTGGTTTTGGTGGTGGTGTTCGTGCTGGTTGTCTTGGTGGTGGTCCTAGTGGTGTCTTGGTGGTGGTGTTGGTGCTGGGTGTCTTGGCGGTCGTGTTGGTCCGCAGCCTGGTCGGTGTCCTCCTCCTCGGAAGCGGATTGAAACTGTAACGGGACTGCACCCGGTCTCAAGATCGGTCCGATCCGCACACTGACCCCTGAAAAATGATCGGAGCATTTGAATGTACGAAAATGCAACCACCTTTATACAATATACGCGACGCGATTTTGTAGCGTTTGTTTGGTGGAACTTTAACTTTTGTGGCGCGACGTTCCCATGTTTCTATTTCAGTTTGGTTCTAGGAATGGAATAAAATTTGAAATACGGAATTTGTCACTTGTCAAGTTCACTTGACAATCGTGTTGTGAACGCCGCGTCGTGTTTTGGCAAAAAGAAACAAAAAATGAATATTGAAGAGAAACTAATAGAAGCTGTACGAGAAGAGCCAATTTTATATAATAACGCGAGAAAAGGCTACATGAATTCAAATTGTCCATCGGGCGTTACAAATGCTGTCTTATACTTTGAATTTTCCGCGACCGGTATTTGATAATATCCTGATGCCATATCAAGTGTGAAATAATAAAATTCTTGTAACTATGATCTAATTGGTCGTCAATACGCGGAAGAGGGAACCTATCCCGTTTAATTATCAAATTTAGCATTCTGTAATCGACACAAAGTCGATTATCTCCGTTCTTCTTTTCCACTAATAGCATCGGAGAAGAGAAGGGTGAATTCGATTCTCTGACTATATCATGTTTTAACAAATCGTTCACAATTTCCTTCACTTTCTCTCTCCATTGTCTCCGCGTTCATCCTATATGGTTTATAATAAATTGGTTTTTCGTCAACCAAGTCAATTTCTAATTGTGCCGCTGATGTACATATGTACAACCTAAATCCTTCATTGAAAAAGTAAAACGATCTTCATATTGTCGCAGTAAATTCAAGAGATCCAATTTTTGTTCCTGGGATAAGCTTTCTCCTATGTTTAACTCGTCAAGTTTTATCTTGCTCATGCTATCCTCAATTGCCATTACATCAGTCGTATCTTCTATGCTTTCTTCACCTCTTGCTAAAACATGTTTAGGTCTAAGTATTAATTCTCGATCCGCGCATTTAACAATCGGTATACAACATTCCCCTATATCGTTTGTTTTTATTACTGAGCGTAATAAACAGTAGTGAAACGGAACGCCACAGCGCACCTACGGCCACCATTTTTAGTAGGCTAGCGGCACCCGAAACATCGGAATATCAGCACGTGCGTCGCTGGTTCACGTTAGTAAATATTTTCGTATTTGGTATTTTTGGTCTATCTCACGAATTTTAACAATTAGCCTCTAGAGTTTCAATGTTTTAATTAAAGAATTTATCTACTGTTTCGGTACACTATGCGTAAATTACGTATCTTTCGTAAGTTAACCTATATCTTGCTTTTTTTCAACACGTGTGCTAGGGGCTAGATGTTCCTTTTTTCGGGGGGACGTTGTGACCTCGGAACAACTTGCCCCAATTCATTTATACCAACAATGGAATATAAAATATTGTAATTTTCTTCTTTTGTCGCATGCGGACTTATACCGGCGACACACGGCCGAGTCAAATGATCATTTTCCGCAAATGATCGTTTCTATGACCCTGTGTCACCCTCCAAATGCTACTTAAGAGCCTTGAGTTTCATTTCTAAGCTCATTTCTTAAGTAGCTTGTAGGAACTTCATTTTCGGCAAATGAAGATGAGAGAGAGAGCACTGGAGTTTTCCAAGGTTTCCACCTGTTAGAGCTGTCATTTTTAATTTCTCGTTCCCAAAAATCACTGTATCTCTCCTATAACTATGTTAAGTCGGTTATTTCATTACTTTCTGCATTTTAAACTTTATTTTTATTAATAAAACTCCTCCTTGACGTTAAAAGTCACATGTGATTTCACCGTTCACAAAGGCTACTTGCCGACTTGCCGTGTGTCACCCGGATTTCTTAAGTAGTATTTGACGCTTAAGTATAATTTGGAAATGATCAAAAAGTTAGCGTACGAATGCGCATTGAAATTCAACGCTCGCAATATTCCACCATCTTGGCATGAAAATAGAAAAGCTGGTCCAGATTGGCTGATTGGTTTTTTAAAAAAAAATCCTCACCTGTCAATAAGAGCACCGGAGTCAACAAGTGCCAGCAGGGCGACAAACACAATGTTAGCAAATTTTTTACAAAGGTTAATAATTGTTTAAGAACAAATTATAGTTACTTGTTATAACATACAAATCTTTACCTGATGATTCATACGATACTGTTGATTATTGCTTATTAAACAGGCGTAGTTTTATCATTCATTGTTTTTTATTTCACAAATAATAGCTTTAACAGATATTGTAACAATTTACCCCGGCTTGTTAACAACTTGCCCTAAGTCGGGGTAAGTTGTTACTTTCCGACTTTAAGCATTAAAAAATTAATAATAAAAAAATCTCACAAAAATGCCCCAAATAACTGTCTTAATACCAAAGTTAGATATATGTAAGTTGATTTTGATCGCATTGTATGAATACTGAAGTCAAGTATTCGTAACAATTTTTGAGGTTAATTAAAAATCGGAACTTTTAGCCCTGCTCTCCCTATTCTGCATTTTCCTTCATGCGTACACTCGAATCAAAATAGAATTCGTCGTTCTTTTCAGCCTTGCATTTTATATTAGCCGCTTGCTTGGGTGGAATAATGTGAATCTCCGTTGGCCAAAATTTTATCTTTTGTGTAGACGATTCAATAACACACGGCAGCTCATTCAAACTTCTTTCTGTTATATACATAAAGAATCTGCATTTGTATAAATTATGATATGCTCCTGCTTCGTAAAGGGCTGTCCAATAATCGCGGAAATTTTTATTACATTATCCGGTACCACCAAAAAATTGGTTAAACCAGTAGCTGATCCTAATTTGACCTCAACTAGTAATTCATTCATAATTCTACCCTTTCTGTGAATCTTACCTCCTCGTGTAACACTTGCTAGAATCTTGAATTTTCTCCATTTCCAATCTCATTGTCAACAGGAAGTGGCCCCAAAATTCCTTTTTCTCATCTAAATAATCTTCATATATTTACGAAAAAATGTATCTAATTAAAAATGTATTGCCGAAAAATCCTTATCAAAATGAAAACTCTTTGAATTAATTTTATGACTAAACTTTGCTTTGATTTAAAATTGTGCTATTATTCTACTATTATTGCTGATAAAACCCTTAAAAATTTGTATTCAATTTTCTTTAGAATGCATAAAAACTGTCTATTTATAAATTTTTATTTGTTAAAACTAGCCGACTACGGCTGCCGCGTTTTCAGGAGCGGCTTCGCCCCTTGCGGCTGCGACGTCGTCGGGATCTATAAACAAGTTCCTCATCCTCTTCCTTGTTCTCATCGACAGATCCCCCCACGTAATGTAATGTAGGGTAAGTACATTATGGTTTTGTTAAAAAAAACGGAACAAAGTTCAGTGTAGATGCGTACACTGTACTTTGTTCCGTTTTTGTTAACAAAGCCATAATGTACTTACCTGGCACATCTCCGCAATATACCTTTTCACTCGCATCAGCGCGTCAAATGTGATAAATATCCTTAAAGCCTCCATTATGATTTTTGCTACAGTTTTCCATCTTGCCAAATCCATATTAAATTTTTAATTGAACCTTAAATTTACATTTATTGACTGGGAATATAGTATACTCGCATTTCTCGCTCTCAAAAATAATAGAATTAATTTTGTAGACGTTGAAAACGCTAGTGCAAACAATTTTTCTTTTGACTTAGCCTATGTCGTATATATTAAAAAGGCACTATGTCTCACACTCATAATATTAATAAATAATTTTTGAAATAATTGTTATTACAAAAGTTGTTTGTTCATATTTTTTCAAACAATAGTTATATCATTAAAAAAATGTTGCAGCAGCTATATACAAATGATACAATACCTATAGAGATTCGCACGCACAAAGTCATCTTCTAAATCTACCTTAAAATTTCTCTAAAATTGGAGATGTCTTCAATTGCCTCCGCTTAGTGTTCTTTTAAACATTTTTTCTTTTTGCTAGGCTCCTAGGGGTCGTAGCGTGATAATTTTTTTTAGATAAGTACCAAGTATTTAAGAAAAAAGTAAAACCGAAAAAATTTGATCTAAATCTATCCAGGACTTTTTGCGTGATGCGTGCACAACGGCAGACCTCTATCATTTTATTTATATAAAAAATGTTTAATATTCATAGGAGTAATGTATGTATGTATGTACCTAAATGAATTTATTTGAAGAATAGATTTAATAGCATGTATTCCTATGGTATGATAAATATTGGATACCTACCACTTACTATATATTTTTTTTGTTAGTTTTATGTATGACAGGTAAAAGCATGAACCAAAGATTTTAAAGTTTTCAGATATTAATTATGTCTTACATAAAAAATCATCAATTACCCAAGCTGCTTGGTAATAAAATTAAGCATTAGATTGATAAGAATTGTTTTACAAGAGTGACGTCACTTCCTGGGCAACTCAATAAAAGAAGACAACTCAAGGCGGTTGTTTGCCATTCTCGAAAATTTTATCAAATTTTAGCACTTACGCTCACTTCCTAATTAACAAATTTTCCAAAGTTCTTAAAAATTTCACGAAATGTTCATTAGACATCGTGGGTATTATGTGTACAACAGGAAGATTGCGTCGTTATAAAGGAAAAGTTAGCGCTCGGAAGTTTCACGGGTAAATTTGTATTTCAACTTACCTATTAGGCGGAACTTGGGGAAAAATGCGTAATGACAAGGAAAATGTGAGGAACAGGAGCCCGGTTACTGCCGCAAACTGCCTAAAATATTTAAAATGTCCTCCAGAAAGTAGCGGAGGGTGCTCTCCACTTTCAGGTAAATACAACGGAAGGAGACTGTTTGCTTTACTTTTCACTTAGGCTGAGAACTGGAACCTTTAGGTAACCACATTTTCCCAAGTCCTTCCCCTTCTGCCCATTTATTTATTTATTTATTTTTTTTGCCTAAGCTTTGTGTTCATGACCATAAACACTTGAGGCGCATAAACATATTCCACCAGCA
Source organism: Machimus atricapillus (assembly GCA_933228815.1). NCBI lineage: Eukaryota > Metazoa > Arthropoda > Insecta > Diptera > Asilidae > Machimus > Machimus atricapillus. The sequence continues at coordinate 25,134,537 of OW121787.1, read as the reverse complement.
GGGCCACTTACAGGCAGGCATTAAGGAAGATTGTGGTAACCCTAAAAGGATTTTTCCCGAAAGAACGAAATCGTAAAATAACAAACCCCCGCCCGCCCAAAGTTACAATCTGCTCCACCCCGTTCCTAGATAAGTCTTATTCACTTAGTTACCTTCTTGGGCCGCCCCGCCGCCGTATGTCAGACGCCTTTTGCGGAAAATGGGCTCGGGCAAATGTCCTTCCTTGGGCCCCAGTAGCCTGGCTGAGACACACAGCCGGCTTCGAGGAAGAGTTTCAGATGCTAAGATGCCAGGATGAGCTTTAATACTGATGACTTGCAAATAAGAGGTGCGATCCGATACGAGTCCGAGTATTGTGCGCTGTAAGGTGCAAATATGCTAAGAGGGGCATTCGGGTGCCCACACTCGTTCCAGTCTCATTGTTTCAGTGCCCGAAATGATTCTATGCAAGGATTTTCAAAATTACAATATTTTGTCCGTTTTCATTTCAAAGGGAATTCCTTGGTTCTCTCGCTAGACGAAATGGAATTTAGCATTTTATGGAAATTGTTGAGATTTTTATATGTCCTTGATTTACCAGGGGGAACATATCTCATCCAAGCAACTTCGTCATAGATTAAATTGCTCCAAAAAGTTCTAGAGCGTCAGCAAAATTCCGAAAGAAACCCCTCGAATAAATGAATACATTTGCCAGCATGCGGAACCATTAAAGGTCTTTTCAGGACCATTTCAAAAATTATGAAGATTGCCTGCTGAGGAACTGCCATTCATAATTAAAATTCCTTCCATACCCATCAAAGTGTAAAGCCATTCCATGCCCCACTGTCCTCACAGTGTGATTTAACACTTCTCATTTCCTTTCAAGAACTAGAAAGAAATCGGGCTTAAATATATCGTGAATGAGACCATTAACTTTGAAATGTTTTCTTTTTACACTTGCAGGGCCTCGCTAAAATTTAAGTACAAGACATTGCATGCTTACAAGAAATTTTATGGAAATAAAACAATTCGCCAATCTTTTATTAGAAATTCGAGTGCATTTATACGACTTTTAATTCGTTTTCATATGCATTGCAATATAACGAGTATTTAGTTTCTTGCAATGTAAGAAAAAATCGTGCGAAAAACGATAAGGAATGATATTTTAACATCTTAGCGGAATACACTAATTATACACGTCAATTATGCAACGTAACAATAAAATGTTATTATAGGCGAGGAGTCGGCAATCCTAAAAGCCTCGTGATCGCGATTTGAAAATTTTTAATGAAAATGGAAAGTTTACACTTATGTAGACGAATAAGATAAAGCCTGGTCGGGATGGATTTAATTGGCCGCAAATATGTTTAAATAAATTATGCATTATGAAATGGCCATAACGTTTTACCGTCATCGTGGTTTTTGATTAATCTTAGCTAATTTGATGCGAATTTTCATACATATTAAGAAGAAACCCGGCCGACCAATTTTTTTTAGCCGGAAAGGTCCGGCATTGCTATTTGAAAGGTGTGATAGTGCTAGGGGGGATAAAATTTCTCTGTTATCACGGAAATCTTTATTTTGTTTTTTCATTTCACGCATTTTAATGCCACATTCAAAAATATCTTGGTATGCGGGCTAAGAAACTGCCGGAAGTATCGCGCATACCAGTTTTATCACCAAAATTATAGTTTATTTCCTTTTCTGATTCTTCTTTTTCTATTCCCTGAAAGAGTGAGTGAGAGAAGTGTCGAGAGAAGCTGTCGAAAGTGTCGTTATTTTATATAGCGTCCTACGCATCAGAATTATAAATATATTTATTGATAGAACAAAATTATCTGTTTAATTTGAAACAAATTTTATTTCATTTTATAATTATAAAACCGTGCGACATTTTCATATTTTTTAATATCATTGTTTAATATTGTTGTAATTTTTGGGATATCTTGATGATTAATTCATTGTACTGTTGCTTTTTAATAGAACATTTAAAGAACTACGTTGAATCTCTGCGTCTTATTTATTATTAAAATTTCAAAATGAAGTGTTTAGATTGTAATACATCAAATAAAGAGAAGATTATTCCGTTCTCTGGAAGGGAAGACGCTTTTAAAAAATGTGAACCTATTTGTATTTTATACGTACCAACCGAATGTGGGTTGCGCCATTTGTTTCTGACGCAGGAGGATCGTTATTTGGTTATATGTAACATACACCTAGTATGTATTAAAAAAATCACCAGGAGAAATGGTGCGGTGAAGAATATGCACCGCGATTTCTAAAAATACTAACTAAATATTACTTTCCATATTGTTGACTTCGGTTAAATTCCTAGAAAAAGATCTCGCTAGATTCTAGTGAGATATTTTTGTGGAAATTTAGCAGAGGTCAATAATGTGGAAAGTAATATTTAGTAATTTTAGAAATCGCAATTTGGGAAGATTATGTTGCGTGATAGAAAAAATGGTATTGCAAGCAATTGACAAGTCAGCAACTTAAAGGCAAACCATTTTCATCGCCGGAAGCGGTATCGTTAACAATGTGACAGCGTATTAAGCCCTCAAATCCAGAACTGTGTCGTAGATTAACTTTATTAATATTTCCCAATCACTTCTGGGGTCGTAATTCAAAGCACGAAAAGGAAATGAGAAAACTTTGCCTGCACAAAGCGTCGTATGGATGAGAGCATGTATCGGAATAATGGCATAGTGCATTAGTGTCGACTTTGACAGTTTCTTGGATAAAACTTTCCATCCACCCAGAGAAATTCCATAAACGGAAAAGTTTTCCTAAAGCGCTAAAACTGAACAAAACTCGAAGAAAGTCCATTACTTAAAACAGTAAGTTTTCTATCTTCAGTGCACAAAAGTGTTAAAGCTGTTTAAAAGTGACCTTGCTCGCTGCAACGCTTTCGAAACTCGGTGAATTCTAAAAGCAGGTAATTCGGTCAGCAAGGCGGAGATTTAAAACTGCTCTGTGAGCGCCATGTGGGACCTTTTTATAAAACAGCAAGTTTTCAAAAGGATGTGCAATTAAACACCTGGAGAGCATTGCTAAGGCTAACAAAACAAGAAAAGGTTTCCTGATGTAGTCTCAAAAATCGCTGAGCGGAGCTAAACAGCTCCATCCAATCCGACAAACGCCAACTCTATTAAGTAGAGGACAAAGGGTGAAATGAAAAAGTTGGGCATAAATAAAACTTTCAACTCAATATGGCAGGTCGAGGAATTGAGGTCGGTGCTGGCATATGCTTATTTTTTAGTGTAGGTACTCCTGCACACTTCGAAGTTATGAGAAAATTAACGATTTATTGCTTTTCTTCGAAATGGGCAATTCTTTTATTCGATCTATTTAATATTATATTTGGTGCTGTCCCAACTAATTAATTGATCGTCATAGAAAAAAATTTATAAAATACTGTCTACTGAAATTTGTCTCCACACTTTTAAACACAAATGTCTAGTTTCTTACTAATAGTAGGCTTATTTTTATTGTCCTAATAAAAGGGGCTATTTCAATTCCATTGGGAGAGAGAGGTACTTCTATTGGCTTTAAATAATATTTAATTAAAAATTTTGTGTCTGTGAACGGTTATTCAATTTTAGAATCATCAGAAACGTCTAATATTTTGGTTTTTTTTTTTCTTTAGGGGTTAAAAGAAAGAGGGTTGAAACTAGTTTGAGATAATAAATCGAACTACGTGATCTCTCTATCAGCATTTGAATCATTATTATGCGACTAAAGGCCTATTCACACTATTCATCAGTTCGCGAGAATATTTGATGGCAGCAAGCCTACTTTTAGTCCAGTAGAAATAGGATTCGAACAAAAAAAAAATTCGTTACAGCAATCTGATAGCGGGATATTGTTGAACAAGCTCTTGTAAAAGAGGGAAAAATAAATCGAACAAAAAACCCTTATCCGGGGTGGAAGGAGGTGGGTTTTTATGGGTTGAAAACAGTTTTTCGCGATTTCTGGCTAAACTGTGTATCCTATCGAAAAAAGGTATATGTAGGAGTTGTAGGAAATATGAACGGACACTTTGAATTGTACCTTTGGCGTGACTGGCAACTGGAGAGGGCTCCACTTTATTTTTCAATAGTTTAAAAATAAGGTTGATAATGTGCATCCGCCTTTTTTTTGGAGTCCATGCGATCGACTTAACTGTGTAAAAGCCGGCCTACAGCAGTTTCCTAATATCTGAGGATTTATTTCCGTTTGTAATGTAATGCAGCGTACATTTTTCTTGCACTCTTTAAAGTGACGGTAGCATCCTTTTTCTTCTTGTGTTCCCAAAATACGATTACAAGACTATTTGCCAGTTCGGCTTTTGTTTTCTTACTTGGTTTTGCTAATTTCTTTTTTGAGAGGAAAAAAAATAAAATATATTTATATTTGAATTCCTGGATATTAACGAAGGAGAAAAGCTTAACATGGAGCAGTACGAGAATGCAGAGAAATCACTATCGAGGGATGAACTTGCCATCGTTGAGGAGTATGAAGGACGCCCAAAAAGGTTGTCCGCTTACAACTTCTTTATGAAGGATCGCTAGGGCATAAATCAGACACCAGTATGAATGCGAGCTACAATTTTAAGACAGTTGCTGAAGAGTGGAAAAATTTAGATAAAAACGAGAAAGCGAAGTATGAAGAGATGTCGAAACAGACTCACGAAAATTATGTCCATGAGTATATTAAGTACATCAAACCATTACCTTTGGATCGACAACCTTTTGAAACGAACAGAATTCTTAGGAAAGAGTTGCACAAAAAATTTCCTAGTAAAAAGCGGAAAATAAGCACGAAGTGAGATTCACAAGGTGAAGAGGTTTTAGCTGTAATTGGCGTTAATAAGGAAAAAAACAAAGCTCACAAACAAGCAAAGATTCAGGCGGCTAAGAGTTAATTCGAAAATGATATCCGTAGCTTTAGACGGGCCCCCGAATCGAGCCCAAAGAATAAAGTTAAGCTTAACATCCCCCAGGTTCTCGTTATGACCACTATCCCCAGGAATGCAATAAAGAAAGAGATAGACCCGGACCTCGTCCCAGACGTACATAAAAAAAAACACATGTGTGCAGTTGACACGGGATAGAAGTCAAACCTTCAAAAATGTGAACTTCAAGATAAGGAGGCGAGAGTAAAGGCGCGCACACACACGTACTAACACACGAACAACACGAACACGAACACTTTGGCCGTACCCGCCGTATCCTAGATCCCTTTCTCTATTCCATACCACAAAAAACTCGTACTCGTCGCACGGGCAGAGAGGGCTAAGCGCGAACCACCACTATGTCTCGGTAGATACGAAAGGAGAGGATACGAAGCACCGCACAAAAAGGAGATCACAAATATAAGAAACACTGTATAATACTTTCTATCTCATTCTCTCGCAGGTTAAATCCTATAGATTATGTGTTTGTCTCTTTTTACTGTCGCTTTTTCGTTTCATCAAGTTTCAAATCACAACGATGCTAAAGAAGTTTTCACTTCAAAAATCCAGGAAAACAAGTGACAGTGTATCAGAAACAGATACCGATCAGCAACTCAACGAAAGTTCATCTTCGATTATTCTCCCTTCACAACAAATTAAGACTTTGCAAAGCAAATTTCCAAGTTCTGTGTTTAAATACTACGCACAGATGATATTTGATGGTCCGAAGGAAAAAGCAAAGCGTGCATTTAAGGGGGGGGGGGGGGGTAAGGTTAATTCGGTGAAAAAAAGGCATGTTTTCAAGAATTTTTTGGCGATACAGGTAGTGCTAGCTTATTTACTTAATTTCCATATAATAACATATTAGTTAACCTTAACCATTATTGTTAAAAACTTTCATTGCAAAATATTTATATTTAAGCGAGTGGCAGTGAATCTCCGGAAGCGTCTCGAAAAAAAGTTGTTTTGCGGTGTACATCATAACTCGCAACAGAATCATTTGAAACAAAGAAATCAAAATGCACTAGTTAAAGGAGAGGTTTCTTGAGGTAATCCTGGGAGGTTTTTTTGTTTTTCCGATTTTTCAATTTTTGGTAGCACTTGGAAGTCAAAACACCGATTTTCGCTAAAAAAAATCGGCTATTTGTTACTGTAAAATCAATAATAATTAAAAAAAAGAAAAAAGCTCCCAGGAATACCTGGTGAATTATGTGAAGAAGTACTGTGCAATATTTCAAAACGATCGGTTCAGTAGATTTTGAGTTATGATGTACACGGACTTCACAAATGACAAGCTTCAGAAAAACGCTTTAAAGTTTTGCAAAATACTTAGCAGGTATAGAAAATCGGTCTGAGCAACAGATTCAAATGCTCATAACTTCGTCAATTATGCTCCGATCGACTTGAACTTTTGACACAATATTCTTGCGATGTTATACATTCATTTAAAAAAATAAAAAATAAATGCAAACAAAAAAATTTAAATACCTTACCCCCCCCTTAAACGATTGAACTTTGAGGAAAAGGAAGAGCTGAAGAAATTTTTGAAAAGTGATGAAGGCAAATTTAAAAGTCCTCCTCCATTTAACAGTACCAAGTTATCAAAAAATTCATTCAGCCAAAGCGAGATATCAAACGATGAAATTTTGCTTCCGAATGACTCTGACTGAAGCCTAGAAACCTGTCCGAGGCAGTTTAACGTTGTTGCGTTAATATTTAGGAAAAAACACGTAAATAGATTTGGCAATCCAGAGATTTTAATTTCCCAAAGTCAACGGATTTTTTTCGTCTTTTCGCTTCTGCAAGCAGCCTTTTAATTTTAAACAATTCAGTCGGTAACGTGTCATAAGTTACTGTACAATGTTAAAAAAGTAAAAAGTGTTTTTAATTGTTTAACGTCACATAGAGAGTAAAATATATATTATAATAGAGGACATTAATTTTATCAGGATGGAAATTTTTTTTCCAATAAAAAAATACATGCTCAACAATGGTTGCGACCCATTAATGAGACATCAAGCGCGACTAAGGTTGAAAATAATGACAAAATCCTCAACGGCGCCCCACGCATCACAATAGCAGCAGAAACGGCAATTCAAACCACTTTTAAACGTGACTAAACTTACAATCATCCAATTATGGTGAGCGCACCTCGTGTGCAGAAGCATGACTTCCATTTCCACACCGCGTATGTAGATCCTGGATGTGTGTGGGACTAAGGATGTGGGACGCCGGAATCCCCGATGTACTCAACCACCGCGAGCCAAAAAACTAACGAGGACGAGGAAATCGTCTTTTCGCCGGGATTTTATGAAAATCCTCCTCTGGCTGCTTCCGTTGCTTTTATGGCCTAATTCATCGCGTTCGGATTTTCTACAAAAAATCTCTTAATCGCAGGGGCTGCTGCATGCTTTACTGCTGTTCAACAATTTTCACAGCATTTTTCTTCAAAAAGAAAACTTTAATTGCTGACTCAGTGGAATTTCCAAAAAGAGAATGCATTCAATAACTCGTTTTGAAGAATAACATCGTTGGTCGAAGCATTGACGGCAAAGGAAAAAAAAAATGTTATATAATACATCATTTCTTCTTTTAGTTTGTTATGTTACGAACATCTCACCATCCTTGTGGACTGCAATGTCAACCACATTTTTAACCGACTTCCAAAAAAGGAAGAGGTTATCAATTCGACCCGTATGTTCATGTATGTTCGCGCATAACTATTGAACTTATGAATCAATTTTGATGATTTTTTCTTTGTTGGCAATGATCCTAAACACACTGCAGATATTTGTATGCTCTGGGTTCTGTATAATTGTCCAGTTTTATAAAGACACCTGCTCAGAGCCCAGATATTAAACCAATTGAGCACAGAGGATCATCTTGAAACTAAAACAAGAAATTATAACATAACTAACAAATCTGACCTAAGAGAAGCTCTGGCGCGGGAATGGATGGGAGCGAATATAAAAGGTGATATGTATGTTCAGCAATGCAAATGCCTGAAAATAGCAAGACGTACGTTGTATATATTAGGTATGTACCTACATGTTTTCTTTAATTTTCGCAAAACTTATCCCTCTTTCAAGATTTCCGGGATACTTTTGGGGCGAGGTTAATAAAAATTGAAGTGAACTAAGATTGAGACGAGTCTCTCTTGCATCATTGTTATTCTAAGTTTATTTGAGTTCAGTATGTTGCGTCTAATAGATAATGGTTGAGGAGCATTTTCTTGTGTTTGCCACAAATGCACGCTCAAACGTCTTTTTCCCAAGGCACATATCTTTTCACGATTGGTCAAACACACACGGCGTATATTGTATTGGGGTCAGTTTCTGCATGATTACGTTTACCAGGAGCAAGTTGGGCTAATTACGCTCGCTTGAATTCCCCGAAGCAATTGTTCAAACAGAAAACCCCGGTACATTAAGCTTTATCCCTGCAACGTCGGATTGGAATGGGACTCATGCAAATCGAACGCAGCCGAGATCGCATAGCATGGTCTAAATCACTCCCATTGTCCAATCCCGGGATTCGGGACAACTGCCATTTTACAGCACTTCACCGGGTCATTCAAAGGGGAGAATGTTTGCAATATCGCCCCAACAGTCCTCCTTGGAAAAGTGCAGTCGATATCGGATTTGTCGAACTCCGGCCGTATTCCAAGTCGGATTCTGGGGCTATTCACATCACCTCTAATTGGGATTATCTGTTTTCCAATTAAGATCCCCCAGGACTCGCATTTGTCTGAGTTTCATGGTCATTAGATGTGAGTGTGCATGTCTAAGTGTAATTCGAACTTTTACGATGCCATTGGATGCCACTTAGACGCCGCTCACCGACTGAACTTAACCATTTTTGTTTTTGTTGTTTTTTTTTTTGTTTCGGAGCCACATCTGCGTCCTTCGAAGTCGTGCCGAGGAGTCGCATCTTTGAAGCGATGCCATAAAGAAGCTAATACTCGCTCGACGGAGTGCGGGGGAGGGTGTCCCATAAAAATTCAATTATAAGGCTTCTCCCGATGATACGGCGGATGGCCCACCCCACTCTATCTCGTCTGCAGTAAACCGAATAATGCCGTCATAACCAGGTACAACAGGTGCAATCGTGTAATAAAAATCGCATAGAAACTGCCACAACAAAGCGTTTTCCTCTGCTCGCTCAGGTTGGGGCGTTTTTCTCCGGGCTGCGACGTCGTGCGCTGTCTTCCAGCACCACTTTAAGCGACAGGATAACGCAAGGAGGTGACCTTCGGTGAAGCCATTGCACGGATTTATTTATCGGTGGCAAGGTGAGACGTGTTTTTGAGAAGTCAGAAGCCCGCTGCTTTCTTTTGTCCAATTAATTTTCACCTGCCGGTCTCCAGTCCCCAGGTGGAGCAACTTTCTGAGGGTTTCGTAGTCTTGGGCCTCTTTGAAAGGAAAAATTCTTTGCCAGCGGCATGAAACCCGCTGCGCCAGCAAAAAAAAAAAAAAAATAACCGCAGCCGGGGGCGGAGAGAAACTTGTTGCATGCAAAGTATCCCTTTGTTGGCAGCTTTCGGCATCCTAATCCTTGGAGCCGCATCCATGGGATTCCGCTTTTCTTCTGGCCGTCGCATGGCCGGCTTAAAAAGCAGGAAGCCGCAATATGCATTCTCCGTGGACCGCATTGTAAAGTATTTCCCCGGATCCGGGTGGAAAAAAAAAATCCTCTGTGCGGCTGACGGGAATAATTTGGTCCAGAGTAGTCCGCCAATATAAAAACTTCTCCGAAGAGTCTTTACAAAAGAAAAATTGCGCTTTTGGAAAGTGGTTAATCCTCGGGGCTCTGCGGCTGCATTATTTCGCGCATTGTCAGAATTCCTTTGACCACCGGACCAGGCACGGGCGGCATAATTTTAGCATCATTTATGTCTCCCACGACTTTTGTTTGACGTCACTTATACGGACACTGACACGTGTGTTCCCTATGGACTTTGGAAGAAAAAACTTAACATACATTATCCCATCAAAAACATAAAATGTAAAAGAATGCCAAGTCCCGCAACGCAGTTCTTCTGCCGTAAAAAGTTGTGAGATCTTATGTAAAACCAAGTCAGTTATATTAGTTAGTCTCTATGGAAGCACCTATTCAACAACTTTGTTATAAATTGTTATCTAATCAATTACCTATCAACATTTATAGTGACCGTATCAATATTAGACATCTTTATTTCTATAATAATTATAATTACTTAGCAATTGCACGGTAACATATTCTACTAATTAAAATACTGGCCGTGCAATTGCCAAGTAATTATAATTGTTATAGATGTTGACGCAATCAACTGTAAAAATTAATAAACAAAATAAATTAATATTAGTTTTCCACACCACTAGAATACACCAAAAAACAGCAGGATTCTGCAGAAAAGTGCCTGGTATCCGAGGGAGGGCATGTTGTTATTCAAAAGGGCCATATGGTTAATTTCAAGGGTGGCCATATTGTTTAGTCAAGAGCGGTCATAATTTGATGTGTAAAAGGACAGGCGAGAGCGGAGACGGCACTTCAAGTTGGACTTTCAAACGGTATAATACTTCATCAGCTAGTAATAATTTAAAAATAAAATAGTTGTTCAAACAAATCCAAATTAGAAGAATTATAGTGATTCAGGGTTGTATTGCAATTGGTTTTCCCTAGAGATTCGTCATACAATCAAGGTATGCTCTATTTTTTTAGAGTCATCGTGATTAAAATGCGATATTTCTGGCTAAACCAATAATCAATTTATTAGTTTGTAAGCTGCCACACCATCTGGGCTCGTTATATTTAATTTAAATTTGTATAAAAGGGTGTAAGATAATTAATTGAATTAAAAGAAATTGTAAACTGCACGTATTTGTTCTCTAACCTATTCACGTTCCTGGATCTTTCATTTTACGTATAGGATATTTTAGTATTTCGAATCAGGAAATACGCTAAACAATAGAAATAAAGATGTCTAATTTTGATACGGTCACTATAAATGAAAATTTCAAGGTGCTATTTCTTTTTTTTTTATTTCAAAAAGAAAACATTTTTATAAATTAAAAAAAATTTGTAAAATTCAAAAATGAATTATTTGTCCTTTAAGGGGTTACATGGGTTTCACGGTTTCAAAAAATCGAATTTTTTTTTATTGGCTTATTAAATTCTACAACATTTCTAGAATATTGTCCGAAAGTTTCAAGTCGATCCGAGTAATAGTTTCGGAGATACAGCCTTCAGAAGTTGCGCGCTCACAGCTAGCTGGGCTCAAACTCGAAACTTTAAACGCGTTTTTCTCGAAACTGTGTTTTCAAAGTTGGTTGTCACGATTTCTCGAGAACTACTGAACTGATCTTGATGAAAATTTACACAGGTCTTCGAGATACAATTCACAAGTACCTGAACGAAGCATTTTTGTTTTTTTTCAATTACAACTATTTTTTAAAAAAAAAATGACGAGAAATTTTAAGCGAAATTTTATTTTTTTTTTATAAAAACGTCCGCCAAAAATCCAATTTTCATTTTTTTTTTTTTTTGCTTCGTTCAGGTACAAGTTTTTAGTCTTAACTAAAACCCGTATTTTTTTTTTTCACTTTGGATGATCCTGCTAGGAGTTCTGCTGACAACGCGGACACACCTTTTTTCCGAGGGCTCGCCGGAAATGACGTCGCAATGGCAGAGTTTTAACAATTTTTTCACAAAAATTTCAGAAATCTTTTATCTAATGTGTATCTTTAGAACAATGAAAAGTTTGAATGAAAAATGTAGTTTTTAATATGAAAAAAGAATTATTGAAAATAGGCCGTTTTTTCCCGGAGGAAACCCATGTAACCCCTTAAGAAACAACACTCTCTTGAAATGGTCACGAAATTTTTTATATTGATTGAATGTAAATTATGTAAGCACTTATTGAAATTGAAATCATAATCGGAATCGAAATCGAATTCGCATTCGAAAACGAATTCGAAGTCGACGTTCAAATCGAAGTCGAAATCGTCATCGAAAACTCCCGTATGTGTACTGTATTCCGAGTTAAATGAAATCGAAAAGAGCTTTTAAAACTCCTTTTTCTTTGAATTGTATTTCCATATAAAACTCCTAAAATTGTCGTAAAATCATTTCAGTAAACTTTAACCTTTAACTATAATTTTTTTCATTCAAAGTATAGATATTATAATCCAATTGAAGTAGGTATTATAAAGTTTTTTGTCGAAAAGCAATAGCAAAGGTATCTGAAATGAATTTTTAGGTTTATTCAGGACTTTTCTTTATATTTAAGTGAGTATGCGATTTCAGAAGCGGAAACGAAAACGAATCATTTGGTGTTTGGTTTATTGAATTTGGTAAAGTATTAGTGGAGAAAAAGGGATGTTGACGGTAGAAATATATATAAGATTTTACACAAACCCACAGGTACCAGTCAGAGATACATATGTGAATACATATATATATGTGGGGGTTGTATAAAAGCAAGCTGTGAAATTTGTGTGAAAATCGAGTAGGCCACGACATGAAGTTCTGTTGTTTTGAAAAATAGAAAAGTTTCAGTTTTGGATTTGACTTCGGCCGGTAAACTTCTAATGGGCAAATAATCAAAATGTAAAAGACTTAAAATTAAAAATAAATAAATTTCAAAATTATTTAAAAATGGAAAGTGAAAATAAAATATAAATAGAAACAATAAATTAAAAATTATTTAAAATTTAAATAAAATTTAAATGGAGGCCGACCTCCATTACTGGTTGTATAAAAGTAAGCGGTGAAATTTTTGTGGAAATCGTAGCAGGCTACGAGATGAAGTTTTTGTTTTATAAAATTGAAAATATCAGTTTGGTAATTGACTCCGGCCGGTAAAGATTTAAATTAAAAATTAATAATCAAATAAACCCAAAAATTAATAAACACTTAAAATCAACAAATTGTAAATAATAATAAAATTGGAAATACAATATAAAATAAAAATAATAAATTATTCTAATTTAAATAAAATTTAAATGGGGGCTAGTCCCCCATAACTGAGCAGTGTGGCGGTGGCAACAAAGCAAGCTGTGAAATAAAAGTGGAAATCGTAGCAGGCCACGAGATGAAGTTTTTGTTTTATAAAAATTGAAAATATCAGTTTGGTAATTGATTCCGGCCGGCTGTTGTTTTGAAATTAGAAAAGTTTCAGTTTTGGATTTGACTCCGGCCGGTAAAGATATAAATTAAAACTTAATAATAAAATAAACCCACAAATAAATAAATTGTAAATAATAATAAAAGTGAAAATAAAATATAAATAGAAACAATAATTTATGAATTATTTAAAATTTAAATAAAATTTAAATGGAGGCCGACCTCCATTACTGGTCGACCTCCACATATATATATGTATGTATGTATAAGCATATATTGACACGAAAATTTATTGAACTTCGATCAATTCAGCAAAACAGGATTGCGTGTTTAAATTTCCCGAAAGGGTCCTAAAGCCCCATATTAAAATCAGTTAATTAGGTAATAAAAGTGGGAACTTTGTAGTACTTAAATAAACATCCGCATCTCTTTAAGCGTTCTGCATGTAATCTAGTTTAAATCATTGAAAATATGCATCAATGCTCCTTTATTGCTTCAATTTAAGTGGAATGCACGGTGCTGAACCTGCTGAATTCGTAATTAGTTCCCTGTGAATATGAGCAACCTGCCCTTATCAATATGGGAAAAGTTTTGAGAAAATTACGTGCTGATCGCACACACAGGGGTGAGATTATTGAAAATTTAACTAATTAATTGCGCAGAAAGTTTCCTTTCTCCCAGTTCTTCGAAAATTCCATACCATCAATGAATCCATTTATAAAGATTAAAAGGTCTCGTATCGATCTCGGCTCTTTTCCCAAAGGACGGGATGCTAAAAGGATTGAAGGGAACTCATCCAAAGATAATTGGATTGGACGTGGGGATTGAGTAATTCACGCGCCGGCTCTTCTATACTCTCATCGCTTGGAAACAGTTCTGGTGACGAGGTCAGTTACAGTGCAACCTCCTTTAGATCGGGCCCCATATATTCAAGTTATTAATTTAAAGGGCGGATGTCGCATAAAACCCCCAGAACTTGATCTTGAATTTTTAACACTCTCAACGGACTGATGTCCTTCTACCTGGGGTTGTTGGCGTCGCTCTGTGACCTGTTGCTGGTACTTACACTGTGCACAATTGTAGATGCCCTACATTTATCTCTATGGGAGAAATGAAACCTTGCAAAATCACTGGATATTCTCTTCGAGTCCGTCCACTGCACAAAAGCATGTCGAAATCACAGCAGCATTCATATAAAATCCGGAACAAGGTTGCAACCAGATATCTTGTGGCATTTTTTTCTTTATTTAATCGAAACAAGGAGCTCTTCAGCTCGCCTCATTGCGGGAGTGGATTTCCAATAAATATGCAACCAATAGACAATTCCTTAAAGGGAGTTTTTAGCTAAATCCCTTATCGAATTTGCCCATTTCTGCAGCAGGCATAGCAATTGGAACCGTAAAAAGTTATCTTGGAGTAAAAGAGGAAACTGCTGTGCACAGGACAAATTTAATTTTGGCTAGCTCGTATGAACTGAACCCTCGAGGGATTTAAAGACATCTTACTTATCTTACTTGCACAACTAGCAATGCTTTTTTGGACTTATGCTGTGGGGTATAATTGTACACACAAATGCTGTGCATAAAACTATATTTGTAAAATAAAATAAATAAAACATGAGTTTCTGGGATATTTCAGGAATCATTTAATTTTAATGAGTTATTTTGTAGTTATTTATGCACAAAATCACTGTTAAAGGGGAATTTTCATCAGGAATTAAAAACAAATCAATTTTTTATCGTTATTTGAACCTTTCCGAATAAAGTGCCGGAAAAAATTTGCAAAAATTTAGAAAATTCTATAAATATACGGGTTTATAAACAAGCTTTTGACGGTCGAACCATGGCGCACTGAAATTTTAAACGTAACTTTCGCGAAATCGAATTTTTCGAATTTATGTAAGCTGTAAGTTTTGAGCGAAACAAGATATCGACTCAGTTTTGCGTTGTAAATATTTTTTATAACTATTTTAAAAACCAAATAATATAGATAAAAAATTTTACTTGTCCGCCATTTTGTTAAATTTTGCCTTTTTAATAATTTTATTGGTATAAACTTCAACCACTTTCATATATTTAATGAACATTTTTGAAAATTTTATTTTAGACAATTTTTACGAGTAATAAATACATTTGTATGTACATATGTATGTAGCAAAAAACCCGAGTGCCATACCATTTCCTGACGTGAAAAAAAGTTCTGAAAACTACGTGATTTGTTGGATAGTTAGATAAGAACAAAGGCCATAAATGTCATTTCGTAGCATTTATGTCTACGTGCAGTGTTGGGTTAGGTATAAAGTTTACATAAGAGCATAATACAAAAAAAAACATGCTTATTGTACCTTAAAGGATTGTAATATCTTTTCAAATATTAAATAAATATTATGTCTTTTACCTTGTTTTCTAGGTTGAGTAAAGTGAAGTGAATTTAAGTTAAGCTATACAAGGAACGCAAGTATCGTTCCATCTTCTTAACACGAATGCTTCGATTTTGGTGAAACTTGGCAAGAAAATTACATATTTAAAAAAACCGTTTTCAAGTTCACTTAAATCGGTCATTATTCGCTTTCGATACTTTATAATTAATTTTATGTGAATTGTGAGTTATTAACGTTTCGGTTCATAATATTTATATAGTGTCCCACTTTAAAAGAGCACTTCTCTAATTTCTTTGTATAATCCGTGTACGTATTAAAAATATTTCTGTTGACGCAATCAACTGTAAAAATTAATAAACAAAATAAATTAATATAAGTTTTCCACACCACTAGAATACACCAAAAAATAGCAGGATTCTGCAGAAAAGTGCCTGGTATCCGAGGAAGGCCATGTTGTTATTCAAAAGGGCCATATGGTTAATTTCAAGGGTGTTCTATTGTTTAGTCAAGAGCGGCCATGTTGTTATTCAAGAGGGCCATATCATGGTTAATTTCAAGGGTGGCCATATTGTTTATTCGAGGGCGGCCATAATTTGATGTATAAAAGGACAGGCGAGAGCGGAGACGGCACTTCAAGTTGGACTTTCACACGGTATAATACTTCATCAGCAAGTAATAATTTAAAAATAAAATAGTTGTTCAAATAAATCCAAATTAGAAGAATTATAGTGATTCAGTGTTGTATTGCAATTGGTTTTCCCTAAAGATTCGTCATACAATCAAGGTATGCTCTATTTTTTAGAGTCATCGTGATTAAAATGCGATATTTCTGGCTAAACCCATAATCAATTTATTAGTTTGTAAGCTGCCACACCATCTGGGCTCGTTATATTTAATTTAAATTTGTATAAAAGGGAGTAAGACAATTAATTGAATTAAAAGAAATTGTAAACCAAATCTGCACGTATTTGTTCTGTAACCTATTCACGTTCCTGGATCTTTCATTTTACATAAAGGATATTTTAGTATTTCCAATCAGGAAATACGCTAAACAATTTCAAATGTACGTTTTTAGTTTTATGGAACTTTTCTAATAATGAGCTTTTTATGGCGTTCGATGAATGTCATTTCCAGATACCCTCTTATTATTATAAATGCGCAAGTTTGCGTGTTTATTTGTTTATTACCACTCAGTTTCATATCGTCTGAACAGATGTTCATGAAATGGCACCTATTTATTTTTTTAGTTCCTGGAATAGGATGGCTACTTTTCATCTCGGAAAAATGTATACCCTGTGTTCGATTTCGGTTTTGATTTTAATTTTAAAGACTTCGTCTTTTGTAAAATGTGATACTTATCATTCTTAAAGAAAATTTTAAAATTTATTTAAATAAATGTAAATTAATGTTAATTAGGGACAATATATTCAAGTTAAAAACCATGCTTTTCGCAGGATGTTGAAAAGCGATGCAACACTAAACGATTAAAAGACGAGTTCCACATCATGTTACCCGAATTAACAGAATCGTGTGGAATTATCGCAATGAACTACGACGATGCGCCATTTCTATTGCAATTTTTCTCCACATGGTCAGAAATAATTGTCGGCGCGGACGAAGACACTCGAAGACATATCGCTCTAGAAAAAAGTTCTGCTTTGTAAGTACATATTAAAATTGTTTTGCTAAGAAAACTGATCACGAAATTTTGAATCAGGGCTGATATTTGCGGAACCATCTTCAAAACTGGACAATTTCATGCACAACTGAATGGGCTAGAAGTGCTTTTAAGATATATCAAAGCCTGCGAAGTAGAAGTAAAGGGACAAGTACTGAAGGATATTATACCGTGTCAAAAACATCGGAGAATTCGTGATTTGCTTTTCAACATCGACCTTAGCAACTTTGAATTTGTAATAAAAACTTTTAGTGGTATTTAGGTACATAAGCAATACAAAGTAATCTTTCAGGACGGCAGAGATTTTTTGAATGAATTCAACATGAATATATCAGAAGAGGAGCCAGTTTATTCTATTGGTGTCGAAAAAGGGTATATCGATGAAAAGCCTCTTATAAAACCGATGGTACGTTAGCTATGTCATCTACTTAAAAAATACTAAGTTTAGTTCATATTAGCATGAAGGAAAAGAATGTGTTTTTTCGGCAGATATTTTTAAAGACAAAAATAATTTTTAGATTTACTTTTGTCGAAAATGATTTAAGCAATCTTCAGAGAGTCGTTAGAGCTACTTTTCTTAAATATATTATACAATCGTATTCTTCAATTTTTATGAGGCACTCTTGACATAAGCCCTCCTGCGATTTATCCAATAAATGTGTTCCCCCAAATATTCTTTCGATTACTGAAGTTAGAGGAGTTGTCGAAATGCTCGTTTTTAACTGAAATAAATTCCCGTAAACATGAATTTCGGATGCGCCGCATATTAAACATATATTTCTCTAAGAGAAATTGTTTAATATGCGGCGCAGCCGCAATTCACTTTTACGGGAATTTATTTCAGTTAAAAACGAGCAGTTTTTAACTGAAATAAATTCCCGTAAACGTGAATTTCGGCTTGCAAATCTTTTTTAGTTCTTCAGCCCAGCAATAGCAAGCTCAAATTTTTGAAGCACTTTTGGCTTTTGCAAAGATAAGATCGTTGCAAAAAAGTCGAATCGGGAAACAATCTTTGCCCCCGTATGTTAAAAAACAATGTGGCGAGTCGGCCGCCATGGAAACAAAATAATATAAATATCGCATCAGAACAAGGCCAACTTGGGTGTCGTCAAATTCATCCCTCGAATTTGTCGGGTTTGCAGCATTTTGCTAAGGTCTCGTAAAATTGTACGAATATTGTTCTAACTAGTGCTCCTTCATTCTTTGCAGTCCTCATTTCTGTTGTGAAAATGAAATTTCACACGCATTCGCATTTAAAAAGAAAAAGAAAAATATGCTTCATATTTTGCTGGGTGAAGAGGACTTTATAATTAAAAGATCTAGGTCAGAAATTAATTAGTAGCTACAAAGAACTGGTAAAGATCTGAAATACGATCTAAAATTTAAGGTATGTATATGTATACATATATATATACTATATGTATTCTTAAAGATACATTCAATTTATAAATTTATGGAAATTCTTTAAACGATCGACGCAAACTGATTAAATTGCATGTTTCTTCAAAGTAGTTTACATTTCGCTATGGAGTGAAAAATACAATCACACGGAGAAAAATTTCTAAGAAAAATTATTTTGCTGTCTCATAATTTGGGTGCATTTTATTCTGGCGCAGGAAAAATTCCCGTGCTGTCTTAGAATTTTTATCAGAAAACCCATGAAAAATTCTAAGACAACACGGGAATTTTTCCTGCGCCAGAATAAAATGCACCCAAATTATGAGACAGCACGGTAATTTTTCTTAGAAATTTTTCTCCGTGCACTTAAAAAAAATACAGTAGAAAGTTAAAAAAAAGAGCTAAAATTCATCTGTACAAATAAATATTGATTTCATCTTAAAATTGTTAACGTCTAAAAATTACGGAACTTCCGACGGTTTTGAATAATTTCGGTGCATATTTTGGGCATGGAAACGATTAATTCATCAATAATATCGTTGAGAATTCGTTTACATTCTTCTTTCAGAGCTGTAGTATGATCAGATGTTTTGGAAAAAATCTGTTTACAGTTATTTTTAAAATATCCAAAAGATATGGTTTAAGTCAGGCGCTTGTGTCCATAGAGAAAATCTTGATATAAATGATTTTCCGAATATTATAATTAACAAATAACAATATTAATATTTCCTATGTAATCAAAGTTAAGAATTTGGGAGTTATTTTAAACAAAACTCTGTCCGATGTCTGCTAAATGTTATTTAAGTTAGAAAAAACCTAATCCCAACTTTCTTCATCGCTGGAGTACGCAAGCACCACACGCCTCTTCGCTGGATAAATTTCCCTTTTATTATTCGCTGGAGTCGCTGAAGTGCGCAACCTGTACTGTGCCATATCTCGGAGTCGCCACCGTCAGGAAGAACGTTAGCTTTATTTTATCAAATTTTTTGTTTAGAACAAATTTCCTAGAAGGTAGGCAAAATCACACAAAAATTGTCAAAAATGTGTGCTATTCGCTAACACAGAAGTCTCGGCCAGCCAAAGAGCGATTCGATTCTGTTTAAATTTGTAAAAAGGAGCAACTGTAAGTACTCACCTGGGTGGTTTTCCCGCAACCAGGGCCCGTATCGTGGAGTACGATACGATTTGATTTACGATACGATTTGAATTTACGATCAAATGCTAATTTCGTATCATGGAGTACGATTATGCGTTAATCGTAGCAATGCCATACAACAAATGCCGGATTTTGTCGTGAAGTGTTTCGTTAAGTGTGCTAGCTGATTTAAATTTTACATTTTTCAAATGCAACTTAGAAACTTCTGTTGAAATATCAACAGTGAATGATATTTCAAGTGGTTAAGAAATCAAGCGGAGCGGATTAGACATGAAATTACTAATATTTTAAATTAATGTAATGGATTAATAAATAATTTAGACAGAAATTAAATATTTTTTTATGCTTTTCGATTTTAAAACGTAAACAAAATGCATTTTTTATGCAACTAAAATGAAAATTAATAATAAAAAAACTATCTTCATTTCTCTCCCCCGTTTTCTATTTCTTTCAGCTTCAATTCTAATTTTCGTTCCATCAGTCTTAATTTCTTCTCTTTGTACTTTCTGTTGTCCTCTTGCTTTTTCTTATTAATTCATATTTCTTCTCTTTAAGTCTATAGTAGTTTGTTTCGCCCTACCATTGCATTTCAATTGTTAATATTAATTAATATAACAAATTTATTACGTAATAATAATGAAAAACTTACATTTTTAAAAATAATTGTCTTAAATTTTCAAACTACACACTTCAAAAATCCAAGTACGAGTAGTCAAGCGTCATCGTAAAAAAAGTACGATGAAATTTACGATATTGAACGAATAATCGTACTCAGTGATGCAAATCATACGATTTACGATCTTCGTTAAATCGTATCGTACTCCACGATACGTGCCCAGAATAACCACTTTGTTGGCTCTAATTGCGATTACGATTTTTGCCCTTTTCTCGTTGATGGGCAGTTTGTTTTTTAAGTTGGAATCCAACAAATTCATTTCAGTTACTTTTGATTTCAATTAGCTTTTCCACAAAAAACTGCAAATTGAAGTAAACTAAATGAAAAAAAAATTGAAATCAGAGGTTCTAGAAATGTTTTTGAAGTGAATTTCTTATAATTTTAATAATTTTATTAAAGAATCTCAATTTAGAAAGAACTTATACAAATATGAAAATAACTTCATTGTTTCATCTTTTTCCCTTTTAACACTTTCTTCGGATTTTTCTTCCAGGGTACGGAGAACCGAACAAATTAAATTCGCTCGCGAGCGAATCATAAGCAAATAATTTTATTTTAAATTCGCTCGCGAATTTTATAAAACGAGTTTTATTTTTGAAATTCTCCATTCGTGAGCGAAATTTATTTTTAGGGAATTGAAATATATTTTTCGTTCGCGAATTATTCGTAAAAGAATCATTCTCGAATCAAAGATTATACCACATGAAATAAAAAATACTCAACAATTTTTATATTCATATTTATTATAAATTAGTGACTTATTATAAAACTTCAATATATATTTTATTCAGTACATTGCTGTTCAGTTTTATAATCAAAATATTTTTAATTATTTCTTTCGACAATTTTGCTCTCATTTTTGTTAAAATCGTCGAAAGAGCACTAAATGCCCATTAAACGGAAATTTGGGTTACTGGAACAGCTGAAGCTACTTTTTCTAAGTGACCCAAATTAGGATTTTTATTATAAGTCCCTTTCCAATAATGTAATGTAATGGAATGTATTAGTGTCAAAGGAAAATCTGTCATTATAAGAAAGATCTTCTAATTTTGGTTTTACATGACATTCCGTTAAATGTGTTGATGTTGCGCACGGTAGCATAAATTCTTTTTATATTCCCTGTACACTGTACAATATCAATCCTGCACTCTAAACACGTCGATGAATTAGAAATTTTATGATAAGTAGTATATTTGCAAATATCAAAAACTTTCCGGTGACCCATAATTACTGTTTTTTAACCATTATCGCATACGCCATGAACTCAACTCAAAGAGTGAAAAAGAACCGTTCGTTTCGGTTGTTTTTCGCTCTCGAGAGAAAAATTAAATTCTCTTCATTTTCACTCGTTCTCACGAACGAACTTTTTGAGTACCAAACCAATTGCATTCGTTCCCGGTGAGCGAATGGAATTTTAAAAATTCTCCTCAAAAATAAAATTCACGAGCGAAAAAGAAGGAGGGAACTTTATATTTTTTCGTTCGTGAGCGATATTTTCCTTACCTTGTTTTCTTCTTTAACATTTTCATCGGATTTTTCCTGTTTTGTTAATAACTCTGCCGGTTTTCCTTTCAAATGGTTTTGCAAAATTAAAAAAATCCTCCAAATCATCCATAGCGCGGCCACAGATTTTTTCACAAATTTTTTCACACAAAAAGCACATCTACTTCGTTCGAAAGCACGTCTACTTCTCAAGGTGGAAATGGCAAGTCGAATTACCGACGCCTTCTACGTTTTTAAAAAAAAATTCTTAGAATATACCTTGTATTTTCTATTCCTTGAAGTTGCCCACACACCTTGTCGCTTGTTTTTACGCCAAAAACCGTTCTGTGTGTGTGTGCTCCCACAACTCTCCCCGATTATACCGTTAAAAAGGGTGCACAATTTTGTCAGTGACTGCGTAACAATCATTTTGTATGGCAGTTCTAAGGCTGTGTGATACTGACTAAATCCAACTAAACTAAATTTTTGGCATTTAGTGTCGATAATGCATCATTTAGTCTGCTGGACGAGGTGACTAAATTTTTGACAGCTGACTAAATCTGTGACAATTTAAAATAACTATTACAACAAATCTTTACTATCGACTGGTAAAGCTGTAAAGTAAATGTTTAGAGATGCTAGAATATAGTCATGCTTATAGTACAGACACACTATTTGGTTAACCACGCTCCTTCTTGGTTTATCGCGAAATCAACTCAAATCAGGTGGTTTCAACTTGGTTCCCCATACATGTGAAATGGTTAGAAACCATGAAAAATTTGCTTGGTTTCAGCGCTAACTAAGCACTTTCCAATAAACAAATTTCAAATCTTTGGAAATGTTCCAGCCATTCCAATGCTTATTTTTCATTAGGATATAAACATTTCAAAAAAATAATATAACATTATTAATCCTTCTTTTAATAATGACGATTGGAAGAGTTTCACCTTGCACTTTCATTTCAAAACAACAAAATTCACACTTCAATTCTGGCTGACATATGCTGTATGTCAAAGTTAATCATCTCGCCTATACGTGTGTCACTATTTTTGGTTTAGATGATGGTTAACTGGAATAGTTGGTTACCAAGCTAAAGTCTGTCTATAGTATTAGTGTGAAAAACATTAAGAGAATGAATGAAAATTAAAATATTTCTTTGCGTTTGATTTATTTACTTTTACAGATATTTTTATGAACTTTTTAAGCAAATTCGTTCCCTTATTTGTATGTCAGCGAGAGGCCTGAAGCTCAATTTTTGAATCGTTCGAACAAACTCCATCGCGAAGTTTGTCTCTTTTATCAGTAATTTCGAGTGAAACACACTTGATCGAATGACGTAATCTATTTAAGTATAGTAATGAAATGAGTTAATAACGATTCTTGTAAACAGGTAATGATGTCCTTATGACGATTTCAAAATTCGTTGCTGATTTGAAATACACCATAATATTTAGTTCCATCATCAGCGGGATCGCGTACCTCGAAAATTCCTGAATAGTTGCTAACGAAGAATCCAATGCACAACCAATCTGCTAATACCTCCTTTGAAACACCATTAGAGAAAAGTTCCTTGGCTAAAGAACATTTTGAATTAACTGGCTCAGAAAAAACCCCGTATATCGCCGCCCTCAACATGACATTGAGTTACGCAATTATTTCGGAGTCACTCATGCAATAAGAATGTTGAAAATTATATTTATTCCTTAGTTGATTTTTAATTTCGTATTTATTGCATAAATCGGAGAACTTATTAATATTATATTATAGTATTTATTAATATTATATTATATACTTATTATGTACTTATTAATATTATATTATATATTGTTAATATAATTTCTTCTCGTATGAATGAATATATCATTCCTTGAATTTGACTTACTTAGAAGCACGGGGCAACTTTTCCCAGTTGATTTTTCGGTCTTGAGGCTTAAACTTTTCGTGATGTTAGTCGCAATTTATATTTTAGAGATGAAAGTTGTTAAACAGCAAAGTTGCACAGTGAAAGGCGTTATTTGCAATTACATATAAATAGTAAGTAAAACTTTACTTTATATAACTATATAATATGTTTTTAAAACATTTTATGTAACTCTGTGAACTACAATTTTAGTATCCAATTTATCCAAACACATAGTTGGAAAACTTTCAAACATTCTGGATAATTTAATTGGATGCAGCAGGGCGCAAAATAGAGCAAACATCTGGCGGAATAATTGGGTTGGCACCTGAATTTGTCGAATATTTGCACCGATTAACAGCCATTGTTTTTGTAAGCTTGTTGGTTTGTGTTCGCATCGGTGACCTGGATCGCTTTGAAATCATTGCTCAGTGTATTTGAAAAGTAATTGAATTATGCTTCCTTATTATAAATTTGATCAATGAAAAAATGGAAGGAACTACATATGTAGGTAACACTGGTAGCTACGGCGGCAATAATTTTCGATATTACGTGTATATTGAAATTTTTAGGGTATAAAAAGGAGTAAAAAAGTCACCTGTTCCGTTAATAATTAAAAAGCTGCAATCTACAATGATAAGAATGACTTTTTTTTTCCTTCTCAATACAAAATATAAAAGCCAAATGATAAATGGCTTGCCTTGTCAATCGAAATGTTTTGCATTCCCATTAAATTCGCCTTATTTCCTCTTGAGAGGCTATTCATAAAATACGGAGGG
This sequence comes from Machimus atricapillus, assembly GCA_933228815.1. NCBI lineage: Eukaryota > Metazoa > Arthropoda > Insecta > Diptera > Asilidae > Machimus > Machimus atricapillus. The sequence goes on along the minus strand of OW121787.1, from coordinate 25,110,070 downwards.
GAGCATTGGCCTGAATGGAAATTTCACACCGGATTGCTTTTAATTATTAACTCGATTGATAGATTTTTTCACTTTGATAAATCTCAGTCTTGGGATCTGAAAATTTCAACAGCAAACACTCTCAGCCTTCCCTTTTTTAGGATGAGGAGTTCTATTGCGAGCTTAGGATAAAATTAATATTTAATCCTTAAGCCTAAATTAAATTTTGTCATCATCCCGTCCTTTACACTCACGAAAGGGGATTTATTATTAAGACGACCGGGTCCGCAGACAACGACATTAGTCAGTCTAAGGCGAAAGCATTTTTATTTTTTACGTATCTGCAGCCCTTTGGAGGATTCCAATTCTCCAAAGTTATTCTTACCAGAAGCCCTTTTCCTTTACTTTTTATTCATTTTTCGAGTTCAGCCAAGGTCAGGGTAGCAAGGAAGAAAGAGTAAAGGCGATTCGAGAGTAAATAGAAAAAGTTCCTTCAGGTGGTTACCACTAAGCAATAAGTGTACCGGAGTAGGGGAAAAGTACGTTGACTTCGTAGCAACTCCAGAGAACATTCAACGTCAATAAAATTTCAATTTTATTTGAATTAAGGGAAATTACATTTTTTTTTTCTCATTTCTCGCAGGGACTGTATATTTCTGCAAAGGCAATCGAGTGCTGTTGTTTTTTACAGACATTAAATGTGAGTTGCGGAAATGAACAAATGTAAAGAAACCATATTGAAGGAAGTGGTCGCAAAAAAGTACATTAGCGAATCGATCGATAATGTCATAAAAAGTAGGTTTAGAAATATTGATAAAAATAAAATACGGGGAGAAAATTACTTCTCTCTTTAATTTAGGCATTTCAATGAAATGTTATAAGATAAAAAGAGAAAATTATTTTGATATTTCGAAATTTCTGTGTCCTTACATTTTATGGATACATTGCCTACCTATAAACATACATACCTGTCCTATATTTAGAATTAAAAAAACGGTACTTTTGTTATGCACTTATGTATGTAAATACCAAAACAGAGGTGAAATTCCTATCTATAACCCCATCGATATTTGTTATGAAATAACTAAATTTGAATCAAATTTTTTAAAATGTTTCTCAATACTTTGTTTTTGCTCCATTTTTACGAATAAATTCAATATATTCGAGTGGGTATCGAATTAAATTTTTAAACGTTTTCATTGTTTAATCCCATCACTTTTTTAATACAGAAACGGTGTCAAAACTGTTGTTATATCCCTGAAAACCCATCTGGCGAATATACTCCAATGGTTTTTTATTGGGGTCAGATCTGGACCAAGTGCCGGAAAATCATTTAAGGTAATATTCATTGACGGAAACGAATTACGTGATTCGGTTGAGACATGACATCTTGTTGCATATCATCCATATAATTTTCCAAAATCCAATCAACACGTCATGCAACATTTCCGTATATGTATTTACTATAGTCTTCTGCGGGCATCATTTATTGGAAAACTCACAAAATGCCACAATTAAAACTGCGACATAAAGAACATGGTCCCAAATTTGCTAAATAACATATGTATGTCGTGGAATCAAGAATGGGAAAATGATAAGTGCTACCGCTGTATATAATACTCGACCAATAGAAATATGAATTAATATGCTTAACAAGTCTAATCTCACTTTCTTATGGTTATGGTTTAGTTCTAGACCCACCGGTTTGAGCTTTGCGTTGTCTGTCAGTCAGTAAAATAACTTGTTTGTATTACGGTTTAAACTGAAAAAGAATAACTCATACAATTCGAAGTTAATTTCAATTGTGTTGAGAATTAAATATCATTTTCATCAATATGTATACACATACAAGTGAAAAGCAAAAATATAATAAAAATTTTGTATATTCTATTAAAATAAAAAAAAATACTTATCTTCATGTCCTGCATTAGCTCATTTACATTAAATTTCAAGGATCGTTTTTGATCCAATCCAAAAATTATAACTATGTACTTATTTCTTGTTATTCGTATTTTCTATATCTTTTGAAGGTCATTAATTTGAGTTTTAAAAAACAATAAAATATGATCCTAATTTTATTTTCACAGCCTTTTGAAAAATGCAATGAATATCACCAAAAAATTATGTCACTTAAATGAAAGGTTTCTGCATAATCAACGAGGAATCATTTTACGTTGGACGTTGAATATCCTAAAATGTTCTTCTTTCCTTTTCTATTGCATTGTCAGAGCTGTCCATTCTCGTTGATTCTTGTTAATAGAATCATCATCTTTAATCCTCAATATTTCAGTGAAGGACACTTTCCTTCCCATGAACACAACTTGACACAGCTACATGACATATCCTGAGAGATTCGATTAGATTTTAAATTCAAATTCTTGGAGATCCGCTGAAATGTGACAAATGACGAGTTGACAGGAATTTTCCTCTTTCTTTCCCTTTTTCCTTTTATCTTTGCAAGCAACAAAATCGGTAGCCAAGTAATTATACGTTATATGATCTAAGAGTGTAGGATATTTTTCTGTCAATCAATTATACAGACAGATATATTATATATGTATATTTATATATAATGGTAAACGGTTATTGTACACTTTTTTGAGTCAACAAAAATCTTACCAATGCGAATATATTTTTATTAGTTTAATTACTACAACAATTAAATAGTGCATTCGTATTAAAATATATTATTTGTTCTAAAAGAACTCCAAAAAGATTTGATGAATGCTCAACTTCATGCTGTTGACTAATTTTGGTATCTGTAAGGAAATTTAATTGAGATCGAGCTCTCCATCCTACTTTGGTATAAGTAACATAGTACTAATACGCCAAAAAAACTTTAATAAGTATCTAAATTAATTAATTATTTGAGTTTGGTGTTTTTCTTGTTTAAGTATGTACAACCAACTATAGAAGAATCTATGCTCAGTTCCGTTTCCACCGTCAACACTTCACATTGTTTTAATTAATATTAAATGTTCAAAAATTGTGTTTTTTCTTCCTTTTGTGATATATATAAATTTTATAATAAGGTAAATTTTAAATTTATGTTTTTTTGTTAAAGTGTAACATTTTGTTATAAAATTAATACAGCTCCTGATGACGGGTTTGCACTATTACCCGAAATGTCAGCAAATAAAATAAAATCTAATATGAAAAAAAGATTGGAGTATTCCTTAAACAAGAAAAACACCAAACTCGAAAATTTTTTGCGCGATCATAAAAAACAGAATTAATTATTTAATTTAGCTGAACTGAACTTTAATGTATAAAATTTGGTATAAAAACATAGAAAAACCATTATGTAACTTGTCAAAAATGCATGTAGGCTTATATTTTAAAAATTTCTTTTAATGAAAAGTTATGGAGCAAAATTTTTACCCATGATATGGTACTTTGCAAAGAAGCATTGAAATGAGCTTACTGACTCAGATGTAATTGTTATCCCTAGGGATATTCTTAATTTATTTTCAGTGTTTAATTATGAAATATTTACAAGCCGAAATGTTGTTGTCATTGCTGCTAGGAATAAAGATGTAAAAACCTCCAGTCTTTGTTCGTATTTTATCATCAAACTTCATGTGAAATGTGCGACAAGAGAGGAAAACAAGACAATTAAACGAAAACCTTTAGCTTTAGCATTAAATTACCATCCTGACACAGTGACACCACATAGTATGTAATATGTGTGACATAAAAGGTCGTGTGTATTTAATCACTGCAACGAGCATGCTTCTGATGGAAGTGCAGAGAGCTAAGCAGCTGCTTTCAGTTTGTACCAATTTTCACCTAATACCATAAATATCGCCGTGACACGGGGTTGTGACCCGGCCATATTACACATGTTGAACTTCATTATGTAGCATGGCATTGGCTGCAGGCGAAACCAGTAGAAATTTATGTGGCCATCGTACACGAAACAGCTTATCCATTCATTAGTTCGGCCAAAGAGCTGCCATTCATAGTCGTAGATGCTTTCAGTAAGGAAGTCAAAGTGCAACCGCTCTGTGCCTTCTTAGGCTTTAAAGAAGGGCTACAATTTTAAAAGTAAATTCTTTCATTCGTTTCAAAAGCTGGTTAGTCTTTGTGAACTGGTATCCGAAAGGTGCTTGAAAGAACTCCTCCGAAGTCAGATGCACAGAGTTAGTCGGAGTGGCTTTGGTAATAGAAGTCTCGTAAATAACTGCAGGCTATCAACAGAAGTTAAATGTGTGGCTGTGTAGATTGATGAAACGAACCCTAAAGGACTTTTCACTTCGTTTGAACTTAGTTCAATAAATTTCCTTTTAGGAGCAAATCTATCTGAGCAGTGGTGTTTCCAGCTAGAGTTACTTAATGACTCCCGACTCTGGTATCACCAGCTTTGAAGATAAATCGAGAACTGAAGACAAAATTTTACGATATACATACATACATACATACATATACACATATGTACATTTTGTAACTTACAAGAGTATTTCATTAATAACTGATTTGCTTAGTTTTTTTAACGTAATCGTTAATATAAGGGTTTCAAATTTTACAAAAGAAAAGACATAAAGAAGAAATGATACAATGAGAAAAGAGTTTATTTATATGTATATGTATACACATACCTAGTTATTGTTTAAAAGAACCTGTGGATTTATAGAGTTAACCTTGATTTTAATATCCATATGTTTGATAGCAATAATTTAATATTTATTATGCTATCATCAAAAATAATTTCTTTACGAATGAACCCTTTTTCGATTTAGTGTATTCAAATGAAAGCTTAGAGAAAGACATGCTGTTTTTTTAATATACATATCTAACGATGTTTTCTCGAAACAGTTTTCTTTCTTGACAGTGAAGTTGAAGTATGGCAGAATGGACTAGAGAGCAAATGTGCAAGCTAATTAGCTTGTACGAAAGCAAAGAAGAGCTCTAAAATCCAAGAGATAAATTTCATTGCAACAAACACTCCCGGGTAAACGCAATTTTATGAAATAGCACGTACTCTCAGCGTCATTCGAGAAAATACAAAATTAGAAGAGGTGAAAACAAAAATAAATTGTGTGCGAACACATTACGCAAATGAATTAAGGAAAGTAAGGCAATCTTCTGAAAGTAGTTCCGGTACTGAGACTGAGGATACTTACATATCAACCGACAGTTTGGTGGTTTGATAAAATGCATAGTTTTTACAGCCGCACATAAAAGCTCGAAAATCGGAATCAAAAATCGATCGAGCAACATGTTCAAAAATTAATGAAGATTCCTTAACGGAGGTAGTGCTTGAATACAATTATTGTAGAATTTCAACATATTATTATATCTTTCTCAGAATACAACAGACAATACCGATTCACCCTACTATTCATTTTTGCTAGAAGATATGCCTGATTATAGTAATACTCTTTCGTTGAAGAACCATCTAAGAAAAAAAGTAAGGGGAATTCTTGCGCCGAAGAGCAGTTGCTGCAAACAGTTTCATCTTTACTGAATAGAGTGAACCACAGCACCTCAACTGGAGATAAAAATGAGTTTCCATCGCATATTCAGCATTTCCTAAATTTTATTGGTTCGGAAATGTCAAGGATTCCAGATGAAAAAGCTATAGAAAGACTGAAGAAAAAAATCATCGTAGACGTTTTTGAAGTCAAAGATTAAATGTTTTTTTTTTTTAATCATTGTTTTGTTTTTAAGAGGAAAGCATATTTTTGTTAAGTATTTTGTTTTTTAATTTTTATGAAATGAAATTCAGTGAAACATACATAATCATAGAAAACTCGAACCTTTTTTTTTTAAAAATGAGAAAAATCGTAGCCGCTAAAATCTCGATAAAATTTGGATATCGAAGCGCATTCTTTAACTAAGTCCGAACGCGTCATATTGGGACGATTTTGTAGGATGCCAACTCCAACGAAATTGCAATTTCGTTGGAGTTGGCATCCTGCAAAATCGTGCCAATATGACGAGTTCTGACTTAGCTAAAGAAATAGACCAACTTATTATTGAGATACAGACTCTCAACGATATGATAAAAGCCAAAGAGATCGAATGGAATAACTTCCTTCAAATACATGTTATTCCATTCGATCTCTTTGGCTTTCATAATATCGTTGAGAGTCTCTATCTCAATAATAAGTTGGTATATATGTATATATGTATATATATATATATTTATATATATAATTAATAAATAAACATTCCTAGTTCACTACTACTACTTCCAACTTAACTATCAAATTATCTTCTTTCAGGAGTCAAAACATACATCATAACTTACCTTGGTAGTCAATTTGTGAAGAACTATTCAAGATACTTAAGATCTTGTAACATTTGGATATATTTGTAAGTATTGCCTTTATTATATGTAAATACATAATTTAAAAAAAATATGTAAATATTGTTCGTAGTCTAATACTCCCTAGATCGGTTTTGGATCTTGGCAGACAAACAAATCTAAAATGCGAAGTACTAAAACTGAGTACCTACATATAAATTTTCCCTACGGTTTTTGATGCAATATTGTAGAAACGTCATTTGATAGTCAAAAATGACAACTATGCAAAGATAGTTGTAGAGATATGAAAAATGACATTTTTCCTCCGAAACTGTTTTTAAATGTATTTTCTACAGAATAATTTTGTAAGATTTGTGGAATAAAATGAAGAAAGGATAATTTTCGATTTTTTCGGTCAGTAGGAAAAAATGGCCTATTGGAATTTTAGAGTTTAGTATCTTGGGATATATAAGAGGACAATATATAATTTACTTAATTATATTTTACGTGTACCAATTGTTATTTAAAATATTTCTATTCTATTTCTATTTCTTGCCTTAAAAATTTCTAAATAAAATTTTTCTATGTGAATACATAATAACTGTAGTAGGTTTAGGTACTATAAGGGAAAGATATCACTATTATATCTTTGGATTACGTAATTTAATGTTTTATTTGAGGCAGATGCTACATGGGCTGGTTTGATTTTAATGTTAATACAATATTTTTAAAATATACATATGTATGGGTGTAATATATTATCTCTTGTCATGCAATAAATACATACATTCTGTATTTATGTTTACATTTCCATGAATTAAAAACATTTTGTAAAAACGGAACTTTTATAGGGTTAATACAGTCGAACCACATTATACCCTATACTTTATACTATTTATATTTACTTCAAAAGACAAAAGTAACCTAAACACTAGTTATTGGAATACATATAACATTGATGGATTTGAGTGAAGCACCATTACGTATAATAAATGTATGAAACTGGTTTTTATATCGCACTGTGAACTAAAATTATAAAATATACTCCTCCACATTTATTATGAGCCATATTTATTATAAGAGTGGAAATATAATATGTTTTATAGTTGTCATGTTTTAATATTTCAAAATTCTAAATTTTCATGTCTAAGCGCCACTTACTTTGTTGTGATATCTTTATGTTAATATGTGTATAATATTTATAGCAATCTTTATAAAAATTTCCTGGAAACTAGGTAAATCTTATGTAAAATTTGTACGTGTACCAAAACACCAAATGAATAACATAAACAGGATATTCTTCCCGTTTATTTTCAATTTCAAAATATCGGTGAATTCTACAAATATCAACGAAATATTTTAAAAAAAATCTTACTTCCATAATAATATTTACTGAGTCACGAATTTGATCTGTGGAGCACCATCAGAAAGCGTAGAGGTGCAGCGATATTAGCACCAGGAGGAGGCGGCTCTAATACCCCAGACAGACGGGCACGGACGAATGAACGTTCGATGAATGATCGTTCTCTCGAATCTTCATTCGTTATATGCATGACAGACGGCCAACTTCATTCGAGTCGAGAATTTTTGAGTTTAAAATGCGCACGAGTGAATCGGTGAAATTAATAGCAACTTTACGAAAACGTTCGCAAGCTACTAAACGTATTGCAGCTCTTCCTGCTCCTTCCCCACCTCCATGATCACAGAATTAAAACTCAACTGGCTGGCTGGCAGTTGTCAATTCATACTTTGACACTGGAAATCAGCTGATTCTTCCAGGATTTCCATGCTCGTTCTCTGCGAATGAAGTTTCCGGAACTTCATTGATGAGAACGAGAATGTAGTTACGAATGTTCATTCAAACTTCATTCTTGGTGACAGACGACACGGCAATGATCATTCTTCGAGAACGTTCATTCGTTCGTGCCCGTCTGTCTGGGGTATAAGATCGTCGCAATATTTATGTCCTCAGATTTGGCAGGTAATACACGAGCTGATGGTACAGAAGCTCCTTAATGTTGACTAGGCTTAGATTTTCCCTTCCTGTAAGGTCGACGTTGCCTAACAGCAGACGGAGGAGTTGTGGCTTGGGGAGTCTCATCAACTGGTGAAGGACGAGGCGAGGGCAAGCCAGATTCATGCTGAGGAACCTGTAGTTGTTGCTCTAATGGAACCTCAGAGCCAGAGTCGTTAGCAACTGTGGGAAGTGGTGGAGGAACAATCTCAACATTGCGGGACAGAAGTGACTTGACGTCTGAGGCTATAGAGCTAACGAGGTCGATATTTTTAGTAGCAGATGATTGCTGTGGCGTAGCAAAAAATAAGTCCCTTTTTGACAACACCGATTTCGTATTAAATATTTTTATTAACACTCTTTTCAAAACACTTAAAATGATAAACCAAATTCTAAACAAAACCTAAAATTTAATACATCTGTGGTTAAAATGACAAACGTAGATTGGACCTCAATCGCAATTCTTAATTAATTTTTTTTTTTATAAACCGCTTCGCCGGTGCACTCGGACACCAAAAGACAACGTTCTAGAACGTTTGGCGGAGACGAATCTCCAAGTTGGCGAAGCGATCGGTTCGAGCTCAAAACCAATAATGACGACCGGGACGAGTCGCCGGCCGTTGACGGAAATTCAACAAAGAGAACTCTAGGAAGGGATTTCCCAGAATTCGAAATTTGCGTTTCCAAGAAAAATATGAATCCCTTTTTTAATGGTCTGTTTAAACAAGGCCGTCGAAATCCTGCTCAAACTCGTCGAGGAGTTCTGAGAACAAGGAATTTGTTTGCGAGGGCTGAATGCAACATCTGTTTTTTATTATCTTTCTTTTGTAATCAGAAACTGCGATTGAGGCATAGCGTTGAGGTCCCCAGAATTGTTCATTAATAAACATAATTTAAAATATGATAAAATTCAAATTAAATAAATCCAGTGTTTTTTCCTTAAAATTATAAATAAACCTAAAATTTAACGATAAATCGTTCCTACGGAACAATTGCCACGATCCATTTTCAGATATAATATCTTTGACACCACGCTTAATATCGTCAAGTGCGGGTAAGACTAAAGATGATTCCATTCCGTTACCACTAGGAAGACAACGCTCCGGTAGCTTGGCATGCAAATCATCAAAAGATGCCAAAATAATAGAGAGCTTATTAGACGCAGTGTGAAGTTCATCAAGAAGTCAGGAGGCCCTTGTACCAAGGAGTGTCGTTGTTTCAAGCAATTTGTCAACTTTATCATGAAATGAGCTCAAGTCGTCCGCGAAGTATTGCAGTTCGGCACATTTAGCAGAAATTGCGCTAACTTCTCTATCGATTGAATCTTGGCCAGCGACCAATCTCTCGAGAATAGGACAAAGTACTTTCAAGACATGCCAGGGCTTAATATTGTCGCAGATATCACATATTGCATGTCCATTTGGGTAAAAGGCGGAAGGCTTCAAGCAAGAAGCATGGAAGTAGTCCTTGCAAATGCCGATGCAAGTAACCTTCTCATCAACAATAGGCTTAGAGCAAACCTTGCGCAGGAATCCATGTTAGTGCAAGAAGAAAATAATAGTTTATACCAGAAAGATCTTCCAGGAAATGTTGACAAGCGTTGGTCAGGAAATATGTACCTACTGATAATCAAAGGATGAAGGATGGGTTTCGCGTCCTCACTATTAAATGGAAAGTGTCGATGCTCTAGCGATGTGATGCAAAAAGGCGGGAAAGGGGATAACCTCAAATCCGCAGGATACAAGGAAAACCTTGAAAGTCAGAGCGTCCGGCTGGAAAAGGCGAAATAGTACAGTAAATACAACCTCCAGAATAGGCGTCAGCCCCAAGTGGGGGACAGAGCTGATCCACAGAAATCTGTCCTAATCAGCACGGGAAAGAAAAGAAAAATTCGAGCGCAGCAAACGTTCATCAAGTGATTACTAATGCATACAAAAAACGATACATAAACGTGTTTAATCATGATATAAATAAATTGAAAAAATTATTTTTTTTTACTTTTATTTTATTCCTTAAATTAAAAACCATACCTTTACTGTGGAATTTTTTTAGGATTATATAAACTTTAGTGGATAAGATTATAGGAGTATTCTTGTTGCGGTGTTATTTTAAGAAATTCCATGCGTCTTTATTTAATTATTTTCCATAGATTGTAATATTACTAAAATATTCTTACCTTTTAACTACCCATAATAACACAGTTGAGTGAATTGCTATGCTTATAGAAATGAATTCTTTTGCAATGTAAAAATTTTCAATTCGGAAATAATAAAATAAATGAAATGATAATATACGTTTGCTTTGAAATTCAGTTTTCTATGTACCTACATAAGTTAATTTGCACATTTTTGAAAATGTTTCTGCTACTTTTTATTAAAGTGCATACACATGTGTGCAAAACACGAAGCAATGAACCTTTAACCCAGGAGGGCAAACTCATTGTGAAAATTGACCTGGCAAGTCCAATCATCGTTGCAAGGAGCCATGGGTTCTTTGTCCTTGCTTAACAATTTTCTGAGCTCTGAGGTACAATAGCTAGCCAAGTGACTCAATTTCACCAAAGTGGGACGCAACCGGTATAGCGGACATGTTTCTCATGATTCCATTGTGAAGCAAATACACGACAGCTGGGTAGTTCCAGTTCAGTTTACGTAAAAGGCTCCTCTAAACCCGAAGATGTTGCCTTAGCCTGATACATATCTCTGCGGGACTGCAGGATACCCTCCGAATCTCGAAAATCTTGACAAGTTGCACAAACGTGTTGGAGTTGCTGCTTCTTGAAACCTTACAAGACCAAACCCGTCGTATATGTAACGACTGCTTACAAGAATGTCATTAAAATTGTTATTTGGTCTGAGAGATAACCTGAAAAAGTGATGCTTATTTAACTATATATTTACACCTGTATATTTCAACCTTTTAGCTCATAGTAAAAATTTTTTTGAAAAATGCTATTTTCAAAGAAGTAAAATTTTAGTACCTATACATTTAGTATAAATCTACATACATGCGTAAAAATAAAGAAAATTGTGTGTGACTTAACAAATATTTGTATATTTAAACACTTTACCTCTAAAATTCATATTGGTGCTTAAGAATACCAATTGTTTGTGTAAATATAAACTTTGTATAGCAAAACTGCTATTGCTTTTCCAAATGTTCACCACTGAGATTAAAATTCCTCACAATGTATGTATGTAAAATCACTTGTTCCAGAAACAAGATTGAGCACGCTTGAGAGCATTTTATTTTATATGAAAACGACATTTCTCCTGTGGATGCGTAAGTATTTAGATCGTAGTTGCGTCATTCTCATTTTTTTAACTTTTGAGCAACATAGAACCACCACCATTTCAATTTTGTCCTGCCGATTATTTCGATCCTGTTTTACTTTGCCAATTTTTGTATAGGATCTTGAAACTTTTTGACTTTTATTTGACTAATGCTTTGATATTAGTATATTATCACTGATTTAATAAAAGTCGAAAGTCTCAAGACCCTATATAAAAAATTGGTAAAATTCAACAGGATCGAAATAATATTCGGCGCGACAAAATTAGAATGGTGACGGTTTTGGTGCTGATGAAATTACATCGCTTATGTAAATTTACATATATGTACCTACAACTGTTTAATGAAATTACATCAGCTATGTTTTACACACAACTATTTAATAAAAATACATGGGTTTTGTAAATTTATACACAACTGATTAACTGTAGGTATTATAACTAGAATTTAATATTACAAACGTAAGTAAACTAATTCCCTCAAAAGATTGTAAAATTCAAGTGAGTGTGTAGCTATTTTTCGAGATGTAAAATTACTGCTCTTGGAGTAGGCAATCTATTGCCTACCCCAAAAGTAGTAAAAGCTTTTTACAGTGTACCACAGGAAAAACGATCATCACGGATCAGAACAATAAAGAACAGCTTTTGTTAGGAAAATGGGTTTGGGTTGATTGGGTTAGAACTTTGGGAAGATGACCTTCAAATTCTCCTGATCAAAAGTCATAATGCCCGTAAATCTCAAAAGTCTTATATGTATGTATATCTCACATTTTAGACCAACGTACATAATGTATGTACGACCGATCGAAGTTTACTAAATGTCAGAACTTATTATCATTAGCTACACATAATGAGTGTTTCAATATCCACGCTTTATATATACATATATGTACATACATCAATTGTACATTCTATAGGATGTATTTTTAACATTCTATGTAGGTAAATAAAGGAAATAACAAATTTACACATTGACATACATACATACATACATATGTAAGGCTAGAGTAATGCTAAATATTAATCTTAAATTTTTTAAGTACTTAATTTGGGATCAGGTATGTAAAACAGGTAGTGATTGGAATTGTGACGTTTTTTACAAAGCATGTACATTACATACATTACATACACTTGAGATTTTGAATATTACTTGGGTTGCATGGACAGGAGGATCACAATTTATTAAAAGAAAGTTATTTCTTAGAACGCCACTAGCATTCAAATTCCTCTTTTTTTCGTTTCCAGCCTTCACACAATTTTATAGTCCACAATGGTAAAATAATATTTGAACAAAATTCTATGGAGGCGTTTCTTTTCTTAACCTAGAGAAAAATCAAGCGACTATTTTATTGAAGTGAGCAAGTGAATACGTAATTTTTTGGTGCCTTCGAGAGGTTTTATCATGTGGAATTATGCAGTTTGTAGTCAGCCTCACTTTGTAACGAAGTAATTCTTTTAAAATTAAATTGCATTACACAGAATAAGTACCACTTTCATTAAGTGAAAGCACCACGTATAATTTGTTTTAAAGTGTTCTCAAAATTAATTTATATTTAAGTTCCATTTAAATTTTCAGTTCGCTTTCAAATTTATGGCTAGCTATAGGAGAACCGTCCTACATACATAGATGTTTGCTATGCATTTAACGTTAAATTAGTTAATTTCTGTAAAACATTTTGCCACTCACTAGTTTCAGTTACAGATGCGGGATAGTTTCTTTTGGAATAATAATTATTTTAGCATAATAAAAATTAAAGTTGTTGCAAGAAATTCAGCTAAGTATGTATATTTAGTAATTTGTTTTTCAAATCTCGTATAGAGGAAGAGCTATCACTCCGCGTGATAGATATAAGAAGAATAAAACTTATTTGCTCAAAAGTTTTAATTGATTTTTTGGATTTATGTATATTGTAGAAATTGAGAAAAGGATTCTAATAACGTTATGCGAGTTTTGAAAAGAATGTAGAGATTTTTTCTCCTTACAATTGTGGCACCATGATCATGAAGCAAATATTTTGTTCGAAAAATGAGCCCCGTATAATTCAAACGTTACATAAAATAGGTAAAATGCTGTTCATTATAAAAAATTAAAATGTCGAAGGTTTTTCAACTGTTTTGTCCCTAGGACATACTCACAGAAAGGTCCCATAAAGTGTTTAATAAAGAGCCATGCAGTTTTCGGTGCTTCCCAAGGAATTGAGGGTAAGCATACAAAGGTCATGGCAATGCAAAGTTTCTTAAAATGTATAAATAATATATAGACATGCAGCCATTCCTTCTAGAAAATATGTCTGATTTGCACGATAGTATGCTGCTACCTTCTTCTGTGATATTTTTAAGCTGCATTTTCTAATGACTTATGTATAGTATGTTTATGTATATACAATACAATACATATGCATACGTGGAAGTAGTATAAAATATCATTCAAATTACTTTAACGTATGAAAATTGCCTAAATTCACTTAGAACTTTTAAATTGTCGTTTACGGTACTACACAAAATATACACATAAATAAAACATTATACTTATTATGAATTTGTTTCTCTGTTCTATACAATGTACCTACACTTATGGATAAAAAAATATAAGTATATCTAGGCAAAATATTATATTTTCACTTTTTTCTGGCAGTGACCATATTCAGACAAAATATTATAAGTAGGTACATATATGTATATGTAGGTGTAATAATAATTACCGGAGCTTTTGCACTTCCTAATGTTATGTATAAAAGTTCAATATGTAAATTATGCAAAAGCCTGGCATAGTTCCACGGGTGGCATATCTTTTTACGACCAAAAGAATAATTAATTTTATTGTAATAAATGGTATTTAATATTAGAAAATAGTATAAAACTAATTTGAGTTTTAGAAGAATTATGGGTTGTAAATTGAAAAATTAGGAAAAGAGCTTTCGAGAAATCGACATTATTGGCTGTTCTTTAGGCAAGATTCAGAATGCTCTAAAAACCAAAGAAGTTGCAGAAAAATTAGAGGTAGAGTCTTTTAAATATCCATTTGTCTCCTCAGGTTGCATTTTAGATAAAGTGCTGGCAAATTGTTCTTCAATTTTCACAAACAATTAGAAGGAGGTTGACGGGAAATAACCTGATAGCCAGATCGGCCAGGAAAGTAATAACGTTTATTAAAAAAATTTGTTTGGACAACAGAGTCTGAAAAAAATTGAGAAATGTATTTTGGACAGACGAATGCAAATTTAATGTGATTGATTCAGATGGCAGGCGGTTTGCAATTCATCATATCATCCTCGCTTTCCAAAAAAGACTGCTGAGCATACGAAGATATAAAGTATGGGGCAGTTAAAGCTCCATATTTTTGTAATTAATTGTTTTTAATTTGATGTAAAGATTCAATTTGATCTTATAATAATTTAATTATATTTATTCATTTTAATTATTTAATTCAGATGATATTTTACTTTTCTCTAACAATATTTGCTTATTTTATTTTTTTTAATTGCTATCGCTTCAAAACAATTTTTCTTTCTAATTTTTTCTCTTTACCTACCTACTTTATTCAAATGCAATTTTCCAAAGGTCAGTCTTTATAAAAATTTGGAGTTCATAATCAAAGTACCTACTTATGAACAGCTTTAATAACAAGTGCAATGAGTTAAGGAAAAATGTTTATTAAGTTAAAAATGACATCGCTACAAAAGATTTGGATAGGCTAATTGTGGTATGGGATTTTCCGCTAGGTCTCATTATATTAATTAAAGATAAACGAAGTTCGAAACTTCTAGCATTAAAATCAATTTTTATACTGTATATGCTCGTATATAATATAAATGTTCTTAAACTTAAAATAAAATGAAATGAAATTAAAATTGTGGTATTATGAGGTCAATCTCATGCACTTAATAAAAGGCATAATGACGAAAGAGGTATATGCATAGATACATATATTGTAAAATGTTTTTCAAAGAAAAATATAGTTTATGAATTTTAGAGTGGCTTGCCCAGTCTGCGGATCCAAATAAAATTTATTAATTATTTATTAGGCCTTCATCAGGTGTTTAATATTGAGGTTTGGAAATTCTCAAAAGAGGAGTTAAATCAATTTGGACTGAGAGAGGATAATTTTACAATTTTAACATTTATTCATTGGTTTATAGTCTTTACTTAAAGAATTTTGATATAAAAAAACCAATTATAGGTTTGAATAAATATTATAATAATATTAAATATTACTACAATACTTAAAATGAAACATTTGGTTTTGCTATTGTGAGGAACTATTATAAGATGACTATCGATAGTTTTTATAAGCTATACTTAACTAATAACTATAATATAATATAATCATGACTCTACTGAGCACATGAAAAACGTTTATGTAGAGATTATCGTAAAGTTGTAGACTATCTTTGCCAATTCCTTAAGCGCACTGTGTATAAACTCTCGTAGTAATTTTTGTAAAGTTTTGATGGAAAAATGATGATATAATATATTATAGTTTTCTGGATAGAACCTCCAGGATTTACAATAGTTAATCTTTTTATGAATAATTTTCATTTTAAATTATGTATTAATATCAGTGAAAATCATGAATGTTTACTTTTAAAGACAAGTTTTTAAAATATAAATTAGCTAACAAATTGTGAAACAAATATAGCTTTTTAGTACCTATATACTTGTACCTACAAATCATAAAGTTCTTTAAGTCGTTCTTGATTTATTTCTGAGTGTAATAAAAAATAAATAAATAAAAAATGTTTGATAGTATGTATTATAGTATAAAAACACTATAAATAAATTTTAAATAAATGTAATAATCTCAACAAACTCAATGTAACAGAGTCAAATTTTTCACAACGAAAGAACAAGGTTGAAGCATATTTCGTCATTAATTTAGTCATAAAATTTTGCAGAAGTGCCTTCTGCGGAACTGCCCTGAGAACATTATTAAATTCTTTCTCTTAGTCGTGCTCGTCAGAAAAGAATTGAAATTAAAAGGGGTGGATGGGAGATAGGCGGGGACTTTCTATTACATATATAATCAGTCTCTAGAACTGCTACTTACCATTCAAGCAAATTTGTAAGGCCTCAGGGTGTGAAGCTCCTTCCGAAAAGAAGCAACGTACTGAAGATGCTACCGCAAGAAGAAAATTGTCTTTGTTCAGTGACAATGGGGTTTTCACTTTTTTAATTACAGTAATTTACTGTCTTTTGCTGCTCCTTGACTTTTAAATTCTGTAGAAGGAACTGCAGCGGCAGTTTTATGGAAAATTTATAGAATGCTAAAAAATCGTTAACTTTATCTTCTTTAAATTCTACAATAGTTTGCACGTAATTTAATGCGTTCTTGACTCGTCTAGCCCCCTGCTATCGTAGCGAAATGCCAGCTTTAATAACTTTCACTTATTAGTAATTTATGCATTTACTTGTAACTCCCTGTCTCACCTGCCGGAAATTTGAATGAGAATTAATTTACATAATTAAATAATGTGCATAATTACTTTCAAAGCAGCCCAAAAAGATTATGTGTATAAGTAAACAATAGAATTGTCTCAACACTGCAAAAGCAAATGACAGGATGTCTCGGACCGGATTTGGACACTTTGATCAAAATTTTATCTAAAATTAAATTACTTACACATCTATACATATGCCTTTCACCGATCATTAGTGGAGTGAAAAGAACAATAAATTGGATTGCATCTGAAGCAAAATTAAACGCTTCAGGGTATAGTTACATACAGATATTTATGTACATGCGAAGCCATGACCATTAAGGTCAGCTAGTTTACTTATAAATATTTACCTTACAAATGTTCAATATTTATTTAAATTTTCTTCATTAGGTACCTACACTAAAAATGAAAAATTATATTCTTCGGAAAGAATCAACAACTTTCCTACTTTTTGTGTTCATATTTATAACATCTTAAATTAAATTTTGAACATCTCTCATTAACTGATTTAGTGGTGATCCACATTAATTCGAGAGGAATCAACACTATTTTCTTTTGTCCGTCGAATGTTTTCTAATAATATTTTTTGATCACTCTGATATATGTAGGTACTTTGATGTTTTATTTAGATTAATTTTTAAGGTATTTCATATCTTCAATATGAGCGTTGGTTTTTATTATTGTATATCTATCGTTGTAGAAATCAGTATATGTACATATTACATACATGCATACAATTTCTCACTGTGTACAATGATAACAAATATTCTGCATAGTTGTGGTGTTTTCTTCCTAAAAGAATAAAAAGTGCTTTTTATAGGACTTCTTTTCGTATATTATTATGTTTCCACGACACTTGAGAAACTTGGGTTTGAAATGTGAAAAAGCCGTATTTTGATTTTTGAGAATTTCTTAATAATAAGGCATTGTGACGGAAGCTTAAAACATATGTTCAAATAAAACTTAAGTAATGTAATAATGTTAGATAGAAGATTAAGATTTGTTCCGAACAAGAGTTTTCGATATGGGAATATTCCTTTCATGTCCTTAGTCCATTTATTTCATACGTCTTAAGTAAAGGTTCATGAAAAAATTTATCGTAAAATAATTTTAATAAAACCATTAATTAATTTATTTTATATAACATGAACATTTATTCCCTCTCTTAACGCAATTTCTCTTCTATTAGGGATAATCTTTTATGTCTGCATGCGTATTCACATAATAATATTTACACATATATGGGCATTGGTGATCATGTATAAAGCACGTTCCACTTATTATGTTCAATTTAATACATTCGGTTCACAATGGGCATTTGAAAATTCAATTAGTTGAAATTAATTGCTCGTATTTTATTTATCCATAGAACACGCCACTTGTCAAACGCTCGACAGAACTTATGTGGAAAATTTAATCGACTGAAGTAATCTTGAAACGTAAATGTCGAGACATATCTCATCCTAATAATATTCAAATTGAATGTATCTACAAGATTAAACCACATTGATTAAATCGAACACTCTGTACATTTCCAATAAATCGAATCGAGTCTGTATTGCTTTAAAGTTTCAGAGACAACATCTAAAAGTACTGAAGTAGGTACTGCAAATACCTCCTTAAGGGAAAATTTTGATTTTGTAAAGATCTCGAATGCCCTAATTGAGTGGACGGGCCGAAGTTTCCTTTATTAAGTAATAATGTAAGAACCACCCACAACATCTCAAGAGCATGAAAATGACGCTATTATGTGGTTACCTGCCTGTGACTAGATGAATATTACCTCCTCTTTACATCCAATAGGCAGTAAAACCGATGAATTGCCCCCAAATTTACAGATTTCATTGTTCTTAACGACAGACTTGGTAGGCCCCAAATAACTGGGAAGAGTTTGGTGTGTTTGAAAACCTCTGGAGAAGGAGAATTTGATATTTGAATTAAACCGCCCATTGCTGGGGAAAATTGTCCTTTATTCAGGTGCATCGATTGGTCCTTGAATATTTTGCTAAGTATACTTGCGTACATATTTGAAGACCCAATTTAGAGGTCTACTTAATTCGATTATCTCGGGTATAAGAAAATTCAATATCCATATTTTAAATCATAAATTGTGTTTTCATATGTTGATTTCATTAGCTGAAGCATAACATACTAGTATATTAGGTACATCAGCAATTTTCTAAAATAAACGCTTTGATTGGTTATTCTTAAAATATATTTAGAAACGTTATATTTTATATGAACATACATGTGTAGGTCTACAGGGTGTGGTATGCAAGTTCTGGCCTAGACAATAACTAATTAGCGGCTTCCCAGTGACGTCCTTTTTTCAGTAGGTAGTCTCCGACCAGACCAAAAACTTCTGGAATTTTGAAGATTAGAATCAATCATAAACCAAACAAATTTTGATTTAGTATTATATATTGATTTTTCCAAAAAAAATTTAAAAATCGTCAGAATATTATTAATAACAATTGAACTAAGTAATATAAAAAAGAATCGTACGTACTTCCACGAAGAAAGAAGTTTTGAATATTCTGTTTCGAGTTAATCATTTGAAATTTGACCGAGAAATCAATCCTGCCGAATTGAAAACTGTTGTTTCGAATAAAGGTTTAGATCGCAATGCTAATGGCCAGATGTGAGTTGAATAATCTAATGTGTCTTAAATATATACATACATATATACATACAAAATGTCCTTTGTGGTGTATACCTTATTTTTAGGACCGTACGGAAAAATGTTATTCCAAAATAATTTCGAATTTTTAAAAATTCTAGTGGTCTAACCCCTCAAGGCTCATTTAATGAAATGTAATGAAATTAACTTTAGAAAGGCTTGAATCAAGGTTAAAAGAAGAGTGACTTACCATTTGAGTGTTGCTTTTATGTTTTTATGTGGTTTATTTTTTTTTTTTATTGAAGACTATTATTATTATTGTGTTGGAAATTGAAACAGGAACTCTGATCATAATGTCCTTATAAATTTAATTTTTTTTTGCTCTTAACCATAAAATAAATAAATAATACGAATAAATAATACGATTTTCTAAATATTGATTATTAGTATTTTCATATGTGTAGGCGGTAGCAAAATTGTATGTATTTATAATCAATTTGGCAAGTATCCTCCATAACGCATCCACTGTAATTTCTGTTATCCATGCTGTTAGCTCGGTAATTTAACCACATCCGCAGCATGATGCATTTTGGTCGAATGGTAAACTTGGCTCTAACATTTTGCCTCGAAAATTTTCAGCTGTCCGCAGTGAATTAGAACGTCGTGCGGTTAATCAAAATGTCCATTAAATAGTTATGAACATTGCGGTCTTACAAGCCCCGCTGAGCGAGCAAAGCCCAGTTTAATCAAAGAGCCACATCCTGGTGCAGGATATTATCAAGTGGTACATCATTGCGGCTTCCTTTCCAGGATTACTCGGGACATATTCTTGTCCAATTGGCCGGCGGCATGCACTGTCCCTGGATTTCGGACTCGACACCGACGTTTATCAATTTTATATAAAACACCCATGTTGGCTTGTCACTGCCGGGTTTGAGTTTCTATTTAACTTTTCGAAACTGTATTAAAGTTGCTCCGAAAACAAATCAAATTAGAGTGCAGTTATTTGCCTGCGAGTCCGTCTTCATCCGATCATACCAAAGGATTTTGCATTGTTATAGAGATGAAGAAAACTTTTCCGTTCATATGAGCGTCCAGAAAATGGAGGAGGACATAAGCATACACTTTTAGTGTAATAAGTTTAGTGGAAAATTGCTTTGTTATTGCAAATTGCCAAGGGAGGTCCGATGAACATTGTGTCTGTTCGTAATGGAGTTGCTTTTCGATAGAAGGACCCCCACTGGGGTTCGAATAGAGATTGTTTCAAGAAACAACTTACTTAATAAACCTTCAAACTTGAATACATAAAGTAATATTTGAAACCATCGGGTTAAAGCAGAAGATGTTTAGTATTCGTATTCCAAATTGATATTGATTGAGGTGAATGTAAATTGCTTGTTTAAACAAACTCTACATACCTACATAGCAAAACATTCATCCAAGTTCAGTGTATGCTTTGATATTTAAAGGATAAGTTGAAAATAATGATAAAACTATACAGTAAGACTTGTGATAATATTGTTTTGTGAACATCGCTTCATTATGGTGTGTGCGAAAATACGTCGGTTTTTATTATTAGAAAATATTTTCCTTAAAAAGAAACTATTTTTCAAAAAGAAACGAATTGGAATTCATGAAATTAATAAATCACGGGAAAAATATAGAGAATTTCATCATTTACATCCACAACTGCGTAAACACCCTGATAGATTTTATAAGTATATGTCAGAATGTCGATTGAAACTTTTGATTATATACTTAGAAATATTGAAAAGGATATAAGAAAGCAAAAAATAAATTTTCGTGAACCGATTTCACCAACAGAAAGATTGATTGTCACACTAAAGTAAGTATATTTCATGCCATAAAATAATAAATACATAAATCGCATTCATTTAATGAGATTAAAAATTGTCTAAATTTAAAACTCTCTCTGTGGAAGAAGCTGAGTTATCAAAAGTCCACGTACAATGTGATGGCACAGGTGTTGCTGTTTGTTCCGTATATTTCAATATCACACTTTGCATTTCATTTCGTATTTTTAATTTTTGAGCTGGAGAGAATTGTTTCATAAACGGTACTAAGCTCTTGAAAAATAATAAATCTTCATCTGTGTCATTGCTTTTCTCGCGGTTAATATCCATCTCCAATAATATTATTTTTTTCTTTCTAAAAGAACCATCTCCGAAATGTCATTATCTCGGGCTTTATTAGTTCGTTTTTGAGTCATTGAGGCTTGTGTTTCTAAACCAGCATCGCTGAGTTGAACTTCGTATTCGATAGATTGAATATTGGATTGATTTTCTGGTTCCGAAGTAGATGGAGATGCATTTAACACGAAATTTTGAGTAAAAGACCTTTCGGGGATGTTCCCTTCTGTTTCGGAGGGTAACAATTGATGTTTAATGAAAGACATCAATTCGGCGTAGGTACTTGAATTTTATCGATGATTTTACCGCAGCAGAATCAGAAGGTGTCTTGGGCTCACATTTTAAAGCACGCCTATATTGGTCTTTTAAATACTTCCACTTCTTCTTCTTACACTCCTCTTCTGCAAAATTAATTAATTTATTTAAGCGAAATAATGTAATGAATCGAGATTATGTGAACAGAATTTTATTTTAGTACTACAACAAATATCAGATATAAAATGCAGTTTCTTTTTAATACCAGGTATTTGTCTACTGGGATGTCTTTCCGTGGACTTGCATTCGGCTTTCGTATGGGAGAAAGTACCATAAGAAATATCATTAAAGAAACATGCACGAAAGAGTCATTTCTAAAAATAGCAAACGACTATTACCAAAACTGTGATTTCCCTAACTGCATAGGAGCCACTGATGGAAAACATTGCAGAATACGATGTCCTCCAAATTCAGCTTCACAGTACTTTAATTACAAAAAATACTATTCTGTTTGTAAAATTAACTGAATTTACAATAAAAAAAAATGTATTTACTTGAGTATTTCACTTTTTCCGAAATTTCTTCCCACAACTTGTCCGTTATATATGTATTATAATGACCTTTATCACTCATATTCCATAGAGCTGGTCGAAGACATACTTCGCTTATTAAAATTTCACAGTCCATGTTTACTTTTTTAAACATATGACGAAAGTCGCTTCATACAGCTTCGGAAAATTTATGACAGCTTCAGAAAATATATGAATTTATGTCGCCTCTTACGGGCGTAAAAATTCAAATCAAGAGATGATTCAATTTACGCTCAGCTACGTTACGGTGCGCTACGCTGCGCTACGTTTTTAATGTACGCACCTTCGAAGGTAATAATGCATTTGAAAAAACGCTCGCTTACGCTCCGCTGCGTTACGCTTTTAGTCTGCGCGAGGCCTTAGTATAGGAAACATCAGTGCACCCACCATTTTCAATTGAATTTTATATATAAGTAATGAACTGCCCTATACTTTTATTATTCTTTCATTTTATTCAAAATATTTGGGAAAATTAAATAAATTACTCCCGTAATTTAAATCCATAAACGGCCGGTTCTTATTTAAGAGTTATGTACATTCATTGGTAATTAAATATGTATTTATGTAGTAACATTTGACCACTATGACTTTATAAAGTACCTACTATTAATATCTAAGATAGCGTTTATAAATTTATTTAAAATATGTATATTTCGATTCCTGGCTGCTAATGGCTATCGAATAGAAAGTAGTTTTAAATGAATAAGTACCTATAATAAAAAATTATATTCTATAGATCAAATTCTCTCCGAGTAAATCTAAATTGTCTTGTCATACATATTTGCATCACTACTAATTCACAGGACAACGACAGTTTGCCCCTGGATGAGTGACACATATGTATATTAATACATCTGTGTAAGGTTTACGTATTTTTCGTAGATTCAGAATCTGAAATTGAAAATATTCCATTACATTACTTTTTCGAGGAAAAATTAGTCACTAAATGAAAAAATGCTTCTAATGAAAAGCACAGAAAAAACTACTCCTACATAAAAATGACAAAAGTTTGAAATCAATTGATTAATTAATTAATCGGAAAAAAATAATTGCAGTGAGTTTAAATTGGAAAGATATAATCGCTTGATATTGCATATGATTGATCGGAAGATTGAAGAAATTCATATTGCAAAATTTCACATTATCAGGTCTCATGCAACCTTTTATTTTCATGAAGAAATTTTTATTTTTCGATCGCTTGTTAATGATTATCGAGTAATTATATTTTGGTTGACAACGATCAAGAAATAATTAATTATTATAAATAGAAATAACAAAGTAACGATTATTAAACGACTTAAAAAAGTAAAATCGAATCTATCTTTTTTTTACTTTTCCTTAAAGGACGAAAAATATTGAACTGAGTTACATTACATTTCGAAAAATCAAAAAATAAAAATTCTTAATCATTATCGGGCGATCGAAAAATATAAAACCACGGAACAGTTGTCAAGTGATCGAAAAATAAAAATCATTTCGTAGTCAGTATCGAGCGATCGAAAACTAAAAACTACTAATAATCGTTAGTTTGTTGTTTTGTAATTAATTTTTTTATTTTTATTTTTTGCTTATAATTATTCACTACTGTCGCTGAGAAGCATAATTAGTAGGTATAAGAGCAGAATTTTAAGAAACGGGTTTTGTATCTAAGATAAAAAGAGGTCATTTGTCGCCTGTAGAATATGTATTAAAAGTACAAGTGTTTATTTGATATATTTCAAAATAATCACATTATCGTCGTATTATTATGTAATGACAGAATGTACGAATTTTCATTTAGCAACGTAAAAAGCTGCTATTATGTTTCAATAGTTTTTGAAGTATGTTTTGACAAAAATGATTTGTTCACTTTTTAATGCAATTTTTCTCGAAAATATTTTTGATTTTGGATACGCTGTTAACACCCAAACAATTAAATAAGACAATTGCTAAAATTTAGAAGGGTTTTGATCAGCCAAAATTTACAGGTCTGCATTATTTTTATTATTGCTTAATATCAAACCATAGACAAACTAGATTTTTTATTAATACCAGGAATTATATTTGTTTATTTTGTACGTTGGAAATCTTTTCTTGTCCCTTTCAGATTTTTGTTCAGTTGTCAGTTAGTACTACCATAAATTAGCTAAAACTTGGAAATTATGTTGATTATTTGTTTATCCCGTTTATTTTGATTATTTCGTCTTTTCATAAATACATACATCTTCAGTAATATGCACACAGTCGCGAACACAAAATCCTTCTCGTCGTATACTTCCTCGCAAGTTGGAATATGAATCCAACATTTTATGTTTGTCTCTGAAATTATTAAAAGAAGAAAAATCTCAAAATCTTACGTAATTCTCAAAACACTACATATTTAGAGTGGATTGGATATGCGCAAATAAAATACAAAAGTTTTCATTTCATGTAATAATTTATTTTCATTTTCTCTAGCATTTAATTACAATTCTGTCTTACTTATTCGATACAGATTATATTACAAGAATGAACATTCCTTTCATACTAAATTATTTATTCATATTTCTTACAACGTTACTGATAAAATTCAATTATATTTGAGCATTGTTTAACATTGGAAACATGAAAGCGCCTACGGGTTTTCAGGATGCTGTGCTCCTTAATGGTGTCTATAAATATGTTTTATTACTATTATTTACCTCCTCTACATAGTAACAATAACATTTCCCTATTCTACCATTCACAGTATGTTAATTTTATAAGCGTTTTGGAAGATTTGACTAAATCATAGCATTTTAGTCGAATTAAGTTGGTTTACACAAACACCGTTCTACATTATAAAGTACTTCAAGTGTTTCACTAATTTGATTAATTTACTAAACTAGGGTGCTACCTAAGTTAGCCAACTGAGAAGAAGGAACAATTAAAGAGGGATGCTCGCTCGAAGTTGTTATTACATATTTGGAAATCGTATAATATACAAAAGCTACTAAATAGACCCTGCCTTTCTGTACTTTATTTTAATATGATTTTGTACAATAGTTTTTCGCTGTTGCTTAAAATGCTTTGATCTATTCCTATGCTTGCTTGCGAGTAGGTAAGCAATTTATCTTACACTTGGCTAATTTCTTATTGGGATAGAATATTTATTTCTAAGGATCTTTAAAATAGAACAATTTTTATGCAATGTTTTGTTCGATTATAAAACAATCAAACAAACTCCGCCGACGTACAACGATATTTTAATTCCAGAAAAGATGTCACGAAGCAATTTCATAAATGGGGCTCATTTTAGGATCAACATCGATACATGCATCCATAAGAGAATATTCTTGGCACTTTTATGACGTCCGTGAAATATGTGAACAATTCGTAGAAAACTTAACGTTTCATTAAAAGTGGCAAGAAAATTACATTTCGATATGAAATTGCTGCGAATTCCTTTCGTGCTGAGTGTCATCTTAATAAAATTTCAGTGGTGTTTTCTACATACATTTCATTTTTATTGGTGCACGGTTTTTATTATTTTTGAGTAATTTCAGTCAATGAATTTATTTCTAAAGGTATAATTACAATCTGATTTTCAAAAAAATATATGTGATATGTATTCATATTTATGAAAACAAAAAACGCATGATACATGCAAACATGTGAGTTTTTCTTTTCAAATTTTGTTGCAATATTATTTATTTCATTTAATTTATCAATGAATTATCAATATGCCTTCAAAATTCGGTATTGGCTGGTATTTTTGTTACTTTTTGAAAGTCGAATATTATTTTTT
This sequence comes from Machimus atricapillus, assembly GCA_933228815.1. Classification (NCBI taxonomy): domain Eukaryota; kingdom Metazoa; phylum Arthropoda; class Insecta; order Diptera; family Asilidae; genus Machimus; species Machimus atricapillus. The sequence goes on along the minus strand of OW121787.1, from coordinate 25,083,739 downwards.
CCTAATGTGCCTAATATTAATATAATGTAGTATTAAAAAAATGGTTCTTAATTAAAAATACAAATATGTAAGGGACAGTAGCCCAAATCGTATTCCCTTTTTCTTCAATTAAAAATAAACCTATAAATCTATTAATCAGATTCCACTGCATGTCATTAGAAAATCTTTTAAAAAGTTAATTTTATACCGAAAATGTTTTTTTTTTACTAAGTGTCTGAGATATGATCATTTTTGTAAAAAGCTTAAAAGCGGGTCAGTTTGGAACCTCGGGTTGTAAATTGCACCTACTTGTGGTCTAAAATGGACCTTTGTTATTTACTCGCATTTTCACAGTAGTTTTACTTATATGTGTATAAGGTGTATGGTTTCTTAATGAACACATTTAAAAAAAAAGTTTTCAATTTTATTGAAAAGTTCAAATTCTATTTCAGACAAGTAAAAGGAACTTTAAACTGACAATAAATAATAACAGTATTTAATAAAAACGACAACTGCATATGATAACTATAAAAAAACAAATTCACCATTCGCCAAAAATAAATGAATTTTATTCAAATATGCATGTTTCGACACAAAAAGAAATAAATTGCAAATCAATACAGAGAAAACAAGAGCAGTAATAATTAAAAACATACTAAAATTTTTAAAAATCTTACTGTGACGTAATCACGGATTTACTAAATCTAAGTACGGAAGGTGCAAACACAAAACGGCGATTTTATTTTAATAACATGCACTATTACTATAGGAACAAGTGAAAGATAAACTAAAAAATTTATAAGTTCATTACAAAATGTACTAAAAGTACCAAGATTTTATTTATTTCAATTCGTCCATTGAAGGGATTGCCGGATCAAATTTTGAATGCTTAGATGTTATATCAAATTTTTTCTCCACCACTGGACGTACTTATTTTAACTTACTTTTAGTAGGGTTTTACCAGATTTAGCCTTTCCATATTCATTTTGAAGCTAAAAGTTCTTAGTTTTATAACTTGATAGAGTAATATCTGTCTGGAATTTACTCTGTTTGACGTTTCGTCTCAATTTAAGAAGACATTTTTTTAAGATTGGTACGCGATTTTTCTCGAAATGTAGTTGTGATTTGAATTGCATCAAAATATTTTTTATTTCCTATAAAATCCACCACAAATTTTGTTACTTTTTCCGACAAGCCATGGTTTTAATTAAAGTATTACTTTTTTGCTTGCAGACGCGCAAAAGAACTTTGAATAAAATTATTATTGTTTCGAATTTAATTGTAAAGTAAATATACTCTGTAACATAGCGAATTGCGTTAATTTTCTTCAATGAATCAATAATTAATATTAATTTATTTAAAAAAAAAAAGAAAATGATAGCCTTTTATAAGAAATTATATATACATTTATAAAAATACGATTGGACTGTTCACTTACTGCTTGTGTATGAGTTAGGTGTGGCGTATTCGATTTAACAATTCTAAATATTACTCTGAGTCAAATCAATACTTAATTACTTTAATCGCAAGTTTTGAAATTAAGTACCCTGTAAGTAATGGCGTTTTAAGTATACATTTGGATATTAAAACTTCTGTATGATATATTATTAGATCATCATCGCTATAGTAATAATTATAGTCGTTAAAGTATAATTTGTGGCATGATTGAATAACCGGAACTACAGGATGCTTAAAGTACCCGCAAATATAAGCTTAAACAATAAATGAGTTGTTCGATAATCAAAACATGCAATTAAGATTTACGCACGAATTGAAGTACCTTCTTCTACATCAGTAAATATTCTAAGCCCTTTGTAAGCACTGTGCTTAACAACCCTTGACGTGTGTGTACCCAGGGGATGATTGCCGCAATTTGAATTACTTTTCCGAGTTTAAGATAAAAATAATACTGAATATTTTTCAGTATCTCTTGAAAATTGTGCATTCTTGGAGGTTCATTGATTTTAGGTAATAAATTTAAAGAATAGTAGATTTTTCTGTACTTCATTGGAAAAAAAAAATTACTTCTGTTAATAAAAATCGTGCACTCAATTTAGTGTATCTATAGAATATCATACAAGTAATTTATTATTTGTCTTTAATTATTTCAAGTAAGCTTATTTACACTATATACAAAGAAATTGGTCTATTTTTTGTGTTATACACTTTGTTATTAAAACTAACAAAATATACAAAAATAAAAGAATTTTTGCTTATAACACATTTGCATATGCATTTTTTCGTTTCATCTGAATTTGTACAAGTTAGCATTCTGTGTTATATTTTATATTTTATTTTCGTGCTTTCCCTAAGTTAGATATTTGCAGAGCAACTTTTTTAAATAGTTTTTTGGCACATTAAGTTGAATTATTTTATATTTTCCTCTGTAAGCAGCTTGTTGAAATCACCCTAAATTCATTATTTTCTTAAAAGCTTTGCGAAATTCCGGATTGAAGATCGTATAGATTACAGGATTTACAAAACTGTTCATGTAGCCTAGCCACGTTGTCAAGATAAAGGCTGTTACACCTGGTTGACAGTCTTTTCCAAGCTTGGTGCACAATGCATCCATGATATTGCATGTGAAAAACGGTACCCAACATATTAAAAATACACCTGTAAGTAGAAAAAGTCATGGTAAAATCTTTATGTAAAACATTTGAATTTTAAAACGTAGTATTTGCGGAGTATTTCTTAAATTCTGCATATTAATACTTTTCGAACAATGGCGAACGCGCTTAAAATAAGTTTTAAAATCAGATATTTCAAAATTCGTATTGTATGAGTACTCTGAAGAAAATTTTCGACTACTGACAATGCCTTTTAATCTCAATTTGCAATGACAATTTACGAAAAACTTTCCGAACTTACGGCGACCGCGTTCGCTCTGTTATTATAAAATATTTAAAAAAATGTTAACGATATTCCCATTCTTTTTCAGGCAAATACAAAAATACGGTTATTCCATGGATTTAATAATTTAAGTACCTACATATATTAAAATACTTCATTCTTTATTACAAAATAAAACGATTTTCATTTATTTTATTCATAACAAAAAAAATGTATCTATTTGTATTATTATAAAAAAAACAACGGGTGGTACTCCGGGAGTGCCGGCAGAAGTGAAAACTTGAACATTAACGTTGTGCATTTTTGAATATTTTGGAATGGTTAGGGAATAATTTCGCACGAATTGCTTTATTTATCAGTATAAAAGTACTATCATTTATGTGGTAAAATTTATTGCGCTATCGTACACAAACATGACAATTTATATTACATAAAAAATTTAACACTTCAGAACTATTACAATTATTTTACATTAAAAAGTTTATCTCAGAAAAATCAACTTTCATCCATAATTTCAACGACTCTTTCACCATCATCATTACCAGCATCATCATCGCCAATCTCTAAAACTGATACAATAGGTTTATGGTAGCTGAAGTAAGAAACGAACAATTTTGATTCGAATCTATTTAAATGTCTAATAAAGACCGCATCAATAGTAGTTTTGTATTTCGTTGTGCGCGTAGCAGGCTGTGTACAAACACACACGAACACTCGCGCAAGCGCCCCTGTCCGTCTTACGAATTTTCGATCAGGGTCACGTGTCCTGACGCGAGTTTTACATTTTTTACCCATCCCAAAAAAAGTGCACAACGCCGCTAAAGAAGTTTTCACTTCAAAATATGTTTTAGTTTATTGTTAACTGCCTATTTATTTGATAACAAATGTTGTTGAAGTGGAAAAGTGCAAATATGGTTTATTTTAACAACAACGAATTTACTCACGCAAATATTAGTATGTTTAATAGTTATAACCGCATGAAAACATCAACAACATTGTTTTACAGTATTTACCTAATCAATTTTAACAGAAGTGTGGCTAAGTTCGTATAAATATTTGGCTTGACAACAATGTTGTTAACCTCCTCACGCCCTTGGCCACGTATGGGTACGTTTAGATTTTTAGAAATTAAAATTATTCTAACTGCAAAACAAATTAAAATCTGTTAAAGAACACTTATTAGATTATATTTCAACAATAAAACCAAAAACTTTTCTGGACGTAACATGTGGTCATGCAAGTATTATGTATGTATATGTACCTACTTATTTTTTTTTTTATAAACTATTTTGTTGAAATGTACCTACCTGAAAATATTTTTTTAATTTTAACTATGTAATTCTTTATTAGGTACATTTTTAAACCAACCACCATTATGAAGCTAAAACAAAAAAGGTATAGTTGACAAAGTTGAAGTAGAACTACATCCATATATGTATGTACATATTTGTCGTACCGATGTTGTTTAGAAGTAATTCTAATATTTTTAAATATTTTTCACTGCAATTGATCCGTAGCTATGTATTTACGAAGACCTTCCTTCCTTTAACTTTTTTAAAAATTTATAATATTTAATGAAAACATTAACAGAAGTTGTCGGGGCATATTGATTTTTCAAACTTTCTTGAATTATCAGATACATATGTATATTAAATTTAAATGTTTAATCATAATACTGTGAAGCCGAAGCAACATTTAAAACGATTTCTCTTCATACTTCACATTATATAAATTGTGGTTTTTATTTTCCAGTTGTTTATGCTTCCAAAGGCAAATAATTGAACACTACACAATAAAAGTGCAACTAATTGCTATGCGAATTTTATTAAAAAGAGAATCGACCTATTGTACAAATATTTACATTTCGAATTTACTTACTCCCTGTTAAATTAATTTCCGCATAAATCAATGTGCGGAAATTGCGCAATTATAATGGAAGGAAATGCGTCCATGCTAGTGCAATACATTTTTGGACAATCACACAATCGACAGTATTGCAGTTAAAATTAACTTAATTATGTGAAAAGCGAAATTAAAATTTTTCTGATTTGATTACTCGACTTTTTTGTGAATAGTATTTTAATTAATTTTATAGCTCTTATTTATTAAATTACCAAGTGCGGTGGACGAGCTAAAATATTTGTTCAATATTCGAAATCTAAAGCATATATAGCGCAATTAAATTCGGAGTTATATTTATATAGCGGCTCACAGACATCGTTTGCACAAAAACACGGTTCGTTTCTGGTACAGAAATATAAAAAAATAAACCCCAATTTTTCACGTTTGGCGTAAATCAAATTTTTGAAAGCGTTCGAAGTAGCAATAATGATGAATCGAAGTTTGACATACAGTTGACGAAAATCGTTAAAAAGTTCTATGTATTTTAAAATTTATTGGAAATCTTAAAATCTTTAATTTAATACGAAAAAGATATATAGGTTATTAACAAAGCAAACATTTTGAAATTTACACAAATTGTTTGTAATTAATCCTGGGATTTAGTAAAACTTTTTCGAAAAAATTGAAAATACCTAGAGGTGGAAAAATAAGTTGTTCTTACAATTTTATTGATATTTTACTTTTTAGAAAAGTTATAGCCGCAGTTGAAAATTTTTTATAAAAAATTTAAAATTTATAGTAGAAACTCCTGTCAATATATAGTATCTTTTGCAAATTACATAAAAAAACGTAAGTGTACTAAAAAAGGGGCAGATTCAAACGTTGAAACGGTGAAATGCCCAATATATGTACATTTTTGTACTTTTCATATATGTAATTAATTTTTAAGTTTATATGCCAAAAACTTATTTTAATATTTTTTTTTTTTGTATTATTTGGAAAATAGTAAGACAATAACTTTAAAAAAAGTGGAGAATAAATTTGCTGAAAATACTAGTGTCTCATATTTATATTAGCAGTTATTATTACTTGCTTACCTAAAACTATCGCAAGAGTCTTTGTAGCTTTCCGTTCCTTTTTTGCTGTAGATTTTTCTCTTTTCTTTTTTGATGCTTTGTGAACTTTATAAATTGTAAACCTGAAAATATATACGACAATTTAATGAGTAGGGAATATATCTGCTAATATCTTTATTGCAAATATTAACGTAAAGTCAATATTAAAGCTTATTTATATCAACGTCTAAAAGAAACCAAAAAAATTTATACATTATTCAACAGTAAACAAACCTTTTTACAGCTCCTTTAGTTTTCAATATTTTTAGCGCAAAGCAATGTGGGTGTGTAATTCATCAAAGGAGGTCGAACTATTTTTTCTTTTTATAATAATGGTACTATAGTTTTGGCAGTTTTGGGTTTCTGTTAGAAATAAAACTCAAACTTAAATCATATTTCAAAAGAGAATTTGGAGTTAACATTCCCCACGAGAAAAGTTCTGTAACAACTGCATCTTGAAGGAGGTTCTTTTTCTCAAGAGTAGAGTTATGTTTGAGCACTTCATTATCCTGCCAATAAATTGTTTTGGCTTAGGTAATTTATTTCTGTGATCCTATCGAACCCTAGAAAGTTAAAGAACACTTTTCCTGAGCGCAAGTGGCCAGCAATATATTAAGTCTACATTTTGTGAAATAACAATCAAAGAGGCGATTTTATGGGAGATTTTAGAATTACTTCAACTCTGGAATGAATTGAAGAATTTATAGAGAAATGCGAAGGTACCAAGGTACATATACATTTCGTGAATCCTTTTCAGATCAGTGAAATATTTGGTCAGACGAGAGATATGTATCTCTACTACGGAAAATATAAAATTTATTGTTTTTAATAACAATAAATAAAGTTTTGTTCTGGCTAACACAAATCTCAAAAAGGTAAACAGATTATAGGTTAGTGATAAAATAAATTTCTGTTCGTAAATCCCGTCTGTCCGTTTGAAGATTTGTTAGTCAATTTATTTGATGTTTGTTTTTTTTGCAATTCACAACAATTATTTCAGTTTCTTTATATGAGTTTGTAAATTTGTAATTGTCAAACTGATTTACTGCAAAAAAATAAAAGACAATGTGGTAAAAATTGAGCCGCCTACATAATTATTAAACAAGAAATACATACATGTACATATAACGCATGTAGGCGCGTAAATTGTAACTTTTAAGTAGTTACATCGATTATAATACAAGAAGCCAATAATGAATTTCACATGTCAGAGTATTATCATTGTATTGAAAGAGTAGGAAGAATCTATATATTTTATTTCTCTGTTTGTTTGTCTGTGACATTATAACTCGAGGCAGTATGAGCCGATTTTACAACCTCGATGTTCTTATTGTTATTGAAACTTACATAGTATTTGCGAAATGAATCTTAAATTTCTTACTAAAGCAGTCGTTGACGAATCTACATACATATATGAATTGATGAGAGCTGACGGCCATGGAAACAACAATGAAACGTTAAATTCAAAATTCATCACAAAATTTTACATTTATTTAAAAAAAAAAAAATCGACGAAAAATTGTCTTCTTTAAAACGTTAAAAATAGTTTATTTCTACTTTATTGGTTCGAAGCATTCGACTATTTCACATTTAACAAAATTAAATTACAAATTGACTGTATTTACGATTCAACTTGAATTGAATTTTATTCATGAATAAGCTGCCAGGTAACGTTTCGTCAGGTATAACTGAATAGAGCACAATGTCCAGGCATTTAAATATTTAAGAAAGAATTGTCTAAATCCTAATCGCCTGATATGAAATTGAAATATTATTATATTATTTTTATAGTGTTTTCAATTTACAGTTAAGATTACAGCCGGAATAAAAAGTTTTTAATAATACATATGTACATAAAAAAAGCAAGTTAAGATCTATGGTAGGTTATTGACATTATGTAGTTTGCACAGATTGCAGACAGTGTTACCATATTTACGAAAAATTTCAAGCAGTATAAAACACTTCGGACAATTCGTTGACCAGCTGTTAGTCTAATCCTTCGGCATTCCTAATAAAAAATTTGTGGTCTTATAGCATATAAGTTAACGAGTTGCAAACAAGGGAAAGTTTACAAATATGATTATTGTGGGCAGTCCTAATTAAAAGTAATAAGATCATAAAAACGTTTAAGTTTATATATTTATGTACCAAGTTAGTTTGTACATGCTCATTGTAGTTAGGGCTAAAAAGTTCGGAGATGTCGAGTTTTGTTTTTTTAGATATTATGGGCTTGGTTTCCATGTCCTTGCGCCAAAGTTGGTATAATTTACGCGTAACTACTTCCAAAACAGTGACTCATTATCACATGAAATTTATCATTGGCTCCTAGAATATTAAGCGTGTAAGAAGTGTTTACGTTATACAGTCAAATAAATCTGTTTAAATATTCGATTTTTCTATTCGAAACAACAAGGTTTTTTTTTTTTTGTTTTTACCAACCTAGATGCTTGAGAGTTTTTCTTGTCTTTTCGAGATGTTTTAGATGCTGTAGAAACTGTTGAATCGTTTCTAGCTAAGGATAAAGCCCCCTGCACCCCATACCGAACAAACGAAAGCGGTTTCATGGCGACACTGCAATAACAAGTTAGATAGGAAAATGTTAATTTAAATAAAATGGTAAAACATGTAAAATGAAATTTGGCACTCGTACCTTAGTGGTTCCTTTTTTGGCGAACCATCAAGGCCGTTGCGCTTACTTAAGCTACTTCGTTTCAGGCTGCCACTTGGCATGGGGCTGTCTGGAGGTGTGCTCGTTCCTGCAAGGACATCATCAACGTTTGATGGAGCATAACCAGAATCATGATTACCATTAGGATCGGCAGCAATAAGTTGTGGCTGCGTAGTTATTTGTGCAACGACACTGAAAATTGAATTTTTTGAAAACATCATTTGAAAGGGACCTTTTAGAACTTACTTTCCGGTTTCCTCCACGACTGTTGCCAGCATAAATTCAGTCGATTTGTCGTTTACGATGACATGGCAGTCTTCGATATCTGGTGATATGGCGTTCTCGTCTTCTTCTTCGTTGGACCCCGAAGCGGTATTTGTTGGCTGATCTTCGGGCATGACCCTGGCTGCACTTTTGGTGCTGTCCAAGGTCGTCTCGGCGAGCCGTCGAGTTTGTGCTATGTTTTCTATTACACTGCCGGCTGTGTTTAGGTCTGATAAGTTGGGCTTACGGGCGGCCTTTTGCTTTCTCGCTCGACTTCTTAGAGCCTTTGAGAAATTAATTTGTTTAGATAATGTAAAAAATCCAAGAAAACCAACATTTTAGAAGAAGCTAAGAGAGCAATGAATCTAACGATTTTTTTGTTTAACTAACCGAGTAAACAGAATTTTTGAAATTGTTATATTTTATATGTATATTGTATATCATATTCATTGTATAATTTGACATAGAAAGCCTTAATTCAGATAGCTATAAACTATATTTTAGGATAGGAAGGAAGAGGAAGGTTCCAAAAATATTCTCCTTAGAAGCTCCCTCAGAATCATCAATTATGCTAAACCAGAATTTTCAAGGAGAACAGAAGTGGGGGTCTCCTTGTTAATATTTCATTTGATAACATTGATATTGAAATCTATTACAAACTATTAAGTGACACTTCAAACAAAAAGGACTTGCAAACATGGAGAATAGTTGGGTACATGTTTTCATAACAGTATTATAATTTTGTTCAATTTTTCAATAAAATCTTCACATATATTTAAGATTGCATGATCATCTAGTCTGTCTTGAAGCATTGTAGATAAGTTTTAAGGCACCTAAGAGCTGAAAATTACTTTTCATTTGTATATGAGGATAGCCAGGATTAGTTATCATAATTTTTATAAACTTAAAATGTTCATACATTATGTGCGCTATATTTTTGTAGACTTTTGGTTGATATTTTATGCAAAAATCCTGATACCGGTATCGAAGCTCCTGGTGATCTAGACTCTGTAAGGCCGTTGTACGCCTGGTAAGGTTCAATCAACCTTTGTTCGACCGTTGTACGTTGCTTTAACAACTTTCGTTCATTTGTTTATTTATTTATAATGAAAATTCTAATAATGTTTTAAATTTTACATATATGTATGTACCAAAAATATAATATAAAATATGGTATAAAATTATGCAAATATGTGAACGTTTTGTACGTGAGGGTTTATGTAGATAAAGGATAGTCAAACTAATAAAAGAGAAAAATTACAGAATAATGTAAGATGTCTTTTTCATACTTTATTTTATAAAATATAGTGAAAGACTTACCTTAAAAATATTCCAGTATAAAAAGACCATTATTATACATGGTATATAAAAACTGCTTAAAGACGAATATACTATAAAATCACTATTATAGAATAGGCAGAGATCTGGTACACGATTAGGTGTATTATTTAATCCTAAGACAATTGGTGAACCAATTGCTGCTGATATTGCCCAAACTAGAAGGATGGTCAAACAGACCCTTCGGCTGTTTTTGTGTTTCGCGTATTTTATTGGCTGCGTTACCGCAATATACCTGTAATGAAAAAAATTTGCTATTAATGGCCGAGTTTATGATGAATTAATACTTCGAGAGGCCATATATAAGAAATAAATCAAAGTTCAATCTAAAAGTTAATTAAAAGTGACCTCAAATAATAACACCTCAGTTAAGCAGACTCCATAAATTAGTAAACACCTTGTTGTTTCCGGTCTGGGAAGTACCCATAAGTTAAACAACATGAATATTTTATGACCAAATGATTTTGTCTGAACATATACCAGCTTTGCCATATTGCAGTTGTAAATTTCCTTTGGGATATGAGTTATTTATGACAATACATGCCATGATGCATTTGCATTGTTGCAGGTGTGCCATGGTAGAGTCAGTCTCTCTTGTATATTTATAATTAATGGTTGGTATTTAGGCATGCACTTATGGATGGCTAATTAAGTTGTATTCAGAAGTGATGAACATCTGGACCACTCACTGAGAGATTTAATTTGAATTCCTGTCATATTTTAGTATCTACACTTCAGATTTTATTATTGAGAGAATAAAAATCATAATCATAAAATTAAATGAAGCTGTGTCTACCCGAATTATATACAAATGTATTTATGGAAAACAATGCGGATGCGGCGATGTCAATAATGCGAAATTAGAATAGTAGTTCTGGGGAAATTTCACAATGAAGGAAAGGAAATCACAATGCACTGAAAGTTATTTGGGGTATGGTAATTTAATATTTGTTCTTTTAATCCTCAATGTGGCTTCAATTGTAATTCTGGTTATTATGGCATTAAAGATAACCTCACCGATGTTTTAGAAAATAATAATTTTCAATGTAATGAAATACAATTAAGGCTGTGTGCCCAAACCGTCCTAAATGTTGGCTAAATGCCAGTTTGTATCGGAAATTAAGCCGATTAATTCCAGGGCTGTGCCAAACTGAAACTGGAGTTAGACAAAACGTCCAGTTGTCATTTTCATTTGTCTGTCATACATCAAAGAACGAGTTTTTGGCAGTTTATCGTGCAATTTTTTAAAAAATGGATCTCCAAGTAAATAATGTGACTTTATTTTCTCGCATTTTATTTATGTATGGGGAATTTTTGCCAACGGTTTCTCCTTTCAAACAGGAAAGACGTCAAAATCAATCAAAATATCAAAATTTAGCCGTTTAACAAAAGCAGAAGAAGCATTAGCAAGCTCGAAAATTTACTAAATTTAAATGTACTGGAATCAGCCAGCATTTAGACGGTTTGGTACACAGACTAAATATAAATATTGATGGTTTTACATTATTTAAAAGTTCAATAACTCAAGTATGACCAATATTAATTAATATAGCGAAGACAGAAGTAGTTTTGTTACCTGGTGCGTATGCGGGAAAATGTAAACCTCATGACTGAAGTGAATATTTACAGAGCTTTGTTTTAGAAATGAAAAAACTTTTATCTGAAGGACTCGTTTATAAAAATAAATTTGTTGAAGATACTTTGAACGCGATCTAGGCAGGCACTGTTTGTAAAAACAAAGGATGCTGTCTAACGACATGTCAATTAATTAAAAATCGTCTAATGTATTAATTTGTGTGTTGGGTGTGAATTAAATCGTTGAATATTTGTTCAATCCTCCCTTGTTTATTTCATTAGGTTATGGGCCTATACCTGCCGTAAAGCAGCAATTTGTGAAAACCATTTATTAATTATTAAAATAGTGTTAACAATATATTGTGAACATGCCAAATAGAAATTCTTTGATGTCCATTGAGAAACTGACCGGCCGAGATAATTGGGCAACTTGGAGTTTTGCAGTAAAAGCTTACTTGCAACATGAAGATATATATGATTGCATATTGTCGACTCCAATTTCTACCGAGACAGAAAAGCTAACGAAAGACATGAAAGCGAAGTCAAAATTGATTCTTCTAGTGGATCCGACATTACATATATGTTCACATTCAAGATGCGCAAAATGCTAAACAGGTTTGGGATAACTTAGCAAGGGCATTTGAAGACAGCGGGCTGACCAGGAAAGTTGGACTGTTACGTGAACTGGTAAATACCAACCTGGAAAACAGTCAGTCCATTGAAGACTATGTTAACAAAATAATGTCAGCAGCACACAAACTGAGAAACATAAAATTTAATGTAGACGATATACAATATAAGTATATGGATATGTTATATGATAAGGGTCCATTTTAAGATCAAATGGAACTTCAAATTTTCTAAGTGGAATATGGAAAACTTTCAGGAACTAGTGTTAGTTTCATTAAATTGTTTACTTAATTCTGAGTTTCAAGGACACGACGAATTTCAACGAAAATCCCAAGAATTGAGAATTCACATTTGATATGTATATTGAATCAGTCATTTGGTAGTGTCGTAGTTTCACTAATTTTATAACTTTTAAAACAATTTCATTTTAAAAATATCACACATAACTACTATTTTTTTAGAAAGTTTCATTATTAGGTATACCTTAAAAACTCCATAACTACGAGAAGGTAGAAATTAGGTAGTGGAGTTATTTCCATTTTAAATGTTTAATAGATGGCTTTAGTTAAATTAATAAATACTTGAAGACATGAAATACATATAGCCAAACGAATATAAATCAATAGTGGGTTAAGGTGGTAAACCATGTGCAAATAATGGATATTTATGAGTAGAAAATTAAATTGCATGCTGAAGCATGAACATCTTGATGTCGATGCATGTGAAAGATATGTTTTGAGTGAAATTTCTTGTGGGTAATTTTACGCAATGAACCATGGATGCCTTATCCATAAAACGTCTTGAGCTCAAAGTGCAGAATAGATAATTAAATTGCAGCTTATACAATTTAACAGCTTCCTCATGAATTTAATATAATTTTTAGATAAAAATCAATATACTAAGCCAAAGTTTTGCTTATTTTGCTCAATTAGGTGTAAGACATGGTTGGGTATGATACTGTTTTGAGGTTATTGAAGAAAGTCATGGTGCCTAGTGGCACAGTAGAGAAGTTTCTTTAATTTCTTCTTTAAATATTTGTTGTGTTTGTTACAGATTTTGAAACTTGAAGCAAAAATAAAAATAACGAGCATTTTGTGAGCTTTTTGTTTTGGTGCGACAGAGTTAACAGAAGAACAGATTCTTCCAATTTTCTAATAAATAAAGTTTCGTTTGAAATTTAATATCCAAACTTGGCGGCCCCTCCTGTTATACAACTTTCTCTAGGTTCAAAGAGAAATATTGATTGCGACCCATCTGCGCTCGTTTACAGAGGGGTTTCCAAAGTATGAATAGCAAAAATGTATCTTGTTGAAGTTTGTTGCAAATTACCTTTTTAAATTATTCTCAACATTTTGACGTTAGTTAAAAAGTGCAATTTAATATTAAAGGTTGCTTCAAAGAAACATAATTAAAGAAGATATCTGAATTCCAAAGGTTAAATCTGTGAAAAAAATAATCTAATTACATTTTATCTACGTGCAAGGACGACGCGACGCACGGTGACAAATTTTCATCAATGAAATTTGTACTTGATAAACCAATTAATGTGGACCTGTTGCTAAACCTAATTAATTTGTTACTGCACATCCACGACAGGTCTCGTGTGAACCACCAACAATTAAATTCACATGTTCACGGTTTTTCCAGTGGACTAAGTGAATAGGGCTACGCTTACTTACCCAAATTGGATCTATAAATTCTTTTAATCCTATATAAAAATTGGAAGGTATACTCGTGCCTACTGAAAATTCGAAATTCAAGCAAATCGAGATGAAAAATACTGAACGTGGAGTGGAATACTTTCAGAAAAGGAACAGATTGAATTCTAGGCATCCTCACGGATTTTGATAAAACGTTGCATATATAAATTAATACCTTTTGCATTCGAATAGGTATCTCAAATTTGCATTTTATATTCACACAGAATGACACCGTATCGTCAAATATCCCACACCTGTTCATACTGAGGTGAATCGAATGTAAACAAGGCTCCTGTTTAAATCCCCCGCACTTTTGAATTTATTCATGTGTGAAACTGTAACGTAGTAGTTGCTAGTTTCCATGGTAACATTTGTAATTTCTAATGTTCTTACTTATCAAAAAGTTTACTACTACCTACTACAAAGTAACAAAACAGTTTACCCCATATATAGATACAGATATACATACATATCTATAGAGTTTGAGCGTAAAAGTAAGAATTTTAAAAAAAGGAGCTTTAGAATTGTTTTTGTTTAAAAAAAAATAAAATGGAGTTAGGTTTGGTGTGGTAGGTACTTAACAGATAAACATCAGTTTGAAGTGCAATAAAAGTAATTTTTATTGAATAAACATACATATTACACATAAAATAAAACTCTAAATAACTGTTTAATTTAAAAAACACCAAGGACGGTTTTCCATGTCGATATTTCTTGGTAAACTGAGAGTAGGTTTTCGTCCTTTCTGGACTACTTTGCGACCTTGGCTACAAATTTTGACTAAAACAATTGTTTCCCAAAGTGCGTAGTTTTCGAGGTATTTGGATGCATCGTTTTATTTTTACCTTGAGCTTCAAAATTAAAATCGGTATCATAACTGAAAGTAACATTTTCCGCTCTCACAATTTCCGGGGTTAGAAGTAGGAATTCCCCATATAATTGAAATTACCTTGACCCTTCACCAAGATCATTTCTAGTTGGCCCCTTCGTATGGAACATTTTTTTCTAGGTTGCTTAGTTTTCGAGATATTCGGGTGCATCGATTACAATGGCACACCCTGTATATTAAAAAATAAATACGGAGGATTTCAAGTCCCCCTTAATCCATACTGTATATACATACATACCATATACAAGTGAAGATAACTTTCAACAATATGTTTGTTTGAACATTATCGTGAGAATTTATATTGGTAGATACATTTCTTTAAGACTACAGGAGATACGAATTTAACACTTTAGCATTGACACAACACAAATACTCGTCATCAACACGAAAAGTGTCATCAGCAGAAAAAATCCCATCATAAAAAAAAGATATGTATACCTATGAAAAGTGATCATATACTTTATGTATAGGTATACTACCATATTCCGATAGAATAATTAGAATACATATGTACATCTTTTGAAAAATTAGAGAAATATAAATCTGGTATTCTTTGATTTTAATTTTAATTTGTGTTTTGACGTCAAAAGTTGGTTTCTGAAGAATAATTATTAAAAATTTGTTAAAAGATTCTGCAGAGTATGAACCCTGAAAAAAGAAAAAAATTATATGGACTGATCAAATGATGTCGTGACTCATGACCTAGGACCTGATAAAAACTTACGTATACATACATATACTATGTATGTCTCCCCGTCATTCGATTTTAATTGTGCTGACGAAATATACATATGTATATGTGTGTGTCAATGCTAATAAACATGTCTCCATTTCCCCCAATTATTGAGATTTCATAAGTTTCCGCTAAATCTACATACATGTGCATATATGACAATCTTTTGGTTTTCCCATACAAGTAGATTATTTTGAAATCTTGGGATGTCGAGAGAATCTCAATCAAAATTTTATAAATTCATTCCGATGTCCCCAAGGAATTTATTCGGCAATATTCAATAGGAATTAGATCTTACATTTAGTCAATAATCACTAAATGTAAGATCTAATTCCTATTGAATATTGCTGAATAAATTCCGTGGGGAAATGGAAATGGAACAAATAAGTTACACATAAAGAAAATATAAACAAGTGCAAATATTCAAAATAAGACACTTGAAACATCAAATGAAATCGCGCTAGTAGATAGAAACACTTTAAAATTATACTAAATCTCAGGAATTTTAAGATTGTTGGGCATAGTGGCGCTTTTCTAGAAACTTAATTTTAAATCAAATGCTGCTCTAACATATTTTTTAAACATTTTTTCAAACATCTTATTCATGTTTATGTAAAACCGTGATTTTTCCCATGTTTGTCTCTTTATCCAGGTCGATTTTGCAGTGGTTTTATTGGTTCGAATAATTTATTCCTCTTTGACTACAAAATCTTTACTGATTTATGTATTTGTAAAGGGTGTCCCAATAAGAGTGCAGTATTTCATTTAAAAATAAAAATACTTATTTTTTGAGCGAGTTGTGATATTTTTATTGCATTGTAAAGTAGACATATTCCGATCAAGTATGGAATAAAATATTCGGCAAATGACCCCCGCGGCTCTGATGACAGGACATTGCTCTTTTTATAAAATTTTCGATGACTTTTTGACAAAGATGTGACTGTATCTCACCGATGACGCGTTGGATCTCGGCTTTGAGCTCAGGAATTGTTTGTGGCTTATTCGCATAAACCCGAGATTTCACAAAACCCCAAAAAAAGAAATCGCACGGCGTTAAATCGCATGATCTTGGTGGCCTCAACTGGCCAGAATTTCGTGAGAATCAGAATTTCGCGAAGTTTGCGAGCGGTCTCAGCGTAACTTTCCCCATTTTGTAATGGGTTTTCACAATGATAACGAGTTCTTCTTTTGTGTAGCGATCCATTTTCAATAATCGGAACAACCATAGGTGACTGTTGTTAAATTTCAGAGTTGCCACTTGCACTAAAAAAAAATGATACAAAATTTAAATAGTGCACTCTTATTGGGACACCCTATATATAACATGAAGGAATATCATAATTGCTTATATACAAGTGAATAAACATCGGAGAATTATCTTTGAAAATGTCTCACGTTCACGCCGACGCTGAAATTCATGTGTGGGGTATGAAATTTGATGGCAATGATTCAGTTCAGAAATCCAATAGAAAGAACACAACAGTTTTTTCATAAAATTGTGTAAAAAATAAAGTTAATCTACAGTAGTACGACATAAACTTTAAAAATGAAATACATACAAATTTTTAAGGGGTAGACTTGATTACTGTTTAGAAGTGAACCAAAAATTTTAAATTTTATTTTTCTCGGGAAACGATTTGATTTGTTTCATCACCTCTGCATTAAGTGTCCAATGGGTTTCAAACAAATCAAAGTTGAAATTGGGTCATTGCAGCAAACCTGCAACGTCAGTCGGACAAAATCCGATATTTGCGCAGGATGGCGTCAAACAAAGCGCACCTAATTCGGCTGCCAAAATCGTGATAAATGACCCAGGCAAAACAGCGAATGTTCAACTTTACAAGAAATAAATTTTTTATGCCCTTTGGAAACTGGGGGACACAATCACTATACAAAATATATCGACCATTCGAGTGAAATGGGGCTTGTTCTGGAATGAGGGATTGAACAAAACCGCCACCGAGAACCCGACGGATGTTCTTCCCAATCACATACGTCCTCTGCGGTGCGCCGCGCCGTGGTTATATCCATGAAATTTGTTTCTCCTTTTCAGGCCTCGAAACTTCTTGAATATTTCTTAGGGCTGTATGACAGAAAATGGGCATAAATAGAACCAGTGTCTCAGCGAGCGCGTGGATATACTAAAAGCAAAACCCGAGGAAATCGAGGTCTGTCTATTTTTCCATGTCGGTGTAAGCCTCGGTTCTTACGTATATCACCTCGCATTTCCCGCAGTTTCCCTTCTCCGGCGGCTATACATTACGCCGCTGGGCTTATCTCGGCCGTGATTTATGCGATTTTTAAAGTGCTTTTCCTCATATTTAATCATCTCGGGAAGATGAAGTAGATGAGAACCAGTGCCGAGATCTATGTGCGCAATTACTCGCCACCGTACAGTATACTGTTTAAGGGGATTTCCCTTTATTGCTCCGAGATTGAGGTCATGATTGGGTTTCAACCGTCAACCGGGTCCACAGATAGGAGGGATCCTCTGGCTCTGGGGCTATAATTTGAATTTAAATGGCCATAACTGCACTGTTATTGCCATTTAACTATGCAGTTCCCGTTAGAACAGATTTTGGCTGCATATAGGGCCGCCATACAATTTATAGGGCCATTCCATGTTCCAACTACTAAGTGAACTTTCTGCATAACCATAGCAGGGTCACGAATGATCTTGAAATTCCCATCCCAATTTGAATATTTGCGTAGTAAGATAGACGTAAAAATGTTTATAGATACAAACAGTGAGCGGCTTTATAGTAAAGTGAATTTAATTTCGAAAACTGAAATTGTACTTTAATTGCTACGACAATACAATAAAGTAAGCATAGTGTTTATAATTTTAACATTGGCTTTGTAAACCATCAACTCGAGCAAAAAAGGACGTTGGCCGCATCTCGATGGTACGATTGCCACACGGTTTTTAAACGGCCGCACCGATTTTGAACAATTTGCATCGACTGCAACGCCGCGCCGGTCCTCGCAACAAAGCCGCAGTGAATACGAATAACTTGTGGAGAACTTTAAAGGCCGACTAAAAACGGAAGGACACGTTCGGCCCCGTCAACACCGAACTCAAGTGGAAACGAAAAAGGCCGCAACACGGCCGCATCAAATTTAATTTACTTATAAATGCGCTTTATACTATGCGCTATAAACGCACGTATACATATGTAAGTATTTATGCGCTTTCAGGCTTTCTAATACTAGCTATGTATGTGTCTATTCATTGATAATAAATTTTATAAATTCCTAAATCATCCTTCCATATTACAGTACATCGCCGCCTTATTATAACCACTTACCTACAATTTCGCAGAGATGATAAATTCTGTACATTTCCGGGAGATTTTATTTTTACATAAAAATAATTAATACCTATTAAATTATATTTAATTTTTTATAATTGTCTCAATACGACAAATAGTCAAATATTTTGAACAAATATCAAATAATTTTAAAAATTCCAGACAATTCCTCACTCCAATTCCCATCGCAAAAACTTTATGTATAAACGTACCATAAGTATCCAAATTATTTCTCAATTTCTATGAATGAACTATTTAACACAATTCTTTAAGCAATATAGCTCACAAAAACTTGGTTATTCTCATCAGGAGTTTAAAACATACCTATCTACTGTTCTTCTTTTCATTTCATCGTTATTTATCCAAACCTTTTTGAAAAATTTCCCGAAAGAAGTTGGCAAAAATGTTGAAAAATAAGTTTTTAAATAAGCTTTCGATGGTCGAACCATGGCGCGATGAAATGTTAAACGTCCTTTTTTTGAAACCACATTTTTGGAATATATTACTAAAACATTGAACGAAATAAGATATTGATTCAGTTTTGGTTTTATCTGAAAATACACTTAATTTATTGAAACCTTATATACAAAAAAAGAGTAATTTTTTTCGTGATAAATGTTTCTTATAGCTATCTTAAAAGCAAAACAATGAAGAAATCCAGTGACGTAAATTTTATTTCTCCGCCATTTTGTTAAATCTTAACTTTTTAATAATTTCATTGGTATTACCTCCAACCACTTTTATATACATATTTTATGAAAATGTTATTTTAGATAATTTTTACTAGTGCTACAGCGTACATATTTTGGACTTTGTTTTTAGGCAGTAAACATAACAGGCCTTGAAGACATTATTTTTACATTAAAAAATTACTGCTGATAATAAATATGTAGCAAAAAATCCGACGGCCATACTTATTTCCTAACATGAAAAAAACATTCTCAAAATTTCGTTTCTTTTCAGATAGCTAAATTCGTCCTTAAACAATTATTTTTATGGGGTGTCCCACAATTTTTTATCTTACTGTGATGTGAAACTTTTAGATTTCTTTACGAGTACGCTCAAGAGAATTTGGAAGGAATTTTAGTAAATTACCGCAAATACAAAACACAAGCTTTCTTGAATATTTGATTTTTTTACCAGTTTTCAAGCCGTTCCCGAAACATACTAAAGGCCAATTCACACTATCCATCAGGCCACCGACAGTCAGCGTCACATCAAAATATTTTTCTTTGTATTTTACATGGTGTAATTCACACTATACGGAACCGACACATCACATCACTTTACGTGAAAATGTGAACAAATTAAAATTGTCGGACGGTTGCCGGACGACTGATTGTCGGAACCTTGATGGATAGTGTGAATAGGTCTTAAACTGTAATGGCTGCTCCCTGATAAAATCCTTTTCAGCCAGGCTACTGTGATTTCCCCTACTACTACTGCGATTGCTGAATTTAACCGAGTAGGGAAATCACAGTAGCAGGCCAACTGTGGCTAACTTCTGACGCCACAGAATTAATTTATTAAAGAGGGATCATTGGTCCTGTATTTAATTGGCCAAAATATTAAAACCCGGATTTTTTATAAAATTTAATACAAAATTGACAAAATGTATACCTTTGTAAAATTCGTTGTGTTATTTGGAAAAACTGTAATATTTGTGCATCTATGTATTTAGAAGAGAAGATTAGGAAAAAAAGAATTAATCGTTTGCACGTCATTTTTCTACTTGCAGTAAAAATATGTAGATACCTATATTTTTACAATTAATTAAGTGTAAGGGTTACTATTAAATGTATTTATATAAATTCTTTAACTGGCAACTCTTCTTTTTGGTGTTTTTGTAATCGGATTAATAAAGCTATTATAATCAAAAGCTTATTTCCTGGTAGAACAGTATTATTTACATATGTAGGTACATATATACTTGCGTTTTTTTAGCCATCGAACGATAATCTTGATTACTCTCTACTTCATATCTTTATATGAATTTGATAAAATCTAGTTCGGGTCATGCAATCTGTGCCCGAAATAATTAAAATAATAAGCCTCATATAATTTCAGTGTCTTGCATAATCAAAATAAGAGTTTTAACTATTTACATATTATGTGTGTCAGGGTATAATAGCACTTTTTTTAATTTTTCATGGTCTATCACGTGACAAAAACAAATTGTTGTAGTTGTTACTGGCATGCAAAATTACGTGTTTTATATGGTTTTGAAGCAATCCAAAATGTATCAACTTGAAACCCCACTTAACTTAAAGACTTTGGTTAGAAACCAATTTAATGAATAACTAACGAAAACCTTTCAGGTGAACGATTTAACCTTGAAATTTCTTGAAAGTGGTTGAGTCATGCATCAGGTGTTCTTTTAAAAAAAGTAACAAGGTTAAGGTCCATGAGGAAATTAGAACGCTCCCAGCTTCTGAAAGCAAATAAAAATATGTCGTCAGCATTTGGGCGACACGGGCGCTCTTGTATTTACCTTAGAAATTAAAGAATGGGGCATTTTACAGTGGGCTCTGTTTTTTTAATCCTAACGAGAAAATTGACATTGCCGGAATGGACCTGGATTCTGTACATCTCCAGCGGCATAAAGAGGATGAGAGAAAAAATTAGACGATTTCTCCCAGGGTCCCGCAGGTTAGTGGAAAACTTGTGCAAGCACTGTAAAGTGGCTCGTGTTTTTACTTAGGTACATTTAAGTTGAACTCTGGATTTCATTTTAAATGGAAAACACCAGAGTGCGCTTCCCAGGACGCTTATACACCTAGGCGGCTGCTTAGATGCCTGTGTGTACGCAGGAACTCGCACAACGAGCACCTCTATACAATTTTCAGGTATAGACGAGTGGAAAAATGCGAAATGAAGGTATTTTCACGATGGGATAACCGGAGGCGGTATGGCGAATTTACAGAATTTTCGCATAAAACAGAAAATGAAATTATTTTGCAGTATTTGCATGAGGTTTACCTCCTAATCTGATTGCTGCGGGGAATGCTTTCGTTTCGCTCACTCCCACCATGATTTTGCCTCCGCGTAATTTACCTGATTTTATTCCACTTGGGGAACTCACTAATTTACCGAATTTACATTGTACCACACTCATATTGTATCTGTGAAATTAATCTTTGCCTTTCGTGATACTCCCAGCTGTGCAAGTCAACGGAACAGCAGATACTTGTTTTGTTTAAGGAAGCTGGGCGGAATTAATAAGGAAGCACGTATACCTACCTACTAATACAAAATTATCTTCCAACTCATAGATTTCGAAAATTCAAATCTTCTAACTTTAAATAAGTATAGTACAAAAGTTGTGGTAGTTTTGCATATAGATACATATATACTTATTTAGTAGAATTCCTTTCTTTGGTTTTAAGATTTCAAAGTGGACGTAAATTTTCAAATTCCATCAACCAGATAACAACATCTTACGTGGGTAAAAGGAAAACCTTCTTTAACCTGGGGTGCCTGTATTTTTCGTTTGTCTACCCGCTATTTTTAGTGGTTAACATTTTGGTTGATATGAAAATAACACACATTCACTCTTTGTACTCGATTAGACTCAGAAAGTTTTTGAAGAAACCTTTGACCCAATTTCCAGACTTTGCCGATGGCACGCTGAATGCGGTTAAAAGACCAAATCTAAGTTTCTCGGCTAGTTCGTCAACAGTTACGATGGTATTTTGTTTCTATCAGATTTTGCAGGACATGCACTAATAATAAAGACAACGTGCATTTGCTACCTGCTTTAATACCAAATTAATACAGATAGTTTGAAATGAAATTGAAAAAAAACCCGCATTATTTATAGAATGACCCATTAAATAACACATATAATTGTTTTATTTATAGATATAACTAACGGTTTGCTGTTAAGCTCTTGACGCCCTTGGCCACATATTTATGTGTACATTTAGTTTTTTAGAAATTAAAATTACTCTAACTGGGAAAAAAAGTAATACATCTTTTAATTTGTAGTTAAGAAAAGTTTTCGTCTTTAAATTACAAGAATTCTGATTTTAACTCCTGGCTTGATTAAAAGAATTTCATAGGCCTGCATACCTACATATGCATGTATAATTACTAAGAAGTATAGTAGGTACCTATCCAAAAATTTAAATGACTATCAAATATCACCGGTATAAAAAAAATGTTTATCTGATGCTTGGATTTATTTCATTATTTTTTCATATATTAAAGACCTTATTTTAACGATTTTTGTATAATAATAAGAAAAGGTTCATCATAGATCTAGGAATATGAAATGCAACTTATCTCTATAACCCTTTGGACACAAATTCAGTCAAAATTAAATTTTAAATATAAGGAATTTTATATCGTTTAATGTTTAATCAAAGTACAATAATTTCATAAACTAAAAGTTGTTATGGGTATCTGCTTAACCGAATAAATGTGTGAAAATGCAAAATTTATATATGATTAGCATTATATGAATAATTTATTTTGAGTTTGGTTTGTTTACACTGCTCATTTTATATGGCTCGAATATTTTTAACCCCAACAATCAAAAGTGCTAGGATTAACTACGTGTCGCAACTCAATATTTAAAAAACTGAGGTTGAAAGGATTCATGTATGAGACCAAGAGATATAAGTACTTATTAATAAAAATTATAAGTTTCCCATTTGAAATTGTGATTGCAAATAAAATACTTACCGATCTATTGATATCGCAACTAAATTAAATATCGATGATGTGGAGCATATCACATCCATTGCTATATAGAAATCACATACAAAATTCGGTAAAGACCACGCGCCGTTTACCTGAAATTGTAAAAAGAGAATACTATTAATATCTAGCAGAATTGTAAGGGAAAAATAGAATAATTTTAAATTAAATCACATATTATTAGATATTATTAAATGGAAAAGAAAATGCCCTAATTGCTTCTCTTCTATTCTCTGTTAGTCGGATTTTAAATCAGGACCCAGAAAACACTTATATTCATTTATTGGTATTATTAATGAGAAAATTTAAATTAATTATTTGAGTAGTTATGGGTATAAAATTATTAATGAAGTAAGTTTAAATTCAACTGAAAATAATCAAAATATATAATTAATTGCTACAAGTTCTGTTAACGTTAAGTCATAATGTGGTAAAACCACTACTCGACCACAATTCATGCAAGAGAATTAATTAAATATCAGCGTGAAGTGAAATAAACGTTTAACCACCAACTGTAACGTTCATAGGCATCGGTCGTGAACTCTAATAGACAAACATGTTGTACCTACTACAGGTTAATTATTAATTAGTGCCGCCCGAATTATTAATTAATTACGAAACCCACAACGCTTGACTAGGCATTCAAAACAGTAAATAGAAAATTCAATTAAAAATGGTTTGAGGAATGAATTATTGCTTTGTTTTTACACTGTAGGGACAAATCTACAAGCGTCGAATTATGTGTTAACATAAAATATGCAAATTGAATTGAGAGGGAGCAAGCAATTCTCTTACTCCAATGCACTGTTAATTAAGTTGAGGCTTCTAGAACACAACATTATTAACGAAATAAGTGCTTCAATGAACTAACTAAATATTAACTGCTTAAATAAGTAAAATTAAATAAACCCCTTGAAAAGTGAAACTTTTAAACGCAATAAAGTCTTCTACTTCTACAGAGTTGGATGAATTTTACCTAATTAAGTTAGGATTGCTTAAGAGCGCCCATAACCCGAAAGAATTTCCATTCACTTTAAAACTTTCAAAATGTTCTTTCACAAATTACGGATCACCAAATCCACGCCACAAAGGACGAATAGCGCAATGAAACTCAGATAAGGGTGCAATCTAAAAGTGACTTGGACTGGGATTTCTCTGTTAAAAGCCCTGTAAAACTGCACTTTCCGGCAGAAGTCAAAATATTTCAATGGCAGTTCTCAATCTGTTTTGATAAACGAATATAGGCAAGGAAGTATCTCCTGAGCAAATTCAAGTTGGGTACGCTGAATTCCTCCGTGGCTTATCGCCGCACATTCGGAGAATTTTATGATCCTACTTTATTACAGCAGTAGACTTCCGCACTGGTGGGTTCTTAGGAGTTATCTTATAGACTATTTTAATAAAGTTAAATCAGCGTTCGGACTGAACGTTTTATTATAAAATCTAAGTTATGCAAAACACTTCCTTAAATTTTGAGAATTTTCCTTAATATCATCCTTTTGTTTATGGACTTACATAGCTAATGATTAGAAAGTCGAATACTGTACCTATATATGTACGTACCTATATATGTAATATCTATAAAGGGTATCTCGAAAGATGGATACATCCGGAAAGTTTTCAAATAGTTCATTTTTATTATAGATCATATCATCCATCTTTTAGTCTTCATCTCCATGGAAAAGTAATAAAGAGAAATTCAATAATTTTAAATTTTAATCGGAATAAAAAAGGCTGATTTGAAAGACAAGAGTCCATGACCTCTCAAAAGAGTGTTCTAAAACGCGCCAAGTCACCGTTGGATAGTATTCCGATCCTAGCATCCTAAGTACGAAAAACGACCGTCATTATCTAACAATTACGAAAAGTTGCCATCTATTGGAAAATAGACAAACTGGAATTTGACATTTTTTTAGTTAATATCCACATATTTGACATTTAAAATAATGCAATAGCATGCTTATGACAGTAATATCGTCCATATTCGACACAAATTTACGGAACAATCAACTTAAAAATTCAAAAATATTTTTCACTTCACTTTGACACTCACGAAAATCTTCTACTGACAGAACTAATGATGAAAAGGTAATGTGTCATGACGTCATTACCGTTTTCGTCATAATGACGGTGTCGTGTGTCAATGGTATAAATTCCCAACTCTTATGTTTTCAAAAATGCTCTTTGTTTTTGAGATCTTTTTTTCACCTAATGTTAGAAGGGCCGAAAATATTTGAAATAATTTGCTTCTTCATGTTATCAATAATACTTGATAATTTACTCGTTCTAACTTCTCTTTACCCTTAAAAAAATAGGTTGCAGGTTCTTATATAATAATATAAATATAATAGTTAAATAAGCGGTAGATATTATATAATTATGAGATAAAGTAAAATTGCATAAAAAGTTTTTTTTTATAATTACTTTTATTTGAAATGTATATTAAAAATTCATTGTTTTTCTTATCAGTGATTGCCTGCGTCGCTGAAGCGATTAAATTTAATAAAATTAGGTATATATTCTAAAAATGTTAGATTCATACAATTAAAAAAAACAATTCTTTATTTTTGATCGGTCATATGAGCAAATTTGTAATTGTGTAGTGTAGTCAATAGTGTTTTGGTCCGTCCCGACAGTTTTTTTTCAGTTGTATTAATTAAAAAAAAAAAAAAAGAGTGGAAAATTTTGAATCACTTCTGTGTCTTTAATTGCTTAACAAAATTTTGTTTCATATCATCCACAGAAATAGTGTTATAAGCTCCCAACAGGGTTTTTTAAGTTTTTGATGCAAGCATCACTTGTTTTGGACGAACCGAAACAAAAATTTATTAAAAAGTAATTCTTGCCTAATTTCCAACTATTTTCTCCAGAATTACATGATTTGGTTCTCATGAATGCCAATGATTATATTAATTTGCAAAAAATGAACAAGTATAGCCTTTAAACAGTAACTGGGTACTCTATGAAATATCATATCCTTTTCTGAAGAATAAATACATATAATACTTAACATAAAAGGCGATTTGCATGGTAAGTTTTGAGATAATCTGTGGTAAAATTCATTGGAATGCCGATCGCATGCGTCTCATTGATAAATATTTCATTGCTTCTTAGTCTTCTTACGCTGAATAAAAGTGTAAAAATCCGGAGAAAGGCATGCATAAGCAATGCTCGCTTGCGTAGGCCTCAGCAGCGCAGTTTTATTCAAATTATCCTTCGGTGATAAAGCGGATTGCAGAGGGATCACGTCTTAATGAATACCAATAGGCTCCCGGTAACCACTAGATCCACTTTCTCATGTAATAAAAATCACAATGGCATTATCCTTACACGATTAATGTCAAACTCTGATAACGCGCCTGACGTTGCCGCCAAGGAAGGAGCGTCGAGACGCTCCACCGGGTCTCCAGCTGAGCTCGGGCAGAACAAATTCCTGAATTACCCCAGCACGCACCGTCTGAAGTGTGCGCGTCCATCAACGTCATGAATATTCGATTAAGAAAACATGACTGGAAAAGAAAGAAACGGAGGGTAGCAGCCGGAAAATACTGGAAAATCGATGCCGTCATATTGCCGTCATCTAAGAAAAAGCTGGCGCGACTCCACAGATAAATGCCTCCGCTGCCGCCTCGATGGAGATCGCACAAATTCGGATTTGATCTGAAACCATTCTTTAGATAATTCGTCAAATAAGGCGATTTGCAGTGGATTAGGTTAGGAGTCTGCTCGTTTATCATTTAATTTCGCGTAATTTCCACCTTAGTCGCATTTGGGGCAGTAATTAGTCTCCGTTGAAATCATAAATTTCAATTAACGGACTTTGCGCGGTTGTCCACCGTCAACGCCGTCGTCCATCTTTTCAACACGCACATAAACAGTGCAACAAATATTCGACAAACCGGCAACAAGAGGAAAGGGTCCTTTATCTACAATTAGATTGCAATTGCTACAATTTCTAGTATCTTGCATGCTGTACCAGTTTTTGCTTTGGCATTCAGATGAAATTGCTAAATAAGGACTGTGTTCGGGTTTTTCAACGGTGTGTAATTAAGGGGCAATCGAACACATTCCGCTCTTTTCTAATTTAACTGAACATTCTGCACATTGATATTAATGGACTCTAATAAAATTGGAGCTGTTTCGAGGCAGCTGCTTAGATTCCAGGTGCTGTCGCTTAGTTGTATTCGAAATGCTTGCTCAACTCAGGGACAGTCGTAATGAGTTTCACCGTAGCAGTTTTCATTATTAACGGTAGTTTATACTAAGAGAGATTTACTGGCTAGCTTCTAACATTTTTCCCATTGATTGAATTCCCGACCCAAGACATGGAGATGTTCAAGAACAGTTCTACTTGGAAGGTGAACTTCCAGTTAAATTAAGAGCCAAAATTTATGGACATAACCCAGAGGCTAGGCAAGTAAAATGGCGGTCATTCCCACAAGATTTACGACTTTAATGAAATTTTGGGTTCTTTCATAAATCCAAATGCTCCTTGTCGAAAAAACGAACGGCTTTTTTTTTCATGTTGCAAGTTAGTAAAAGAAATTATTATGTATAGGCAAACTAAATAAATACATTTTTTTTAATGTAATGGCATTAAACTTGTCCAATTACTCATTGTATATGGACTTTTAAAGCCATTTATTTCCGCATTTTCGAAATAGCGAAGTCCAGAAACACAATAAAGATAATGTGAAGTTATAGAAAACAGGTTAAAACATGCGAAAAAATTTTCTATGATTTTCATTCATGCATTCACATTTATTTTTGTTGTGACACAAAATTCTATTAAATTCAAAAATCGCTTTTTAGGAAGTAAATCTACATATGTAGTTAGAATTGAGCCCCAACATCCGTTGCCCAATTATCTTATCGTCAACGTATTACGTTATTTTAACTCTGACTAAAATATAAATGTAGCAACTTTTTTTAAAGTCCAAACTGTTTGAATCATTTTCTTTCCTTTAAATTAACAATCGCTTATGAAAGTACTTACAAAATTGTATACCTTCGAAGATAGCACCAATCTTGTGTAGTATCGCAACAGTTATATCAAAAGACCCAAAAATTACAAAATAAATGTCTAAAAATATTACCCTTCAAGTAGATTTAAAAAAATAGGAAGCAAGATTTTAAATTAGACAAGAAAAGACTCAGAAAGTTTTAGTAGAATGTTTTCCGTAAAGAAATACAAACTAAAGAAAAGAAAAATCATCAAATCAACATACATACATAATGTATGTATGAACCGTTTTTTGATAGAAAAATTCTTAAAATGATATGCTAAAAATGTGGACTTATACCACTTTCAAAAACAAAGGCTCATATGTATGTATATACACAGAATTTTATAAATTAGTAGATGAAAAGTCTGAGCTCCTAGTTACTTTCAATGCATACACATATATAAAATTATGTATATCCCAATGGGTACTATAATTAATAAATAAAAAAAATATAACACAATTTATCTTAAAATTTACATAATTGTAAATGTATTGAGCAAATTTCATTTGGCTTTGTCTACCTATCTATTTTATTATTTATACATACACATATGTATTTGATATTTATTTTAGTTTTAATTGAATTAGCCATAGAATTTCATAACCCATATTCAGTAAGTATGTTTTTCAATTTGAACAATTGAATTGCAGCTTACTTGCCAGGATTTTTAATGTTTGATTGATCTAATAAGTTTTTATTGTATACATTTCACATTATATCGATATTACATACATTATATTCCGAATGGACCTTAAATTCAAAGTATAAATCCTTTGTACAAATAACTTGAAGGTTTCATTATAAAGCAAGTCAAATAAATAAAATCGGTTCAAAACTAGGTGTTCTGTTTACTAGAAACTATAGAAGAACTTAATTTAGGAATTATTAGTTTTATAGAAGATTTGTTTTCTTTAATCCCTCGACAGTTTGTTTCAACGATGAGAAATCACAAATCCTTGAACAATGAGAAATAGTAGCATTAAGCAAAGTGTTTTCGAAATTACCAGGATTTATGATTTATGGTCTGTTTCGATTAGACGAAATTGATAAATGTCTCGTTAGCATCGAAATTGCCACTAAGGCTAATAAAGTTTATTCGAGTGAAATAATCGGACTATCAAGAAGTACATAGTTTATGGATGGATGTCTTCTAAAACTCCCTAAAGCTTCCATTAAAAATTGTATGATTTTTGGGGCGTTGTTACAGTCAGTTATAGTTACAGTCTAGAATAAAAAAAAGTAGCGGTAGAACTGGAAGAAAAGAATATTCATTGTGTTTAACTAATTTGGAATTTTCAATTTCGGCAAGGAGTTTTATGACCTTCGCGAGCCCATAAAATTCAGACGGCTTTTCTTCAGGAAAAAAAAGCCAGTCTTGTGCCACTTTCGAGGGCAAAGCTGCTCTTTTTTTTTATTACCTCACAAGGAAATTTTGGTTTATTAAAATCCAACGAGAGAAATTACGGCAGTAAAAATGATAAACGAGCGTCTTTCGCATCGACCGTTGGCGGCGTATCGCCGTCACCCCCTCGGTTCGCATAGACATATTCGAGGAGGATATTGCAAATTCCACTGGCATCCAATAGAGAGTTTATGTTCAACATGGGCGATTCCATCTGAATTAGGAATTTTTTCCACATCTGGATCAGCTAGCACTCCCCTGAATTCAATCGCTGATGGGTTCGAAGGCTGAGAGGCTTTGAGAGGCACATTAAAAGTTGTTTCGTTCGGTTACTTATGGTATTCTGTCCAAGGTCCTTCGTCGATTTCAATTTTTCCAACATTTTATCTTTTCGTAAGCTTTTCCCTGTTCTCCCTAGCGACCAGGAAAGGAACCCTCTCCACACAACTGATATACGTTTCACGGGATGTTACACTTCTATCGGGATTAAAATCGAAGTATGGGAACCTCTTCTATCGGAGTCTAGAAAGAAATTCTTCTAGCTCTCCCGCAAGTTTTGATTGCTGAATCATTTTGTTGTCTTTTTCTCAGAAATTTTCTTTCCGCTCAAAATGTGGCGAATAGCGAATATTTATGGTTCCTGTAAATTAGTTTTGTTGCTCAACTTTTGCCCATTAAATATTTATTTCGCTTATACTGTAAAGCCCAGAGGGACGAGACGCACCCGAGGAGCATGTGCCATACAAAAGCAAAATAAGGCAATAAGCTAACAAACGATTCTTCTGCGATAAGGCAACAACTTTTCAAGTATTCTTTTCTCCGCTTTTAATCGCAAAGTTCCCAGAAATTTTCCGAAAAAAAAAAGTTTAAATTATGAAGACTTTTGATGGATAGCTCCTTGAATCAAGTTAATGCTCTTTTATTGCAGTTACAAATTGTTTTCAACCTCCCCCATGTGCCGACTTTTCGGCTGCTGTGATAAATAAGCATTCCGCTTAATGTGTTTTATTTTTATAGAACGAAGGACGTAAATAATCAAGTATTCGAAAAAGGGCATTAAAAATATTGTGTCGTGACGTTTTACAAGTAGGTACAGGTACCCGAAAAAAAAAAACAATTAAATATAAAAGTTTATGCCAAATTACACTAAATTGTTTCGAAAGTTATTTGCCAACACCTGAGATCGTAAATTTTTTTAAATCTCGGAATTCAATGCCATATTGGGACAATATTTTATAGTATTGTACATTCTTCTACATAGCTTAAAATAGCATTTTAATTTTAATCTATGTATGTAGGTATGGTATATACATATTATGTATATGTACCTACCTATTTATAGACACAAAGACGAAACATTAGGACACATTAGTTAGATATATGTATGTAATGTATGTATCTTAAACATATAGTAAAATGCAAAATACGACTGTGCGATGCGAAAAATTAATAAATAATAATAATATATATAATTAAAACAAACTTGTACAAATTAACAACAGCTTTCATTCATCATCACGAACGCCTGACGGCCACATGAGGACCGCACTGATTTTGAGAGATTTGCATCGGGTGAGTGCAAATTGTTTTTTTGAATA
Organism: Machimus atricapillus; assembly: GCA_933228815.1. NCBI lineage: Eukaryota > Metazoa > Arthropoda > Insecta > Diptera > Asilidae > Machimus > Machimus atricapillus. The sequence goes on along the minus strand of OW121787.1, from coordinate 25,052,134 downwards.
CTTTAAAGATAGTATATGTACGAGGGCCGTATTTGATTTAAAACCAAAACGCCGCGGCACGGCTTAAACACAGCCGCACCAAATGTAATTCATTTATAAATGCACTATAAACGCATAAATACACATTATGTATATATGTATATGCGCTTTATAATAGCTTCTTTTTCACAATCCGATTCGGATCAGATTTAGCAGGACATTTTGTATTGAATTGAAATTTAAGTATGAGGAATTAGTTATATCAAACAATTTTTATTTTATCACTATAAAATTGAATTGTATGAAAATAAAATCGAATTGTACCACTTGGCTCTAAAAAGTTAATCCAAAAATTTGTTCGGTATTTTGATCCGAATCTGATTGTGAAAAAAAACGCAGCTAATATACTAACTACTCATTGATAAATTAAAAATTAAATGAAATCAGCTGTAAAGCAATCCTAATTATATGAAAGCTGACAGACTAGATATGTATAAGTATATTCGTAGTTCACACCTTAATGCGCCATCTGGACGACTATAAGTTGAGATACAGAAAAAAAAATTCTTTTATCTAGTAATTTAGTCTCTTCAGTTCTGGGTGTTTTTACACTTTTAATTTTAATTTTTCATTTAGAAACAATAAGCATTGTAAGAATCTAAGGGTGGATGCAAAAAAATATATCGAAATTCATATTCGGGACGAGAAATTAACGCCTTTATAAATCATAAAACTTCTAGGAAATAAAAACTTGTTATAGATATTCTTCTATATTTCCTTCAACAGAACGAAATGACGTTTTATATTTTTTGTGAACATGTAGATTTACCTAAGTATGTACATACATTAAAGATATGCAAAAAAAAAAAAGTTTTTTTTGTTTTTCATCCATCACAGTGGCATTCCATCGAACGTAATGCTGGCATTTAGAAGTTGATTATAACTATTAGGTACTGTGACTAAAAAGTCGCATTCTTTGTTGAATACAGTGTCTTCAAAATATGTGTATAAAATTGTTTATTAATTGGACAAATTTTAATTCAACTGAAAACTTTCAACGCGTATGTCCTAAAACTAGATTTTTCAAAGAGGTGATGTACAAATCGTTACCCCATTTTTTTTTAACTTTATTTATTCTAAATCGCGTTTATTTCTCAGTTGGATTATTTGAGATGACTCTAATTTTTATTTTTTGTTTTTTCATAAAAAAATATGTATAAAAGAAAATTTGATTACTTTTTAATATCTCAAACTCATCCGCCGATTTTGCACAATTATTGTAATATTATCAAGAAGAAATTTATTTAGCCTTTAACATCTTATCTATTTGATTTTTCTTTTTAGTTTTCAAAAGCAAAATCTCATAAATATGTTACAACGTTACTTGGATTTGTGAATGAACGCATATTCGTAGATGAAAGAACAGAATACAGAAAGAATTTACTACAATCCAAATAATTTTAAATTATTATACAACATAGAGAAATGAACGAACGAAAAGTAAAATGAAAACTTTATCAATTTATGCACATAATAATACAGATGTGACCCCACCACCCAGTGGACCTAAAGGACCATCCAGTCTTCCTTTCAAAAGACACTAATTATAAAATCTACTGTCCCAACAAAGTTCCCGATCTAATTTTCGTCAGCGAAATTTTCTCCCCCATACCTGGAAAATAAATGAACACAAAGATCTCTGAAAGAAAACCCTTTCAGTTCAGCATACCAAAGGTCAACAATTTTTTCTCCTAAACGCGTCCGACTATTAATTCTTTTTCCCTTGACCTCTGCTACTGTGAATTTCCATAATCAGCTGCTGTAAGCGGTGTTCAATTTAAGGGACGTAATAAAATGCCGTCCAAGGCGAACTTTTTAATTTTGAAATATCCAATAAAAAGCAAACGATTCGCCTTCAAAATTTTTAATGTAAGTTCATGTAATGACCGAACTTTTTCAGCATTCAGCAGTTAAACTTTCAAACTCATAGCAGACGATTTAAAGGCGTACCGACAACTTTTCACTTTTGATTTGCGCTTATCTTTTGCAGCAATAACTTCTGAAATAAACAAATTACCTTTACTCAGAAATTACGTGTCGGTTCATTGTCATAGTCACAAGTTTTGCTTCGTGACTTTGGAAAAAACTTTGGAAGGCTAAATTTTTCTTTTTAAAAGTTGAAAACAAGCCAGTGAATTCATGTATTTATTACGAAAGTGGCAAGACACAATTAAATTTATCTTTAAAAATAACACAATCTTGCGACGACTTCAAACGATCAAATTATATTGATAACATTTTTTTAGTTCATATCTGCATAATTATGATTTTCCAAAATTAACGAACATTAATTAAATGAGTAAATACTAAATTAAAAGCTGTTCACTTATCTTCACCAGTCCCAAAGCAAATATGAAAATGTATGAAAATATCCACCGTGATAATGAAAAAAAAGAACTCTTCAATCAATTTAAGTATTTTTATCACGACAACAATAAGTATTAGGAGAAAGGATAATTGAAGCTTTGAACCAAATATTCAATCTATACTGTTTTAGAGTAGAGTTAATCGAATGATTTACTTAATGACATAATTACGTATGTTGTAATGAATGTTCATTCGTATCTTATGCAATGATTTATCGAAGAAATGGAAAATGTTCTTACAATTCGTAATTCGTCCCCCATTGATTATCCATTAGCGATATTCGGTTGTGTTTGGCATTAGACAAGTGCAACTTCTTAAACTACGTCTTGTAAATTAGAAGGTTACACTTATGTCTTCAATTACAAATGATTTAGTTTAGAAGCAAATTACCGTAGAATACTTTTTTTTCTATTATAAATTGCAATTGTCGTAATATTATATTTCTAAATTTTTGTAAGAAAATAAAAATAAAAGAATATTCCTATCCTACTTTTTCGGCTTTATGAATACATATACATATGTACTATGTATATAAAGGCACATGTTCAAACTAACTGACTGACAGATTCATCAAAGTCGTTCCAAAGCAGCGGAAGTTAATTACATAAAATTTGGACAGTAGGTTTATCTTGTGACGCAAGCACCCACTAACAAAGGATTTTACGAAATTCTTCCCCTAAGGTGGTAAAATAGCAGGTATTTATGTATGAAAATCCGTCATTTTTGTAATTAAATCTATGAAAATTTGTATACTTTGTCTTTTGGTTAGAAGTTAAGGAAGGCGTGTTTCAGGATTTTTGGTAATTTATCTCTTAAGGCGGTAAAATAGGGAATGAGGGTTTGTATGAAAATCTGTAATTTTTTGTAGTTAAAACCATGAAAATTCATTTTGACCTTTCGATCGGAAATTAAGAATGAAATATAACAGCGTCTTTGGAAAATCGTCCCTTAAATGAGTAAAATAGGGAATGAAAGTTTACATGGACGTTCCGTCATTTCTGAAGTTATAAAGTTATAATAAATAATTTTAATTTTGAATAAAACCAAAAAAACATTAGTTTCATATATCTAGTTTCTGTCTTGGAAAAAAACATTATTGTATACTTAATAGGGTGTAAAGCTAAAATGTTTTTTTTCTTATGTATGTATATGTATGTAAGTAACATATTTGAGATTGTTATTTAGATATTCGACTTCGACTTAACAAGTCTAGAAGTATGTAAATATAATTTTAACAAAAATATTCTGATATATGTATATACAATGTACAATGTAAGAAGTAATTTGGAGAAGTTTGTGATGCGTCCAAAACTTTACAGGAGAATAATTTCTGGATTCCATCTTCTTCTAGAATTGATAAATATGTAATTGATTTGAATGTGGAGTAGGTACTTTATGCATATTTTTTTTTTTCATACCTACTCAATTTATAAAAGGTTCGTAGATTAAATATAAATAAAACTGTACATATGATGGGTTACCTTCAGAAATAAAAAGATTGATTTCCATTCGTTATTTTTTTCCATATTCATTTGCCTTTTCTCAGCCAAATCAATATTATTATGAAAAAAGTGGATAAAATTGCCTAAATGGAGTCATTATGTTTGTTGATTTTCCTTGGTGTTTTCCAAACACGCAACGCAAACAGCAAATATTGACTCGTAATTGCTGGGCATTTTTATTCCGAGGGATATCTTGAACCGATACTGCCTTTCATCGCACGTAAATTATGTTTATTAAAGAAAACCATCCTTTTCGGAGGTTAATTTCATTCAATTATATTTTGTCATAGTATTGGTGGGAAGAGTTCAGATTTAACAAAACCTTAATTATTAAATAATAGTTTGAGTTTCAAAAGTTCTATATCGTTTGCCAAATATTACATTACAAAGCAATTTTTCTTACGAAACTTTCAATTTTTTCAAAATTTGTTTAGAGTAATACATAATTATGTTTGTATGTGAATTGAAAGAATCTCATAAATCTAAAGTATATCATGCATATTTTAGAACTTTAAGTAATTGAAGATTATTGAGCAGTTATAAAATGCTGAAATAACTTCGTTCATTGCTGCTATACATATCTCGATTACTTTTCATGACTGGAACAAAACGATAAGAGTTTTACATTGAAATACAAATCCCCCTAGCTTTTCTGTCCTTTTTAATTTTAGATTGCACGAATTCCTAGACCTCAATTCATGCACCGTTTGGATTGTACGCACAGATCCATAATATTCCCAACCTGAGTGGCTAGAGACCAAGATTATATTAAAAGATCGTATCAGAGGCAAGGGAGTACTCCATAAAGTCGAAGGTAGGATGCCCTTTCAATTTACCTTTAGAATAACTGAAATCATTTCGAGAGTTTCAGTATTACAAATATATTTGTCTAGGAGATGAAAATCTTAAAGAATTCTTCCATATCCCTTAAGCATACAGCATGAGGTTTCCTAAAAAGCTAAATGCCCGCCCCACCTATGGCCGGCAGATACCGGTACTGTGCCCTCGGTTCAAAATGCAAATCCAAAAAAAGTTTTTTTTTCTATCGAAGAACGTCTTAATAATAAAGTTCAATCCAATGGAAGGGGTATTCAATTCCATTTCGTTATCGAACAGAATTTCTGCCTTAACATTTTCCCTTGGCATTTTAAAAAAAAAATTCTTTTATATAACTGCCAAACGCTTATTCCCTTTTAGGACGCGAAGTCGTTTTCTTCTACACCAAGTTGGTAGAAGAACGAGGCATAACTATACATACATAGGTATTTATGTTATGTAAGTAATCACAATAGACTTTATGGCAATGCTTTGTGGTCAAAGGAGGTGTTCACGATGTCTATCAAGAAAGTTTCAATTTTCCTCCGATGGTTGAAATGGCGGACTAATTCTTCTGCTTTAAACGGAGCAATCTACTGGAAAATTGCGCAATTTAATAAACTTGTAATATTTTCTTCTCTTTGGGTATTAAACGCTTCTGCTTCTTTAGGGTAGCTAAATTTGAACGCGACTTGCTTTGAGGAAAATGGGGAAACTTTGTGCAAAGTAATCCACCAATAAATTTCAAAGTAAATTATTACCGGTTACATGAAAGATAAGTGTATATCTTAGGGACCATAACAAAAGTTCACAAGATGCCTTAAGAAAATATCTACTCTACATAAAGTACTGAGTAAACTCAGCAAGGAAATATTTAAAACATAAAATTTTTATTCAATGTTAACATAAATATATTTACATAAATATCTACATATGTATGCAGCAGAAATACCCGCTTTCGCTACAGAATATGTTAAAAATTATATATTTTTTTCACGAAAAGTATAAATATGTGGTTTCAGTAAACAACAAAATGAAGTTTAGAATATAAAATTATAAAATCATAAGTTAACCATTAGATTGGTACATACACAATAACAATATAACTTTTAATAGATTTGTTTTTTATGTGTATATTTAAAACCAAATTTTGTTTTCCTTAACATTATAGTAACTATCATCACTTGAGCGTGAATCGTGAAAGAGAAGAATTTTATTTGCAATAGGTAATTAAAGTAATAATTAAAACGGTTTAAAAAATTCTGCTATTAATTTTAATAATAAATTCTGCTATAAATACATACACCAATAAATTTGGTCCTTCACAAAAACCTTATAAAGTGCTTCAAAACTTGAATTCGGTTTTTTATTTTCTTACATAATAATCCTACAATTAGTCACTTATGTCATTCCGTTTCTCAAGTTTTCTCATTTTTAAATATAAATTAAAGGTTTTTGATCATGCCTGATCAATTAGTAATATAACAATATTTTCTACAATTCTCTCAAGACCAAAATTTGTCTGAAACTTTATAGCCAACATTAAAAGATTTCCATGCTCTAAAATCAATAACAAAATTAGGAAAAATGCAATATTTATAGGAAACCTAAAACTTTGTATAAAAAAGGATTGATAAATTATTAATAAAGTATTACGATCATGAATAAAGGCAAAATTTAAAGATTGTGAAACCTTTATTTATTGGAGGATGTTTCTTGTTTCTGTTTGTTTCAAATATATTCAAAGATACGTCGTAAGTTTATTTTAGAAATCTTTTATCAAGACTTTCATAATAATTTCAATTAAATATAGTATACAATAAAAGTCATTGATTCATCCAGAAGCTTTACCAATGTCGGCAGTCGGTTTAGTGTTAAATAACACAGGGCAATACTCACTTTGGAGCCTTCCTGTAGGATTTTACCGTAAATTCGTAAAAGAAAATTCTCAATCAGCTCATATTTATGTAGTATTTACGTAGTTTGGAAAAAATCCGGAATAAAATCATAACTTGTAAACTAGATAAACAAAACTGTTGTTACCACAACACAAGTCTGACAGATTATTATACTGTCATGACAACCACCAAACAATATTATGACCACATAAACACTTATTATGCTGTCATAGCAACCAGCATACGGCAGCCATCATATGGCAGCCATCGTTGGCCTGACTTAGTATAAATACAGGAGGCTGAAGCACCATCAACCAGTCGATCACGAGCTGGCTTTCCAGCAACAAGTAAGTAAGAGATTTCTTTTACTTAACAAGTAGGCTTTCCTACACTATCAGGCTTTCCTGATACTAACAAAGTGGTCACTCATTCGCTGGATTTCCGGCAATTACACAGTAAAGGCTTTCCTTTGCTTCATAGTAGGCTTTCCTACACCAAAGGACTTTCCTTTACCTCACAGTAGGCTTTCCTACGCCAAAGGACTTTCCTTTACCCCTACAAGTAAAGGCTTTCCTTTGCTTCATAGTAGGCTTTCCTACATCCTTAGGCTTTCCTAAGTGCTCCTCACATTTATTGTCAATAGGATTTCCTAGAGACTAATAAATTTCCCTTCTTCTCTGTCCCACTCTTACACACCATACTACACATACTTACAGCAGACACATTAAAAACCTACTTATATATAAATTCACTAAACGCATAACTTCTTTCTCATTCCAGAAATAAACATTTCATTATAGAATTAATCTTTGTATATAGTTTATAGTATCTTTAAATTAATCATTTGTTTGCATGAATTGTAGTTGCTTTTGTTTTTTCTGTTTTGACTAAAACGTACTTGTAAATATTAGATAAGGAATTTTGGTTTGGTTTTTTAGAGTACATCTTTGAAATAAATCTATTTTTTCCATAAAAACAGTCTTGTTGTTATTTTAACCTCCCCTCGCTTCTTCCTATTGACTGAATCAGTACCGCATTCAGTGGTGCCTCTTATAGGCCCCAACAAAAACAAAAATTGACTAAAATACATGGAGAGGTTATTCGGGTACCCCTAAAGGTGATCTACGTCTGGACTTCCGCTAGACAATACTTTTAGGGACATCCGGTATAAAAACACGACAAGCTACAAAATATTTCGAACAAAAAATGAAAAGCTCACACTCATGAAAACCTAGTTCGGAAAAATATGTAAAAGGGGCTATACTTAGAGGTAAATTGAATTTATTTTTTTTTTTTTGCTAAACTAGGACTCCAGCTTTCATTTAAGCCACGTTACAAACTTCTGTAATTAGCCCGTATTATTTTAATGCTTTTTCAAAAATAGCCAAAATACGGTTTTTGAAACTGATGAAATATTTTCATTTATAAATTGATAATCTACGGAAAAAAGCCAATCTAATATATGACGAGCCATTAATGACAAAAAATTATTTAGTGTGCCTGGCTGTTTCGTCGTCGTCAACCTTGAAGAAACTATCCAATCTATAGTAGGCTTTGCGAGAGTTTAAAATATATGATCGAAGAAGCTTTGAGGAGTCGCAGTTCAATTGTTTTCAATTTTGATATAAAAGGAAAAAAGGACTTGGTCGTCGGCCATTCGTGTATAGAAGTCGAAATCTGGTGGAAGTTGTTCTAAGCAAAATCTGTTGGAAGTGGTGGTTAAATACAATAAATTCAAACGAATGAATTGCTATTGTAACCAAAGTGAATCAATAAATAGAACTCTAATTTGAAAGCATACCCTGTTCTGTTTTTCCCTATCTGACTACCCACAATTCGGAACCAGCTAGGCAATTGTGAACCACAATTGATTGCGTAAATACGCAATGTACTGATGATTCTGCCCAAAGCCCATCTACAGGGTGGTAGATCTTCATGTTTAATCAAGACGAGGTCTCCGATCTCTACGTTAGCTGTTTTCGATGTCCATTTGGGGCGTTGTTGGAGACGACACAGATATTCTGAGTTCCACCTCTTCCAAAAGCTTTGGTACAAATGCTGAAGGAACTGCCATCTATCCAATCGGTTGATTTTCGTGTCTAGTAGGGTTGGTTCAGGTGGTGTGATTAATGCCTCGCCGATTAGAAAATGTGCCGGTGTTAATGGATTCAAGTCCTGCGGATCACTACTGCGCTCACATAATAGCCGGGAATTCAAACAGGCTTCGATCTGCGTCAAAACTGTATTGAACTCTTCGAATGTTAGAAGATGTGCCCCTATGATGCGTTTCAGATGGTATTTCGTCGAACGAACCCCGGATTCCCATAGGCCTCCAAAATGAGGCGAAGCGGGTGGGATGAAATTGAATTTAACTCCTTCATTTTCGATTGCCTGTGCAATGTCTCTGTCCAATTCCTCGATCATTTGTTGTCGCAGCTTTTGAAGAGCTTTGTTTGCTCCTACAAAGTTCGTGCCGCAATCACAGTAGACTTCAAGGCACTTCCCTCGTCTTGCACAGAACCTTCGAAACGCAGCGATAAAACCATCGGCGCTCAAGTCGGTCACCAATTCCAAATGGATAGCTTTAACTGCCATGCATATAAACACCGCCACATATGCTTTGTATGTCTTTGGATTGCGTCCCTTATGCATTTTTCGCTCAAAAGGACCGCAATAGTCGATGCCTGTGTGAGAAAATGGTCGACTAACTCTAACTCGAGCCGCTGGAAGATCCCCCATCAATTGCGTTTGCACCGATGCCCTTTGCCTATAGCATATTATGCATTTATGTATGTATTGCCTAATGGTATTCCTTGCATTTAGCAACCAGTAGCTTTTTCCCATTGTATTTATCATCAGTTGTAATCCTCCATGGAGTGTTTCTTGATGGGTTTGTTGAATAATTAGGTTCGATAGGTGACATTTATCAGGGAGAATTATAGGATATTTTTCATTGTACGATAAGTCGGCGTTTTGCAGACGACCTCCCACTCTAAGCAATCCATTTGAATCAAGGAAAGGATTAAGTTTTATTAGGCGACTTTTGCGCGGTATACCTAGGTTTTGCTCCAAAAGTTGAATTTCGTCTTTGAAGTGTTGCAATTGCACAATTTTTACCCACATATCAAGCGCTTCTTGCATTTCTACTGCCTTGAGATATCCAACAATTCGTGGTTTTTTCTCCCTGGTTAACTTAAGATTTTTAATGTATCGCAAGCAATATGCTGTGATTCGCTTTAGTCTTGACAGTGTCGAATATTTAGTATCCCAGTCGACTCTAATATGCATAGCATGCCTTTGAGATGCTTTGCTGTGTCGAATTTCCAAATTTGTCTGCTGGATGCTCACCCCTGTCGGCCACGACGATTTCGATTTCCACAACCATGCTGGTCCCTCCCACCAAAGCTTATGCTGTAGCAGCTCTGCTGGGTACAGTCCTCGTGACGCGCATAATCGGCGGGGTTTTCTTTAGATGGAACATGAGACCAAACAGTGTCCTTTAAACTTTCCTGGATCTTAGATACTCGATTCGCAACGAAAGTAGCCCATTTGCTGGGATGAGCGTTTAACCAAGCCAATACGATCTCGGAATCAGTCCACGTATAGATTGGAACATTTTCTAGCTTCATCGCAGTTATCACAAATTCCATCAATTTAACCAGTAGTGTGGCGGCGCATAATTCTAACCGTGGAATGGATATGGTTTTAACCGGCGCCACCTTGGACTTAGAGGTGAGTAGGTTGACATGCCTTTCTTCGGATTGACTAATTGTGCAGATGTAAATCACCGCGGCATAAGCTTCTGACGAAGCATCGGCGAATCCATGTAACTCTATTGCGTGACCGTTCGCGTAGTGACTCCATCGATTTATTCGCAACCTTTCTATCGACTTAAGATTTTCTCTGTAGTATCTCCACTTATTTTCGAATTCTGGTGTCACCTGCTCGTCCCATCCTAGTCCGTCCTTCCACAGGTTTTGAATTAACATTTTTCCTAGTATGATGACAGGTGATATCCAGCCTAATGGATCGAAAAGCTTGGATACATCTGACAATATACTTATTTTAGTTAAGCTCACAGGAACTAAGTCGAAACTAACTGAATACGAGAAACAATCAGTCGACGGATTCCATTGCAAACCGAGGGTTCGGACTGTTTCATCTTCCCTAACAGAGAGGGGTAAACTGATTTCCCGATGAGTCGTGGGTACAGCTTTCAATAATTCCTCGCAGTTAGACGTCCATTTCCGTAGCGAAAATCCTCCAGATTTCATCATTTCGATAAGTTGCTTTTGGGCCTCTAAAGCGGATTCCACATCATCAGTTCCCGAGAGTAGGTCATCAACATAAAAATCGGAAAGTGTAATTTTAGAAGCAAGGGGGAATCTAGATTTTTCATCATCTGCTAGCTGTTTAATTACTCGTGTTGCCAAATAGGGCGCGCTCTTTGTTCCAAAAGTGACGGTTAGCAATTTATATTCTTCCGGTGGTGATTCAGGATTGTCACGCCAAAGGATCCTTTGAAATTCAGCATGATGCTCTCGCATTTGAATTTGGCGGTACATTTTTTCAATGTCGGCCGAAAATACGATTCTATATTGCTTCCACCGCAAAAGTAAGGTTGCCAAATCATCCTGCACCACTGGTCCTTTCAGCAATCTATCATTTAAAGATACTCCGCTATACGTGGTCCTTGAGGCATCAAACACCACTCGTAGTTTGGTTGTTGAGCTGCTTTCTTTAAATACGCCGTGATGAGGCAAATAGCTACAGGAATATGAGCGGATGCCATTAATCATTTTCGCGTGATCTTCTTCTCCAGTTGATGGTTTGATCATATGCCCTAAACTTTTATATTCTTGGATTTCATTAGAATCATTGGGGCTTCTTTCCGCAGACTATGGTAAACTCATTCTAGCAAACTCCGAAAGCTTCCTTATATCGCTAAGAAAATTCTTTAACATTCGATCCGAATTTTGGCAATTGACGTAAAACTTGTATGCAACATTGAGAAAGTCAATGCATTTGCGACATATTTGTTCGGGAAGATTCGTGTCTCTATCAATAGCAGTGGAATCGCTATTGATAGAGACACGAATCTTCCCGAACAAATATGTCGCAAATGCATTGACTTTCTCAGACAAAAGGCGATTTTCTTCGTCCTTCTCAAAAATCGATTGCATCTCGCCACCTTCCCGCAGGCATATTCTGCACAGTTTCCACGTTAAACTTATCTCCATTTTGCAAATTCAGATAAGTTAAATCGTAAGTAAAATATATGTTGGTGTTGATTTTGTTTCTGACGAGGCCGGGAGAATGTTTCGTCGTCGTCAACCTTGAAGAAACTATCCAATCTATAGTAGGCTTTGCGAGAGTTTAAAATATATGATCGAAGAAGCTTTGAGGAGTCGCAGTTCAATTGTTTTCAATTTTGATATAAAAGGAAAAAAGGACTTGGTCGTCGGCCATTCGTGTATAGAAGTTGAAATCTGGTGGAAGTTGTTTTAAGCGAAATCTGTTGGAAGTGGTGGTTAAATACAATAAATTCAAACGAATGAATTGATATTATAAAAAAAGTGAATCAATAAATAGAACTCTAATTTGAAAGCATACCCTGTTCTGTTTTTCCCTACCTGACTACCCACAATTCGGAACCAGCTAGGCAATTGTGAACCACAATTGATTGCGTACGCACTATATACGAATGGTTTTGGGTTAACATAATAAGTTTTGAAATGTAAATTGTGAAAAGCTCCCACACGGTTACTCTACAAAAAAACTTCGATCATTAATCAATTGAATATTAACAATAATTTTAAGTTACAATACAATACAACCAAAATTTGCGTTCTTTTGTAATTTTTAAATATATTGATTTAAGGTAAATCATGCTGATGCAGAACGCAGTAGATAGAACACGATGAGGTATGTATGAAATGTCCCATTCACTGATTTAAATTTTATATATGTATATTTAGTAATAAACAGTAGCAGCAATTAAAAAATTCGGTAGATAACGATTTTGACCTGCGGAAAGTTCTGGTTTGAAAGGCCGAAAAAGAGTGAAACGCGAAATTGACTCAGAATTATACAAAATGTATAAAGGAGCAGAACAATAGTTTGTATCTGCGATATCCCATAAAGTGATAAAGGCTTACCCAAATGCATAAAAGCATTAGGCAGCCATCAGCACGGGCTATTGTAATTCACATCAAACCCCAAAGCAATTTCACTGGCTAATGTGAGGGATTCCATTCAAAACCCTCAGGTTAGCATATAAAAGCAACTGAAGGGTTAAATATTTATAACCTGCAGTATATCACATCGAGATAATGCTGCTCATTGCATATGCATATTTGAATCCTATAAACATATCTCCATGCTGGCGGTTTTGTGCTTCAAGCTCATAATCGCTCGCAGATTTAATTCAGCGGTCCTACCGCGTAACGAATTTTCGCAACGTAATGCGTGTAGCGTTAATGAATATTTTCTACAGATTTTCATAACAGAACACTGCAAGGGATATGGATCATGTTATTCAGTAAGAGATTTGTATCTTATTATAGTTACTAGACCATAATTAAAATAATGTAAATTTTTTGGAAATGTACATAATTAAATTAATCTAGTTGGGCCGTTTTCTGGTGTTAGTTTTCAGTTGCATTGCAAAAATTTCTGAAAATTTTATTATGAATGAATTAAATAACATATTGTCTCAATTTCCAGTGAAAAGGCGCATACGGCAGATGGATATACTAAATATCAATTATTGGGAAATATGTAAATATCGATTTTTATCTTGTCGAAAATATTATTTGTGAAATTGTTTGTGTTACTTATTGTTCATATCCATCAATACATTATCTTTGAGTATTAAATTACTTCAAGTTCTTTGGAAATATGTTGAGTTTTTAAAAATGGATTGTTTTGTATCTCAAAATAGATATTTTATTAAAATGTCAATGTGGTGAAAATAAATACAGAATTTCTGATATTTCTGTTGCGTAATCATAGCGCCGATGGTATAAAACGTAATTTTAATGATGGCCTAAAACCATCTTAAAACTTTTTAAAAGCTCAGTTAAAAGATAAATGTATCTAGAGTTTAATAACTCTCAATTCTGTATTGAAAAGAAATTGTATAAATTTCTTTGTAATTTATTTATGTTATTAGTGTAGGTAACCACGTAACCAAACACAAAAACATTCATTTTTTACAAGCTTTGATGAATTAAAAAGTCGACTTAAAGAAGAACAGTGTTTGGTGTATTATTTCCAAATTAAATGCAAGAGTTGTGCCTAGTTCACTTTATTCCATCCTCTATGCTTGCTCGTGGCCAACTGCCCACCGAGCGTATCACAATCTGTCTTACTTACTTACTAACGGTATCTTACAATCTAGGCCATATATATAATACATCTTCCCCTTATCAACTGATAGCTATTTTAATACTAATTCTGAACCTCTCAATATTTAGTAGATTAGTGTAATGTTAGTATCTACATCTGTATCGTTTAATTGTTTGTTGCAACTTATACACGTATACAGCTTATACAACTTCTACAGCTTATACAACTTATACAGCTTATACAACTTATACAGCTTATACAACTTATACAGCTTATACAACTTATACAACTTATACAACTTATACAGCTTATACAACTTATACAACAAAATTTCATCTTATTCATTTCATTTCATTTTTTTTTTTTTTTTTTTTTATATATATTTACATATCTCTCTTTCCCTTTCTCAATTTCAGGCACTATTCAGCGTACCGACAAAGCATCAAAACAAAACCAAATTAATGATTACAATCTAATAATGATTCATTGTATATCGTTTCCGTTAATGAGTTTGTATAGTTAAAATTTCATTGAATGTAGTTTCTTAGAGTACTCGAATTTCTTCTTAATACAGAGCCATTCTCAAGTTCTATCCAGTAAGATCGTGGTGTTTTATCTCTGCGCACAATTTGGGCTTTTTCCCAATGTTTATTATTTTTGAACCAGACAAAGCTACCTTCTACAAAGTTTTCTTTACATTTTGAACCCCTGTCATAATATAATTTATTTCGTTTTGAGTTTTTTGCGTGTATCTGACCTATTTCGTCATTTCGTTTGATCGTTTTGTCGTAGGTTGGCAAAATCGAACGCGTGCTACGTCCAAATAAAATTTGAGCTGGGGAACAATTAGCACCTTTTATTGGTGTGTTTCTATATTCTAATATCATTTTCCAAAGTTCTTCCTTACTAGCTTTTGATTTAAGTAGTAGCAGCTTGGCGATATTCACATATCTCTCTGCTAAGCCATTTGCTTGTGGGTAGTTCGGACTCGTAGTGACTATTTCAATGTCCAATTCTTTTGCAAATTGCCGAAACTGGAATGATCCAAAGGGCATATTATCTGCTATAATAGTTTGAGGAATCCCATGGACAGAAAAAACATCTTTTAGCTTATTTATTACAGCCTCAGCTGTTTTTTTTCCTAATCGAAGAATATCAAAATATTTTGAGAAATAGTCAACTACTATTAGATAGGATTGACCACTGAAGTCCATGATATCCATTCCAACTTTACAGTATGGTACATTTGGTACATTATGCGATATCATCGGCTCTTTCGCGTTAGCAGACCGATATTTTTGACAAATTTCGCATTTGGTGATTATGTTCTCGATGCTTTCATTCAGACCCGGCCAGAATACAAGTTGTCGAGCTCTGGCTTTGGTTTTCTCAATTCCCATATGGGACAAATGTAACTTATTTAAAATTTCCTTTCTGAGCGATTGTGGAATTACAATTCGTTCATTCATGAATATTAAATCATCTTCCAAGTATAAATCATTTCGCGAATTCCAGTAATATTTTATTCCTTCATTTAATTGTGATTTTCTGTTAGGCCACCCATTTAAAATCGTTTCTTTCAGTTCAATTAATTCTGGATCCTTTCTACTTTCTACTTTTAGTTTTTCTCTCATAGAAGTGCTCACATTAATTGTGTGTATAACTTCACCTATGTCCTCAATTTCAGGTCTATCACTGTGATCCATAAAGTTCCTTGATAACAAGTCCGCAATAAACATTTCTTTTCCTGAGCAATATTTCAACGACAGATTATACTTTAACAACCGTAATCTCATACGTTGAAGTCGAGGGTTAGAGATTTCATGTATCTCTTTATTCATTATCCCAAGTAATGGTTTGTGATCAGTAATCACAGTAATGTCACGTCCATATATGTATTGGTGGAATTTGCTTACTGCAAATACAATTGCCAGGAGTTCCTTATCAATTTGACTATAATTTATTTCAGTCGGGGTTAAGCTTCGAGAAGCAAAGCTAACCGGCTTTTCATCTTGAAGTAAACAACATCCAAGTCCATATTTTGAAGCATCTGCCTGAATTGTGATAGGCTTCATTGGGTTGAATGGTTGTAAAGTTGGTGTATTTGCTATGCATTTCTTTATTTTGCATAAACTTTCATCGTGAATGGGTAACCATTCGAAGATTATGTGTTTTTTCAATAGCATACGTAATGGTTGCGATATTTCCGAAAGTCTGGGAACAAATTTTCGAAGATAGTTTACCATACCTAATAATGTCTGCAATTGCTTTTTATCAGTGGGAGGTTTCAATTTTGTAATTGCTTCTGTTCTTTGAGGATCAACTTGTATTCCATTGGAAGAAATAATATGTCCTAGGTATCTAACTTTTTGAACTCTAAATTGAACTTTCTTTATATTAAATTTAATATTTCTTTCAATTGCTCTTTCCATAACTTTGGCTAAATTATTATCATGTTCTTCCAGTGTTTGGCCACCAACTAAAATATCATCAATGTACACAAGTGTGCCATTCAGATCGCAGAAATTTTTTTCATTTAATTTTTGAAAAACTTCCGGAGCAGTTTTAATCCCAAAAGGTAGTCTCAAAAACTTAAAACAGCCAAATGGTGTTGAAAATGCGCATAATTTCGACGACTGCTCATCTAATTTCACCTGCCAGTATCCTTCGGACAGATCCAGCACGGTAAAATATTTCATATTACATATCTTTGCAGTGATTTCCTCGAACGTTGGAATTGTATGTGGTTCCTCAAATATTGCTTCATTTAGGAACTTAGGGTCTAAGCACAGTCTTAACGATTTGTCTTTTTTCTCTACAATAACTAGATTAGAGAGCCATTGAACTGGCTCAGTAACTTTTTCTATGATTTTCCGATCGCAGAGATTACCTAATGTTTCCTGCAATTTATTCATAAGTGCCAAGGGTACGCGTCTTGCTGGTCTAATTACTGGAATTGCGTTAGGTTTTAAAACTATAGAATATTTTTCCGAAAATTCTCCTAATCCCACAAAAGCCTGCGAATATTTCTTAGAAAATTCTTCTAAATTTTTTGGAATACTTTGTGTTTGACTTTGATTAATAGTATTAATTTTTTTTATCAGTCCCAGTTCTGAACAACTTTTCAAGCCTAAAATAGGAACTGCATCGCTGCCGACTACGACAAAACATAAGGTAATACATCTGTTATCAACAATGCAATCTAGATCTACAACACCAAGAGTTTTAATTTCCATGCCCCCATAGCCTTGCAAACAAATTTGCTTTTTTATTAATTTTTCACCCGATATCCTGGAGAAGAACTTGATTGGCAATATATTAGTTTCCGCGCCCGTATCAAGTTTAAAATTTACGATTTGTGTTCCTATTTGGATTTTTTTAAACCATCCTTTCTGTTCTTTTGTGTTTGTAATTTAATCGATATAAAAAGAATCATCATTACTTACAGTAGCCTGCGATATTTCTTGGACATTCCGCTGAAGGCATTGGCTCTCAAAATGATTAAGCTTTCCACATTTTGAGCACTTCGTACCATACGCTGAACACTGTCGTTTCAAATGAGATTTGCCACAGTAGCTGCAATCTTTAATGAAATTTTGCTGTTTTGTATGGCCTACAGTTTTTCTATGATTTCCTCCGTGGTACCTGTTATAATTTTGAGATCTGTAATTTTGAGAATTAGTGTTAGTGTAGTTATTTTGCTTATTAAAATTTAATTTATTATTGGTACGCTTTTGCTGCATGGTTTGGTTCCGTCTCTCGTCCTGCCCTCGCTGGAGTGCCTTTCCACTAGTAGCCTGACTCGTACATTTTGCTGAATTTATTACTGCATGTGCATCTACATATAAACTTCGTCCGTGTGATCTGTGTGGGTGTTGTAGCTCTGATGATTGAATTCTTGCTGACTCTGCCACTCTTGCTATTTTAATCGCTTTCTCTGCCGTTAAATCCTCCATTTCCAGTAGCTTCTTTTGCACTGACTTGTCCGCAATCCCAATGACGATTCGGTCCCTTAACATCCTCTCCTCCTGTTCACTGCTGCCAAACTCACATGGTTTAATTAGCTTTTTAAGTTCCATGAGCCAAGAATCAACGGGTTCTGCTGTTTGCTGGTTACGACTGTGGAACACAAAGCTCGCGTATACCACATTCTTTTTTGGTCCACAAAAATCTGCAAATGCTTTGACGACTTCTTTATATTTTTTTCTCGCAGTCTCTTCCAAGTTGAATGTGTTGAACAATTCATTGGCATCTTGTCCAACAGCGTTGAGAAATATAGCCGCTTGAACTTTATCATCCTTCTTTTCCAACTCTGCTGCTACATAAAAAGTATCAAAATTTTGTTTGAACTTCCTCCAATTGTCTGCCACATTTCCCGTAAGATCTAACGGTTCTACTTTCCGTAGGAAATCCATTTGTTGAGTTATATAGAGAACACGTGTTTTGGGCGGGCGTCCTCGAGGTTTTGGGGCTTTATAAATTTTTTCAGCACCCTTTGATTTTCTCTTATCCGTTGTTTTTACTTTTGCACTTGCTTCTTTTCCAGCTGGAGTCATCGACAGCTAAATCATCTTTATTTTGTAATTTTCCAACTAGATTCACTCTGCCACAGCTTTCACTTGTCTCGTAGTTTTTCACTTTTATTTGTTTATTTTTAACTTTTTCTTACTGTATTTTAACTCAGAACTTTAGTTTTCCTTTAGTTATTCATCCTCGTCGCCATGTATTATTTCCAAATTAAATGCAAGAGTTGTGCCTAGTTCACTTTATTCCATCCTCTATGCTTGCTCGTGGCCAACTGCCCACCGAGCGTATCACAATCTGTCTTACTTACTTACTAACGGTATCTTACAATCTAGGCCATATATATAATACATTTGGTCCTCTCCTCTTTAAGGATATTTAAATATTAGGTAGGTACTTGGCAAAAGGAATCAGCATCTCTAAATTATATCCGAAGAATCAATTGTCAATAGCATTTTAGGCAAATATAACATCGAATCACCAGCTGAAAAAGTCTTGATGCATGTAATTGTAACTTATTTAGAAAGAAAAATATGAATTTGTTTCATTATGAAGATATTAAGTTTATGAAAGCTCAAAAAAACTCTATATTGTTATTTTTTTGGAAACAGATATTGATTAATAAAAGTTTATATTGACGCTACCTTGTTTTCAAAATTCATTGATACATATCAATAATACTTTTCATAAGGTTTTTTCATTAATTCTTTCATATGCTATCTAATCACATGTTGTTGATTATAAACCAATTTGTTCTAGTTGGGACCATATTCCAGAGGGTATGTCTTTGTAATACAATTGATTTTTTTAAGTAATGCTAGATACTGTACTGATGATGAGATATTAAATCCAGTACGAAGTGTATTTTAAATATCCTTATTTTGTTACAGTCATTTAAATTCTTAATGTACGCACTGATTTTTTGTGAAACAAGAGGATTGCAATTACTTTTATAACGTGGAGGATTGGTATCACCGATTCATTATTGAATTTGCTAGACAATCCTTTTTCTTCAAAGGAGTCTATATGCACCGAATTTTCAGTATTTAGTTTGAAGAAACCACTTTAAACCTTAAAAGGAAAAACGGAACCATTATAAGATCACTCTCGTGTCCGAGCGTCCGTCTGTTATAGAAGTTTTTTTTTTTTCAAAAACTCTGTGTATCGCAGGAATTTGAAATCAGTCAACAATTAGAAAAAAAATATTTTAAAATAAAAAGGATGGTGAGTTTGGTCCAAAGAAAAAAAAATTCTTTAATTAATATTTGGTGTGAGATATCATTTGAAAAATCTATCTCTAAGAGTCCTATAAATAATTTCTTAATAACCTTTGATCCAGTGGTCTTAATGATATAGCTCAAAATGTGCTAAAAATAACTGTTGACAATATAAAATAACTATTTTCTCAATTTTAAGGTAATACATACTAAAAGTAGGGAACCCTCAAGGTGCGATTTCTACTCGCACTTGCCCGTCTTTTTTGTTTCTTAGTTGCTTTTGCACACAGTTCGACGCTTCTTCTGGTCAAGTACTCGATGCATTACACATTTTAAAGATTGGTATGTCATTGGTCCTAACACATTACTTTAAGGAACTCCGGCCTTAATTTCGAAGATTTCGGATGTTTCGTTTCTGTGTTTGACATAAAGGCAACGATTCCGTGAGTATGATTTAACCAGCACAATTTTAAGGAATATTTGTTAGAAATTGTTGGACAGGTAATAATTAAACTACTCGGGCGGTACGACGTAATTAAAATGTCGGGTTTGTTTGGGTAAATAGCTACCTTAAGATTTACAGCAATATTAAAACAAACAATATTAAATAATATCGCAGATGTAGCATCAATGATAAAGTTCTATAATGTTAATTTTGTACCTACTTTTCGATTTAATTTACCTTTTTATACTAACAAGTATTGATGACTTAAATTTGGTGTATATGTTGATCCGCATTTTTATATTTATCCATCCGTTGATACACCTCTTTTTTTGTATAGTTAGTAGGAGTATAGGTTTTGTTTATCCTATTGAAGCTTTGAAACTGTTCGAGGTGGCTTACAAGGGCGGACATTTCCTAAAAATGTAAATTCTTGCCCTTGAGACCATGACCTAAAACACTTTAGCCCGCAATAAATTCATTCAGACGAATGGATGGGGCGGTGGATTTGGGTCATGAAACAGCCCTGATTCAAACCGGAAAACAAAAACAAAAACAAAAAAACAAAAAAAATTCCTCCTGCCGCCGGCACATCAAAGTTTGTCCTATCTGAGAATCAAAACAAATGGAGAAAGTTGTGATTTGAATCAAGGTAAAAAACCCATTTATCACGCCACAGCGCGGCGCAAAAGATCCGGCAAGGATTATGCGGGAACATATGGCAGTAACGTGTTCGCTCGAGGACATTCGCAAATTAGCATTCGCACGGCACGGCGCGGCGAGGGTTATCTTCCAGAATATCTGCTAATTCATTTTCCCAGTGTCAGCCGTTCCTCTCAGCTGTTGGCTCCTTGGCTGGGATCCCGTGGGATGAACATGCAGCAACTCGCCCGCCGTCACCCGCTCATCCACCTGCCTCCAGCGATGTTAACTACATATGCGACGCCCTCATTCGTGCCGCACATCAACGCCATTCAACAGATGTACGGCGACTTGCCACGAAACGAAAGTCGAGCAACGCGTTGTTGGCACTGGTCCTGCTGCCGGCGTTGCTGCGAGGACAATGATTTACCACCGAAATCCTCCAAGGCGGGCTTGTGCAGGTTTGGCTGACCCAACGCTGACCCGGTCACCCGCCGAACCTTCCAAACCTTCCAAACCTTTAATTGGAGAACGTTCCCAAAAATTCCCGAAATATACGAACATACGCCGAGGGGAATTAATTCCGCTAAAAGCTTTTCGTTCGTTTTCTTGCACTTCCGGGAGTAAATGAAGTTTTAAGCGCATGCAGTTCGTTAACTAACACGGAAAATTAAGAATTAATTGCCACTTGGGTCTACAAGGGCCTTTATATGGAGCGATGCACGGGCAAATGCGGTTCCCTAAATTCCATGTTTAAATTCGTTTAAACCGCTCACCACGTACGATTTTTCTGTACGAAATTCATTTTCGTATGGTTTTCCGTTCAGAGACCTATTTCATGGAAGTGGTGCTCGAAAATGAAAAAAAAAAAAATGATCAAGTGGTAGTTAGGCTGAGCCTACGAAAGACATAAGGGCTCTGCACCGAGCACCCACACAATTCTTCCACTGTTCCGAACAAATCGCTCTTATACATATTTTTTTGCAAATTGTACTTTCAACATTTCCAGCACAATTTAGACAAGTGGTTATACTGAAATTTATTTCCAGAATGACTACTCCTTCACCATAAAGCAAACGTAACTTAAAAAAGAACAGATTGACAAACATATCCAAAATCGCTAAACCTATGTTTGATACACGTAGTGCTTAAAAAATAGAAGTAATTGTTAAGGAAAAAATACCAGGTTCAATAATTTAAAATGTTGTTCAGTTTCACTTCAAACTAACGCTTTCTAAGTTTATATTTAACTTAATAATTTTCATAGATTACAAATAATTTATAGTAACATAATTTATTCTATTCTCAAAGCAAGTAAATATTCGAAATCTCAGCAAAAAAATAAAAACAAGATTAATTAAATAACCTTCTACAATTATAAAAAACACTTCTTTAAAATGCGGTTTAGTAAAGAAATTCCAAATTTGTTTGCAAATACATACTTATGTCCTAATTATTCCAAGTAACAAATGAAATGTAGATTTTTCCTTTTTATTAAGAATAACAATAAATAAATACAAAAATAAACCTTTTACAATATCGGTGATATAAATTAGAAATGTTTATTTATTTATTATATTTAATTATTTATAATTTTATGATATTTATTCTTATTTTTGACATTATTTTAAAAAGTAGGTATTCAAGCGTATAACGACGATTTTAAGGAACTTACAGTTAGCATTTTTATTTAAATCAGTTCAGTATTTTATTCACCGACTTGTCGGAAATGTGTTAATTAGCCCAAATATACATACATAATGCACAAATTTAAAAATGTATTTAGAACGAATATTATTTTAATTAATGAATCATATTAAATGTAAACGAATTTAACGAAATAAATTTAATTTTTGGTTTCTAAACAATTGCAGCTGATTATTTCTATATGACTTTTCTCACAGATAGTTTATAGATTTGCAAATTCATTTTCAGGAATAAAATGGAGTTTAAAAATACATAAGACAGTATTTTATATCGCTAAATTATAAGGATTTGTCATAGAAATTTTAGCATGGCTTAAATGAAAGCCTCAGTCCCAATATAGGAATGCCAAATACAATTTATCTCCTTAGCTCGTTTTGCAAATCTTGGCAAACAAGTTTTACATGAGTGCGGGCTTACCATTTGCTTAATTAGCCACATTTTGTATGAAATAATCAGCTTATGAAAAAATTAAAATTCTTGGAGTATTTCTATACTGCTTTAAAGCTACTTGTTTGTGGATCTGTCTGTTATTTTGTAATGATTTTGCATCTAAACAGACAAAATTCGAGCTTTTGTATCTTTTAAATCTACATATGTATATGTACATACATATTTCTCAGAAATGTGAGCTGATGCAGCATTTTCATTTAGGAGTTCGTCGTATTGCGAATTTGCTGATAACTAGTGGCATCCCCTATTGTTGATTTTTAAATTACATTAGATGTAAAAATTAACAATAGGGGATGCCACTAGTTATCAACAAATTCGCAATACGACGAACTATGTATGTAGATATGTATGAGTCATATACATTTTTTTGTCGAACGTAATAGTATTTAAGTAGAATGTAGAATTAATGAGATTTTGCTATGACACAAGTTCAAATACTTACACTGAAAAAAGAATACCCCTTATAAAGTAAAATTTGTAGATACATATTGCAACATTTGTTTGTTCACTTGCATCAAAAAATAACTATTAGTAAGTATACAAGTGGTTGGAATTAGGTAGCCGCTCAGAAGTATTTAGGTCACTTTACGTTACCCATTCAAAATGCGGATGGAAAAACGAACTATTTTTCGTTGGTGTAGTATGTTTACCAATTTGCAATTCAGAGGTAGAAAACAGCTGACAAAAAAAAAAAACTATTCCATACACTAGGAAAAATATAATTTCTTTTGGCAAATATCATTTGCTGTTGGGACTTTGAAATATTGATTTAATGTCCCGTAAAAGCTAACAGAATATTCCCATTTTAGAGAGTAGTGAAACATTTTTAGTCAGGTTGTCGATGAAAATATTTGCAGACTTTCAATTAAAGGAAATATAAGCAAATAGTATGGGGTTATAGTGCCGAAGGGGTCAAAACTTTGCATCGCAGCGAGCATTTGGCCCTCTACCGTCCGATTCATTATTCAGTACGTTTACCAAATGGATCCTTCGGGATGCCTACCCTTGGATAATTTCAAGCGTTTTCCCAAAATTCAATTTAACATACATAAATCAAAGTTTATGTATTTCGATGTGACATCCAGGAGAGCCCAGAGGGTCCTGACATTCGCACTCTTGAATAAATCATAAAATTGTCAGAGCTGTCTCCTGCAGGATGGTGAGTCGGTAAGCGACACTAACTACCGTCATCACCCACTGTGCTCGTTAAGTAGGAAGCGTTCGACTGCTGGGATCAGCACCTACGGCCTAAAACCCGTCGCCCGTTGTTTTGCCTTCTGTTGCTTCACCAAAACGGAGAGTCGTAGGCCTTCCTTGGAGCCCTAATCGACCCCCGTTTTCCTGTCGGGCCCCAAAGCGTCACCTTTCATCGGGTGTCGGAGGAGCTCCCCCGGCGACTGAATCAGGCACATCCAAAGATGGAACAATAACAAATTACCCACAGACTTTTACATGTGTCACTGACAAATGCCATCACTTGTTATCCCTGACAACCCTTTGTGCATTACACACTATTCCTTGGGAGCGCTAATAACATTGAAGTTCTCAGGACCCGAATCGAGGTAATTGCGCGATGTTCCCGCTAACTTCGCGCAATAAATTTTTACGAAAGTATCCTATGCATGACTAGCAGCGTTTCTCAAAACGAACGAAGACGCCGCCCCGTGAAAAAGCGTACGAAACATTGAGATGAACTTTTTGTCCTCGTGACGGGATAAAAAGAACCTCGTCCTGTGCCTCGCTGGTAAATCTTTAAGATTTCCCAGGCCGTGCGACCCTGCAACAAATGTGCGATAAGCATGCAAGCTCGAAAAATTACCACCACGTCTTGTTCCGTTCAGTGACGTTGAGTAATTCACCGCGTTTTTCACGTGCACGTATGATGGAAACGAGCCAGGTCCTTAAAGCGTTCTGTAAGAATGTCGGAATAATTTAAAGTGATTTTCAGAGGAAAATGTAAATGGAGTGTTAGGCGATAAATAAATGTTAGTAGTGATAACGCGTTACGTGGAGCCCTGAAGAAACAGCCCCTGCAGACAATGTGCAGTCGAAACTTTAGTAATGCTTTATAATAAAAATAAAATTAAAAATTTTAAGTAACCCCGACACAAAAAAAAAAACTCTAAAAAGTAAAAAAATAAAATTTTTCTCTCGGCCTTTTAACTTCATTAAAAGAACCTATTAATGTGTTGGTTGGCCCTTTAACTTTAATAAAAGTAGGTACTTATTAATATTTTGATCCAAGCGTCGTCGCGTTGGGGGACCGCTACGAAATAAATAATTACTATCCACAGATATAAGCGGTCCCCCAACGCGACGACGCTTGGATCAAAATATTAATGAGTACTTTTATTAAAGTTAAAGGGCCAACCAACACGTTAATAGGTTCTTTTAATGAAGTTAAAAGGCCGAGAGAAAAATTTAATTTTTTTACTTTTTAGAGTTTTTTCTTTTTGTGTCGGGGGTACTTAAAATTTTTAATTTTATTTTTATTTAATTCTTTTTAAATTACTCGCGGACCCTAATTCCGATAGTCCAATAATTTTAAATAAAGTTATAAACTATAACAAAAAATAAAATATATATATTTGTGAGCCCCGTTGAAAGTGTTAAACATGGGGCTTTGAGGAAAACTAAAAAAGCTCAATGGTATCAAAATACCCATAATACTAAGGGCCTGTCCGAATCCAAGTCTATGTCTACGTCTTCGTCTAGGTCCTAGGTACCAGTCATCACTCCACTTTCCTCATCAATCTAGCTAGGGCATTGATCAGACAAAAAAATAATTTTCAAGTTTTTAGTTTTCATTTCGTTAGTTAATATTCCTCATTCCCTTTCAATATAGTGTACATTATTCTACTAGTCAAGCCCTTTCATTGGATATCCATATTTAGGGAGTTGTGAAAAAAAAAGTTATTCGCCATTTTGTGGTGGCGGCCTTCTTGGATTTGAAATTTGTCATAGTGTATAGTATTCTACTACTCAAGCCCTTTTATTTGATACCTATATTGAGGGAGTTGTGAAAAAATATGTAATCCGTGATTTTGTGGCGGCGGCCATCTTGGACCGATTTCCATCAAACATAGCTAAGAACACTCCGGACTAATTCACCTTTCAAACAAAAAAAAACAAAATCAAAATCGGTTCATGCGTTCGGGGGCTACGATGCCCCAGACAGACAGACACACACACACACATAAGCACACACACACACACAGACACGTCAAACTTATAACACCCCGTCGTTTTTGCGTCGGGGGTTAAAAATTGGCAGTGAGAACGATGTTCATCAGAAAATTCTTTGTAATACTATTACTCTCCCAAGAATGTTTGACGATTTTTGTAAAATTTTACTAAAATGAGTGGTGAAATTCTAATAAAAATATCTAGTAATATTAATTCCACAACAAGTTTATTAAAAATTTATAAAACAAATCATACGGAAACAAACTTTTTTCAATCCTCAACATACTGCAACCACACTTCTAAAACCCTGAATACACTGCTATATACGTATATTTTACAATCCAATATATTTAGTATAAAGTATTTTATTTTTAGTATTTTTGAAATTCAGTCAAAAAGCAAAATAAATGAAGTTTTTGTTGAATGCGTAATATTAAACCGTATTCTCTAACTTTTAAATTCTTCTGTTGCGTCGAGGTCTGTCTAAATCGGACACAAAATGAACTGGTTCGATTTCAACGCAAGGCGATGTTATACAAAGTTATTGAAATAAGTTAATATAACATCAATAGCCGTTCTGTGTAAAATCTTACCATTTAAATGAGAAATTAAAGATACTTTTTGACTGATATTCATATTCTTATTATCATACTACCGGCTAATTTAAAACAAAATTATCTATTTTGTTTCAATTTATCTTTTTAATTGATATGATATGAACAATTAATTTATTAAGGAAATATAATAATTCCTGAACATCCTCCTAAAGGTATTTTATTATCAGCCTGTTATTATATTGAATACGGCATAAATGCGTTACGCTGAGTCGAGCCAGTTACATGATTATGTAAGGTCTTTAAGCTTAATTTAACGTAAGTTCGAACCCTCTGTTGCATATGATGTTAAGCAGTTTCATCGAAGGTTTGATATTTTTACCTCGTGCAGGTAATTTTGACGGAAATTCCAGTGTGATGTGACCCATATTAAAGCATATTGCAGGGGTACAATCGTAGGCCAGTTAATTAACACTAGAACGACGGAAGCGGTCAAATTGACCGCTAGCGAGTTTTGAACTATCGTACTATCTACAAAAATTTAGGCGGTTGCAAATTTCTGACTTTTCCTAATATAAATATTAATAAAGAACATTTAGACAAAACACTGTTTTTTTATTTTTATTTATTCGAAAGTTATTCATTGTTATACCTAGAACGACGGAAGCGGTCAATTTGACCGCTAATGAGTTTTGAACTATCGTACTATCTAGAAAAATGCTTTCACAGAAAGTTGCAAAATTTCTGAATTTTCCTTAATATCAGTAGAGACCATTTACACAAATACTGTTTTTTACTTTTATTTATTTCAAAGTTATTCATAGTAATAACTAGAACAGCGGCTGCGCTCATTTTGACTGGTGAAGGAAATTTTATCCTGGGCCAGTTGAGAATTGCTTTTATTGTATCTATTTAGTAATCAAAATGTAAGACAAACGTTTCATTGTAACAATATATTTATTATATAAATATAGCCTTTTTTACAACCTTTGTAAAACGATTATTTTGCCACCGAGACCTGGAATTGCATAAAAGCCTCTAGCATAATTACAGCGGTCATTTTGACCTCTGCCGTCGTTCTAGGAGGGTTACATACTCGTATGTATATACCACGCATATCTTTTAAAGTTAAGAAATAAGTTCTATACTTTATTACTCAAATAAAGAGAAAATGAAATTTTCTTGGAAAGTAGGTGCACACACTACTAGTAGGTACTTTTTCGAAAACTTCTAAACTCATATACAAAAAGTTCAGGGCAATGCAGTTTTCGTATACCTCAACTGTGTTAAAGCGAACTAAATAAATTTGTTCGTCAATAAAGTGTCACAGAATTCAAATTAATGGTAGGTACCTTTTATTTATTTAAGAGTTATGTACATACATTTCCATTGATTAATCACTCATAAGCTTAGTTAAGACATCACTCCAGATAAGTGGGCGTTGAGCAATCCATTCAAAGCTTGAAAGGTATAATATTTATCATTTAATGATAACGGAATTTATTCATTTATTCATTGAACTACAGCAAATTGTCATTATAGCAAAATTATTATTTAAGACTAATTTTAAGCTAATTTTTCAACTTAGGGAGGATAAAGGATGGTTTTCCAGGTATTTCGAGGAGCGAGATGGTACTGAATTAAAAAAAAAAAATCAAAAAAAATAAGTTTGTCTATTCTGGTATACGGAGGTAAATTCAAGGCATCGATCCAAGGAAGGCAACGCAATCGAAGAAAATTATGCTGAATCAGTTCGATCCAATTAATATCCACAGCATTGACCCTAGACAGGCCTATGGAGTACTCAAAAGGGACGAAGTGTGAACATAGAGAAAGCTTAGTGATGAATGAATGGATCGTCAAATTCCTTAACTATTTTTTGATAAAGCCTACACAGCAAAATTTGTTTCCAATAAATTGCAACCAGATCAATTTTAATTTTACTAGTGTTCTAAGGAAAAAAAAATGCTTTGATTCTAGTATTTGCAATTGGAAGAAAAATAAATTGAAATATAAACTTTTAATATTCTGCGAATTTTGATAATTTCCCGGAAATTTAAAAATCCAACTTCAATTAATGAGAATTTACTGCTATGAAATAAGCAAAAATGAAATACAGAAATTGTGTGAATGTAATATTGCTTTTTTCTTATTAGAGGAAAAGCTGCAAATTTAAAAATGTCTGTTACTTTTCTTAAAACACTTTTATCTTTAAAGGACGTTTGAAGCCGCTGAAAATGGCACTTAATTTGAACTTGAATACATGGAAAAATCAGGTATGAAATAAAAGTTTACCACGTTTGAACCAAAGAAATTGACTCTGAAATTTCTCATCTTCAATTTCTATGAATTTTTTTTAATCGACTAAATTAGTGTAAAATGCAGTTTGTATTTATGTGTATTATTGCGTTAGAATGTGATGTTCAAAATATAAATTATATGATTGATATTGTACCAGCACTTATGGACCTTATGATAAATTAAACAGTGGTATATAACATCTTGCTTAACGAGTTTTAACCTTTAAGAGATATGATCGGATTGGTGCATTTTAACTACAGTGATAAATATAATTACATTTTAGAAACTAATAAATAAAAAATAAATAAATAAATAAAATCACTCATCCAATGTTACTTTAAAAGTAAGGGCATTATGTTTCAGTGAATTTAAAGTAATAAAACAATCAAAGCAACGAACAATGTTACTAAACGAAATTCAATTGTGATATAAATCCACTCCTGATTCACCTTCTAGGTTAAATTCGTTACAGTTCCTAAAATATAAAAAATTTATCTATAAATATACGAGCCGAGAGTATATTTGGCATTTGGCCAAAATACTTATCTGTGAAAGGTTCACTTATCGCTCCTTTTTGGAAGTCTAGAAAACATAACCTACTGTCTACGTGCTTGAAACACTTACACTTCGGAAGGTAATAATTCGTGAGCTGGAAATCTTCTCAAGCCATTATAGTTGCTAACTCCTTCCTATTCCTAGAAAGGTAATTGAATCAATTTTGTGAGGGCTGCACCACTTACTCCCGACGAGTGGTAAAGCTATTCAATTTTAATAAGTTCCCAAAGCATCCGCGCCAGAGAGGAAATTACTTTGCTACTCTTTGCGTCCCCTTAAATTTAATCTCTGGTACGAGTTCTGAATATTTTGCGCATCTTTTAGAATTAAAATTTCTTAGAGACTCGTGACCAGACAACAAAAGCATGACCCACCTAATTAAAAATTGATTCGCCTAATATTTATGAGCCTTTTCGACACACGCACTCATCCTGGTAAATTTATTCTGAGAAGGGGACTTTTGCTGCAAAACACCTGCGATCAGAAGTGTCTTGGGAAAAAAGTAGCTCAAAGCGTGCGGGATGTGAAAGAAAGATGACAAATAGGCCTATTTTAGGCACAATTTCTTATATTGCTGTAATTTGTCAGCTCCTTTTAAAAGGCTCAAAGAGGCGCTAAAGTGAAATTGAAATTGTTACTGCGACGCGTTACCCAAGCAACAAAATGCCAGATGTAATAACGAACAGGATGACATTTTCCGGTGTTGGACAGTTGAGGTTCTAGGGGTGATTTTGCTTAAAAGGGTTGGGGATCATATGCCATCCAAAATTTTATGGGCTTCAGCACCTGAGATGCCTTTTGAGTTTGCTGCCGTCTTTCGCTATAAACTTAATACAATAGAATGAACGCAAATTACACAAACAATAAACACTAAACCGAAATTTGAAATGGTCATTCCTTCTGTTGGTGAAAAAATTGGTAGTGGGAACTTAACGATCTAGCATAGGTATAACAAATTTTAATATGTACTGTACATTTAGCGCATTGAGATATAAATCAGAAACGACTCACTCTGATTAACGAAATAAGTCCAATTATTTTCTTCACTTATTCTTTTCTGTAGTATTAATCCTACTTTAGCATAACAATGACATACATTTAAGTATATAAGTATATTGTATACGTAGTAGCTGTTTTAATATATTAATCTATTTTTGTTATAAATATAACGGTAATGATAAAAAAAATAATTGAATAGGTCATTTCAAAAACCTCATAAGTCACAGAATTAGAATTTTTCAGAAATCAATAAAAACTGTGTCATTCACAAATAAATGAGTTTAAAAGCCCTTTTTTGGGCTTAATCTAGTATTTGAGTTTTAAAAGATTGAAATGTTGAATAACCTCCACAGTTTATCAACAATATCTAATAATGAAAAAAACCTAAAAAACTGTTCTTGACTTATGTTGTTTTAGCAAGAAACAGGGTTAATGGTATATAATTTAAACAAAACAATCATATTAATCATATCTTTTATTGCTTATTATTGAAAATTGCATTTAAACATTAACTTATTAACATGTTACATGTTTTAATTTTCCATCTTTTAATATCTTTAAGGTACCTACATAATCATATTCTCCATCATTCTCATTTGGATTATCTTCATCTTCTTGTTGTTTAGCAATGAACATCTATTACGCGGTATTATTTGAAGAGGAAGGAATGTATTGACTTACATGGTTTATTTATACCCAGAATACGCATCTATCTTTAAAGAAGCGTTTACAGCAAATAAAGCATGTTGGAAAAAAATGTGACTTATGTGGTTTTTGAAATGACCGATTCAATTTAAATAACGCTTATCAACTAATTCATATTTTTCGTTCGCTTGATAACGATTATCAAATAGATAGTTAATTGGATTACTATGAGTCAGGTTTTCGCACCGACTTCAAAAGTCTAGGAAAGTCTTGGTATTTAATGTTGAAAATTGTAGCAGAGGACTTTTAATATAATTATTTTATACTTTTTAGGCCTTGGGAGTTTTTGGCGTCGGTTCTATTTTTTTTTTATTGTCTCAGTCAAAAGGTGCCATTTGCTTGCTCTAACTCCCGCCTCATCAAAAAGGTTGTTCTATAAGTCATATGTCCATGCCTAACGTAACATAACGTTTAAACAGAGATGGAGAGGGAGGGAATATCTATGGGAGTTTTAAAAAAAGTTTAAATGGAAGAATGTTTGATTTCTGAACACTATTGTACGCCTCAATTGCTATTATATAAAATTTATCTTATACTTACTTATCCTAAACATAATTGATCTAAATACCTACTGATTAAAATGGTGATGTTTCCATTTTTAATTATTATTTATTCTTTCGTTTGTTAAAAAATATACTCAAAAACAAATTTGTTGTGAAAACAAGTACTCTCTTCAAACAGTCATTTTTAGAAACTATGCCTTCAATTTCTTATGTACATAGTTTACTTTAATAGATCACATAAAATTATTTCGTCGTTTTACCACCAATATGTATGTCATAACGCTTTCAGAAGGATCTGGTTTTTTTTTCATACATGTACAGATATTTGTAGGTACTTCTATGTATTTTTTATTGTATTATTTTATTTATTTCTATATTATTTGCTTTTGATTTTTGATTAATATGTAGCAACCATGATTGTTACTAATGAAATGACTTTAAAAAAGAAAGGAACATATATATTGCCACTCATCCACATGTCTCTCGCCACGGTTTGTTGAAATTGTGAGACTATTGAAATTAAATCATTCCATTGGTGCATAACAGCCAGTTTAGGGAATATGGCAAAATAGAGTGGTTTGCTTCTACAGTCGGACTTTGGGAAGTAAATAATGCGACTAAGTTGCGGGATCAATATGACAAATTAGGAAGTTCTGAAACTCCATCAATCTTAGTGGGGTTGAAGATTTCATTCGTTTCTTTGAAATTCTTTTACTGCTTTATTGCCAAAGTTCGCCTTCGCTTGCTTCTTTATATCTTTGCCAGCTTATGTCTGTCACTTTAGTAAATACATCGGGGGGTTCTTTTGAAGGCGTGGAGACGTTATTAATTGTTTTTTTTTCCTATTTCTGAGAGAAGTTCGGATTACACCAATACAAAAGCCCAATTGGTTTTCAATGTTATACAGATAATAAGTTTTATTAGAACGATTTACCACAA
This sequence comes from Machimus atricapillus, assembly GCA_933228815.1. NCBI lineage: Eukaryota > Metazoa > Arthropoda > Insecta > Diptera > Asilidae > Machimus > Machimus atricapillus. Next base: position 25,019,438 of record OW121787.1, on the reverse strand, counting down.
GTGTGTTGTGAATGAACGGGAAAAATTTTTTTTTCCGGTCGCGAACGTTACATAATTGAAGCAACAATAATTGAATTTGAAAATAAACGATTTTGGTTGTTTTGTGTTTTTTGAGGACAAAAACATTAGCTCTTGTAAGCCAAAAATGGCAATAAATTCAATATAAGACTGTAAAAAGCTGCTCTGTGAAGTATCTAAAAATAAGTTCATTTGTGAGAATAAAATGTAAGAATTTATATTGAAATTATATTTTTGTTTGTTTGTAAATGACAGGCAGTGTGAAAAACTACATATAATATGCTAAATAAAATCACCTAAATAGGTTAAATAATTTAAAAAGGAACCGAAAATAATGATTATTTCTGAATTTGAACTGTATACATACTCTGCATTAAGGGTTTAAATTAATCGGCTAAATAAAAATTATAAATTGGAGAATAACGATTATGGGGTAATATTTACTTTTGGTTCTCAATAATGGTTAAGAATTATTCTTAGATTTGACTGTTCGAAATAAAACAAATTTCATTATTTTTCTTCCGCAAAGAAAGAAAGGTTAAAAACAAACAGGATACGATTCGGAATGATAGTCTCCTCTTTTTTTTTAAGTGGGTTAAAAATCGTTTCTTAAGGCATTAGATTAGACCAATAAGGTTGGAAAAATATCATAGTTGTTTTAGAATTTAACCACGAAAAACCGATAAACATTAATTACATTACATTACATTAATTAGCTGAGGTTTAAGGAATAAACAAAAATATTTTAAATAAATTATACGGCGATTGGTGAAGTCAATACCGATTCCAAAATAGCGTTTTTTTTTCTTTTTTCTTTTTCAAAATAATTGTGTCTCGTTATATTTTGACGTTGGGAATTGGAAAAAATAGATGAATAAACAAAATAGCGGTGATTTAATATAAAAATTCTCAATTTCTGCAAAATTTTCCTTATTCGGAATGAATCCGACTCGAAGGACCAATAAATTAGCGTTTAATTGCAATATACAATTGCCTATTTAGTTCCGACAATGTATCTACGAGAAAAGAGTGAAAGAAAAATGGTTCTCAACTTGATTTTCTAAATATTTATTGAGTTCACGATGGTTACAACTTTTATTTTAAAATATTTTGCTCCCACTTCCAACAGATTTTCGATTTAGCCTTTTTTTAATGATTTTCTTCCTACCGCTCCGACAGATAATTCGTAAGTGAACTCACTAGAACTTTTTCGATTTTATTTTTGTTAAAAACAAAAGAAACCCCGCTTGCTGAAATAGAACCCTTTTGGACAACGCAACAAAATTGTTGATAAAACAAAACGGGTGTGATTGTACAAAAGCTGTCGACCGCAGGATTTTTTTGTTGAAGGTCAATTTTTTTAATGATATGTAGAAAGATTAAACCTCAAATAAATAATGTTCAAAATTTTAGTTAACTAAACTATAACTAAAAATTTGATGAAAAGAATAAGGATTTAATAAAGGGAAAGTAATGCTGGCATGCCTGAGAACGAAAGTCATGCTTGAAAAGGGCCCGATGGCAGGTTGGTCGGCTCGGTCGTTATATTTATTCATGAAAAATCCTACCTTTTATTCATTATGCGATAACGTGATTATAATATTACTTAGGTCCAATTTTTCAATCGTTAGATAAGTTTATTCGTCAATTAAAATTGCGTCAAGTGCCAACTATCATCTTAGCTTTGATTTAAAATAGCTGTCAGACGGATAAACTTATTCGGTCCTTAAACGGGCAGATAGGGCTGTTATTCATCAGATAATTTTGACAAATAGAGAGAAAATAATTCTTCCTCATGTCCAAGTTGACTTTTTATCTGAAGAATAAAGTTATCAGCCGATTGAAAAATCGGCTCTTATTATTACATGATGGAAAAATAAAAGTTATTTGATAATCGTTGTCGAGTCATTGAAAAATCAAAATCACTTTATAATCGTTATCAACTAATTGACAAATACAAAATTAGATATTGGAATTAAAAAACAAAAAAGCTGTGAATTAATATTTATAAGGTGAAAAGATATTTTTTTGAGCAAAAACTCCACAGTTTTCATCGTCTTTTTGCAAAGATCTCGTAGCTGAGTAATGTGAGCCCGAATTAATTTCATTTTTTCATTCTCTATTCCCCGAAGTCTTTCTGCGGGAATGGAGGAGGCAGTTAATAACTCCTGGACCGGACTTTTATTTAACAACATCCCGAAGACCGGGCCTGAAAAATTCCATCTCCATAGTAATTATATTCTCAATTCATCTGTGCAGACCTAATGACGAAGGAACGTGTGTTTGCCAAATATTTTTTTCCCGAAGGCCGCTCCCCACAACCACACAGACAGAAAAGGATATAATCATTTTTTGACGTTTTTGTCTCTTTTAACTGAATTTTTGAAAGAACTCCATTTCCGTTCTCCCTTTTTTTATTATCACCACTGTCTGTTCTGATTGTGCTCTGTTGTGCTTCATTTCGGCGTCTTCTCGAAGGAACGGAAAGCCATGGGAGGACTTAAAGACTGTAAAAAGGGAGAGGACAATCCCTGAAAATTTACCCAAGAATTTAAGAATTTCCCGGGGCGGTTCCTTTTATCGGTGATTCCCAATTTAATGCTTATAAAATACTGAGGGCTGACGATGAGTGGATGATAACGACATTATTCGAGTAAATTGCAATTGCGTTCCCTTTTGTCTCCAATTTTGGAGTAACTTAATATCTTGCTTATTGCCTAATTTAATACATTTTTTTGCTTTAAAAGTAAATACACTCACGATGAAATATGGGTTATGTACTTACGTAATATCTTTAGATTTGATAAATATAGAGAAAATAATGCAATTACTTTGTATAAAGGGTATATTCAAATCTTGAGGAGTAAATTTTGGGCATTTTTTAGGGCTGAATGAAAATAAAGCAAAAAATATATATGCCATATATTATTTAATATTTAGAGAACTAATAAACACATTAAAACACATGAAAATTCAAAGATTTGAAGCTAAAACACAATCGGAATTAATTTCAAGTCTTCTTGAGCCTCAAACGAATGAGAATTGAATGCGGGGTTCAAACTACTCGGCTTTACACAAAATTCAAATCTTCAACTGGTTTGTGTTGTCGTTACGATATGATTTGAAAATGAAATGAATTATTAAGAATGAAACGGTTCTAATCGCAAATCACAGACCAAATTTATTAATTTACGTTTCTTATAAGCAAACATGTGTAACTACAAGCCACTGTTTTAATTTTGTTTTACATGGCTGTTCGGCAGCGATAAAGCTATGATTTAGATTTGGCATAAAAAGCTGGAATTCCGTTTTTTCCGTCATGAAGCTAAGGTTATAATAAAAATCGTGTTATTATTAGCACGATTGAAAAACTTAAATTCGTTAAAGTTTACTTAAAGTGAAACATAAATAAATCAAAGGGTAATGAATAAAATAAATAGGTATTGCAGTTAGTTCAAATATTTGCTTTACTTCAAGGCATTCTTTAATTTTATACGACACTCGTTGCAACAGATTTTAATTATTACGTAGCACATTATTCGCACAAATATTCAGAGAAGAATTATGCATTAGACAAAGACAGACACTCCTTTTCAAACGTTTGATAAAACGATTTTTTAATTTAACATTGCAAGCTTATGCAATATGTTTTGTAAAACTCCCAAAAAAGGTAAATTTCTTACATGTCGTTTTTTACAAACAATAGGAAATTTACATACTTTGATAGATAATATAATATTCACACAGCATTCCTTGTATAATAATTGGGCAGCAGATAAAGTTATTATATTAGAAAAAATTTTATCAAAATTTACACAAAAATATAATTTAACATCCGAAAAAATTGTTTACAGTTAAAGTATTTATTCAGGAAGTATAATATGTATGTCATTATGGTTTATACCAATAAGGGAAAAGAAACAAAATTCATAAAATAGCCTTTTCAATGTCATTTATTTTGTAAAAATGGTAATCTATATATAAATAGGCAAAGACAAAACCGATTTTCTTCTATTTGTTTTTTTGTTTGGTAGCTATTGATGAGCTTTAGCGTTATCAATAAAATATTTTTGGTAACAGAGCGTTATTAATTATCTATAAATAAAATAAAATATTTATGTTTACGTTCATACTGCTAATTTCAAACACATAGTAACCCCAGTAAAATGTCAAATAAAAATAAAGTGACATAATAAGTGCTGTGACGTGAATCAATTTTCAAGTGTATATTTTCCTTAAATTTTCAATGATGATATGGTCGAATTTCGACCACTGGGGCGATCACTAGTTAGAATAATTTTACAACTTCTGAGCTAGGGACTATGTAAAACAGAATATTCTGAAGGTACACACTAAATCTAAAGTTAATCACTGAAATATATCCTATATGTATTAACAACCTTGAAGAGAGTAAATTTAATAAAATTGAGTTTAAAGTTTAAGTAGAGTGCTACATTGCACTGTCGTTGTAACTTTTTGAATTTTAAAATTTTCTTTTGACGACGTATTTTTAAGGGTCTACGCTTTAAGAAAATCAGTATTTTCAAATTTCTGGACTAGATTGCTGATCATATTTTCTGAATATTTTTAACTGTACTATACAAAAATAAACAAAAATAATAGGTGATCGAGTCATATTTAATGTATATTTTTTGGTGTTGTTTTAATTTGTGGTTAAGGTGGAGCAATGGCAGAAAATACAACGACTATGTACAAAAATAAGAATATAAAGAAAAACCTTTGCAACTCCTTGGCATTTCTGAGGAAATGTTTAAGTTTAATAATTATACATACATATTATAGTATGATACATATTTTACGATTCTTAAAAATTCCAGTATTTTATCTACTTTATTCTTCAAATCGACCATATTTTCTATTATTTATTTGATTTCATTAACAACATGGATGATGGAAAGGTTTTTTTCGATTCGTCTTTTTTCAACTATGGAAAACCTCAATATAATTATTTTAACAATTTACCCATAACAAAGACGCTTTTCTTTTACCTTTCAGGTTTATGTCTCGTTGGTTCCATTTTCTTAGAAGAAGGGAAACGAAAATTATGAACATTTTTTACCAGTCTAGTTTTTAATTTTATAGATAACGTAGTTGAGTTTATTTTAAGAAAATTTCAAACGTTTCATAGTATAAAATGAAATGCTTCCTCCACAAAATTTTATTAAAACCTCAATCGTCTAGTTTTCTCGTCGGTTAGTGTTTTTACGCTAATTGCATATGTCGCTTTCAAGGAAACTTCGTTGGAGCGTCCTCGGGATTTATCGAATTTTTGCAAGTGCCTGTCCAAAGTCATCTGGAAAATTAATTCACCTAAACTGTTGGGGCGGGTGTGGTGTGGTCGAAAATGGCAGTTTTGGAGCCGCAAGAAGTCGCAGCGCAAACTAAGGAACGTGCCGAAGGGAGCTGGCTCCGGATGATAATATACAAAGTTTTTAAGTCGATAGGAAATCAACTTAGCACCGTGGTCCTGGTTTCGGCACCAGCATCCAGCATCCATCTAGTCAAGCTTGATTAATTTCGAAAGGCCTCGCTGAGATTAGGGCGAGCATCTCAATCTCAAACACTCTAGGCCCAGAATTGAATTACCTCGCCCGGGTGGTGCCAGAGTTCACAGTGAAATCGTGGTCATATTTGCGGTTTTCAATGATTGAATCCCATCAAATGTAATTAAGGGCTGATTACAGTGGGGCCCGCAAGACCACCACAAGATGAAGGTAGTTCCTCTGGGATTTCGTCCAAACAGTTTGCGCTCCGGGACGAGTGGTTTGCTCGGTTTTCAATAACCACCCGCACAAGTCCCAAAGGCGTGGCCGTGAAAAAAAAAACTTTTCCGAACTTTTATTGCCGGGGCCTAGAGATTTGGCACTCCTGTTGGAGTTGCACAACTCTCGGAGCTTGTTAAGAGTAATGACCAAAAAATATTTGATCTGACATAAACACTGCGGAGCCGACTGGAGAAATATTATAACCGGGCCGCTGCTCGACCAGAATATTGCCCCTCGGACTAAAGCTGGGGCTCATCACGTCCGCTCGAAATAACTCAATGTCAATAAATGGCGAGAAAGCACCAGTCCAAGGGTCTGTGGAGAATTGAGTGATCAACCGACTTCCAAAATGAATGAACGATGGATGCTGGGCATTTTTTATAAGGGCGCTTCGTATTCTGCAGACTGTTCAATTTGAAGATAAAAAATTTCGATTCGAGATTTCGACTCTTTTGGGAGTAAATGTCTCCTGTACTGACACATCAAAGTGCATTATATAAATTAAAGTTTTACTGACAATGTGAAGGAATTTTTTTAAATCCGAAAATCAAGTAATGTCTCATTCTTAGATAGATTGAAATGTTATTAAATTTACCACAATCTTTAGAATAGAAACATTTGTTACATATAAAATTTGAGGTATCCTAATGGATTTTGATGAAATATTGCAGTGACGAGCACCTATACATAAATATACCTATGTATATTGAAAACTGACAAATCGAAACAGTTTAATTTTTTGTTTTTTTAAAAGCTTTTTATTAGCTTCACCTGTCTGTAACGGAATCTTGGAAGTTAAATTTGACCCACTTCCCGGTTTCCGATTGAGCTGAAACTTTGCGCACTTATCAAAGACTGATGACAATACAATACTCAATATTGTAATATTTTTAAAATGGCCGCCGCCACAAGATGGTGGCCAATGTATTTTTTGTCGACCCCCTTAATATGGGTATCAAAGAAAAGAGCTTGAAGAGTAGGAAACGATAAAATGAGTAACGCCATTTCTAAATCCAATATGGCGGACGTCACAAAATGGCGATTTATAATTTTCATAGTTACCCCTATGATATGGATATCAAAATAAAGGGCTTGATGAGCGAAACGGAATACGTGAGATGACGTCATTCTAAATCCAATATGGCAAAGGTTAACAGAAATATCAAAACTTTCTAGTGAAGAATTAGAAGAGGTATTATTTTTCGAAATAATTCATAAAACAACCTGATAACCTGTTATTACATACGATACACCAAAAAAACAAGTCTTCAAATTACTATTAGTTCGCTTAAAGACTAAAAAAGTAAAAATAAATAATAGTTTCAAAAACTAAAAACACGCTTTTTATAATAGATCGAACTAAAAAGTCAAAAAATAATAAGATATTATCCCTACAGCGAAAGGTAGTCAAATAACTTGATAAAATCAAATAGTTTTCAGAGAGTTTAAAATAATGGGTGTTTTTCTTTATTCATTCCGTGGAAGGAATAGAAGGAACAGAATACTGAAAAGAATATTCGGAATGAAAAAAATAAAGAAACGCACCCAGAATGACAGACAGCTGACGTCGTGGATTGTGTCATGTCGGAAAATTTAGTGTATTCCATAATAAGCAAACTTGCTTGGAATTTAATGTTTGATAGCGACGAGGATGACGATGATGAAGAGCAAAACTTGGTTACAGCTAAACGTAGACGGATTGCAAAAAATTTGGGATTCTGGGAGGATACAATCCCAAAGTTTGACTCGCAACAGTTTAAGTGCCATTTTCGTCTCTCACCTCAAAGTTTTCAGTTTTTATATCAAAACTTAGTGGATACTGAATCAAGATTAATAGAAGTGCGACGTGGGCGTCCAAATATTCAGTTTGAAAAACAAATTTTATCTACATTATGGTTTCTCGCAAATATGGAATGTTTCAGGTACCTACTTTCTTTTATCATATGTGGTTAGTACCTATTTACTAACTAATAATATTTATACGTATATTTCATAAAGGTCTATAGCTGACAGGTTCGGAATTTCTGTAAAAGCTTGTTGGAGCGCAGTATATCATATTTGTAACCTCATCCTTAAATTAAATGTGGAGAAACAAATTATTACTTGGCCTAATTCAAGAACAGCCGCAAAAACAGCAGATCACTTTCAAACCCGACATAACTTTCCAGGTAGATGGTGTTGATCGTTTTAAGTACATGATTTTAAAATGATGTTTTTGTTAGGAATTATTGGATGTATAGATGGAAGCCACATCCCAATTGCAGCACCAAAAGAACATCCCAATTCTTACATAAATAGGAAAAAATTCCATTCAGTGTTGTTGCAAGCTGTTTGCAATGAAGAAATGCTTTTTACAAATTGTTATGCTGGAGAAGCCGGATCTATCCATGATTCTTGCTTGTTCCGTCGATCAAATTTATTCAAGCAAATTTCAGATGGTTTATTTTTTATACTTTTTATGCATACTACTTGATTTAAAATAATCTTATTAGGTACACTAGTAATTCCTGAAGAACAACACATTCTTGGCGACCAAGGATATGGTCTAAAGCAATATTTAATGATACCCTTTAAAGACAATGGAAATTTAAGCGTAACCCAAAAGCGATATAATCGCATTTTTTCCTCTGCAAGGGTGATTATTGAAAGGGCATTTGCCTTACTAAAGGGTCGGTTCAGACGTTTGCAGAAGATAGAAACCAAGAGACGGGATTATATCCCTTTGGTAATTATGACTGCTTGCATACTGCATAACATTTGCGTAAAGCAAAGAGATTATATAGATTTCGAATATGAGGAAGAAAATAATGACGAGATCACACCATCATCAGAACGGCACGACTCAGAGGCCCAACTGAAAAGAAACAGAATTGCCAATCAACTGCTACATTAAAAAAAAAGTCTTTTGTATATTTCTTGTTTCGGAATGTTGCTCGGAAAAACTCTTGTTAACATTTTCTGAAATAATAATAATATTGGAACTAGCGAAAAAAATAATATTTTTTATTTCATAAAAATAAATAACAACCTTCTTGGGTGGGTACAAAAACAATATGTATACATATAAAAAAAAAAAATTAACAACCTTGGCAGGATAAATTATTATGGGCCCTATTACGAATATCGTCATTTCTGCGAAGGAATCGAAAATATTCGTTCGCAGAAATGACGATATTCGTAATAGGGCCCAAAAAGAGTGAGCTTATTGTACATTGGGCCCTATTACGAATATCGTCATTTCTGCGAACGAATATTTTCGATTAGTTCGCAGAAATGACGATATTCGTAATAGGGCCCAATGTATAAGCTCACTTTTTTGGAACTATTCCGTCAACTAATTTTTCGAATAAATCCAAAAAACGTTTGGTTTGTTCCATTTTTTCGTCATGGCGCTTTGCCCTAGCCGCTGCTTCAACTTCTTCCGCCTTGCGCTTTCGACCTACATTGGAGACGCGGGCCCCTGCAAGTGAAGTTGAAGATGAAGAAGTATCTTCGATGATATCGTCAAATGAAAAATCCTGTTGCAAATCTGACCGAAGGCGGACTGCGCCTTCATCGCTCGAGCAAGTTGCGGGGGGAGTTATTTCGGGTCGACGGAATAAGATCTCGTCCAGCTGGTCGAAGTATTCCCACGACTTCCGCTCGTTGCCGCTAACGTTGTTGTGGTCTTTAACTTTCTTAAACATGGCCTTCAATCCCTTCCACTTCCCGTCGCACTGCTCGGCAGAGAAAGTTTTGAATCTAATTTGCCGCATCTCAGCGGCAATTTTTGCCCAAACCCTTTTTTTCGGGAGGCAGTCGAACTCAGAAATATTCTCCCCATATAATTTAATGAGGCATTTGATGTCCCCCGGCGTCCACTTATGGGCAATTTCATCTGTAACATATTAAGCAAATTTTAGATGTGCCGCAGTATAATGCTTATAAAAATAATATATAGAACAACAAGAACTACCAATAAAGAATTACCAACAAAGGCATCGACTTACCATGGCATATCTCCTCCATCACACACTTTACAATTCACTTTTTAGTTTTTTGACTGTCACTTTTTAGTTTAATTCAGCGTTGACGTAAATCAGCTGCTCCACTGACGCATTCAAGTCTTGTCATTCCGTTTATTCTACCTCTGGAGGTAGTACGAAAAGAATGCGATCTGAATATTCCGAATAAATAAAGAAACACGGAACAGAACAACGGAACGAATAAAAAAACACCCTCTAAGCGTTCCGAATATTCGGAATGAATAAAGAAAAACACCCAATAATAAAGAAATAAACATATAAAATTTTATTATTAACGTAAGTAGCACTTACTTGTTCTATGTAATGAGGGGTACCTATGCATTTTCTTAGAATTCGTAATTACTTAAAATACCTGAGTATTTGAGACTGCTTACAATCATGTGTCGCGGAGTGTATATATACAACCTCAAGTATAAAAACGACAGGGATAAACTACTTTTAACTTAAACCTTTAAAAAAACTTTGAATAGTTTTTTATCACAATATTGGCTATAATTTACTTCTCAATGGTCAGAAGGTGCTAATTGTTATTTTTGTAAATTGCAACCTACAAAACAAACTACAACCTACAAATAAATTTTACCTTTAATTCGTTGATTTCAAAGTTTCTTGAAAATTTTTTTTACAATGATAAAGTGGAACTGTCCTTAATTTAAGGTAGGTATTTATATAATTTTTAACGCAAAAATCATTGTGACAAAATATCAGTTCTGGAAATTTGAATTTAAATATCTCAGGAAGTATAAAACTATGGCCGACAAAATGTTTTTTGCATATTCGTCCCTTTTGATTCCAAGTGAACACTTCAACAAAGTTTTATTAAAACCCTTGAGGAGGTCTGAAACGCAATCTGTTCCGAAAATATTTCTAACTTGATGGAACGACGAAAATAAATAAACATGGTGAAAAGCGAAATAAAATCATTGCAAAGGCATTTTATGCTTAACTGCATCTTAGCATGTGCTAATCAACAGCCAGCTGGAATTTAAAACGCTATACCCGAGGTATCCCGAAAATCCCTTAGAAATCTTTCAATTTTGAGATCGCCCGGGGTCAGGACTGAACCCGAAATTTAAACGATTTGTTTATTTGTTTTCCAGCGATTAAGTCTGATAAGAAAACTTTTGTCGACCTTTCTACGAATCCATATCCATATTTGAATAGCGAAGTCAGGTTGAAATCCCGGGAAGGGAAATAAACAAAAGAAATTATTTAAATTGGAAGTAACACATGTCGGGCGATGTAAGCATGTTTAGGGACCTCCGGAGGTATCCCGCACATCTGAAAACGTTTCGCTTTCTGTGCGTTCGTATTCCTTAACATTTTTCATTTTGCATGTCTTTTTCTTTTTCATTTTCTATGCAAATCAACGGAAAAATGGAAATCGGTAAAATACACAATTTTATTGAAAATGGTTGTGTTTTTGGAGCTTTTTATTTCCGCCCAGGGCCCTGCGCTTATGTTTCGTTCCGGATTCCATGTGCGGATATTGACTCCAGCTCTAGGGCAGGTGTTCGAATTTGATAAACGGCCTCCTTGAAGGGAATTGAATTTGTTATGGTCGAGGATCGCCCGAAGGGACGGGGGGAGGGCACGCAGGGCTCATGCAAACTGGGTCAAATTGTGTTTTAATCTGAATTACTAAGTCATCCCTGGAATTTAAGCCCTCGTGTTCGGCTCGTAAAAACATGAGAACCTTCGGTCGCTTCACTACTGGCTGATAAGACGGCCATAAAGGGCTCCGCAGGCAATCCCACGGGTGAATAAGGAGTGGAAAATATATTCCTAAAACTTAATCCGGCCGAACTAACAACCGGCCCCAGAGGCGCTCCACCCACCCAGAAGAAATCCCTAGTATAGTATAAAGTATACTGGAAACTTATTGAAATTTCAAATCGGTTGACGAACTCCATTTTTTTCCATTTTTACGGCTATGGATTAGCTACAGCACCAGCAGCAGCATTAAGTCGTTTTCTGAGCATTTCTCCACTCGAACGAGTTCCGAGCAGCCACAACTTATGCAACGCGATTAGACACAGACCAGTGGGCACATGATGTCTTAAAGAAGTAAAATGCCGTACAGGACTCCCCCCCACTTTTCCGCTTTTTCGCCAGTCTTTGATGAGATGAATATGCTATAAATTTTTTCCGGAATACAGCTTTATAGGACTCGGAGGGAAAACAATAACTTTCACCGTTGAACAAATGGGATTAGTGCACAATGGCCGGGTTCATTAAAGAAAGAAACTGATTTATGTCATTTTGAAACGCTATTCAAACAGAGGCTGGAAAGATGATGGCTCCGGAGCAATTCCTTGTGCCATTCAAACGCTCTCTATGGACCTCCTTTCAGATGGAGGAAACATAAAGAATCGCTTACATTTCATACGAAATTTCATTATTAATGTCTTTGGGTTATTAATGTTTGTCATTTGTAAAGTGCCCGCCGTTCAAAGGGCGCTTTTTTACTCAGTAATGTTTTTGCGTTCTTGTTTCAAGAATATAAAGAAAATGTGCTTTGTTTATCCACCCCGTTGAGGATGCGTAATGCGCACAGATGGAACATATGAAGCCAGAATGTTTTAAAAAATTTCTCATACAAATGGTGAAAACTTATTGGCGTTTAACATTTTCGCACAGCGCAACTGGAAATAATACTTGAAATTACAAGATTCTTAAGCGGCCCCATACACGGTACGACTAGTCGTAAAATTCAGTTCGGACTGAGCAATCAGACTCATGTAATATTTTTGAGTAGTGCGAAGCCAACAGTGAGAAAGTGAACAATATGGATAGAAAAATGATTTTGTGTTTATCTATAATTAAAATACTTTAACTGCGAGCGCGAGGCACGTCCGCTCTCTAACATTTCACACAAGAATGCGAAAGACGAAAAACAAATGAAATGTCAAAAAGTCCGTCAGACTTCTTCCACACACGATAAGACTAGCCTGCTGGACTGCAAGCTCCTCCCCCAAAAATCAAAATTTTGTGATTTTAGCGGACTAATTCTGCGACTGTCAAATGAGTCCGTCAGACAGAACTACACACGATAAGACTGCACTTCAGACTCGACTCAGTCCGCGGACTAGTCGTACCGTCTATGGGCCGCTTTAGATACACGTTCATATTAAACTTGGTAACAAAAGATGGAGTTGGACGATTAGAGCATTTATTGTAAAAACCAACCATTTACAATTACTTTATGAAGTATAAGATAGAGGATTTAAACATTAATAGCAGATATGCTTATGAAAACTAAACTGGAATATGTTAAGACTCGAAGGCATTGCGACAAAAGGGCAAAACTAAGCAAATAAGCAACTTTTATGTTAATTAAAACATACGGGAACCAAGAGGGCATGCAGGCGAAGAGTCGATTCTAAAAGCCCTTAAAGATGTTTTATAGGTCACCAGAGATATGATAAGCAGTTTTACAAAAGAGAAGTTTATGTTTTGTGGCAAAAGCAAAACATAAAGGAATTCTAAAGTTACGCTTCACGTCTTCTGTTTTCTTGTAAATTTTCAGAAAGCAAATAATGTTAATGGTTTTGCTATTTAAATTTCAGTTGACAGAGGGTTAATGTTACTTATTTTTGTAGATGGTACAGCGCAATTTATGTATTCTCTTAGCAGCTTTATAAAAAACTATCCAGTCTCTTGCAGTAAAGTCGGTTATTTCCTGCTATACGATTGTGCTGATATTTTCAAAAAAGGGAACTTGTTGAACAACTTCTATTCTACGTTGAATAATTCCAATTAATATTTCTATATGAAATAAGTCAAATTGTACCTATTATTTATTTCAATATTACACTTTTTTTCCTTTTTTTCCTTTTTCACTGATTGTTTGTAATGTTTTAAGCCATTTATTTTAATAAAATGTAGGTACCTTTATGAGTATAAATAAAGTATTATGTAGAAGGAGTCCACCTTCAAACCAAATTCATAGCCCCTATGCAAATTTTGAACTATTATGAGATGTCTAACCTTTTCTCACGTAGAACAGTTAAACAAATATTCGAATCTCCGTCAACTTAATTTACATATGATTTTTAACTACTCTATACCGCATTATATTTATAGTTCTACCTATAGGTATACGTATGGTGGGCACATTAACTATGTGCTAATAATGATTTATCAGAGAAATTCGGAAACCATTTTATAATAAGAAAATCGTTTTGTGCTGAATATCTCAACTCAACTCAAACTGGATTAACACTTCAAGAATTCAACTAATCCTATAACCAGATCAAGTTCTCCTCTAATTTGGTTTGACTTAAAATCTAATGATTGTTATATTTTTTAATTTCAATTTAAGAGTATAGAAATTAACAAAATTAGCTGTATGTATAGAAATTAACAAAATTAGCTGTAAGGAAGATTTAAATTTCTCCTTATTTATTACAACAAAGATTAAGTATTAAAGATACCTATACCTACATATGTATTTTATTAAAAGATGTCTTTAAACATTAAGTTTTTAGTGTTTATTCCTTCGACTTTACACCAAGACTGATTCTTCTATTTAATTTCCAAAACAATATCCAAAACTCAAACTGCTACTCGTTTTTAATAATTTTACATCACAGAAAGTTTTCTACTAATAAGTTTTCTTTTTACACACTAGACATTATTAATGCAACTGGTTCACGTGGTGAATTTGCAAGTTGAAGTAGAAACCGGGAATGACCAAATGTGTTGATGGATTGTCTAGAAGTCATTAATTTTTTAGTGGACTTGCTCTCAGGCCTTTTCTTAGTCCTCTCGGGGACCAGTAAGGTAAGGTTGAGATTTGTCTTGAAATCAATTTCTCAAACCTCTTCATTAAATGGTTGTCCTTTTTTGTTGGATATTTGCTTCCTAAAATTTCTTCTTAACAGCGACTTCTTTGTCTTCTAGTTTTGCATTTTTTTATTCCCTTCCTGTGAAATCCTTTCTGATTTTATTTATAATACTTTTGTTTTAAATTTGTGTCTAATTATTGTTCAAGATAGCTTAAAGATATTTTCTTCATATATATTTTTTTTCATATTAATCTTACAACACAAAATCTTTTAATATACCGGACACATAAATAAAATATGTTATATGAAGTCTCGTGCCCACAGCGAATTCCCCAACACCTTATTTCCGAAACTATAGAAACTATGAAAAAAGGTTTCTAGATGGTTATCCTGAAAGTTTACAGCAAAACTAAAGTGTTCATTCTAGGTGTTATTCTTTTTGAGCCATAGTCGATGAATTTAACTAAAAAACTTTTTATACGTTTTCTTCCAAAGTACAGAACCCTCGGTGCGCTAGATTTCTTTAAAAAGGGTGTTAATGGAATATGTTTGCGTTAAAATGTAAAAACAAAATAATAGCTATCTGTCTCGCTTCTGCAAATTAAACATAATCCAAAATATATGTGGATTCAAATTTATGTATAAAAATTTATGTATATAAATTAAAGGTACTTAAGTAGAATAACAAATGTGGGAGAAATGTTTTTAGCTGCAAATTGTATTCATTAATTAACAGAATGGTGCAAGGAGATTGCACCGAGAAACCTTCACAACGAGGTAAATTTGTACATGTAGCAGAATGAACTACTTAACTCTAAAATGAATGTGGCTTGGGAAAAAGGAAAACGGATAGTCCTCCAGCTACTTTAAATAAACCTCGTGAAGTTTAAGCAGGGAACGAGCGAAGGAGTAATCAATGCCGGCAGTGGTGCACGGCCATCTTCAGGGAAATCAACCCAACTTTAGTACCCCACTGCTGCCACCAAAATCTTGAGATTGCCATCTGTGACCGGTTCATTTTGGACACTATCTCCGACGGAAAATTAAATTGTTTTCACTTTTCGATTTTCAATTTGTTACCCTTGCCACATAGAAAGTGAAAACTGTGTTGCAGTGTAGTTTCACCAGTAACTAAGTGAAGCAACCCAAAAAGTTATTCAAAACGGCGCGGCGGCGTGGAAAGCAGCACTAGAAACAACTCGAACGACGAGACCTCAAAAGACTGCACTTATAATTGAAAGGGCGCAACGAACAAATTGCATTTTAATTGTACTACGAATAAATTGGCAAAAGGTGAACATTTTCTACCGTGAAAATTGATAATACTTCGCAGTAAATGATGACATAATTTATCCCTTTATTTATGCAAATTCCCAGTTAACTTGGAGAGACATGAATGGCAAAATTTTGGCACAAAACTGTAGCTATCAACAGGCACCAAGGGGGTGAATAAACTTGGAATAAATTGAGCAACGACGGAGTGGCGTTGCAGCCATTGCCATATTCAAAGCTGACATGGGGAGACGGGTGCTTTTGCTTTAAGCAGGTTATCCCGGCTGCCAGAGTGCCTGAGGACGATATGTAGAGGCAATAAATTTACCCTCACTAATGACTCTGAAAATTAGTGGTGCCACTCGCATAGGTGTTATATGCTCCTCAAGGATGAACAAATTAAATTCCAGTCTTGTTAAACGTAGCAATATTTCAAATTAATCCCTAGTTTCGCTTCCATTTTCCATTTTGAACAAAAACTGTTTTTAATCACAATTCGAGACTCCATTAAAACATATTTCACGAGAGGAATCTAGTAGCATATGGCGACAGTTTCATTATAACTTCATTTTTTGAATTAATATCCATCCAAATGCTGAATTTTACGTTTATTAACCATATGTTTCAAATCGGTTTAATATGAGTCGAACTTTGAAAAGTGGCCAGACGAAATTTCAATTTTCTATTTAAATGAGTTATGTGGAGCGAAATTTAAAAGCTAATAATTCTTTCAACGTAATATTATGTTAGTGAAATTAAAAGGTTGTAAGAGAATTGGATTGTCTGTCCTTAATCCTGATACTTCCAATCCGCCCCCCTCATCCATTCCTCCTTCCCCCTCTTCTTCTTCGGGCCTACCTCCCCCCAACCCAGACCTACTCGCTCAATCTTCTCCTCCCAAGACTTCTTTCATTGACCCCCTTCTCCAAACCAAACCAATGTGCTGGTTTCTATTCACCAGGAAGGCCTCCCCACTGACCTGACCACACTTCGCGATCTTTTTATTAAATTTCACGTCGAATTTGGCATTTCAGCCGACAAGGTATCTTCTGACCTAACCACTTTCGCTTCCTATGTCAGTTCTCGGCGTATCTCCCACCTCCAAAGAGCCCGGAACGATCACAAATCCTATTTTAGTTCCTAACCCAACAGGCTCTTCTTTTCCTTTATCTCCCTCACCCCCAGCCCTCCCCCCGTCTGAACATGCCCACTCCCCTAGCTGTATTTCCCTTTACTACCAAAATGTCAGAGGTCTGCGTTCCAAAACCGCCTCGGTTTTCCTGAATTCCCTAGTCTTTCCCTACGATATCTTTGCCCTTACCGAAACCAACCTAACTCCTGGTATTTACAACAATGAACTTTTTCCCGCGGATTTTTCTGTCTTTCGTGCCGATGCCTGCGATAACGACCTGACCCCCTCTAACCGCGGTGTACTTCTTGCTGTACATACTCGTTTCGGTGCCAGCCTCCACACTTCTTCTAACTCCTCAAGCTTTAATTTCGTCTGCGTCAAAATCACGGTTGCCTGCAAATCCTTGTTCATACTCTGCGCGTACATTCGTCCCTCCCAACCACTCGAGGCCTACATACTTGCGACCGATGCAATCGATTCCATCTTTAATACCCTTGGTCCCAATGACGAAGTTATCGTTCTTGGCGACTTCAATCTCCCCCGCCTAGTATGGCTTCGGTCTGACGACGACCTCTACTTTGTCCCTTCCAACGCCCTCTCCGATAAGGAGACTTTATTTGTCGACCGCCTCTCCGACTCTGGTCTCTGCCAAATTAGTGGCATAAGCAACAATCTTGGCAGACAGCTCGACCTGGTCTTTTCCTCTGACCCTGTTAATACGGCTGTCACTCGAAGCTCTCATCTTCTTTCTACGCTTGACCAGTATCACCCTCCTCTCTTCCTAACTCTTGCCCTCGAGTCCACCCCTCTCCACTCTACTTCGGAGACATCTTTCCACTTCAATTTCCGCGGGGGTGACTTTGGCAAATTCAACTACCTACTTTCCCAATCGTCCCTTCCTTCCCTCACAACCGTGTCTCAGCTCTCCGTTGTCGATGCCCTCGACGTTTTTTACACCGAACTCTTTGCCTGCCTGGCCCAATCTTTTCCCTATCGACCGCGAAGAGATCATGCCGCCTCCCCCCCATGGTACAACAAAGAACTTCGATCCCTTCGGAATAAGAGAAACAAGCTGTGGCAGGCATACCTACTATCGCGCACTGACCCCGACCTTTCCGAATATCTTGCCGCGGCTTCTCTTTTCTCTGCGCGCAGCGAATCCTCTTATCTCGACTATCTGAGTCGTATGCAGTCTACCCTTATCTCCGATCCCAAGCGTTTTTATCAATTCATCAACATTAAAAGGAAATCTAGTGGCTACCCCTCCACTCTGAAACTTAACGACACTTCTTCCTCCGACCCCCGTTCAATAGCTAATCTCTTTGCTCACCACTTCAGTCAGTCTTTCAGTGAGCATGCCTTCGAGCCCGATGCTAGCTATTTCCATTTCATGGACTCCCGCCCTCAGACCACCCTTGCTTCCATCAATATCAACCCTGCAATGGTTGCTACCGCCATCGCTGCCCTTCCTGATGATCATAACCCTGGCCCTGACGGTATTCCCGCCATCGTACTGAAAGAGTGCGCTCAACACTTGATTGGCCCCCTTTCCTCTATTTTTCAACTCTCTATCTCCCAAGGAGTTTTCCCGGCAAAGTGGAAAGACTCCTTCATCATCCCCATCCATAAAAAGGGCTGTAAGAGTGAGATCTCCAACTACCGCCCTATCGCCAAACTCTCCTGCATACCGAAACTCTTCGAAAGCATCGTCTACGATTGCTTGTTCTTTCACTACAAACCCATATTTTCCCCGTCCCAGCATGGCTTCCTTAGAGGCCGATCGACCACCACTAACCTTACCGACTTCATCTCCCGAACACTGTGTGCCCTGGAAAACGGCGACGAGGTTGACGTCATCGCCACTGACTTCAGTAAGGCGTTTGATAAAATCTCGCATGAATTAATTCTTTTCAAACTTTACTCCCTTGGCTTCAATCAGCTCTTTACCTCCTGGATGAAGTCTTATCTTGAACACCGCCACTACAGGGTCCTTTTCTGCTCCTCTTCCTCCAGCTCTTTCGTGGCTAACTCGGGAGTCCCTCAGGGCAGCCACTTAGGTCCGTTGCTTTTCATTCTGGCCATCAATGACGTCGAGTGCATTATCAAGCACTCGGACCTTTCTATCTACGCCGACGACATGAAAATCTCCAAACGGATATCCTCTACCTCCGACTCCCGACTGCTTCAAGACGACCTAGACAATTTCGGCATTTGGTGCAGAAAAAACTCTCTTGAGCTTAATGTCTCCAAATGCCAATCCATCACTTACTCCCGTAGACGCCCCTCTTCTTCCCCCAGAGTTTATCGTTTATCTAATAATCCTATCTCATCCGTCTCCTCTCTCCGCGACCTAGGTATCATCTGTGACTGCGAACTTAATTTTCGTGAACACATCGACAGCGTGATCGCTAGGGCCAACTCTGCGCTTGGCTTCGTGAAGCGTTGGTCAAAGGAGTTCCTTAACCCCTACGTTGCCAAATCCCTCTTTATTACCTTCGTTAGGCCTCTCCTTGAATACGCTAGCCAAGTATGGTCCCCATTCCAATCCAGCAGCATCAACAGGATTGAGGCTATCCAACGCAGGTTCCTTCGCTTCGCTCTACGTGATCTTCCCTGGTCCGACCGTTTTAACCTCCCCCCTATGAAAACCGCCTTTTGCTGATTTACCTGCAGCCCCTGTGGAAGCGGCGGGACCTCGCCGACATTACCTTCATTCATACATCAGCTGCTTATCGGCGAGATTGACTGCCCTTCTCTACTTGAGCGAATCTCCTTCTACACCAATCCCCGCAACCTCCGTTCGGCCCCTCTCTTTCGCCCCGCCTACCACCGTACCAACTACGGTCTTTCTGAGCCCCTCACCCGCATGCTTCGCAAGGCCAACTCCCTTCCTTCCTTTGACTTCCACCTGAGTAAAACATCTCTCAGGCGTAACCTTAATAGCCCCCCCTAACGTTCCTTTCACAGTCTCCTCCCTTAAATTTTTAATTTTTATTTTAATTCTTAATTTATTTTAATCTGTAGCTTGTATTAAGCGAATAAATAAATAAATAAATAAATAAATAAATCTTAGCAAAAAAAATTCAACATAACCATAAAATTCCAATTTCCGAAATGTTCTTTATTTTCTAAAATTTTCAAAAGTAACTCTTTTATAATGATCATCAATCACATTATAGTTTCAAATTAGAAACAATTCTACAAGAAATTTTTACTCCACATAAGGACAGACATAAGGGGACCCGGTTGTCTAGCGCCTGTGAATTTGGGGCATTTTTACCCGACTGCCAGAAGGAGGATTATGTCTTTCGATTGTATATGTACGTATGTATATACATATATGTATGTATTTCTTTTGCACGCTCTGCAGGCTAAACGGCTTGATGGATTTTAGCTTGAGAGGTGTCGTTAGATTCGTCTTAATTGTGAGAGCGACACTGGCTACATCAAAATTGTAAAAATTAAAATGGCCAATTTTTGACGCCATAAAAATTTTTTTTTCCTCAAAACTTATCGAGTGGGGTATCAAAATAAAGGGTTTTATAAATGGCTTACAAAAATATAATATGTACTTACAACTTATATGTTTAAATTCAATTTGGAATGAGAAATGCTAAAAAACTACAAGATATTCAACGTTAAAAAATGAATTACTTATATTTATGTGTGGAATATTTCTTCGAATGTGCCCGTTGGGGAGCGGAGCGGGCCGATCTGCAGGTGGCAGTGGGCGGCATAACCCCGGATAATATCTATAGTCGGGGTTATGCTGCAGTGTGACGATCTTTGGCGGAGGGTCGCTTCTTTTGTGAGGGGGGTCCTCCGTCAGAAGGAAGAGGACAACAACAGAGGCTCGTAAGGAGCCTCTGTTGGCTTATGAGTGTTATTTATTCACTGGTGTGGAATTATTTATTAATTTATTATTGGGGAAGCTGACAAAAGCGGGTGCCCGCCACCGGAGCACCAGCTGGCTAGGGATGGGGTACACAAACAAAAACATGGTTCCTGTGAGGAGTCCGTGTTGGCTGCGCGTGTGAGGACGGATGGATGTGCTTGAGTGTGTGGTGCGCGCCCGTTGCGGGCGGCTGTATAGGACTCCACCCCGAAGTAATGTCTACTAGACGGTTCCGGGGTGGGGTTCCTGGAGGTGGGGAGTGGGGTTTTAGCCGGTAGGCCTGGTATTGTGGCCAGGGAGTCCGGCACACGGGTGGCTTCACCTAGGTGCGTAACGGCATTTCCCCACTCCCATAAAAAAAAAAAAATGTGTGGAATATTTATTTAAACAGAGCAATACATTTTTTACGCACAAATGTACAATTTGTGAAAGGTCATAAAATCACAACTAATAAATTTAATTCAACTTATCCCTTAAGCGCCTCCTCTCAGCCTCCCTGAAGGCCTTCCTCTCGGATGGCGGAGCGCCCACTTTGAGCCTGATGATCGGCACATTGTCAGCATAAGTCGCCGGGTTATAAGTCGGGACGTCCACGTCGTCCCAATCTTCGGTTGATGGGATTTCCTCATGTAAATGGGATGCTTCATTTTTGGGCTCCCTAGAGACCCCGGGGTCCACGATGTGTTTATACTTCTCGAAAGAAGCTCGACTCGGACAAGACGAAATATGCCACGCTAATACAGGCTCATTTATCCTGTGACTCTGGTTGAATGGACATGTAACTAACTGGACGTTCTTTTGAGTCTTACGACATTTTATCAAATGAGTTTCAAAATGACTGCGGAGCGGCCGATGTGCCTTCACGTAGGGGCACTGGACCTCTTCGTCGCCAGTGACAGGAACCACGAATGCCATTTCCAATTACCTTTTTTACTGATGCTCAAAAAAGAAGAAGAGAGACATAACAATATTGTCTTACTAATAATAATTTGCCTATTGATTTTTATGATTTTTTAGTAGCTGCATGAACGAAAAATTGTAAAAATTATTAAAAAAAGGCTATTTTAGTTCGCTTTTTTGCTTTTGTCTATTTACTCAGTGACAAGATTACGAAATTTACCATCTTATAATCCTAACTAAAAAGTGTAAAATAAAAGAAGTAAATTTAAAAAATCAAAAAACCCGACTGCGGAAAAAGTGAACTTTAAATAAACACTGAACTGTAGAATATAGAAATTAAATAAATATGTAGATAAATAAATAAATAATTAAATAAATAAATAATTAAACAAATAATGGAATAAATAGATAAGTTATGAAGTTGTTGAAACTTATTGTACGCTAAATGGAAAACAGCCTTAATTGTAATAGATATAAAATGTAATAGTGAGTGAGCCATTTAGTCTAACTTGAGCCAGCGGTCGCAACAGACATATAATTGTAAGTGAAGTAAATATAGTTGGATTTCTAGAAACTCGTGTTTTACTTAATCCTCGGAAATCAAGAACATCTGACCCGTTTTACTACATGGCGCAGCCGAAAGTGGAAATAAATAAACAGACAAATTAAAATACATGGGAATTGCAAAAACCACCAAAAAGGTAACTACTGGAGATAGACGACCGCGTGGCAGACCCCCAAAAACAAAATATATAACATTGATAAAACCAATGGACTACATAAGAAAAATCGACAAATTAGAGCTAGAAGGGAACCTAGCAGAAAACTGGCGTAAATTTAAGAAAAATTTCGAAATTTTCGCCGCCGCAGCTGAAATTGAAAAGAAGCCGGACGGTGTCAAAGTGGCAGTTTTATTAAATACTTTGGGCCCTGAAGCAGTTGATTTATTTGAGTCATTCAACCTATCGAAAGAGGAGAAAGAATCATATAAAAGTGTATTGGAAGCATTTGAGAAATTCTGTCAGCCGAAAACAAATGCTACATACGAGGCTTTTCTCTTCCATGGACGCAATCAGCAAAAAGGAGAAGCGTTTGATTCGTTCTTTGTGGATATAAAAAAAATGGTGAAGAAGTGCGAATTTGGAGCACAAGAAGAGAGGATGTTGTGCGACAGAATTGTATGCGGAGTAGCAGACAAACGGTTGCAAAAGCAGCTATTGGAAATAGAGGACCTTACGTTGAAGAAAGCGCTGGATAAGTGTCGGGCAGCCGAGGTGTCGGACGCGCAGAGTAAGAAGATGCAGCACGACCACAAAGGAGTTTGCGTAGACGAGATCGCACCAGGGACATCACGAGAGGCAGCAGCAGTTAAGTATAATTCTAAAAATAGTAGTCAAAAGAAGCTTCCATCTCAGAAAAGCGAAAATAATTTCAGGTCCAAATATAATAACAATAGTCAACAGATCAATAAGTGTAAATTCTGTACATCAAAGCATGAGCAGCGCAAGTGTCCAGCTTATGGGAAAATTTGTTTAAAATGCGGCAAAAAGAATCACTTCGCGGCAGCCTGTACCCAAGGTAAACCTAAGGTAGTTATTAAACAGATAGCCCGAACCGACGGCGCGGTAAGTCAAACCGATGATTTTTATATTGACAAGATAACAAAGAAAACAGATAATCAGACGAAATGGATGCATGATGTTAAAGTTGAAAATGCGATAATATCTTTCAAGTTAGACTCAGGGGCCGATGCAAACATTTTGCCTTATCACATTTATAAGAAAATTAAAAAATGCAAATATCGTGAAACTAACGTGATACTCGAGGCATATGGGGGTTATAAAATTCAAACAATAGGAGAAGTTGATCTCGTATGTGAAGCACAAAATATTTTAAGCACACAGACTTTTTACATAGTAAACGCGAAATCAATGCCAATACTAGGGTTAAAAGCATGTTTGGATCTGAAGTTAATAAAGAAAATAAGGTCGATAACGAAAACTGAAAAGCAAAAATTTTTAGAAAAGTATAATATAGCCTTTCAAGGTTTAGGTAAATTCGTACAAGATTATGCTATTGAATTGAAAAATGATGTTACACCAGTAGTCAAGCCGGCTAGACGAATTCCTTTAGCATTAACAGAAAAAGTGAAAGAAACGTTGGATAATTTAACTTCAAAAGGGATTATTGAAAAGGTAGTTGGTCCAGCTGAATGGGTATCTAATGTTGTAATTGTGGAAAAACCCAATAAAGACCTACGCATATGTTTAGATCCGAAGTATCTAAACGAAGCTATCAAGGAAGAAAAATATCCGATTCCTTCGTTTGAGGAAATAGCAGCAAAACTTTCGCATAAAGCGGTTTTCACAGTGCTAGATTTGAAACATGGATACTGGCAAATAGGATTAGATGAAAAAAGTCGCAAATTATGTACATTTAGCACCCCTTTCGGAACATATCAATTCAAAAGGTTGCCGTTTGGAATAAAAACCGCACCGGAAGTCTTCCAAAGATGTAATGAGGAAAATTTCAAAAACATTCCGGGAGTAGTCATCTATATTGATGATATTTTAATAGCCGGCGAAACAGAGGAAGAACACGATAGCATATTGAAGCAGGTAATGGAAAGAGCAATTAAAAATAAAGTAAAATTCAATGCTGAAAAATTACAATATAAAGTTCCTAGTGTCCGCTATTTAGGGCACATAATTAATAAAGAGGGTATAGCACTAGATAGCGAAAGGATTAAAGCAATTCAAACCCTAAAAAACTGTAGAAATAAAAAAGAATTGCAACAATGTATGGGTATGATTAATTACATGCGGAAGTTCATCCCCAATTTAGCAGACATCTCCCAACCCCTACGGGAATTACTAAAAAAGAATGTCACCTTTCAATGGCTACCACAACATACACTATGTCTCAATAAAATTAAAGAAAGTATTACGAATGCCCCAGTTTTAAAAATTTTTGATCCGGAAAAAGAAATAGTTTTACAAACGGACGCTTCCAAGTACGGATTAGGCTGCTGCTTACTACAGGAAGATAGGCCAGTCAGTTTTGCTTCCCGTAGCCTCACGGAAAGTGAAGTAAATTACGCACAAATTGAAAAAGAGTTATTAGCGATAGTTTTTGCCTGTCACAAATATCACCAACTAATATATGGGAGAAACATAAAGGTATCTACTGATCACAAGCCATTATTGGGATTATTCAACAAAGAGATAGGGAAAATAGCATCTCCAAGATTACAAAGAATGCGTCTCAGACTGTTGAAGTACAGATTAAATTTAAAATTTACACCTGGAAAATATTTGTTCATTGCAGATTTATTATCAAGAAATTTTGAAGAAAATGTAAATCATGAACCTGAGATAGAGGATTTAAATGAGTGCATACATACTATTAACATTGGTGAAAATAAAAGGAAAAAATTCAGAGAAGAATCAGAGAAAGATATGGTGCTAAATTTGTTAACAAAAGTAGTGAAAGACGGATGGCCAAAGAAGAAAAGTGATTTGAATGAAAATATTAAATTTTATTGGAAATTTAGAAATGACTTATACTTAGATGATGGATTATTGTATTTACATGACCGTATCTTAGTTCCCTTATCTTTACGAAAAGATATGCTATCGAGGCTACATGAGGCTCATCAAGGAATAGAGCGTACTAAAGCAAGAGCAAGAAGCCTATTATACTGGCCGAATATGAATGAGGACATAGAGAATTTAGTGGCCAAATGCGAAATTTGCCAAAAATTCAGAAGCTCACCAGGAAAGGAAAGTTTGATACCGCATCCGATACCACTATATCCCTTTCACAAATTAGGAATGGACATTATGGAGTTTGCGGGGAAAAGCTATCTTGTCGTTATCGACTATTTTTCAAAGTATCCTGAAATTCTCCCAATCGCTAATAAAACTGCAAAGCAAATCATAGAAAAACTCGGTCCAGTTTTTGCAACCCACGGTATTCCTAAAGAAATTGTTGCAGATAACGTCCCCTTTTCTTCGTATCAATTTATCACATTTACAAAAAAATATGACATCACACTTACAACAAGTAGTCCCTTATATCCAAAATCGAATGGTCTTGCTGAAAGAACCGTGCAAACTTTAAAAAACTTACTACGCAAACACAAAGAAAGTAATTCGGACCTTTGGGTATCATTATTAGAATTGCGAAATACTCCTATCAAAGTTATAGATAAATCTCCAGTCGAATTACTAATGGGTAGAAAAACAAGGTCAATAGTACCAGGTAAAGAGGAATTATTTCAAACGATAAAGGGGAAAGAATTGGAAAAAAAGATAATGAAAAAGCAAAAGGCTTATAAATCCTATTATGATAAAACTGCCAAAGATAAATCGGCATTTCAGACAAATCAGAAAGTATGGCTTAGGAAAGGGAAAGAATGGGAAAAAGCAACAATTGAGAAAGTGCATGAGGCGCCTAGGTCATATATAGTAAAAACGCAAGAAGGAGGACTAGTTAGGCGAAACTCTTGTATGCTTCGGGCGCGTAAGTGATTAAAACAAGATGTTTGTATTGGCTCAATAGGAGTCAGAATTTGGTCATGCAAGCGTTGTGTTTGGGTTGTTTGAGATTCTACCTTTAGGAGGTACATACAAATGCAAAATGCAACAATTCAAATGAAATCATAGTTGTCTTGCTTTGATGTTTGGAATATGAATTGATCATGTGAATAACTTAAAGAGGGAGGTGTAGAATATAGAAATTAAATAAATATGTAGATAAATAAATAAATAATTAAATAAATAAATAATTAAACAAATAATGGAATAAATAGATAAGTTATGAAGTTGTTGAAACTTATTGTACGCTAAATGGAAAACAGCCTTAATTGTAATAGATATAAAATGTAATAGTGAGTGAGCCATTTAGTCTAACTTGAGCCAGCGGTCGCAACAGACATATAATTGTAAGTGAAGTAAATATAGTTGGATTTCTAGAAACTCGTGTTTTACTTAATCCTCGGAAATCAAGAACATCTGACCCGTTTTACTACAGAACAGAAAAAAACAAGCCCAGTAGTCTGGAATTGTGGTGGTTGTGGCTAACGTCATTGTTCTTTTGTTATTTTCAATTATTATATTTTCGGAAATATATTGAAAATTTATAAACAAAATGACTTAACTACAAATTCTGACAATTAAAATGGCTTAGGGCTATAGTATAATATAAAATGCAAAAATGACATAAAACTGAGTAAGATGTAAGATTTACCTGAAAAATGGAAGAAAAAAAATTAAATCCAAATTGTGGAGATATGGCTGCTGAAAAGCGAACTGGTATAAAATTGTCTCCAAGTTACGAAGAAGGAGAACGAGGGTGGCGATAGAATATATGTAGATAGGAAAAGACTTGTTCCTTTTAATATCGTGTATACTTCCATATAAACTTAAACCTAGATAGTGTTAATGACGCCATAATTTATTTAATTTTCTTTTAAAAAATGATTATTAGAACAGCTACAGGGGCACAATGTTCAAGAACTACGCGATAATTTGTTGCATTTTTACACACCACCGATTTGACTTTGTGTGTAATCTAATAGTTACAATAAATCTTCTAAGGGGATATATATGTAAGCACATTGTGTTGCTCTCTCCTATAATCTATATACTGTGAGAAAAGCAAAAGGAGCCCAAACAAAATATTAGTTTTAAATTAAACTGTTATTTTTCAATTTATAGGAATAAATGTTCCATCACTTTTGACTGATAAAAATAACACTGTTACAATGTTTTTACATGTAAAAAGATAAGTACCGTATGAATTGCTATGAACTGATTATAATTTCTTGAGAACTAACAAAGCTTTAATATGAGACATTCAACTCTTTTCTATATCTTAAAGCGGCCCATACACGGTACGACTAGTTTAAAATCATCGGATATAGCTTCGCAAGCTCCAAATAGCTTGTAGCACTCAGGACACATTGCCCCACCTGAAAGATGCACTTTAAATTTATATAAATTTACATACATATATTATCCCATCTCAAGTATGTACATACTTCCTTGTTATAATCCTAATAATGGTTCCCAAAATATAGGATTTTAAATTTAAAAAGAAGGAGAAGGAGGTTATTAACAAATATTGCAGAAAGCGCAATCACGGTCCGGATATTTCATATCTAGGCGTTCAGATTTTTTTTTTCCGGCATTGCAAGTGATCAAACCTTGATAAACGGAATGAGCGTCGAAGAAGATCCTTTCAAACGTGGTGCCACTGAAAGTGTAGTATATAAACGGTATAAATGATAAGATAAATCCTCTATTGGTGAAAAATATCAAAATTAAAATTCATGACGATGTGATTCCTGTTGATCGATTGTTGCTGTTACAACGTATTTGTGTTTAAAAAAAAAACCGATGAACACTTAAAAATTATGTATATGAATTATGAACTGGCAACCCGCTTGCTCTATTTGAAGATGGTGAACTACAAAAGATAAAAAAAACAACTTTTTATGAGTTATTCCCGGAAATTTCAATTAGCTTAAAAAGTGTAGAAAATGTTCATTACCTTATTGATGGAGGCATTTTGTTACATCGTTGCAAATGGAAATTGAATTAAATCTCTAAAATGATATGTGAGATTATGTAAGATACATATTTATTAATTATAATAGTATTTGATGAGTATAAGAAAGACAGTATTAAATCACCGAAAGGAATCGTCGTGCATTGAAACATAAAAGTGCAGATATTGAATTTGATGAAAACATGCCTTGGAAAATTGCTCAAGATAAATTTTTGTCGAATAATAAAAATAAATAAATGTTGAGCATTAAATTAGCTGACAACAATATTTTTACATGCCAAGCGGAAAGCGATGCAGACAAATTAATTGTTGATTCAGCAAATCGAAGAAAATATTTGATATGGACTAAAATGTAAATTGTATAAATAAACAAATACTTATTATTAATAATTTTCCGTTTTATTTAATTTTCCTTAATTTACTTCTTTTTAACGATTACGATTACTATCCCTATATAAACAAATATATTCGTTAACTTAATTTTGATACCTACACAAAAATATTCTTTAAAAAAAAAACTAAAATATTTTATATCAAAATTTTTAATTAAATTATATGGACCCGTCCGTTCTATTGAAAGTTTTCGACTAGATTGATTTTCATTAAAAACAAAATTTGACAGCTAAAATATATAGATACGCCTACTTTTCAAAATATAAAAAATCTGTTTCAAAGGACATAGGCTACTACGATGAAAGGGGAATGAAGTCCTTTATTAATTTTCAAAGGACATAAGCTACTACGATGAAAGCGTAAGCAAGAAATGATGAAGGGTATGAAAATGTTAAAGGAACAATTATTCTTTTACAAAGTTCTACCTTGGGAAGGATTTAGTTATAATAGCAATATCATCATTTCGAAATACAGCGTAAACTCTATATAGCGAAATTGAAGGGACCGGGTATTTTATTGCACTACAAAGAGTTTTCGTTAAACGGAGAGTAAAAGAAAACAATATAGTTTTAGGAATAAGTAGTTTGAATTTTGACTAAATTAAGTGAAAAAATTTACATAACAAAATTATTGCACCTTTTTGGAAGGTAATTAGATAGGTAACTTAAAAAAAATAAAAAGTAGGTATGTTAAAAACGTAAATTTCTGAGAAAAGTGGGGCGAAAGGTGAAAAATCGTGAAATAAAAGTTAATTTTTTCAACTTCCGGGGTGATTGCGGCCAAGGGGTTGGGGATAGAGGGGCGGTCTTGACCTTTTTGGAAAGGGCTTCGAAATAGTGATTTTTTGAGCTCGGTTCGGGGTCGCTGATGCGATTCGTAGAAAAAAAGATAAAAATACAAGAGCAAGGCAACATCCTGATTTACGAATCACCCTGTAACTGCCCCCCCTCCATACGATTTTTTGCTTGGCTCGGTCGGACCTTTCACCTCCTCCATATTTCCCTCCCACCCCCGAACACCCTATATATTGTTAAATAATGAATATATTACATATTTCTTTGAATAATTTGGCTTATGTGTAGATATTGCTTTACATATACATATAAGCGTTGTAATGCCAGGGCGTGTAAGAGATTCCTACGCATTGAAACTTCGTCTATCTATAAGCTTCATAAGGAGAATCCCATTTTCAGAGACTATGGCAAAACCTTTGGTGAAATAAAGGTGTCACTTTTGTTAATAGGCGACTCAGGATTTAGTTTGAGTGATATATTGATGAAACCCTTCCCCTTCACCGAAAACATGGATGAGAAAAGAAAACGGCCATATGAAGGCAAGGTTCAGAAAATTGGGAAAAGGATTAGAAGTACAAATAAGCAATGCTAATGTTATAATTAAAGCATGTTGTGTTTTACATAATTTCTTCAACATGCATAATTATAGCATCAATAAGAAATGGATAGAAGAACTACAAAGATTAGAATTAAATGAAAGAACAGAGCAGTCTCATCAAAGAAATACTACGCTATCTGTCGAAGGACACAACATTCAAAATGCAATTATAGAACACATTTGGAATGAAAGACAAGTACCAGATAGGAATTTGACATTTTTCAAAAAGTGGTTGAACAGAAAAATGGATTCTATCGCCCTTATTTTGGAAAGCGGCTCTGAGGAAGACACTTTTATTGCCGCATTAATAAGAAAACGTGTAAGGGATAATGCGAGCCCATTGTAACTTCCTAATGAGCGGTAAAAATTTTAGTTTATATATGTATGTGTATCAGAAATTTGAACATATATTTCCTAGGTATGGAAAGGTCGATTTAAGGCTATTTCTGGATCTCGGCAGTTGTTTTATTCGCCACCAAAAGTTGTAAAAATAATTAATACATGTGTCGCACTTCATAATATTTGTATTCACTACAAAGTGCAGGAAATTGATTATATCATGAACAGCAACTTAGAAACTTCTGTTGAAATATCAACAGTGAATGATATTTCAAGTGGCTTAAGAAATCAAGCGGGGCGGATTAGACATAAATTACTAATATTTTGAATTAATTTAATGGATTAATAAATAATTTAGACAGAAATTAAATCTTTTTTTTATTCTTTTCGATTTTAAAACGTAAACAAAATGCATTTCTTATGCAACTAAAATGAAAATTAATAATAATAAAACTATCTTCATTTCTCCCCCGTTTTCTATTTCTTTCAGCTTCAATTCTAATTTTCGTTCGTTTATTACGTAATAATAATGAAAAACTTACATTTTTAAAAATAATTGTCTTAAATTTTCAAACCAAGAAACTAACACACTTCAAAAATCCAAGTACGAGTAGTCTAATGTCATCGTAACAAAAGTACGATGAAATTTACGATATTGAACGAATAATCGTACTCAGTGATACCAGAGAGAAGTTAAATAATAAGAGATTCCAATGCGAACAAATAGAAAAATGTATCAAGAAAATCAACCTAAGCGCGATACCTCCAGGCTGGCCTGGAGACACACAAGTTCCACACGGCATGCCCTTTTGGATTAGTTGAGCTCTTACAGTTATAAAAAAATGGGAAGTCAAAAATAAAATGGCTAAGTGTGCCATCACTTTTGGTTCTCACGGTATAAATAGGAAAAAACAAAACAGTTCGGAATCATTTTCTCCTCTGTTTGTCAACCGATTTACTTCTTTTTTTTTGTTTGGTAGCTATTGATTAGCTTTAGTGTTATCAATAAAAAACTTTTGGTAACAGAGCGTTATTAATTATCTATAAATAAAATAAAATATTTATGTTTACGTTCATATTGCTAATTTTAAACACATAGTAACCCCCGTAAAATGTCAAATAAAAATAAAGTGACATAATAAGTGCTGTGACGTGAATCAATTTTCAAGTGTTTCCTTAAATTTTTAATAATAATTATGTACCACTGGGGCGATCACTAGTGTATAGTAATCGCACAATGTTCGTGTCTGTATGGTTTAATTTAAAAATGAAACGACGAGGTTCACTCTTATAAGCGTCACCTTCGTCAAGGGAACTAAATTTGTTAGACGAGAATAGGACTGGTTCAGCATCCCGTTGCGGCTTATACTGAGGCATTGGCTTTTCTGGACGAACGTCCCGGCGAAGTTTATCGTCTGGCTTACTGTCCTTGTTGAATCCTCGGTACCGCTCTCTATTATATTCCCGATCGGACCTTTCAATTCGTTCTCTGTTTTATTTTATTCCGGTTACGCCCTCTTCTAATTATCACCTCTTAGTTTACAATTACTGCAGCCAATTCTTCGTCAATTAACACTTATGGTTACAAAATTAAAATTCTAACTTTTGATCTTGGTTTGCGAAGGAATTTTCAATGGCAGTTTTTAATTGCAGAGGTTGAGAAACCGATTTTAGGTGCAGATTTTTTATTTCATTACAAGCTAATTGTGGATCTTTCTAAAAGTACTTTAATTGATCCACTTACCAACTTAACATCAAATGGTTCACTCTTTTTAGGTCCTTCGTCTTCTTTCTCCGTTTTAATTCAACCATCGATTAATGAACATGTTCAAAAATTACTTCGTGAATTTCACGCAATTACAATTTATTCGGGTTTTTCAAAACCTGTGCTGCATTCAGTTACTCATCAAATTAAAACTGTTGGTCAACCAATTTTTTCCAAAGTTCGAAAATTATCTTCAGAGAAGTTAGCTATCGCGAAGAAAGAGTTCAAATTCTTACTCAATCTTCGTTAGCCAACTTCAAAATTGTAAAATATTTTCAACTTTAGATTTGACCAAAGCTTATTATCAAATTCCGGTAGAACCCGAAGATATTCCAAAAACTGCAATTTGTACGCCTTTTGGACTTTTCGAATATACTAGGATGACATTTGGCCTTTGCAATCCAGCACAATCTTTTCAACGCTTTATTAATTCAGTCCTTCAAGACCTGAAATTCTGTTTCGTATATTTAGATGATATTTTGATCGACTGTGAAGCTATAGCTGCAGCTCAAGAATCTGACAGCCAGTTTCAAAATTTGCTGGTAAATTCCTCTTGCAAATTTTCGAAATCATCAATTCCAGGAAGTAATAAACAAATTTTTTGTGAGGATTCAAACTCACGTCTTCGTCCCTACATCCCTGCGTTCTCAAATATTTAATTTATCGCACCCGGGCGTGCGATCCATCCAAAAGATGGTTACATCAAGATACTTCTGGCCTTCTATCAACAAAGATATTGCCGAATGGAGCCGAAGCTGTTTAGCGTGTCAAAAAAATAAAATTACGCGTCATGTTAAAAATATTTCTGGTACGTTTCCGGTTCCTTCAGCTCGTTTCGAAATTATCCATTTGGATATTATTGGACCTCTTCCACCGTCTCATGGTTTTCGATATTGCCTAACCATCATTGATCGTTTCCCTCGTTGGCCTGAAGCAGTTCCCTTAGCTTAGCAGATATTTCTGCAGAATCTTGTGCTAATGCTGTGTTTCGTGAATGGATCTCTCGTTTTGGAATTCCAAAAATTATTGTTACAGATCAAGGAAGACAATTCGAATCAAATCTTTTCAAAGAGCTTGCTAAATTTTTAGGCTTTCAACATAATCGAACTACATCCTATCACCCTCAGTCCAACGGTTTTATAGAACGATGGCACAGGTCCTTTAAGGTGGCACTTAAAACACAAAACAATATTTCGTGGTCGCACTCCTTACCATCCGTTTTGTTGGGTTTACGAACGGCTTTTCGGGAAGAGCTGAATTACTGCTGAATTACTTTACGGACAATTTTTAAGACTTCCTGGAGATTTTATGGAACCTCTTCAGCAAAATTTAAACTAAAGTGAATTCGTAAATCAATTAAGAAATTCGTTCAATAACATTCGTCCAATTCCAACATCTAATCACTCGAAAACAAATTTTTTTGTTTTCAAATACTTATCAAAAAACATATATCATGTTCTGATATGTAACGATGCAAACAGAGGGACTTTAGGATGCTGTTACAACGGGCCTTTTCCCGTGGTTGAAAGACATCAATATTACTTTACAATCAAAATTAAAGATAAAAAAATTAATGTTTCTTTAGATCGTTTGAAACCATTCTTCCTTTCTTGTTGTCCGGAGAATGTTAATCTAAATTTAAATCCAACGCAAGGGAGTACATGTAAAATTACAAATACGAGGAGCGATTCCAATAAAAAACACAAATCATCTAAAAAAAAAGTAACCTTCTATTAAAAAAAAAAAAAAAATTTCAAATCAGAATTTAGAATTTTCGCTCTCCAAGTGCATCGCTGGGAAGGCGGTGTTGTGGTGGTTGTAGCTAACGTAATTTTTTTTACAGGATGAAAGTACACCTCAGCAGAAAAAGGAAAAGTTGCAATCATCTTCAATCGATTTGGACATTAGAGAACAGAGGCTCGAAGTACCAGAGCTCAAACGATTGGCGATCAACAGCAATGTCAGCAATATAAATCGTATTTAAAATAGCTCACTCACAATCCTATTGTGACTATTCAGTGAGCTATTTCAAATACGATTCATATTGCTGACATTGCTGTTGATCGCCAATCAAATCGATTGAAGATGATTGCAACTTTTGCTTTTTCTGCTGAGGTGTACTTTCATCCTGTAAATTTGAGCTGCTCTTAGACGGATGACCCGTCCGTCTCTGGGTAAATCTCGACTCGTTGTTATTTGCTAAATTTTTCCTATTTACCACACCACTTCTGGCGCTCGGTGGTGGATTTGAGATGAATCCTACTTCACTTGAGGGTGTTCCGTTGCTTTCGCTTATCATGTCAACCATTGACGAATTTGTACCGCATTCAGAAAAAGCACAATGAGAAATTTCTGGTGGCGTATTGAATATCAGAACCGAGGCAGCCCACATTTACATTTGGTGACTTGGATTCAAAAACACTCATCTTTTGAAACAGAAGAAGGCATGCGCCGCCTTGATCAAATAAAATTCGTCAATTGCAACCAGAAAATACTGGTCTTCATGAATTGGTTAAAAAAATTCAAACTCATCGGCATACCCACGCATGTCAATAAAACAATATTAGTACTTGCAGGTTCGGTTTCCCTAGGCAACAATTCGACTAAACTCGGATTATTGATCAAAATTCTGATGAGTATCTCCGGAATGGAGGTAGAATTTGTATTCTAAAGCGAGGTAAAGAGGACAGATGGATTAATAATTATATAATCCTACTTTATTGAGGTTATGGAATGGGAATATACCTATATATGCAACCGTGTGGCTCAAATGAAGCAATAGTATATGCATTATGTTGCAAAATATATATCAAAATCAGAACCAACCGCATTGGATTCAAGCCTTGCACAGGGAATGCGACAAATGCAACGCGAAGAAAGTGACACATCGCGGAAGCTCTATAAAGTTTGTACGCGAATTATGCAGGAACGACAAATCTCTGCTTATGAATCTGCATTTAGATTATGCTATCTGAATCTTGAAAGACATGAGACAAAATGGTTGCGACAAATTTATGAACATATTGAACGCTTTAAGAGTAGGTGAGATGACTACCGAGCACTTTTCTGATCTTATGCATAAAGTAAGTGCAAATAAGTAGTTCTTGAGAGTCCTCGATTGAAAAAGCTCTACGTATTTACGCAACTAACCAGCAGATCATTAAACATAATGCAGCCGTTCTCGAACATTTTGAAATTTAAAAACTGAAAACAGATCACTTTTCATTAGTTTTTTTACTTAAAAAATAAGAACTTATTAACATAAAAATTTTTTGGTGGTCTCGGCCATAGCCACTGGTGTACTGAATAACATATTAAAATTTGAGACGATTCCGATGAATAGCTTTTCTTTTAATTTTCCCGCCGCGCAGAAAAAAGTAGTTTCGAGATAAATGAGTTTAAAAATATCCATTATTCGCTACCGGCTAAAAAAGCTGTAGAATCTAAAATAGTATATGTACGTTCGAAATATTGAAAACAATCGATTTTTTGAAAATCCTAGACCACCGGATCCCCAGAAAAATAAAAATAAGTTAATCAAATTTATATAAGTTCAGTATAATTGTTTCTTGAGAAAATATATATCTTTTGTCTTTTGATTCTTCATGCTGTTTGGTTGGTGAACAAGTAAGTGGTAAATATATTTAGTGTTTAAATATAATGATCGAGATACAGAAAAAAATTAATAAATAAATTGTATGCAAATATTTAGTACACCTCCGCATTACGATTTTTGTCTGAAATTCATGTGGCGTCCCGACTTTATCATCTACCTTTAATCGACCTACATACAATAGTAGGCTTTGCGACTGAGTTTAAACAAAATATTTGTATGTCATCGAAGAAGCCTTTGCAAAGTCGAACTCAATTATTTACATGTTGTCAAAGATAAAGAAAAGATGTGCTTTTTTTCATCATTATCTAAAATAAATTTATGAATCAATAATTAAAATAATCAACTTTCATCATAATTTCTTTTCATTTTTCAGTAGCAGCTGTCTGCTACATTGGTTTCGTTGAAAGTTAAAAGTAATTTTAGTAACAATAACAACCGATTGTTTTTTAGAAAAATATAATGATGGCGCGGGAATGTGCTCCTCACCTAGTTATTTGGTACTTGAAGTGTTTATTTGAAATCTACATACATCTTTTTTTTAAAATAATTTAAAAATTCACAAAAACAACCCTCTATGGTTGTTTTTAATGAAAAGGGTTGATTGAACAAATATTCAAAGATTTAATTCACACCCAACACACAAATTAACACATTAGACGATTTTAATTAATTGACACGTCGTTAGACAGCATCCTTTGTTTTTTTCAACAGTGCCTGCCTGGGATCGCGTTCAAAGTATCTTCAACAGTTTTTGTGAATTTTAAAAAAAGAGGAAAAGAAACCCCGAAAACGTTAATCTGGTTTTTGATAACAATTATACACAGTTAATTTCACTAAAAGATTGTGGCGGTACCTGATATGTGTTGTGTGTAAACAGGCTGTGATTATTTTGTGAAAATTTTAGTAGGCCTGTCCGCTGTCGTTTTGTTTTTGAAAAAGAAAATTAATTTTGAAAGTTCAGTTTCGGTTTGGCATTTATGCAAGAAAGTTTAATCAAAGCCAAATAATAAAAATAAATTTTTTCTAAATTTTATTAAATAATTTAAGTAAAATAAATTAAAATGAAATAATTAAATAAAGTTATTTAAATAAGATAATAAAGAAATTAATTCAAACCAAAATTTAAAATATACAATTTAAATGGAGGCCGACCTCCATGAGTGGTCGAATACTAAAAGATTATATTTTAAATTTCTAAACCGTTTAAGTCCAACATTTCATCTTATTTGTAATAATTTACACAGAATAAGAGTAAGAAATTGAAAACTGTCGGAAAATCACAAAATTATTGTGTTTGCTAAAAAAATCATGAATAGTTGGAGTGAAAACTTTAATATATTTTAAAAATGCTTATTTTTTATATTTAAATCTAAAGTTTATAGACTGCGATATATTTGACATTTTATTCTCAGGTTATTTTGGAAAGTGTAAATAAAAGACAAAAGTGGTAATGGGAAGTATATTTTTAACTACAATATGTAGGTATAATTTTTTTATGGTTCGAGCTTAAAAAATAAAATATTTTACATTAAGATGTTACTTAAAGCGTAAGCAAATTAACTTGCCATTTTAAAACTTCTCCAAAAATATTCGAAAACTTTTTAATGCTTCGTTTACTATTTGTAGTTTCACAGCTCCAAAAGGGTAAACATTTGAATTTAATTTGGATTCCAAAATACACCCATAAAATTTTATTATTACACCAAAACAATATGAACTAGACTTTATAACATGTCCGCTGTCGTTTACTGTTTAGTGTTTAAATGACAGCCTGCACTCAGTTGGGAATGAGCCAGGCATTTGTCCATTTGAAATTCCAAACTTGAAATTTAATTTGCATATAAAACACAGAGAGTGCAATGAGATAATCCATTTATTTGAAAGGACAATCCAGAAGTCTTATGGTGGCAACAGTATTATTAACTTCAGAGTTATTTTGTGTTTGTTAGCCGCAAGGCCCAATGAATCTGAATAGCTTGTGTACCTCTCAGTGCTCCGCAATTATCAAACAGTTGCAGACAGAAGCATACAAACGAAAATCTCACTACCCTTTGTAGTTATCCTCCTCCTTCAAATTGGCTTAGCCCCAGGCGAAAATAAATTGTGGTAGATCCAAACTCTACAGTTCCGCATCTTCTCAAATTGCGTTCTTTGTACAAAATAAATACTTGCTTTAATGGAGGAGCCAGGAAATTTCTTACAAAATTGTATTTCAAATAATACGTATACAGTATACACAGAAATAATACCTCAGTCTGTTAAGATTTACCCATTGTAAAGATTTTTACGAAATATTTTGCTCTTGGTTATAATTTCTAAAGACTAATAATAACTGATTTGGTGAGAACGGACAAGCGAACATCGTGAATAACATTTATATTATTTGTGACTAATAATAAAAATTTATCAAAGATATTTTCACTAATTTTGCTTTAATTGGCATATACAATAACAATTTGCAGCACTTCGTTTTTATTTATTTCGTAGACGCAAAGACAGATTTTCTCTATATTATATTCTATGTATAGTTCAAAACATCTAATAGAAGTTTTTCAGTCTGGGTACATACTTTTTCAAATTTAAGATTTTTGGGTTATATTAAACCTCATTCTAGAATCCATTCGAATCATATCGAAAAAAGCTTACAAAATCACCTTTTGAATTGAAATTCTTTAATATGAGTTTTTAATTTTTTAACAAATCCATTTAATTAAGTGGACTTTTTTTTGACGATACGGTGAATGTGTTTTTGCGTGGCTAGATTTAGTTGTGGAGATTTGATTAGTAAACAAAAATAACAAATAATCGGTGTATTTGTGTAATTGATGGAAGTATTTCTCTATTGGAGTTTTTTTTTTTGAGTACATATATGTATGTATGTATGTATTTACAGTGAAAAGGCAAAATCGGTTTGTGGCGGTACCTGATGTGTGTCGTGTGTAAGAAGGCTGTGATTATTTTAAAAATTGTAGTAGGCCTGTCGTTTTGTTTTTAGAAAATATTAATTTAAAAAATTCAGTTTCGGTTTGTCACCGAGGGATGCCACATTGTTTTTCCGAGGGCGGCCATAATTTGGTTTATAAAAGGACGTGCGAGAGCGGAGACGGCACTTCGAGTTCTACTTTCATACAGTGTACTTCTACAACACCCAAGGAGATTGGAATTTTTTCGGGATTCGGGGTCAATTAATATTTGTGGTGCAATTGGTTTTCTTTTTTTTTTTGCCAAGAAAGTCGTCATAAAATCAAGGTATGCTCTATTTGAGTCATCGTGATTAACATGCGACATTCCTGGTTAAATAAATGACCAATTTTTTTTCTTTGGAAACCGCCACATGTATTCTGGGCTCGTCACAGAAAAGCCGCCATATACATTCAAGACTCATTTCAAATAAAATTTATTTAAGAATTTGTATAAAAAATTATAATATTTTTAATTGAATTAAAGAGAAAATATAAACCAAATCTGCACGTGTCTGTTACCGTTGCTGAATCTTTCAGATTATAAAACATTTCTTGGTATTTCCAATCAGGAAATAGCTGATCAACTTTAGAGTACAAGTTTGCACAATTTAGCTCCAATTGGACTTATATTTTTCAATTGCCCAAATAAAAACATGTATACCACAATACCCGAAGTTCCTCTAATATTATTTTATGATAAGAATATAAATTCATATAAGATAATATAAACCGCTAATTAGAGCGGATTTCGCTTTGCTGGGGAAATCACATAATAGCTGAACTACAAATACTTATATAAAAAAAAATGCTTCGTGAATTCTGACTAGTTTATGAAATTAATTGCATAAAATATAAAAAAATTTTACGTAAGTATATAATGTATATAAAACTCGAAACAGCTTACCTGTGATGAGAAAGTATCAAATAAAGTAATTCTTCCAGACACTTACCTGAAAGAGAAATAAAAGTTGTAATAAAACCTTAAAAGAATTTTTATGTAAAAGTTGATTTAAAGTCAATCATTATTATGCACTTTCCTCAATTGCATAAATTGGCCCCGACTAGCAAGGAGAAAGGGATGGAATTTGTAAGGAACATCCAATGGGCGCCAGGTGGTTTAGTTTAGATCGGAGGAGTCCGCGAACTCTCGTTGGAATATTTAAAAAAAAAATAAAATTAAGTTTTCTTGAAAAAAGGAAATTCACAATTTATTTAAGCCAATTAAAATCAAAACAGCAAGGCAGCACACTAATTGTTTAAAATTAATATTCTACTTCTACTAATTCCCGAAATTTGTTAAAATTTAAAATTGGGTAAAAAAAATTGGGGTCGAAGAAAATTTTCCGGACTTGTCTTTTTTTTTTTATATATATGGCTTTCCTGAATTCCCGTAATCCTGACCCAAAATCCCTTGTATCTTCTTCTCTTTTGTTCTTTACTACCTCTTCTTACTTCGTTATCTTCCTCTTTTCATCTTTATCTTGACCACTTTTTCAAATATCTTCCTTATTTTCACAACTTCTTCAAATATCTTTCTTATTCTTCACTACTTTTATTACTTCTAGAACAAACACCTTCGCTCAATCAAATCTGCTGCCGAACTGACTAGAACCACAACTATAGTTATACAGTCTGTGCTAGAACTGAACCCCAGCAGCATAAAAACAACCAAATAAAAATACATGTTAGAACTACCATATATGTATGTAGTTGATTCTTGTATACACACAAACCCAATATGTAGTTAAAATAAAAAAAATAATAATAATAAGTCACATATTAGAAAATTACGGACTTCATTCGTGTTGCTCTTCATTGACGTTACT
This sequence comes from Machimus atricapillus, assembly GCA_933228815.1. Classification (NCBI taxonomy): domain Eukaryota; kingdom Metazoa; phylum Arthropoda; class Insecta; order Diptera; family Asilidae; genus Machimus; species Machimus atricapillus. The sequence goes on along the minus strand of OW121787.1, from coordinate 24,978,753 downwards.
AAATAATTTTTTCATTTTTTTTTCAGTCTTCAATCTTCTTTAAGCTAACCATTCTTCTTCCATATTTATTCTTTTCCATTCTTTTTAAAACTAACTACTCATCTTCCAAATTCTTTCTTCTTCACCCAAATATTTTCTATCCCAGATAAGTGTCCTCTTTTAAGAAAAAATACCACTATAGATGTATCCTTCTAATAACGGTCCTTGCCCACGCCAGGCTATTTCAAGAGAAGGAGTAACCTGTGATAGAAATTCTTTGCAGTATCATTCAGTATTTATACTGTATATTTTTTTTTTAATAAAATAAATTTGTTAATTTGTAACATAACATCACTTTGAGATAACAAAACGCCATAGAGTTGTGATAGTTACCAAACTTTAAATGACTCTTTTGAAAACCACTCCAATCTAAATAAACCCTAAGGACTATCCTTTTAAGGGCGACAACATAATTTCTACCTCAGAATGCTGGCGATATTATCAATTAGCCACCTTCATTTGTCCTTTACGATGCCGCAATCATCATTAAATTTGCTTAAGAATTTTGCCACGTTTCACTCTTTAGCAGAAGCATTATAAAGGGTTATCGCCTTGGTTTGACCAATTAGTGTGAGAACTCCCCTTAAGGTGGGAGTTCATAGCACACCTTTGATGACGGAACTTTAAGGCACTGAGTCGAAGACGGAGGGTTTCCAACACAATTAGTGCCGACTTTGAAAGGTTCAAAATTTCAAGTGAAATTAGAAGGCTGTTCTCAAAGACTTGAAATTAATGGCTGCACATGTGGAGCTTCAGTTCAAAAGGAATTTAATTAAAAACTCTTTCGGCCTGGAATGGCCTTGAGATTGTGTGATGCTAAATGCGGGTCGCGATAATTGCTAGTATTCGAAGAAAATTATAAGTTTTAAAATATTAAGAATTCACTTTTTTCTGTGAATTTTTGGGTTGGCGCAACTGAATCGTGCTTTGATTCAAGCATAGGGTCGATGGACAAAAATAAAATACATATGTATATATTCGACGCAAAAAACCTGCCAGGAGTAACGTAAAATATTTTACTTATGATCAGAGTTGGGCGCAGTGCATTAACTTTTCACTGCATTAATTATTCTAATAGCACTACGGGACACAGTGTTAGTTAAAATACAGTTTGCACTATCACTAAACCATTAGTGGTAGTGCAAACCTTATTTCATTACCACTTAACGATTAGTGGTAGTTCGTACACTGAGAAGAATGTTTAGGGATTTGCTGGCAAAGTAAATAAAGTGGTCATTATCAGACTAGAGAATAGTGTATTGAAAAATTAATGCAGTATGGTTTGCATCACCACTAAACTAATTAGTGGTAGTGGAGACAAAATTCCACTGCCACTATATAGTTTAATTGTAATAAAATTAAAATCGCGTTACCACTAAACGTTTGGTTGTAATGCAATTGAAATCACAATACCACTAAACGTTTAGTGGTGATGGAGTAAAATCCCATTGGCATTGTGGAGGTCGACCTGTAATGGAGGTCGGCCTTCATTTAAATTATATTCGGCCGTTGATATTTCAATTGCACAATTTGTTGTTGATTTTGAATGAACTGCAGTTGTATTTGCTGCTATCTCTGCAGCTCCTAATTTTCACCATGACATGTCCATTGTACATTGTCACCAAAAATGCCTACTACAATTTATTAAAAAACTCCTAGATACAATATTATTTTAAAATCTATAGTGAATTTACTTTGATTTTTTTGTCTAATATTATCGCAACTTCTTGACTCTTTTCTTTGGATTTTAAAAAAATGAAATTCTCGCATTGGGAAAATGCTGAGGGAATTTGTGCTGTGTTTGTAAAATTCCGAAAAAAAAATTCATTTGTAAGCAACATAATACAATGTTGTCATGTGTATGAATAAATTGTATGTGGTGTCTCCAAATGAATTTTTTTTAAAAATAATAACGGCCACCAACATCAAATCATTTTTATAAAATTCCGAAAAAAAAATTCATTTGTAGACAATATATTAGAATTTATTCATACACATAATTTTACAAAATAAATGAATGAATTCTGTGAAAATTAGACATTGAACCAACAGGCTACCTGAATAATTTTTTTTTTCAACTTTCATGGCCTATTTGATACAAATTAGAAAGGTAGAGAAATAATAATGAAAAAAAAATTATTCAGAGTAGCCTGTTGGTTCAATGTCTAATTTTCATAGAATTTATTCATTTATTTTGTGAAAGCATTTGTATGAATAAATTGTAATGTGTTGTCTGTCTAAAAACGGATTTTTTTTTTATAAATAATAACGGCCACCAACATCAAATGTATGTACATATGTATCTCGCGAATTGTCATGTCATTTCTTACGCCGCGCCGCCCGCAGCCAATTTTAGTTTTAAACGATGCAGGAGGATCTATACTTTAATTTGATACCAGTGAGAGCATGGACAAATGCGGCCATTTTTTTAAAAGTTAAAAAGTAATACAAATTTTGGCGAAAAATCCCCCTTTTTAATTAAAATGCTATTATTAAAAACTACATATTTCACTTTTATCATAAGTTATTGGCCTAATAATAGCTCCTCCTAGTGATTTCATTAATAACAATTTACCCTCCCCATACAAATATTTTCACAATATAACTTTGAAATCATAGAAGACTCGAACATTTTTTTTAAAAATTGAGGTATTCCAAACACAAAGAGAGGGAGGGGGGGGGGGGGTGGGGGGGGGGGGTAAAAATTAAAAAATATTATTGACACAAGGTAGTAAATTTTGGTTTACTATCGAATGGCATTAAAATTTTTAAAATCTATGACATGACGAAAATTGATTTTTGGTCACCTAAAAATGATTTTGGCCCACTGTGCCGTTTTCTGCTTGGGCTTCGGCTGCCGCGTTTTCAGGAGCGGCTGCGACGTTGTCGGGATATACATATAAAAGTTCCTCATCCTCGTTATCCTCTTCCTCGTCCTCCTGTTCGACAGATCCCATAAAATACTACGAATCTACACTGTAGGTAGGTACTTGGTTCCATTTTTTTTAAAGAAAACCATAGGAAAGAAAGGGACACCCTGGGAAGGTGGCTTATATAAATTACGCATGTTTTTTGGAAACAATTTCCCGAGAACCCCGCCAAAATGTAAATTTGAGCCACCTTTGTTCCATCCCAACGTGTATGCTGCCGGAAATGTTTGCCTTTCTCTTTTGGACGAGGACAAAGACTGGGATCCTGTCATCACAATTAAACAGATCCTCCTGGGACTTCAAGATTTGTTAGATAAACCAAACATCGAAGATCCAGGCTGGATTAAGGCAGCCTCAGCCTGTGCTGGATCATCCAGCTGGATCATCCAGCACAGGCTGAGACTGCCATAATCCAGCCTGGATCTTCAATTTTTGGGTTATCTAACAAATCTTGGAGTCCCAGGAGGTTACATATTTTCAAGTTATTTCCTTTTCCAGAAAACTGAGTCTTGCTAGAAATACCATAGAGGAAATTGTCGGTAGTATTGTAGTATTAAAACTTGCAAGTTGCTCAATCGACTAATACCGACAATTTCCTCTATCGTATTTCTAGCAATACTTAGTTTTCTGGAAAAAGAAATAACTTGAAAATATGCCCCTCCTGGGACTTCAAGATTTGTTAGATAACCCAAACATCGAAGATCCAGGCTGGATTAAGGCAGCCTCAGCCTGTGCTGGATCATCCAGCTGGATCATCCAGCACAGGCTGAGACTGCCATAATCCAGCCTGGATCTTCAATGTTTGGGTTATCTAACAAATCTTGAAGTCCCAGGAGGGGCATATTTTCAAGTTATTTCCTTTTCCAGAAAACTGAGTCTTGCTAGAAATACCATAGAGGAAATTGTCGGTAGTATTGTAGTATTAAAACTTGCAAGTTGCTCAATCGACTAATACCGACAATTTCCCTCTATCGTATTTCTAGCAATACTTAGTTTTCTGGAAAAAGAAATAACTTGAAAATATGCCCCTCCTGGGACTTCAAGATTTGTTAGATAACCCAAACATCGAAGATCCAGGCTGGATTATGGCAGCCTCAGCCTGTGCTGGATCATCCAGCACAGGCTGAGGCTGCCATAATTTATAGTAATAATCTATTGAAGTACGAGGAACGGGTGCAAGCACAAGCAAAGGCGATGGCAGACACACGATGCTCCTTCACATAATTTCGTTGTATCGTCTTCATCGGCTTTTCGTTGTAACATTTTATAATTCGTCGCTATATTCAAGCAATGCAATCTGATGTTCTTAATGTTAAAATAAACTCCAATGCTCAAGGGTGCAGAAATTTCCACATCAGGGAAAGATGAGAAAGTATCAGAGAAAGTATCAAAATTCCCTTATAGACAGGCGGTTGGAGCTCTAATGTATATCTAATGTAATATGTAGTGTTAATTGTAAGTTTTAAAAATCTCAGTTGGCACTACACAAAAATATGAAAATTTAGTTGGCGATGTTTTGCAGTACGAAAACGAAAAATGTATTCTTCTGTTTGTTCTCATAAAGAATAGTTATTGTTTTTTACTCGTGCAAATTCAAATTAATAAATATAAATAATCCTTGGATGATGCCTCAGAATTTAACTTTAACTCTTCCCACGCTTCATATGCTGTATCTTTATTCATTATTTTCTGATAAACTACATCAGTTACTGAATTTGCAATCATTGATTATGCATAGCTGTTTGCCTTACGGAAAAGATCGCCCTCCCATCAATTGCATCCAAGGCTCCCTCATGATAATCCAGCAGATCCCGCATTTTTCTTTTCCAAATGGACCACTGCTTTTCACCATCCAGGGGTTTCAAGTGCCTCGCCAGCTCCATTTCTTTTTACAAGAAAACTGGAATACTTTTCAATGATAAAAAATTGTTTTATTTCTCGCGCACGCTTTTCTTTAATTATTTCTGGAGCCTGGGCCCATAACCTATTATAGTTATTTATTATTTATATTTATTAATTTGAATTTGCACGAGTAAAAAACAATAACTATTCTTTATGAGAAAAAACAGAAGAATAAATTTTTCGTTTTCGTACTTCAAAACATCGCCAACTAAATTTTCATATTTTTGTGTAGTGCCAACTGAGATTTTTAAAACTTACAATTAACACTACATATTTCAACAAGAACATTAATACCCCTATCATGAATTCCGGTGGAATCGAATCCAAAGGAGCTTAATAAAGCTCATTTTGAATAAAAATTCCTTAATAGGGTCCTAAAATTCTTACTAATTCATTATAGTTACCTTTGATTTTGATAAGTTTTTCCGCACTTAACGTCAAAATAATTCCATTGGATTTTTCTAGTGGAATTTATTTGAACACTTTGAACGAAGGAATTAATTGAAGTCAAAGGTAACTCAAATAAATTTCTTAAAAATTTTGCAAGTTGTTCAGAAAGATTTACTAAAAAGGGCTTTTCTAAGCTCCTTTGGATTCGATTCCAGTGGAATTCATGATAGGGGTGTAAAGCTCAAAAACTTATGTAAACTACTAATTTGTAATTAATATCGGGAATTATGTTTTACATGGTTTAACTTGGACATATCGCCAAATATTTAGATGCTCAATTCTCAATTGGGTGTTAAATGAATTTCACTTTTATATGTATACAGGGTGTTTTGCTAAGGTCTGAACAGGGGTATGCCAATCGATTCTACATGGTTCGAAAATGGCAATTTCAAAGCCCAAAATTTGACCTTGACCCTTCATTCTGTCGATTTTTTGTATGGGAAGATCGAAATTTTTTCTGAGAAAAAGCTTCCGTGTTATGTGGCCTTTCTCAGAAAAAGAAAACGCACTCGAATCCGACGTCCGACGCGACGGCGCGTTCCGAAGTTATGCGTCTTCGATGGTTCAGTCCTACGGAGCAGATGCTCAATGTGACGTCACTTTCCAATTGGACTTCATTGCGGATAGTGGGTTTTGTTGTTGTATTAATTATTTTAACACGAATAACTTCGGAACGTGCTGTCGGATTGGATTGCGGTTTTTGTTCCTGAGAAAGGCTACATAACAGGGAAGCATTTTCTCAAAAAAAGTTTCGATCTTCCCATACAAAAAATCGGAAGAATGAAGGATCAAGGTCAAGGCTTTGAAATTGCCATTTTCGAAATTTGACGGGGTCTCTCCTGCTTGTTTGTTGATGGATTGGGTCGTGGGTGGTATCGTTGGAAAGCCTGTTGGCTCAGCTTTCCAATGTGTTATCAGCCAGTATCTTAGGATGTCTCCGAAAGATCTTATAAAGCATTTTCTAGGTTGACCTCCTCCAAATTTCCAATCGTGATTTTAAGGTGGAAGGACCGATTTTAAGAGGGGGGGGGGGGGGGGGGGGAGGAGACCATGTAGACTCGATTGGCATACCCCTGTTCAGACCTTAGCAAAACATCCTGTATATATAAATATTATGATGTGTGTGTGTCTCAAAAATCAACGTCAAGCTGGAAACGGATGATAGGCCAAGTGATGAGAGTTACCTTTAAATTTCTCTAATTTTTTGTTTTTTGTTATTCTTTTTTTGTGATGTAACCCTGAGTAATGCCTCTGTTAATTGCAGACCATATGAAAACACAAGTTTTTAATTTTAAAGAAAATACATATCTAAGTATCACATTTTTGTCAACGATGTATACTCAAAATTATTATATAGTCCAACTTTATAACTCTTAATACCTTATTTCTTAAAAAACGAAAAAAAAATATTTGTTTATAGAATACCTACCGATTTTAGCCCATCTACATTTAAGTCTCCACCTCCACAATTCCGCCAGTTTGGATTATTTAATAAAAATATATGTTTACATTTAAATGTGGATTCTAAGAAGTAATATCTTAGTTATTCATTCTATGCGGGAAAAAAAATTTTTAAAAGCTAACAATAATTATGCATTCTATATGTGTAATGTATGTATGTATGTATGTACATATGATAACCTCCTTAAGACTTTCCGACTTATTTGGTCGCATGAAACAACAATTATACTTATTGTTATTTATTGAGGAAAATACCTAAAAACCTTAAACTATTCGAGAACCTTTTAAAACTGGGAGTAAGGTGATAATTCTAGGACAAATCCTGTCAAACAAGCCTAGAAAATATGTTGGAAAAAGGTGGAATTACGTTCGACAAATGTTCGTAGCTAAAACAAACACGCTAAAAGCTCCCGGTATTACTTCTGATTTAGGTATGTTTGCAACTCCTCTCGGAAAAGTGGGATTCATTGTGATATTTGGAGATTTACCTTTTAAAATCGTTCCAGAAACATTCATATATTAAAGCGCTACGACTCTAAGAGAAATTACATTCGCCAACAGGCCGCTAAAGCTCGTAAGGGAAAAAGTGGGTCGGGTTTCCATCTTCGAGGATTACAAGACTTTCGGAATTCATTCTTTAGGATGCTTTATCCCACTTGAGTTTGTGCATACGCTAAATTAAGTTTTGAGTTACAGACCACTGCACGTGCACAAGGTCCTGCCAGGTCTTAATATGACGTGGGACCGGCCAATAATGTAAACACCACTCTTAGCGGGCATTAGCAAAGCAACTCTATTCGGCTACAAAGAAATCAAATTCTTTTTTGGTCAAAGGGTACCCTTAATCCGTTTCTTTGTGCACTACTTCACAGCCCCCTACTTGAGTGCGTAAAGTCATTCGATTTCTTTTGAAAACCCTCCACTTTCTATTTTCGATTTTATCCTTAGATTTGAGGATCTCTATTCAGAAAATATTTTAGCATGTCAGCACCTTGCCCTTTCTTTAGGATACTTTCGGTGAAGACGTGCACGCGATATGATTGCTTCGATTTTACTTTTTATATACATATATATATAAAAAAGAATAAAATAAATAAGTAAAAGGAAAACCCCAGTCACTCCTTGTGATATACATGTGGACAAAAGTAAATTCCTTGAAAGGACCTCTCATCTCCGGTATTCAGTCAACTGCTTTGAAACCTTAGACCACTGTTATTCAGGCATTATTCGATTTAGTGAATTGGGGAAATTTAATAAATAATTCCTTCGAGATCCCTTCCTAAATGACATATGCTCAATTTTTGAAGGATGCTGTTTTCGAAAAAAAAACCTTTTAAAGGAAGTTATACATACGATTCCTTTTTCTATTATGATTTATTTTTTCGGTACAATTTATAAACAAATATATCACTTTAATGACAAGAAGAGAATCATTGCAAAGGACATAGTTCGCTGATACAGATATTTTATTTTATATGCAATAACCTCCATGAAAATATTAACTCGAGTCTTAAGAACAATTTTAGTATACCTATTCATTTCCCGGTATATTCCTATTTTTTAAATTTCTTGGTAGTTTTTCATACAGAAAAAAAAAGCATTTCAACTTAAAAACAATGGAGGAGTGATTTTGGTTGTGAGCTGTAGTGTGAAAATATTTTAATTGATGGAATGGTCAATTAATTTATTCTATAAATACTTTATTTTGATTTGAAGTAATATTTAGTTTTCTTCAAATAAACTGACTTTAAAATTTGTTAGATTAATGTACATATGTTGTAAGAACGTTCACAAAAATATTTTTTTTATTTATGCTTAAAAGAACACGAATTTGTAGAATAAAAAACCCTTTTTATCGAAGCTTTCCAAAATCGTACCTTTCGCAAATTTCGCTATTTTTACATTTTTGCATACAGATTATAAAATCATAAGTATAATAGCCTCAAGAATTTTTTTAAAATTCAATCTATCTAAGTTTTTATCTTCAACCGTTTTAGAGGAGGAAGAGCTAGTGACCAATTTAGTGTGTTCATTTCAATAGTCAAGAAAATTTACATACTGAATTTTTAATGCCTGTTGAACTACAAAAGTGGATTCTGGCAGCCCAATGCGCCCGGGTTATAATACTATATTTTAATTTATTATTTAACCTCAAAATCAACACACTCTGTGAATAAATACACTCTGTGATATTTGAAAAATATTCGTATACGAATATTAAGATAATTAATTCATTAGAAATAAATAATGAATTATTTTATAACATATATGTAAGTATTCAATAATTACTTCAAAAACAAAATCAATGCGCAAATAAATGCTCTACTGCACTCCAAAAATATTCGTATAAGACTACTGGGATTGTGAGTCGTTTGAATCACCCCATACCGTTAGAAGTTCCCCCCCTTCTTTTTCATACCTTTTCAACATTTTGTCAACAGTGTATGGAGTTAATGGGAGGAAAGCCAATGGAGGCTTATCCATTGCTCCATTTTTTTTTTTAATAAAACGTTGAGATTATTTAATTATTTTTTTATTATATTTTATTATTTTTTTGTTTTATTTTGTTCACGGGCTTAACTATGCCCGATACTGAACTTGATTGTTAATAAATTTATAAAATGTAATATAGACTTTTTGTTAATATATTTTTAGACTTGATCTCTTTCTTAATGCCTTTCTTCTTACTAACTTATTTTACATTTTTTATGAAAATCAAAAATTACAATTTGTTTCTACCTACTTGATCACTATACAATTTTCCAAAGGTTGGTCAAATAAAAATTTAAAAATCAGAATTCAAAGCGTTTATTTCGAAACCTAACAAGTGCGACGATGCCGCTACAATACTCCCCCACCAGCGGAATAGGTATATTACCGCGAAAATTTTAATAATTCGATTGATTACATATATTGCTCAAAATGTACTCTTTTTGGCTTGAAATTTGGTGTTGAGTTGTTGAGAATATTGGTTGACTTCATGAGCTCTGGCCCATGACAATCAATATCATCAGACGCTGGCTGATGTTTAGAGTTATGAAACATTCGCATAATTCCTGTTGGGTTCATTTCACGTTTATCAATTTCCTTTTTTATGATTGCGACATTATTATTTTCAACATTTTCCGCTGAATAGCACGGTTTAAGTCTGTTTAAAGAAATGTTAGTTTCTTTTCTCTTGATAAGGAGTGTGAAATAATCTTTGCTTTTTGAAACAATTGGAAAGGGTCCTTAATAAGGGCTTTGAAGCGGTGTTCTGACTGCATCGGTCCTTACGAAGGTTGCGTGTTCAGATAACGTCGGGGTCACCAATTTAGCGAATTAATACACAGCTTTGGATTATTAATGTGTAGTTTATTTTACGAATTAATAATATTTATTAATGCCGAATGTATAACTTGTCAGCTTGCCGTTCCCGTGAATACTGACTATAATGGCTGCTCCATTATAGAAATCCTTTTCAGCCAGGCTACTGTGATTTCCACTGCTACTACTGCGATTGCTGAATTCAACCGAGTAGGGAAATCACAGTAGCAGGCCAACTGTGGCTAACTTCTGACGCCACACGTGCGAGCAAGTGTCTAAACTTTTAAATTTGAAAATCTTTTCATTAGAATGGTTGGAAGTCGGAACCGGCTGAAGTTTTGCGAATAAATTTCGTAAGTATCTTATACATAATATACGCTTTTCGTCAGAATCCAGAGAAAGCTTCGCCAAGACAATTAAGGCATTTAGATTACATTGGGCAGTTTTCAACTGACATTAGGCATAATTTTTATAAATTAAGAATATTATCGAGTATGATCTCCTGAAATTTCATGACTAATACTTTGGATACATTAAATCTTATTTCGCACCCTCGTTGTAATTCTAGGGTAGTATAACCCGGGCGCATTGGAGTGCCAGAATCCACTTTTGTAGTTCAACAGGCATTAAAAATTCAGTCAGAGATCAAAATCGCAAATCAAGATGGCGGGCGAAGAGGACGTTGAGACCAAGTCGCGGTGTAAAAAATGTAGGAAAAAAGTGGGTGAAAATGATAGTGGAATCCAGTGCGAGGGTTTTTGTGGTCATTGGTACCATGCCGAGTGTGTAGGTATTAATAAGAAGGAATATGAGGCAATCAAGGAGCTGGGGGACAAAATAATGTGGATGTGCGCGACGGACAAAAAGGTAAACGGTAAGATCGTAGATAGCAATATGGGTGCGATGATTGAGGAAAAAAGTAAATATGAAGGTAATATTAAGGAGATTAAATCTAAAGTAGGTGAAATCCATGAAATAATCAGTAAGAATAACAACATAAAGGAGATTCAACCGGCTTCGTATGCGAATATTGTTAGGAGCGGAATTGCTAATTCAGCTAATCAAACGGTTAACGGGTACACCAAAGGAATTATAGTCAAACCATGCACGGAACAAAACTCAGAGGAAACAATGAAGATGATAAAAAGAATGATAAGTCCGAACGAAATTAAAACTCCAATAGTCTACACAAAAAAAATATCAAGTGGGGGGGTTTTAATTAAAACTAACTCGGAAACCAATAACGAGAAGCTTTTCACAGAAATGTCGTCTAAACTAAGAAACTTCTGTAATGTAACCAAAACTAAACAAAGGAATCCACAGCTGATTATTCGTAATTTGGAGAGGAACTACACCAATGCGGAATTAAAAGAGGAGCTAAAAAACTTGAATCAAAACATAACGCACAGTGATAATTTAAATATAATTTATTCCAAACAAAATAAGCACACAAAACTCTGGTCGTTGTCAATCGAGGTATCAGCGGATCTCTACAAAAAAATGTCAAATAAATATGTGAACGTAGCTTGGAGAAGTCACTTTGTAACAGAGGATTTCAATATCCTCCGATGCTACAAATGCCAACGATTTAACCACTCGACGAAGAACTGCAAGTCTAAAGAAGACATCTGCGCAAAGTGCGGAGGCAAGCACAAAACGAGCGAATGTAAATCTCACCAAACGGGATGCATCAATTGTCTGCGGGCCAAATCTTTAGGTCGGTGTGACCATACTGCAAGCAGTCGGGAGTGTCCGGAATACAAAAAGCAGATTAGAGCAACTCAACTAAGGACGGATTACTTAACAGCAAGGATAAATAATGGAAATGAATAATAAACTAAATATTTTTTACGCAAATATTAGGAGTATGAGGAACAAGAAAGAGGAACTGGAACTCTTGAATTATATGAACCCGGAAATAGATATTTTAATTTTTAATGAAACTTGGTTATACGCAAATGAGAGCAAATATTTTGACCTAAAGGGTTTTAATGCTGTGCACAACTGTAGAGATGATGGCAGAGGGGGAGGATGTGCAATATATATCAAATCTAATTACAGCTTTAATATTTTAAAAACAGATCCCAAATACAACTTAATTATTTTAAATATAACAAATGTGAAGGAGAAAATGAAAATTGCAACTTTTTATCGGGCACCTTCAGAAGAATTAGGAGAATTTTTTGAAACTCTTGATGATCTATATTCAAATTATAAAAACTTAATAACTTTTGCAGATACCAACATAAACATTTTTCGGGAGACGGAAGTAACAAAAACTTATCAGGAAATACTTATGGTTAATAATTGCCAAATTCTTAATCCAGAAATGCCCACAAGAGAGAGCGATCTTAATGCGACATTGATTGACCACCTTGTTACCAATAAGGTTTTCCCACTGCGCTCCTACAACGTTAAAGTGGAGACTGGCCATGCTCAGACCATAAAACCATCAAATTAGAAATAAATGTGAGTATTAAACGGAAAGAACCCATGGTAAGGAGATGTATCAAGATGATAGACGAGTCACGCTTTAAAGAATTACTAGATACTAAGGTAAAAACGGCCGATAAGCTTAATATGGAGAGTTTAATAAAAGCAATAAAGGAATCCAAAGAAGAGTCAACAAAGGTGAGAATGTTTCGGACACGAAACCATGATTGGATGACGGAAAACATTCTTGTAAATATTGAGAAAAAACACAAAATGTATAAACACTAGCAGCTAATCGGACGGATCAACACCTCAAAGAACTGTATAAAGCTCAAAAGAAAAAAGTTAACCAATTGATTATAAAAGCGAAGCAATCGCATATAAACAAGAAATTGGAAAATTATGCAAGTAACTCGCATAAACTCTGGAAAACTATAAAGGAATCAATTCTGGGAAATAACACTTCTGCAAAGACAGAAAATTTTGAAAGCATGAAAAAACCTAACGGGGATATAACTCATAATTTAGTGGAAATAGCGGAGATCATGAATAATCACTTTGTTAATATAGGGAAAAATATAGCAGACGAATTAAGAACATCAGATAGAACAATAAAAAGAGTGAGCAATGTTAGGCAAAGTAATTCGATATTTTTCTCACCAACAGATAACGTTGAAATATCAGGAATAATATCCGAAATGAAATCGCATACAGCACCCGGAGATGATGAGATAACGGCATCAATACTGAAGATGGCTAAGAATATAATTGCTGAACCTCTAGCAAACATAATAAATGAGGATCTTGAAACTGGGAATTTTCCGGACTGTCTAAAAACTTCAATTATAGTCCCGCTTCACAAAACAGGAGATAAAAATGATCCAAGTAATTATAGGCCCATAGCGTTAATAAGTTCTTTAAGCAAGATCTACGAGAAAGTTATCTACAAGAGAATTGTTGAATTTATTAACAAAACTGAAGGATTCGACCCTAATCAATATGGATTTCAAAGTGAAAGTAACACCACCTCAGCGATATTAGATGCTATGAACTTCATAAACACATCTTTAGACAAAAACAAGTATGTGGTGGCAATTTTTGTGGATCTTAGAAAAGCCTTTGACACTGTGGACACTGAGGTACTATTTGAAAGCCTAGAGGAAATAGGTATACGTGGCAAACCACTGAATCTACTGAAGGATTACCTGGACAGAAGGATCATCAAAACAAAAATAAAAAACATTCACAGTCAGGAGAGGAATATTAAAATTGGCGTGCCGCAAGGATCGATACTAGGACCATTACTTTATCTACTATATATCAATAACATTAGATTTCTAAATCTCACCGCAAAAACAGTCATTTATGCAGACGACACGTTACTACTGTACTCTGGAGATTCGCCGAGAGAATTGGAAAATAAAATTAACGAAGATCTAAAACACTACGATGAGTGGCTGCAAGGAAACAAATTATCAATGAACAAAGAGAAAACAACCTACATGATCATAAAGCAAAAAAATAAAGATGCAATTAACATCAACATACGAATCAATGGGAAGGAATTAAACAGAACTTCGGAATACAGATACCTGGGAATGATAATGGATGAGCAACTAACTTGGACGAAACATGTGGACACAATTAGGAGGAGAATAGCCGGACTTATTGGTGTTATTAAAAGAAATAAATATATTTTACCTAAAATCAAAAACCTAATGTACAATGCAAACGTATTGCCGTTGATAACCTACGGTTTAATAATTTGGAGTCAAACAACAGAAAGGAACTTGCAATTCATATCGCGGTTGTTGAATAGAGCCATCAAAGCAGTAACAAATCTCCCTAGGGATACTCCTACTGCAATTTTATACGAAATAACAGATAAATTAAATTTGAAGCAACTAATAGAGATGGAAAAGGCTAAGGTCATTTATAACATATCAAAGAGACACACAAAATCTTCGATCAACCTGGTTCTGAGGACGGAAACTCACGAACATAACACAAGGACAGCAATGATGGGGAATTTTAATCTACCTGCACCGAGGACAAATCGTCTTAAATATGATCCGTTTTACTCTGCTGTGAATTGCTATAATAATTTACCAGAATACATAAAAAACGCTCGCACCATACTTGAATTTAAAAGAATGATAAAAAACTATGTAAAAACGAAAACCCAACATAATTAAGCTCAAAAGGTCTAATTAAAAATATCTTTAATCTATGTGTGACCCTTATACCAAATTTTATTTGTCTGGGGAGCACAACAGATAATCTAACTACAATTTTTTTCAAAATAATATTTGTTTTTATTCAATTTTTTAGGTTATTTAGCGATGGACCCACAGAGCCTAAATTCTAAAGCCTAAGGCATAGAATTAGGTGAATGTTTCCAGCGTCATGCTGAGAAGTGCGTTACAAATCTATTAAATTTTCATGACTATTGAAATGAACACACTAAATTGGTCACTAGCTCAGGGTCTATTTTAGAAATATTTAAAAATTAAGCTTAAAAAATCGACAAAAATTCACCTTTTAATAAATTTGGACATTGTTCCTTTAGCGCGATTTAATTAAATTACATGACCCATATAAAGTCTATTGCGTTCTATGCAATGTAATAATTTCCTGCAACACATTCTTGAAAAGAGAAAACAAAAGATTATTTAACTGCGGGGTATCGCTGTTTTGAAATAAGTTTTAATATTTTCATTTAGTAATCTAGGATTCGGAAACAAATTAAAGACGGCAAATATTTATTGTAATCTTCCATAATTAACCAATGAAAAATTAATAGGCGGCCGGTCCCAGAACTTAGCGTAATCTCCGAAATGATTTTCAGTAATATAGTCGAAAGCTGGGAATAACATGACAAAATTAATGATCTGAAGGGATTTTAATTACACCTACCCAAAGGACTGGATAATGAGTGGGTCAAAAGAATAAACCGAAAGCAATATTTACCCAAAAGCCTCATTGATGACCCTGCATTGCCGCTTTCGCTTTATCCTAACTTATTTATACTATGGTGCTTCCCCGTCTGGATAGCACTTTATGGGGCCAAATCCACGACGCCTTGCTGGCTGTGTCTGTTCCACCTAACCCGAAGGGATGACATAAAATTTCGATTACAGACACTTTCCTCGGGGCTGTTGCTTGCTCATGTATATCCTAAGCCCAAGCCACAGTCTCAACTAGTGGCAACATACACCGTGTTGGAAAGACGGTTACTCACTAGTGTGCAGTTAATGGAACAAAGAATACTTCACTAGAGCAGCAAGTGTGTTTTAATGTAGAGCGAAAATATTGACCCAATTTAATGATTTTATGGTAGCGGCTTTTATTATCCGATTTATTTCTACTGAAGCAACAATACGATTAATAGCTTCAAGTCGTTGTCAGCTTTATTTTTATTCAATGTTGATGATTTTTCGCCAATTTCTGATTTTGTTGCTCGGTGCTGATGTTGAGCACAAGTAAAGGAGAGATTTTTATTCTAACTATATTGGCCCGCTTTAGTTAAGATGGCTAATCAGGGTTAAAACACAGGATGGGTATTCACGCTTTGGTGCAAATAGGCCTTGCACCCTTGCATCCGGTGTATCGTAGCATAAATGTGCAATGATACAACAACAACTCTGAAGAAATGCAATCTACAATACCTTTGCAAATTTGCAATACCCTAGACTCTTGCAAACAGGCCTTGCAATATTGCAAGATTGCATAGAGAAATCAGCTGTGTGTCAAATATATTTGAATTAGTTCATTTTTAGTTGCTATAAACGAAAAACGAAATAAACAAAAAATTGACATTTGGCTGAATTCCGCGGCATTTTTATACCTGTATTTTAATTTTTTGAGATTTCGAAAAGCTGATTTTTTGACATAAGTTCTATTTTGCAATGCAATCAAGATGGGGTGCGTTCACTCTCCATTACAAAGAATCATAGGAAAAGTGTACGTAGCACAAAGTTGCATCAAAGCGTGAATACCCATATTAAAACCCGGATAAGCGCACCTCACTTAAGAGGAATTTCCGTAACAACCTAAAAATATAAGACTCCAAATTTTATTATTAATTTATGAATATATGTATTCACTTTTTTAAGTTATTCTCGTTTAAATGCCTGCTCTCTTTACGTTCACTACAATTTTCGAAATATGCGTTAAATTTCCTTCGTTTTGATTTCAATGTCTACCCAAGCCTCGAATCGTAAATAGTATGAATGAATTTTGAGAACCGAAATGAAAGATATGTGTCAAACAACAATTATTGAATATCTCTTTTCCCTCTTCCTTAGGTTTTTAATGTTTGTGCAGCACAAAAATATTAAAAACCTAAGAAAGAGAGAAAAAATACATTCAATAAGTTTTGTACAAATATAGATTTATATGAAGTCTATATTCAAGCTCATTCTGTTATTGTCTTTTGTCCTTTTTTATACTGCTTTTGATCAATTTCGTGTGAAAATAGCAGAAATATTCATGATTAATGAATCACGGTTTTCACCTTTTTTGGTCCAAGCCACACAAATTTAAACAAATAATTTTCTAAAAGAAGCCTTCTGATGCACTGTTTTGTCGTCTTTTAGATCGTTTTTGATCAATTTCGTGTATAACTAAGTTCCCCGCTTTAGTGCATAAAAAACTTGAAAGGTTAATAATATTGTTTTTGTTTCTGTTTTTATGTTGTATTAACTTATCATCTTTTGTTTTTATTCATATTAAAGTTTATATTTTTCTTTAAAAAAGTTTTTTATTTTAGAACGAGTTTTTAAATCAAACATAGTGTAGCTGCTGTGTACCTTGATACCTTGAACATTACTTAAAGCCATCAAAGCAACTTTGTAGTTTTAATTATTACCTCATAGAGTGAGAGCCCAGAGCCCCAGACGTTACTTATTTTCTGAGTAACAAAATGTGTGGGATAGAGTAGTGTTAGTATGTGCTGTGAACGTATGCATACCTGCTAGCTTGGGCCAACGGCCAATTCGCAGGTATCAGGTGTTAAAGGTACGTAAAAACAGTACTTACTTTTCTTAAATTCTGAGAGCTGATTTTTATATGTGTTATAAATTTTGAATACGCCTGAAACCAAGCGTTCTAGCACTATAACCCCGCGCACACACACAAGCAATGAAACGTCGATCTCTTTATATAATCTCTTTAATTATTATGCAAATCACACGGGAAATCAATCCCCAATTCAAGGGGCGCAATGTTGTGAAAAAACTAATAGAGAGCAAAACTGTAGCACCACTCACCATGCCGGCTGAATCAAAAGTCAAAACAAATCGAGCAGCCGGAGACTTTTTGTATGATGGCGCTGGTAGTGCCATATGTGAAAAAAGTACTAGAGTTATGCCGATTAAGGACATCATTAAGGCAGCATTCACAACATATGTATATGTTTTGTAGAATAATGTTAAAAATTAATAATCAACATTGCCAGACACTTCCCGTCGGCGCGGCGGTAATTTCTGCCAGACGCTTTAAAGCTCGCAGAAAAATTACCGAACTTTACTTATATTCTGAGTCTTGATTTTTATATATGATACTCAGGGAACTATTTCAATACTTTTTGTAAACACCCCGACAAATCGTAGGGGCCAAACATCCCCAGACACAATTATAATGTCGCTATATGAGCGCATTTTAATCTTACAAGAATTGAATTAAGAATAGGAGAATATCAATTAAAGACTACATGCAATATTTTAGATCATTTCAGGGCAGGGAATGCCATCCCCCGACGAATTTTCTTTTGTTACTTACCTCCTTTTTGGTCTGGGGTTTTAAAATTTTATTTAATCCTTTTTCTATTACGATTTTTACATCCGTCGTGGGTTTTTAAAAATTTTTAATTTTGATTTTTATTTGAAACTTTTTAGAGATTTCTTACAAAATATTATTTTTGTATCTGGCCGATGAATCACAAACCCTTTACAGAAAACCGTATCTAAATCGGTGAAACCGTTTTGGAGATACTTGTGTGGCGTTAGTGATTTCGATTCTCGACACTTTTTGGCAATTTCTAACAAGTACTTTTGGGAAAATATTTGAAAAGTAGCTTTGAAAATAAAAATTTGTTCGAAAAGAAAATTGTAAAACAAAAAGTTAGTCTTCTAATAGAATCTCAACTGAAATCAACCTAAATACTTTTAAAAGGAAATATTTAAAAAAAAATAAAAAAAGAATTTTTTCTAATTAAATTCAATATTCCATATTAAGTCGTTTCCTTATTTAAAAAAAAGAAGAAAAGTTTTTTAAAAGATTTAAATAAAAAAATATCAAAAGATTCAAGAAAAGATATAAATAAAAAATATCTGGAGGAGCCAAGGAAAAGAAATTACATGCCGCAGTAAGAACCTCATGAAGTTCCTGCCTTAGAAGAGATCATAAAAATTAGAGGGCATTTAATATAAAGAAGAAAACCCCAGGTAATACCATTTCCCTTTTTCTTGGCATCCACACTTGGCAACATTCGTTTTCGCAGCGCTCCTGGCGGGTTAACAACACCTACCTAATGACAATCGGGAATGAATCACAAACCCTTTACAGAAAACCGTAGATATCTAAATCGGTCAAACCGTTTTGGAAATGCTTGGCAACATTGGAGTGGCACAAACAACCTCTCACCCTAAACGCATATATATATATATACCAGCTCCGTTCCGTCGTGGGTAAAAAGGGAGCCATTTCTTTTCTGATCTGATTAAAGCTGCGGTGCATACAATTAAATTTAGGTTAGATAGAATAAAAAAAAAAGAAGCATTTCTCTTGTAATAAGTTTCGGTGCATACAACTAATTTCGGTTAAATTTTTAATTTTCTTCTTTTTTTTTCTTTTTTAATTTTTTCACTATGTGAAAATATAAAATAGGAATTTTATATGCTTACTCATACTTTGAATATTGTTATTTTGAAAGCATATTACAGTCCATACTATTTAATGTACTCTTTATATTCATTATATAATAGAATTATATTATATATAATTGAATTATTTCAAATACATTACTTCTACTTGTAAAGGATTCACCCATGCGTAGGGGGTTGTACCTACGTGCGAGGCGTCGAGAAAAGCGAAATTAGTGGTTTTTAACCTCCATGATTCATTCCCCAGTAAAAGAGAAGTTTATTTTACAGCCTACAAGGAGGATTTAGACTAGTCCGCCAGTTTACGACGTGTTGTGAAAAAGTTCATTTTCTAAAATCCTTCGGAGGAGTTAAAGTAGAAACTACTAAAGGGTCTGTTTTAATAATGCATTATAATAATGTTATTAATGATTCAGGTGAGAGAGGAGTGGCTAAGTAAGTCCAAAGGAACATTTGAAAATCACAAAATTCGCGTTGACGAAAGTAATACCCTAGACGCACGACACGTCGGAATTATCATTGCTTCAATTACGTAATTCGCTCAATGATTATCCGTAAAACAGTGCGGCACACAGGTTTTGGAGGTGACAGTGAGCAGCGAGATGACAATGGTCGAGGTTATGACGACGGACGCCGAGGTGACGTTTGTCGAAGTGGTACCGACGGTGCCTGTAGTCCAAATAATGGCGGCGAAGCGGTGCTTTCTGATAATTCCTAAAATATAAAACAAAAATACAACAAATACATATATTTTTAATATTTTCTTAATTACCATGGATTGGATATGCTTTCGTATCTACTACTCTCGTGGCCGAAACTCCCAACTGTTCTAACGCCTTCGACATTTCATGTGTAATTCATATGAAAAAAAATAACCAAAAAGGGTTTTTTAATAAATAACTAGTTATAAAATATACCATCCAACTGCGTTACTAAAATCAAAATTTTTAATTTTAATTGTGTACCATCGAGCAGCATAAGTCAGGCATACATTGATTTTGGAGAAAGCAAAAATAAGATATTAGCTGCGTGACAGCCATCTTCCTCTACAATCATAGGCAGAAAATTTATTTACTTCATCCCAAATTGGTGAAGTCATAATAAATGGTGAATATTTTTATAATTTATGCAGACCAAATGGAGAATACATCTTCTTATCTGCAGAGCATATGTACCTAATCGAACTTAAAATTATCCTAATATCTTGTGGAAAAGATTTTTCCAACAATTGATGATGGAATGGGAAGAATTCATCAAAGTATTGATAAAAAAAATGTCCCTATAAATATGGTCGACAGGAGACCTAGAGATGTTTTCGCGACAAACGAGCCTAATGATGGTGCTGCTCATAATATGACTTGTGCATTTTGGGTAATAAATAATATTTATTATAATTTACATCTAGTGAATAACAAAAACTTACCCACCGAAATAACAGGGTGGCTAGATCTTTCAGTTCTGAATCTGTTAGGGATTTAGATGCTGAAATTTCAAGCAGGAAAAGTCCTTTATTGAACGACGAATGAATTGAGGAATACCTTGCACCTCAGGTTATCAATTTTAATTAATCTTCTTCCGAAATTTCGTTGAAGAGGTCGATCGGACGTTACAGTGAATATACAATCAAATTAATATCCAAAATATTATTTTGTATTTGTTAGGCGGCATCAGTTAATTTTAGATAATTATTTATCTGTAGCGGCATCATTCGCGGAAACGACACCTTGATTTTTTATACTTTGTTTCTTTTAAATTGAAGTAGGTGGAGAAAGTAGATAGGAATAGGCGTTGTGAAAAAATAAAATACCAAATTATTATTCAGCTCAGACTTCTGACTAGAGGAGAATAAAATTAAAAACTAAAACTTATTAAATCCTCAAAAAACCATAAATTATTTTAAAAAGAAGCTTGGTTTCAAAATTACTAAAATAAAATTATCATCTTTATAAAACTAATAAAATAATAAAACAATAATCTAATATGGAATAAAATAGTTTTAACCCCATATATCTATAATGCCCGGTTTTTTATTCATGGCTCCTAGTTTCTTTAAATTTCTATCGAGAAGCCTAATGTAAAGGGACAAAACATACGCGTTTTTTGACTTTTGAATAATACATTGATTAATTCCAAAAAAAAAGCATGTGGATATTTGGTAAGAATTATTCTTCAGTATTCTTCAGCTTGCCTTGGCGTTCAGCTTAAAAATATTTAATCTGTATACTGACTTGATGCAGGTTCTTCAATATTGCATTATTATATCAGGTAGAAATAAAATACGAGTATATCTGTACATTTACATCTGGTCATATCCTTTCAATCCAAATTCAGAAATAGTGTTTTTAGAATAATATCTTGTTTTCGAAGAGCACTTCAAACACTGAATTCTATTTCTGCTGTGTTAATCAGAAAGCATACCTTCAGGAAGTTGGTATTCAGGGCGATCGATAGTTGTTGATTGGCCTACTTATTTGTGCCTCCTTGAAAGTAATTAACAGAATTGAGGCTGAGAACCCTCATTTCTTTCTGGGCTTCCTGTAAAGTAATGCTCTTTTCCTTGTAAAGCAATTTTACAAAGTTTGAAGTAATTAAACTTTTAAAATCTAATTTAATGCGAAAAATTTTTAGTCTATGCCAGTTATTCTGCTCGCTTACAAATGCTCTGGTCTGAAAAAAATTAATGTTCTTCAGGAGTTCGTCGCAAGAGTAATTTCGAACAAACTTTAAAACTATAAAATATACATAATACATAATCTACGTTGCTTTAACTTTGCAGATCTGTTGGTTCCAGTCTAGCCGATGGCAAATATATTATCACTGCCCCTGCAGGACATTCAGTTTGAATTTTTAATAGAGTGTGCAGCATTTGCTGCAGCAAACGAGAACGGATGTTGGCTCACAGTCGGCTTAAGTACATCTACATTTTTGCTGAACCTCATATTGCTTGGTTTAATTAATTAATTCTCTTGTTTCGAATTTTAATTTTCATGCTGGCAGAAACGCGAAAATTTCCATGTCTGGCTGCCTCGGATTTAATTTTTTTCTTTTACTCTCAAGTAGGGCTACCTGCAATGCTTGCAATACGTGACGTGGTTGCTACAATGCTTCTCCAGTTTATTTTAAATTCTCACTTTTATCCCCCGGCTAATTTTCTTGTTTCGTGACTGTGACAATATTTTAGGGAAACTTAATCTGCCCTTGGGCGACAATGAACACACATAAAAAATAGTTTTATAGACTTTTGTGAATTAAACTTAGATTAAAATATAGTATGTGCCAGTACAAGCACAACATAACACATTGATAAAACAATGTGTAGTTTTGATTTCAATGTTGCATGGGAAAAATAATAGCGAGTTGATAGATATTTAAAGATGTGACTAGTTTTCTTAGAAAACAAAGTGTTGGAAAACAGGTAAAAAAAATTGTAGCCGCCTTAGAAGGGTAACACGAAATACTTTCTTCAACTTCCTATACGATGCTATCGACGTTTAAACTGGGGTGAAATAGTTAAAAAGTGGCACTTTTGAGGGAGCTCCTTAATTTTACAATGCTAATTGATGAAGAAGTTGAACAAATAAGGAAATTAATATTCGAAATATTGTATTCAATAATTTCATAATCAGACTTAAGTTTTTTTGCAAAACTTTCTCGGTGTCCCTTGCAATTTTGCCTGAAAATGTACTGCCACTAAAATAAAAGGTGACACAAGAATTGATAGATTTTGAAATATAAACAAACTGGGCACCTAAATAAAAACTTAATTTTTCCATTTATATAACTAATATCGTCAAATATATTTATCGGCATTCACTTAAGAACACTTATAATACAGTGCTGTCTAAAATTATAGGACCAAGCTTTAATTTTGCATATATGGTCTATTCCCAAGCCCATAACTTGTTGGTAAGGAGAAGAGGGATGGTGACAACTGGTATATATGAAATCGTTGTGTATCCTTTATTATTTCATAAATTTTTTTTTAAAATTCATGTACTAATTTTAACAAAAATCGTAAAAAACTCAATACAATAGTGTTTAAAATTATAGGACCACTTAATATGATGTCTTTGGCCTTTATATACAGGGTGTTTTGCTAAGGTCTGAACAGGGGTATGCCAATCGATTCTAAATGGTCTCCTGATCAACGTTTCTTCGGACACCCCACCCCCTTAAAATCGGTCCTTCCCCCCCAAAATCGCGATTGAAAATTTGGAGGGGGTCAACCTAGAAAATGCTTCATAAGTTCTTTCAAAGATATCCTAGAATACTGGTTGATAATGCATTAGAAAGCTGAGCCTTCAAGCTTTCCAACGATACCACCCGCGACCCAATCAGTACACAAACAAGCGGGGGAGACCCCGTCAAATTTCGAAAATGGCAATTTCAAAGCCCAAAATTTGACCTTGACCCTTCATTCTGTCGATTATTTATATGGGAAGATCGAAACTTTTCTTGAGAAAAAGCTTCCCTGTCATATGGCCTTTCTCAAGAAAAAAACCGCACTGGAATCCGACAGCGCGTTCCAAAGTTATTCGTGTTCGATGGTTCAGCCCTACGGAGCAGATGCTCGATGTGACACTTTCCAATTGGACTTCATTGCGGATAGTGGGTTTTGTTGTTCTATCAATTATTGTAACACAAATAACTTCGGAACGCGACGTCGGATTCCAGTACGGTTTTTTTCTTGAGAAAGGCCATATGACAGGGAAGCTTTTTCTCAGGAAAAGTTTCGATCTTCCCATATAAATAATCGACAGAATGAAGGGTCAAGGTCAAATTTTGGGCTTTGAAATTGCCATTTTCGAAATTTGACGGGGTCTCCCCCGCTTGTTTGTGTACTGATTGGGTCGCGGGTGGTATCGTTGGAAAGCTTGAAGGCTCAGCTTTCTAATGCATTATCAACCAGTATTCTAGGATATCTTTGAAAGAACTTATGAAGCATTTTCTAGGTTGACCCCCTCCAAATTTTCAATCGCGATTTTGGGGGGGAAGGACCGATTTTAAGGGGGTGAGGTGTCCGAAGAAACGTTGATCAGGAGACCATTTAGAATCGATTGGCATACCCCTGTTCAGACCTTAGCAAAACACCCTGTATATAAAGGCCAAAGACATCATATTAAGTGGTCCTATAATTTTAAACACTATTGTATTGAGTTTTTTACGATTTTTGTTAAAATTAGTACATGAATTTTAAAAAAAATTTATGAAATAATTAAGGACACACAACGATTTCATATATACCAGTTGTCACCATCTCTCTTCTCCTTACCAACAAGTTATGGGCTTGGGAATACACCATATATGCAAAATTAAAGCTTGGTCCTATAATTTTAGACAGCACTGTATATTAAAAAACATTCCAACATGCCTGAAAAATGTTTTTCCATTGGCATATCGCCGATTATTTTTTACAGAAGGACACGGCGTAATTCATAGTCAAAACTACATTTAATAATAAATGTAATTACTTAATATATCTTCTCGCACTATAGCAAATAGCATAGACTTAAACACACTACATATGTAATCCTTACTTTTTCGAAGCACGGTTTTAAATCTTAAATCCCGGCACTTAAAACATCCAACTGACAAACCGAAATTGAAATAAGGTGACACCCTCTTGTCCGTTTTCACTGGTTTTATAGCCAAAAAAACGAATACGTATATAGGGTTTTTATACGGTGTAGAGCCTCTCTGTTTTCGTTTGTTCTTCCGTAGATTACACAGGCTAATATTTCATCAAGGTAATTTTTCGTATACGCCACTGACACTCCGTTTAAATATCTGCTTTCTTAAAAAAAAATTCCGTTGTAGACCCAACGGAAGCCACTTGCAAAATTCCATCCAAATCGGGCACAGCCCACTATTGTTAATCTGTTCCGAAATATTATTATCGAGGGTTGTGGAGCATAAATTATTGAGATTTCAAATTAAATCGGTTTGTAAGTGCTTGTAAGTTGTTGTTTGTTTGTGTTGAGATGTTTGTGCTTCGTGCACACCGAACGCGTATTTTATGTGGATGGAGTTGATCCCATCCCCTTTGATTGGAGTTCAGTGTTTTTTATATCTGGTGTGTCAGCGGCTGTCAACCATTCTTCCTTCAAGTTCGGAACGTGATCAACGAAAATCGGCTTTAGCAGAGTTAACATTAAGCTACAATAAAACCTAAAACAAGAGTGTTTAATTATTAAGAGAAGACTTATATATATAAGTCTTCTGTTAATAATTAAACACTCTTGTTTTAGGTTTTATTGTAGCTCAATGTTAACTCTGCTAAAGCCGATTTTCGTTGATCACGTTATAATCATCAGAGATATAATAGTCACAGTTGTCTTTTTCCTTAAATAAAATTACATCCAACAGTTTGAAAGGTTCAGCTTTTCATTTTGACGAAATGCCAAAATGAAGTGGCCATTTCCACCGCAAAATTTTTTTATTTTTGGAAAATTCCATTTTAATGTGATCAACTTCCCCTATTGTAAATTGATTCCGAAAAATCTTTATTAATTAAAAAATTTATGACAATTATTGCCACCATAGTTGCAACCAACTACGGTGGAATGTTTGCAGATAAAAATGAAGAACCTCTTGGGAGCCTACAAAAGCGGCAAAGATGGAAATATGCTGTGAGACGGGAGCCCAATATTGGTGCCATTCGAACGTAGAGGTAGAATTAACATTGCTTCTTTTTGTTTTGTACAGATTTCCATTTGAAAAAATACAACTTGCAAATTAGCATTTTCTATCAATGTTAAATTACGAAGAAATCTTTATGACCCCATTTCGTACTGTAAAATAGTAAATTCATATACGTATTTTGTCAAATTTATTATGACTTTTTCTGGAGTGTAACTATTAGTCCTTGAACTTGAATTATAAAAGTAGTTTAATTAGCTAATGTCAAACGAAATTAAGAAATAAAAAGATTTATTAAAACAATCATAATATTTTATTTACATTAGTTGGTTTTTATGATGCTAGTATACCTTTACTTATTAAATAATTGAGAATTTGTTGTCTTATACAATGTCACAGAGCAGAATGAATTAAACAAAAAACGAGATATAAAGAGTATAGTCAAGTAGTCAAGGGTGAGTTGATAGTAAAAAGGTAGTTGATAGTAAAAAGGTGCATATTGATTATCACTATACTGACAAATTTTAGTGCAATGACTTTTTGCTGGTATTTTTCCTTAATAAAGTGATATTTGATTTCAATATGTTTACACCGTTTATGAAAGTTTACATTTTTAATAACACTAATAGCACTTTGGTTGTCCAAATGTAGGCACAATGGGTTCTGTTTGTATTCACCAATAGTCCAGTCAATGCACGGTTACCCTCACTGAGAGAAAAATCGCTGTCATATTGAAAAAATATTTCCTGCAAAAACCCAACAAATTCTGTACTTTTAAATGGAAAATATATATATTGTAGCCAAATCAAATTTTTTTTCAAATCAACAAGTATTTTTGCAGAAAATAAAAACAAAAAGTCACTCAATAAAAGACCTGTTGTCATATGGACAATTGTATATTTGACAGTGTTCGCCTTATAAAATTTTGTCATATTGAAAATTTATTGTCAGTTCATTCAAATAGTTGTCATATTAACAATATTGTTTTAATTTTTATGGAAGTTCTGCCTTAGAGAACTATCCAGTCTGTTTTACACTTTTGTCCAAAGAGGTTCTTCACTCTTAAACTTAAAGTGAAAGTAGTGACACCTACAAGTATATAGTTTTACCTGGAAATGGCACAGCAGGACGCAATACTCAGAATTAGGCAGTTTTCATTGAATTGTGGCATTGACGAATGTTGAGTAATCAGCTCGAATAAGAAAAGAAAGAATCGGCTCAGCAACCCGCTCTTCACAAAAAGAACAAATCGACTCAGCAACCGTTTCCTAATTCAAAAATGTCAGTCGCTTAATAGTTTTTGTTTCTTGTTCCTTAAAAATCATTCTCAAAATTCAAAAAAAGTTAAGGATATATTTTAGACCGATGAAAAGAGTTTGTGTGTTTAAATTAAATAAATAAATTTACCGTGGTCGTTGAACACGAATGCAGAGAAATTGCGGAGTTTTATTATCTGGTTTCCAAATAGTCATCGTTAAGCTGTGACAGCGGACTTTTTTTGGTTTGAACTCCAGGATATTTCCTTGCTCTTTGGACCGGGCAGTGATTCCCTCGGATGTTGCCTGGAATTGGTTGATTTCACTAACAGGGACCAGGTTCGTCGTATCATATAAGAATCCCGTGTGGGGAACACATCGCGCCCAGTTGGGCGGGATTGCACGCCCGCTTGACATTGTAGGCTATCTATTTCAAGAAGAAGGCACTGCGGGCTATTGACATTTGAACTAGACGAACGAGCTCTAACTTGACGTGAGAAGTCCCTCCCATACTTTTTTCCCATCAACTTAATCTTCCTCCCCTTGAAGTGAAGAGAACTTTTGCGCAAGTTTGCAAAAAATTGCCTTTCTGTAAAAATAACTCAAAAACTATGAAAGATACGCAAAATTTTGAAGAGTTAAAAATTGTAGGTTTTTTTTTCTAAAAATTTTGGTTTTTTTTTCTTCTTCTGTTCGATAAAAATTGAGTAAGATATGGCCGTTTCAAGTTTGCATATGTTCGCAAATAGTAACGTTTTCAAGCTCTTTCTACTCAAACCTTTTAAAAAATAAGAGCTTAAAAAATTAGTTTACATCAGCTTATAGCTCCTAAAAAAACCTACAAAATGGTTTTTTGTTGAACTTGATAGCTCAAAAATTAAGCGAGTTGTGGTAAAAATACCCAATCACAAATTCTTACATTATCAAAACACGTATATTACAACACTGATGAAGATTCCTTCATCTTTTCACACACACGGCAGATGTGTGTGTGAATATTTAAATTTTGTGCTAAAACGACTTCAATTTGATAACAGGATTTTTTGCTTTCTCGCATACGCAAAACTAATCTAGCACGGGTGAGACCGGGTAGGTAATCCAGCTAGTTCTGTATAAAAAAAAAACTGAAATGGCCACAAGTGATAACGTACATTATGTACTTGGAATAAAATTCTAGCAAATACGCCGCGTAGTTCAGGAAACTAATTCCTTCGATTCGCCGCCGCTGTATTTATACCTGCCGCGTAGTTGAATGAACTATGTTTACTTTCAGTTTACCCAATTTTTTTACAGTGTTGTTAACTAAATCTTCTCTAATTGTTTACAGTGTAAAAACATGGAAGAAGACCAAGGACAAGGATGTGCTAAAAGAGCTGCAACTTTGATAAAAGTTAGACTAAAAATATATGACGACGAACTAAAACGCCTTATGGAGAAGCTAGAAGAAAAAGATAGCATTATTGCCGACTTAAAAAGAGAGTTACACCAAGCAAAGGGAGAACTTTTAAACGTCAAACCCCAATTGAGGTCGGATCTAATAAACGTAATAGACGCATCACTGGGCACCCCGCCACCTCCATCATTTCCACCACCGAGTCCTCCAATGATATGGGGTATGATGCTTGGTTTTTAAGTATAGTAAATATTTCGAATATTACGAAGTACATATTTTAAAAATTACAGCACACGGGTGACCCCATCCCGCGGCCAACCCGGAAGAACGTGTCGAACAGATTTCGGCAGGAACCGCAGGGTAAGGTACAGCGATGGAGTCCGACTACGTCCAATGTCCGTTCAACAAATCACACAGAGTTCTGCGTTGGCGGCTCCCTAGGTACCTAAATATCGTTAAGGAAAATATCGCTCACGAACGAAAAAATATAAAGTTCCCTCCTTTTTTTCACTCTCGAACCGAATTTTATTTTTCAACTCGCGAATTTTATTTTTGAGGGTAATTCAATTTTAAATATTTGTCAGTGAATTACAAGGGACCACTACCGGCTTATACAATCACGACCGATTTTGAGCAAAATCCCTGGAGAATTGCATAAAACCAAACAGAACAGCATGGGGAGGAGAAGATCTTGATAAGCTGACAAAAACGTCAACAGCTCGAAACCAAGCTTTTAGCGAAAAATTCACAAATTACCTGACAAGGGCAAAAGGATTCGGGACTTCTATGAAAAAGTGCAAAAAGAATTGTATCATTACAATGAAGTTGAGCGAGCTATGGAGGTCTTCTCTGACCTCAACATCGTCTCCAGTGGCCAAAAGAACCCGTCAATTTAGAGTAGACTGGCCGCTGTGGGCCCCGAAACGGTGAAGTTTTTCGAGATAGCGACAACGAGGGAGAAATGGATCGCTTGAAGATTATTGCTCAAAGTACTGCCAAACAAAAAGTAATAACGCAAATTCCGCCAGAAATGTCTTTAGGCTGTGTACGAATAGTGACTAAATTCGACTAAACTAAATTTCTGCCATTTAGTGTCGATATTATAGTTCGAACTGTGCGAAAACTTATCGTGACTAGATTTGTGACATTACCTGAGTTGTGTGTGGTTTTACGAATGAATTGAATTTGTTTAATTACAGATGTTTTGTAAATAAGAATAAGGTTAGACTTTGAAGTTAGATCCGGAGTGAAAGATTTGTTGTAATAGATATTTTAAATTGTCACAGATTTAGTCAGCTGTCAAAAATACAGACCTCGTCCAGCAGACTAAATGATGCATTATCGACAATAAATGCCAAAAATTTAGTTTAGACGGATTTAGTCAGTATATTCGCTGAAGGACAAACTCACGGTAGGTAGTTCCTCCAAGAACTCGTCAAGTGCCTCGATGGATTTGGATGCACACGTTTGTACCTTTTTGAAAAGAGAGTAGACACATCGCCAAGAAGGAAGAGATTCAAATCCCACAAGACTACAAAAAGCAACGTCCACAATCCAGACAAGGAACTATCCAGAAAAATTTATGGAAAAACGTGGGAGGTTACAGCAGAAACACCTGCTCCTATTCTATATCCTATCTTTAAGTTACTGTCTCTACAGGATACCGTGGAAATTTAAGCAGAATAGTTGTAAAAAAAGAAAACCTGTGGAAAGAACCAGCTGGGGAACGTCTAAGAGCCAAGGCTGAGCGACTTAAGTCTTCAGAGCAAGCTCCACTTCTAGAAGGTGTTACCTACAAGGCTCAACAAATTTTTCATAACGTATAGAGAACTTCAAAGAAGCGATCTGTCTGAGCCGATCGAGTCTGAAGGAAACCATCTGGACCAAGGTAAGGAAAATATCGCCCACGAACGAAAAAATATAATGTTCCCTCCTTTTTTTTCGCTCTCGAACCGAATTTTATTTTTCTCGCGAATTTTATTTTTGAGGAGAATTTTATAAATTCCATTC
This sequence comes from Machimus atricapillus, assembly GCA_933228815.1. Lineage (NCBI taxonomy): Eukaryota > Metazoa > Arthropoda > Insecta > Diptera > Asilidae > Machimus > Machimus atricapillus. The sequence continues at coordinate 24,948,050 of OW121787.1, read as the reverse complement.
GCTCACCGGGAACGAATGCAATTGGTTTGGTACTCAAAAAGTTCGTTCATGAGAACGAGTGAAAATGAAGAGAATTTAATTTTTCTCTCGAGAGCGAAAAAAAGCCGAAACGAACGGTTCTTTTTCACTCTTTGAATTGAGTTCATGCGGTAATGGTTAAAAAAACAGCAATTATGGGTCACCGGAAAGTGTTTGATATTTCCAAATATGTTACTTATCATGAAATTTCTAATTCATCGACGTGTTTACGGTGCAGTATTGATATTTTACAGTGTACAGGGAATATAAAAAGAATTTATGCTACCGTGCATTGGCGCAACATCAATACATTTAACGGAACGTCATGTAAAACAAAAATTAGAAAATCTTTCTTATAATGATTTTCCTTTGACACTAATACATTCCATTACATTTCATTATTGGAAAGGGACTTATAATAAAAATCCTGATTTGGGTCGCTTAGCAAGAGTAGCTTTAGCTGTTTCAGTAACCCAAATTTCCGCTTAACGGGCATTTAGTGCTCTTTCGACGATTTTAACAAAAATGAGAGCAAAATTGTCGAAAGAAATAATTAAAAATATTTTGATCATAAAACTGAACAGCAATGTACTGAATAAAATTTATATTGAAACTTTATAATAAGTCATTAATTTATAATAAATATGAATATAAAATTGTTGAGTAATTTTTATTTCATGTGGTATAATCTTTGATTCGAGAATGATTCTTTTACGAATATTTCGCGAGCGAAAAATATATGTATTTCAATTCCCCAAAAATAAATTTCGCTGGCGAACGGAGAATTTAAAAAATAAAACTCGTTTTAATTTGTTTTGGATAGAGTAATTAATTTTTACCTTGCTAATTTAAAGCAAACTTTTTAATTAATAAAATTTACACTTTAAATCAATTTCTAACAGTTAACTGCCACTGTTGATTTGAGTTTCCGTAAAGGAAAAAAAATTGTTTTCTTCTCTTTTAATTTTTGTTTATTTTTTCTACGTCAATAAATTATCTTTTTTTTTCTTGCTGCCATCGAATCCTCCAGAAGACTAAACTAATAAAAACAACGTAACATGAAACAAAAGTAGATGAAAGGCAAGGCCAACTATAAAAAACTGTAAACATCACAAAGTTTTAAAGTACAGTGAATTTCACTAACATGATTTTGAAACTTTACTAATGTAGTTAAATATTTTGCTAACATTCTCCCACCTATTGAAAAATCTATTTTTTTTTCAATATACTACTAATATATATATGTGGGAACTCGACAAGGGAACCTAAAATATGATTAAAATTCAGCCCTTTATTCTAAGTTCAAATCTACTTGAATATTTACACACTTGCAGTTGCCTTTTCTTAGATGGCAGTAGCCTTTTTTTTAAAGATAGCAGTCGCTTTTGTTTTTAGATGGAGTCGTTCCTTTAAGGATGTCGGTCGTTCTCTAAGCTGAGTCACGCTGTTTATAAAATCTATTTATCGCCTAAAAACGCTGCATACCTATCCAGAAAGAATTTTCGCCGTGAGTGCCTATTTACTGTTCCGCGTTCCTCTATTATATGAATTTAATAATAAACGGATTTTAATTAATTTTCTGTGATTTCTCTACACCTCCCTGAATCCCACATATGTACATATATATAATATGTATATATAATGTTAATTCTTACATTTGCGCTCAATTGATACAACTAATGATACAATTCTATTAAAAAAAATGAATGAAAGCATGATGGATAAAACATACAAATTTTAAAACGATTTAATCTATAGGCAGCTTATGAATTTTTGTGACAGATCTCTTATATTTGCCCTTGACGGTTCTAATAGTGACGACTCGACCGATTTCAGCAGATCCAGGATGTATTTCTTCAATGTGACCAATACCCATCTTGATGGTGGAACGTTATCTTCAGCAAAGATAACTAAATCATTTTGTTTGAGAGATGGTTGAACTGTCTTCCGCTTTGACCTCTTCTGCATCGATGATAAATAATCTCTACTCCAACGTTTCCAGAAACTTTAAGTGAAATTTTGAATTTGTTTCCTACGTCCCAATCTTGAAATGTTGTACATAGTTTGTTAAATCCGGTTCTGGGATGGCTACTAGAATATCTCCAATTAAAAAATGAGATGGGGTGAGAACTTCAAGCGAGTCAGGATCATCAGATAATGGACAAAAGTGGCCTGGAATTTAATAGAGCTTCTATTTGGGTAAGAAAAGTTGTCATTTCTGCGAAAGATAGCAATTTATCCCCTAAAACCTTGTGCAGATGGGATTTGACAACCTTTAGCTTCCCATAAGCCACCTATATGAGGTGAAGCTGGAGGAATAAATTCCCAGGAGATATTTTTATCTAGTAAAAGAGATTTTATTAAAGGGTCATCCCTATAACTATTTAGTGCTTGATTCTGCAGCATTATTAATTTCCGGTTAGCTCCCACAAAATTGGTACCATTGTCGGAATATACATAGTACGGCTGTTAGTCCACTCCGTGATATGAATCGATGTAGTGAGGAGGCTAGAAAATCTTCCGATGACAAGCTGCTAATCCTAATAACGCTGCAATTACATTATATACCGACACTAAACCTACAGCGGAAGATCTTTTGGTGCCTCCCTTGAAATCACATGATCAAAACGAAAATGAAGTTAAAGTAGAAAATGAGTCCACGCTCATCTGTTGATTCTAAAATTTTGGAAGCCAGTACCCATAATGAAGAATCGCAAGCAGGAGACGAAAAACTCCTTGGTGTCAAGCCAGAAGTTCCTGAGATGGATGTTGAAGCGAGTAATGATAGTTTTTCCGTTAATGAGATAATACTTAATGAAGGGGAGGAGCACAATACTTCGTTGAATGACTCAGGATCTGACCCCCTTGCCATTGAAGACTACCAGGCTGATATAAGTAATAATAACTCATTGTTTATGGTTAAAACAATAGCAGCTCTATCGCTCCAGAATATTGAAATATTGGCTTGGTCAGTGTGGCGTTGAACGATACCGAAATTTTTAATAAAGTGTAAATCAAAAGTTATTAGTGTAGTTTGATTCAGGAGCGGCAGCTAAAATTACTTGTTATAAAAATACTTTGATTTATATAAATTCTTCACGCATGCCGTTAGACAAACGTGGTAGTCCAAATTTTTATGTTGTTCGAAAAATAAAATTATTTTTTCAGTCTCAATAAGTCTCGAGAAGTCTTGATTTGAATCAAGACCTAAAAACATAAAATATTAAATAATTTAATTTGTTAAATAATTTTAATTCAATAAAAATATAAAGCATTAAAAATTTTAATAACAAATCCAAAAGTTTTAACTAAATAATAAAATAAAATAAACCAATTAATAAACTACTAAAATAAAATTTAAATGGAGGCTAGTCCCCCATAGTCAGATTCAACAATTGTACTTTTCTGGTTGTCTGATACTCCTAGGCGTTGGAGTTCCTATGTTGGAGTTCTGGATGAAATTCCCAGGGATCTTTGGAATAATTTTTCGATATTAATAATAAGATCCTGAGTAAACAAAATCACTGCAAAATTGTTTTAATGCTTAAAAACTACAATCCAACTAGCTCATCCATCATCTACAAAATCTCTTCCTACGACACAAGTACGCTTTAGGCACTGTGGTATTTTTGAAATTAGTTTTACTATCTAGGCGAAAATATGAACTTTACATTTTAAATTAAAAAGAAAATTTAACAGCTCTAAGGGCGTGTGCCAATTCAACTATTCGAATACTTTTCCTTTTCGAACATTTTTCGGTTATATTTAAAATTAAAAAAAAGCAGCCTTTTATTGCTCATTGTTCGTTTCCATTTAATTTCATAAATGCTATACATATTTGAAATTCAAATGAAAAGTAAGTAATTGTCGACGAAAAGCGAATTTCAGAGCTGTTTTTTCCTAAGACCCAAACCTTCGAAAATCAATTAGTAAGCTGAAAAGCAATCTCCCATACAAATTTACTTTTGAATAGCTGAGTTGGCACACGCCCTAAATAAGCAAGGTGTTTGTTGATAAATATTTTTTTTCTGGAAATGACTACATGCAGTTACGGACAATAAAATAGAATCACCTTAGGTATATGGATTTGCTTTATATATAAAAAAAACTAATACCATGTTTCCATCTCCCTAAAATCTCGGGATTTTGTGAGATTTCGCGAAATCCTTATGAAAATCTATTGGATTTCCCATACAAGTAGCCGATTTTGAAATCTTGAGATTTCGAGAGAATCTCAAGCACAATCTACTGACTCCATTAGGCGGGGAATGAAAAAGGTATTCATTGCGTAAACTCTGGGAAGGCCATCAGAGCACCGTTCCTCACCCCGCTCGATCAGTAGATTCATATAGAAATTAATTACCATTAATTTAGATATAACCCGTCGTGACATAAAGACCTTAGTGGGCGAACGCTGGTTAAAACCCTTTCACGACCAAGGGAAACATTTTTCCCCATTTTAAAATTGGTAATTGTCGTATTTAATTATAACTTTTTCTGGATTTTTTATACAGAGTGTTAAAATAGGGCATATGCCGAACGCAATGACGTTAGCAGGAACGCTTAGAAAAACAAAAGAACGGTCAAATTAATGGCGTCAATTATAAAATATTCGCGGGCTGCACTCTGTCATTATTTCAGTTTATTGTGGCTTGTAATAATATATTATACTGTGTTTCCTCACGTGTTTTATGTTACTTGATAAGTATAATTTTGTGTAATAATAAAATATATTTGAACAAATGCAAACAAATGCCTGATAATCACAAACAATTCTATGGGAAAAATAATTCCCTGTGGACCATAAGTGCAATTTTATAAATCTTTAGTAGTTTGTTTCTTATCGTAATAATTATCACTTATATATTTAGGTTTTATTCATAGAAATGTCTAGAAGAGGGATCAGAGAATTCCACTTACGAGATGATCAGATATTGCAGTTGCTTATGGAAGATAACAGTGATGGAGAAGATGAGCTTCATTTGGATGAAGAAGATCAACAGTTCATCGCTCAAGATATTGAAAATGGGACCGCTATAGTCGAAATAGAAGATTCTATTCAGGAACCCCATCAAAGCGTTACTCCAGGTACCGTTTCACAGGAGAATTTGGAAGAAGTCCCTAATTTTCAATGGAGGAAGAACTCTTATGTACCTCATGTATTTCATGAAAGTGAGTATGAATTTGGCCGTATAAATTTATTCTCTGATCGGCAAGATATGCTGACACCAATGCATATTTTTATGGAAGTTACACAACTAGATAAACTAGTGACTGACCTAGTAGTAAAAGAAAGTATTAGATACGCAGAGCAAAACGGAAGACTTTTTACGATTGACTCGGAGGAAATGAAGGCGTTCTTGGGCATGAACTTTGTAATGAGTTATCATGTTTTGCCAACAATTAGAAATTACTGGTCGACTGAAGAAGATATGGGTGTCCCTTTCATTGCTAATGTTATGCCAAGAACAAGATTTGAGCAAATACGTCAAAATTTACATTTTTGTAATAATGATGGTCTGTCACAAGCGAGAGACAGAGCATACAAAATTAGACCAGTCATGCAACACTTCAATTTATATTTTCAAAAAGCTATGAACAATTCTAAGAGGCAGTCCATAGATGAAAATATGATAAAGTTCAAAGGTCATAACATTATGAAGCAGTACATCAAGAATAAACCTATAAAATGGGGCTTCAAAATGTGGTGCAGGGCTGAGTCTTCCACAGGCTACCTATTTGAGTTTGATCTGTACACTGGCAAGAAAATGAACACTACTACTATTGGGTTAGGTGAATCTGTTGTACTAAGTCTAACGGAACAGCTAAACGGTCTTGGATGCGAAGTATATTTTGATAACTTTTTCAATTCTCCTGCTTTACAATACAAGCTGATGGCACAAAATATTAAAGCCTGTGGTACTGTCCGCACCAATAGGAAAAACGTACCCAAGTCCTTACCATTGGACAAAAATATGCAGAGAGGTGACATTCATGCCGAAAGTTCAAATGGCATATCATTTGTAAAGTGGATGGACACCAAATCGGTTCATATGTTGACCAATTTTATTTCTCCGGTGCCGACTGGTATAGTCAAGAGAAGGAAGGCAGGAACTGCTGAAAAAAGAAATGTTACTTGCCCGGAAGTAATAATATGCTATAATAAACATATGGGCGGGGTCGATCTCATGGATCAGCGCAAAGCATGCTATGAGGTTGACCGTAAAGCAAAAATAAAATACTACATGCGCCTATTTTTTGATTTATTGGACATAGCGCTAAACAACGCATATGTAGTATATTCGAAGTTGCATGAAACTCAACGCGTGGAAGGACCGCTTCTGAGCAGCCTAGAGTATCGCCAACACATAGCTCGAAGTCTAATAAATAATTATACATGCCGACAGCGCTCAAGGCCCACTGTTATCACCACTGAAAAGCAGCGTTTTAGTACAAAACGCAATTTGCCAGCACACAACATGCAAAAAGCGGAAAAAATGAAAAGATGTGCAAATTGTGCTAAACGCCGCATAGAAAATAGGACGCATAATATATGTACTATGTGCAATGTCCATCTTTGTTTCACAACCAAAAGAAATTGCTTCGCAGAATACTATAACTAGCACATCATTTTGTATAGTAATTCGAATACACAATTTTGTATTATTTTAGTTAACATTTTGTTATTATAAACCACTAAATAAAAGACTTTGCATAATAAGCCTAATTATAATTTGTGTTACCTTTGTAGTCCATTGGGAAAAATATTTCCCATAAAATTCCAAAAAAACTACACATTGTTATGTAGTTTTCTTATGATTTTAATTTATTTTACGTCTAAACAAACTAAAATAAAAAGTTACATACTAATATTCACTCTTAGAAACCTTATGGTCCTGAAAGGGTTAAATGATCAGCGTTCACCCACTAAGGTCTTTATGTCGCGACGGGTTATATCTAAATTGAACTTGCTGATCAATACTTCACCAGCGGGTTCTCTGCATATATATATATATATATATATATATTTTTTACAAGAGCAATATCCTCTTTCGTAAGTTTTGGAAATTCTTCCTCTTGTTTAGCTTTAAGCCTGTTCACAGGCTTTACTGCTGGTAGTTCTTTCCTGGATGATGACGGTGTATGTGTCAACAAATCTTGTTTCTGGCAGGCAGAAATGATCTGAATTTCGTCATCAACTAAATCGATGACTTCCTTAGAGCACTGGGGCTTGTCGTCATCGTCGTCCCGGTTGACACGTATAGACTTTTGTTTGGTCCTATTAGAGGAAGTGGGCCTCTTATTTAACATGTTCGTTGACTTATGTTTACTTTATTTATACCTACTTATATAGATCGGTTCTTTTTCAAAAGTACCTACAAAGCAACAAATACCTAAAATCTGTGAAATTTATTTGACTTTGCCATTCAGTAAATGGCACGAAATATTTTTATTAGTTGAGTAAATGTATTGCACAACACATGTAAATTTTTTAATTTACATACATACATATAAAGTCTGTTCGCGTACTTGCAGTCACTGTAAGAAACTTGCAGTAAACTGCACAAAGTCGATTTCTTATTTGGAAAATCGGATAAGAAAACGACTTTCTTCAGTTTACTGCAAGTTGCTTACAGTGACTGCAAGTACGCGAACAGACCTATTATGATAACTATAATTGCGACTGGCAAACATTTTTTACATATTCTATAGTTTTAAGCTGAAATAAAGGTTCCCACAAAATGTCATCAAAACTGACCCTTTACTTTTAGAGCTTCTGTGTTGTTAAACGTTTTGATCAGAACCACAAATACATATACTGTTTCAAAGTCGTGCAAGAATCATAAAATTTCCGATTTCTAGAGAACGAATACAATCAGTGCTAGTCAACTTAGGATTGTTCTAACACACTAGGTAATTTGAAAATCGAAATCGCTCAGTATTTTTAAAGCCGAGGTACTTAAGAAAACTAGTCTACCCTATAGTTGAGAAAACTCGGCTTTCACAATTTAAATTAGAATTCACGTTAGGCTAAAAAACCTCATTTTCTGTCAGGAAAAAAGAATTTAATGTTTCTCTACTTAAGCGAGAGTGGTTCACGAGTCATATAATTAATGTTTTTGTTCCGTGCGGAAGTCTACGCAAATTTGTGATAACCTCGTTTTGTCAAGTTTTGTCAAGCTTGTTTTGCTGTGCAATTTTTGATCTGCATATGAAGAAAATACGAGAAGAACTTTTTGAAAATTATATTCTAATACCATCTCCCGAAAATCTCCATTTCCATCTCCCGAAAATCTCGAGATTTTCAATTTTGACGCCTGCTGAATGGTGGTGAATAAACTTTTTGGGGATGCCACAACGAATTTAGTAGATTTTGATTGAGATTCTCTCGAAATCTCAAGATTTCAAAATCGGCTACTTGTATGGGACATCCAATAGATTGTCATATATGGATTTCGCGAAATCTCACAAAATCCCGAGATTTTAGGGAGATGGAAACATGGTATAAGAAAGAATTCGAAATCAATTTAAAAACAGAAACTATTTTACGCTAATATGTGTCTTAAATCTACAGAGTATGTGTGAACGTGAATACTATTCAGTTAAAATTACCAGTAGTAATTTGGACAACATCAAAAGCATGTTTCAGGAACTTGCATTAATCAACAAAGAAGAGAAGGAAACTCATATGTAGATTAAAATTTTCGAAATAATTATTCATCAAAAGGTTTAAGGCTAAACATTAAAATTATTTTTCTATGAAAACTGGGACGCTTTCGACGGATAGAATGGAGACTAAAAAGCGAACTGGAACTTTCGTCATTAGTTATTAATAAACGGGGATAATTACTTTTGCGTGTAGACTGCAGGTAGGCAAATTAATGCCCTCAGTTAATTCAAATGCTCGCCCGACGATAAACATTAATGTCGGCATAGATCCAGCAGATAAATCTGCGAATCTATTCATTACCTTCACACCTCTGTTCACTTAGCTAATTGAATTAAAGCTGAAAACATTAGGCAAATATCAATTGCAGAAATCAATAGAGTATGGAAATTGAGTTTCTGCACAAACCGTCCCCTGCGCACCTGCAATTCTTGCCAGTTCGCCGGTGAAATGCGTAGGCGGAATGCTTCATGGACGGAAAAAGGTAAATTTCGATTATGAGGGGAAATTAAGGGTAGAGCTGTGTTTTCTTATGAAAATTTATTATCGCATTTGTCTGCGAGCGCGAAGTAAGATTTTAATTAGATTTATGTTTATGCATGAAGACTGCTGTGATGTGACGCACTTCGGATGGGATAAAACCAGATAAGTGTTTACTCAAATGAAGGAATGAAATACTTTAAGATGTTCCTACATCGCGTATTAGAATAACATGGGAGTTATAAACATAGAGCTTTATTCAAAATGCGTTAAGTTCAACCGTACGGACTTATTAGAATTAGGAACTTGATTTAATAAGTTAAATTGACTTAAATTGAATTTCACTTTAAAAAATAATTTTGTAAGGAAACCTCAAAATATCTGTAAACTAAACGTTTCAATAATTTTTCCAACATAACTGTTCTCCTTTGTAGTCAAGGCAAAAATATAGGATATTTAATGTTTCTTCTTTTAAATAAAAAACACTTTAACGTTTATGAAACATTATGTATTTCAATATAAATTAAAAAAGAAAAATGATATACTTTAAAAAAAATAATTGTTGTTGGAAACTATAATAATTTTAGGGAAAATTCAAAAAATGACTACAGGTTCGTCGAGGTCGAGTCGACGACTAAAAATAAAATACTAGATATAAACGTCAAACCCTTCTCTTTTTGTTTTGAGAAATCAACGCTTGCTGAAATCTTTGCAAAGAATAAATGTGGCCTGTGTATGTATTCACGCGCATGCTTTGTTCTGCCAAAACAAGTGAAATTATTATGTTTAAATTCTGCTTTCCAATAGTTTAAAAGTCTGTTATTTAGGAAAAATAAAATGTTGCCCGGGTAAGGGCTATTTATAAAATTTTATTTATAGATACTATGAGCCGCATTCCAATTGAGTTTTGCTACAAAAATATTTATTTAAAAAATTAGGCGGTAATTTTGCTTAGAGGGAATGATGATTAATAATAAAAAAAAATTGACCAATTTTTTTCTAAATTATCGTAGTAAGACACTTCATACCGATAAAAAAAAGTTTTTAATTGTTGCTTTTGTAGCTTCTCGTACAATCAAGTATATTTTTTGTTCGACTACAGACCGCAACATACATATACATTAAATACATCTACCCAGATATCCGGAATCCCTATTGAGTTCTTCCTCCTTAACATTTTCCAGAAATTCTATGACTCCGACCCAAGAAAAAAAACTCACGAACATCATTTTGTTACTTTCGGGTCCTTTCTTTGACAATTAAGTGTGAAGATACGTGACTGAAGTTTATTTTACTTAAAAGTCATTGTATGGATGAGTTTCGGAAATTGTAGCACTTGCCTGATTGGCCATTGTTTGCATTTAATTTTATTATTTGAACGCACAAGAGCTCTCATTTCTATTCAATGCTATTGGTCTAAATAGAATTTCAAGAAAACTATCCAATTACATGAAAAGGAAATGCATTTTGTGCTTATAATTAATCTAATATTATCCCGCTCATATAGGTAAAGGATATATATATACATATGTATGTGTATGGTATACAGCAGCTCAACTACACGATGACCATGTGATTTGTGAGCTCTAAATCGCATTTATGGTTTATCGATTAAATACGCTACAATAAATTGCTTTGCGGTGATAGTTCAGTTCAAAGATTGGTTTATTGAAACTTAAACAAATGTTCATTGCGATTTCGAATTTGAATGGTCGCTGCACATTTTGCATTAACAATTAGTTTTTTAGAGTGATTTACTTCAACAGCTCCAAAAATGTCTCGCAAGTTTTTTAAATATGGATTTTACAAATGAGAAAAAAAAGTTATTAATAAATAAATGCAATCCTTTTCCAAAAGAAGATGATTTAATACATATGCAATGCTATGAAGGTGCGTACCGTTAGTAAATCAAACGCTGTAGACATTTTCACATTTTTAATTGAATCAAAAGAAGCTTTACATGTTTATACATAAAAAAAAAGTCAACGTGAGGTACGCTCACGGGTAAGCTTTTAATATTCCATTTCGTCAAATTATGTATGTATGTACATTTGTAAAGGACATTACACAAAATTATCAATTTACAATTTATTTGGTAAATATTGATTTATGTACATATTAAAATTTACCTAGATCTTAGAAATATTTCGCTTTTTTGTTGTGTAGCTTAACATTTAAACGCTACAAATAATTTACAAAAATGGGTTTTTTTTTCAAAAATAGATAACTGAATGACAGACAAGTTAATTGATCGCATTTTCATATATGAGTTATTAATATTTTTCTTTAGTACATAAATGAAGTCATGGAATTACATTACTACAAAGTTATTGCTAATTCTACAGTAAGCTTGCTTAATTTTATAAGCTATTACCGATTAGGTATATATATTAATCAATAAAATTCTCAGTAATACATGAAGTAGGAGAGAGGTGGCCTGAAAGGTACACGTAATGGAATAAACCATTTAAATTACTGGCTATAATTTCAAATCCCCTGAAAATAAAAATATTTTTGTTGTATGTTCCTAATTTCAATATCCTTTCAAAGATTGCGGTATTATAACTATTGAATTTTTTCGTGGTTCAAAGTACAATTTTCGTAATTCTTTCCAAACGCTTATTTTTTTAATCTGCTTGATTGAACTGTTTGAACTGTACATTACATAAGTAATCAGTCATTCAATTACGAAAACAATAAAAAATATCTTTTGCATAAAATTGTAGCTTCAGATGTTGTTTTCCAATTTAATATCTATGAAAGGGACCAATTGTAAAGAAACGGGCTTGTAAATTTGAATCCATTTCATCCATTGGATATGTTCCTTAAGTGTTAATTTTAAATATAAGAACTAGGTATTAACTTTCAATTAGTTTTAAAAAATGTACGGACTTGTATCTATGCATAAATACATGTATGTACTTATTAATATTCAGTAAAATAAAAGCTGTTTGTCCTTGTTATTGTCACTGTTCTTTCCATTGACTATCGTGTGTGTTTCAATACTACTCTATTGATTAAAGGGACAAAATGCACTTATAGAATTTATATATAGAATTGTATTGTATCAGATGTACTAATTTGTTTAAAGAAAAATTTCTATAAATGCACAAGAAGCTCCCACTGGCCTTATTTTATCGAAAATTTGTTTTACCCATCTGCTGTCAATCTGTCATTGATTCTGGGAAAATAAATGACCCAAATATCACAGAATGTCTATGGGAATTGGAAAGCAAAAATTTAGCCACCGAAAGCTTGTAAGTAGCCTAAAAAAATAAATAAAATACGTTTAAGAAGTCTCTGCCAACATTTAGGGGTCTCCCGCCGCGTCTCGTTATTTGCCTGCATGACTTGCCAAATTGCTATGTAAAGGAGTAAATCGGGTAATTGCGCCGAGGAGTAAAAACCACCCGTTTGGCATTCTTTCCGCACCTCCCTGGAGTAATGGCTGGAATCTCGCCAGTAAAAACCAAGTAGCTCAAGAAACTGCAGAGTCCTGGAAACTCTGTTGCATAAGACAAACGATTCCATTACCAAAACGAAGTGAGAGTTGCCATCGAAAAAAGCAGAAGTACTGTTGTCAGATCCTCGAGTGCGGTTCTCGGGGTTTCTTGCTCCGGTTTTTCTGTGTCTCCAAGGATATTCAGTCAATTCGAAAATTTCTTACTTCGGTTATTTTCGCCCAGGAAACTTGCTAAGTGCCAATTCAGGAGCAACAAAAACAATGTCGGAATGCTAAACACCAGAGCTCGAGTGTCCGCGGGAAAAAGTCGGCTCACAGGGGGAATTTCTGTGGAGGTCCTGCGAAAGTTCACGTTATCCCGGCAGGAATATACTCTTAACATTTGCCCGTCGAGAACAATGGCGGTTTGAAATGGAGAGGAATGTAAGCGTATCAAATTACTAAATTGCCTATGCAGGGTCAGAGTGCTCTTCGAATAATTAATTAAATCCGAGGTGAGAACTGATTCCCTTTATTACCTTTTAATTGCCACTGTGCCCAAGAAATTAAATTTAATTAACGAAGGCAAGCGGAATGATCTCTCGTTTTCATTTGATCCTTAGGGAAAAGGATGTAAACCAATAAGCTGTTACGTTCCAAAATTTACCTGCTTTTATATTTTATTTTCACTCTTTGTACACCTGTGGCCTTTACCATAATCACACCAATAGTAAATTAAATGGTTAATTTAAAATTGTCATATCTTTTGTTAACAAAATTCAGAATATATGCAACTGCGATGAAAATACATAGACTGAGAGCTAGTGAACCCTCCGGGTAACGGTTCTCCTGTAAGGCTAGAAATTTGTTTAGTGATGAGTTATAGCATGCTAAGTATAGTAACCATGACCTGGCAGGCCTCAGCCCTGCACATCAGCAACTCCTATATTTTTGAAAGTGTCAAGAAAAGTTAAAAAAAAAACTTTGCGCTGTAAACTTGAAATTTTACTACGAGCGGCGAGCACAAGTATCGGACAGGTGAGTCAAAAGGTGTGCAGTTTATAGTTCGAAATAAACTTTGTCCTGTAAAGTTGAAATTTATGTATATGTTTAAGTAAGGGATCTAGAGGTATAGGGGGTACAATGACAGGCGAGAGCAAAGATGCTATGAGAACTTATTAAAAGTCGGAATTACACATCCATCTATTGCAAAATCCATGCAAGAAGGATACCTTGGAATCAAACGCACTGATAAACCTTTTTCTAGACAATTGTATTTCAGAGGTTTTTTAATACGAGCCCCATATAGAATCCCAAATTCTACGTAATATATAACATAAAACGACCTCATCCCGTCTATCCTAGGAAAAGATTTAAGCGAAGAGGTTTCCCCGAGTCGTTCGCAATGTTACCTACGCAGGTAGCTGGTTTTATTTTTTTGTAACCTGTGGGGAGAAATAATAAAAGAAGCAATAATAAGTTTAATGATACAGTTTTATTTTTCTTTCTCCTACATTTTTTATCAGTATTCTTAACTAATTCACAACCATTTTAAAATATTCATTATAGCCTTGGGGAGAAAGACTGATTAGCTTAATAATCCATATTAGTTGTTCAAGATTTTTATTTTATTTAATTCCATTTAATGTGATGCAAATAATCGCAATTTTAATTCATATTTCAAAATATTTTAAATTGTTTTTAAGCTCTTTTCCTGATTGTTCGAGCGAAATTTCAGAATCGGACTTGCGGCCTGTTTCTTTTGCGTCTCCCTGCAATCCACAAATTATAAAAATGCTTTTTTTTACATATTTCACACTGGCTAATAGGTTGTTTAGTTTGATTGAGCCTATTAAATAAACCCATGTCAATCAAGAATCCGTGTTAGCCTGTGTGCTACAAATAATATGGGAAAAAATATTTATGTAACTTTATAAAGATAATTACATTTGTGTAGCTGCAATTCGACGAGTCTTCGTCTCTATCATAATTCTCACTAATTGTGGAGATGGATGACAAAGTGCTGTAAATATTATTGAAATTTTAGATTGTGTATTACAATCGTAAAAACGTACCGGTGCTTTTTTTTATTTATTTATTTATTTATTTATTTATTTATTTATTTATTTAGGACTGGTTTTGAACAGAAATAAAAATTTCCAATTACACAAAACACAATTAAGAAAAACTCAAAATTAAAAAACTACAATGAAATATAAAGCTAAGTATCTAGTTTGCTTAAAACATTTTTCTTGAATCTGATGTAAGGGCAGTTCAGAGGACCAAGTTGAAGTCTGTCATGGTTTCTTTGCATTCGAATCACCGGAGAATTGAAGAATACGTCAAGTAAAGCTCTCGGAGGTAAAAACACATTATTGTTTCTGCTAGTATGCAGGAACGCGAAAGCTTAACTCATCAGCCAGGGTCGTATGTAGAAGCCCATTAATAATACGGTACAGTACGCATTCACCGAGGTAAAGTCTTCTGTTGGCGAGGGTGGAAAGTCTATTAAGGTATGGGACGTCAGGTAGTTTTAGTTGTTTAAGAAGACTACGAGTAAATTTTCTCTGCACTCCTTCTATTTTGTCAATTTTGTTTTGGGAAGAACCGGTGAGTACCTGCATATGCAAGCATTTGCTATTATAAAAATTTCCAGTCGCAGAATGCAGAAAGACTTGGAGATCTGTCAAGGCTAAAGAGATATACCACATAGAGTCTCCAACTAGGGAAGAAAGTCTATAGAAAGTAATAGCTATAGACTTTCTTCCCTAGTTCGAGACGCTATCTGGTAGGTATATCTCTTTAGCCTTGACAGATCTCCAAGCCTATTTGCATTCTGCGACTGGAAATTTTTATAATAGCAAATGTTTGCATATGCAGGTACCTACTCACCGGTTCTTCCCAATTTTTTTGAAATTTCTTCCCAGGCAGCACGTACAACTAGGGAATTTCCATGGTTGTTATGTAAAACATCCAAAATTGCAGGATGATTGCTTATTTCCTCGATTATCTCTTTTTTTCGGACTCAGTAAGCTCACGCTCCATTTTGAATTGAATACACCACACAACTGTTTGTTGATTACTATAGCAACGATAGCAAATGTTTTTTGCCACGGTATTCAGCATACAAGGTATGCCTACTAGATTTTGACACTTCGTCGTGACGTAGTTCTGTTTATATTAGGAAAGCTTTGAATAAAGCCAAATTAACAAACTAACCAAATCTATGCGGTAAAAAACAACTCCAAAATGTGGCCCAGTAGAAACTCCTAAAAGCAAATTTTCGAACAATAATTCGCAGTATTCAATTGCTTGATTCGAATATAAACAATTACTGCAAGAAAAAATATCACTAAAATATTTCCTTTTGCATTGCTGCTTGTTCAGGCAAATTCAATAAATTAAACAATTCCAAGGAGTAACATTTTGGTGAAACATTAAAAAATTAGTCATTATTTTAAAATTGGGTAACTTTAGGATGTCGGCATTATGTTCACGGAGCGAATACTGAGAAAAAAAAAACAAGTCCACGAACATACCAGAACGACATTATATTACAATGTCACAAAATTGAATGAGGGCGAGACACTTGCAATGCGGTCTTTTATACGCGCTGCGAACTGTATTATCGACTGTATGCCCTTTTCCGCACTGTATTATCGACTTTATGCCCCTTTCCGCAGTCTCTCGGGCAATTTGGTTGATTTCCGTACGGCCATCTGGTTATATTGTTGTATTTGTCCCTTAAACCAAATTCACATGCCATTGTTCTGATTCCATTTTGTTTTATGTTTTTATTTTTTTTTAACAACATAAATCAAACAAATAATTAGCATAAGTGTTCAATTATGTAACATTAAAACGTATAAGCCTTGGTCATCCGATTTTAACAATTATTTTATTAAGTAAAATGACAAAAAAATGTTCTTGTTATAACTGTAAAAGTATAATATTTGAGGTCTGGATTTTTTTGCAAAAATTCTATAAATACTGAATTTTGAGTACATTATAAACCATTCGTGTGTTGCAAGCCAAAGGGAAATGTCTCAAACCAAAGAGGAAGTGGGTAATGCAATTTTGTCCAAATATTTAGAAAATCGCACAATTTCGTTTTTAAACATTTAAAAAAAAATTGAATACAACTTATTCAACGGTAAAAAGGACAATTGCCACGCGTACAGGCAAGGAATTTAGCCATATCAATAGAAAGGGAAGCAAAGGAATGACAAAATTTCAGAAGTAAAGTACATGATCTGGCAGGCGATTTGTTCTTGTGGTTTTCGAAGCAGTGAATTTATTGTTAAAAGGACAATAAACTCATATGTAATACATCAATGAGTGCCTTCAAAAACGCCTCTACCTTTTATCCAGCAACATGAAGGGTCTGTTAAGCTCTGGTCAGATTTGGTCACGTCATTAATCAAATGCAACTATGGAATGGTACAGAACTACATAATAAGTTTAGGCAACCAAAATAAGTTACATAAATTTTGTACAAAAATTATCATTGGTTAGATACTTGATTATAAACAAAAATCAATGGGTCGATTTTTCTGGGCAACTCCTTACTAACAAAAGAGAAATATGTATGTTAGTTAGTACCTACTTCAATAACTTTAAAAGTGATTTTAAAAAAAACCAATTATGGAAATTCATTTCAACGCCTGATTTAAAAACCAATTTGAGTAAAACAGCTTAACAAGGTCAAAACGCTACACAAAAAATTCGGCGTAATGAAATCGGTATCTAGTTCTTCGCAATTAATATAGGCAAAACTACAAAATGCTCGAATAATCCTAATAATAGTGGAAAATTTAAGAAACAGGTAAAATGTCTTATTTTTCAGGAAAATACGTTCAATTCTGCTTCTTAATTTTAAACAAACTTTTTGTATTTCAAAGCATCGTAGTGAGGTTTTTATTATATATTTAAGTATATTAATTTTATTTGCAAAAGATGATTTTGTTCTAACTTTACTTTTAACAAAAAATTTTCTATTTAAAATGTAGGCACAACGGATCAGAGTTCGCTTCGAATATTTCATCTGAACAATTTTTGGAATAAATACATATATTATTTGAAGAATTTACTCGCATATAATTTTATTCGTGAATATTTAATTATTCGACAAACATAACGCGAAAAATGTTTATATATATACATACATTGTTTATACCTACAAATATTCTAGCAGGCATTGTCATAGATGACTTTGCTTCGTAGCTGTAAGTGCGAAAATTATTTCAAAGTGACAAATACGTGTCAGATGACAAATTTGATACATTTTTTAAAATCTGAAACCGACTTGTTATCTGACATTGTAAGATAGTGTAAAAACATCTTTAGGGGGATGCGAGACTAGGCATGCTTACGTCGGGTGCGGAACGAGTTTGTAGGTGAGAGGGAAGTGACGCTTTGCGGAAGGATGCGCACTTCACCGGTCTATTTTTTCGCGGAACGCACCACTACAAATGTAATAGAACTGTCAATCACTAACACAGATATGAATATCTTATATCTTTATTGAATTCCTCACTTGCGTAAGCATGCCTAGTCTCGCATCAAATGCGGACTTAGTGCACTCATTCAGCGCTGAAGTCCGCCTAGTCTCGCATTACCCTTAAGTGGTGACCGCTGGTTTGTTGTCGCTATTGAATGTGTTTAAATGATTTTATCAGTCATAAATTCGAAAAAATGAAGGGTTTATTTTCATGGCAATCCTTTAAAGTTCAAAATAACCTTGATTCGTTTACAGAAAAAGTTTACGAATACGATTATATCCATTTATTTGTTTAATCGAATAAATTTTATGATATAACTTAAGGTATTCGTCATTTGCGAAAAAGAAACAATGTTTTATTCGTAATCCTTTTCCGTTATTCAAATAAAATTTTCTCAGGGTTGAGAGCAATTGCCTATAGATTAGGTAGATTTTGGCAGAAAATTGCAAGAGTTAAATTAATTAATGAGGACAATATATTTCGCCGCTTATACTTACAAAATGATTGTTCATATTATGATTTGATTTAAAAAGAACACAGTCACTCTTACCTGAAAAAGAACAAGAGAGAAGAATTAGACACTAAAAATTACTTGATTACTCTGAAGCTGATTATAAAGTTAAATGAAACACATTTATGCATTTTACAAAAGAAAGTTCAAAAGGTTTTCTGTTCTTTCCATTGAGATTTTGAGAATTTTGGGTTTTCAGCTGATATATTTTACAGCCGCTATTCCGCGCGAGGGCAAGTCGCGTGGGATGCCGCCTGCTGCGCTCTTTAATTATAATTCTATTAAATCCAGTGAATCGGACATAATTACGAAAAGCCGCAGATCGCATTCCATTGGCTATCATCAAGTGGCCAACAAAACTTCTTCACAAACTTTTCAAATCAAAGCCGTAAGCTCCCGACAAATAAACCATTTTCTAGAGGGTGGGTTACGAACCAAAACGAGACCAGGAGCGGGGGTGGCAATGATCACATCAAAGTAGGGAAAAAGTAAAAGTAAATGAACCGGGAATCAAGTAAGCGTTAGATTTCAGATAAGACCAAGGAGGGACCGAATAGTAGCGGAGATAAGACAGGACCGGAGCTGTTAAGCGGGGGAAAACAATCAATTAAGGACATCCATTTGGAAAATCCTGAAAATCTCTTGACCTTAATTATCAGATTCTTAAATAACAGCCGAATGGGAGGTTAGAGATTATTGATCGGGCCCCAGATTTGGAATGTGGGCGATTTCTCGCGGGAAGCACCCACCTCGGTTTTATCTCGCATGTGCCAGTGCGTGCCAATGGATGGGTGAAATTGTTTTCAGCTTTAAAAAGCGCCTAATTTTCTGAAGAGATGAAATCACCCCGCGGTCAGAGGTCTCTCTCCTGTCTTCCAAGAAAGTTTCCATGCTTTGAAGAAAAAGCATTGTATTCTTGTCACACAACATATTTAAAAGGAAGCTCCCCTACGTGCTCTGGTTACTGGCAAGCCCTTTCGACCTGTTGGAAAAGACCATCTATCCATCTTACCAGTTTTCATGTCCCTACACTTTCTGGGCTGAATCCTTGAGATAGTCTGAGGTCCTTCGCCAGCTTCTCAAGATCTCTAATGCAACAAATCCCCACCAGGGTCAGGCTAGGAAACAAAAATAAATTGATCTTCTGCCCTAATCCTGAAACTTTTTTTTTTTTTTCTACCCGCAGATTTTCCATGTGCTCGCTTCCCCAGACCACACCGCAGCGAAACTTTCTGATTGCATAATATCAGGGTTTTCCATTAGAATAGGTTCAATTTGCATACAACGAAAACTCCCTGCTTATTTTAACCTTTTCAGCATTTTTTCTCACCCTTTTTGGGGCTTAGTTTCGAGGCACGCAAAGAAGATTATTTGCTCCACTGTGTCGGCTTGCTTGGTCAAGGTCAACTTGTTGGATCTCGTTAGCATTTCGGGGTTCTCTGCGATAATAATTGGCCCCGTCCTGGAAAATATTCATAGTCGCCACCTCCTTTCTAATTGTATTAAAACACGATATGTGGCCGTGTTGTATTCTAATGAAATTATGGCTTAAACCCAAGTGCCTGTGAAATTGGCCGCTCTGATATTCAAGCAATTTTCTTAAGTGTGTAGGAAACGGGCTCTCAAAATTGCCGTCCACGAAAGCCTTAAGCAAAGGTTTCCTTATACAGCCTAGACCGAGAGTCCGGAGAATTGCCGTTCTAATAATTTTATGCGAGCATTAGTGAGTATTAATATCCACCGTCCAGACCGCAAACTACATACATTCGCCGCCGTTGCATATTTTCCCCTTAATTTAATGGACTATTAAGAGCCAACGCACACGAACCGTGCACGCGTGAAATTAAAATGATTTGATTTGTAAAATGGAATAAGTATTTTTACCTTTCTATGGGCTGCTCTGGTCACAAAAAAGTGTGAAATATTGCACGCATAGACATGAAAATGGATAATAAACTAACACGAATTCTACGACAGGATTAATTTCCGAAGGAATTTATCTAAATTACAAAATATCGCATGTCGCCGTTTTCAATGTTTCGTGAAAGGCTATGAGAATTACAAGACAGTTGGAGGATGACGGAAATAACGTGTAAGATTTGGTCAGACAAAACAGTTCTAGACACCAATGGTTTCCATATTCTCTCCTCCTAATTTCAAGGTTACGAATTACATTCACACTTAATGGTATTATAAACTGATTTCAAAGAACCCTACCTCCTCTACTTTTGTATTCGGATTTAATACCCTAGACAGACGGGCACGGTGGAATGAACGTTTACGAAGAATTAACGTTGCCGTATCGTTTGTTATCAAGAATCATGTTTGAATGAAAGTTCATAAATACATTTAATTATTTATTTATGTGCCTATAAATAAAATTCAAAAGCTCACATATAATTAAGTTAACTAAAAGTAAAGTTATAATACAAAAATAAAATACAAAAAGTATGTCTAAAGAATGATTAGTCTACAAATAAATCTAAAGCCAGCTAGATGTAACCTCTCGAATTCTATGTAATCTGGCAACAGAATATGATTTTCATAAAAATATTAATTTATTTATCCGTAGAGCACTAAAATACTGTTCTCCCATGTCGAGCCGAATTTAAGATCAGCAATGTTTTTGACGATTTAAACAAGGTGAACGAAAAGTCAATTTTAAACCTTAAAAATACATTTATTTATTTAGAATGAACTCCTTTAAATTAAAGCTATTAATTACATATTTTTTTCCAACTGAAATTAGTCAAATTAGTTTTGAAATAACAAACAAACCACATTTTCTTCAACAACATATTTCTTGCACATGAAACTAACAGAGCAGAAACATAGAAAGTTTCGGCCTGTTGTGTTCCATACTTAGGAGAAAAGAAAACTTAAACATGCTGCAAACTTAAAAGGACATTTTGAATACTTAGCGCAAACATGCTTTCATTTAATATTTTTCAGACTACACTAATGCAAAGGCATTGTAGATTAAAGTTTGTATTAGGATCAAGTTTGTATAAAATTACTTGCTGAAATTGTGAGTGTCTACTTTAAATTCATCCAAAAATCATCTTCTAACACGGGGTCATGGAATAATTATTTTAAAACAAACTTTGGATTTCAATCCTCAAACTTCCATTTAATTAATTATATACTGTTGACGAAGAGAAGCGAGAAAGATTGATTCTTGAATCTTTCGAAATTCGTTTGTTCTCTTTACGCAAACAAAAACCCACTTAATCCTCCTCTATCAAGGGCTAAAAAAAATCTGATCTAAAACGAAATGAGTGCCCCACCGACCACCAACACGAGATTTTATCGGCATCGATCGTTATTTGCAGATTCGGTGAATTAATGATTTTTTACCATCCCCCAAAAATTCCAACCCCAATATTAATACCCGCAAATGGTTGATGCGAAAATGGTTTTATTTGGCCATAACCCTTGCAGCATTTCCCTTAGTCTGGCACCGAGGGGTCGGAAAATGTCAACATTTCGTAGCTCCTTTCCCTGTTAGGAATCAAATCTACGGAATTCGTGGAGGACAACATATCGACTGATTCCTTTCATCATTGCATTCCAGTTCCAGGACTTGCCAAGGACCAGTTTTAGGATCGAACTCTCAACCGTCGAAGTGCGGGGCTTGTATCGAAATTCCAATCCGGGAAGCCAACGGACGAGGTGGAATCCAGCATTTTTGGCTTTAATTAATTCCAGTCCAAAACTTCCTCCATCGAAAAGGAATTGTTAAAGCGTTCGCCTTCACTTTCTCAAAGTCGAAGTTTAGCAAACTGTTAAAGCACAACTTGTTCAAGCTGGCCAATGAAATCGAACCTCTTAAGCAGCTGGAACTTAATGAAGAAAAGGGATTTTAATGCCGCAAAATTCTGGCGGCCGAACAATAACCGCTCTAACGAAGCCAGTGCCGAAATTCGCTGAGATGATGATTTGCGCTTTTCAAATTTCACACCAATGGAAACGGCATGAATAATAACGACAGCCGCCAGATAATTGGGAAATGGGAGTTCAGCTATAGTGTGCTTTTGTGACGCTCAACGGCGTGGCACCGAAAATCCGCCTTTCGCCCAGTTTCATTACGCGATAATTGGGCACTTGCTCAAATAGCACCGACTTGTTTGCCCGCAAAACCTTCTGCCAGTCCTTTGTGGAATCCTCATCCGCTTATTATCGACGTGCTTACCGACTATTATTGTCTTGTACTTGTTCCTCTTATCTCGAGTCGGTCCTTTTCCGCTGAATATAATTGCTTGTTATTGAAACCAAAGTTCAAGGTAGAGCTTGGGTTATCATAATTTGCCAGATCGCTCAAGGCGGAAAGGAGGAGGGCATTATAATGTTTTTAGGGTTCCGTACCAAAACAAGGAAACCCTTATACCTACATAGTTTCGCTATGTCCGTCTGTCCGTCCGTCCGTATGTCACAGCCATATTATTCAAAGTTTACTAGGACTAAACACTAATCCTGCCCGCTAAAAAGATATGTTATATAAAGATTTTTTAAACAAAAAAATTTAAGACTACCCCCCACCCGTGCCTGGTGCGGACGAAAAATAATTGTGTAGTTCTCCACCGATTTGGGTATCGTTGAAAACAGAATTTTACAAAAATGAAGTTTCTTAATCCGTTTTTCAAAATTAGTCCCGATTCTGAAATAATCTACATATTCCAAAGTGGCCATTTTCGATTAGGTTTGTGTCAAGATGTCACCCTAAACGCGGTTTCAGAAAAATTTGAAAAAACCTATAATACCATCATGTACATACATATATGTATATTGAAATTACTTTTAAAAATAACACTACTTACTAGTCGAATAGTTTACGAGATATAGTTTGGAAAATTATGCTTATTTGGACTCCAACTCACTGTTCGGGAAAGACCACGCGAGCGTTTGCATGCATTATGTGCAAATATACATATATATCTGTATGTATAGGGTATTTTGCTAAGGTCTGAAATTATAACGTATTTTCAAGGTTGACCCCCTCCAAATTTTCAATTGCGATTTTAGGGGGAAGGACAGATTTTAAGGGGGGAGTCCCCGAACAAACGTTGATCAGGAGACCATGTATGTAAAATCAATTTGCATACCCCTATTCAGACCTTAGCAAAACACCCTGTGTACATCCACACGGTACACACATGCACATATGAATACTTGTGCATATACAAACGCGCCCGCGGTTTTTCCCGAACAGTTTGTTTGAGTCCAAATAAAGCATAAATTAGTCGGCTATATCTCGTACATATTTGACTTTAGAAAGTCGTGCTATTTTCCAAAGTACATAATTTCAGTCTATGTCCTAGCATTGAACACAAAAGCTAAACAGGGAAGAAAGATTGTTTACCTTACAGTTTACAATTTATATAAGGAGCAATACCGTGATACCTAATCATATTTTACACATAAAAAGTATCGAATACATATTAGAGCCATGAGCATAAACTATTATTTAGTCTAGTTACTTCATGGTATTGTGGCAGTTGTATGAAAGCAAGCTGTGCAATTTTTGTGGAAATCGTAGCAGGCCATGAGAAGAAGTTTTGTAGTTTCAAAAATAGAAACAGTTTGGAAATTGACTCCGGCCGGTAAAGATATAAATTAAAAATTAATAATAAAATAAACCCAAAAATTAATAAACACTTAAAATAAACATATTGTAAATAATAATAAAAGTGAAAATAAAATATAAAATAAAAAAATTAATTATGAATTATTTTAATTTAAATAAAATTTAAATGGAGGCCGACCTCCATTACAGGTCCACCACAGTCTCAATGCTTTTTAAAATGATTTATACATTTTGTAGGTACATATACCATATGCACATAAGTACTAGTGACCACATCTATACAGGGTGTTCAGAGGTGGGAGGGAAATATTGCAGGATCCCCAACCCCTTGGCCACAATCACCCCGGAAGTTGAAAAAATTAACTTTTATTTCACGATTTTTCACATTTCGCCCCACTTTTCTTCGAAATTCACGTTATTAACATACCTACTTTTTATTTTTTTTAAGTTACCTATCTAATTACTTTTCCAAAAAGTTGCAACATGCCCAGGTAGAAAGGGGTTGCAAAAATCCTGAAATTCACACATCCTCACAGGTACTTAATTACTTTAGTGCACCATAATACAATCCGGGTAATGTATTTTTATGCTTTTCTTCAATTTAACAACTCTGACCATAGTCGTAAAGAAGCAGTTTCTCCTTCGTCTTTTATAAAGATTTTAAAATTAAATTGCAAGCGACTTCTGGAAATTTACTTACCCGTGGAGCAGCGCCTTAATAGACGCTCCTAAATTTCCTCGCTTTTTATAAGATTTGTAAAAATATAAAAACGTGAAAAAAAACAATTTTTTTTTTAAATTTATTGACAGTCAATTTGCAAAGCAACCCAGATGTAGGCGTATAAAATATTGAGAGTCTTTTGAAGGCCGACGCTTACTTTGGGTAACCGGAAATATTTTACAAATTGCACCTTAAAGGTCACCTTAAAGGTAGGTCACCTTAAGGGTAGGTCACCTCTAAGGTGCATTTTGTAAAATATTCTCGGTCACCCAAAGTAAGCGTCGGCCTCCAAAAGACTCTCAATATTTTATACGCCTACATCTATTAACACCAGGTATGTAAACTATATATTAATAGGCAAAGCCTAAAATTGTGATCCCTTTTTAACCTATTTCCCGTGCACGTATCGTAATGAAACATATATCAAGCGAAAGGTATTTTTTCATAGATGTCCTCAATATATGTTTTATTCAGGTACGTGCATAGGGAAAGGTGTAAAAGCCAGGTAAAGTTTTACCTATATTCCTCAGGTAAAAAATCAAGTAGGCTGTGAGGAATAATTATTTTTTACTCTATTTTTCAAAATGAACTGACGAATAACAGGCCTACCTACTTGACAATATAATAGAAAATCGAACTAAGTTCATAAGGTCGAATTTCGACCAGTAGGCGATATTAGTTATAATTAACAAGCTCAGAGGTGGAAACTGACTTTCAAAATTATCCCCAGACCCATAAATTCCTCATTATCTGCCCCATTGGACTGATGAACAGTGTCACATCAAATAATACAATCCGGGTAATGTATTTTTATGTTTTTTTCAATTTAACAACTCTGACCATAGTCGTAAAGAAGCAGTTTCTTCTTCGTCTTTTATAAAGATTTTAAAATTAAATTGCAGGCGATTTCTGGAAATTTACTTGCCCGTGGAGCAGCGCCTTAATAGACGCTCCTAAATTTCCTCGCTTTTTATAAGATTTGTAAAAATATAAAACCGTGAAAAAAAAACCATTTTTTTTTTAATTTATTGACAGTAAATTTGCAAAGCAACCCAGATGTAGGCGTATAAAATATTGAGAGTCTTTTGAAGGCCGACGCTTACTTTGGGTAACCGGAAATATTTTACAAATTGCACCTTAAAAGTCACCTTAAAGGTAGGTCACCTTAAGGGTAGGTCACCTTCTAAGGTGCATTTTGTAAAATATTCCGGTAACCCAAAGTGAGCGTCGGCCTTTAAAAGACTCTCAATATTTTATACGCCTACATCTATTAACACCAGGTATGTAAACTATATATTAATAGGCAAAGCCTAAAATTGTGATCCCTTTTTAACCTATTTCCCGTGCACGTATCTTAATGAAACATACAATCAAGCGAAAGGTGTTTTTTCATAGATGTGCACAATATATGTTTTATTCAGGTGCATGCATAGGGAAAGGTGTGAAAGCCTGGTAAAGTTTTACCTATATTCCTCAGGTAAAAAATCAAGTAAGCTGTGTTATTTTTTACTCTATTTGTCAAAATGAACTGACGAATAACAGGCCTACCTACTTGACAATATAATAGAAAATCGAACTAAGTTCGTAAGGTCGAATTTCGACCAGTAGGCGATACTAGTGTAGTAAAATATACGTAAATATGATATCCATTAAATCAAACCAAATATAACGTACATTTAACATTAAAAGAAAACAACGTAAATGTAATGGAGAGATTTATATACAGTGTAAACTCCTATATGGCGAAATTGAAGGGACAGGGTATTTTATTACGTTATGAGGAGTTTTCGTTAAACGGAAAGAAAATTCCAATTCAATACAAAATTTGATGCGAAGTCTGATTCGGATCAGATCATGAAAAAAACACAGCTAATATAATTTTACGAATTAGTGGTTTTAATTTTGACTAAATTAAGTGAAAAAAATTTACATCACAAAATTGTAATCTGTTATCTTTGTTTGTCATTTTTTACTATGCCAGTATTTTAATTGTATTTTTCGTTGAATTTTAGTCATATCTTGGGATATATGTAGTTGAGTCATCTTCGTTGAATAAAAAGAAATTTTCTAATAGTTTTGCGGCATGCAAAGCTTGTTCAATGCTTAGTGGTGGCTCAAGATCCACTTCGTCTTCTAAGAATTCCATTGTACGTACGAAATATTTACGAATCTATATCACTATTGTGTTTCAAGGTCAATGAAATTAATGTTTATTGGGGTCTAAATAATGATGTATTGTTTCGCTACTGAGAGTGGTTGCTACGCTATAAAGAGTGTTTCAATATAAGGGTATCAATGTAAACCAAACGAACCTTAGCAATTTCTACGTTTTAAGGAGTTTTTCGTTAAATAGAAGTTCGCTATATAGAGTTTGTTTATACACTGTATTTTTAAAAAAATCTTGATTCTAAATAAAAAGGCCACTGACTTAAGAGTACCTATACTGAAAGTTGTTTATAAATGATTGACTTCAGTCTATTTCTGACTAATATATATATGTATATGTACGTACATATATTCTACGAATTCGCTTTCGTGTTTTAAAATAGAAAAGTTGTCAAAGTAATCAGTCAAGCATTAAAATACCTAATACCAAAATATTTGTGTTGGGTTGGTTGTGTTGTTTAAAACCTTAATTAAGCTTTGTTAAATTTTGTTGTCTTCAATTATCCGAAATCAGTTAATTGCAAATGCATCCAAGTGGTATAATTTCACATCACTATTAAATTAGCTGGCACTGTTACACGTGAACCAGAACACAGTCTGCCAATATAAATAATGTGCATTGTGCAGTCAAAGAGTGAAATTTGTTGACAAACCTACTGATTACTGGCCGCAATTACGAAAGCCTGAAAAGAACTTTTGTAGTCGTGCGCAATAATACAAAACAAACAACTCCACCACCACTCAGAGAATGAATAATACTTGCGAATAAATTTCATTATTTCGCCACGAAAGTAAGTCCTTTCATGCGCGAAATGGCTGTTAATCAATTTTCGTTGTATTTTTAATCAGACAAGAGGAGGTGCGGAGTTTTAATTACACGCGGTATGTGCGGTTAATTAAAGGTGAAAATATGCATTTTTTAATCGCTTATATATCCTGTAGGTATGTCCTTTTTTAACCAATTTATTTAAAAACCAAACATTATTATTTCAATTTATGATAAATCTGAGGATAATATTTTTTGTAGCCATACACAAATATCATTTTTTGGGTTGACCAAGTAATAGTATAATAACTTGTTTATAATCCTAGAAATTGAAGAAAATAATCTAACGTTTTTCCCTTGGATCTAAATATAAAATTGTTTCTACTTAAAGCCAAAATTAGAAGCTGCACAATTTCGGATTTTTACGCTTCGTTTAGTGATAAGGAAAATTTTTATATGAATTGAATCCAATACATACATTACGATTACCCAAATTCAGCCATTGAAAGGCATTTAAACTTAATTCCAAATTAACTAAGACTCAACTTGATCCGAAAAATTAACTACGATTTAAAAATTTGTCCTGTTCTAACCATAATTAAAACGAAAACTATGTGTCGCATAACAGATTTTAATACCCCAGACAGACGGGCACGGCCGAATGAACGTTCTCGAAGAATGATCATTGCTGTGTCGTGTGTCACCAAGAATGAAGTTTGAATGAACGTTCGTAACTACATTCTCGTTCTCATCAATGAAGTTCCGGAAACTTCATTCTCAGAGAATGAGCATGGAAATCCTGGAACAATCAGCTGATTTCCAGTGTCAAAATGTGAATTGACAGCTGCCAGCCAGCCAGTTGAGTTTTAATTCTGTGATCATGAAGGTGTGGAAGGAGCAGGAAGAATTGCAATAAGTTTAGTAGCTTGCGAACGTTTTCGTAAAGTTGCTATTAATTTCACCGAATCACTCGTGCGCATTTTAAACTCAAAAATTCTCGACTCGAATGAAGTTCGCCGTCTATCATGCATGCAACGAATGAAGATTCGAGAGAACGAGCATTCATCGAACGTTCATTCGACCGTGCCCGTCTGTCTGGGGTATAAGATTCAAAGTCGGTGTTATGTTGGAGAATTTATTGAAAAATCTGACGCAATTATTTATTTAAGTCATGGTTTCAAAACCCGTACCCGCCGCTATGGCGTTCTTAACTCCAACGAGAGAATATCTTCAGATAGACTTTTGTTAATTTTTTATTATTATACGTATTTAAAAACTTTGTGTCTATAAAACTAATATAAATTGTAAAAGCACCAAAGGGCAAAGGCAATATAATTTATTATCTTGAAATTAAATTGACTTAAAAGTGATTTTCATATAATTTTAACCTTTCAACTCATGTGCTCAAAACTTCTGCTTCACCTTTCTTGCTAGATATGCAGTTTAAAATCGAGTGCAAAGCGAATTAGGTACTAGAATTAAGTATATTCTAATAATTTTCTTTAGTTCTACAGTATTTAACTTGTGTTTTAGTAGGACCTTATTCGTTTTTTTTTTTTTTTTACATAAATGTGTTCTTTAACATCACGGAATTACTCTCTTAAAATTGTTTTAAAACCATTTTAGAAGCAAAAATAATTAAAAAAAGCTTTTGACGCGCTTATCTCAAAACAAAGTTTTTTGAATGCATACAATAAATATCTCAAGTTTTTCTAATCCGATTTTAAAAATAAAAAAGCATTTGATTCATCAACCAAAAAACTAGAAAATTAGGCTTTAATCTAATATAATACATAACAGTACCCACCAAAAAATATTGTTTCAATAAATATAATACTTTTCTCAAAGATATGGGTTTTTTCTTGATTTTAAATGGAGGTGTCTCCTAAAACATGCACCAAAAAAGTTGTGCAATGTCCTAGACTGACAATGCATTAGAAATTTAGTTTTATTGAAATAACTAAACAGACATATTTCTTAATGTATAAGGATCGAGAATAACTCTTTTATGATTTTTCCACCTCGGAGAGCAGATCTCTGTTGGTGTAGGTATGTATCTATAAACGCCATAACGTAATTTTTAATAGAGCCGCACAATTTCTGTTTAACGAAATAATTACTTAATAAATAATTACCCTGGCTGCCGTGCCACGCAGCTTCATTTGAATTTGTCACGTCACGTTGACCTTAGTAAATTTACAGAGGCGGTTACGCAGCTCTAATTAGAGTCTACCAGAAACGGGGAGATCCCTGCGAATTGTTGATTACGACATTATTACAAATTTATGCAAATTCCTTAGGTGGTAACAGCATTTTCATCTGTTGGCTGCTGACCGCGTGCTTGGCACGACTTTATCGCGAGTAGATCACATGCAGTAATTCACCCCGTGTCAACACGTAATTAATCCTTTTACTCAGCGGTTTTCCACTGATTTTTGCAATCTTAAAACATCGACCATCCTTCGGTTGGAAGGTTTTTACTTAGGAAATACATCGAGACCAAGACGACGCGCCGGTCGAAAAACTATTTCGAAACATTTATTGATCCCCGCAGACTGGCGATAAACCACTCAAAGGAAGAGTGTCATTTCACGGATGCTTGCCCCGAAGATTTTCTAGGAGCGGCTGGCTCATTTCGGGACCAGTGGGTGCTCCGGGGCAGAAGCCCTTTTGCTAATTGCACTTACAACTGCTAATGCACGGCGATACTTATTTCCCTGATTATTTTAATACCAGAAATAATGGCCGTTCGTGCTGGAACAGGGCCACACCAGTACCTGCGGGGTGAAATTTTGCTCGTGGTATTTGTGGTGCTTTCCTCCGTGGTTTGTTACTTAATTGAACATGGAATCGTGCTTTAATTGAGCGGAAAAATAAGGCTTTGGGGCAGCAAAGTGTGGGTCCAATATTCATTATTACTGGAGCGTTAAATATTTGCAAAAAGAGTCCCGAGGTTTGAGTACACGAAAAGCAAGATTAAATGTTGCTTGTTACAATGCCTGGTTTACCAGCGAGCTACAAGAGTTTTTAGGAGACTATAAATAATACTTAGTATATATCATCATCACCATTATGAGATCTTGTTAATTAACACAAATAAACGCAAAGTATCAGAGCTCCAACGAATCGTGGAATGAGTAATTTTATTTTGCATTTATTTTAATTTATTAGTCCTGGTTAACTCAAACTATATCAGTATTGTTATCGGCATAAGTAGGTACTAAAATTTTTCCGGAATTTGAAAGGTAGTAGCCCGGAAAAATTTTGATTATTATTGGTATGGGCATTAATGCCCATAAATGTGATATTACAGCCGAAACTTTGATGATTGGGCTTGGTTTTAGGCGACTGATTGTACAGTCGCAGAAAATGCCGGCACTGATAGCCATAGTATGAACGGGAATTATTGTGATGAAAACAGGTGAAAAAAGAATAAATATCCCTTGCTTTAAGTGCATAAAATATTAATTAAGTTCTTCTTAATATGTTATGCACTTAAAGCTAGGGAAGAAGGTTTATGTGGTCGGTTCGGAGTCCCTACTACAAATTGTCTCCTATACTATTATCCCAGATTGTGGCTAATGATGACTACCTGTAGTGAACTTATACGTTTATATGTATATTTGATCCGCCTTTTTTCTCATTACCTATTATCTTACATTTATATCTATAATAATGACAACATTTTTTTTTTGCCGCTGCTTCCTTCAAAATTTAACCTGTTAGTAACAGTGTGAGTCCGAAGCATTTATCAATTCAAAATATATGAATTATTATTATTTTTGGTTTTTACGAAAAATTCCACTTTTTCGATCTAGTTTTAATACGAGAATTCATTTATACTAGTATCGCCTACTGGTCGAAATTCGACCTTGAGAACTTAGTTCGATTTTCTATTATATTGTCAAGTAGGCCTGTTATTCGTCAGTTAATTGTGACAAATAGAGTAAAAAATAATTATTCCTCACAGATTACTTGATTTTTTACCTGAGGAATATAGGTAAAACTTTACCTGGCTTTCACACCTTTCCCTATGCATGTACCTGAATAAATCATACATATGTATGTATATTGTGCACATCTATGAAAAAATACCTTTCGCTTGATATATGTTTCATTAAGATACCCACGTGCACGGGAAATAGGTTAAAAAGGGATCACAATTTTAGGCTTTGCCTATTAATATATAGCCGGTTCCTGTGTAAAGATTTTTCAGATGGTATTGGTTGCAGTTAGTCACTCACTAAAGTTTAATCATTAACTTTCCAAGTTTATTTCCTGTGAAATCTAAGAAATTATTACAGATAGGTATAAAAGGGATCTATAAATAGCACAAAGCTACTATTCGGCGCCACATTTAAGAGCTACTAGAAGAAAGTAACTTATAAATAATATTTTATTAAAGAAAGAAGCCGATAGAATCTTCTGCTGCCGCTGTTTTTGAGAGTCTTAGTAATTTTAGGTTCAAAATTAAATAAAATTGAAATACATGCTCTGATTAAAGTAAAAGTTAAAAATTTTAGAAGTTAACAAAACAACAAAGAACTCTCAATGATTCGATTACAAAACTAGTACCTTACTTCGTATAGACGTTGTCTATTCGTGCGTGATAGATTATTTGTCGTAAAAGTTAATAAATTTTGTAAATTAAACGAAGGGAACATTGTATTGTACGCCTTATTTTGTAAGAAAGTTAAATTTCATTTCTTTTATTACATTTATCTCCAACGATACGATGGAAAAATACGGAATAAATCGTACAGAAATCTCCTGAGTTTATCGTTATTTTCTGTGGGACTATTTTCGAAAAAGTTTTTAATTATACTGTGTTCTGCATTTGAAACCTTAAAAAGCCCATAAAAGTTATAGTTCGATACAATACTAAAGAATATTTTACGATATTATTATAAACAGATAAACATGCATATATGTATATATGTATATACTATATCTAACAGCAATGTAACAATACGTAAATAAATAAATAATAACAATAACATAAATAAATAAATATATATAGTAGATATCTAATTAATAAAAACTAATATTCATAGTAAGAAATATAAAAATAACAAATTCCCCAAAAATTAAGCACTACCAGAACTTCGCCATTTTAGAATCTACAAAACATGCTGTCAGATTACAAATTCAAGAAATCATATTAATTATAATACGAATGAAGAAAACTAAAGGGTAACTTGTTTTTAACACTGGGTTTAAGGTTATATTTCTACTTATATCGCTACGACCATGCGTCAAATTAACACGCGGATCGAGAAAAAAAAATTATTTTCGTAAAGAATGTTTAAAAAGTTTAACGAAAATTATATTAATCACACTTACAGATAAATAAACTACAATAGCATTCAAAGCTTTTATAACTTGGACTAAAAATTAACTTTTTTATTTTGAAATCTGCATTATTTTACGAGTGCATAGAATCCTTAATTAACACTTATTTCCCTAATAATGTTCAATAGTACAACAAACCATTTTTTGATTTCCTTACTTTTAATCATTGTTAAATAATTGGTAACAGACGTAATAACTTTTAAAAGCTTCTCATAAAAATATTTTAATTAATATGCTCCCATATGTACATACATGGGGACACTCAATATTTCATAACAGATTTCAGAGCAGGAGAAAGAAGCCATAAAATATTCTGACGGTAAACGATTCGATAAGCCACTAAATCACAGTTCAATACAATTTGGTCGTTTGGGTAATTCATAAAAAAATTTGCTCGGCATTGCAAGAGTCATCGATATTCAATTTGGGTAAATAGCGCAACGATATTGGTACCATTCCCCATAATGACAGCCTGTTATGAGCCATGATATATCATCAGATATCGACCAGGTAGTTCGCCATTGAGATAAAGTAATATGCTCGTATTTTAATAGTCCTAGAGTGGTTATGTTCGGGATATTTGTGAATATTTCCATGAAACTTTAAGTGAATATTATAATGTATTGTAGATCCACAAATTGATTAAATTTTTCAGAAATGCTTGCGTTATTGACCTGGAAGTTACAATATTACCTATACATTTCCCTGCAAGCGTCGTAAAACAAAATGCAAAGGAAAGAGCATGTGGGGATGTAATTTTTCAAATATTTGTCAAGGAAGCCATGATTATATTTGTCAATTCTTTAAATCAAACAAATGAATTTCAATAGTTTAGTTTGCGAATAGACTTTGACCGGTTAAGTCGTTAAGTCCAATATTTTATTTTATATTCAATTTGTATAATTCAATTAATTAATTGCTAAAATTTTTACAAATTGATCAAAAAAAACTAAAAAAGAGCACTTCACTTCCGAATATTTATTAAGTTCTCGTTTAAGTTAAATAAAACTAAAACGCAAAAAAAGCTTAATAAAACAGAAGAACTTCGGAAGAGAACTTTTCTAAATTTGGTAATATTTTTCGATTACTATAGAGATACCTACATTTAATATTTCTGAGGAGACATCTTTAAAATCGATCATATTATTTTAGTTTTTTTTCGTTTTTATAGTCCTAGAGTGGTTATGTTTTAATAGTCCTAGAGTGGTTATGTTCGGGATATTTGTGAATATTTCCATGAAACTTTAAGTGAATATTATAATGTATTGTAGATCCACAAATTGATTAAATTTTTCAGAAATGCTTGCGTTTTTGACCTGGAAGTTACAATATTATACATTTCCCTGCAAGCGTCGTAAAACAAAATGCAAAGGAAAGAGCATGTGGGGATGTCAGTAGGCTATTAATTTTTCAAATATTTGTCAAGGAAGCCATGATTATATTTGTCAATTCTTTAAATCAAACAAATGAATTTCAATAGTTTAGTTTGCGAATAGACTTTGACCGGTTAAGTCCAATATTTTATTTTATATTCAATTTGTATAATTCAATCAATTAATTGCTAAAAGTTTTACAAATTGATAAAAAAAAACTAAAAAGGAGCACTTCACTTCCGAATATTTATTAAGTTCTCGTTTAAAATAAATAAAACTAACACGCAAAAAAAGCTTAATAAAACAGAAGAACTTCGGAAGAGAACTTTTCTAAATTTGGTGATGTTTTTCGATTACTATAGAGTACCTACATTTAATATTTCTGATTAGACATCTTTAAAATCGATCATATTATTTTAGTTTTATTTTACTTTGATGCTATTGGTTATCTTTTGTTACTTAGTTTCGATATCTTTCCGGTGGTACTAGTCTCCGCGTCTTTGATTGGCTCACTTGATAAGATATGCTGATCTCCTTTTCTGAGTTCATATCTGCATCATCATCACTATTTCCTCCATGTTTTCATAAATTTTAGATACCGTTATAAAATTGGAATAAATATCTTCATTTCATTAACCTTCGCTTCAATTGAATATTTTCATTTCAATCTCCATGATAGGACCTGTCTTAGAGTTGATGAGCCCTTCGGCAATTCAAAGGCATCGAAACGTGATTTAAATGTGAGATATGACAAATTTCTCCCCATGAAAGAGAAAATCACCTATTTATGCTACAAAATCATTAAAACTGGGAATGATTCCAAATCTGAAGGTTTACGTACAACCAAATACCCAAATATATTCCCTTCATTTATTTTTGGGAATATGCTCCTACTTCCCAAAACTTATTAAAAATTTCGTCATCATTTCTGAGCCATAATTATGACCTTCTTAGATAAGTGAAATCGGTTTGGAATAAATGAATTAGAAGACATTGAACATCTCAAATCTTTACTACAAGAAGATCGGTATTGAGCATTTACTCACCCACTGCAGAAACCGAATTCCATTACTACGCAAGTGCGTTGGAATTTGGTGCTCTTCTGATAAAGTGACTGGACGATAAGCACCCGATTTTCTTCTTTTCCAAGCGTGCGACACCGCAAGTAAGTCGGTACCATTTTTATGAATTTTTGGAATTTATGAACTGATGTCGGATTTAAAATTATAATGAACTTGTAAATCGCTTACGATTACGCCGAATAAGAAGTTATTAAATTCTCGATAATAGTAGGATTATGATAATACTGTAGAGCATCGAGTAGCAGTAGCAGAATTTCCTACGTTGAGACGCTAAGTAGGTGCCACACTGCCACAATGTGCTAATAATCGAATCTAATTCTTTTCAGCATGCTTTGGCAGTGTCGAAAAATAAGGACGGTGAAATAAAGTAATTAATTGAAATGCTGGAAAAAAGAGAAAATCCGTCGTAAGAAATGATAAACTGATTGGTGTATCCGAAAATAAAAGAGAAAGTTTTCTTCTACGTTCCAATTCAGAGGGATATAAATGTTATTCAAATAAGGCATTTTGTAGGCATCGATACCTAAATGCTATGTGTAAAACTTATGGAAAAAGCAGAAACTTGTTTCCACATTAGAAGGCGAATATCCATAAATATATTAGTACAATTTGACCCAACTGTTGACTTTTGTGTTGAAAAACTTTCTGTCTGCTTAGTTATTTTGCAACGAAGACGAGTTTACTCGACGAAAAAAAAGTAAAATATTTTTCCAGTGAAATTAACTGCTTATGACAAAAATTTAAGCGTTTCCTGCTGGTTTTTTAAATAAATTGTGGCGGTTGTATGAAAGCAAGCTGTGAAATTTTTGTGGAAATCGTAGCAGGCTACGCGATAAAGTTTTGTTGCTTTCTAAAATAGAAAATTTCAGTTTTGGAATTGACTTCGGCCGGTAAGGTTCTAATGTAAAAATTAATAATAAAATAAAATTGTAACAACCTAAAATTAAATATAAACGCTTAAAATAAATAAATTATAAATTATTTTATTTAAATAAAATTTAAATGGAGTCCGACCTCCATTACAGGTCGACCTCCACATAAATTTATGGCATCATATAAATAGGCAAAGACAAAACAGTTCGGAACCATTTTCTCCTCTGTTTGTCAACCGATTTTCCTCTTTTTTTTTGTTTGGTAGCTATTGGTGAGCTTTAGTGTTATCAATAAAAAAATTTTGGTAACAGAGCATTATTAATTATCTATAAATAAAATAAAATATTTATGTTTACGTTCATACTGCTAATTTCAAACACATAGTTAGTTGTTAGTAGGCTATCAATTTTTGATATGTTTGTCAAGGTAGCCTTGAGTATTTTTTCAATGCTTTAAAACAAAAACAAAAATATTGAAATAGTTTAGTCACCGAGTAGACTCTGGCCAATATTTTCTCTTATATTTAATTTGTATAATTCAATTAATTGATGGTTATTAAATTTTAAAAATATATCTAAAACCACTTATGCTTTTGAATTAAAATAATAATTTTGACTAAAACCTGGACATTAATTTAAAAAAAAGGAACTCTTTCAAATACAGCCAAACCTGTTTTTGTGTGGTCCTTTTCTATACGATTTTTTTTTGTGCAATTTGTTTTGTGCGATTGTTTTTCATTGGTAAGGCGCTGTTTACCTTTAAACGGTATGTTCATTTATTATCAACAGTCTCCTGATAATGCACATTCAATCGTTTTCGTCCAACGTGCTAGCAGCATACGTTTCGTGTTCAGAGTTTTATCCGCGATTAACGAGATATCAAATTTTTTTAATGTGTCCATGTGTAATTTAATTATTTATTTATTTTTTTGAAAGCACATCGTTACTATTTCGTAAAACGTTGACGTATTTTCTAAATGCTACTTATTTTTTAAGCGGTCCCTTTTCACCGCATAAAACAAATTTTTCTCGAATATGAATGTGGTAAAAAATTATTTGTTATAAGTATTTATGATATTTCTGAATATTTTTTTTATGTACATAGTCCCTGTCTACCGCACAAAAACCTCTTTAAAGTTACATAAATCTAAAAGGTAAAGTAAGTTCAATAAAAGAGAGAACCACTTCTTTAAAAATAAGAAATCAACAAAAAGAAGAGGATAAATTTAGAATTTAAAACGGACAGGCGGACATTAGGAAAAACCTTCTGTTTCGCTACAAATATTTTAAGTAAGGAATTCAAAAAAAAAATTACAAGATAAATGCGGAAACCTTATAATTTTGCACATATTTTACAAACAATTGTTACTTTAAGCTTTGTTCAATGCTTTCCCATTGACAGTCTGAAAAATGTGGTTCGTAATCCCCTGGGTGTGAGAGACAAAAATTAAGTAAATTTCGTCATTTTCACCCCAATGAAATTGCTTTGCAGGGCACAGTGAATAAACAGATGTGGAAAATCGTAGACTACAAAAGATTCCTCAGCTAAACCCCTTATAGAAGTAATTTCCACGTCACACAAACAGCCGCACAATGGAAAGGTATGCGAGGAAAGGACTATGCTAAAGCTACAGAAAAACGTTCCTTCTTCCCGGTGATTTTTACTTATTCAGAAAAGATAGTGGCTCCCGGGCGCAGTCCAACCATAAGAAAAAGGAGGGCACAAGGAAGGAAGTGTTTCCTATGGACTCTGTGCAGAAATAAAAGATCCCGCAGCATGGAGTAAGAAAAGCAGTGAAGCACCTTGGAGACTTTTCATTACATTATGGAATAGTCCCCCTCAGGTGTACTGAACGCCAACCCCTCATGAATCATGTAAAATACTTCGCGGGTGCTGTCCCGATAAAAGATATAAAAATTTTTCATGGATGCCACCAGCAATCTAGTTTAAATTCTGGAAAGATGCTTAATGCTTTCCAAGGTGATGCATTGACAACGGACAGCTGGTGATTTACGACAAAGCAATAATGTACAAAAGAAATAATTGAATTTTAGTTCGCAGTTTAGCTTTCTTTTCAATTTTCCGCTTATTGGAAAACTAGATAAATATGTATTAAATTTATACATAAATTGTTTTTATAGAAAGAGTGAACACAAGTTTCAAGAATAGAGCTTTAAAATACGAATAGGTGCCCCAATTTTTAATTTTTTATTTTTTAGCGAAATGATTAGGAATTGAGTGATAAATTTTACACTGCTTATAACTCACTCAGTCAATGACAAATAGAACTAATTTGATTGTATTTGGAAATCAGAATTATGAAAATCGTTGTTTTTTGTTTGTTTGAAAATCTTTTTTACATAATGTATGTATGTATATATACAAAACATTTAACATATAAAGTCATTCTTGATGTATAGGTAGGTTTATAAAAAAAAATTGTTTTTTTTTTCCATTTTTACATTTTAAAAACGCACTGAGATCGACACCTCAGGAATTAACTGTCAAACGGGTGCAACTATTGATTTTAAATACAAAAATCAGGAATAGTTTTGATACAAATTTGAAAAGACAAAAAATTTACAAGCGTTTCGCTGGGTGAAAAAAATTGGTCAAAAATGAGTTTAAAATTAGGGGGAAAATAAGAATAGCTTTGAAATTTGCCAGATGGCCAAATATGATGGCTGACAATTTGTCGCAAATTTTAAGTCAATCGATCAATTAGTTTTTTTGCAATCACTGCACCCGTTTTGAAAATATTGAATGTTGATCAACCATAACCATAAATAAACATTTGTGTAATGTATAGGACTATTAGACATTACTTGTCTTAAAATATTAGGTACACATATGTATATTTTTTTTTTCTCAAAAAAGTAGAAATACCCCTTAAAGTCCTAGTAATTATACATGGGTAGATCAGTAACTTGTGGCTTCCTTGAGCGCTAACGCTAAACGCTTATCACTGATGTGATTATTTTATTTTTAAAAATAGTCCGGCAGCACATATACAAAAAACTCTAGACAATTATATTTTTAAATTTGGAAACATATCAGAGCTTGCTACTATTTATGTCACAACAACCCATAAATAGTAGCAAGCTCTGAATTGTTTTCAAATTTTAAAAATCTAATTGTCTAGAGTTTTTTGTATATCTGCTGCCAGACTATTGTTAAAAATAAAATAATCACATCAAATGTCAAAAAGGCAAACTGAATCGGATTTCTAAAGTTTTAAACTATTTTCTACCTGGAGTAAATCTCATTCGAGTATCTACCCTACGTTTTAACTTTTAAACATATAAGTTGTGTATGATCAGAATAAATAATAATTATTTAGGATATTAGACAAGCCCCACTTTAATTTACTGTGTAGTTTTTATTCACAGAAACGACCCCCGGACCGATTCATAATGAAAACATGAAACATCATTTGTTTATACACGTAATTATGAAGTCCGACAAACGCCTTGATGTAATGTTTGGTTCACGCGAGGCACTGGAACTGCTAAATTATTAATTATACTTGCAAGCGAAGTGATGTTTAGCTAATTTCAACTGCGTAGGAATATATTTCTGGTATGAAAATAATTATGGTGCAAAAAGAGAAAATTAGAGTTTGATTCATTTTACAAAGAATTCGAATAAAACACCAGTGGGGGGTCAAGTTGAGAGCATAAATTTCCTTTTCAAATTTATTCAAGGGCTTATGGTTCTTTTATTTTTATTTTGATTCTTTACGTTGTTGATACACATACATACGTATATATATAATGGTAAGTCTTAGGGATTTGAGAGTCAAATAAAGAATATTGGGTTTCTGTTTCTGTAACAAAAGGTTATTTATTCTGAATACGAATTACATTAATTTATTTTATTCCCACCTGGTACAAAAGAAAATACATTAAAGTTCATTCTATCCTCTCTATCAGCTCCTTTCTGCAATTTTACTCTAAAATATTTTATTAATCTTGCTGTCAATTTTTCATTGCCTCCTTTGTAAGTCTTTGTACTGTAGTTATCATTGGCCGCATTCGTAAGTGAGCAGGAAGTTCAATAAAGAAAAGCACTTATTCACTTTCTTTCATATATATATGTACTTATGTATAGATGCATATACAGTGGGCCCCCGATAATCCGGCCCCTGTCTACTCCGGCGCCCCCTGTAATCCGACATGCCTATCACTGTTGATTGCACATGCAATTCTTTTCTAATAATGTACATACTATATATTACATGATTGAACAGGTTGTAATTTGTACGCGCCATCACTGTTGTGCTCGACGCGTGTTGTCTCAGTTTTCAAATAGTAGTAGTAGTTCAAATAGAATCTTTGATTTGTAATTTGTCAGATTACAAGGTAATATTTTTCAAAAAATTCCAGACTATAGGGGGGTCTTAGGCAGTATACTCTTATAATCCGACAAATTCGATGGTCCGACACCGCTCTGCAAAACGTTTGTCGGATTACCGCGGGTCCACTGTAATATGTTTTATATTGGTTAAAAGAAAGTAGTTTAATACGAAGTGTCGAATAACCGTACGTATACGAGGGAAAAAAGAATGGATTTTAAATTGTAACTGAGTTTCTGCAGAAAAAAGGTTTACTCCAATCTTTAAGCTTTCAGATTTTCGTTTATATTTTATAAAGATAATTCCAACAGTCCGTCGTACCTGCTAAGTAATTAAAAAATCTTCTCGGACGGTTGGGTGGGTTCCCGTTTTCGCAATAGGAAGAGTCGCCCTATTTGTGAAAGCATCGTGTATTAGAGCATTACAATAAATAAATAATGAACTGCGAAGCCCTTTTATCTACAAGCACAATTTTAGACGGTCAGTTCCCATCATCCATTAACCCTCTCAAAACCCTTGATACCAATTAAGATATCAAGTTAACAGCTTTTCTAACTTTGAGTTTAATTTATACCATAATTTTACGGAATTTTAAATCTGGATGCTTAGGGCTAGTAAAGATGGATGCTCTTAAAGTGGCGCGGGGTTACTTTTGAATGCGAATTATGTGGAATATTGTGCGAGCTGACAATAATTCTTCGCTGAAGAAGATATCTGCAAAAGGTATAAATATTTTTCAATTTCGCCATTAGCAGCCGAAAAGTGTGAGATTTCATGACGCTTCCTCATTAAGCATACTCGTTCGCCTCTGTAAATCATTTTAATGGTGTCAGG
Source organism: Machimus atricapillus (assembly GCA_933228815.1). Lineage (NCBI taxonomy): Eukaryota > Metazoa > Arthropoda > Insecta > Diptera > Asilidae > Machimus > Machimus atricapillus. Next base: position 24,906,325 of record OW121787.1, on the reverse strand, counting down.
AGGATGAGGTTTCCCGAGGGCTGCCCACGAGGAGTAGCAGCCAGATTCAAGCAATTTTAGCTATTCTTGTTGCGTCATGATAACATCTCAAAAGCAACAGCTTGAGGAAGGTAAATTTGCCAAGAAGCTATTTGGGGAAGATCCAAACCAGTGACGGATGTGGTGAGAAACTGTAAATTTGTGCACTGCACCATATTTCTCTTTTACAAGCCCCTTAAACCTCCTAAGTGGCAAAACTTCTGCCAACAAGCAAACTGGACGGTAATTTTATACAAGAGTCATCGTCCACTACTTTGCTAATGGATTTTGTAGACAGGCAATGAACTATGGAATCAGGAAGAACGTTATCCAAATTGATGTGGTTTAGTTTAAGGGTCCTCCGCACTACGAATGGTATCTTTTGATCCCTTTCTGCACCGAACTAGCCAGTTTTAACTTTAATATCCGCAATTGCTTTAACTCTTGCCCTAACACTATTTTCGAGAGTTGCTTAAGACCCTGCAATAAATAGTTTTACAATCCACTCTACTGCTTCCAATCAGGTGTGTAGCGCAACCGCATATACAATTTTATTAATTCATAACAAAATCGTATTGTCGCGATCCGCTAAAAATTTTTTTATCGTAATTTATTCGTTAGCTTAAGTGCGAATAAAAACGTATAGTGTTGTTTTTGATTAGATCGCTGTAGGCATGGCAGCACAAAATTACTTGTTTTTTGTATTAGAAACTAAACACTTGTTTTATATAATATCCAAGCATGCCGATAGATTTTTGTAGTAGCCTTGAAATTATTGTTTTGTTTTAAAAATAAGAAATTATTAGTCACGTCAAGGTAGAACTTCAGATATGTATGTAGGCTTTGCTCCCGAGAGCGCTAATTTTAAATAGTGTTGGAGTTCTTTTGAATTGAACTTAATCTCAAATAAAACAAACTGTTGCCTAAATACTATTTTCTTTAATATTCACTGAAATTAATCTTTACAGTAAGGATTCTGAACTAAAACTAAAACTTTAACAAAATTATCTTAGCTATTAATACATTTTTAGTGGAAGGGAAACGACTTACATGGATTTGTTAAGTTCCCGGAAAAAGGGTTATTTTATGAAGGTAGTATGACGTTCTGGGAATGAGGGTAGGTTTATGAGCGTAGTTGGAGGTTAAGGATAATTGGGAATTTCCTGCAATTATTGTTTTTAGGAAAAACAAAGAGGGATAGGTACAGTTGTAAATCTTATCTAATAGTTTACAGGAATTTGGTTAAATTTTAGAGGTATGCAACAATAGGGTAGAAATTTATTTGTACTCTGTGATGTTTAAATAATTAAAAAAATATTAATAAATAAGAAAATAATAGTTTCATCGGTAAAAATATAAGTAATAAATTAAAACGAGTAAAGTTTTATTTAAAATATTTAAAATACAAAATAAAGAGGAGTGATTTCATCCGCCCGATTTAAACATGAAAATGATAAAATAATAAGGAGGATGCTGTTCATCTACTTTCATTGGTGACCCCTCCTTAGTACATTTAAATAAAATTGTGAAATTACACCTTTTATTATAAATATCATCATAGAGTTTTATTCGAACCAGCTCACCACACTTTTCACAAACAATAAAATATTTATATTAAATGATATCTCCAAGAAGTAATGGATAAAAATATTTTATTTGGGAATTTAGTATTTAGTGGATTATAGGTTATTTAGAATTGTAAATTTCAAAAACAATAGTGGAATTCAATTAATACTTGACTTCCACGTGGACAACAGTTCCATTTAGCAAGTTGTAGTAAACCGCAGTGTAAGTCTTCACAGAAAATACCTTCATGGAAAATATTCTGGTAATCTGGAGGCATACCGGTTTCATCTTGAATTTTTTCCTTAAGGTCTGCTATATTATCTGTTCGGTTCAGAGTAACGGGAATCAGTTAACCGTGCAACTTCCATTCAGCAGTTTATTTATTTTGGACTTCATCAACAAACTGATTACTTCAAAATATTTAGAACTATACATAGATACAGTGACCTACTTACAATTATTAGCTGAAGAAAGTTAAGTGACGTGGAAGTCAACCAAGTCTAGTTTTAGGGTCTGCCCGAATTCAAGTCCTTCTTTTCTTAGGCTGTGTGCGAATAGTGACTAAATCCGACTAAACTAAATTTCTGTTATTTAGTGTCGATATATATGTGGGAACTGGACAAAGAAGGAAACCTATAAAACCCAGTCGCCTTTTCCCAGATGGCGGTCGTTTTTGTTTTTAAATGGAGTCTCACTTTTGTTTTTAAATGGAGTCTCGCTTTTGTTTTATATGGAGTCTCGCTTTGGGGTTTTGCAGTTGCAGTCGATCCTTTAAAGGATATCGGTCGTTCGCTAAGCTGAATTACGCTGTTGAATTTAATTTATTTATCGACTAAAAACGCTGTATTCCTATCTGAGAAGTATTTTCGCCGTGAGTGCATATTCACTGTTCCGCGTTTCTCTAATTATTGTATGAACCTTGCATTAAACGGATTAAAATAGTTCATTTGTTATTTCTCTACACCCCGACAAATCCCACATATATGTATAGTTCGAACTGTGCGAAAACTTATCGTGAGTAAATTTGTGACATTACCTGAGTTGTGGGTGGTTTTACGTATGAATTGAATTTGTTTAATTACAGCTTATTTGTAAATAAGAATAAGGTAACTGTCAATTTGTCAATTGTTTATTTAAATGGCGGATTGGATTGCTGAGAAAAACAAAATTTTCATTCGATCTAATTGCCAATATTTATTCAATTTTATTATTATACTAAACTAAACACTTGTTTTATATAATATCCAGGCATGCCGATAGATTTTTGTAGTAGCCTTGAAATTATTGTTTTGTTTTAAAAATAAGAAATTATTAGTCGCGTCAAGGTAGAACTTCACATATTTATGCTTTGCTCCCGAGAGCGCTAATTTTAAATAGTGTTGGAGTTCTTTTGAATTGAACTAAATCTCAAATAAAACAAACTGTTGCCTAAATACTATTTTCTTTAATATTCACTGAAATTAATCTTTACAGTAAGGATTCTGAACTAAAACTAAAACTTTAACAAAATTATCTTAGCTATTTATACATTTTTAGTGGAAGGGAAACGAGTTGCATGGGTTTGTTAAGTTCCCGGAAAAAGGGTAATATTAAGAAGGTAGTATAACGTTCTGGGAATGTGGATAGGTTTATGAGGGTAGTTGGAGGTTAAGGATAATTGGGAATTTCCTGCAATTATTGTTTTTAGGAAAAAGGGATAGGTACAGTTGTAAATCTTATCTTATAGTTTACATGAATTTGGTTAAATTTTAGAGGTATGCAACAATAGGGTAGAAATTTATTTGTACTCTATGATGTTTAAATAATTAAAAAAATATTAATAAATAAGAAAATAATAGTTTCATCGGTAAAAATATAAATAGTAATAAATTAAAACGAGTAAAGTTTTATTTAAAATATTTAAAATACAAAATAAAGAGGAGTGATTTCATCCGCCCGATTTAAACATGAAAATGATAAAATAATAAGGAGGATGCTGTTCATCCACTTTCATTGGTGACCCCTCCTTAGTACATTTAAATAAAATTGTGAAATTACACCTTTTATTATAAATATCATCATAGAGTTTTATTCGAACCAGCTCACCACACTTTTCACAAACAATAAAATATTTATATTAAAAGATATCTCCAAGAAGTAATGGATAAAAATATTTTATTTGGGAATTTAATACTTAGTGGATTATAGGTTATTTAGAATTGTAAATTTCAAAAACAATAGTGGAATTCAATTAATACTTGACTTCCAAGTGGACAACAGTTCCATTTAGCAAGTTGTAGTAAACCGCAGTGTAAGTCTTCACAGAAAATACCTTCATGGAAAATATTCTGGTAATCTGGAGGCATACCGGTTTCATCTTGAATTTTTTCCTTAAGGTCTGCTATATTATCTGTTCAGTTCAGAGTAACGGGAATCAGTTGACCGTTCAACTTCCATTCAGCAGTTTATTTATTTTGGACTTCATCAACAAACTGATTACTTCAAAATACATATTTAGAACTATATACATACCTATACTTACAATTATTAGCTGAAGAAAGTTAAGTGACGTGGAAGTCAACCAAGTCTAGTTTTAGGGTCTGCCCAAATTCAAGTCCTTGTTTTCTTAGGCTGTGTGCGAATAGTGACTAAATCCGACTAAACTAAATTTCTGTTATTTAGTGTCGATATACATATATGTGGGAACTGGACAAAGAAGGAACCTATAAAACCCAGTCGCCTTTTCCCAGATGGCGGTCGTTTTTGTTTTTAAATGGAGTCTCGCTTTTGTTTTTAAATGGAGTCTCGCTTTTGTTTTATATGGAGTCTCGCTTTGGGGTTTTGCAGTTGCAGTCGATCCTTTAAAGGATATCGGTCGTTCGCTAAGCTGAGCTACGCTGTTGAATTTAATTTATTTATCGACTAAAAACGCTGTATTCCTATCTGAGAAGTATTTTCGCCGTGAGTGCATATTTACTGTTCCGCGTTTCTCTAATTATTGTATGAACCTTGCATTAAACGGATTAAAATAGTTCATTTGTGATTTCTCTACACCCCGACAAATCCCACATATGTATATGTATAGTTCGAACTGTGCGAAAACTTATCGTGAGTAAATTTGTGACATTACCTGAGTTGTGTGTGATTTTACGTATGAATTGAATTTGTTTAATTTACAGCTTATTTGTAAATAAGAATAAGGTAAGAGTTTTAAGTTGGATCTGGAGTGAAAGATTTGTTGTAATAGTTATTTTAAATTGTCGCAGATTAAGTCAGCTGTCAAAAATTCAGTCACCTCGTCCAGCAGACTAAATGTTGTATTATCGACACTAAATGCCAAAAATTTAGTTTAGTCGGATTTAGTCAGTATTCGCACACAGCCTTAATACGTTTTTTAGACATATCAAAGGCGAAGTGAGCAAAACTATCATTGAAGCAATGGGATATCGATGTGATAGGCTCGTTGTAACCGTAATTAGTGCGGTGTTGGGGCACGTGGAGAAAACCCTTATGTCTCAGAGAGTGAGAAGGAACCGAAATATTGAACGACGACAGCAAGACCGCAGAATCAATATTGCCCTGAAGGCAAAAACAGTTCTGGATTATAACGCGACGAGATTCTAAAGAATCAAGGTTATTAGTTTGAGGCAGTGTAAATACGGAGGTAAAATAATAGGGGATCACTAGCCGTTAGCCCACGGAGAGCAAACCGGATACATCGCCGCTGCATAGCTGCAATGCGATTTGTATGAGTGGACTAGAATGGTGCCCAAAAACAACTGGCATATTCCAAAATGGGCCTCACAAAGGTACAATATAGAAGCCGAGTTAAATAAGGGTCATTGAACTCTTTGGACCATCTTTTGATGAAGCCCAAAGTAGCATTGCTTTATTGGTAATCGCATTAATATGGTCGTCAAACGTAAACCTAACATATTTCACTAGTGTTCCAATACACATATATTCTTTATCAAATGGAAAACAATTTGTGAGAAATAAGACAATTTAATGCGTATGTAAATTTTTGTCTCTTTGATTCAGTCTATGTATACATATCATATATAATATATACTTATTGTTATATAAGATGTAAGGGCCGTTTATTTTAGTAGTGGCGAAAGTCCATTAGTCAAGAAGCGATTTTAATAATAAGCTTAATGTTACATATTCGGTTGCTTGCCAAAAAAATCCAAGAAAGGCCCGCATTGTTCTAACTAAGAACGGGGCTCTTAGGCTACTTTAATATAGGGCTTAATGATTTAAGTTCTCTGTCCTCCCTACCTTATAAAATGTATTTCTTTATTACACATAAAATAATGAATTTTTAAAAAGAAAAGTGAAATAAATTATGTATATTTTTGTTAAATAATGTTTTCATTTACCCCTTTCCAAAAACATTATCTGAAACGCAACAGCGGTTCTCAATCATGAAAAACCAAACGTTACGAACATTTATTTCAGCTAATATTAACATTTGAATTAAATATTAACATTTTTGAATTGGCTTTCAATTCGAAAGTGCAGAACTTTCATTTAAATATATATTGCTTTTAAAAAAAACGGGAAAATATTTTACTTGAATACTGGCGCGTTTAGATTATTAAATGCGCTTGCGTTTAAAACAAACATCTCACATTTAAAATTAAAAACGTGAACGTTCGATTTAAACGCGAATACGTTTAAGTAGAAAATCAACATTTTCAATCTATTGAACGTTTTTAGATTTAATATAAACGCGAAATTGTTTAATATAAACATTTCATCGTTCAAAATTTTCCGCGTTCATATTAACTGCCCTGGGGTTTTTAATCAACAATTAGTGCTGTTGGCGCCATTTTAAAAGTGAAAACGTTCAAATTACACCAGTTTTTCGTTCAATATATAAATAAAAATTTCTCTCAATGTACAAACTTACATCCTTTACTTTTCCCTCTAAGCAAGGGGATGATTTTCCAAAAACGCTGAAATGATTTTCTTAATTTCCAACAAAAACTAGATTTCATGATTTTAATTAGAAAAATAACGGATTCCTTTATTTTGTAAAATACTCAATGTACAATGTTCGGTATAATTAATACTTAGGTAAAGTTATACAATGCAACGTTTATTTTATAATTCTAAGAAAATACTTAATTCTAAGTCCAATTATTGTGTACTAGTGAATTTCTGTGGAAATGCGCATTACTTTCCTTTCATTCGACCAGTGTTCTTACCGTTCCAAAGTCCAAATGCAAGTGAACGATTGCCCTGCCCCGGGTCCTTTTATAGTCACTTGAGGTGGTCAAGTTCACTACAAAGTTCCTTTCATAATCAATTCCTGCCTTCATGTCTTGACTAAACAATTTGCAATTGCACACATGTGAAGAATGTCAATAAATCTGTTTCTTCCCGGTGTCCAAGTAATTTTCTCAAATCTTATGTTTTTGAACTTAATGAAATTTGCCGAATTTGACGCAATTTGATTTGGTTGGTATATAACAGTTTCGAGCGAACTGTATTATCGGCATTGTGCGAAAGGGACATCATTTTCTCACAACCTTCTCTTTCGCACTTATGGCGATTATTTAAATTTAAAATAATTGAAAATATTCAAATATTCAGCGAACTTCTCCCTTAATTGGGTAATGCCGCCGAATCTGCGGTAAAGATCCAGCTGATTATCCTGACAGATCCTGGATGTAAACATTCCCAGTCGCAAAAATTCCTTTATTGCGTCGGGTGTGTTTTCGCTAAAGTTCACGGTTCAAAGTGAGTCAATTGGTTTCAACAACACAGGAAAGAAGGTACGGATCCGTTTCTGTTGATTTGTGTAAGTTTTTGCTCGCTAATTTTACAATTTAGGTCAAAAAATGCAAAAATCCCGAATTGCATGAGCAGCTGTCACTTGCCTAGTTTTGTGTGAAAATTTGCTTTTAAACATTGATTTTAATTACTTGTGTACGCTCTAATGTGTTTAGCATGTCTTGCTTGTTGTGAATGTGCATTTTGTTTTATGTGGAAATTGAAGTTAATCAATGTATTAACTTTCCCAATTTTACTGGAACATTGTTTATATTTTATTATTGCTAATCCTTGCTTCTTTCGTTCTTGTAGCGTACCAATTTTGAACAAGGATATGGACTCCAACGGAGGTAAATATGTACCCGATGAATTCCTAAGGTACAAGGTAATGTTTTCCGATTAACTTTGCAAAATGTTTTTTTTATTTTAAATCAAGATTTATTAATTTTTCTTTTAGCGCAGTTCCAAACAACTGTCATACTCTATTTTACCCCCTTAAGGGATAATTTTCGAAAAATCCTAAAATTCGTATTTCTGAATATCTAACTTTAAAGTTAAATACCAATTTTCATCGATTTAACTTAAAAAATTAGGGTTTTTCATACAACCTCACATCCTCTAGAGGGGAAGAAACTCGGTAACTGTTTTTTATACATTAAGATATAGATATAAAATTTATATAAATACATTATAATACCAAAATTCGTCAAATTGAATGCATTTTTTTTTAAATATTTTTCTCTCACTGATCTTTTAGTTTCATAATTAATGCAAAAGCCGCTGATATTTAATACAAAAACTATTTAGAATGTTAAAACTCTATATCACTGATAAATTAAATTGCGCCGGAACTGGAGTAATTTTATATGGGCCGTGATCCGTCTTCCTTAAATACTTTATGTAAATCGGTTGAATATAGTTAAGTTGATCTACTTATTTCAAATTTTATTGAAATCTATGCATTCGTTCTTGTTTAAGACGCCACTAGATATGTCGCCGAACATATCTAGTTGCGTCTTGTTTTTCTAATAATTTAATAATAATCTTGAATTTAAATCATGGAAAGGTTAACAAATGTCATAGACTAAGACTATTCTCGATGTTCACAATGTCTCGAATAATTTTACCTGAATTTTCATTTATTTATTGAACCTTCATTGTAATCTGAATTCTGATTTAATTTATGTGACGTTTATTTATGCATAATTCTAAGGACCACTCAATTCAAAGAGCACTTCTGTAAAAGCAGCTACAGGATATCTATTAGCATATTGAGTGGATAAAGTAATTGAAATGTGACTGCCAGTTTCGTCTTTGTAAAGATGTATACCTCCAAATTTACATAGCTCATTCAGCACCATGTTTATATAAATATTTGCCAAGCGAGTCAAGTGAACAAAAACAAATTAACCAGTCCGAACACGAAAATTACATCCTAAGGGGGGTGGTCTTATTGATTGCTCCATAGATCACCATCTGAGTGGAACTATCAACGTTACCTACTTAGACAGAAATGACCATGCCTCGGCCATTAACGCCCAAACGTGATGCTGCATTTGCTGGCGTGTGTGTCTTTGTTGTTTTCAACTTCATTTAATTACTTAGGGCCCCAATTAAGATTCAGGAGTATTGATTTCAGGGCGATTTCATTTAGCAATTTTCCCATTTAAATTCGCCCAGCAGGATATGGCTCGGCAAGGATAAGCTTTGGTTATGTAGAAATTTGGGTCGGCCCTAGATCGTACAACAGCCCAGCTCTAATTAACTGGAGGACAATAGGAGTCAGGTGAGTACTACAAACAGGGAGTTTCATGGGATAAATGATAACTTACCAGTGAATCCCATTTCAGAACCCTTCCGTACAATTGCTCCGAGCAGCACGACATTCGTGTGGTATATCGAGATAGTAAGACCGATTCCATTAGGAAATGCCTAGGTAAGCCGTAAGGCACTACTTTATAATTGCTGAGCGCAGCAAGCGCTCCAGAACTACCTAAATCTACATACTACCCGCACATTCGTTAGATCCAATAACCTGAAGTAGGGACAATTAAAAGAGAACAAATCACCAAATCATCGCAGGATTGCGTGCCACTTAAACTTTGACATTGGCCACGACTTAGAGTGAGGTCTACGTAATTACTTTGGCGTTCCTTCAGCGAAGTTTGAAGGACCCTGCTATGTTCTAGAATTCTAGATAAATATTCTTTCGCCACTATTTTTGGGTGTAATGCATATTAGGGTAGGCATTTGGGGCTACCAACTTTCGGGAACTTTTCACCTTCAATTTCTTTGCATGACCTATCACATTCGGCAACCCGCAAGTCATTGAAGTGAAGAACGAGCTGTCTGTCCAGAAGAAACGAACAAATAAATGACGAATCGCCAGTCCGGGACGTCCCGGATATATTTCATTCTGCGAGAAAACAACTTCATTATCATATCCCCTGCGATGACCAGTGAGAGTGGATGTGGCGGCAATTTCTGCCAAACCAGGGAGATACAGTAGATATAGCTAACGATTTAGCCAATCGATAAAAATTAAACGCAAATCACGTAAAATTCTTGCGATTTGCAAAGGACAGGTGAATGTTCGGAATTTCTTCTTCTGCTTAGCGAAAGAGATTAAGGATAGGAAAGAATTTTTAAGGAAAGAACTCAAAACACTAAAAATATCTAAGAGATATGAGAACGGGGTGGTTTTGAGGAATTTTTTTAAAAAAATTTACGAATATTCATATAATTTAATGAAGATGCCTATATTGAAATGTAAGAAATTAACATTTTTTTTATTGTTGTTGACGTCGCTTTTTCCCGAAATCTCTTCTCTTTTGTATTTAAAAAAAAATTTAATTTGAATTTATTTCCTGAAAGATATTAGCTATCGAAAAATGACCGAGCAGATGGGGGTAAATAAATTAGTTACAAATAAGTTTTTTAAATTTTAATATAAAATAAAATCTTAAAGTTCCAGCTTCGGAAAGAAAATATCCATTACAATTCGATGAAATTTTAAGGAAAATCAGCAACGAGGGCGAAGTCAATCAGGCCCCACAATGGCCACAATCCATTCGTCCTCGCAAAAGAAACTGCCCCGAGTCCGTCGATGTCCTGGAAGAATCTAAGCCCAAAGAACCACGGAGAGAGCCACCCGAAACTGCGGCTCCGTGAATCATCATGCAAATGAAAGTGCCTTTTCTTTCCGTGTCCTTGTTGTTGACGTGAATCACCATTGGACGATCACTTGGCGATCGCAAGCCTTTTGTTTATCGCTTGTCCGCCAGGGATTTTACGTATTTTTTGGTAGTACAATTTTACGCAGTCGAACGGGAAATACTTACATGTATTATGAGTGTCAGCCCGGTGAGAAAATTAAATATATCGATGTGTGCTCGCTGTATCCTTGGGTTTGCAAAAATGGCAAATTTCCTGTTGCTCATCCTAAACTGCATATTGGAAATAATGACTGCTCAAAAGTGGATTTGGAAAAAACAGAAGGGTTAATCAAATGTAAAATTTTATCACCAAAAGGCCTATACCATCCGGTTCTTCCTATCAAGCAGAACAACAAGTTAATGTTTTCATTATGCCGCCTGTGTAGTGAAGAAAAAAATCAGTCTGAAGAATGTCCTCATTCGGATGAAGAAAGGGCATTAATAGGTGCATGGGTAATTGGTGAAGTTAAGGCGGCCCTAAGTAGAGGTTATAAATTGCTGGAGGTGTACGAGATCTGGAGCTACGGAACCGAACAATATGACAAACTAACGCGTTCAGGCGGTTTGTTCACTTCTATGATGAATAAATTTATCAAAATGAAGCAGAAAGCATCTGGATGGCCTAGTAAATGTCAGCATGAAGAACAGAAACACAAATACATTGACGACTTTCTGGAAAATGAAGGAATAAAGCTCGAATTCTCTGAAATTATAAATAATTCCGGTTTAAGATCTTTAGCAAAGTTAATATTGGATTCCTTGGGGAAAATTTGGTCAACGTGAAAATCAGCCGAAAACAAGCATAATAAATAACCCCAGCGAGTTATATAGTTTATTAACAAATTCGGCAGTGGAAGTGCAACATATACTACCCGTCAATGAGGAAACAATAATCGTAAATTGGCGTTACAAGGAAGAAGCCGCTGAATCTTTATCTACCGTTGATGTTTGTATTGCTTCCTATACTACTACCCAGGCTAGTTTTAAGTTATACAGTTACTTAGAGCAACTTGGTAATCGCGTTTTATATTATGACACCGATTCTGTTGTTTATGTCAGCAGAGAAGGAGAATATGACCCACCGACAGGAGAATTCGTTGGTGATATGACTGATGAACTTGAATGCTATGGGTGTGGAAGTTATATAACACGATTTGTGTGTGGAGGGCCGAAAAATTACGCGTATGAATATTTTCATGCAAAAGAAAATCGTCTTAAAAACGAGTGTAAAGTGAAAGGTATACGTCTGGATCATAAGACTTCAGAGCTCGTGAACTTTGATACTGTGAAAGACATGATTTTAAATTCCAAAGAAAGCGATCACATCTCCATCATTTCTCAAAATATACGTCGTACAGAAAATCACGAGGTTGTGACTATTCCTGAGATGAAGAAATACAGAGTCACTGCTGAAAAAAGAAGATTTTTTGAAGATTATAGTTCTATACCTTACGGATTCAAAAGACACCGTTTATGTAGTGAGAGCTTATAGTATGCAAAATAGGCTAAAATTTCAAAATAAAAGAATATTGTCAAATATAATAACCGAGTTTTATTGGGGTTCTTTGACGATAATTAGAGATGCCGCGAATAGTTGTTATAGCGAATACCGATTAATCCCCATTCTCTATGGCGAATAGTCGGGGTTTTGAAAACTATAGATACAAATTTCGAAAATTAGAAGTTGTTCAATAAAAACTTATATTCGACCTCGATACCTACATATATTGATATAAAAATTAATATAACAAAAGTAACTTTTGTATTATAAAACACCTATACCTACATGTTTGAAAAGTCAAATCTTTTCTGAGAATTTCAAATCAATCGATTGAAAATTGAATTGTTTATACTGCATACCAGTTTCAAAGTACGGAAAAACGCGTTATATGTAATGGCACCATTTTTTTTTAATTTATGTTCCGCTTTCTAAAATGCAAATTGATTTTTAGTGTTTAAATTTTCCCACTTTTAATTGAAATTTGTAGTACCTAGTAATTAACAAGGGTTTCTGTTAGAAATCGACTATACGTTTCAGAAACAAAACAACACAAGCTTTTAATTGAAAAAGTTCAAAAAAAAAATTACTATTGACTTACCTGTTACCTATTATAAAATTGGTTAATAGCATATGCCAATATTGTGCGTTAAATTTTTCAATTTCCAATTTAGAAAATTTCCATGAACTTAAAGCATTTTCGTACGAATTTTGCTTGTTGGAAAATGTTTAAAAATATGCTCAATCAAGTAAGCACCAGGGAAAAAAAGACAATATCTACTCCTTAAGTCCTATGAAATAATAAACTTTACTATTCCAGAACTCTTTAATTATGTAGTACCTGTGACACACATGGTGAAACCGGTTAACTCAACTAATTATAAAGTATAAAATTTCAGAACACATTACTCATGAAATTATATATTTCCTATATGCGCCATAATATAAATCAAAGTGTGTATAATAAGACTGCACAAACTGGACCGGAAAACACAAACGAAAACCATTGCCATACATTTCCACTAAATTCTCGCTCCAGCATAACTTTTCGGCAATAAAATTGCTCACAAGCTTATGATTAATGGATTATAAGAAGAGAAAATTTAATGACTCCTAAATTTTGCTACATTAGCGTAAAATCATAATTGAATCTGCATAATTTCTCGCTCCAAGTGCTTCAATTAACGCTATTGTGCTTGTATGATCTTAATAATTAAACTGGGAAGATGCATCTAAATATATGAGCGGATTAAGTCCTTTATGGTTTTCTTTAAAAAAACGGAACCAAGTACAGTGTAGATTGCGTAGTACCATAGTCTTTGGTAGTACCTACCTATATTACATGGGATCTGTCGATGAGGAGGACGAGGATGAGGAACTTTTATATAGATCCCGACGACGTCGCAGCCGCAAGAGGCCCCTGAAAACGCGGCAGCCGTAGCCGGAGCAGAAGACGGCGTAAGAGATGACATGACAATTCGCGAGATACATACGAGTATCTATGAAGTGATGTTGGTGACCATTATTATTTATAAAAAAAAATTGTTATGTGTATGAATAAATTGTTGTCCCAACCTAGTAAACTTGGTTTTTAGTACTATTCACCAGTATTTTTTTCTCAGTGTGTAAGGATATTCCACTTATTTTACTGAAATTTTGATATACTTTGATTTTCAACCATCACTAATTTTAAAATATCTGTTAAAAAGGAAGTGGCATTTATAAGGAATACAATGGACCTTACTCAATCCATTTATAATCAAAGAGCAGATTAAGGAAGTGCCTGAAAATTGCGTGATTTATGGTCGTCTTAAAAAAACCGAAAGCAAGTACTTACAATGTTGAAGAAAACGATTCTACCGAGTCTGACGAAGAGGAGGACGAGGCAGAGGTTGAAATCCTTAAGGAGGTTGTTGAGGAACGGCTGTGAACCCAGCTTTGCCCATATGGCACATTACCATGATTGTAGAACAGTTGTGAACCCAGCTTTGCTCTCATATGGCATTACCGTGAATTGTATAATGTCAGCCATTTTGTGTTTAAAGTCACGGGAGTAAAGCTGCGGTAAGATTTGTGTCCATATTTTTGATAAGAAATACATTATAAAATTTATTACAGAATAAACCAGGCAAACGAGAAATCAAGCTCGTTGTTTTATTCGCATCCCGAGTTGCAGCCGCAACATATTATTATCGTTCAAGTTGCAACCGCAATAGAGGTAGTAGAATTATTCCTACGATGCGTCGTCGCAACCCCAAGGGGCGGAGCCGCTTCCGAAAACGCGTCAGCCGTGTAGCCGGAGCAGAAGACGGCGATAGATAATGAAAGTGCTGTTGGTGTCCGTTATGTTATGTTATGGAATTATACAATTTTATACATCTTATAATGATCACAAGAATACACTTAGAATTGAGTCATGTAATACCACTACTTGCAGCAAGTCAGTCCACTATCACCCGTCATACAGAAAAGGCCGGTCAGCTAAGTTCAATAAAACTAATTATAACTAAGTGTTGTTTTAAAAGTATAAAGTCAACACACAACATGGTGTCAGAAGTGAGTGATAGAATAAAATGAGTGATAAAAGTATTAATTCATCAATAAGTTCGGACGAAGACTCAAAAAGCACATCACAATCCCAAGTCAAAATGGAAGTCACTGAAAGCCTTCTAAAAAACTACCTCCGATCAATTTGAAGAGTCCAAAATATGCCACTTGTTTAGTCAACATTGCAAGACACCCGCGCCCTCGGCTACTGGCCAACTTAAAGTTGCCCTCTCAGCAAATAGCGCGTGCGCAATGGGCACTGACCTGGCCACCGGCGGCATTGCCGCAATAATATTATTGTGTAATTAATTGTAAATTATTTCGTATGTGCTTATTCTTAGATTGTAAGTAGGTTATTAATTTGTATATAAAATAGCCCAATGAAGATAAAATAATCATTCCCATTCCAACCAGCAATTAGAGTGTTTTTATAAAACCCCATTCCCTCAAGGAAATAATTTTCTCGACAAGCGTTTCCTAGGCTGAGATCAGTTAGCTTCCTTTCCTTCTGACCGTGCACTGATGAACTAACTCTACTACTGAGTAAATGTCACGCACATTTTTTGGTGACCCCGACGTGATCCAGGGGAGCAACGTAGATTCAGGGAATCCCGGCGTTATCCAGCAGATCAACATACATTGATCCAGGGAATCGTCGTGTACTCAACAAGAGATGTTGATTTCGCACACGAGGTTATTCCCCGCCCGGTTTGTCGTACACACTATCAATGTTCGTGATACGACCAACATTGTACATCGTACATGGCGACGAAACACGAGCGTGTGTACCAGCCTTAAGCGTACAAAAGGCAAACAAGCCTTGCTTCATTCGCGCATCATTATGAATGCAGCGTGTGACCTTCGTAAGAAAAAATGATTGCTACCTGATTTAAAGTTTCTTCGGAGAATCAATCGGATTAGACTATATGTATATATATATATATATACGAAAAACACAAATGCAATCGAATTAGAAATAACTACTTTAAGGCTTATCGCCCTTATCCTTTCTTCGCTACTAAGAGCAACGGGCGGAGTCTTCTGAGAATTATTTATTAAAATTATACTTCAATATTCCAAATGCAGTCTTTGCATCTAGTTCGCGAAAGTGACGTCGTCAGTCAAGGAAGACGTTTTCACTTTAAATCGGACCTGAGGAAAAAATGCAACAGCTTGTAGGATTACTGATTTTGAATAAGCTATATTTGTTTGTGTAAAAGGAAATTGATAATTGCTGCATTGAAAAAACATAGAGGAATAATGAGAAAAATTCCTTCCCTCCTTAACTGAAACTCAAGAAGTTCTGATTAAAATAATTGAATCTAACGTGGTTTTTCTTTTTAATGGACACTGGTCCTTTATTAATAAAATTTTGAGTGTGAACAGTCACTGGCTGTTCCTTTGGTGAAGAGGAGTTAGCCTGTATAATTTTGTTAAGATTTATGTTTTGATTTGGTAGTAAATTCATCTAAGCAATATTGTGTAAAGTCTCTCGAGAGAGTTGAGGGTTTAGAGAATTGGCTTTGAATCGTTACCATGCGATAACTGTGACTGGGAGGGGAGCAGTGTGGCGGTTGTATGAAAGCAAGCTGTGAATTTTTCGTGGAAATCGTAGTAGGCTACGAGATGAAGTTTTGTTGATTTCTAAAATAGAAAATATCAGTTTTGGAATTGACTTCGGCCGGTAAAGTTATAATGTAAAAATAAATAATAAAATAATCAAATTGTAAAAACCAAAAATTAATAAACGCTTAAAATAAAGGGTGAAGCGGATCAGGATTTTCCAGTAAATCACTTAAAATTAAACAAACTTCTTGGAGATGTTACATTGGGTGATAGATCTCCATCTCAATTTCTCAGAGAGATGAGAAATTTGTCTGAGGGTAAAGTGACGATGTGCTGAAGACGCTTTGGTTACAACGTCTCCCTGAATACATGAAAGCGATTCTATCTTGTAATTCAGGTTCTTTAACTGAGTTAGCTAATTGCGCGGATAAAATTTTTGAGGTAAGCAGTAAGCCTTCGGTTTTTGCTTATTCTTTTAATCAAAATAATAATAATAATAATAATAACAATATTTTGGCTAATCTAACAACTGAAATTATTAGGTTAAATCAATTCTGCAGCAATCGTTTCAACTACTTCAATCAGCTAATCAAAATTTGGTGCATCAACTCGTCCAACGACATATCAACACATTTTAATCAGAACTTCTTGAGTTTCAGTTAAGAAGGGAAGGAATTTTTCTCATTGTTCATCTATGTTTTTTATTGTACATTCTACATTTTTTATTATTTAAAGAACTTAAAGACATTTTGATCTTGTGTCACTTATCCTTAAAAGGCTAGATGAATACATACAGTACAAATAAAAGCCAAGAAATATAGCATTTTGTAACAAAAACTGGTTAACGAAATGCAGTGAAATACAATAGAATAACACGAATTCTATTAATTAAATAGAAAAAGAAAGGAAGAGTTGCGCTGATAACTAGTTTCATCTGCTGATTGACCTCTCAAGTCCCGCTATGAGCTGGGTTTACCGACGTATTTTATCCTCAATACCTCAAGATCTCGTCGTAATTTTCACTAAAAAATATACTATACATATTTCTCTGTTGGCTTCGTCAACCTTTGTATTTATAAGCAATAATTACAGAATGACAAATCGACTTAAATGGCATAACTGAGACCAGCTGTAAATTTTGCAAATTGCACAGTCTAGACATATAGTCAGCATATTTTTGGCTACGCGTGAATTGCGGTCACGTTGCAACGGTGACCCGGTCCTCGAACTGGATAAGATGTTAGA
The DNA here is from genome assembly GCA_933228815.1 of Machimus atricapillus. NCBI lineage: Eukaryota > Metazoa > Arthropoda > Insecta > Diptera > Asilidae > Machimus > Machimus atricapillus. The sequence goes on along the minus strand of OW121787.1, from coordinate 24,888,910 downwards.
ATGTGGATGATAATATGTGTTGTTAACTTACATAGCACTTGCGTATAAGGAGTTATAACACACAAAAATTTAAAAAAAAGTTATACGAGAGTTTCGTAAGGAAAACCTGAGGACGGTAATTAAGAGCACTGAGATTTTGTGGTGTATAATCGAGCACAGTTTATAATATCCTAGCAAATCTGCTAGTGGGAGATATGTGAAAATTATAAGGTGTGCTCGATTATTACCAATAATCCCAGTGTTCTTCTTCTTAATAACCATCTTCTCAGGTTTTCGTCGAAGTAATGTCCCCTAGACGGTCCCGGGGTGGAGCTTCTGCAAGACATAGGGGAGAGTGGGGGAATTGGAGCCATGTAAGGAAAAGTGAAAAAAAATACCAGTTTAGGCTACAATCATTTATTTTTTTGGGCATTAATCAGACCTTTACTTATCTGTCTTTCAGTAATTATTAACAAACATTTAAAAAATATACCCTTTGCTAGTTAAAATCACCTTTTTTATAAACTTTACTTTCGCTCCCATTACCCCGCACATCGGGTAATGAGAGCCATCACATAATACTAAACAAAATTAAACTTATTTTTGTCTACATAACAGGAACTTAAACAAAAGAAGACTATAAAGTAATCAACAAAATATAATATTCAACAAAACAAAATATATACAACAAAAATAAAGCATTTTCAAAAGTAAAAATAACTTATCATAATTCTTCATTTTTTCCAACATCGTTACATAAAATGCATTCATTTTCCTCCTCTGAGCGTGAGTAGCTCCCATTACCCGAATGGTAACCATCTCGAAATAATGAAATTAACCTAAAAAATCATCGCTAAATAATTTATTTTTCACTTTTATCGTAAAACTTATGAAATAATAAAATATAATAGACAGAAAATAAAACAGAATAATAAAAGTTTAGGTACTTACTTTGGTTGCGAGATTTGGCACTTTTTTATAACGATGTCTAACGAAACTAATATGTCCTTGTCACCGCCATACGCGTGCTACTGAGCCGGCCAGCGGCGATCACCTGATATAACCGAATGTTCCAAAGCCGTTCTTGTCATTTTTGCGCGACTTGTACGTTCCTGTCTGTGTAAACTGTAGTGGCTCCCACTACCCGCTAGCTCCCATTCCCCCACTCTCCCCTACCTCATTTCAGTAATCGCTGATTTTTTGTAGGGGTCCTCATGAGGAATCTACGGTGAAATCCCTTTATCCGCATGCCCTACATTTGTCACATGAGGTCCTCACGGACACATCCGATATGAGCCCCTATAAATTATAATCAAGACACTACAACAAGTATGCAAAGTATTGGAACTATGGAGGTCGACTAGTACCTACTGGAGGTCGGCATCCATTTAAATTATTTTTTTTTAAATTATTTTATAATTATATTAATTATGAATGAAATATTAAACTCCAATTATTTTTATTTTAATAATTTTCACGTTTATTCACTTTAGATAATTTGAGATTTATTTATTTTTAAACTACAACTTTAAGTCATTTCCGAAACTGAACTTTTTCTTTTTATGAAACAAAAACCTTCACTTCATAACCTGTTACGATTTCCACCAAATAATCACAGCTTGCTATCATACAATCGCCACAGAACCTTCAAATTACTCTTATAACTACCCATAGATGGCATGGCGCTACAAAATTCAAATATTAACTTGATAGAAAACGCCCCCATATAAACACTTTAAATTGTCTTCCAGATAAATCGTAAGGAGCGTCTCTATGGAAATTCGCACGTCGTCGATGGCCCAATTCCGGACAAAATTATCAGCCACGGAATAAGGGCCAGCCAAGCGCACTTGTGCAGGCCGACGTAGGTCATACAGTCCGATAAAACATTAAAGCGTCGCCTTCCAGATGTCCTTGTTCCACAGCAGAAAGTACTTGAAGAAGCTGACATCCTTTTCGGCACAAAACAGAGATTTTGGCTCTGATTTCTCCTCCTCGTCGACTGATATTCGCTCACTTTACCAACTTAAAACAAGGTTATTTGGAACAGCAAAAAAATTCCAAATTATCTTGCAAAATCTACAACCATTGACATTGGCGATTAATTTTAGATACATATTTGACAGAAAATTTCCTACTCGTAGAGCCATCGGCCTATATAGGTACTTAGTTAGTTCAATGGCTCTTAATGTATGTTTAAATGCTTTAATAATAGAGTAGTGCAAGCAAGTGTTTTTGCTAATTAAAAGAAACTCTTGAAAACGTCTCTATCAGACATTCCTTTATTCTTAGGTGCTTCAGGGAGAAAGGGAATGATGTCAGCAAATTTTGATAAATCCTCATTTTAAAAAAACTAACAAATGTCCATTAAAGCAATGATATGTAGTACCTTATTTTACAGAAATTCACAAATGTGACTTAAAGCAACGATAAGAGGGAGTGGATCTTTGATCGAACAAGAAGAATTATATTTTACGAAACGCTTTTATACAATTAGAAAGTAAGAGTTACAGTTATCTAAAACTTTTTAAGGTGAAATTTAAGCGTGGATATTTGTTGGGATATTTGGGGTAGGAAGCTTTGTATCCTCCTCCTCAGAAGAATTTCATTTTTCTCATGTTTGAGTAAACGAAATTCTGTTGCAACAGAGTCAGCAAATATTTCATACTCTATACCTATCTTCTTGTACCTGTAAAATTGGAATTGTTGATGATTCATGATTCATCTACAATTCGAATTTTAGAGGTACAAGAAGATATAGTCCCATTGGACTCTGCAGAAACTTCAACGCAATCGCAACCAAGTACATCTACCCCCAAGAATAAAAAAAAGAGGGACAACGAATATGATGAACGAATTTTCAAAAAAGCACTATTGGTAATGGAAAAGCCTGCGGATGAGTATCAAATATTTGCTGACTCTGTTTAACTATGACGAAAAGACTTGATCTATGAAAATAATAATATGTATTGTAAAATATCTGGCGCGGCTGGCTCGAGGAGCGCGTGAAGAAAAAAAAATTTTTGGTTAGTCGGTTCGAGTGAAAGAGTGCTAAAAGAAAAGCTTCCGAAAACCTCTTGAACGATCGTTGAGGTGCTTGAGAAAAAATCAAAAGAAAAAGAAAAATCCCTCGGGAGTCCACACAGTCGGAGTAACGGCGGGAATAATCATAAAAAAAATTTACAGTTAATGCCAAAAGTCGAAAGAGTCAAAAGAGGGCGGCTAAGAGAGAAAATTTGGTATTTTTAAACTAGTGTGTGCTAGTAGAAAGTTGTAAATTAAAAATATTGCAAGCCTAGACTAAGTAAAATTGAAATTAGTGGAGGAAAAACAAAAAAACGTATATAACTTAAGTGCTAAACTTAAATTATTAGTGGACTTAAAATTAGAAAAAAAAGACAAACTTCAGCTCATTGTTAAACTTAAACTATAAGTGGACTTAAAATTTAGAAAAAAAACCAACGGTCACGGAAAAGACAATAAGAAAATCAAGCGGCTGGGTAAGAAAAAGCCCGACAATCGAAGACGAACCCTAAATCGAAGACTAACCGCAAATCGAATGTAAACTCTAAATCGAACTAAAATTCGATATGTTCAAAATTTAAGCTAAAGACATAGTTTGGGAACTTTTACGACCAAAATTTTTAAACAAGTATATAATTGAAAAAATCAAAAAACCCGACTGGGTAAGAAAAAGCACATACAAGCGAACTAAAAAATTCTGAGTTTGTTATTCGAGAATTATATTATGATAATTATTTTTCACCAATTATATAAGAACTGTACCACAGCTTTATTATAAGTAATATTGAAAATTTAAGTGAGAATGGTTGCAAAAGACAAAATTTAACTATAGTGCTAAACTACCAAGAACTATGGGTGAACTTAAAACTGAAAGTTAGAGACAAAGACAATTGGAGAAAGTGGTTGCGCAGATTGCATGGATTTTATTTTCTGATTTTACATTAGCGAATTACTGCAATTAATTAATAATGGCAGATAAAATATTTGGTTCTTATTCTGTTGAAGTGTTTGGAATTGTTCAAAGACCTCCCCATTGAATGGATATTTGAAAATCATCTGTAGGTTTATTTTATCATTTTTCATTTCGAATGATTGTATAGGATCTGTAACAATTTTAAGTTAGTTATGGCGACCATTCTCGCACTTAAATTTTCAATATTTATAATTAAGCTGTGATAAAGTTCTTATATAATTGATGAAAAATAATTATCATAATATAGTTCTCAAAATCGAATAACAAACCCAGAATTTTTTAGTTCACTTTTACGTGCTTTTTTTTACCCAGTCGGAGCTTTTGATTTCTTCAATTAATTTACTTATTTAAAAATGAATTTTGGTCGTTAAAATTCCCAAACTATGTCTTTTCTTTAAGCTTTTTCAGTCTTGAACATATCGAATTTGAGATCGATTTAGGGTTTGCATTCGATTTGCGGTTGGTCTTCGATTTAGAGTTGGCGGGCTTTTTCTTACACAGCCGCTTCATTTTTTAGTGTCTTTTGCGCGACCCTTGGTTTATTTTCCTACATTTTAAGTCCGCTTATAGTTTAAGCAGTTTAAGTTTAGCACTGACTTGAAGTTTGTCTTTTTTTTCTAATTTTAAGTCCAGTTATAGTTTAAGTTTAGCTAGCACTAAAGTTATATAATTCTTGTTTTTTTTGCCTACACTAATTTCAATTTTACTTAGTCCAGGTTAGCAATATTTGTAATTTCCAACTTTCTACTGGCACATACTATAGTTTGAAAAGAACAAATTTTCTCTCTTAGCCACCCGTTTTTTCCGATTTTCAAGTTATACATGGGTGAAATGATATTGGTATAATATAGGTCGTTTCCATAGAAGCGGTTGTTATTCAGAAATCTTTTAAGACATTTGGTTAATGTTATCTAAACTCGTAGTGGTAGAGTTATTGCAGTTTTTGTACAGTAAATAATGTTTGATTATATGTAGTAGAGTAAATAAATTTGTAGTAGCTGTGCAAATACATTTGTTTAAAAAAAAATAGAATATAGCTAGGCTGTGTGCGTCATCTTATATACTCGCGGTTCGGTAAAGAATTTATTAGTAAGAAATAATTTAAAGAAACAAAATAACTATTTCTCATTAATCGAAGCGAGCGAACCGGAATTTAATTTTAAAAACAAATAAAATAAAAATTAACATAAAATAATATATCTAAGGGCCTCTTTCACAATCTACAAGTAAAATGTCAAGTAGACTAACCGCTAATTAAAGTCACCGGTAACTAAACGTACGAATTTCACCATCTTCAAGTAGCCTTAGCCAATGGATCCATCTGCCAATTAGCGTGTTTAGTTGACGAGTAGGTTAACATAAAACCCCATCACAGTTGTCATTTGTGCAATATTAACAATTTATATTAAAACAAAGTTGCTTGCTTTGTACTGCATAATATTGCAATTGACACTAATGAAAGAAACTTTGGGAACAACTATGTTTCACAAACCTTTGAGGAAATTGTAAACCAAAGCTCTGAATTCAATAATGATGCAAGAAATAGACTAGTACAAGATTACATTACACTGTTGCGTAATAATACTTAACTAAAACAAATGTTATTAGATCTATTCATTTAATTCCTTTCTTAATTTTTCTAGTTTCAAATTGTATACTCGTCTTCAGATACGAGATTTGGATGGCGATGTGCCGCTGTGAGCGAATGCTGTACCTTCCCCCCTATTTACTGTACAAAAACTGCAATAACTCTACGCTCTACCACTATGAGTTTAGAAAACATTAACCAAATGTCTTAAAGGATTTCCAAATAACAATTGTCTCTATGGAAACGACCTATCACTATATAATATACCAATGTCACGCATGTATAACTTCAAAATCGCTATACAAAAGGTACAAAAAGTAGAATAACTCTACCACTACGAGTTTAGTAAACATTTACCTAATGTCTTATAGGATTTCTAAATAACAACCGTTTCTATGGAAACGACCTGCCACATACCGATCTCACCCATGTACATATAACTTGAAAATGAGGGATCTTTACAAAGGGGCTTTGTTTACATTCGCCACATTATGAACACCGAATTAGGTTTTTTTATATGATTAGAAAATAATTCTAAATTATCAAAGAATGCATGTATATATGTATGTATATACGTACATACCTACTTAGCGCTACACCGAATAATCTAGAGAGAATTAAAATTGTATTCATTTCATTTAAGGTGACACAGTATGGTAATTCGTAGAATCAAAGATCTTTTCAGGGAAGTTAGTTTTTTTTTCAGTTGCTTCTACGAGCTGTTTCCGAAGTATGTAAGTAGGCACAGCCTCTCTCCAACAGCATTTAGTGCTTTCGTGAGCGAAACCTACATATGTTATCCGAGTTATTTTTTGAATTATATTTATTAATTACTAGTTGACCCGGGCAGACGTTGTCCTGCCACAGACCGCGTGGACCCAGAGCAACGTTTCAATGAAGAACACCTGAAAGTTGCGGAAGAGTGTGACCAAAGATTATATAAATACAAAGATGTAGCAAAGTGGCTAAAATCGACTTCGCGCTTCAGGGGCCAAGTGCTGGCCCCCCATAAATGTGTTGGTAACACACCTATAGGAACTCTCTCTCATATTTTTAATTTCTCTGGCTCTATTTTCCGAGCTCACCGAGCGAAACGCGCATGGAAGACGAGGCCCTTGTGAGACTGGCGAGGCGAACAGCAAAAAAAGGGAAGAAGCGAATAATGCACGGGAGCATATCTATAAGCGGGGTATATTGTGGGGTGGTTCTGTTGATTCCGGGAATAATTTATAATATGAATTCTGCTGTCGATGCCGTGCCTGCTATGCGTTTCATTGATTATTTAAACTAATTAAGATCAGCCGAGAATGTCGACAAAGTTTTCTTTATTTTATGGAAAGTGAGGTTTGTTTCAGATATGTGGCTTTAAGTATTATATTGGAAATTGTGCTCTTAAATTACTCGCAGGAGATTAAAATACTTATACTGGTCAAGCATACGTGGCTTTAAGTAGGGTAAAATTGATTTAAAAAGAAGTTATTCAATCATTTTCTTGATTTAAGAAGAAAAGTTTTCTTTATTTTATGGAAAGTGAGGTTTGTTTCAGATATGTCGCCAATATGGGAGTGTAGTTAAAGAGGAGACCAGAGATCTTCGAAGAAATCTTTAGATTTTAGGAATGGCGTTGATTGGACCCGTTGACCATAGCGGATAGTGTCCGTTATATTTACCTTAATTGTCGTGTAAAAAAAATGTAGAAACGAATAATTGTGTTTATTGCTGCTGGTCAAGCATACGTGGCTTTAAGTATTATATTGGAAATTGTGCTCTTAAATTACTCGCAGGAGATTAAAATACTTGTACTGGTCAAGCATACGTGGCTTTAAGTATTATATTGGAAATTGTGCTCTTAAATTACTCGCAGGAGATTAAAATACTTATACGAGTATCAACACGTTTTGATTTAAAAAGAAGTTATTCAATCATTTTCTTGATTTAAGAAGAAAAGTTTTCTTTATTTTATGGAAAGTGAGGTTTGTTTCAGATATGTCGCCAAAATGGGAGTGTAGTTAAAGAGGAGACCATAGATCTTCGAAGAAATCTTTAGATTTTAGGAATGGCGTTGATTGGACCCGTTGACCATAGCGGATAGTGTCCGTTATATTTACCTTAATTGTCGTGTAAAAAAAATGTAGAAACGAATAATTGTGTTTATTGCTGCTGGTCAAGCATACGTGGCTTTAAGTATTATATTGGAAATTGTGCTCTTAAATTACTCGCAGGAGATTAAAATACTTGTACTGGTCAAGCATACGTGGCTTTAAGTATTATATTGGAAATTGTGCTCTTAAATTACTCGCAGGAGATTAAAATACTTATACGAGTATCAACACGTTTTGATTTAAAAAGAAGTTATTCAATCATTTTCTTGATTTAAGAAGAAAAGTTTTCTTTATTTTATGGAAAGTGAGGTTTGTTTCAGATATGTCGCCAATATGGGAGTGTAGTTAAAGAGGAGACCAGAGATCTTCGAAGAAATCTTTAGATTTTAGGAATGGCGTTGATTGGACCCGTTGACCATAGCGGATAGTGTCCGTTATATTTACCTTAATTGTCGTGTAAAAAAAATGTAGAAACGAATAATTGTGTTTATTGCTGCTGGTCAAGCATACGTGGCTTTAAGTATTATATTGGAAATTGTGCTCTTAAATTACTCGCAGGAGATTAAAATACTTGTACTGGTCAAGCATACGTGGCTTTAAGTAGGGTAAAATTGATTTAAAAAGAAGTTATTCAATCATTTTCTTGATTTAAGAAGAAAAGTTTTCTTTATTTTATGGAAAGTGAGGTTTGTTTCAGATATGTCGCCAATATGGGAGTGTAGTTAAAGAGGAGACCAGAGATCTTCGAAGAAATCTTTAGATTTTAGGAATGGCGTTGATTGGACCCGTTGACCATAGCGGATAGTGTCCGTTATATTTACCTTAATTGTCGTGTAAAAAAAATGTAGAAACGAATAATTGTGTTTATTGCTGCTGGTCAAGCATACGTGGCTTTAAGTATTATATTGGAAATTGTGCTCTTAAATTACTCGCAGGAGATTAAAATACTTGTACTGGTCAAGCATACGTGGCTTTAAGTATTATATTGGAAATTGTGCTCTTAAATTACTCGCAGGAGATTAAAATACTTATACGAGTATCAACACGTTTTGATTTAAAAAGAAGTTATTCAATCATTTTCTTGATTTAAGAAGAAAAGTTTTCTTTATTTTATGGAAAGTGAGGTTTGTTTCAGATATGTCGCCAATATGGGAGTGTAGTTAAAGAGGAGACCAGAGATCTTCGAAGAAATCTTTAGATTTTAGGAATGGCGTTGATTGGACCCGTTGACCATAGCGGATAGTGTCCGTTATATTTACCTTAATTGTCGTGTAAAAAAAATGTAGAAACGAATAATTGTGTTTATTGCTGCTGGTCAAGCATACGTGGCTTTAAGTATTATATTGGAAATTGTGCTCTTAAATTACTCGCAGGAGATTAAAATACTTGTACTGGTCAAGCATACGTGGCTTTAAGTATTATATTGGAAATTGTGCTCTTAAATTACTCGCAGGAGATTAAAATACTTGTACTGGTCAAGCATACGTGGCTTTAAGTATTATATTGGAAATTGTGCTCTTAAATTACTCGCAGGAGATTAAAATACTTATACGAGTATCAACACGTTTTGATTTAAAAAGAAGTTATTCAATCATTTTCTTGATTTAAGAAGAAAAGTTTTCTTTATTTTATGGAAAGTGAGGTTTGTTTCAGATATGTCGCCAATATGGGAGTGTAGTTAAAGAGGAGACCAGAGATCTTCGAAGAAATCTTTAGATTTTAGGAATGGCGTTGATTGGACCCGTTGACCATAGCGGATAGTGTCCGTTATATTTACCTTAATTGTCGTGTAAAAAAAATGTAGAAACGAATAATTGTGTTTATTGCTGCTGGTCAAGCATACGTGGCTTTAAGTATTATATTGGAAATTGTGCTCTTAAATTACTCGCAGGAGATTAAAATACTTGTACTGGTCAAGCATACGTGGCTTTAAGTAGGGTAAAATTGATTTAAAAAGAAGTTATTCAATCATTTTCTTGATTTAAGAAGAAAAGTTTTCTTTATTTTATGGAAAGTGAGGTTTGTTTCAGATATGTCGCCAATATGGGAGTGTAGTTAAAGAGGAGACCAGAGATCTTCGAAGAAATCTTTAGATTTTAGGAATGGCGTTGATTGGACCCGTTGACCATAGCGGATAGTGTCCGTTATATTTACCTTAATTGTCGTGTAAAAAAAATGTAGAAACGAATAATTGTGTTTATTGCTGCTGGTCAAGCATACGTGGCTTTAAGTATTATATTGGAAATTGTGCTCTTAAATTACTCGCAGGAGATTAAAATACTTGTACTGGTCAAGCATACGTGGCTTTAAGTATTATATTGGAAATTGTGCTCTTAAATTACTCGCAGGAGATTAAAATACTTATACGAGTATCAACACGTTTTGATTTAAAAAGAAGTTATTCAATCATTTTCTTGATTTAAGAAGAAAAGTTTTCTTTATTTTATGGAAAGTGAGGTTTGTTTCAGATATGTCGCCAATATGGGAGTGTAGTTAAAGAGGAGACCAGAGATCTTCGAAGAAATCTTTAGATTTTAGGAATGGCGTTGATTGGACCCGTTGACCATAGCGGATAGTGTCCGTTATATTTACCTTAATTGTCGTGTAAAAGTGTAAAAAAAATGTAGAAACGAATAATTGTGTTTATTGCTGCTGGTCAAGCATACGTGGCTTTAAGTATTATATTGGAAATTGTGCTCTTAAATTACTCGCAGGAGATTAAAATACTTGTACTGGTCAAGCATACGTGGCTTTAAGTAGGGTAAAATTGATTTAAAAAGAAGTTATTCAATCATTTTCTTGATTTAAGAAGAAAAGTTTTCTTTATTTTATGGAAAGTGAGGTTTGTTTCAGATATGTCGCCAATATGGGAGTGTAGTTAAAGAGGAGACCAGAGATCTTCGAAGAAATCTTTAGATTTTAGGAATGGCGTTGATTGGACCCGTTGACCATAGCGGATAGTGTCCGTTATATTTACCTTAATTGTCGTGTAAAAAAAATGTAGAAACGAATAATTGTGTTTATTGCTGCTGGTGAAGCATACGTGGCTTTAAGTATTATATTGGAAATTGTGCTCTTAAATTACTCGCAGGAGATTAAAATACTTATACGAGTATCAACACGTTTTGATTTAAAAAGAAGTTATTCAATCATTTTCTTGATTTAAGAAGAAAAGTTTTCTTTATTTTATGGAAAGTGAGGTTTGTTTCAGATATGTCGCCAATATGGGAGTGTAGTTAAAGAGGAGACCAGAGATCTTCGAAGAAATCTTTAGATTTTAGGAATGGCGTTGATTGGACCCGTTGACCATAGCGGATAGTGTCCGTTATATTTACCTTAATTGTCGTGTAAAAAAAATGTAGAAACGAATAATTGTGTTTATTGCTGCTGGTCAAGCATACGTGGCTTTAAGTATTATATTGGAAATTGTGCTCTTAAATTACTCGCAGGAGATTAAAATACTTGTACTGGTCAAGCATACGTGGCTTTAAGTAGGGTAAAATTGATTTAAAAAGAAGTTATTCAATCATTTTCTTGATTTAAGAAGAAAAGTTTTCTTTATTTTATGGAAAGTGAGGTTTGTTTCAGATATGTCGCCAATATGGGAGTGTAGTTAAAGAGGAGACCAGAGATCTTCGAAGAAATCTTTAGATTTTAGGAATGGCGTTGATTGGACCCGTTGACCATAGCGGATAGTGTCCGTTATATTTACCTTAATTGTCGTGTAAAAAAAATGTAGAAACGAATAATTGTGTTTATTGCTGCTGGTCAAGCATACGTGGCTTTAAGTATTATATTGGAAATTGTGCTCTTAAATTACTCGCAGGAGATTAAAATACTTGTACTGGTCAAGCATACGTGGCTTTAAGTATTATATTGGAAATTGTGCTCTTAAATTACTCGCAGGAGATTAAAATACTTATACGAGTATCAACACGTTTTGATTTAAAAAGAAGTTATTCAATCATTTTCTTGATTTAAGAAGAAAAGTTTTCTTTATTTTATGGAAAGTGAGGTTTGTTTCAGATATGTCGCCAATATGGGAGTGTAGTTAAAGAGGAGACCAGAGATCTTCGAAGAAATCTTTAGATTTTAGGAATGGCGTTGATTGGACCCGTTGACCATAGCGGATAGTGTCCGTTATATTTACCTTAATTGTCGTGTAAAAAAAATGTAGAAACGAATAATTGTGTTTATTGCTGCTGGTCAAGCATACGTGGCTTTAAGTATTATATTGGAAATTGTGCTCTTAAATTACTCGCAGGAGATTAAAATACTTGTACTGGTCAAGCATACGTGGCTTTAAGTAGGGTAAAATTGATTTAAAAAGAAGTTATTCAATCATTTTCTTGATTTAAGAAGAAAAGTTTTCTTTATTTTATGGAAAGTGAGGTTTGTTTCAGATATGTCGCCAATATGGGAGTGTAGTTAAAGAGGAGACCAGAGATCTTCGAAGAAATCTTTAGATTTTAGGAATGGCGTTGATTGGACCCGTTGACCATAGCGGATAGTGTCCGTTATATTTACCTTAATTGTCGTGTAAAAAAAATGTAGAAACGAATAATTGTGTTTATTGCTGCTGGTCAAGCATACGTGGCTTTAAGTATTATATTGGAAATTGTGCTCTTAAATTACTCGCAGGAGATTAAAATACTTGTACTGGTCAAGCATACGTGGCTTTAAGTATTATATTGGAAATTGTGCTCTTAAATTACTCGCAGGAGATTAAAATACTTATACGAGTATCAACACGTTTTGATTTAAAAAGAAGTTATTCAATCATTTTCTTGATTTAAGAAGAAAAGTTTTCTTTATTTTATGGAAAGTGAGGTTTGTTTCAGATATGTCGCCAATATGGGAGTGTAGTTAAAGAGGAGACCAGAGATCTTCGAAGAAATCTTTAGATTTTAGGAATGGCGTTGATTGGACCCGTTGACCATAGCGGATAGTGTCCGTTATATTTACCTTAATTGTCGTGTAAAAGTGTAAAAAAAATGTAGAAACGAATAATTGTGTTTATTGCTGCTGGTCAAGCATACGTGGCTTTAAGTATTATATTGGAAATTGTGCTCTTAAATTACTCGCAGGAGATTAAAATACTTGTACTGGTCAAGCATACGTGGCTTTAAGTAGGGTAAAATTGATTTAAAAAGAAGTTATTCAATCATTTTCTTGATTTAAGAAGAAAAGTTTTCTTTATTTTATGGAAAGTGAGGTTTGTTTCAGATATGTCGCCAATATGGGAGTGTAGTTAAAGAGGAGACCAGAGATCTTCGAAGAAATCTTTAGATTTTAGGAATGGCGTTGATTGGACCCGTTGACCATAGCGGATAGTGTCCGTTATATTTACCTTAATTGTCGTGTAAAAAAAATGTAGAAACGAATAATTGTGTTTATTGCTGCTGGTGAAGCATACGTGGCTTTAAGTATTATATTGGAAATTGTGCTCTTAAATTACTCGCAGGAGATTAAAATACTTATACGAGTATCAACACGTTTTGATTTAAAAAGAAGTTATTCAATCATTTTCTTGATTTAAGAAGAAAAGTTTTCTTTATTTTATGGAAAGTGAGGTTTGTTTCAGATATGTCGCCAATATGGGAGTGTAGTTAAAGAGGAGACCAGAGATCTTCGAAGAAATCTTTAGATTTTAGGAATGGCGTTGATTGGACCCGTTGACCATAGCGGATAGTGTCCGTTATATTTACCTTAATTGTCGTGTAAAAAAAATGTAGAAACGAATAATTGTGTTTATTGCTGCTGGTCAAGCATACGTGGCTTTAAGTATTATATTGGAAATTGTGCTCTTAAATTACTCGCAGGAGATTAAAATACTTGTACTGGTCAAGCATACGTGGCTTTAAGTAGGGTAAAATTGATTTAAAAAGAAGTTATTCAATCATTTTCTTGATTTAAGAAGAAAAGTTTTCTTTATTTTATGGAAAGTGAGGTTTGTTTCAGATATGTCGCCAATATGGGAGTGTAGTTAAAGAGGAGACCAGAGATCTTCGAAGAAATCTTTAAATTTTAGGAATGGCGTTGATTGGACCCGTTGACCATAGCGGATAGTGTCCGTTATATTTACCTTAATTGTCGTGTAAAAAAAATGTAGAAACGAATAATTGTGTTTATTGCTGCTGGTCAAGCATACGTGGCTTTAAGTATTATATTGGAAATTGTGCTCTTAAATTACTCGCAGGAGATTAAAATACTTGTACTGGTCAAGCATACGTGGCTTTAAGTATTATATTGGAAATTGTGCTCTTAAATTACTCGCAGGAGATTAAAATACTTGTACTGGTCAAGCATACGTGGCTTTAAGTAGGGTAAAATTGATTTAAAAAGAAGTTATTCAATCATTTTCTTGATTTAAGAAGAAAAGTTTTCTTTATTTTATGGAAAGTGAGGTTTGTTTCAGATATGTCGCCAATATGGGAGTGTAGTTAAAGAGGAGACCAGAGATCTTCGAAGAAATCTTTAGATTTTAGGAATGGCGTTGATTGGACCCGTTGACCATAGCGGATAGTGTCCGTTATATTTACCTTAATTGTCGTGTAAAAAAAATGTAGAAACGAATAATTGTGTTTATTGCTGCTGGTCAAGCATACGTGGCTTTAAGTATTATATTGGAAATTGTGCTCTTAAATTACTCGCAGGAGATTAAAATACTTGTACTGGTCAAGCATACGTGGCTTTAAGTATTATATTGGAAATTGTGCTCTTAAATTACTCGCAGGAGATTAAAATACTTGTACTGGTCAAGCATACGTGGCTTTAAGTAGGGTAAAATTGATTTAAAAAGAAGTTATTCAATCATTTTCTTGATTTAAGAAGAAAAGTTTTCTTTATTTTATGGAAAGTGAGGTTTGTTTCAGATATGTCGCCAATATGGGAGTGTAGTTAAAGAGGAGACCAGAGATCTTCGAAGAAATCTTTAGATTTTAGGAATGGCGTTGATTGGACCCGTTGACCATAGCGGATAGTGTCCGTTATATTTACCTTAATTGTCGTGTAAAAAAAATGTAGAAACGAATAATTGTGTTTATTGCTGCTGGTCAAGCATACGTGGCTTTAAGTATTATATTGGAAATTGTGCTCTTAAATTACTCGCAGGAGATTAAAATACTTGTACTGGTCAAGCATACGTGGCTTTAAGTATTATATTGGAAATTGTGCTCTTAAATTACTCGCAGGAGATTAAAATACTTGTACTGGTCAAGCATACGTGGCTTTAAGTAGGGTAAAATTGATTTAAAAAGAAGTTATTCAATCATTTTCTTGATTTAAGAAGAAAAGTTTTCTTTATTTTATGGAAAGTGAGGTTTGTTTCAGATATGTGGCTTTAAGTATTATATTGGAAATTGTGCTCTTAAATTACTCGCAGGAGATTAAAATACTTGTACTGGTCAAGCATACGTGGCTTTAAGTAGGGTAAAATTGATTTAAAAAGAAGTTATTCAATCATTTTCTTGATTTAAGAAGAAAAGTTTTCTTTATTTTATGGAAAGTGAGGTTTGTTTCAGATATGTCGCCAATATGGGAGTGTAGTTAAAGAGGAGACCAGAGATCTTCGAAGAAATCTTTAGATTTTAGGAATGGCGTTGATTGGACCCGTTGACCATAGCGGATAGTGTCCGTTATATTTACCTTAATTGTCGTGTAAAAAAAAATGTAGAAACGAATAATTGTGTTTATTGCTGCTGGTCAAGCATACGTGGCTTTAAGTAGGGTAAAATTGATTTAAAAAGAAGTTATTCAATCATTTTCTTGATTACTGGTGATATGTCGCCAATATGGGAGTGTAGTTAAAGAGGAGACCAGAGATCTTCGAAGAAATCTTTAGATTTTAGGAACGGCGTTGATTGGACCCGTTGACCATAGCGGATAGTGTCCGTTATATTTACCTTAATTGTCGTGTAAAAAAAAATGTAGAAACGAATAATTGTGTTTATTATTGTTTTTTTAATGGAGTATTATGCAAAACACAAAGGCATTATCGAAAGTAACACATTTTTGTGTTTTTACAGTAAAGAACTTGCTGTCTAATTTAATTTAGTAGGAAAAATCAATTAACATTTGACTATGCGTAAGGCATTTAATATTACTTTTTACGAAGTTCGCACTTTATATCGCTGTTTTCAATAAAGAATTACATTAACACGATAGAATTTATTTATTTTATATCAATGAATGGTTCACTGATTACCCCAGAGATTTCACTTTTAGATCGGTTTAGCTTCTGTGTAACTTCACCCACCTTCCCATTTCGGAGACGGTGCTGCTATTTCTTCAACCCGCCAAAGTGATTAATGGTGTTCAATTGATAAAACGTTTCTGACAGGATTTTCCACTTTTTTAGATTTTCTTTTAGTCATGAATTAAATTAATGTAGGAGGTGCCATGGAGACCTACATATTCTTTTGCAGGCGTTGGTTGCTATTCTGAAAGAGTTGACGAGAACGAAACATGCTCGAAAATGAGCAGGAGGAATGGCAAGACGAAAGTATAGCACTTCTCTAAAATTGATAAAAGTAGCAGGATGACGAATTAGATCTGTACATTTACCATGGCCGATGCATCTCAGTGGACACTGAAAGCATTCTTCTTTTACCACTGTCTTCAAAGTCATGTTCCTAATGGAGAAAACACCAAAGAGAGTAATTTAATTTGATTTAAAAGTAAAATTTTTTAACTCTGTCGCGGATACCAAATCAAAATGTGAGGGCGCTCAATTATATAGTGATATTATAAATTGCATTGAGAGGAGAGTTTTGCGGAAAAGAGGAAATAATTAAGTGAGTAATTTCACGTAATTAATTAAACGTAGTTAGTTAAAATGATACATGATTGCTGAATGAGAAAGAGTCGATTCATCAGTGTTGAGAAG
Organism: Machimus atricapillus; assembly: GCA_933228815.1. NCBI lineage: Eukaryota > Metazoa > Arthropoda > Insecta > Diptera > Asilidae > Machimus > Machimus atricapillus. The sequence continues at coordinate 24,872,357 of OW121787.1, read as the reverse complement.
GGTGTTTTGATTGATTGAATTTTACCCTTATATAATATAATATTATGGAGGTCGACCAGTAATGGAGGTCGGCCTCCATTTAAATTTTATTTTTAATTAAAACAATTTCAACTTTAATTAATCCAAAATTTAATTATTTAATTTTCTAATTATTAATTAACACTTTTCTTTATTTCATTATTTAATTATTTAATCTAAACACAGAATTTTTAAGTTTTTTTAAATGAGTCAACCATAAGCAACGACGTTAATTGACAGACTGAAAAATGTTAAAAATATTTTTGGAAAACAAAAATGACAAGCCTTCTAAAAATTAAAAATATTGTGACGGCCTACTGCCGCCACAACATCAATACAGTTACCCGTTAAAACATATATGTATGTAGGTACTTTGCTTTTCCAGTAATACGAAATATCGTATGTAGACCCTAAATATGCATGTACCTTAGTATCTTCTATACTGTGTAACTATGAAAAACTGCCCATGGGGCGTGTATCCAATAAATAAATAGGTAAATAAATAAATAAATTTCTTCTTCTTTTATGTTTTCGATGATCTTTGCTCTGAAACAAAATCCACTACACTAGCGATGGTGAAAAAGAGCTCCGAAACAATTTTTTTTTTTTTTTTAAATAAAACAAAAGTTACGCAGGCAGACGCATTTAGGTTAACCTCAGCTCTCTCTACAATAGAACTCCAATCCTGCGGTACAAAGGACCCGCTGTTGAAGTATTGATCAGTAAGTTCAATTTACAAATAACCCGGATTCTATGGGTACCCCAAATCCAAAGATCGTGCAAGTACTTGAGAGGTACCTTCAGGAAGAATCTGTGGACAAAAGAAGGGAAATGTTTAATATTTCCGATTTCGTCAATGAAAGCTCCCGAGATGTTCCTGTAGGGCATGCTCTGTTCTAAAAATGTGATTTGTTTATTCCTACAAATAAATTCAGCGACGATGCAGCTAAAAACGCCACAGTTTGCCGTTTTTAGCTGCATGTTCGCTGACTATATCTCTAGCAATAAAAAAATCACATTTTCGCAACAGAGCATGCCCTACTTTAGGAACAAAATTATATTGGAAATTGTGCTCTTAAATTACTCGCAGGAGATTAAAATACTTATACGAGTATCAACACGTTTTGTTTTGTCGGTTATACCCTTGACGAAAACTTATAGTGCAGGCGCTGGAGGTAGTTGAGTATGCAAAATGTGAGGACCTCATTCTGTCAACAGATTTCAGTTGAAAATAGCTCAAAGATTAATAATATGGATCTTGCCGGCCCATTTTTTGGTCCATTTTTTTTTTATCCCCTCTCCTATTATTTATAAACGAAATCGATGGAGTACATTCTATGAAGTCATTTTAACGATTATTTTAGTTATAATTTATAGTTTTTCTTATGATGAGAGTGTTTATGGGTCGTTCACTGACGACCATCGGAACCAACCCGATTAATTTTGGTCCCATCGGGCTGGTTCCGATTAATTTTGGTCTCATCGGGTTGGTTCCGATTAATCGGGTTGCAGTGAACGTGGAAAAAGCCCAATGAACCCCTTCAAGATCGCCATATTCGGCAGACGATAAATTTTGGCGGTGGTAATATCATGTTGTGGGGGTGCATGAAGAGCAAAGGAGTAGGGCAATGCCGAAGAATCGTTGTAAGGATGACTGCTGATGCCTACATAAGCATCCTTGAAGAAGGATTTCTTGGTAATTTGCATCAGTGGCGGCAGGGTTCATCTTTCGGCAAGATAACGATCGTAAGCACACAGCTTGAGTGACCAGGGAATGGCTACAAAATCAAGGATTCCACTTATTAGATTGGCCCGCACAGTCTCCTGACATCAACCCAATCGAGCATTTGTGGGTTGAAGTCAAAAGATCTGTTACTTCAACGTCACAAGAAATCAGGACGTTGGATGACCTTTGGAGCCATACCCAGGAATCTTGGCTCAATATTCCGCCTTCAGTGTACCCTAATTTAGTAGATTCTATGCCACGAAGAATTGAAGCCGTGATAAAAGCCAAAGGAGGGCATACGAAATATAAAAACGGTAAAAAAAAATTTTCGATACATAGAGTCAACTACTTGATCGAATCCCTTTTTTTATATTTTCAGGAAAATAAGGTGTTAGCTTCAATGGAAGGAATAAATTTTTTTTTACTTGCAAAGAAAAGGCTTTAATTTGTATTTATCAATTCTCACCTTCTTCCTCAAATTTGCTTAACAGGAGTTTAAAAGACTTTTAATTTGAAACTCACATTATGCTATCAAAAAGTTGAGTCACTGTATTTCCTAAGCAACCATCGAATTTTAACTTTGACAGCTTGTCGGATCGGAAACGGTGCGGATACATTGGGATCGGGGCTTAACTCGTAAACTGACCATTTTTAAAGCGTGCGCACATATTAACATTTGATCAGGAGGCCGTAACCTATAAAACAACCAATTTTCAGCCAATTCTACCAGGACCTATTTTCCATACAATTAGGTAGTGCCGAAAATCGTCAAATTTTTCGACCGGAAAAGTCGTATGCTTCCCTAACAAAGGTTCGATCATATGTTTTTATTTTGTGTCATGTTAAGACCGCATGTTTATGTTTTTGCTAATCCTACAGCAAAATCAAGTGATAATTTTACAACTTAATTTACTTATACGCTGCCTTACACAGCTAGACCACATTTTTGTAGGTATGCGCTCTACTTAAAATTGAAAGAAACATTTTGGATACGAATCCGTCTATACATACTATACGTATGTTAATGCCAGTAAAAAGAGATTGCTATTTGTCAGTGAATGAAATTTCTTTGAAATCAGATAAAATGAAATCACGTTACTTGGATTACTGGAAAACACGATGCTAAAGAAGTAAAGGAGGGAAGACATCTCCATATAGCTTGTTAAAAGACTTGAACAGAAATTTTTCTCTTGCGGTTGTTAAAGCCACAGAGAACTTCTGACTGAATAATGTTGCTGCAGAGAGCATACTTCAGAATTTTTCGAGCATACGATGAAAGCAGGTTTTTACATTCCAAAGAAAACTCATTTATAATGTGCTTAAAAAAAGAAAAATTAATTAAATCCATGAAGATAGAGAAGCTGTCAATACGTGACTTTTCAAATAGTTTTTGCCATTGAAAACTTGGAGAAAGAAATTTTAAAGGCAAGGCATTCATTGTAGAATTTGCATGACAAATTTTAAATTATAGTGTAACTTTAAATGGAAAAGTGGTAAATCAATCAAATCAAACAATTCACATTTTAAAGATATTTTCTATTTATTATATATGTATATGTATTTATTATATTATACGTTATTCATTACTACAAATCCAATATTGTTAATTATTTCGATCAGAACCTTACTTGTTGTCAGAAAATATGAAGAACCTAAATTTAAGACTCAGATATCATGCGCATGTTCCGGAAGTAAGTATATTATGTATGTATAGTATAGAAATTTAGTTCCCTCGAACCATGGTGGAAGACTGTTACTATAGTATGTATAAAATTAACTGACTTGATGTGATTTTCATTTAACTATTTCAACATTTTTCAATACAATTATCAAAATTATTAAATAAAATGTGTCTACTTTGCAATCACCCAAACAGTATATTTTTTAAAACATACATGCATTATGTTTGCAAAACTTTCAATTGTTCGCTTGAAACATCTGCCCCTTAGTACAAAAGTCACGTAACCATTACTTATATGTATATGTATAGGTATACTTTTTTTCAGGTGGTGCTGAACTGAAAATAATCCGCTTTTTTCTGTCGTTTTCTGGAACACTATAATTAATAAATTATCTACCAATTTTACTTTACTTTTACCGAATTTTTTAAAGGTGGAAAAAGGCTTAAATTTTTTATTTGTTTAGGTACTGGCAAAACAATTAGTAAGTATAAAAAAGGAAAATGAGGTTACATATTTGACAGTAAAGTACTATTAGTAAAAAAATAAAAATCCTTTGTGGAGGTCGATCTGTATTGGAGCTCGGCCTCCATTTAAATTTTATTTAAATTAAAATAATTTATAATATACCTATTATTTTTGCTTTATATTTTATTTTCATTTTTCACTTTTTACAAATTTTTGAAATTTATTTATTTTAAGCGTTTATTAATTTTTGGTTTATTTTATTGTTGTTACAATTTGATTATTTTATTATTAATTTTTACATTAGAACTTTACCGGCCGAAGTCAATTCCCCAAACTGATATTTTCTATTTTTGAAAACAACAAAACTTCATCTCATGGCCTGCTACGATTTCCACAAAAATTTCACAGCTTGCTTTCATACAACCGCCACACCTTATTTTATAAATTATTTTTTTAAAACAAAGCACTCATTAAAACTGATAAAATTGTATACATAGAATAATTTCTTTCGCATAGATTTATGATATTTTTCCAATAAACAAAAAGAAACCTTACGATAATCAGAGGCAACTTTGGAATATTTTGAAAGTTAGTTATATCTATGTAGAATAAAATGCTACCCATGTTGCTATACTGAAAATGTTTTGGTTTTGCTTTTGAAATATAATCTAGGGGGTAATTCTTTAACAGATTTTAATTCTTTTTCCAGTTAGAATAATTTTAATTTCTAAAAAACTAAATGTGTGGCCAATGGCGCCAAGGGGTTAAAAAAAATTTTGCGTTTAATTAATGGATAGGTAGTTACTAAAATATCGACCTCAAATTTTCCAAATTTTCTTGGAATCATTATTTAATTATCTAATTATTTCCAAAATGTAAAACTTGAAATCTGCATCTGCAATCAACTGTCGCACTTGTATCTACTTTCTGAGAATCCTTATTCGAAATTGCATGATAATTCATTCTCCTGTTAAAATTTAATGCAACTGAAATAATTATGATTTATTATTCCTATGACAATTTGCCAAAATCGATAAATTTAGCGTTAATTCAACAAATTTTTTGTTAGTGATATTAATGATCAGTTTTACGTGGTTGGAAAATTTACTTATTGGATTTAATATCATTCATTTCATGCATAATTTTGGCCTTGAATATGCACCAAATATCCTATAATACTTCCAAAATATTATATATGTATATATTTTAAGTGTACTTGTAATTTGATTTGAATTATATATGAAACAAATATTTTCGTTTTGTTCTCAATTTAGTGAAGACTTTTGCAAAACTTAGCATGTTTCCGTATACATATCTTCATAAGTTTGTTAAAAGGAAATCAGTCTCGAAAATTCATCAATTCAATCTTAGTAGTTTTTATTAAGTTTTCTGAGTCAGTTACAAAGTATAATTAAAATGTAATATCCAGAAATGTTATTTAACGTTATGGGAGTATGGAAAAGCAATATTAAACATTAACTGCACTACGAAAAGTAGTTGAGGAACAAATATGTATAAAAAATGATAAATATAAATATCCATACATATATAAAATTATAAGTACCTACCTAATCAGGTTGGATTTTGCGACAAACATCAATTAGAACGTAAATTATTAGGTAGTAGAAAACGAGATTCCACTGTTAATATTTTTTCATACTTATTAGGGTTTCTAAATATTTCAATACAGAATATACTGCTGTCTTTTTACCAAGACTATTTAAACAAATATTTTTAATGTAATAAGTAAATATTAAAACGAATTTTTGGGCCTTTGTGATTTTGACTGCCTAGGGGCCGCACAGGTTTTGGAGTCCGCGTGTAATGTAGATTTCGCTCAGATTTGTTGGTCCCTTTTCTTACGACCAGTATTAAAATGCGTTTATATTTTTAATGATTATAAGTTTTAATCTTGGTTTTTGGAAATCTTAGTTTCAAAATATCTGAATCTTGCGCTATAAAAGACAACTTCTTTCTTTTTTAGTACCGGATCTCAGGTCTTGTATTAAGTTTTAATAATATCTCAACTAAATTGTATTTTTAGCTACTTGACTTTGATTATTTCAAAAGTAAATTAAACAGTTTCCAAGGAATATTACATTTATATATTTACATATTTTTCCTTTCAGCACAATATAAAATAGTCAGAAATTTGCTTGCTTATGATGTAAATGCCTACAACCGCTAGCACACCCCTGGGAACAATAAATGGATTGAGCGGGGATCAATTGCGTGGCATTACCGTTTCCGCAGCCACCTCAAGGGAAATGCCGTACCATTTGAGGTAATTTCGGCATTTCGGTTTTCCAATTTTCCGGACAACCGAATGTGTCAGGACGGAAACTTATTTTAAATTCAGAATTTCATCCCATTCATGATTGCCAAATTAACACGACTCGGAATCGTAATCAGAGTGCAAAGGCAGCCCAGGGCGGTTAATGCTCACCTTCATTACCGAGAGGGTGTATGTCACCCTTCCGCCTATTCATTAGCAATTAACTTGTGTTCCTGAAAATAACTCATGCAAGCAAACATTCAGAATTAATTGTCTCATTACGGCCGGGCTTAACTCCCGCATATAAATTGCCTTCGACATTTTCGCCTCTTTCTTCGTTCGAAAAATGGACGCAAAATCAAGGTCCACAAATGATGCGTGCTAATCCCATTTGTGAGTGATTGATGTATCTAAATTAGGAATGATTCATTTAAATGAATTCTAACAGGAGTTCGATGGATCTCATTTCATCATTGAGTATATTTCAAATAATATTCTACGTTAATTTAGCGCTATCATAATTTATATTTTCTTAATTGCGAACATTATTTGAATTTGAACTAATTGCGATTATTTAAACACCAGATAATAAAAAGATACTATACTGATAAATCTCTAAAACGTCACAGTTAATTAATTACTTTTTATTAAAAATCTACACATTTCTCACAAATTGTATTATAAGGTATTTATTACTTTAAAAAATCATTTTAGAAATAATCATGCATAAGCAGAATACACTTGAAGCAAACTAAATAAAGATTTTTGTTCACGTTATTCGGTTTTTTTTGAATTATTTTGAATTAATTTAATTATAATTGGTGTATTAATGTCTTATTTCTGTAAGGTTTAAATCATGATATTAAAGTGAGTTTAAGCCAAGCCTGGGCAAATTGAATTACTTTGTTATTTCAAATAAGAATTTTATTTCAAATTTAATTAACCAAATATTTCAAATAATCAATTATTTTAAAATGAATTAACTTCATTATTTCAAATAATCAGTTATTTCAAAATGAACTTACTCAATTATTTCAAATATAATTTAATTTAAATAACTGCTTATTTAAAAATGAAATAAAACTTCAACGAAATAATAATTGTTGGGACTGTACTTCGATGCATGGCAGTACGTTCTAGTACTGCGCGAGTTGTGCGATTCGAACGCCACCACCTAAATTGCACCTGACTTCACGTGATTACATCATCGTCCCTTTTCTCAACTAGCTCGCCTAGCTCGCGGACGTGTTTTTCGATCTACATTGTTTTTCCCCAAACCAGATTTTTGTGTTCGATAGGTATAGAATAAATAATCTATAACAATCTCCAAAACTGTTTATTTCATTGCTCTGAAACCTGGCTCTGCTCCCACAGGTTATGGGCCCAGAGCATTAGTGCGAAATTTTATTGTGTTCTGCGATCCTGTCGGAAATATGAGTTTCGCGAACGTGTCGCGGCTTGAGCTGCTAACTCGGAACAATTACGATACGTGGCGAATTCACGTGGAAGCATTGTTGATCAAAAACGATGAATGGGACTTCGTTAATGGTGTAAATGTGAAGCCCGAGCCGATCCCCGGTGATGAGGAAAACGCGGCGGCTATTTTGGCTTGGCAAAAGAGTGACAGTAAGGCGCGTTCCGACATTGTTTTAAGCATTAGTTCCGGTGAATTAAAACAAGTAAAAGGGTGTGCAACGGCGCGAGAGGTTTGGCTCAAGCTTGAGTCAGTATATAGGTCAAAGGGACCTGCGCGAAAGGCTGCTTTATTAAAGCAGATAATGTTGCATCGCATGGACGAGGGCGGAGACGTGCACGAACATGTCGCGAGGTTTTTCGACGCGGTCGATAAGTTGCAAGACTTGAGTGTGGATGTGAATCCCGATGTGTTGGCTATCGCGCTACTGTATAGCTTGCCGGCGAGCTACGGCAATTTTCGTGTGGCGGTTGAGTCACGGGATAATCTTCCCAGTCCCGATGCCCTGCGTATAAAAATTATAGAGGAGTACGAGGCTCATCGGAGGGGGGAGGCATCGACGTCGGGCGCGATGTATGTGGGCGGTGCAGACAAGGGCTCGAATGTCAGGGCGCGAAATAAAAACAAATCGAACAGAATTCGGTGTTTTAAGTGTGGTTTGTTCGGCCACAAGGCGGCGCAGTGTCGAAAGGAGACGCATAGAAACGATCAGGTGTCTTTGTGTGCGGGTTCGGTTTCTACAGGACAGAGGCAGGGGTGGTGTCTTGACAGTGGTGCCACCTCTCACTTGTGTGGTGACAGTGTTTCGTTCCACAAAACTGACAATTCGAGATGCGGTACGCTAAATTTGGCAACTGATCAGTCGACGGTTAGCGTTGCTGAAGGGACAGTTAAATTTGTGGCTAGCGCGTTCGGGGACACTAGGGAGGTTTCTTTGAGTAATGTTTTGCGCGTGCCTGATCTTCGAACGAACCTCATGTCTGTCGGAAAAATAACCGACAAAGGCCACAAGGTAATTTTTAGCGGTGAATTTGCTAAAGTGTTGAATTCAAGTGGACAGGTAATACTCGTCGCGGACAAGATTAATGGTTTATATTACGTGCGTGAGCGCAAAGAGTCTGCGGGTGTCGCGTCGGGAGGAATTTTGGCTCAACCAAAAATTTCATGGCATCGGCGTTTGGGACATTTGAATATGTCGGATCTCCGGGAAGCTCAGCGGACGGGAAAAATTCGCGGATTAAAACAGAATGAGTTAGGAGACGTAACCGAATGTGATGTTTGCTTAAAGGGCAAAATGTGCCGGAAGCCGTTTCCAAAATGTTCATATCGAGAATCGGAATTGTTGGATATAATACATTCCGACGTGTGCGGGCCGATGCGAGTAGAGTCGTTCAGCGGGGCAAGGTATTTTGTCGAATTTATCGACGATAGGTCTCGATGGTGTGAAGTGCGTTTCCTAAAAACCAAGGACGAGGTTTATGAGGCAACCAAACAATATGTGGCTTTGGTCGAAAACCAAAAGGGCCGTAAAGTGAAGTGCCTGCAAACGGACAATGGCCGAGAATATATGGGCAAAGAATTCGAACAATATTTGAAATCGCGAGGTATTACGAGGCGTCTGACAGTGCCGTATAATCCAGAGCAGAACGGCATCGCGGAGCGTAAGAATCGGAGTTTGATAGAAACGGCGCGATGCTTGTTGATTCAGGCGGGACTTCCTCCGTGTTTTTGGGCTGAGGCATTAAATGCAGCAAACCACATTAGGAACAGGTGTCCGTCGAGAGCTCTTAATGGAAAAACGCCATACGAGGTTTGGACCGGTGGGGTTCCTGACGTTGGCTATTTGCGCGATTTCGGGTCTCGTGTGTATTGTCTTGATCGAACGCCCGGGAAAGGTAAGCTGGAATCGCGTTGTAAGGAAGGTATTCTGGTAGGATTTTCTGAAGAGTCCAAGGCGTACAGGGTTTGGTTACCCGAGAGTAGGGTCTTGATAGTGTCACGAGACATTAGGTTTTCTGGTCTCGTTTCATCAGATGCTGGTAAATTCGAGGAATTTATGCCTGGCGAGGCTGGTGGAGATGCCGGATCCGATAGCCCAGCTGTAGGGCCTGGCTTCTTGGACATCGAACGGATTCCTTCGGTGAATGATTCAGGGGAAGCAGCAGACGGTAACACCGGAGTAAACACACCACCGGCAGCAGCAGTCGATGCACCGATAAATCGGAGGGCATCGGGGAGGCCGAGAAGAATCAGAACGGGACGGCGAGGTCGACCGAGAAAACTTTTCCAGCGAGAAGTCCATCTTGTGGAGAATGCGGGCGCATCTGAACAGGTATTTATGGCTGAATTTCCTATGGGACAAGCTATAGATGGTCCCAACTCAAAGGAGTGGTGGGATGCTATGGTTCAAGAGGTTCGTTCTATTATTAAAAATGATACATGGGTATTAACCGACAGACCAAAAGGGGAGTTGGTAATTGGCAGCAGGATGGTTCTACGAAATAAGTATACCTCCGACGGTGTATTGGAGCGGCGGAAGGCTCGTTTGGTCGCCCAAGGTTTTGCTCAGCGACCTGGAGTTCATTTCATGGAGACTTTCGCGCCTGTCGCTCGTCTCAGTACCATACGATTTCTCAGCGCTTTGGCGGCTAAGTATGGTATGACCATTAGACAGTTTGATGTGACTACTGCCTATTTGAATGGCGAACTGCAGGAGAGGGTTTTGATGGAGCAGCCTAAGTATTTGAAGGAGATTTTAAAAATCTTAATAGACGGTGAATCTGATGACGAAATCAGGAAGAAGGCAGCGAGCATGCTGGATGATATTGGTAAGGGTGACAAGGTGTGCAACCTTAAAAAGTCGCTTTATGGTTTGCGACAGGCTGGCAGGCAGTGGCATGCCAGATTACGCGAGGTTCTTCTGAAATTCGGTGCAAAAGCCTCAAATGGAGACCCATGCTTGTACTATAGGGGTCGAGGAAAGGATATCATTTTAATAGCGGTATATGTAGATGATATCGTGGTTGCATCAATAAACCAGAGACTTGTTGATCAGCTTGGAAGAAAGCTGTCTGAAAACTTCGAGGTCAAGGATATGGGGCGCATCCGATTTTGTCTGGGTGTGGAATTCGACCAGGATAGTCGAGGCGTCGTCATGAGTCAGCAGGGATATGTCGCCGACTTACTTAAACGATTCAACATGACGGATGCCAATCCGGTGGGTACTCCTGTCGATACTAATACTAAATTATGTAAGGGGCTGCAATCTGAGCAGTTGGAAGTGGATGTTCCATATCGCGAGCTTGTAGGAAGCTTGACCTATTTGGCTTCGACTACGAGGCCGGACATTGGTTTTGCCGCCAGCTACTTGGGACAATTTAACAGTTGTTATGGAAGGGCTCATTGGACTGCTGCAAAGCGCGTCCTGCGGTATCTAAAGGGGACATCAACTCTCGGATTGAGGTATACGGCTGATGCCGAGATGCTGAAAGGTTTCGTCGATTCTGACTGGGGAAACTGTCCGAATGATCGTCATTCCTATTCTGGGAATGTTTTCGTTCTGAGCGGTTGTCCGATCTCGTGGGACTCCAAGAAGCAACGGACAGTTGCGCTTTCTTCGACTGAGGCTGAATACATGGCTCTTACAGAGGGAGCCAAGGAGTCAATTCACTGGTCGGCATTCTTGGCGGAGTTGGGATTCGACGATTTGGCTGATATTATGATCTACAACGACAACTTTGGTGCACAGAAGCTCGCAGAAAATCCAGTTTTTCATGCGAGAAGCAAACACATCGACATTCGTCACCACTTCGTGCGGGAGTGTTTGGAGAGTAAACGCTTCAGTGTTCATCACGTTTCATCGGCCGACAACGCAGCTGATATGTTGACCAAGGGTCTCTCAAAACCGGGGATCGAGAGGTGTGTCAACTTGTGCGGAATGCGTCGAATTGACGGGGGTTCAATTCCATCCGCGAGGGGGTGATGACTTCTCATCGAGGGGAAGTGTTGGGACTGTACTTCGATGCATGGCAGTACGTTCTAGTACTGCGCGAGTTGTGCGATTCGAACGCCACCACCTAAATTGCACCTGACTTCACGTGATTACATCATCGTCCCTTTTCTCAACTAGCTCGCCTAGCTCGCGGACGTGTTTTTCGATCTACATTGTTTTTCCCCAAACCAGATTTTTGTGTTCGATAGGTATAGAATAAATAATCTATAACAATCTCCAAAACTGTTTATTTCATTGCTCTGAAACCTGGCTCTGCTCCCACAATAATTTATTTCAAATAATAGAAAAAAATAATCTTTAGTGACAAAATCTCATGTTCTTTACCCGAAATAAAATGTCTATTTTTGTTAATCACGTTGTAAATCCAAACGAAATACAATTTAATTGAAAAGTGTTTGCAATGGGAAGCAGTTAAAATTGAAATCGTTTTATAAATCATCTTTATTTACAGTACGTAAAACACGCTGTTTAAAAACAATCATTCAAGTTCCACTGATGGTGTTAATGACCATCTTCCCCGCCTGTAGAAAGGTTTTTTTCATATGCAACAATGCAACATTGCAAAATATGGGTCCTTATTAGATGATCATTCTGAAGAGCGTGTTTTACTTACTGTAAATAAAGATGATTTATAAATCGATCTCATTTTTAACTGCTAATGCACTTTTCCCATCCAATTTCAAACTCTTTTCAGGCAAATTGTATTTGGTTTGTATTTACAACGTGATTAATTCAAATAAGCATTTTATTTCAAATAGTTTCAACTCTCACTAAATAAGATTTTATTTGAAAGGATTATTTCCGATCTTATTTCAAATATCGAATTCATCATAAAATTTAATTGAAATAATTTTCTAATTTAAATAAATTATTTCATATAACATGCATTAACATTTCATTTGAAATAATTATTTCTTATTTTATTTCAAATAAAAAATGCCCAGGCCTGGTTTAAGCAAACACCTTATTTGTTCGGCGTGAATAAATTTAAGATCTTAACAATTTAAATTATCTAACGCAGTTGTGAAATTTCAGTGGATTGCCCACTGCAATAAATATAGGTAGGTACAAATGTATTTCAGGAACCTAAAATTAAACGCCGCGCCGGTTGAGTTTAAGAGGGGAACCACCTTTAGAATTTTCAAAAAATGAGTTATTTTTAGGATTCCGTTGACCACAAATTTTAAAAAGGAACTTCGTTTATCTGTCCGTTCGTTTGTCAAAAAAAAATGCCTAACATTATCTAACTATTATTTGATTACCTTCTAAAGGTGGTTCCCTCCTATGATTATACTCAATCCTAAAAAGTTATAAAAGTACAAAGTACAAAGATGTTGTCTTACCTCTTCATGTTCCCTAATTTTAAAATAATTCTAGCAATAAATTCATATTGATGTTAAAGGAAGTTTTTAAATAACGAAAAATCAGTTCACAGTTTTTATTGTATGTACTTAATTTGTTCCTAATGGGAAACGTATTTAGCACTCGTCAAGACTTTCTTCCCTTGCCGAAAGGTTACTTACAAAAACATCTAAAACGTGAAGAACCCTGCAGACTGGCAGAGCACCATCTATTCCACGTGGAGCGATAAAAGCTAAATATAAAGAGGATTATCAAAAGAATCCATTAAGGGAAGAACAAGTTTATACGAGGAACTACTTATCTTTTATCTTGGTTAAAAATTTCGTAGACCGTCAACAAAAACATACACTCATATATCATCTGCAGGAAATCGAACGTAAGCGGAGGACTAATGACACAAGAAGTTAAAAGAAATTATCAAAAACATTTATGGGAAATCTGGAAGTAATACATCATAAAAGACAGCAAAAAATAAGTCTTAGTGAATTAACGAGAAAAGGCGAATCTCATGTGATTTATAGTAATTCGCAAGGACGAGCTTGTTGCAATTTATTATCGCGTCGGTGAACCGCCCTCATGGCTCCTCCGATATTCTCATGATGAATTGAATGCAGCAACATTTCCAAGGATCGCTAAAAGGTTCGTCCATATGTACTTCACCACTATGCCTTTTCGCATAGCTTAAAATTCGCACACTTAAAAGTAAGAGAGAGGTTGGAATTTCGTAAAGGGTCATGTTGGGGATAATGCTGACAACACGAAAAAAGAAACACGAATGCGACAAAAGTATCAAATTCTGTTGACTGTTATTCAAGAATGATGACAACTTGAAAAAGGACACTGGGGAAAGGTCTCTGTCTGCAATGCGCTGCTCTACATAGATAAACAAATTTGGCCTTTTCGGTGGAGCTATACCTTAATTAGTGTTTTTTTCTTTTAAATTAGCCCTCGCCCGTCTCGCCGTCAATCGTACAGTATTCAAAACATTTCCGCTGCTCCTTTACCCACGTCTTCTTCATCCATTATTCTGGTGACAATTTTTGTATTAAGGATGCAGGGATCCTTCCCAACCTCAGCTGTCTTCAGCTGGTTTCCCCAACTCAAGCTGTTCGCTAATTTTCTTTGCCTTTTTTTCCCGGGTCCTATAAATTGTTTGGGTGGACAAATAGCTAGACTGCTTCTAACCACACCACGTAGCACCTTGGTGTGTAAGTGGATTGTCACGCCTTTGAATGATGATGTAAGTAGAAAGGTACAGCCCCTACCGGAGGTTCCTTCTGACGAGATTCGACTGACGAGCAAGCAATTTAATTAAGAAAAAGATGGATGGCTCTCAGTTGTTATTCAATTGTCTTTCAAGGTTCACGACGAGGGCTTTTAAAGATATTTAACGTTATGAGATGAATATGCAATTTTTGCGCGGAGTAAATTTATCAATTTGCCCGGGGGCCAGTAATCAGATCCTTTCTCATCTTTTGAATGATCGTAATTTCCCTCGTCTCCGGACACAGATAATAAATGAAGCGGTATAATCAAAAGCCTTTCGACCCCTTAACAACAGAGCAACGTTGTAAATTAATCTTATCGAGATGCTCCTCGTAAATTTGCTAAAAGGACGGAATAATTGATAAATGAGATCTCAGAAATTGTTCAATTCCTTGAACATGGGGATGGGCAACACAACCTTACTCTTTATATCTATAGTTATTATCGAAATCCTTCAAACATAAACAGAATTCTTTCAATCCTTAAGATATGTGGTAAAGTTTTCAGATTTATTCATATACTGGTACATATGTATGTACATATAAAAGTTTTGAAAAATGTTTGTGGAACAAAATTGCTGCGACGATGAAATTATTGAACCCACTGCAGATGTGCATAAAATGCATATAGTATGTATTTGCATTGATAGTTTCACTGCTAGAAATACATAAAACCCCCAATTTAATGCTAATATTATAACGTAAGTAAAAACATAACATCCTTGCTTGAAATCGATTTCAAACCATCTAATTTCTTATTTATTGAATTAAAATGAATGCATTGTCCTACGTTTCAGATGGGTCATTTTAAATTATATATTCATTGTTGTATCAAGACAAATAGAAGCACATAAGTTACATGTACATAAGTAATTAAAATGCTCATTCGCAGATACTTAATTCTTAAAAGAGACTATGTACAAGTACTTATTTTGATTTGACAAGAGTTCGTTTTTTTGCTTAGAATGCAGTGGCTGACAATAAGGTAATACTCTAGATTAGACAGACCGGCGCGGTTCTACTCGTTATTTAGTAATCTTTTTCAATAATGGTAATCAAAAAAGTCTTTCACACATTTTAAACTTATTTGTTTGCAAACGGAAGCTATTTGAGTATTTTTATATTTTGAACTTCTTTCCATTTATTTGGCCGGTTTGACCGTTGACCTTATGGTCTCTGTAAAATTCTAAAATGCATTTTTCAGTGAATTTAAAATTATCGTTTTGTAATTAATGATTTTCTTCTATTTAAAATGACATATGTAGTTCACGAATATTATCAAAAATGTGTCAAATTTTAAATGTAGGTAAATAAATATTTTGATTTTATTTGCATATTTATTACATCGAATGTTTCTACAATAAGTCATTAAAACATTAAAATAATTGCTAAAAAAATTACTTTAATAATAGAAGTGATGCTACTTTTTCAAAACGCATCGTCGTAACATTTATCGTAAGATTTTGCAACCAAAACGACGAATAGTAACGCTTAACAATCTTAATCTTTCAAGAATAAAACTTTACTAATAATTTAGTATAGGTACCTACGCAAACCACTTATACGATATTTTTTCCGACCAAACATTATTTTCATGTAATGTATAGGTAGGTAGGTACTACATTTAGGAATTGTTTTTATATTTTTATCTGAACCAATGAAATCGGTGTTACAAAAACGTTAAAATGTTTTTACTTTGAATATACGGAATATGCGAGAATTACGACGAGCTAAGCTAATTTGAGTGCTAGGCCCCATGGTAGGAATTGGCTTTTAAAAAGCATTTTTAGCTACAAAATGCGTCTGGCTCAGTGATAGGCAAAAACACCCTGTAAAAGCAAAGCCGGAATTAAAGTCGCATAAAAACAATCATGTTGGATAAAAGCCACAATTGCCATCGGGTTGGTGGGATGATAAAAATGTACATCTCACCAGCGAGGATTCAGAGATTTTATCGCCTGTCCATAAACTGCAGAAACTCTTTTAAATGGCGATGTTTTAATGTAACAAATCGCTATCTGCTGTAAAATGGAAAAGCGAATGAAAAATCCGTTTATACCAAAAGAAATGGCAAAACAAGCAGAAAATTTATGTCGAGCACGTCTGGGCCTGCAGCTTTGGCGCCGAAAACAATGGAAGGAAATTATTTAGTTTGCTGCTGGCACAGCGACTGGATGAGATAAATCAAATAAGCAACTGCACGGCATTTGGAAATATCTTGAAAATATCTGCCGTCCATGATTAACTGCAAATAGTCCACCCTGCGCCGAATGCCCAAATCTTGGCCGGTAGGTGGGTGCAATGCATGCAACAAATCACGGTGTAAAAATGGATCCGACAATTTCAGTGAAAAACCTGAATATAGGGAAACCAAGAACGAAAATCGCCGCCAGAAAACAACAGATTTTCTAGACCTGCATCCAGCATCCGATTCTTTTCAGTGGAGTAGTCTAAATTTTGAGCATTACCCCTTGCATATTCCACGTTCACCCGGACCAGTTGCATTGCATCCTTTTCTATGAAAAATTCAATGCAAATGGTGCGAATTAAAAAGCATTTTCTCTTCTTGCCCGGCTTTTCCGACCTTCTTTCAAAGTACATTATGCTGAACAACGAGCATATCCAAGGCAGCGACTAGGAAAAATTTAACTGATTTTAATATTTCCAATTTTTTCAATTTCAGTAAGCACATCCTGACCCATTTCAATTCGTAAAATCTTTACATAGTTGTTTTTGAAATGAAAGAGCCATTTAACCTCCGGCGGAAATTTGCTAGGATCTACTTCGGCACTTTCCAAAAAGGAGCCTCATCGATTTTCTTTCGTAAAAGTAAACACTTCTTTGGAGAAACGAAAGACAAAGCAGAGAACTGATCTTGCGTAATAACTCCCCAAGAATAATGACTCTGCCTTGTAATTAAATTACCTCAACTTATCGTAAATTAATACGAAATTGGGTCGAGAAATAAAGCTTGGAAAACATATATTTGAAAAATTAGATTTTTTTTTCCTAGAAGCAATAAAATCATATGATGACTTATAACTTATTAAACTTTATTGTGCTTACCTACATAGAAGTAATTAGTAACGTACAGCGTAAAATGAGATGAGTTTTTCATTCACTTTTAGACCTACGTCTGTTTTTGACAAATGTATGTTACAGTCTTGATCAACCAAATATAGGTAAGAAAAATATCGTGAGGGGTATTCTGGATAAATTGTTTTTTTTTTTGGAAAATAATCAATATGTTGAGAATAGCAAATACATACTATCGAAAACAGGTAAAGTATGTTAGGTTAGGTTAGGTACAAGATGGCTGCCAAAAGGCACACTAAGGAAAAAGTAGGCCCATTGTAACATCAGCAACATCATTCAAATTCACTAAGAGTTAGTCAACCTTCATGAAATTTTACGGTCATATTTCTTAAAATAGGTACATATGTGTTACATTGAAAAACAGTAATTCTTATACCATGCAAATAATATGTTCATAATGTACATACATATATGTAGGTTAACTGCTGAACAGAACTAAAATATTTAAATATAATAGAAATAGAAATATACTTATTAGCTTTTTCCAAAGATCTTAAAAATTGTTACAGCTTTTTAGTGAACAATCGGATGAATTATAACAGTGGGGGGCTTTCATTCACAATCTTTTTAAATCTAATTAACATCGAATACATATTTCATATTTAATCAAAGTCACCTGTCAACATCCTTTCAAGAATTAATTCTTCAATAACCCTAGAATCACGCCGAAAAGGCTCGTCGAGCTGCAGATCGCCCACCTTTAAATTGTTCACGGGTCGCATTAATTATTTAGGCGCGCCATGTTCTCGGAGCAAAAATAATTTGCAGAACTTAAATGGTGAACAAGAGGGGTAATGAAAATTTATCTCCAGAAGACTGAATTTTTTAATCAGATTTGGGTCCTCGGGACGAATTATGGGACTGAGCTTTCCGCCTTTGGCGAGGCCTGCTAAAAATATCCTTTCACTGTTTTGCTGACCCTTTTCGCCTTACCTGAGTTCGGTTCGATTAGTTATCAGAATTTCGGCAGTTATCTAATTTCATGGGAGTTTGCCAAACTTTTTCAACAAAAGTAAGTTATGCATCCCAAGGGAATCCTCGGGATGAAATCGCCATGAAACCGAAATTATTCGCACAAACATGACGGCCCGGGGATTGATGAAATTAAAAAGGTCTACGAGGAGTAACAAGTTTAATTAAACTTTCGTCTGGGGAGGCATTTTTCATCATTCGCTTTATGACGCTGGGCCCGCGTGTTTCGCCGCGGGGAAATTTCATGCCGGTTCGATTAGGAATAATGAAAAGTTCTTCTTTTCGACCCCGCCATTTTTTTCCGCAGCTTGAGTGGAAAGATAAACTCGGATGCTTAGACAAGCAACCGAAATAAATCCCTTTTATTTGCATTCCAAATTCAGAGCACATCGGAAAGAAGTCAATATGAAGGTTTGCGGAGACCAAACCGAACAGATGCAGATGCACCGGAACGGCCGATTTCATTGCAAAACTTTATCCAGGATCCGACCGTCTCTGATGTACATTCTTTTTGAAATTCAACGCTAAAATCCGGTTGCTTTTCACTTTTTATCCGGGAGAGAGTGTGATCGTCCTTTCCGTGTTCAACACATATCCGTGCTCTGATTCAATTGTATTCCAGACAATTGCAGGCAGGCACTTGCATAGACACAAAATTTTTGAAAACGAAAATAAATCATGACGCCGACATCTCTGCTCCAGTTTTAAATTGCTTTCATAAAAACATCCGATCTCCTTTGTACACAAAACTTGTCATGTTTATTCGGGATTTTCGTTTCTCGAAACACTTCTTGATGGGACTAAGTGCTGCAATTCCAACTCTATCCTCAGTTCAGCGAAACAAACACTGATTAATCCGACAAATTCCAACTGTCTAGAAAGTGGTAAATTTCAGGAAAAGATTTGGATTAAGAACAGAGAAAAAGCAAGCTCAAAGGTGTTTTCTACATTCTACCAGAGAAATTGAAAACTCCCTCGGGTGTACATTGCTAAAAATATTTGCACCGCTTCCATTTATAAAACATTTTGAAAGGGAAATTCAAAGTTGGCTTTCTATAGAGTGCCAAGTCGCATCAATTTCCGTAAGTCGTCTTCATGACGATGGAACTTTAATCAAATCACCAGTATTTCTATTGATTTTTCACTTTTTCAGTATTTGGAATGCGTCCTGTGTGGACAATCCAATCCCGGAAAACCTTGAGTAGGTACCTATAGAAGTCAACAGAAAACAACCCGACTTAGGGACACGTGGAGGATGCATTTATTGTGGTTGGCTTGAATTGGTTTTGTTACGAGTGTGTAAATACCTCCTTAACCAAGTTATTTTCTACAAGATAAAGTAATTAATATCTTTCAAAAGGATTTATTTTTGTATTGGACGAAATTACTTAATTCCAGGTTTATTTTATTGCACGTTCACAAAACATAGATAGATTGCATGTTTACAAAACGTAGATAGATCATTCAATTCTTAAGCAATGGCTATCTTAGATATTCGTATATAATTCTTAGTTTAATCGAAGACATTGAAACTTTTGCATATTTAGTAGAAATTTCAAACTACGCTAACCTGAAATTATGACTACTGATTCAGAAACAAGAACTTTGGTTTTGGGTATGAATTCGTAACTATTAAACTATTTTTAGGATCACTTAAAAGTTTCGGGAACTTTTAATTTTATTATACTCTGTAATTTTTCGAATTTTTCGCCAAAGAAGTTTCACTTCTATTTCACGTGTGCTGAGTTACAGTGAAAATTTTTAGGATCACTTCAATTTTTCGGGAACTTTTAATTTTTTGAAGCATACCTACTTTTTCTAGGTTCGGCAAAAGAAAGAAATCAATGTTAAGGAAATTTTAAGTCTTAAATGTCCTTTCCAGAGAGTTTCCCATCTCTCTCTTTATACAGAATGCAGTAAATAAGTACTAAAAATAAACGAAAAAATTGTTTTTTAAAAACGAAAAAGTTAAAAATAATTTTATTCCGATGGAAATAAAGCCGTTTTATACTTCTTATCCCTTAAACGATAATGAAACTCCTTCGTCTGTGTCAAAATCATCCCATATTATAATAATATTTATAATTTCAAACATTGAAACTTCATACCATATATTAAATCCTTGTGTAAGTAGTTATCACAGTGTCAAGTTTTCAAATAAAAGCGCGTTACATTTTAACACCAAGAGAGAAAAAAAAGAGAGTGTAACTGGCATATCAACAGATCTCTTAAATGCCCTCTCAATCTTATTTGGTAATTTCTTGTCATTTAGAAGGACATACCTACTGCTGATATCATTTTTAACGAAGTTCTGTGCACCACTACCGAAAGGTTTTTGTGCTAAAGCCATGTTGTTTAAAAGTCATTCTACTACGTTACTACTCTAAAAAACTCTTAAATGTCTTTGAAAAAAGAGGTGTTGTTTTTTCATCGACTTCTTGACATTAACACTCGTTTAATAGACTTAGATAGACGAATCATCCAGTTTCGTCTGTCATATACCTGAATCGAAATGATTCGCTTTGTTTATTGTAACGATATTTATGTATTCAAAATCATTAAACTCTAAATATTTCTATACGATACTGCACTGTGAAAAATTTGAAATATTTGTTTTAAACTAATAAAGATTAGCGTATTTGTCAAGGCTTTTAAGATTTAGTCAGAAACCTTTTTTGTTTATGTATTTTGTCTTTTAAAGCAGACTGTTTTCGTAACAAAATATTGAAGATTAAAAAGCTCTCTAAGAACAAGTGCACGTCAATGTGCTGTTTGCGAAATTTCAAGTTTTTTTATACTTTAAGATTTTGATGTCTGAAACTGGAAAAAATCTCACCCATCTCATCAATCTCACTCAAAATATATTTAGTCACTGTATGCTGCCCAATTTTTATTAATATACTTTAAGGATGTTTAAATATTTAAACTTCCTTACAACTTACAAGCTTACAGTGTTAAAATATGTGCGGTTTAAATATGTATATATACAAATATTCTAATTAGCCTTTATTTACGTATATGTATACGTACACGAAGGTCGTTCTATGCGAGCAGATGGTTTCAATGTACACGTGGTAAAAATTGGATGTAAATCAACGTTTTTAGTGACAAAATTCCAATGTCCCATATGAACAAAAAAGGGCATGAAAATATCTGAAATATCCGAAAATATCTGCGAAGACATTGAAAAAGGAAAACTCAAAACTTAACAAGGAAGGAAAACTAAAGGAATATTGAAGGTATTTAGGAAGGGGACTACGAAATAAGACTAAATGGCATAAATTTTGAATTAGGTGTCGATAATATAGTTTAAGAAACTTGTCGAGCAACCTAAATTGCTAACATTTTTTCTAAGAAAAAATTTAGCTAGTTGGATGGATTTACAGAAACATTTCGCAAACTGGCTTAAAAATAAAAATCCGCTAAGTGCGAGACGAGCACGCGTACCAAGGGTTCCCTACCTGCCTTGGGAGGAAATGTATAAAAAGTTATTTAGTTAAATTAAATTTTTTAATTTCTTTAAATTTTTGAAAACATTATATTATGTTTAGTTTTTTTCTTAAAATCCAATGTTTTGAAATATATGTATATGAAACTTTATTCATTATTACTTAATTAAAATTGAATGTTACGTTATAAATTATTTTTCCAAGGGTTTTGGTCATTCCCATGTCTAACTACCATTACCGTCTCTTCGAAATTCTGAAAACAACAGTTAAAAACCACGAATTAAGCCGTGCAGTAAAAATTGCTAACTCTATGAAATCTTAATTAAATTGGCACGTTAGTTATAATTTAGGTATGTTTTAAATTTACATATCTTTTCAGCCTGCTTGCGTAGAACAACACCCAATTTTCTTTTAAAAGAATGTACATATGTATATATGTATATATATACAACGATAAAGTCTGAAAAACAAAAACATAATAAACGTCGATAGAATAAATCTAAAATAAACTGACTCCTCTTACCCCTTGGATGTAGTCATAATAAAAAAAGAAAAGTTTTGTGTGGTTATTTGTGTTTTATGATTTTACACAAGAACAGCTTTTGCGATTAACATAAAAATTTTAACATCTTATTGCTCATAGTGTCTAATGGATTTAACCTAAGATAGACATTTTGCAATTCAAAATGGCTGCCGAATA
Organism: Machimus atricapillus; assembly: GCA_933228815.1. Classification (NCBI taxonomy): domain Eukaryota; kingdom Metazoa; phylum Arthropoda; class Insecta; order Diptera; family Asilidae; genus Machimus; species Machimus atricapillus. The sequence goes on along the minus strand of OW121787.1, from coordinate 24,849,861 downwards.
TTTCAGTAATTTCAAATATATTATAAAAATGTTCAAATTCACTACAATATAGCGACCAGTCAGTAATACAACGAAATATCTTGTTGTTCCAGAATATAGAGAAGTAAAATAATTTCTAAACTGCAATTTTCAATTAAATTGTTGGATATGTTATGATAAGTAAGCTACATAAATTTTGGCGATATTTTATTAACAAAGCAATTATTAAGAAAAATAAAATTTCGCTGCTTCTCATTGTAAATCACTACTCTTGACATGGACAATAATCATAATTTGTTTTATCTCCCGCAGGCAAAACTGGGTAGGTCCACGGCAAGCAATTGGGATCATCAATTGTGGTGTGTGTCTCTGACAATGTCGAACCCAATTTAGGAAGTACAATACATCTGGTTCTCCGCAAGTCCATTCTCATGCGTGTGCCGCCTCTGGCATAATGTTTTTTTAAAAAAATAAATAAAAATTGATTTGCATTTCTGAATTTGACAGAAACCTTTGATTTGTGCCTCTCGGCGTTCCGATTCAATATTAACGTACGACTGGCGGCGGCTTCACAATTCCGATCGTCCTTTTGTCATGAGCTAAATGAAATTTCATTTTATGTTACTCCCATAATGATACGTAACTCACGCATGCAGGAGGAAAATCAAACATTTTTTGGGGGAAATTGATCGAATGAATACAAAAGCGACAGCCGTACAAAGTCGCCCTGGAAATCCTTTTTCCCTCCCAATCAATTCTGAAGAACAAAATGTGACGTAAGTGTCAGGAATAATTTGAGAATATTGAGGAATTCGAAATGGACATAAAGACGAAACTCGAAAATTTGATGTGACAGCCCGATGGCACATACCTGTTATTAGATTTCCTTAATTGAATCAGGAAATCGACTTTTCCCAGTATTCCACTTGCGTTTCAAGAAAAACTCGCACTCATTATTCATACGATCTTGAACGACAGTCGTGTTCTTCTGTTCTCAAAGGATATATGGTTGTAATCAATGTACTAATGAACAAATTCATTTGTTACCTACTTGATTTTAATTTCTCAAAAGCAATTATTGGATCTGGCTGTCCATTAAGAATTAAAAGGCACCTGTTTCAAATTTTCTTTAATCTTGTCTTTTCGTTTGCATTCTTGAACGAAATATATTGCATTACTATATTAATTAAACTCTCGCCTACACAATCGAACTCTTCTTAGACAAAAATCATTTCTGCATAGAAAAATTGCAAACAAGCTCCTAAAAAAGTATATTATTTTTATTTAGGCCTTGTGGCAGTTTGGCTTCATTTGTACTTTCTTTCCTTGACCTGTCGAAACATAGTCCAAGTTTAGTTCACTATTTCATGCACTTTATGCGTTACATTATGAGATAGTACAAGCCAAGTACAAGTTAAACCAAACTGACACTCGGACTTAGTTTTTTAAAAGTCAAGAAGCTAAGATCATGCTAACGGAGAAGTATTTTTGTACATACCTATCAATTTTTTTAATTTTTTTTAATAAATTTACATATAATAACTTTGCATTATTTTGTGAACCTATAATAACAACAATAATAAAAAAAACATTTTGTCAAATTTAAAATTTGATAGGAAAATTGCTTGAACGTGTTAAGCAGCGGAGCCTTCAAGATCAAGATTTTTTTTGAGAAAAGAAATTAAAAAAACACGGCACTCGAATTGGACATCACTTTCTAATTTTATTCGTGCTAGAGTGGTACCAGCACGCATATATACGACTACATCAACCAAATTCTACAATATCTCTCAAAGAATTTATAAAACATTTTCTGGGTTCAACTCCTTCAAATTTTCAATTATCATTTTAGGGGTGAAGAACCGATTTTGAAGAGGGTCTGCGAACAAACGTTGATCAGGAGACCATGTAGAATCTATTGGCATACTCCGGTTGAGACTTTAACGAAACACCTTGTAGAGCTTAGCTTTTGTGATGTGAGTGACTGTGGTAAGATCATGTTTTTAGAAAATGTAGATCAGAAGAAAATGGTATAGAGATATGTATGTCTTATAAATTAATCGTAATATTTTTTTAAGTGTAAGAAAATTATAATCAAAATAAAATTTAAATGCAGATATAATTTAGAAAAGGGCAATTTACATTAACTTAATATCTATGTATGTAAAACGACTTTATATTCATATATTCCTATACCTAAAGCCATCACAAGGGTTACATAGGAGGCTTTTCCTATACACAATTATTCTAAGCAGTGTGTATTCCGTAAGTGTCCCGATGCGCTTTCGGTTACACACCGCAATCGATAAACCCGGGTAAATCACATGGATTGTGAGCAGAACCACCCCCTTTTTAGCATAATTTTTGTTCATATAAGGTCTCATAAGGAAGGGAATCGGATAATACTCCCAAAGGTACTGGACCTTCCAATTTTACTTGTATTAAGTTCTGCTCGCCGTAGCGTAACCAGTAAATTATACTCCTGTGACCGATTTGTAACCATCGGGCGTCTGGAAGTCAAACCAAATAGTCGTGAAAGGGACTGAGATGTGTGCTATGATCTGATGATAGGGCAGCAACTGGAAATCGAATTCATTGAACGACAACAAACTGCAGATAAGCAAAAAAAAATTGGATCGAAGACTGTAAGAGGACGAAGTATGGACAGATAAATTCTCTTGGTGATTAGGCAAAGGAGTAGAGTAGACTTAAACACTCAGGTGATTAAAAGCCACCAAAAGGTTAATGGCCCCCTTTTCTTAGGCATAAAAAAATGGGAAAATTATGTTTCTGAAATGGTTATGGTGACTTTTCTGCCGAAGAAATTTTCAGCTCGCATCACTTGTGTCCCCAGTGTCGTGAAATTGTCTTCCCACCGTCTATTCAACTCGCTCGTATCTTCGTATCTGTGCCGTCAGATAATGGAACCAGGTGGAGGCAACACGATCTGAATACCTGCACTGGAAGCGTCTCATCGTTTTAGCGCTACCTTCGCCGCCATTTGAAAATTTCCATTATGCAGGGGGATGTGTTCAACATTCATAATGCACCAGAAACATGTGAAAAACGTATATTGCTTGGGACCCATATTTTCTCAAGGGAATTTTTAATATGGAGCAAATTTGGCGAAGTAACTTGCAGCAATTTTCCCAGAAGCTCCTGCCAGAAGAGCGTAGATATGTGGCAAAATCATGATATATTCACGCCACAAAAACACTCTTTTGGGCCCTATGGAGGAAAGTCAAGAGTTCAAGGTTCATATGAGAGAGCCATAATTTCAAAGTAACTGTTCTATTAAGCAACGAAAGCTCGCTTCAAATGAAATGTCACTTTAAAGGACGCATATAAAAAAGATATAAAGTATAGAATTTGCATACAAACTGAGTTAGACAAAAAATAAGATAGTTCTCAAAAATGGTTTCTTATAACTTTTTCTTTCTTTACTAATTCTAAGGAAGAATATTCATATGTAAATTTTTACTTTTTTTTCCTAAAATTCTTATTTATCGCAAAACTTATTAGACAAATTGGGATTGTATGTATACTTAGATAATTCATAAAAATGACATCGATTTCTAAAGTTGATCTCTGAGATTTCGTTCGATCAATGAAACCGAACTCTTTAGAAATGAATCGAACATTTTAAAAAACTGTCAAGCCCTTCCAAACACCTTGATTTGTTGCAAACGTATAGGTAGACTCATAATTTGGGTTAAAACTACATAAGACCCCACTCTTATCCCTTTCAAACGAGAAGGTTTAAAAAAAAGTATCATTATATTTACTTGATGTTTTGGAATTCAAAGGAATTGTGAGGAAACATGAGAATATAATAATACATATATTTATAACGCACGAACTTAAAATAGAAGACGATTTGGAATTTAAAGATCATGGCCAATTTTAAACATGAAAACATGTTTGTCAACCTAATCGTAATATTATCGCTTTCAACATATACATACGTAGGTACGTACCTACATACATGAGTTTTCATTATGTTACTAAAAAACAGCGAATTAGCATAGCCGGAATATATCGATGGTGGATGGATGCATAAGAAATCATTTATGTTGCAGAAAATAGTTAAATTACTCGCCTTGTCAGTTGTCTCTATGTACCATTAATACCCAAATCCTACAAATGGACAAGATATTTTAATCAACAGAATGAAACTCGACGATATAAAGCGAATTCAGGATAGTATTAAAGATCATATGCCATCCTATGTTCACTTATTTAACTGACCAACTGGAGAACCTGAAGATCATGAAAATGAATATAATGGTTGAAATGATTACACGTCTATTCATGTTAAAAATATATAAATATGACTGTATTTTAGACATAAATGTATTCCTTAATAAATATATAATGCATAAGCCTGTTTAATTTTTAATTTAAAGAACACTCAATTCAGTTCCCTGCTGAAGCAACTAAAGTCAAAAACATTTTTTAATATATTTTTTTGAATCAATATTTGTAACATAAAAATATTACAAACAGCCTAAATACTAAAAAACTCAAAAGAAGGCCTTGAAATTTTGCTTACTTGTAAGTGTGTATATTGCACAGTTTTTATTGATTCCTGAAAAATTTTTATTTCATGGCTTATGTGATTTTTGAAATAACCGATTCATTTAAATGTAGGTACCTAATATAAAATATGTTTGTCATAGATGGTTTCGAAAACGGGGTTTTTTTTATTCTATAACATGCTTCTATTTAATTCCGAAGAGTTTTTATTCAATTTGGAAATGCAGTTTACTTTCAATCTAAAAATGCTATAACGGTCATTTTTTTTAATACGTTATAATAGAAAAATATAACCGTTACCTATAAAATGACTTTGTTGTTCATCAGTGTCAAGGTCCGATTTGAGGTATCAAGTTGAAATAAATATCGAATACAAAGGTCGATATCTATCTACAAACTGCTGTAAAATATTTGTTTCTATTTTAACGTTATGAAAAATTGCGGTCTTTCAAAGCGTATATTCATACTAAAAGTCCCACTTATCAAAAAACATTGTGAGGTTTTATGAAACCACGATGCAAGTGAAACTTTTTTTCTATATGTTTCTATTTTAACGTTATGAAAAGTTGCGGTCTTTCAAAGCGTATATTCATACTAAAAGTCCCACTTATCAAAAAACATTGTGAGGTTTTATGAAACCACGATGCAAGTGAAACTTTTTTTCGGATCGTAGGCATTTAACTGAAAATTTTCGGAAAATTATTCGATTTAGGGTATTAAAATCGCGTTTTTCATCTTAACTTAATAATTGGAAAATGGGAATGATAATGGGAAATCAATAGTAGACAAGATATCCAACTATAAATTTTAATTTCAATCTGCGTATTAGAGTACGGAATACATAATAAATACAATCATTCAGATGGTAAACGCTTTCGACGCTGTATCGTTGTCCATCACGATCAAGCGAACAATACCATTTACATCAATACACTGGTCAAAACACACAAATACCGCGGAGCACTTGCACGAATGAGTGAGAATATAAATGCTACACGATCAGCTGATGCGAGCTATTGGCGTTGCCATATTGGCCTTGGCTCTGCCTAGCGCCTTTCACTTTACCCCGTCTCCGCGGCACCCCTACTCAACGGCCGGCTGTAATGCGACATGCGATAGATGAACGAAAAAATTTGTGGCGATGATAATAAAGTTTCACTTTAAAAATCTAGGAGACTTCTCAATGACCTAAAATCTTAAAATTTGGCATGAAAGGAGATCTTTTGTTGGCACAAGTGAAGAAATAAATATACGAAAGTCATTAATTTCTATTTCCATGTTGAATTTTCTTTTTATACAGATATAGATAATTATAAAGTTACTATCATAAGCTTACTTACTTACTTTCAAAACTTTATGGCGATATTTAGGTACGAAAATTTTACTCACATCTTGTCTTTTTTTATATGTAGGTATACATACATATATACGGTAATATATACAAATGTGTGTGTCTTATATTAAATTTTTTCTAAGAGCTAAGAGCATAAAGCTTCACATTTAACAGTGCCTACCCAAACATATTTTTCTAAAATGAACACAAAGTTTTAGCAAAATATGTATCTTAAAAAACCAAGTAATGACGATCTTTGAGCACCATCTTCAAATATTCACCCATTAGCAAACAATAATCTTTCGTACAAATGACTAAGAGTATGTGATTTGAACTATTATATGAAACAACTATGAGTTTTGGGATCTATCCTGACATCGAAAATATACCTCTGTGGAACAATAAGGCTATATCGTCAACCACGGACCACGTGCTCTTTGAGCCATTTGGGCCATTAAGCCCGTGACGAATTGCACCAGTTAGACAAATTCCAGGAGGAACTTGCAGTGAGCGCAAGGTCGAATATCACTCAGGAGAATTCATTAAGGCAAACTTTTCCAAGAGTTACCCAATTTCGCAATGTCTAAAACTTTTGAATGTTGCTCCAGCCGACGATAAATGGAGCAAACAATTACTATGTCCACGCCACGCAAATTTCTCATGTCTACTTAACTTGTATTCCCGGGACATGAAACTGAGGGGCTAATTAGAGACTCTAGCGCATTTGCGACATCATCAGCAGCGCTGAAGCTCGTTTTTTTCTTCCCTCGACTAACAATAAGTTATTAAGTGCAATGAAAAAGCCTTCGCCATTGAAGAGGTAGCCCGAATAATAATTTGCACGGCAAAGAAAGTTCCTCTTCACCTCGACAGGCCTCAAGGAGTCACGTATGGCCAGCGCTAATTTCTTGCTTGACTGAGCCTGAAATGCAATTATATGAACAGCATTAACTAGAAGTGCTACAAAAATTGTCTTGGCTATTCAGAGCTCCAGAAAGATTAGGAGCCAGCTACCCGCAGAGAGCTTGTCCAAATGGGAAAACTTTCTGAAGGGAAGTTGTAAAGGGCGGGGCCCAGGTTCTTTGCTAACTCCTCAGAAGAAAAAACACTTGGAGCGCTTAAGAGCATCCACTGGGGCTGAGACTTAGACGGAGTAGTTCTGGGCAAACGTTATGACATCAAACAAGTTCCACATAGTTCGTATGCTGTTTGGGGCGTAGAAATACTTCCAGGAACAATTGTTAAGAAAAACACGATGTCCCTGGGCAAGACAAGGAGTTGGCGGACTCTTTTCTCGTCAAAAAGGCACTTGCCTTTAAGTTGGAGGCACTGCCTGCGCCTTTAATTGTCGCCACTCAACCCCGCTCCTTAAGCTAAACTAGGGCTGAATAATTACAAGGCTATAGCGCTTTAAAGAACAACAATTTCCTGGACGACGGGGCTTTGTTTATTCACAGTCGTTTCACATTGGCTAAGCATTCTTTTGAAAATTTCTTAAAAGTTAAAATTCCTTTACTGCAGTTGAATGGTGCTAAACCCACAAAACATTGGAAAAAAGTGTTGCATTTGACACGCCACGCCGCCGCCAACGCTACAACAAAATGCCTGAATAAAGCGTAAAGTGGTGATTAGAGAATTATGAAAAATTCACAAGGACACTTGTTGAGGAGACGTAAATTAAAATTGAAGAGGAATGTAAATATAAATTTCAGAGAAAATTCCTGTAAAATATGCGGAATTAAGGTGCACCAATTTAATTTTGAAATATTTTAAAAACAAAGACAATTATTATTTTTAAATATGGCTTACTATGTACATACATACATATATCATAGAGTTTACCAGATACGTTCCCAGAGCACACTTACCTGTAAAGAAAGAAAATAATTATTATTAATACTCCTGTTTTCATTTCTCCATATAGGATAAATATATATGTATTTATTACATTAACATTTCACGTACAGCACACGGTCACAAGAATCTAACGATAGAGTTTCATTATCTGTATTTAGATTATACTAAACAATAAAAATTAAAATTAATGAAAACTTTACTGCGTTTCGTTGGTTACAACATTTTCTACAGCTTTAACTTTATGGTTACAATTCTTAACAATAAAGTAGTTGGAAACAAACAAGAAAATACCTACAGTCGGAGGCAAATATTATTATAAGTTTAAAATAAAATACAACCGGTGTTTGATCGCCTCCGATTGCGTAATCTTGCTTATTTTTAATTAGAATTTTTAAAATACAGTAATACCCCAGTTTATCAACAACATCGAAAACACATTACTTTTCAAATAAATATCAACCTTCTTAAGTTTGGTATGAGTCGTGAGTTTGTCTTTCATATGGTAAAAAGGTTATTCAAATATCTACTATTTATTGATTAATAGAAATTGCTTAATATAACTATACTGTGGCTCAAACTTTAAAGAGCTAATGAAGTCATGATAAATTTGTTTATTTGGAAGATTTTTTTCTTATTTTCTATGGTTTTGTGGAGGAGAAAATTATTTTGTTTCTCTATCATGAATATCCAATTGTAATTTAGAAACATTAAAATTTACGTTTAATTCCAGGAGAAATCCCAGAGAGCTCCATAAATCGAAATTTGGCACAAAAACAAAACTTTGTAGGATTGTTCATTTGGAGTCAATAGTGGTAAATATGAAAAAAAAGCTTTGTTGCTAACTTACACTTCCTGAGATATTTACCTTTGGAAATTCGAAAATTAACATTTCGCCCCCCACGGTTTTTTGCATATTCACAGAAAATTAAAATTAGAGGTAAATATTTTTTTCGACTTATCGGCGATGACGATGATGACAAAATGACAACTACCTATACAAGTTAAGTAAAATGTTTTTTATTTTCAGCACTCGTGTAGAATTTTTTACAGAAATCCGGAGCTAAGATTTATTACCTAATATCAAGTTTTTCTATAATTTTCACCAAACAAGTGAAGCTGTGTACCTACTTATCACTTTTAAGAATTTTAAAGTTAAAGAAGTACCTACATACCTACCTCAGGAACTATAAGCAAAACAAGTTTTCTTTTATTGAATATATGTAAATGACTTGTTGTCCTAAATGGACATTTCTGCAAAGTTTCATTAAAATCCGTGAGGAGACCTCAAACTCAATTTATGGCAGGGAACAAGTCAGAAAGTTGAAAAAATTGCGTTATTTTAAAATTGTTGTAGGTATTCCCGCAAAAAATGTACGGATTGCAATGCGTAAGGGCTCATTCGTACTAGATTTTAAATCGAGATTCCACCCTCAGGGTACATAAACGGATGATAATAAAAAGTCATGAGCCCTCCATTTAAAAACTAGTGCCTATTCACAGCGACAGCGTTTTGGAAGTAGCTATGTAAGCAACCTCTGCGGGAATAGCTATAGTAGCCATTTTTGATAGACACTTTTATTAGTGGAATACGAAATCGAATAAAAGTGACAATAGTAGCGGCTAAGCTAAAATAGCCACTGTATAGCCAGTGGGTTAACATTAGCAGAACAGGCCCCATTATATCTTTAAAATTAATTTAATACGCCCACAAATGGCTCGCGGAAACATTTTGCATTCTTTTAGGTATATAAAATCGTAAATACTTATTTAATTATTTCCACGTGAAATCATTTTATTTCTTCAATCAAACATAGAATTAAACTGGTCATAAAAATTGTCGTAACATAAATAGTTCAAATTTTATTAACAATAAAACAAAATGGTATCGCATCAAATCCCAAGAGTGGTTTTATGCAATTTTGAGATGAGTTTTACTCATAATTATCTCCATATTTATGTATATTCTAACAAGCAAGCTACTGACACAAGACGACAAGACAAGACGAACTTCCACATACTCTAGTAAGAACAGATCTGATATTTACTTCGTATAATTCCGCTTAACCAAAAAAAAAAAAAATGCATTCTTAATTTCTGTTCTGAATAATCTTTAAACAAATTAGGGGTTAAAATCGAAATCTTTTTATTTTGCTTACAATAATTACGGTCATTGCTTTCTAATCGGTTTAAGAGCTTTGCCATTTTCTAAGGCAGGTATGTAATTTGAAATGCAAGCAAAACTGCACTTGTTAATTAATTACATTATTCCATTATACCTTTGCATTGGAAACATTCTACTATGTAGAGTTCTTGCAGTCTCACAAAGCTTCCTACGAGTGTAAAAGCAGAATTGTATCGAAAAGGAAAACTTCTTCATTTTAGATTATCAAGACCTACTTGAAGAACCCTACTCACCCTAATACTTTTTCCAATAGATAGAAATAAATACATCATTGGAATATATACATAATATTCAAACTAAAACCAATAATCCAGAAAAGGTTTGAACATTGGTGCAGTAGCAGAAAATCGTTATTATATTATTTAGGTATACATATCTATATGTAGGTATATTGATTCGATCTATTAAAAGAGACGTTTGCAAATACAAACATCAGAAACATAAAACAGCGAATCGGAAAGATTTATTCGATAGAACGTAAAATGGTACTCATATTTTGTATGCCGAAAGCACTTGTAACATTTCGTTCGAGTGCTTTTTGGTAAAATTTGTTTTGAAATATGATTGCGAATTATGGGTGTACTCACAAATATGTAAAAGCATTTGCAAGACTTTAAATTCCTTGCAATATATGTATGTATTTTGGTATACACAAATCTTTATAGTATTTATGGCTTTAATATGCAAAATGGATTACAAATCAAAATAGTTAAGTGTAAAAGAAAAATAATCAAAAAGAAAGATTTGCTATAAAATTATAAAATATAATTTTGTTGCTATAAGGTTTTAGTAATATTTTAACAAGACCAATTGTTTACATTTATATTTTTGATCGATTTGTTTATAGTACAGACCGAAATATCAATATATTGATATATATATTCTATAGAAAGGAAATAAATTAGATTATAAGATAATGAACATTTCGATTTGTCTATTGCGCCTGTAAATTTCGTATATGTATGTATATTTACCAAAACTGGTCTCATACAGGAAAATTACATAGGAAACCTATCCCATTTACAGATTTTTGTCTTAACCTTTCACATTACGTAGCAGCTATAGCCCATTTCTACCGAATTCTCGTTTTTTCTTAGCTTTTTGTACCATTTTACCTATCCATTTTTATCGCTCATGTTCGATTAGGGAAATTGCTGGATATTTTCACCCTCCGACATAATACAAGAAATTTTGTGACAAGGTCATTTCGATAATGTGACAGAAATGGCGTTTTAAAGAGAGATACTTTTAGCAGGCTGGAAGAGATAAGCTAAAAATTGGATAAATTTGCGAAATTTGAATGATTAAATAGAGTGGAAAAATCAATTTGTGAAGAACACTTCCATTCCACCCACATTGAGTGACTTGTCGTCAACATCACTTTGTCAAACTCCCATTGGCGCCTTCTTGGAGTTGCCTCTTGAAACAAAAATCCTACTAATGTGAAATGTTGCTTTCAATAATAACAGGAAATCTTAGCATCAAAAATATAATCTACTTTGTACGTAATTACATTTCTAATCACAGGAGATTATTAAACGAAATTTATGTATATACCTACATTATATAAAATTTAATTAGTGGTATTTGTATTATTTCTTTAATTTTAACAGTCATTGTGCAAAAATATATTAAATTACTGTTACTAATAAATAATAATCCATCAGTATATAGGTACATATGTATGTTCTTCCGCATAAAACATAAAAAAGGCAATATTAGGTACCACATATATGAGAACTTTTAATCTCTCACTATATAATTTTAATCTGCAGTAAATTCTTTTACCCAAATGAGTAGTATTTTTACAAGAACCGATTGTAACTCACAAAATAAATATTTAAATTCTCTTATTAGCAATTTTACACTATGCTGCATCATTGTTACACTGCGTTGTTTTTGAATGCTAAATGTTGGCAAATTTTGTGCCAATGATTAACTTTGTAAAATTACTCAATATTTTTTAAAATAATATGAAGATTCTTCCGACCTTAAACTTTCAAACCCTATCGCTCAACTAATTATTTATAAGTCATCTTAGCTTTAACATTTATAGGCATCTAAAATCAACAAATCAAATTATGTACGAAAAAATAAAACATGTAGAGTAGAGGTTTGAACCTGACTGATTCAATTGTTTGTGGATTTCTTTTAATTTATTACATATTCTTTTGCAGATAAAATGTATTTATATCGAAATTTGCATAATAGATATTTTGATCCCACTCTAACCATAATATCCCAATTACAAAACATATTTATAATATTAGATATCATATCAGGATTACGTGTACACAATCAATTTTCAATTAAACTAAAATTTAATTGAAACCATAATGGATGTCAGATTTACATATGTACGAGTATGTCGTCTGTCTCTTCTCAGAATAATCACAAAATTTATTGTAATCATTTTTATTTCTTGTTATTAAACTCTGGTGCCTCAAAATTCCCAGAATTGCACTAAGAGCATTTAGAGTAGGTATTCTTATTAACCTAATTTCAATACGACATTCAGATGTTCATGTCTCCTTATCTAGAAACATCTTTGAACCCTTATCACACTATCAATATTTCTAATTCATCCGCATCATTACTTTGACAACTTCGTAGTGCATCCATCCTTCAATTCAACTCTATTCAAGTCAATTTAATTTATTTATTGTGCAACGTTACAGTGGTAAAATGCAACCCTTAAAACTGTGGCTCGTGTACATGGCTCTAATTTCCTCTTCCCTTTTCTACTAATTGGAAAACCAAATTCAATTTTCATTAGAATAGCATCAAAAAAATTTTGCTAATTCCAGTTTTATATTTTTTTAATAACGAAAGCACAAACCAAAGGTATGTAGGTATTCTTTTTTCTTAAGATTGATTTTGATAAAATGTTCGTTCATAAATTATAAAATAGACTTGAAAAGCGTTTTTTTTTTGTCCTTAAACTGATGCAGTAATATGTAGCTGAAAGTTAACTTCCAGGGATTCCAAGTGGGCAGCTCAGGAAATGAAATCGACATTCGTTCAGCAAATTTTACTTAAGTTTAATATGCGCATAATCAAACAAACAAACCGACAGGAAAACATTTTATAATATATGCTTTAATATTGACAATTGACCCCTCTACTATTTTTTTTATATTCGTTATAAAATAAAGGAAAACATTACGAATTTTTTTTTAGAAAATTCTAAACTAGACTATCGCAAGTATTTTACGATCCTCACTTTCGTGATTTCTCTATTATTTTCTGAAAATCTTTCAGCTCGTCCATTGTTTACAAACAAGAAAATTTATTTGCATAGGTGAGAGACTCAAAGATACAGTTTGTATCAACCTCCTACTTATTTGTCCTCTTTTAAATAGGATGGTTACTACGCCCATGTCACAATATTTTGCTTAATTTTAAAAAGTGTGTGCACTGAGAAAAGAGTGAGTGGTTTCTAGAATAATTTTCATCCATAAAAACTGAAATAGTTGCTTCAGAATAGTTTACCATACTATGGAAAAAAGACAAAAAATAAAATTATACATATGTTACTAACGTTCTTATTGATACCTCTTTAAATGTAGTCATGAACTCCACTCATCAATAAATATAACAGATTATTATTATTACACTATTTTTTAAAGTTGACAACCTTACTTCTTAATCGCAAAAAATAAAGAAGAATTAAAATGAATTCTACTCTTTAAAAAATATGTGAATTTACTATCGTTATTTTTAACTACAAATTGCAGTTCAATCAACTAACTATCTTTGACTATTATTCTGAGTGAGTTGAGTCCTTTCTGAAATCTGTAAATTCAACTCTTTTTTTCGTTTTTTTTTGAGCGTGGCGTTTCAGGAATTATGTGATCTTATTAAATAAATTTATTTCTTATTTCGACGATTGTATAACAAAAAAAAGAAGACCTATTTTTGCAATTTGTATACAAAAACAGAATCAGATGTTGAAAGGGCCATAGTGCGAGGAGTATAATGTTATGCGTAAGCTGTTTAGGTCCAGCCATAAATAACTAAAATCATAGAGTCGGAAAAACCTACTTTGGAGCTGGGCATTAAATACACAATCAAATAAATCACATCCTGAAAGGAAATCCATAAGACCCCGTTCACATGAATTACAAATTTCATTTCAATCCCGTGCGTTTGGGGGGAGTTCCGAGCGCTCTTTTTTATTCATTTTCTATTCGTTACATAAATCCGGAAGGAGGTCCTACTGAGATTATCAAACAGCCATCGAACCCCGCTGGTGGCGCATAGCGCAATCAAAAGTATAACTTTAGGGCAGCCCCCTGAACACAACTTGTGAATACGAAATGACTGTCAACCATATCACTTGAATGCTGAATTATTTTTATTACGAATAGTTGGAGTGGCTGGATGCGGTTGCCGTCGTGTGTGTGTGGCCGGAATCCGCAATGGGCCGGGGCAGGCCCCACGCGTCTCCGGGCACGGGATCCTTCCCCTTGACATTTCAACTTTGAGAAATGATTTATACACACATATATTCCTCCTGTTTTCCCCCGGCACTCCTTTTCTTCACCTTTTTCCTGATGGCAGTAGTTTTTCTGTCGCATACGGTCCTCATAGCTGTCATTTTACGAGTGTGAAAAGTGGTTTCTCTCGTAATTTTGATGATGGCCATAATTTATTTTGTTACAGTGGAACGCGACTGGAAATCCTTAGGTGCACAGTGGCTACGAGCATGCCCTGGGCGCCTTTGCCCTGACAGTCATATACTTTTATATTACAGTATCAAAGAGCCGTGGAGAAATTTCTATTAGATCCATACCCAGCTACCCCACAGACCCCCATACGCCTTCTGCGACCCACTTTGAGGTAGATAGGAAAAAGTTATTGTTTTAGGAGCGCTCTTGTTGCACTTATTCTCTTAAATCATTCATTATCATACATAATCACAGAAATAAAAAAACAAAAAATATTAAAATTATATGTCAAGTTACAACACACACATCTATAGTACCTAGGTACATACGGAATAACCATTCTTATTCATCTCTGTTTTACTATATGAAAAATTAAATGAAAAACTAATTTAATTTCAAACTCAAAAATTGTATTCAATATATTAAAAATCTGCAAAGCGAAAAATATTACAAAGATATTTAAAAATCAGCAAAAATCGTTTACAAATAAACCTAGTTAAAGGGTCAGAACAACAAAACAAACCAAACTTTATTGCTTGCTAATAATACCAATAAATATTCAAATATTCATAGAGTATAGAATATAATAAAAAAATGATATAATAAAAAACTTTTTATTCTTTTCCTAATCTATAATCCACTGTGAGGGATTGGAATTTCTGGTTGAAGGATGTTATTCCAAATATTGTGGCATGATGAAAAGAAAGAGGTTCAAATAACGAAACACGATTACAATTTCCGTAAAAGCGCATGCATACAAACTGATGTGAAATGTATTATTGCTACAAAATTTTAAATTTTGAAAAATATGATTTCAGATTTTTAATCGGTGACTCAAAAACCCCACATACTAAGTTTAATAAAAAAAAAAATACATATATAGGTATGCGAAAGCTTAAGACGAATTCATGTGTAAAGGTTTAGGACGAATGTTGTCCTTCATCTAAAACAATTTATAGTTACTGTTTTCTTCAATCCTTAAAACTGTTTTAATTCTGTAGGTATTTCTAGGAAAAATGTTAAAAAATTGTTAAAGAAATAAAATTGTACGAGTTCTCGCAACAGTGGAAACAACAAACTTTGCTGAAAGTTATGTTTTTTTATTTATGAGATGAGAGCACGATTAAGAGGCCCTATTCGTTGACACCCAAATTATCTGCGCCCATTAAATAATTCCAACTCGCGTAATCCTGAATAATTCGCCTTAATCTGCACACTTAAAAATAAATCATCTCAGAAGTTTCTACCCAACTTGATTTAGAACAAACTTTACAAACTTTCTGTGGAACATTCATATAAGCCCCTGCGCGTGGGCTGATGCACGTGCTGCAGAAGTCAAGGGACCTGGGCAAAACAAATCCCTAAAATAAATGGGAAAAAGTCCTGTATTTGCAAATATCCGAGAAATCCCGACGCAGCTGAAAGAGTAATTGGTAAAAGTTACCTCGAATAACAAAAGCCATAAATCCCCCAATCCAGAAAGATCTGTAATTAATATTTCTCTGCAATGTCGTCAGTATACAGACAGTTCCTATAGGAGGATTTGATACAATGATTCAAATCCGATGCACAAAAGGAGTTCAAAAAGGGGAAAGGGATGCACTGTGCCCTTCGAAGACGCTGGTGCATCGCAGTGCACCGGGTGGCCACCATAATCTAGGGGGATTCATTGAAGGTTTTGAAGAGGACATTGCGAGATGCTCTTCAAAAATATTCTTGTGACCGCAGAAAAATTGAAAAGGAGAGCAATTTCATTATCCCTTCTCCTGGACCACACAATGGAGCTCCACAGGTCGGAAATATCGAGAGTCACTCCTGTGGGATTTATTCGATTTGACCAGAAAATGATGGGGCTTTCGGAAGAAGGATTTATATTTTTCCGATGAATTTTTGCAGGAAGCCATCTTCCATTGTACTCTGAACGCCGTTATCTTCCCTCGAGGTGTGCAGGTAAAAACCACCCTTGGAGCAATTATTTTACTAAGCTGAAGACGTGATTTGTGACGGTGGTGGGGGTAAACCTGCTGAGCCCATTTAACGCTCGTAAATAGGGAAGAATTATTAACACGCAAAAGTAGGGAAAGTTTCTAGAAGTTTGAGCTTATGAGAAGTTATGCCGCTGCTGTGCGTGGGCGTACCTGCGGTCGAAAACACCGTCCCTCTGAATAGTTGTTAAACAAAGAGAAAGTTTTGTTACGAAATTTGCATTATCGTGCGAACAATGCCGAAGCAATTACGCGGTTTCAGCTAAACCTTTTCAAAATTGTCTGCTAGAATGAGGCGACTTGAAAACTTTCAACAGGCTTGGCATCTATGACATTTGAGCTCATAGAACGCAAGCTAATTTTCCCTTTATGGGAGTACTAATGTCAGTGACATGCGGCTTTTACCCGCTTATAATTATAGTCATGCTTTTTCACAACATAAATTATTTAGATCTTGCTTAGAATTTTGGGACAAACTTTAAACTTTAACGATGCGAACTATGACCAAAGATTTTAAAAGTTCATATTTAAGAATCCGTTTGTAAACTCTTGTTCCACCTTAACATTCTGCAACCTTGCATTAAAATATGTATGTTGACTTTGAAAACAGTTAGTACCATCAAAGGAAGACATCTGGTCCATAGAGTGGTCAAATCAAAAAAAAATTTTCCGAGTCCGTGGATCGAAACAAAAAAGACTAAAAATTTAGGAATTTTTTTTTTTTTTGCGCTATTCCTTTGGATTGTGTGAGAACCGTAGCCTTTAAAATGTTTGTGCTTCAAGTTTCAAGAAGTAGAGTTTTGGAGCTTTAAGACGGTTGTTTTAGATCCTCAATACTGTCATTTCTCGCTTAGATACAGCCCGTCGAAAATCACTAAAAAATTTGGATTTTTTTTTCGTTCCCTTAATTGTTTGGATGAGTGTAGACCATTTAAAATTTCAGACTAACAGTCTTACCAATTAGAAGTTTTTATTGAACATAACATCTAAATAGTTTAAATATTATGAAATTAAAATAAGTAGGTACAAGAAGAAGGAATTTGTTTTGGTTTGGACGAGTAAAAAAATCAAAATTTAATGCCAATAAAACAAAATGGCAGCCAGAGATAAAATATTTAATTATTCCTCGAATATCCTAGTGTGTCCCAGCGTATTCCAGCGACAAGTCTTCTAGAGTTCGTTTCTCAGCGTATTTCGGGATCTCTCATATTCGCTTAAGTTTTGCAGCAGAATACTCTTATCTATTCTAGTTCTTCGAATTTGATGGATTATTATTATTAAGGTTAAAGTAATTTTCTTTTTAATTTATGTAGAATTCAGCAAAAATCATGTTTATAACAATTAATATAACATAATAATCCATTTTGTAACTGCTAGTAAAAATCGAGTACCAGCCGAAGCAGCTCTAAAATACTTCGTAACCATGATCCACTCTACTGACAGTTATCATTATTTCAAGAACAAAATATAGAATAAACGAAATAGAAATAGAAACAATTATATTTGTCTTTTCGGGATAATTCAGTCTATCGTAAAGAGACTCCAAAGTCGTGAGTGATATAGGTACTGAAAACTTTTATATTGGAGATACAATTAAATTCGTCGTGAAGTAATATCAAAGAAATTTTTAAAATGTTTTATTGACTTTAATTCGTGTAAGACAAACTATGCTTCGCTGGTTTGAAAATTCGAAGGAGCGGATACTTTAAACAGTTTTAGTTACTGAGGGTCCAGAAGACCCCAGGGAAATTTTACGACCCAGTAACTCAGAATGTATATTTCAAATTTGGATTTATGTTGCTGTCATTAGTAATCGAACCCTGCAGATCTTCCACCGTAAACAATGCCATATTTTATTCATTGTCATTCATCTTGTAGTTCCTATATACATACTTAATGATTGCAAGTTATTGAACCAATAAAACGTCTTCAAAAGCTTCATATGAAAAATAAACATTACATATCTTATTATAAACAACCCGTATTTTGAAGGCCCAATTTTAGTACGTTCTTTGTCAGGGTATCTATCTATTCATATCATAATATAATTTATAAGAACAAAATCGATCACATCAAAACATGGCCTTCTCTGTCACCCATTTTGTGTATCTTGAAATTATAATAATAAAGATATGCATTTTTATTGTTATGTTAAGGGTAAAGGCCTTTTTTTATGGATTTTTTATCGTAGCATTGGATTATGCCAGGACAATAAAGTTGAAAACCTTACATTAATTGCCTGTTTGCGATAGAAATTACCGGCTATGTTATGTAATCCTTTTGTCACACATCTAAATAGATACTCAATAATAAGATAATCAGGAAATTATATTGGAATATTATTTTGAAATTAATTTTAATCATGACAAATTTGTTTTCCATATTGGATTTGAAAATTTGTTGGTCTGATTTAACAGATCTACCATTTGAAATTTTGATAGTAAATTCATGAATAGTGCCCGCGAAACACTCTTACCCCATTTAGCAAATTCATCAAATATAGCCATCTTAAATTTCAAAATGGTTATAATATACATATTCCAAATTATTTTTATTGGATTATTTTTACACCAATTTTCATTAAAATACTTTGAATGAAAAAAAAAAACACGAACATCAAATTGGGTTCTCCATTTGGAATCTACAAATATATTGAAAATAAGTGGCTTCAAAGTACTCTCATTAACCTTATTACTTAATTAATTTCACTTCAATTTGTGAAATTCGAGAAACTGTGATCGCCATTTTGGATGATCTATTTTGAATTTAAAAATTTAGATAGTAGATTCAAAATTAGTGTTACCGATTATCTACATATGTCACATTAATGTAATTGTGATGTTGATTTTTCACTTTAAACTTAATATCATTATAATTCGAGTAGGGTAAAGAAATATTTAAAATGTTAAAAACTCCCGCCATTCACGCGTAAGATGCCAAAAAATGCAAATACCTAAGGACAGTTTTGTTTTAATTAATTCTCCAATGAATGGATAATTATAACATTGTTCGTGAGTGGTACTAAATCAGTCTTGATACATTTGGGATGCTTTCAGCTTTATTGAGCAACTCATAAAGAAACATTGGAGAGATAAATCAGAGGAAAGCACTGAAGCATCATAAAGACGATTTTTATGCGGAAGGAGCTTCGGATTTATAGCTAGACATAACTCCTGATGTGTCCGATGCACTTTAATGCCAACTGAACGAATTTCCTTACGTTTATGCTCCATATAGGGCGTCAAATAATGAAAGCCCGCCAAGGTAGTTTCATGGTTGTTATGTTGCCTTTATTCCCCGGTTGCGCATTTATAAAAATTTGCTAGCTAAGCTCTAGAGGAACTTACTTTGGGAGGGGTTTTATAGCTTTATAAAGATGGCACTTTGCTGTTCATAATGATAAAAAAAAAAGTTAAAACTCGACAAAAGCAACAAATCATAAAACTGTTTCGTCCTCCGCCATCCTCTGTGTTCAGTGAAAGTGCCGTGGCATAAAAAGTGAATGAATCACAAAGCCTCAAGGAATGTTTATGTACTCCGAAAATGATTTCACGCTAAAAAAAAAAAAAATAAAAAATATAACCTTTACGTTGGACGGGCGCGGAAAGGAACCTCCGCAACGCCATTGGTGGCCCATATATTGGGCTCCCGTAGGAAACGTGGCACGACAACGGGAACAAGCCCTAGGGGATACACGCCGCCCTTTGGAGGCGCAGGTTTGATATATTCTGAGCAGTGTGTTACGTGATAACGAGGAAAAGCTTCAAAACTTGAAACCATATCCTTCCGCGTAATGTGAGGTTTTATAAGGGCGGGGACGAGGTCTCGCCTAAATAAGAGAAACAAGTGTGCGAATTTTGCCCCATGAATTGGCTCCGACTTGAACCCAGGTGGGCTCATGGGCCCTAGCTGCCGTTCACACGGGCTCTTGATGCTTAAATACTGTAAACTCGGATAATTTGCACCGTTTTAAGTGTAATATCTGGAGCTTTTCAGACTGCCGCCTGCTGGGATGCCTACTTTTATACTTCTACTTCAGCCCCGCGCAACGCGCATGAGAAGAGCCCCCCCATCCTCCAGACTGTTTTTCATACGATGACAAATTTCATGCTGAATTTAATTAAGGTGCATTTAGTAAGACTCTTCAAATAAAATGTTGCTTTTATATGATATCAAAATGAGTTAATTAGCGTATTTCCAAACTTACTAGAGATATAATAGGCTTTTAGAATTTCATTTACTTATAACTAGGTCGGAAAACCCATGAATGATATTAGCACCTATACTACACTAATTGTACCACATTTTGCACAAAGCTGTATACGAGCACATACTTAGGATTTATAGACCCGAATCAAAACCTGTCAATGGGCTACAGAAGCGGACTTTTTCGAAAGTTAACTAATAATTTAAAAAGGAACATTGGATACTTATTATTAGCTACCACACCTCTCCAAAATAACAAAGCTGTCACACTAGGAAGTCTAATACCCCAGAAAATTACTATTTTTAAGTAAAAAATTAAAAAATTTACCTCGATATTCTTTAGATATCACACTTAAGTAAGTAATGTTTACTCTGACATTTGATTAATAAAATAATCTTTAATAAGTATTACCTAAATATCAAATTAAAATTAAAATTTAATATCGAATAATCAAACGTTATTATCATCTAGTAAAAGCTCATACTTTTTTGTTTTTTAAACATATACATTATACATACATTGTATATCACACTAAAGCAACGATTTTGGGTTTTGGCATTAAAATAACATCGTGTTTGGAATCCTAAATGAAATGATCGATTGAGATAAAGATTGAGTGAATGTCTATTTTCGAAACAAGCAAAGAATAAATTTATTAAAGAAAATTAAGTGTTGAAACTGGCTTCCAAGCTGGAATGATTTTTTATTCAACTAAGCGAAAGGACAGACAGTTTATGTTTTTCGAGCCTGTGTAGGATTAATTATTTCCTCTTTACACCCAAACGGTTAAACGGATTTTAATAAATAATTGTTCATTACATTTGTCTTGATTCCGAGAGTGATATATCATATCCAAAATTTCAAGAAAAATTTTGATTCAAATCCTCTTTTAATGATATAACAAAGATCCACAAAACTTTATCCAAATTAAAAATGATTGATTCCAACATTAAACAAAATACACTTTAACATATTTTATTGACTCAGGATTAAACTCGTTGCTATGCTACCATATTTAATTATTCAGTTAGAAGGCTAATTAAAAGAGTTATTTTTGGAACACCTCACCTCAGGTACCTACATTTCTTTTCATCAAAAAAATTGAATAACATCGGACCGCCTTCAAGGACCGAGGTCGAAGTTTAGGACTTTGTACCAAATTATGTAAATGCATCTGTACTTTTCACTAATCCTTCGGCCGCATTTGATTTTGACACTTACTATGAATTTCATTCAGATGGTAAATAGGTACATACATTTATATCCTTAACATTATAATATAAGGGTAATTTAATATAAGTTTTATTTAATAATTTATGCTCAAAATATGTTAGAGTTCGGGAGTTCAAGACACAAATAATTCAACTCAAAATGTAAACTTAAACAAAGTATATTTAATGCACAGCATATGATGCATACTTTGATTCCATGCAGTGCTTTTAAAACCCCTTTCATATATGTATATATTTTTTTTTCGAATGAGGCATGTCCATCTTCTACCTGATGTGTGCGCGGACAAGTCTAATATGTAGGATATATTTTACATATGTACAATATATTCAGCAGCAACAGGAAAATTACGCCTACAGGGTAACAAAGTCAATCCAATAAAACACGACTCCTGCAGAGTGCTGTTTTTCCAAAGTATAATTAATTCATTGAAGGAGCTGTTTCCCTCTAAATTAAACATTTATCATTTCGGCTCTTGCCACAGCAGCACTAATGCCTTGACACAAAGACCATATAAACTATTTTCGCAGTAAATTGGTCAACATGGGCGCGGTAAACAACACATAAAGGTCCTGGCCAGACTACGACGTGTTTACGGGATGGTAATTTATCGGGTACAAACTGTTTGGGAGACTGTTTGCGCTTCGACATCCCCACTCTGATGAACGCATTACCCTTTTATTAACATTAGGTACATAGCTGGCCAACCGTGAACCAAATCGAAACCAAAAGTTTGTGATAAACCACATCATTTCGAACACATTAGGAATTGGTCAACATTTTGTTGAAACTAAAAAAAGTCATTTCAAATGTAAATTAGAAGAGGGTCGTGTGACTGTCCAACTAATTAATTATAATTTTTAATAATTTTCAAAATATTTTTTAGCAGACATTTATTGTTTTTTTTTCGTATAGGTAGGTACATATGTATATCCAAATCAATACACATTGTTTCAATCGTACACTAAACATTTTCAGGTTAATGTTCGATTTGAAAATGGATAAAAGTCAGTGCTCTTCTAGGTTTTTCATGATACATTTCAAATCTCAACAAAATTTCCTGTTATTCTGTACGGACGAAAAATCGCAGTTAATATTTTTCATTAGAAAGCATTGAAATGCAGTTTAAAATGACTTTTTTATAGTATATTTTTGAGGTTATTTTATTAAATAAAAGTAAAACACTTTTGGGGGTAGAATGCGAACTACTAAAACGTCAGGCAAATTCGTCGATGAAAGTTTACTGTCTACTAATCGGTAAGCGAAGAAACATTTTACGTAAATACCAAACTGGAACATCCGACGACGGAAAGGTACCTAATCAATGAATAAAACAAAAATGTTGACTAAAATTTTAAATAATATGCATCAAATTTCATGTACATATATACATACTGTATTTAACAAATTGGAAAAAAATTAAAGGACTTTGCCATCACACATTTTCAAAAAATACTCATCCATGCTTCAAAACTACTGTGTAAGAATATCATAAGGAAATTACTGGTTAAGATTTTATAATCTTATTCAAAATAATGTATATTATATCTTTTCAGAGTGGTGACGCTATTTGAAGTTTTTTAAACAAGTTTTCTTCAACACGGGCGCCATTCTTAAAAATTTAATTCTTTATCTATTTGAAATCGTTTTGATATATCGTTAACACATTGCTATCACGCTTACTAAAATAAATCATTTTGGATGAGTTTATTTATTTATTTTTAATTTTTGTAATTAGTGGATAAAACAAACCAATTACTTTTATTTATTATCAAAGAATAAATTTTTCAACACACATGTTGTTACGACTAAACCTGAACTAACAATGAAACCAAACAAACCAATGTACAGCAAAATTAATAAAATGAAAACTTTCAATCATAATAGTTAAAACACATTAGTTTTAGCACATATTTAGGTGGTCATATTTTACAATATAAGAGGAGACGAGCGGTCTGTGGAACCGCAGAAAATATGATAAAAAAAAAATTTAAATATAATTAAAAATTAATAAAAATAAACCATATAAAACAATTTACAACAAACCACAAAAACACAAAAAGTATATGCACCCAAGAAAATACTACAATAATACAAGTTTAATGTTAAAAGTCTGTTTACATAAGTCAAGACTTTAATTTAACCTTTGTTTACTGTAGGACATATATTGAGAACTTTATTTTTAAAATTAGTTCAGTTTCGTCAACTATAAGGTGATATTGTTAGTTTATTTTTTTATCAGTCAAGTGCCATCTTCCACGGAATAACCTACATATATGCGAAGGATACAATACAGCTACGTACACAATACATGAACTGAAAATAAATTTATCAAATCCTTGTAAGCTCTATCTTAAAGTATCTCATATCTATCATTTATGCTGATAACTCAGCTCATGGTCAGGTCATCTGATCAGGGCTTTATGAGGCATCAATCTGCCTCCCGTAAAGATTTCTTCACTCGCCTGAAGAAGTATACATATATACAACAATTTCATTAACGAACATAAATTTATATTGATGCCGCAATACTCCTAAAAGTCAAGGCTCATTAATGGTAATGAAGCCTTCCATGAAATTAGGATTCCAAAAAACCACATCCATTCAAGCGCACCGAAATATTCAAAGAGATCTTTTACGCTCGTGGTCCAGTAAGCCCTGGGCGACCTTATTAACCCTTAATCAGTATCATTTTTCCCAGTCGCTATCCGAAACTCTTCCTACGTTGCCAATTTATTCTCAGATTTTGTTGATGACACGTTTATAAAGGCTATCCGATGTCTGTTTGTGTGTAGACGATTGAATCGTGGTTGTCTGTCCAGACGGGTAATGTTGTCAATCACTTCGGAAGTCTAAAGGCTCCCCTGTGAAATCAGCAGTTTGTCCCTTATTTACAGGATAATGTTATTTCCTGATTTTGCAGTCAATTTATTTTCTACGTATTACAACAAGTGCCACCTCCTTTATACCCCAAATAATATTCCGAAAATGGCTCCAAGCCAAAATCAACTTCCTCATTGGAGAAGTTTCCGGAACAATTTGTTGGACTGTTTTGAGGTTTTGCAACAAAATTGTTTTGCTTTTGCTACCACTTAAATTTCATTCAGGGTTATTAGTAACAAAACAGAAAGTTACTTCTAGCTTAAAAAGTTTAAAACTACTTAAACGAAACAGAATGCTGCACTAATTTCAGCAGAATTCGTATCTACCTTTGCAAAACAAAACAATATTTAAATTGAAAATATAAACTTTCATGCTTAACCTTTACGGCTAAAAACTATTTTTTAAATATGTACCTTAAAGCAATTATAATAGGAACCATGGAGTAATAGGAGAAGAACTTGTTTTCATGCAAATAATGCTCGATTTTATTAGCACCTACATGTGTTCTTTTACATTCTGATAACTTTGTGTCATGAGAGACAACATTAAGTTTTTTGGAAAAATTATAAAATTTGAATTATTTTCAATTGCAGTGTCACTACTGAATTTAATTACACTTAATGCATAACCGAATGTACCTACATACATATCTACTGTTTTGAAATTTTAATATTGAAATATGTATGTATTTATATCAAGAGAAGTAAAAGCTATTATAAAATTACATTAACAAGCTTGGTTGTGATATTTTCAATTGAATTGTATATACTTACACAAAAGTTACCCTGGTTTTTAGTTTTTTTATACCAAGCTTAGCCTTTTATTGTATAAATTGTGTATCTGTATCTAATATATATATATGTATTTTTGTTAACTTGCTTTAATATTTGGAAAAGCTCTTGATCAAGCCCAAGATTTAAGCATTCCAAATTGTATGATTTATACGTTTATACACAACTTCTTGATGTAAAATTTGAAGAAAGTACAAGGGTACAATTGAGTATAGACAAGCATAAGCTTAGTTTTGCAACTGTTTAGTATGTACTAGTTTTTACAAGTGTAATGTTTTGAAGATTATTACTCTAGAACTTAGGTAATTTTTCTTAGTAAAAATGAATAGTTAAATCCTATAATATGGGATATGCCCCATAAACCGAACATACGCAAGGAGAAGGCGATGGCGACTGTCTTGTCTTAAAATTTTTCAAATTATTTTATTACTACTGGCTAAGTAACCAAGTTTCACCCTATATGTAATAAATACTCTTTAGGTAAATACCTACTTTTAAAATGCTCAATTTTTGGTACTTCACTGAATATGATATAAAACCATCTAAAAATCATTTTGCTACCATTTTAAAAGTGATGATTAAATAAATAAGTCTTATTGCAACACATTAAAATTGAAAACCTTATGTTGACTGCTTGTTCATTATAGAAATTACCGTCTACAAAACCTTTCGTTACACATGTAAATATTTAATAAATTTATACATAATTGGGTATTAACCATTCGAATTTATTTAATTTATTACTTTGACTCATGGAAAATTTGATCGTCATATTGGGTCCAACGTTTTGATTCCTAAATTTTGAAAGCGGATTCTAAATCAGGATCTCCAAAAACTTCAGATTCGAATATTAATGAAATTTTAATATTAATGAGAATATTCATCACTTTGATCTATAATATCCAATTATGAATCTTTAAAAGTAAGGTAAACTTATATTTATATGTATGTACATATCTTCTATGGAACAAAACTAAACAAATTTAGAATAATTTTGTTTGATTTAGTTTTATAATTTGTTTCTCTAATTCTTCTGAATAAATACATATTTTAGTAAGTTTTAATTTATCCTTTTTGTATTCCGTCATGGTACTGAATTGCAACGGATCCTTGTATAGGGTATAAGAAAAAACTTAGCGATACCAATAGGTATTCCCTGCTGTAAAGGAAAAAGGAATGCAATTGATGTGAAATATGATGAAAGCAACGCATGAGATCTTCATCAGAAAATAATTTAAATATTATATGGATGAAAATATTCCCCGAATTTCAATAACAATTTCCTTATATTTCCCTGACTTTTTCCGATTTTTCAGGAACGTTATAAATTCAGTATTTTGAACTGGTATGCAGAATCTTTTAAAATTAAGGGAATTCAACTACATACTTTCCAAAGTTGTAATCGTTTCCACAGAAGAAGAGAAGATTAAATAACCGAATTGAATTCTAGAGAATTTCACTACTCAGAGTTCCCCCATATAGAAATATCCTGCCTTTTAAGAGGCTCCATAAAATGGATGGAATTGAAATTCTTTTCCCGGCCTATTATTGCGCAAGGAGGTATTAGGCAATTCATGATAAAAAATTTCCAAGGCTGCCAATGTGTTCGAAGGCTTTCTTCAGAAACTGGCACACATCAAAAATAGGCACCGTTTTCTAATTCTCAGTGGCTCCATTTTGAGTCACTTCCTCTGTCTATCAGCAATTCACTTGATATTTTTTAGGACGGTCTTGAACGACTTGTCAAGGGAAATCTTCATCTTTCAATATTTCGCTTTGTTGACTACAAAGATACCTGTTAGAACGCTAAATCCTGCGTCTTCAGAGGTGGGATGCTCCGCCTCTTTTGGAAATGCCACTAGTGACGGGTGCTTGTGTTCTATAATGCAAATACCGATGGAAATCGAATTTTAACCAAATATTTGCCAGGGTGTATTTTATTTACACCATCTGATTCCCATTGCCTGCAAAGCGGGCACCTGCAGAAGCGAGCAGAGTTCTGGGAATTCAGGAGTCCCCATCCTTTTTGTGCTCCTTTGGCAAAGTTTTATCAGATGATGTATGTATGTACGTTCTGGTTATCCCAATGGTCCTCTGCAGTGTATACCCGAGTTGATTGGAAAAAATGGGAAAGTTTGCTTATGACTCCCGGCTGTACCCTTGCTTTAAACACATGTTCTAGTCGAACCGGGAGAGAGTGTAGAAAGGTTTGTGATCTGGTTTTTGGGGGGTGCTCTGGTGACAGACCTATTTTTATCGTGACGGCAGTCGCTCGAAGCACTCACAGATCATATTTCGAGCCTCCCTGTCAAGACAAGAATATCACCCGAACCCGATACTTATCGATTTTTCAACGTGCTATCAGGGGCGATTGTAAACACACCCTGAGTGTATGAAAACAAAGGCCTATTTCTGCTCAAATACAGATATTGAAGGATGCTTGCCTTCGCCGGTTTTGCAAGTCAACCGAGCACCCATAGGCTGCGACTTGTCCCAGGCTCCTCTGGCGGATCCGTATAAACGTGAAATTGTTTTGAATGCCCAGCAGATTTTGTAGTTGACATTTAATTTTGAAGAGGGTCAGGAGATGTCTTTGCAAACATCCCGACTTTATCGGAGATAATCCGCTTTTGTTCTGTATATGTGTAGAAGGAACAAATTGTGGAGCAATTTTTCTTAACTTGGTATTAGATGAACTGCTCTGAAGCACACATGCTGCTGATAGCTAGCCTTTGTAAGTTATGAATTCAGTTGACCGTAAACTTTGGAGCAGACTCAACTACTTATTCCAGAGAGCCAACAAAGTTATAAAGTAGGGAAAATTAACAAACTGCCTCGGGACCGGGACTTCAATAAGTAAACTCCCTATGGCCTAACAGATTACTAATTTATTCTCGTTATAGTTCTGACTTCTAACCACCTGTTACTTCAGACTAATACAAAATGAGATATTTTTAGATTTTCAGTTTCAGTTTATATAACATACATACATATGTATGTCTGTTAAATTATTGAAATAATATATTTTTATAACGTTTTTTTTTAAATTTTGTTGTATAATAAAACTTCTATTATCTATAAAATAGCGCAATAATCACAACATACACATTTACATATATGTAGGTATTTATGTATTTAACCCTTTGTAGCGCACATTTTTCCGTTGAACAGTTATAGAATACTTCGATTCGCTGCTGAAAGGTATGAGAACAATACTAACCATGATAAAATATAAATATATGCATGTATATGTATATACAATACATACGTCCCGAAACACTGATCAAATGGAATAAAAGAGTTAGGAATTATGAAGTTGAGGGCGAAGTCATTTTTAGGAAATCTTACAACACATTTTGTAGACTCAGATTGTGGATTTTTGTATAGATAAACCAAGTTTCAAATTAAGATCAGCCTCGGTCTTTTTATGTAAAGTATAAAAAAAAAAATTGCGTTATTTTACAGGGTCATAGCTTTTATCGTTATATTTTCATGTTTGTACGTTCAATTATTTGATCCACCGTAAATGGTAAGTGGTGGTTGGGCATAACTTCATATACATATGAAGGTTTAAAAGCGAAACTTCTGTTTCACCCAGGCCTCACCTTAACATAACCTTTACATTAACATACATATAAGTAAGTTGGTCTGGAGTCGTTTCGTGTTTCGTATAAGCCGTCTTGTAAGCAGTCTTACCTAACAGCACGGCTACGATGCTATGCATTCCACAACATAAAATCACATATGTATTTATTAGTTTTAATATGATACCTGCAAAGTGTTATTCAGTTTTCAAAGTCTTTACCCTGAACATTTCAAATCCCATACATACATTAATTTCCAGAAGATAGTTAAAACAGGAAATTTACACCAGTAGAATATGGTTTTCGTTTCCTGTTGTTAAACTCACCGCATAGCCATTAAAATTTCCTGAATTTTAGCGGAACAAGTGTGGCAACAGGTGACAAATTTCACATTCTCTCGTCTCGTAATTTTGAAGCTATTAAAAGTTTCGAAAGCGCTGCAGAAAGCCAGCACCACCAACAAAAAGTCCACATTTTTGAATTGAAATATGTAGTTTATTTTATGAGGGTAACTCTGGAATGAAATAAACACTGGGTCACACCAGAACTAAATTTCACTTCGAGAAAGCTTGATCTCATAAAGTTTTGTTATTTACTTAAATAATTTAACAAACTGAAACAAGATAGTTTAAAAGTTGAGTTACTGGACTCTACACGTACGGAGTGTAAAATTTTGATATTTCACTTTTATGTAAACTGTTTAGATTTAAAATTTTAAGAGTTTAGCTGGTTAATAGACTAAGTATGTATGTATAACATGTTTCTGTGGATATGGAAGTAAGAATTACATATTTATAAAGATTGTCCGCTAACCCCAAGTATCCTCTTAGAATATTAACCAAATATTTACCCTTAACCATTCTCGAGATATATAAAAATGAAACTGAAAAAATCAGAAAACTTCATTTTTAATAAATTTAGAAAAATTTCGTTATTTCAATATCCTTTGGAAGAATTTAATTTAAATGATGTAAAAAAATTATTATAAAATAGTCGTGTCCAACAGTGTACCGATTTGGAATATATAGAATCATACATAAGCATTTTATTATGTTTTTTACATATGTGTAGGTATATTACATTATTTCTTTAAAATATATTATATCTAATTGCAACTGACGAGATTAGAAATTTTTGGAGTTTCGGTTCTTGCCGAGATAAAGTCTAGCCAACTATGTTCTTCTATAATAATATCGTAAGATGTATTAAAATATCGTAATACGTACGATGATGGTAACATAAATACTTGTAATAATTTGGTATAGAATTTTTTAAATTTATATGACGCATAATGTTGAGTTTACGAAGTACCTACGTTTTTAGAATTTTTTGAACGAACATTTTCATTCTATTCTTATTTTTCTTAAATAAGCGCATATTACGAAAATGTTGTTGATTGATTCCTAAAAAATTTCAATTGTAACTTCGTCGTTGCTGTCGCCAAGATTAAAATATTCTGCTGAAAAACAGTGAAGTAGTCCGTCTTACGCTATTCAATAAAGACACTCTGCCACAGGAAAACTAACTTTGTTAGTAAATAATCGAAACAAATAGTATTCGGATTGAATGTGTAGTATTAAATATCGATGCTGCTTTCTTTCTTCATTCAATATCCATTGTTTGTTTTTTTTTTTTGAGCTCCTTTGTGCTACCAAAAGCTTTCAATTCCCTTAGTCAACTCAATAAAAATGAAGACGACACCATTGACACATTTAACACATTTTTGTGCACGTGTTGGGGCCGAAAGAAACTACTCTTATACTTGAGAGTGGAATCTTTGTCGCATTCGTTATGTATTTTACAAAGGCATCCCTCATTCGATGGGATCAAAGGAGGAAAAAAGTGCTGATGATTGCTATCGGACGATGGACCTTCTCCCCAACTCCAGTAGGACTAAAAGGTCTATTGCAGGAAAATCTCCAAAACTCTGGAGGCCTATTGCTTGTTAGCAGTTCGAGATAATGTAACAAAATTATGAAGGGACGATATATCTTTGACTGGAGCGGCCCGTTATCAGTCAGTGGGGTAAATTTGAGGGACATCTTTCTCACTCTGGATGCTGTGAAAATATTATCAAGAAAATTGAAAATCAATAATGACTTCCACTATGGCCCACACCCCGACGCAATAGAAGTGTCAAAGGGAGAGACATGACTGAGTGCTAGTCGAAGATATGGGAATGCCAAAAGGGTTTAACCGATGGAAATCCTTATAACTACGAAGATGAATGTCCTGAATGCTTTTGGTTTCTGGGCTGCTTTCAAGTCACACGTTTGTGTAATTTGCCCTGATGGAGGATGCTTTTAGCCACCTAATGCTTATATCAGTCGCATGGACATGTGTAGTGTAGTCATGCTTGCGGGATGCGTGGGTGCGGATCGGTGGTCCTATCTCCTGTTGAATTAAATAGACGTGAGAGGTGCTCCGGTACTCCCACGCGTGCTGATAAAATTGGAAGTTTCAATTGCCTCGTGCATAAGTGATGACCGCCGAAATAGACAGGTACTAGTCTCAGGGAATTGTCTCTAAGCTCACATAGAAAAGGTGGTCCTTCAATTTTGATCAATTGGATGGGAATAGGAAATGCTAAATACGCAAGGGTTTCGCAATCGTCTACCGTAGAAATTCCTTGCTGCTTATAAAATTTTCATCAGATTTGTGATAGGAAATTTAACGTACCTGCCGTTTTGGGCTTTTTCAATGTATCTCCTAAAATGCGATTTGATTTCAAATAAATGTTAGGTGTGGTGTTTTTCTAACTTTATTTTTCATTCGAATAGGGGCGGCCAGGAAAATTGGACTCCTTTTTATAAAAATGGATGAAGATTTCTTTGAAAACTAATTTAGGGGAATAAAATTTGTGTCGAAAGAAAACGTGAGTTTCAATGTACAATTCTAGTATGGTTTTAAATTCCTAATAAATATACAATAATCTTAGCACAACTTAAATCTGGTATTTGCTAAAGCAAATTGGAATATATAAAGTTCGGTATTGCAGGATATTTCATTCCAGTAGATGTTCCAGGCAAAGTTGTTAAGAAAGAAATTGCTTGCACTCACACAACTCGTGCCAAAGTCATGCTGGTGTTCTGTCTGTGTGCTGCATGAAAGGGAAATTGTTATCGCAAACGATGAAAAAATATTGAAGTGTTTTGCGACGTCAAAATTTTGATTGGATTTGATAATCTAATTATTGAGAATGTCCCTCAGCATCGTAAACTAATGCGTCACTATAAAACGTGTTGTGTTCCTAATTTTATGACACTAGGCAGCAACGTGGAAGTTTATTTAAAGCTTAGAGATATCATGAGTGAATTTTCACCCAATTCAAATTTCATTTAGTAACGTTCGTTGTTACTACTATTATGTTATTTTTAGGTCACTAAAAGCTAAAATCTGCGATAAAAAAAAATTATTTATGGTGCCCATGTCACTGAAAGTTTTAAAGGAAAAAAGGAAGCAAACTGTACATATAAGAATCCGATATACCGACAATATTTGAGTGGGAACCCAACTATCTGTAAAATCACTATCTCAAAATCCGAAAAAAATGTGTTCTTTAAAGAAAACAAATTGTTTTCCCAAAAATACAATATTTTTTTTTTTTTAAAACTACATTATTATGTAACTTTCAACAAATTTTTATTCATTCGTAAAGCACACATATGTATGTGTGTGTGATTTCGTAATACAATATTTTAAATATCTATCGCATTCTCACAACATTGAAGTACATACGTTCCCCAGAACTCAAACGTCATGTCATTAATTAAATATAATTTAACTTTAGACCTATACAATAGCTCAATTGTTCGAAACCTGCAGAGGAGGAAGGACAAACATTCAAAACATTCAAAGTGCATTAATACTTCAATTACACAAATAAAATGCATAAAGAATAAAAATTAATTAGAAACAATACAGAAGTATCACGAATAGTGTTACTTAAATCAAATTCTCTAAATAACGTCGAATAAAAAATTATATTGCTATTGGGGAAACTCTTTTCTTGAAAACCCAATGATAAAACTATGTAAGGCAATTTTTGCATATTTTAAAGTTGCGGTCAATAGGTTATCCTACATTAAAAATGAGGAGCGTCGGAACAAAAACCGCTAAATCCCTTTTGTGTTTTTGTTGGGAAATTGTAAAAATATAGCCACGCTCATGGTTTTCTAATTTATCAATTTATTGATGTTGGAATCACTGTTTGGAAACCTGAATTCTACATTCGTGTGCACGGTATTTGTTTAGATATTAAAAAAACAAAAATGGATATATCGGTTTTTGACCAAACCAACTGGATATATCGGTTTTTGATAAAACACTGCAGGATATATCGTTATTTCATGCTAAAAAGCGGCTGAATATCTCAGTGTTACTAAGGATTTAACGGTCTTTGTTCCGATCGTCATCTTCATTTGGTACGATTGACGGATTTATCGGTTTTTGTTCAGATCCGGGTATTTCGCGGAAGGATTTGGAGGGGATTTATCAGTTTTCGACCAGTTTACATTGACGATAAAGAAAGATATGTAGGAAAACAACCAATTGAGATCATTAACAAAAAAAAAGTGAAAATGGGATTTAACGGTTTTTGTTCCGACGCTCCTCAAATAATCGTTGAAGAAATGTTAAATTATTAAATTAGAACTACTATTATATAATCCAAACCTTCTCTTTTAATTCATTTAATAGATAATGGGATCAAAGAAACCTATAATTATTGGCTGACCCCGGCAAACAGAATATGCTGCGTAAATTTCAATTTAGATCCGTCTTGTGGTTTTAAAAACAAAGTGGTCATCGTCTTTAAAATGAAGTTTTGAGAAATACGAATATAAATCTTCATAACTTGCCCTCAATATAAAGAAGATTCTATGATTATTATATAATGTAATTACATACATTACTAAACCCCTAAAACTGTTTATTGGTAAAACTTGAAATTTGTACAGAATATTTTTAAAATATTATAGGTACCTACCTACTTTGAGAAAATATTTACAAAAAAGACACTATTAACATTGACAATAAATTATTCGTGTCATGATACCAAAGGAGGAACAAGAACTTTTATTAGAAATTTTCTCATAACCGAAAATGCCAACCTCAATAGCAGATAACGCTACTACTTGATTCCAAATATTTAAAAAATGTTTTGCATCTGTATTCCTTATTTCTTTAAAGAAGTAAGTACCTGTTTATTACCAAATCTCATAAAATGATATAGGGTCGATGCCCGATTTTTGTGAAGCTATCTATCTAAGGGAAGTTCGTTCAGCTTGGCTGCACATCTCCCACTTCTCGTCTATTTACATCAATTTATTAACGTCAGAGCTTCCCATTATATTTACAACCGATCAATATCCTCCCCGTAGGCGAACAATACAACGTTTCCAGAATTAATGTCGCGAAAAATTTCTGCCACAACAAACAAGGATGCGGGTTGATTTCACATCCAGGCAGAATTTCTCACGGAAATGTCCCCAACTCTTCTGTCGTTATATTCTTATCCAATTCAACTCTTTTCAAAAAAGTGATAGGACTTTTCAATTGTACAAAGGAAGTGCAAAAAATTGCGGAAATTTTCTTCAACCTGCGTTTTGGGGGCGCTGAATTGCGTAAAATCAGCGTTATATATGGATGTTGAATCAAACGGGGGTTCCCCGGGGGCAAAGCGATACAACATAAAAGCATATGCGCGTTTCCTGCTCTGGGGCGATGAAGCGTGAAACGTTGAAAAGACAGGAAAACTCAAAGTTATCGTCAAAAAGTCAAACATCCTGAAGCGATAGCGTGCACTAGAAGAGCTAGAAATTATATTAACTATAGAAAGCTAAAATCTGAGGGCGGTTGATTCAAGTGGGTGCCAACCCGAGTTTCCTCGCGGAAATTTTCTATTTACTTCGCTATAAGTTTTCACCGAGTCGCACGAACTAATTGCCGCTCGTCTCCTCAGGCGCTTCTAATTGGACTTACTTTCCTTGAAGCTCCTTCAATCGCACTCTTCCTGAAAACTCTTTAGGCTTTATTAGGTTTCTTTGGAACTTTGATATGTAAAGAGCTCGGCCCTTTGCCTATGAAGGCACGGAAGCATAAAGGACGTCAACCGTTCTCTGTTTTGCCATGAAATCCGAGTCTTCGAGTCACAGCCAAGGAGGCGGCGATGAGATGATAGCATTAAGGGCAGGAAATGAAAAGGAATCGTCAAACAACTGCTCGAGGACTTCTAATGAATTCGTTGACGTGTCTGCTGCAGAAAGTTGATAGCACGACAACGGATCCACCGGTTCAGAAGAAGGAGCTAAGTAGCAGAAAATGCACCCTTTCAACGCCGGAGAGCTCTCAGTTATCGGATGGACATCCTTGTCATTTTGGCGTAAGAAAATTTCAATGGACGAAAATAGCGAACCAATAAAAAGTTTGATATTAAGAAAAGAACGTTCTTTGAAAGTATTACAAACTTTTCTAGGGATAAAAAGGTTCGTTCAGATTGGGCCGAAGTATCAAAACAAAAAGGCTTAATTAAATTATAAAAATTCCAGAAGAAAAATGAGTTTGTTCAAAACTTATAAACGTAGGTACCTAATATAATTTTAATTGAATCGAGTAAGTTATCCTTCTTCAAAACTAATGCAAGAACCATAAATTACATGCTATTTATTTGATGTACGTGAACAGAAGAACATTGACTAACCTCATCATAGTAGGCCAGTATACAGTAGGTACCTATGTAATTGTGATTTCCTTACATATAAAACCTAGTCATTGTGCTGCGTACATACATATCTCTAAAATAGATTTTTTTTTTTAAATAGAATCTCTT
Organism: Machimus atricapillus; assembly: GCA_933228815.1. Classification (NCBI taxonomy): domain Eukaryota; kingdom Metazoa; phylum Arthropoda; class Insecta; order Diptera; family Asilidae; genus Machimus; species Machimus atricapillus. The sequence goes on along the minus strand of OW121787.1, from coordinate 24,813,795 downwards.
CAATCTGATTTGACAATTAAAAAGCTGCTACTTCTTTTCCTTATATAAGTACAACAAATAAATATTTGTAAATATTTCTATTATTTTTGTTATTTAATTCGATAGTTCCAAATTTTTTCAAGCAACGAAACTATTTTTACCTTCTTATAGGAATCAAGATATTTACCATATTTATTAAGTAAAATTTTGTAGAATTCTCTCAGTTTTCATTTTACGGTATTGTGAAAATAACAACTATATTTAGAATTTCAAAACAAGATTCATCTAATTCTTCCTTTTAAAAGTAAATTTACTCGCCATTAGTGCCTACTCTTCACTTTTCACCACTCTTTTGTTTTATCATTTTACCCTCTATAAATAAATAAATAATATATGTATGTATGTATTTATATTTTAAACGTTGGTGCATTATTCACTGCTTCGTTTAATTATATGTAGGTAATTCAAAGCCCAAAATTTTACCTTGGCCCTTCATTCTGCCGATTTTTTGTACAGGAAGATCTAAATTTTTCTGAGAAAAACCCTCCCATTCTAGTGGCCTTTCTTAGAAAAAAAATCCGAATCCGCCGTCGCATTCCGAAGTTATTCATTATTCCCCAATTTTCCACAATGTGGGTACAGTACTTTCAAATTTAAGCAGGAAGAATGGTCTATTTGCTGCTTAAAGTTACGAAATTTTTTTTTATTTTAGGTAGATACTGCACATCAACAAGCCGTTTTAAATTATGTCCATATGATATACATGTATATGTATGTAAATAACACAAAAAACAGAAACAAAATTTAGTAGGTATAGGTACCCAATTTGTCCCTTTTGTACCTAATTGTTATATGAATATTTATAAGTGTTAATTAGCGGTAAATACGCATTAATACGATGTGTTCTATCTCAGATTGCAAAATTCTACATCGACTGGTTTCTGAGAAAATCAACTGACAAAGAGTTCAATCTTTCATTATGAGCTACGGCACCCGAAAAATTATCATTAAATTCAAAATTTAAGCAAAAAACCAGAATGAATTTTATGTAAGTATGTTATATTTCTTTATCCATAGTATAAAAGACCTATTTATTTTCAAAGCTCTGCAGATTATGGAAGAGGAACTTCACAGAAATCATCAAATTCCTCATAAAGAAGAGGCTTCAAAAATGATGTCCGTTTTCTTTGTTTTAAAGAGCTATGCTAATGAATGTGTACTTAATTTGAATAATTAATTTCCTTGCGGTGTTTGCGAATTCGCACATATTTTGGGTATAGATTTACGCACGTCAACGTTAACACTCCCCCGACAAAATTGTAAAAGCAAAGTTGTTATGAATAATTAATTAATTATCTTTTGCGCACAAAGGCGCGAAATTAAAGTAACTTAGCTGTCATACTCACAAAAAGGGTTAATTATTCATGACGGAAGCTTTGGTTTTTATTCAACATCTCTGAATAAACAGATTCTATTAAATTTACTTACAAAAATAAAACTTTGTTTTTCCTCCTTAATAAAAGTTTAGTTGGCGTAAAAAGTAGAATATTCCTTGTTAATGATTTACTGCTCCAGGCACACAAATTTTCGAGATGAGAAACTTTATAAAAATCCGTCTGCTCAGTTCCTCCTATTTTATAAATTTCCTTAGGGTGCGACCCATCTCTAAGGAGTCCCTAATAACTAGCATTTCCTGTTGGTGGAATCAAATTATCTTTTCAGAACACTTCGGCGTAATTAATTTTATTAAAAAGGACACTAAAATTAAGGTCACTGGAACAGTTTTCCAACTGGAGAGGGCAAAACAAAATAGCTACTTAGCGAAACAATGAGTGACTATATGTTTCGCACCAATGCGGATATATTCTGAAAATGGAAAGTTAATATACGTTTGGCTCAATCTGTGGATTTCATCCGTTTAATTTCATTCATCGGGGATATAATTAATCCGGCGAATCTCTTTCCCAAACCGTAATTTCCCTGGAGTTCAAGCCTCTGAAGCAGTTGTGACATTGGCTGATAAATAATATTAATAAGAGGCAATTATAAAATGCTCTGCCATGAAATAAAATGTTTTTATTGAAGTGAATTATTCGATTGTTTATCATGCACCTGATCTTTATTTCAGAAACCAAAAAATTCCGCTTCTGTGCCACTGGGATCTGAATGAGCTCTATCAAGCTAATTAATTTGGGATTGTAACGTAAGCTTATAACTCCATAACGTATTATTCAGTCACATTTTTTTTAACATAATAAGTAAAACGAAAATGTTTATTGTACTCACCAAAACATAAACGGCGAATGGCATCACAACGACCGCTACAAGGAGATCAGCTAACGCCAATGATACTATAAAATAGTTGGTCACTGTTTGCAATGAACGCTCACGACACACTGATATTATTACTAACACATTACCAAAAACGGTCAAAAATGGAAACAAAATTAATATTAGCGCCCAATAGTTGTGATGAACTGGAAAGATAAAAAATTATTTTGTAATGAGGAAGAAATTATTCGAATAAATAATATACATATATAATATATAAATCAGTGAATACAGTGCTATCTGCTGTAATATTTTATCCTGAAAGTATCGGATGGACGACAAATTTATCTACTTAAGGTGGGCAAAGTCGATTTAGTTTTCTTTGCATAAATCAAATGCTAATATTGTGTAAAACAGACAATTAAATTTAAAAAACAAAAACTCAAATATGTATTTGTTATGCAAAACATGTCTAAAATATGCACCCTAGATTTTAAATAAAAATTCTTAACCGTTGAGGACATAGGTACATGTATGTATGTATGTGTGTATATACATATACATATACATATAAAACTATATAAAACTTACATACAACTTAAAATAAGGGGCTTCTCGAACTTCAAATTGGTTATTTCTCAAAATAACTGTCGACCGACACTAAGATATCTTGAAGAATAACTAACCTATTGACTTAAATCTTGTTGTATTTTATTCGTTGGGCTGAGAGTTTTGGCCTAATATCTACTTGTTTAATCCCCTTGTTACGTATTTTTATTCCAAAAAAAAGGGTTTTTATCTTAAAATGTGGTGCTTTTCAACAATTTTTTGGAAATTTGAATTTATGCTACTAAGACCAGACCACAGAGGACACAATTTAAACCCCCGTTTGATTTTTTCTTTCAGAAGTTCTGTACTTAAGTTATCCCAGTTACTTTTTGGTATCACTTTTTCGGGGCCTCTGCTACGACGATGTCCTATACTCTAACGATTTGTGAAAAAACAAGAATCTTGAATACTTGCCATAACTTGGTAACTAAACTTGGTAATTAAAAATTATTTAAAATTGCATATTTAAAAACAAATTTAAGTATTATCTCGAGTACGAAATTTATAAATGTATACAAATAAATGGAAACATTTCATTTTTCGAAATTTTAAAGTTAAATATCGCGGAAAATAAGTACAACTTATTATTCATAGCACATGAAAAGAAGAACTTTATAAAAGTAATTGAAATGCTACTTGAGAAAAAAAAAATTCAAAATATAGGTAGTTATTTTATTATACCTATTCGAATTTAACCCAAGCTCATGCAAATGTTTTACAAAAAAATTAAAATATATATATGTAAACCTATGTTTGTATAGGTATGTGGAGCGTAGAATACGTATGCATTTTTGGGTTGATTATCTTTTTAACTTGGAAGAATGGAAGCATTGTAACACGCAGATGTTAGGTAGGCAACTAATATGAATATGAGAGTAGCGTTAGGGAGATAAATGAACCTTTTCTCTACACTGTATAAAATTATGTGCTAGTGTATAAAAGTTTATGATTCATTCCAATTTTATACTTAGAAATTCGTATGGAAAGCGTGAACATTAAACCGTGAGTTACGAGGGACACATCTGGCGATATGTAGAAGCATACCCACCATAATGTTTATCTCAGCTAGTTTACGCTCAAACAGGAGACCAGTTCATCTAGAGGATTTTACCACCCCATTTACCCCGCATGCTGCGCTTTAAAGACGATCATCGTCTTTGAAATTTTACCTACCGCGACTCAATCCATAAACGCTTTGAGAGTCGTACGAGGGATGCATAAAATAAATCGGATATGGAGCGATTCGCTACTGCATAATAATAGCAAAATAACAGATAGCACTGTACGGAGGTTGAAGTTATGTAATAAAATGAGAAGTAATGTAGACATAGCGCAGCACTTACCTTCACTAATATCCGCGCACGTGGAGTTCGATATGGAGCAGTTGGTTTTGAAGTCGAAGTCTGTGGTATTGGTGCTGCTGGTTGTTACCGTACCGCTGCCGTTGTAGTTGTAATTGTAGAAATATTCGCTAAAATCCTCTAGCAGGAGCATAAAATTACTACCGCCGTTCGTCTCGTTTTCATTTAAATTTGTATGTCCCAGACTGGCGGAGTAGTCAGCATCCCCATTCTGTACCTCTGCACTGCTTATCAGGGCAACATCATCATTTATACCAACGCTATACCCGCCAGCCGAAAATTTTGATGTTTGATTTGTATGATTCCACGAGCTGATATCCTCATACAATTTGAAATAATCCGACGAGTTCCATGCTGTCGAATTTTCTATAGGTGCCATGTTGATTAGTTTCCCCAGGTATACCCTTCAGCACTATATGCACTATGAACCTAATCCATTTGCCAGGACGAATTGTAGGGTGGCCGGAAATTATGTGGAAATATTATGCTCCACTCCCTGGTCCCATCTATATATTTTGCTCTATTCCAACCTCAGCAAAAATTAAAAGCAAATAAATGAGGAATTCTGATAAAAGAGGATTCTATCTAGAAATCCTTCAACTTTTTGACGGTTCGCTATCCCTATTTCCTCAAAGTGAACTTGGGAATTTCCAAGATATAAAAACTTTAACATATGATAGACTATCGGACTCCATTTCTTTTCCGGGGCTTATCAAACACTTTTTTATCCGACGCCAATTCACCACATCAACGACTATACCGCGCAAAATATCCGAGGCCCCCAAAGGATCACAAAATTTCCGACAGGTAAGCATTACGAGCAAATAATCTCATGGCAGATTCCTTCAGCCTGCATGCGCCTTGGCAATCAGGTGTGTAATTAGAGCAACATTGTTATCGCATTCACCACAAATTCCCTTTCCCGTATGGTGAATATGGTGAATATAGCACAGCGATTTGCTACCAGATCGATTCCACCTCCGCGTGTATAATCAGGCCCAAAGCTAAGCAGTCTCACGGAGTTCAGCTACCCTGCAAGAAAAACAATAACAACACAGTTACAAAATGAAAATTTCTTTTCGTCGAGTTTGAATTGGTATTAGAGGAAGAAAAGGGTGCGAATATTAATCAAACGTACTGGGCGAAACGTGTGTGGGCATTACACACCCACCTGGCCTGACTTGCTATTTTAAATTTTAGTTTTTAGTCGGAGTATCCTGGTGCCTGAAAAGCGCACACTGTTGGGTATCGGGATTAAAAAACAACCAGGGCATGTTCACGGGAAGCACAAATCAATTTTGGAACCGGCGAAGGCATGTACTTCCATTGTACACTGTTTTTGTATGCAATCCACCCCTCACTTTGAAATTGTGCTGTGGGTTTACATGTAGTGGGAGGTTGCTTATACCCTCCACAGGATGTAGAAATATTCAAGCGATAAAGTTTTTCTCAGGTTTGGGTGATGTCGCGGTTTTGATTATTATGTGTGGTTGACTTTATATGGAACCTATTAAATGATGCATAAGCTTCTCTTTTAAAGCTTAAATTTGTAATCTTAATATTGCACGAAAAATTATTGAACGATAATGCTTGATTTAAAAAATTCCATTCCCGCAGACTTTACAAAATCAGAGACTTAAAGGATTTAATAAACCTTTAATGACATACTTTGAATTTTAGTATCAAAACGTCATCAAAATTCGCCGATACATTGACGCTTTGAGTATCAGAAGGAAAGCGTTGGATTTTTGTAAAGTTTTGAAACGAACGTCGATATTTGTCTGGAAAATTGCGGATTGCCAAATTTTAACATTTGTGAAATTGCCACTAAAATTAAAAATTTATTTCTCTTTTAAAGAGACTTTTGTAGTCGGTGTGAAAACCTGACTGATATTAATCCAATTAACCCAGACAAACTGAATTTTCAAAAGTTTTTTTTAATTAGGTAATTATTAGTATATAACACTATAACAATACCTACTAAAATTAATAGCATACCATCGCTTCTATATTGAAAGATAAATGTCATGAAAAAGGAAATGACTAACCATAAACTATTATTTTTATGGACATTTTTCGATTTTCGGAATTTATCTCGAAAATAAAAAATTCAGCTTTTAGTCAATTATTATTAGCTGCCGAATGAGTTTATTCATTATTCAAAGTTAGAACTCTTAAAAGGAAGAAACATTTGCATACATTAAATTTTACGACACATCCGGCAGCATTAAAAGGAAATAAAGCGATAAACAAATGTATCCGCAGAGACCTATAAAACCAAAATTAAAGGTTCAAGAGTTCGCAACTCATGGCAATATCAAAACCGCCTCCATTCGTTCACTTTTTAATGTAATTTTTGTCATCCGTCTGCAGCTGCCTTTCAAATTTGAAATAACTGCGCAAAACTTCAGGAATTCTCTCCATTTTATGGATCAATTAAAAATTTCGTATTATTCTTCGATTTTAATTTAACTTTTATAACTCGGAAAGAAGATAGAAGAGCCGGGGTCAGCACGATCGAGCAATGTGACCGATTACGTACAGATTTAACAGCGCCCTTACGCAACCCATAAAAATTCCTTAGAAACGCAAATCCTATTAGTGCCACGGGAGGGAGCAGCAATCGTCTCGCATTCCTTTCCCGCTCAGTGCGTCTTTTATTTTTGGCAGACCTGAATAAAATCCCACGGCAGTTTTTACTCTCGCTAATGGGAAAAGGTCACAAAGCAGGTTTCGGTTGCAAATTAAAGCCAATGATAAGGATTCCATTCGTATGAACTGGCGGCCTGCGCCACGTTAATTTTTACCGAATTTACGCTTTATGTGGCCATACCTTTTGACGGATTTCTTTCAGTTTTACGAGTACTATGCCCAATTCGGGAGCCCGCTTTTTTTCAATTTAATTGTAAATGATCTCGGTCTCATTTTAAATTTATTCGAAATACAGCAAATTTTTTTCTCGTCCCTTTTCCATTCAGTCATTGGAGACTTTCCACTGGAGCATATCCTGAACAATTGCTGAATGTTGCAGCGATATTCACTCATGAATAAAGCCCAAGGCTTCATGCACTGTCGCGCTTCTAAAGAGCCTTTGACATAGTCCCGACCGACTTGTGTTTCAAAAGCGCCTATGATATACGGACCAATTAACGATATTTTTCATACTTCGAATGAAAGCGGGAGCTCTTTGCTCGCAGTGAGTTTATAAACTTCCCGACTACTCCCCATGAGTTTTACCGATTCCTTTCGTAATCCCTGCGGTGATACTAAACCCCTTTTCTGCTCCTAACGACTAGTTTGAACTAAATTGTGCGAAGAAAGATTTTAATTGGTTTAAACGTGCACTAAAAATGAAAATATTTTTCTTTAATTACCTTGATATAATGTAGGTAGCATATAATGTACTGGTTGTTTAGATAAGATCTGAACCCGGGGTACGGGAATCGATTCTACTACTACTACTACTATATTAGGTCACCTTATCAACGTTTGTTCGAAGCTCCTCCATAAAATTAGTCCTTCGCCATGAAAATTGCGATTGAAAATTTGGAGCAGGTGAATCCAGAAAATGCTTTATATGTAAGTCCTTTTGAGAGAAATCGTAAGATTTTGATTGATAGTTTGTTAAAAAGCTAAGAGTTCAAGCTTTCCAACTATACTGCGGTGACCCGATTCGTCCACAAACAATTAAGAGGCCGCGTCAAACATCAAAAATTACCCACTCTAGCACGGATAACCTCAGAACGCGACGTCGGATTCAAGTGCGACTTTTTATTGATTTATTTATTTACTTATTTTTTTTTTGTGAGAAAAGTCACAAGACAGGGAAGCGTTTTCTCAGAAAATCTTCGATCTTCAAAACGCTATCAACCAAAATTCTATGATATCTCTCAAAGTCAAAGGACTTATAAAGCATTTCCTGGATTCATCTCCTCCAAACTTTCAATTGCGATTTTCGGGGTGAGACCCTCCTAAATTTGGTACTTCATCGAACAAACGTTGATCAAGAGACCATGTAAAATAAAATGGCATATCCCTGTTAAGACCTTAGCAAAACACCCTGTAGGTGCATGTTCAGTTATTGATAAAATTTTAAATTTATAAACTTTTTCAATTTAGCGTAAGATTTAGTGGGTATAGGTTCGAGCGTTCTGTGTATAATTTCGTGATTTCGTATCTCCTTAAATTGTAAGCTTATTTTAACTCAATTAAAAGTTATATTTAGGTGTTCAATTGGGTAGTGCAAAATTTTATTTTTTCGTTACCTACCTGGGAGGAGGCTTGCCAAATTGAAAACTAAGTTTCCTCAGTCTTTGCTCGGCTGCCATCTCGAAAATGTGTGCCAACATTTTCTACAGCTTTTCTCGATAGAAATGCGTCTTACGAAAAACTCGTACAGGGCAATTTTGATAGGAAAAAATTTTCTATAATTTTGCTTCGTCGCCTTCTGCAGCGTAAATTCAATAACATCAAAGTTACGAAGTAAAAATATAGAAAGTTAAAAACTAAAAAAAAATTAAATAGGTAGGTACTATTGTTTCTATCTACCTACTTCACAAAAACAAACCACAAATGTTTTTTTTTAGAGAGCCTTACAGGGAAGAATTTTCATTATGTTTTTTAAAATTTGTCCATTCTTATGTATTTCGACAATTTATTTGATTCTACGTCTTTTAAATTTTAACTATTACATAGTAATATTATTAATATTATTTTGAATTTTCATCATAATTGGAGCACCCATTTCCATACCACCTATAGGCGCGCACCGTGGTTTTCGCAATAGGCCTAATCTTAGTCCGACGAATTATTAAAATTGAGTTAAATTGTGAATTACAACAACGAACACAACACAGAGGAGGCAAGTAATTACAAAAAGATGACAAACCCCAAGATTTAGAAGTACATATGATAATCGAATAGCGATTTCTTGAGTGCTTTTTTAGCAATATTAATATTAAACATATAGGTTTGTTTTTTAACACTAAGCCACATGCGATTAGTAGTTCAAATACACCATAATTGGTTCTGCTACGCGCGGTTTTAAGAAGAGTAAATTCTCTCTGGATTCCACAATAAATTAATATTTTCCTAAGCCCAAATTTTTCTCACTTCGACATTTTAAATAGCTTAATACTTAAATTTGCATGTGAAATATTTATTAAATAGAAAATATCAGTGTGGAGAATGCAAGATTTACAATTTTACAACATAAACATAATGAAAATAAAAATTTGCTATATTAATATTATTTAAGTATATTATTACGAACGAGAACGCACTTGAAAACAGAAAATCTTAACAATACGGAACTATGAACATGAATAATTATTTTCAACTTTAATTTTGAGTTGTTATTTTCGTTATTGAAATTATACATATTCTACAGAAAACTTCTTGAAAGTTTTTAACTAAAACCATTTCAATGGAGTGCTTTCTAGAGTGAATTGCAAAAATCTTAAGAATTCTTTTGCTTTAACTTTATTGCAATTCATTGCATTTACTTTTGAAAAGTTATCTGCTGAAGTTCCAAATAGAATAACCAAATGGACAAAAGGAACAACAGAAGCAGCTCAACCAACTGAAAACTTTCACTCAATAAAAACCCTAAGTATGTTCGCTATAACAAAACTATTTACTGCCGCAATGTATATCGCACTTCTTTGTGATTATGAAACTTTTGAGCCGAGTTTGCCTATTCCATAAAATATAGAAATTTACTCAGCTTGAAATTTTCATTGTCAAAACTTAAACTTTTCACAATGCAGCGCATTTGTTTTTTGAATTAAGTTGCCCCCTGGTGGCATCTCGACCCGACCTTCACCATGGGCTAATTATTTATAACAGGGAAAGTTTGGACGCCCTCTATATTAAGTATGTGGCCATGAGTGCTAACGTCAGCAGATTTCGGACTTTTTACTCAAGTTCCCAAGAAACAACAAATTTTCGTTAAAGCCCTGGTCATTCCAGAAGGTCTTATAATGGCCAAAAGTAAATACAAGTTGTGGTATTTGTCCCGCAAAACTTTTGCTATTTGCCAAAAAAAAAAACTTACCCAACTGCTGTCGAGTGCGAGGATCCTAAACGTCCTTCTGAGTTATACACGCCACAATTTCGACAGTCGCACCGTACCACACTTGGGTTTTAGCGAAGCCGTTTGGGTGGAGCTCTTTAAGGAATTTGCATATTCCAAATGCCCCTATAAGCTATAAAGCATGAATAGAAAACGATTCCCGGACAGAAATGAAATCTCAAAGCTCGCTACTGCGAAACTTGATAAACTTCATTTAGTTAAGAAGTTCATTGTGGCTTTGAGTTATATCAAAAGTATAAGAAGTAATCTATCAATATTATCCCGAAATATATAAATAGGATTTCTCAAGGCAGGAAGACAAGTATTTATACACCTTCAAATTTAAGTTGATCAGTTGAAGTTTGCGGTTGAGTACATCGGCTAAGGCATTTTCATCAATTCTTCTTCCCGATATAAAAATGATCAAAACTTTATGCCATCGTAGGATGACTTTCTTGCAAAAGTTTGGTGAGTTTAATCATTTTTCAAAGCAAAAGGACGAGTGTAAGATAGACGATAAGTCTTTTCCTCGTGAAAAATTTTGGAAGAAAAATTTTAAATAGTTTATGCTCAGAGTCACTTAGGATAAGGTGTTCATTGCATAGGTATACTCAACTTAAATCCGATGTTTTCCTAGGCGCATATAATGTAATAGAAACTTATTATTTCCACTTATACATACATATATATGTATATGGAAAGATTTAAAATATGAGGAGTTGCTAAAGTCAAACAAAGTTTGAAATTAATATTAAATTCAATCGTTTGATATTCAAATTTGAGTAACTTAAAAAACAAATTTTGTTCGATGTTCAACTTGAACATTTGGGGGAATTGTCTTAAAAAAAAGGTTTTTATAAATACATTGAATTAAATTCCTTAATTCTGGCTTTTCCATCGTGGATCCTGGACCAATTTTTTCACAAGCGAACACCTATTCGAAAACAAAATTTCTTTTTAAACCTAAAACTATTTGGTAGAATTCAAATTAATGAACACCTCACGAAAAAGGAAATAAGAGTAAAATAACATTAGTAATTACGTTTTAATTAAACCCGAGTAAGAAAATAATAATGGGCTTTATTAGGGAAATGTCTAGCTGGAACCACTTAACCATTCAGAGGTGACAGAATTAAAGGACGTATAAAATTTATTAATATGCAACTTAGAGTGAAATAGTCAAAGTACAAAACACACCAGATATCTTCTATCTATCTATCTATCTATCTATCTATATATATATACATATATAAATGAGTGGCGTGCGTTAGGCTCGCAAAAACTCAAAACGGCTCGACCGATTTTGATGATTCTTGTTTTGTTTTGTTCGTTTCTATTCAGGGTATTTTTAAAAGGTTAGAAAATTCGGAAAAACCTGAAGGAAAAGCTAAAAAAGAAAGAAATCGAAAAACAGCACAAAACATTCTTCGATTAGATTATAAACACTTTCAATTCAAAAAATTTATGTGAAAGTTTACTGAGATGATTTTTCGCCCGAAGTTTTATACGGAATTTCAATTAAAAAAGGAAAGTAGTTTTAAACCAGGTGGAAAAATTGATTTTCATAAAAAATAGTGAATTTTGAGGTAAGATTTGGTGTAAGCGAAATTAGTTGCTTTTTGCAAACAATAACTTTGATTAGTCATTGTTTTTTAGCGATACTTGATTAGTTTTGATACACGAGGATTTCAAGGTTGCAAAAGTCTCAGTCAAGAATAACAAGGTAATTTGCACAGATTTGGTTCGTGTACAAGTGATTGGGAAAACAATTCCGTGTCGTTTTACAGTGCCCATTACAATGCCAAAGAGAGGATGAATGAGCTGACGTAGGTCGTCGCAATCAGTCAAATGCGCGGCGAACTACTATCGTATTGGCATGTCCCAATTACGTTCGAGAGCGTATTTTTTCGATTTCATATCAATCGGAATACAGAACATAACAACGGGCAATTGTTACTTTAGATCTTGGCATAGGAGTCTTAGTGTCTCATTTGTTCATAATTATTCTAAGGAAAGTGCCCAAAACACCCTTTTCATTATTATCTTGGATTTTCTTTTATACCTGTTAAATTTCTGTTAGAAAGTATTATTACAAAAATTTTCAAAAAATCTGGGCTAATCCTAATCCAAAACTTTTCGTGCGGTTTTTTTCGACTTAAAGAAGCCAACCTCGGGAACTTCACTGGGATTTATTACGAAATTGAGATCAAAGGATTTTGCAACTTACTTACATAATTAAATCTTCATCTAAATAATTCACTCAAATTGCACCTGCGAATTCCGATAAAACGCGATTTAATGCCACGAACTTCCACCTGAGCACCAAATTAATTAACTTTATGACCGTATCCGAACCGGCGAGCATCTCGGCACTCAACACTTCTTCGCATGGAATTTTAAGCACTTTTCCGCGTCGAATTTTAAAAAATTTAATAATATTATGACGGCAAACTCTTTAGTGGCTATACTTACGCAGTAATTAAACGGATTAAATGAATTTAAATCGATTTTCTCACTCCGAAACGATGCTGGGCGCGCAGTTTCAGAAAATGTCACTTCCAACTGGCGGAATGGCGGGAAATCGCCACTGAACTTAATGTTCAGGGGGAACTGCGAGGAGGCGCCTGAGCGGGTAATTTAAATTATTTAAATCATTGTGCATCTGCGGCAATGGAAAAATATATTTTATTGTTCCCATCGACTTGAGTTTTCTGTTGACTGTCCTAACCTTCACAGAAAGACGTTTTCCTTTCCGAGAAATTTATTTTATGTTATTTACTAATAACAGCAAACTGATAGCCTTAATTATTTAGTTTTGGATTAATATCAGTCAGGTTTTCACACCGACTTCAAAAATCTAGGAAAGTCTTGGTATTTAATGTTGAAAGTAGTAGCAGAGGACTTTTGATAAATGTTATTATTTTATACTTTTTAAAGCTTGGGAGTTTTTCATAAAAAAGTAGTGGATTGTTGAGGTAAGATTTGGCTAAACCGAAATTAATAACATTGTGCAAACAATTACTTAGATCAGCCATTGTGTTTTAGCGATACTCGATTAGTTTTGATACACAAAGATTTCAAGATTGTAAAGTTCTCAGTGAAAACTAACAAGGTAATTTCGATAAATTCCGTTTGTGCTCTAATTTCAACATTTGCAATCTCAATGAATTGGAGTTGGAAAGTTGATTGGGATTCATAATTTCTTATGAAAAGTTAAAATCAAATCAATTTCAGGTGGTACGAAGTTTACCGGGTCAGCTAGTAATACATAATATTGTTGCAAAAAAAAAATACTTATATGTACTGTAGACGTAGTAGCTCGTTTAAAAAACACAGCTTATCATGTCTCTCGCAAACGTTTTGCAAAATATTCGACCTTTTTACGTACTGAAGTGTAACACATCCTTGTGGCATTTCCAAATCCATTTATTGAGAAATTTCAAAGATGGGATCAGGCCTTGTTTGGGTCATTTACCTCAGTCTACATTTCCATTAAAGAGACATTTCTTAAGGAAATAGAAAGCAAGAGAATAAAATATTACCATAAAGTATTGCACAGTTTTGCAACTATGAATAAACAAAGTATATAAGAAACTAACAAATAAAGTAAATAAAAATAGGAATCATTATCCAAGGCTATCATGTCCCCATGGTGATCTTTAAGTATAAATATAAATATAAATTTTAAAACCACTTAAGTAATTGCGATATTGTTTTTACGAGTGCAAAGATAATTTTTTAAGAGAATATAGGATATACATATGTACATATGTATGTATGTAAATAATTTATTTTTTTTTAAACAAATATTACAATTATAATTTAATATAAGTACAGGTAAGAGACCAACGTTTTTTCAAATTTATTTTACATATTATAACCAACCAATATTCAGATGTTAACATTGGGGATTTTAACTTGATTTAAATCAGACTTTAAGCAACACTTATCTAATCCAAAAATTAAGTACCTATATACAAATGAGGTTCAAAAAAGCCAGACAATTGACATCCGTTTTCTGTATATTCTGCAATAGCATATAAACTCTGTGAAATATTTGTCGATCAAAGCTGATTAGATTTGGATGTTATGCAACTGTGTAAAAATTAATGAAAAACAAGCCTTGCTTCTAATTGCATTTTAAACCACTTTATCCTGCTATTTACATATACTTAATACAAATTTGATGAAAATTCTCAATTAGCAAGGAGATTAGCATTCGAATCCCTTCAGGCGTCCCTTTCCACTGCACTGATTGTAATTTTTGCTAACTAATCCCTAAGCAGAAAATTCGCCCAGCTCATTACACGGTCGCCTCCCGCTGGCAGCCTTGGACAATATCTAAATTAATCGCAGGACTTATTTGATCCAGAAAGCTAATCTCCGATTCCTATAACCAGGCGGTAAAAAACGATGAAACCACCAGCCGATAGGATCCTAGTTAATATCTGGTTGCTCTATTTAACGTTCGCTGGCGACGTAGGATTAGGTGACGCACAATAATAAATCTTTGTAGACCACGATCAGGCAGTTCCACGTTTGCCCCTTCTCCCTATCTCTGTCCTGGAAAGCTTCTTGGAATCTATCTGGAGACGCCGCAGATTCCCGGGCATTATTTCTATCCGGATTAAAAATTCCCGTATTCGCGCTGTAATGCTGCGCTCCATCCATAATTTCCTCTTTCTACTTTATGCCTGAAGGATTCCCACCCGCTGCGAGACACAAAGAATTCCCAGCTTCCCTAATCTCCTTTAGAATCTAATTCCAGTCATTACACTCACCTCCGTTCTAGAACTGTTCCCGGATGTATGCTCGCTGCGAAGAAGAAAATGAAACTCTTAAAGGTCATCAGCGAGCGCACAGGACGAAATGAATGCAAATTGACAAACAGGTAAATCTTTGCTCCGAAGACATGATTCAACTGGGCGTTTTCGTGCCCACGGTCGGACGACTCCTCCTTTGAAAAGAAAGCTGAAGTGATTTACGAGGACATTTCGAGAAGATAAAAAGATTACCCCACCCACCCCCCGAGGAGCTATCCTGGATTCGTGCCTAGTTCCACTGATGGCGATAATGTCGGCCAAGAGACTTATGAGCATTTAAATTGAAAGGAAATTAACATCTTGGTTTGTGCAGCTTTTTTACAAATTAAGGGGATTACGCAAACATTTCGCTTTAATTTCTCCTTGCAGTGCCGCTAATGAGAGCTCCGCGCCTTTCAGACTCACTTCAGTTTCGCCTTGAGAATTTAACCCGGTCGGTTGCTTTCGCTCATCAGCGCTGAATATGATATGAAGGCATTTAGGAGGAATTATGTAAATTTACTGAGACTTAGAGCCAACCTAAACATTTGGACAGGAGACGTATTAAAACATTTTTATGGTACGTACAATAGTGAAACATGCGTTCATCTGTTAATATATATTGTATAAAACTTAATTTGTTTAAGTTGTTTTCATGATTCCCGGGGAACTGATACTTAATTATTATAATCTTTTTTTATTTAAGCAATTAAAACTCTGAATTTTTATTGAATAGGTACCTACATATATGTATATGAATACCTACATATTTTTAAAATTTTGTCAGTTCTTTTTTAATTAAAATAATATCAATATCTCTTTTCTTAACTGAAAAAAGGTAGGTAAGGTTCCGGAGCTGACTACAAACGAACGAATAATGCAATGCTTAATAAAATAAATTAATATTGTATACATATTCATGCATACACACAAAAAGACACCTATACATTCCCATGTATATGTACATTTGTAAATACACATATGCACAGAGGAACACATCCAAATACAAAGCGCATGGTTTTTCTCGAACAGATCTTTGAGTTCATATAAGCATCACTTATTCGGCTATAATCTCGTAAACTACTGGATTAAAGTCGTGTTATTTTTAAAAGTAATTTCAGTTTATACGCGAGTATCCTAGATTTTTTTCAGATTTCTCCGAAATTGCGATCAGGGTGATATCATGGCCGATACAAATCGAATCGAAAATTGCGACTTTGGGAAAAATATGTTTAATAAAATTTTCTAAAACATTTGGACTACCAGTCTCTTAAAGCTGAATTAAAATTGAGAAAACAATAAAAAAGAAGAAATTACACCTATGAAGGAAATCATTTTTATAGTGAGTTTTCAGAGTCGCTGTTTTAAAATAAAAATTAGAATATGAAAATTGGTAAAACTAACAAATTTAACGTAACATTACGAAAAACATATGATTGGAATAGAATAATTTAGACATAATGTTCAAATTTTTAGGTAGACGGTCATTTCTATCAAAAATATATAATTTACTTACGGTCAGCTTTGCTGTCTCCTATAATGCAACCATATAAGAGCAAGTACGAATAAATTTAAGTAACTCTGCCAAAAACCCTAATATTTTAAACGGTAAAAAACCCTAATATTTTAAACGTGGTAACAAGATTATTTGGAATTCTACTGTGAAATTCAGTCAAGAAGGCAAGTTCCGAAATCCATATTATTATGGATAACCCCAGATTTTTTGTTATTTTATAACATATTTTTGTGACGGGTGATGCATATGTTTTTTAGCGCATTTTTATGAAAAGTTTTACTATAACAATTACAGATTCGTTTCGTTTTTAAGTTCTTTCGATAAAATTGCCATTTCTTTATGTTGACCTTTAATATTGTAGAAGCACATTCTGAGCACCATTTCTGGTTAAACGCTATAATTTTTATCGAAAACCTACATATTCTGGAATCACGGATATTCCAAAAGGAACATAACAATCTAAGAATTGCTTCAGAAGTTACGACAAATTATATAAAATACCAAATGCACTAAAAATGGGTTCTCAATTTTAAGTGAAAATTCCGAATCTTTGCAAACGACATTTATGACCAGCATCACCAAAAAGTTTATTGCTCTGCGGAATAATAACCAAAAGCGTCTGTGAATTTAGCTGTTATAAATTTAATGGATTTTTCGGTGGTCGTAAGTTGTGAGCTCTGTTCGTTTTTTAAAGTTAAAAGTCTATAATATTTAAAAATTTCATTGATTTCTGCATTGCCTGTGGCATTTTACAATCAAGATAGAAGTAGGTAAGATAAATATGTATATGTGATTGAAGCCGTCTTCTTAAATGGAAATTTTAAATGTATAATACATATGGGTATTTACAACATATGTATGTAAATATAATATGTATATAAATCGCTTGTGCTACCTAATTACAAATTCACTCATTTTTCTTTCAAAATTATTACTGTCAATTTATATAATTATTTTGGTTTCTTATTACATTTCGCAAGAATGTTTTAGTTTGATTGCACCGCACTTCGGAAAAGTTAAGACACAATGTGAAACGATGAACAACACCGATTTAAAAATTAGGCATGATATGTGCAACATTTCGAAAAGTTTTCTGATCGGATCAAGCGTTAACCTCGCGTTTTAACATGAGCAGAAAATTAATTCACGTGTAATCACATCCGTAAAATCATTTTGCGTACGAGGATTATCTTTTCGAGGAGGTGGTTAAGAAGTTTTTCTTGGTAGGTATACAATAGATTGAATAAAGTGAATTTCGTCTTCCATAGTAGGTAAACTCGTTATTTTGACGTTTTATAATACAACCTGAATGCTTACGATACAAAATACCACATTTCAGATTTGAAGTCGTCCATTGTGTAAACGTTATTTTGAATTTTGAAAATCAGATTACAGATTTGTAATCACACATGTACCATAGTTTCTTTAAAAGAACATTTTCTAAGAAAAAATGAATGTATGAAATGATGAAACATAATATAAAGTATTTGATTTTGTTTATCTTGTAAATTTTGTACCAACAAAAGTCTTTGAAAGTTGAGGTACATGAAGATTTTTGATATTCATTTTTTAAGTATAAAAGTAGAATAAAGTTTCACTACTCAAACTGTTGTCTGACAACAATTAGCTATTAAAAAGTGTAACAATGACTACAAAGGCTTTCTACTCTCTGGACTATAATAAATGGCTAAATTCAGTCAAACACATTCCACGAATTTCTGCTTTTCTCAATACCTACCTATACTTTCTTTTCTTTGTGAAAACTTTTTTGTAATTGTTCGAGATTTTCGCTAACATTTTTACATTCTTCAAGTCTCTGGCATACCTTCTTGCCGTATACCTTCTCTTGAGGCGCTCCAATCCCCTTTCTTGAAATTCATTTAAAAGATTTAATCATGTCTTCCCATCCTGAAAAAGTGCATTCTGCTACATAGCTTTAAAAGGAAATATTTTTCCTTTCCGTCTAGCTTTCTTGAACATTTTTCCCGTTTTTATTACCACATTTACCGGGCAAAGAAGAATGAAGGACTTTTTTTAATTAATCGAAGTTGAGCTTCCTCTTTCACTCGTAATTTTGCATAAATCTCACTTGCATTTGCATCTGGCTAGGGAATTAGATTTTTTTGTACTAATGTATTGACAAAATTCGTCTACCACTTCCTTCTTTTCAAATTAATCAGGAGCTAAGCCTAAGGATATGAATGTGTTCGTTTTGGTTTGTATTAAAAATGCAAAAAGGATTTGAAATGTAACTCTGATAATTCTTACCAGTTTCTCAAACCACGTTTATGTAAATAAAATATTTTCATATAAAATCAATAATATTGAAAATCACAAATCGCAAACCTTTCTATCTCCCAAATTGTTTGAAAAATTGATGCAATCAATTTTCGTCCTTGAGAAGCGATACATCTTTCACTCTTTAATTTAATAGAAAATTATTCTGTTCTTCTCTACAACAAAGTAGATCGTATAACACACTCTCTCGACTTAACCTTACGTGAAAGAAGTAACGAAATTTATGAGGACCATTAGTTTCATGGCACATTAGGAAGAGCTTTTAGGTGTATCTAAAACGCAAATTCTCTCTAGTGTTTTTCATTTTATATAGCAAGCACGCGTTCGCTTTATGTAAATTGTTTCTCACAGAAAGATGCACCAATGTTTTGTAATCTTAATGTAATAAATTTACTAGAAGTCTTCCACTATATTAAGAATTATAGGAAGTACTTATCCTATTTATTTTGTCAAAATAGACAACCTTAGAACAAAGTTCGTAAAGACATGTTTTAAGTAGTTGTTTAACGAATTATGTACTTTTATCTGACTGAAATATCTCGTCTTGAGTCGATTTTTACAGCACAAAGTGATTTAGGATAATAATATAGATTGAGTTTGAGGTTTCGACGTGACTTGTGGTGAAATTTTTTGGGAATGACGTTAAAAATGACAACTATTAGGAGCTTTGAAAGCTCTTTTCGATTTAATTTCTCTCCGAATACAGAACATGGGTGTTTACACCATTTTTAGATTATTTCCTACTTCTTTTAACTCTCGAACTAGAAACACTTGTATGGGCTTATAATATTACCGCTCGCCTGCGAGGTTGCAGTTGTGGTAAAAAACAGTTATTTTATTGAAAATTTAATAATACATGGTAGCGCAAAAAGTATCAACTGGCGCACAAAGTATCACCCTATTGGAAGACCCTAAAAGTTTTTTATTAGGCGGTTAATGTCATTCGTTTTTTTTCACATTTCATAGATATCACATGAATGAAATTTATTGAATCAAATAGACATATGTACCTATGTATGCCATAAAAAAATAGCCCAACCTAAAATTTATTATAATTTACCAAAATGTTACAAATAAAAAAATAAATTTTTAACTTAAAAAGTTCCTGACTCTAGAAGAGTATTTAATAAAATGCAATTACTTAACAAATATATAAAGAAACATAAGCCATATGTTCAAATCAATAAGATGAATAACATCAATGAAAGTGAGCTAAGCACACAAATAAAAATAAAAGTTTCGTATTAAATCTCTAGTCTTTGCAAATGTCGCCGTCGTCACTGCCTGCCAATTCACCAACATCATTTCAATTTACCTTCAATTCAATTTGCACGTCTCTGAATTTTTTTCATGGTGCTGACACGTACTCAAATAAAATAGTTCATGGCACGCGCTGTTTTTCATCCCCATCCTTTTGATTTAATTTTCCACAAACATTGAAATGTTTTATATAATTCTAGAAAATTCAACAACAACAAAAACAAAATCGCCTTAAGACTTTCGCAAACAGGTCACGCCTGTAGATTTTTTCTAACGCAACATGACATAAATTCAAAGTCTGCGGTTTTCTCGGTATAAACCATGTTAAGTTACAGAGTAAAGAAAGATTGAATTTTTTTTTAAACTCTTCCAAGTGCAAAAAGTATTTCGATGTCAAAAATGAGGGTGTGCCTTAAAATCGAATATATATATGCATATGAGCTGCAAAAGTAATGAAATGTTCCCAACGATGGTAATATAATATATTTTATGACGTGAATTACTAAACATTAAATACAAAGTGTGTACCTATGTACCTACATAAAATTTATTGTTAGTATGTGCAATTTCTGACGTCCTACGATGCGGATTTTGGAGATGAATCAAATATTCACGTCACACCGCAAAAGGCATGTCTGTACACCTGTCACAATTCAACGCTGTTTAGCTTGTCCCGCCAATGTAGCTTCTGCCTTGGACGGGACGAACAATTCATATAAGAAGATGGCAATAAAATTTTTAGATGTGCTGTACATATACATATTTCCATCATAACGAAAAGAAGCCGACTGAGACTGATTGCGTGATTGAAATCCCTAAATCAGATCTGGCTGAAAACCAAATGAGCCCATGTCTAGAGTTCTTCTGCGGCAGATAAAGTCAACGTCTTTCCAAGCGGGGGAGGCCCCGGAGTATCCTCCGACGACTGTACTCAACGTTTCATAGTATGTTTTCCGCGCTTTTTATTATTCATGGACTATACACCCAGCCAGCGATATATGGTACTTTTTCGGTTCCTTCCACTTCGCGTAGCTCAAGTACAGACCGGCTTTTTTCAAGGACGTCAAAACCAGACCATCCGGACGAATCCTGCATCTCCATAGATCTTTTCTCTACGTCAGGTTCTATGTCAGTCTTGATTCTGGTTTTATACCCTAAATGGAAAGCAAACGTATGTATTTCATGCAGTCGTTGGCCTCAAATGTTCATTCACTTGATTTCGTTGTTAACGAAAACGAAATTCAACGCCGTACATGTTCCATAACCGCACCGAACTTCTTCTCCTCTAGTATAAGAGCCTGAAGGTTCTGCCTGCAAATTGTTGTTTCTGACAAGTTACACTACCGCGCCCTTGACTTGCAACGATTGCAATTTCCTTTGACACATTAATAGCTCCTTTATCGCAAGAAGAACATTCAAAGTTATAAGAGAGCATATTTCCAGAAAGCAGGAAGGATCCAAATGAAATATGAAAAATATGTGAATGCCCTTGAAAGGGAAAATCCAATCGTCCCTTCCTTAAAATGTCCGGACCGCCGAACCCGACCTGAGTTCATTTGTGCCCAATGGGTCGACGAAAGAAATTTCCCCCATACATGTGGATTTAAACAGGATCAAATCCCGCAGTTACGATCCTTTAGAGTTATAAAATTCCAATTGAATGAAAAGGTTGAAGCTCGTCGTAAACAAAGAACGTTTACGGCCCAATTTTGTTCCTTGCGGACAGTAATCTGCACCTTTCTCATCCTCGCCTAATGCAAATTTATTTGGCTCAACTTGATACATTTTTTTTTTCGTCAAGTGTAGATCTTAGAGGCAAATTGATTTCTTTGGAATTATTGCACCCGTTGCACAGAGTGTTTTGCTTTATATATTCTTTCTGGCAATATCTGAACGTGTTAAGCAAATAAAAACTTTGTCGGCACATCGAATTTAAGCAACCAGTCAGGATGGAATACATAAACTTTTCCTTTTTTTTATTTATTTCTTTCTTTTTTTTTTAATAAAAAAGTGGGCAAAGCTTTCAGGGTCTACTTCGGAATATATTCGTCCACATGTCTCTTCTTGGAATTGATTTTATCGGGCTTCACGTTCTGATATGTTTGCAAAAATTATATATTAAAACTTTACTCTTTTGTTTGTTGCTGCACAACATGTTGCTTTTTTGTCAAATATCTCGAATAAGTAAAAGATACTTTTTGACTTTTCATTCACATTCAATTTATAAAATATCGCTAAAATAACAGATTTCTAGAGACTACACTTAGAACAGAATTCATTAAATTAAATTATAATATTCTTCTTTTTGTTCACCAATTGAAACTTTTAGTAGGTACCTATATTTTATAAAAGTTTCGATCCGATGTCAGAGTTCTTCAACTTACTATACTATATAGATTGTATGAAGAAACTATAGACTAACAGCCGTATTCATAAAAACTTAAAAGTGACTTATAAAGCCTTTACAATGAAAATGCTTAAAATTTTATTCATAAACATCTAATATCGTTAAAACACTCTTACAACAGCTGAGAAAATTGAGAGAATTTACAGAAAGCTCACACCTATACTTTAATCAATCAATTCAAAAAATCCAGGATTTTGACACATTATTTCAATTTAAGAACGCTAAAACCTACCTTAAACCTATTTTAGTTGTAAAGGGTTTACAGCGAATTTATGAATAATGAATTTAAAATGCCCATTAGTCCTAAAGTGGGTTTTAACTAATGAATGCTTTAAACCAATTTTAAGACATTTTTATGAATACGGCTGTAATAATTTAATTTAAGCATGTATGTATGTATGTAGGAGGGAGCAGTAGGCATGGTGTACGAGCAGTAGGCTTTTGAAAAAATAAAATATACTCTCTAGTTGTCATTGTGCTGTTGTGCTGGACTGTGCTGTTATCTGCCGATTTTGAAATTGTCTGTGCTGAGAGATTGTATCGAAACTGTGAGAGTGCTGTTTAATCACTAATTGATACCTGAACTGATTAAAATACTTTTTTGGTTCAATACCACGTTTTTTTTTCTAACACCCACCCTACATGTATGAGCCAATACACTAAATAACAAAATTATTAAAAAAAATTTTATTATTCTTGGAAGGATTTAAAATTTCAAATGTTTAATTTATCACTCTATGTGTTGTTTTCAGGCAAATTATGCTGTTTGGACAAGTTTCATTTTATTATAAATAATATTTTAAAAATTGTCAAACGAAAAAGGACGACTAAGTTCGAGATCTAAGAGTGCTGGAGCCACCAACTTATTGAGCAGTAGCTTCAATTCAATTGAAGGGAATTTAAACGCTATACAGAGATATCCATCAAGCGTTCTTATTGAATTTGGTTTCAAGACTACTTGAATGACATGAAGAAAAACAAATAAAATTTGCATAAGACATTACATGGCATGACAGTATTTTATAGTCGTAGGTCAGTAATTTTACAAACAAGAAAATGTATCGATCTTAGGAAAGAGTCACGAATTTTTTTAGACGAAATTTTGACGGCGGCAGTTATAGCTTGAGAAGAGGTTTCCTTCAGCAAATAATTAAAAATTTCTCTACACAAATGAGCAATGAGGACGAAGCCACAGTTCTTCAGTTATTTGATACAGGAAGTTTTCGAATTCACATGCACTTGCACTTAAATCTACATTTTCCGCACTAAATATTCTCCGAAAAATTCCCAATAGTGCGTATAGGGCGTTTGAAACCAATTTATTATCAATCAAATTTGAAATGAGCTCGCGAATACACTAAATACTGGATTTCATTAAGGGTATTCATGAAACGATATTAGTTTACGTATCGCGTATTTGCTTACATTTACGCGCAGCATTTCATGAACGCACCCCTTTTAAAATTGTGTATATGAGTGTAAATCTATCAGCTGTTCGGCTGTTGACTAATATTAAAAAGTAGTGACATTCAAAATGCCAAGAGTTAGTGAGTAATTAAAATTAATAAGGCAGTGGGAACAAGTTCCATTTAATGATTCGACTTACCTTACACATTTTTCAGCACTGACGTTTGTGTAAGTTTACTAGATCGTTTAAGCAGCGAAATTGCCGCGTAAAGTTACGAGGTTTGTGTATTTCATTTTCCATACAAATTTTGACAGCTCATTTACGAGTCTCGTAACCTTACGCGAATACGAGGCCAATACGCGTTTGCATGAATACCCTTAATGATATTGTAATCGTTATTTACAACAATAATTGCCACCTTTTGACCATCGAGAAGGAAGTTATAGCGTCATATAGAAACTTTAAGCAGTTAGCAGGGTTTATAGCAACAAAAAAACATGAATGGAGTGTTTACAATTTGAAACCGAAATTTTTCTGTTTTGGTTAGAAATTTTTTTCTATTGCTACAGGAACTCCTCAAAATATGTACTGTTCATGATATATGTATGTAGTGAAGAAATGTTTAAAAATCTTGATTTGATAGGTAACACGAGCTGATCGGTCCTTTGAGCCGCTGCAATTCTTCCCGAAAAAAGGTAGAAAAGTTCAATTCGACCACCATATTAGCGGTGAAAAAAGGGCCAAAAACGGTATTTTATTCGTTGAATATAATTGTCCCAATTTTAATGTGGTCATTATTTTAAATTAATTTGGAATTTATGTATGTTTTTAAAACTCAAAATTTTGACTAATAGACGAAAAGTTATTCTACAGAACATTCAAGTTGACTGTTTACTTAAAAAATAAATAGAAGTAACAATTGACCAATCTGCCCACTACCCTGAAAGTAAAAAGAAAAATATTTACTGGCTGCTAAAACTCTCCTATGCAGAGTATTTCTAAGAAGAAATAAAATTATGTAAGCACAAACCTACGTATTTGTTGTATACATATAATTATTATGTTTGTGACACCGAAAATTAAAAAAGTATATTTAGAGTTTAAAAGAAATTTATCGAAAGCAAATTTATTGTATTGATTATAACTGAATAAAGCCTTGAGCGAATTTTGTAAACAAAACAAACAAGAGTTAAGTAAACAGATTACACCTGAAAACAAAAACAAATAATTAGGCACCTGCTAATGCCCTCAAAATATAATTTTTCAGCGTAACTCAAAACCAAAGAGAAATTAAATTAATTTCATCTCCAGGCTATTCGATCCACAAAAGCTTTTAAAGATTGTTTTAAATTTCCGATGGAAAGTTTAGCATGGATATTACAGAGTTTGATGACTTTACAATTGAAAGGTTTTCGTGGTGGAGGACCTGACGGAAAATGTTGACTTTAATGTGCACTCATCCCATACTGAGGCGCTCATGGTAAAGTTATTGTAAATCGAAAAACTCCGTAGAAATAACCATACTAATTTCAGGTCAATATCTATCTCATTACAGTAATACGTTAACACATGTGTTTTAATCACCTTTAAATTCCATGCGTTTTATATATATGTATGTAAATAATTTTTTAATTTAATAAACTTACTTAAAGTACCCATTGTGAAATACGTAAGGTGTTATGTCAGGAATAACGAATTTTACAAACATAAGTGATCTTTCTGTTTTTTCTCCAATTTCCTTATAATAAAACGAATTTTGGAACATAAAAGTTTGTTTAAAAGAATAAAAGTTGTCTATAAAGTGAGTTCTCTGAGTACCTACCTCTATTCTTAATTGTATGTTTGATAAATTATGCCAAAACTGTAAAGAAATTACTCACTAAATTTAATCGAAATTTTTGGAGGCATTATGTATTTCAATTCGTAAAGGGTGAAACAAATATAGGCGATGGAAGTCCGAATTTTCGTTTTTGATTTTGAAAAAATCTTATTCAAATGATCTATCATTTCATACGTACGAGTATAATTTTCACTTTTGGGGTTCGTTCCTTTAAAAGAAAAAGGGGAACCCTTATCAGATTGTGAATAGTGAAGGTTACATGGAAAATGGAAAGAGTTTATGCTGACCACCGGTAGTTTAATACGATTTGAAGAGCTAAAACAAGCCATTTTTCAAGAATGGAATAAATTGGATGATCAATTATTTAAAAAAAAACTTATTTGAAGTATAATCGTTTGAACTTGTAAATCAAAAAAGAAATCAAATAAACTATTGACACATAAAATAAAGTATGGTTTTAATAGTAGCGGTTTTGAAGTTCTCAGAGAATTTTAAAATCTTGACCATAAATGCACGCTTGCCATAATGTATGCAAGCATTTTTTTATTTATTGGTTAGAATCTTCCTTAGAAAAGTTTTTAAAAATTTCGTTTAGAAATAGGAAAAACTTCAAAATTGATAGGTGTATAAATATAATATAGTTTTGCAAAAGATTTTATGTATTCGGATAGGTCCAATCTTGTCGTTTTCTATTTTTTGGAAATTATAGTATAACATGTCTCAAGGTGCCTAAGTAAACAAAGAATTCTCAGACAATAAAACATAGATTTCCAAAACTATGATGAATTTTTATCGCATCTACTGATAAAAAAAAATTATTTCGGGAAGAAGACAACCATTAAAACTTGTTCTCACATTAAGTTTTTAATTAATCACTTCTTATCTCAATAATATGACAAGCACCAGGGGTCAAGTTGAGTATAAAATGTCAACAAATCATAAAATGTTCTTATGCTGCTTAATTCGCTAAGTTAGTTTTAATCGATTAGTACCGTTGTGCTTGCCAAAAATGAAGATTTCCGCGATATTACGGATAGTATTTTTCATAATTGTGCTCGGTTTCTTCAGTTATTCCTATTCAGTCGAAAATTATCGAGTAACATATCCGAAAATAATGGCGTCTTACATCGACAACACCGTGAGCCCATGTGAAGACTTCTTCCAGTACGCCTGTGGAAATTATAAAAGAGCTCTAAGGAAGGAAAAATTCGACTATATTTTTACAGCGCGAAATCAGATTGAGCATTTTATGCATGATGTCCTCATGGAGCCTCTAAACACTACGGCGGAAAAATATTCTGCCGAGGCTAAAGCAAAAATGTTTTATCAGTCGTGCATGAAAGTGGACCATTTTAAGTACACAAAGAGCGAGACTTTTCTAGGGTTACTTAAAATGGGCGGTGGATGGCCGGCAGTTAATGATAAATGGAATACTACAGACTTTGACTGGTTTCAGTTTGAGCTCCTTGCTGCAAAGTTTGGGGCTAACATTTTTATTTCTGAAGGACTTATAAATAATGGAAAAAAAATTTACCTAACAGCAGGGCCATTTTATCTAAAAAATAAAATAAATGTTTTGCTGCCCCATTCGCGCCAATTTCAACTAGCTAAAGGTGTTACTATGCAAATTATGAAAATGTACGGTGTCCAAAACTCTACTGCCAAAAGAACTTGGAACGAAATTATCGAATTTGGAAAATTGTGGAAACGTTATAAAACATCCTACAAGTGGATAGAGCAGATCGAGACAATTCACTCAATTGAAGATCTTATGAAAATAGTACCCAACGTTGATTGGAAGGAATATATCAAAGTTTTATTTGGTAACTACACAAAGCTTGAGTCGAACTTGCTGAAAATTAAAAAAATCCGTAGCTTGAATAATATTGAACAGTTTATCAAGGAAAACAAAAGGGCAGCAGCTAATTACGCTGCAATATCTTTTCTTCTACAAGTTCACACTGAGCTTAATGCCGAACGCTCAATCCAACAATTTTGCTATCGTCAGTTTTCTAACTATTTAAGACCGATTGAAGGTGCACTTTTCCTCGCTGGAAATACCGAAGAAAGAAGAATTGAAAATGAAATTCGCGCAATGGTGGAGTATATCCGAAATTCTTACAGAGATAATATAAGAAAAGCTGACTGGCTGAATCCAGAAATTAAACAGAAACTAATAACCAAAGTTAACATGATTTATGTAAAATTCCCTGAAGAGTTGCACTCTGTCAACCTCGAAGCACTAAATGAAGAATACCGCAATTTGGAAATATCTCCAGAAAACGATTACTATGAAAATGATTTAGCCCTCAGGAGTTTCAGACAACAGAGAATACATCTAAAGTTTCTGTACAACAAACCAACAGGAGATGAAAATTTAGTAGAAGTGAATGCGTTCTACAACTACAAATCTAATAGCATTAGTCTTCTCGCTGGGATTATTCAAAAACCATTTTATTTCTCAGATTTTCCTTTTGCCTATAATTTTGGAGGAGTCGGCACAGTGATAGCTCACGAGTTTGGACACGCACTTGATCCAAACTCTGCAATATATGATGAATTTGGTAAAACCTTTACTTGGGACGATTTGTCACAAGATGGCTATTCTCAACGACAAATTTGCTTTCTTAACCACTATAATGCTATTCCTGCTAAAGAATTATATCCAAGGCACAATGCGTCGATTTCAATAGGTGAAAATATCGCAAATTGTCTTTCAGTACGACAAGCATATTTTGCTTATCAAAGCTGGATTAAAATATTTCGAAGCTCTTTGGATGTGACCAAACAAACATTGCCAGGACTCAATCTAACTAGTGATCAACTTTTCTTTTTGAGTTATGGACAACAATATTGTACTAAATTAACCAGAAACGAGGTCATTATCAGCCAAAACGAAGAACACGGCCCGAATAGGGTTGCTCTTGTTGGTAGTGTTTCAAATTTTCATGAATTCAGTAGGGCCTTTAACTGCGATATAAATGCACCGATGAGTCCAGAAAAAAAGTGTACTCTATTTTGAGATTCATTTTTTTAGAAAACTCCTTTTAAAGAATTTCTTCTAAAATGTTATATTGGTGAATTTAAAAAATACATATGTGTAATTTTTGCATGTAAATACTAAATAGTTATTTTAGTACCAATTTATTGAGGACGCTTTGAAATTTCAAATATGTATAATCTTTTGCCGCAAAAAGAGAGAGAAAGAACACAATTCACGTAAAACAATTTGTTTAGTGGAGGCATTTTCTGCATTATCACCTCAACTGCTTACTACCTAATTCTATTTAATTAATAGTAGTTACTGAAGGACTCATACTGTTATATAAATTGTTGCACAAAATGCACCAACAAAAATGGCATTTGTCTCATCGATTCAAAATTGACTACTTAGTTTGGACTTAAGAACCTCGCAAAGGGATTTTCAATATTCGAAAATGTTATATACAAACAACAATCAGTATAAAAATTACGGGATTTGCTTTGCTTTAAATTAATATTATACGTAAATGAGTAGATTTAGATATTGTGAGGATTCATTGTGTTCATCATACAATAATATTACATAACTCCCATAAGCTTCCTTTTTTATATATTGTTTTCATATCTTTGTATTAAAAATGTGAACTATATCAAAAATTTAGTTTTCCTTTTAAAATGCACCTAGCGAATAAAAAACGTTTACTAAATGTAACTTTATTGAAATATAACAATTTAAATGTAAACCAAACCAATTAAAATACTATGTAATCTATTGGAGAAATTATTTGTTGGCTTTGCAAAAAGTTTGAATAAATCAACCATAAAATGTTTGTATTTGATTTAACGTTTCCTCACATTCTTCGAAGCTTCCATTTTATCAGCATTACTGGGAATGTTTCTGAAATTTCTGTGATCTCTCTTGGTTTGCTGTAAACAACTTTATTTTTTATTTTATTCATTTATTAATAGTTTTTTTAGAAAGATATGTTATTATGGACATAGAGGTTCTTTTAGAAAGATATATTATTGTGGAAATAGAGAGTCTTCCAAAAATCTTCTTTTCATTTTGGAAACCACTTTTCTCTAATAGTATAGGTAGGATACATTTGAAATTAAAAACGCAAATATTTGATTTGATTAGCCTTTGTGTCACATAAAAAAAAATATCAGTGATCATTCAAGAGACCAAGTAATTATCAAAATATCAAAAAACGGCTACGCATAGACTTAGCAGCCATTACAAATAAGAGATATTTGGTTTCAAGTAAAGTCATTTCCAGACAAATTAAATTGAACTTATTAATGCGCGGTTGTGTTGACTGCATTTATTAAATTTTAATATATTCGTTTTATAAGAGAAAGGAATCTGGAGTAAACATATGTAGATGTCAAATAAACGATAAATGTCTTAGGATATGTCAAATAGAGACAAATAGACAAACACTATATTCGAAAATAAAAACGATCGTTAAATTGTTTAAATTGTAATGAAAGAGTCATTTAAAACTGCGAAAAGGGGACATATATTATGTGTCGTTAATATGACAGTTCACTTAATTTACGACTACATTTGCTTTTGCAGAGACAATAACTACTACTTATCTGGGTTCGTGAAATTTTATTTTCACATTAAAATTAAACAATATCAATTTCGCAAAATTTGGTATGCCATTGTGTTAAGCTGGACGTTTACAATATTAATATGCAATATGCATTTCATATAAATAACATTCGTTTAAAGTCGATTATTTTAGAGAGAAATGAAATTTCTGCACGGTTTAATTACAAACTCTCATTGCAGGATTTTTGCGAAAAAAAAAAGTTATTAATACAAATGCTTTAAGTTATTGACTACTAATAGCAAATTTTGCCCAAAGACTTACTTGTAATTATTGTTCTTTTCTTAGAAACCTGTGTTCTTTATTAAAAAAAGTCTCTTAAACTCAAAAAACAATTGTCATTACAAAGAGGTCCTGTCAGATGTTCCTACGACTTACACCGAAGCTATAACTTGGCATGCATTTGCATAATTCTTTGTTATAAATAAGCATTGAACTATATCATGTATTATGTATTGTAACTAGTGAAATAAGGCTTGAAATCAGGGGGAATGTTAAAAATTTGAATTCAGTCGCCTTTGAACAACTTTGTTGTTTTTCTTTTCAATCTAGTTTGTACTTCTCTCTACTCCGCGACATTAATATGCGAATATTAATTGTAGCCTAATATTAAAATAAAATACTTTTCAGTATTAAATATCAGTTTATTTTAAACTAATTCATTAAAACAGTGGATCAAATGTTCATTATGAAGACGTCTTCAATTAACTATAATCAAAAATTTTTTAGTATAAGAAAATACTGAAATCAATTTCGTTTAATTTCGACACAAATAGTCTAGAAGTCTAGAGGCTTAAATCCCACTTTTAAAGTTTTCGTATGCACTTCATAATTGATTAAATTTTACCAAAAATTCAACAGTGACGTATCTAATGTGTATTACGTGACATGCATAATGGGTGCAAGTAGGTATTTGTCATATAATCACTTCCACTTCGGTTTTGATAATTGAATGGAAATTAGACATGAAAACTAAATACATAGATCAATCCGGAATAAGAGAACATATGTACATACATATATGTATGTAAGTAGGCAGTTGAAACGAAAGTTTGCATATTTACTTAGATACATATGTATATGTACTTTAATTTAAAACATAAAAACTTATATGAAAGGAAGGGAGATTTAAAACCGGAATTTCAGTTACGCAAATATAATATCTTTTTATGCGAAAACTAGTTGTCAATATCTACGACCCCAATCGACCCAAGATTGAAGGAATTTATTTTGAAGTGCCACCTTAAATGCCGTCGTTCAAGTTGCGCCATTGTCCTGTAAGTGCCCTCTTTATTATGTACATACGTTGGAATCTAAACGGGAATAGAATTACTTTGGAATATGTCAACAACAATGGCGTTCCATAGAATGGAATACTAAGTTTTCTTGCTAAGTCATACCATAGCCATTGTGCGACTATTCGAGCATTACAAAACAGAATGGCATTCCTGGACTGAGGGATGTGGGGCAAAGCATGTTTATTGACGGCAACCCATTTGCTTAGCCCTCCGTGCAATTGAGAGGGCAGTTGTTGCGAAAAATCGACGTGGTTACGAGGAGTAATTCAATTTCACACCCAAGGACATAATGATTTTTAACACTGAGAGACAATCTAAAAACTCGGATTGCTATTTCAGTGTTTTTGCTTCTTGTACTTATCACCAAGTGAACCATTTCTTCCTTTTTCATTAAAAATGATTTAATAGATAACAAAAAACAATATTTTTATTTATACAAAATATGTATGCAACTACATACATTACACATGGTTTATTTATGGTGAATTATTGTTAATAAATAAATATCAGTTCCAGAAAAGGTTTAGGGGGTAAGTATACTTCTCATCATAAGTTTTATGAAAATCGATTTTATTTTTTCATTTTAACATTACATATATGAATCTTTCGGAATAATTTCTCGAGATAAATTTCCAAAAATCTTGAAAATTGGAATAATTACATGTAGGGTAGGTACATAATGTCACAGCTCTAGCTTGATTAGAACTAGTCGAAATTTTGATTGCACCCGGACAAAGAAAGTGAGCTAATAAAACCATTGCAAAAATTCTTGAAAGTTTTGTACATGTGAATAAAGCGGATTAGTTCAGGCAATAATGAAAGCATTTTTGTCGATTGATTGATGAGTTGTTCCTGTTTCACATAGAATATATTAACTGCAAATTTTTCTCATTTCTATTGATAAAATTGATAATTTTCAAGATAATTACGAAAATTTGGACTTACCCCCTATTACCCCTAGAAAAAAAACAACACCAGTTTAAATTAACGGTTATTTTAGGGATATGCTTTGAATACCAAAATAAAGTTTTCCACAAAGAATTCAGTTAATTTGGACTTGTTTCCAAGTTCGGCTTTTTTTGTGTCCTATTGTCCAAAACTTATAGGCACGGAACTAATAGCAGAAACTCTTACATATTTGATTTCATCTTTCGGTAGATGATGATAAATGTAAAGATTTAAGTAAATTAAACAATAAAAGCAATTTATGTCAATAGTTTTTATTGCGTTTTGCAATGACAGCTTCTTAAAGATGTTGAAAAAATTAGGTGGGGGCAAACGGAAGACGTTATTCCCACTGCATTAGAAAATTATTAATATTATTCTTAATCATTTGATCGTATCCTACCTTTTTAAGCGTATAAGTTGCTTTAAATAAAGGGTGTTTTTTTAGGAGGTTTGTTTTTCCGATAGATGTCGTTTTATTTTATGACAGTTGTTTTGACAGCTCAAAGTGGCATTTCTACTCAGTATTGTTTGGCAAATCATTATGAATAGGTTAACTCCAGAACAACGTTTTCAAATCGTGGAAATTTATTTTCAAAATCAGTGTTCAATTAAAAATGTTTATAGAGCACTTCGTGAATTTTATGGTGCACATAATCGTCCGTCAGAGACCACCATAAAGAACGTAATTACCAAATTTCGGTCTACATTCACTCTTTTGGATGCCAAGCCACCGACAAGAATGAGAAGAGTTCGTACAGAAGAAAATATTGCTGTCGTTGAGGCCAGTGTCGAAGAAAACGACAATTTATCGATTCGTCGTCGTGCTCAGCAAATTGGACTTTGTCCATCGACTTTATGGAAAATTTTACGTGAAGATTTGGGTTTGAAACCATACAAAATTGGATACCATACAAATATGGATGAAATGTGGTTTCAACAAGATGGTGCCACTTGCCATACAGCACGTGAAACAATCGACTTATTGAAAGAAACTTTCAACGACAACATTATTTCGAGAAATGGTCCGGTGAATTGGCCTCCGCGTTCGTGCGATTTGACGCCACTCGATTACTTTTTGTGGGGATACGTGAAGTCATTGGTTTATGTGGATAAACCTCAATCGATTGACGCTTTGGAAACCAATATTCAACGTGTCATTGCTGACATACGCCCTCAAATGCTTGAAAAAGTGGTCGAAAATTGGACCTCCAGAATGACATTTGTGAAAAATAGTCGTGGTGGCCATATGCCAGAAATTGTGTTTAAATGTTAAATGCCAAAAAATTATCTACCAAATAAAAAAAAAATTTTGGTCATTTCATAATTTTATATGTGTTTTATTCAAAAAAAAAATCGGCAACCTCTTAAAAAAACACCCTTTACATATGATGAGCATAAAAATAAAGGAGGAAGACAATTTTCATGGATTTGTTTTTTTTTCTTGAAGGCAGATGATTTTTTCATATAATATTAAGTTTTTCTATTATAACACATTTTCTAAGCGTATATAGTAGTTATGAATCACAATATAAGAATTATTGCTGGCATTTAAGCAAGTCTAGTTGATGACAGTTGACAGATGCGAAGTAAAATGTGTTAATGTCATAAACGAAGATGAAATCATACCGTAAGATCAAAATTTCCTTTCAGTGAAGCTTTAAAATGATACTATAAAAAAGTTATCGCATTCACCCCAGTAAATGATCCACCTTCTGAATCTTGCGCAGGCTATAATTTTTCGGAAACATTAACCTAATCTATTGTATAAATTCCATGTTTACCTGAATGAACGTAGTTTCCTTTTTTGCTTATGTACTATATGTAGTGTAGATATCACACTGGTCACGGATATTTGCATTAAGGTGCCCTAACTACGGTAACCCCGGTCCTCGCTTATCACAGTGCCCCAGGCAAGAAGAGGCAATGCGAAAGTAAATTTCTGAAGGAGCATTAAGCAAAAAGTAAAGGGATATCCGAGCACTTCTTACTTACATCAGAAGTCCTAATCTCTTCCTCTTTAAAAGAAATCCGGAAGTCGTTCTGCCCCTGTCATTTGTTAGAAAAAATTATCTTGCTCCATCCTCAGAGGTTTAATCTAAAAACAAAGGACAGCCAGGAAGCCGAGAACGGCTACAATAATAATAACAATATTAGTAACAGCCGCCATAATTATTTAAAAAAAAAACAAAAAAAAACAAATTCTAGCAAATCTAAAGGGCGGAGGGCAAGGCGACTGATGTCAAGTTACAAAAGATGTTAAACACATGCCCCGGGGGTGTACTCAGGCCGACAACTTTCCGAGTCCCTCTTTCTTTTGTTGGCGGCGCCCATTGCCGGGAGGGAACAAGTGTTCCTTCTTCTGTTTTTGCTAAACATAGTCAAGGAGGTGAGAGGCTCATTTGTTCTCATTTAGTAAAAAGTTTGCTCAGTTGCGGCCGCTATTTGCGTTTGCCCGAAACAGTCGTTACGCAGCTGGTTGCGTTCGTTAGTCGTTATTTGTAATTTTCAATCGTCTTTATTGTTTCAACTCTGACCGGAAAGGCCTTCGTCAGACGTTCCTTAATTTAGCAATAAGCCATAAACGCTGAGTGGGTATTTTCTGGATATCCCCAGGTTTCTCTAATTGCTTTCCTGATGGTTTGTTGTGTTGTGCCCGCGGTGGCCAACTCCGGGCAGACTGGCAGCCATTCTTCCTGGGAGGGAAATCCCAAAATTCATGACAAATTCAATGACTTCTTTCCAAAACCCGCACCACTCTGCTCTGACACGTAGGTCATCCATCCACCGAGTAGGAAAACAAACAAATCCTTTTGGGATAATTTGTTTGAAATTTATTTATTTTTTTGCTCAGACATTATCCGACTCCATCTTTCAAAACATAGAAGTGCTCGATTCCTCCAGCGGGATGAAAGCACTCGTTGGATCTTTCGTCAATATGTTACCATCGCTCTTATAGATCCCAAAGGATGAAATTGCGTCCATAATAAAAAATACATTACCATCCCTAACCTAAACTTATGTCACCCCCAAGACATGGCTGTTGCTAAAGAGGAGGAATTATGATGAGGTATTTGCTCAAGAACCGACTCGGGGATGGAGCATTATAATACTGCAACATCTGGCTTTTACCGAAATTAGCTCATTTTGGATTTGTTTTCGAGCTCTGACATTAGTAACCCGCTTGACTCTTCCCATTGTTCTTAGTCAAATGACTTTTATGCTATTCCTCCTCCTGATTCATTCTGGTGCCGTGCCGACACTATAGGCACGTTTTCCAAGCGCTAAGGATGAGAAATTCAATTTCATTCACTCGACAGCTAGAAATGTTGTCACTGCCTTGGAGTGGGTTTCTTTTGAAAAACTACCGCCATTAGGCTTTATGGAAAACATTTTTGTAAATGGCCTTTAATTTAAGTTACCCAAGGTAGGCTCTGTAGCAAATTACTCGAAGCGATTTTATCACTTTATATAACAAAGAAAATAAAACAAAATGCAAACATTATTTAAGAAAGACATTTCTTACGGAGCCTTTGAAAACAACAAAATTTAAACAAGGTTTTTTGGTTAATTGACTCTCAATGATATTGCGCATGTAGGAAAATCCACACGTAATTCTTCTGTGTGTTTTGGTAAACTGTGTAATAATTTAGCAGACTAAAGTAGAAAGAGACATTGCCCTTTGCCTATCTTCTGGGGGATATTTTAGATACTGGTCGATATCTTCCTGTTTAAGTCCCAGATAGAGGGGTATCCTATACCTTTTTCACTGAAATATTTATTTCCTTTCCTTCCGTTAAAACCGAGATATGTAAACACCATATGTATATATTATAAACCTTTCGTTAAGCCAGCCATATATATTGAACTAAGACTACAATCGTTTCAGATTTAAGGTTCCAAATGAACAAAAATCGAACAAGACTTTATTTGTTTTATAGTTATTTAACTTCACCATGTCCTACTGATTACTAAATATGTAAATTAATATAATGCAATATTCAAGAGAAGTTGTGATTTTTCGCCTCAACTGTGCCTACATATAACTTTCTGCATATACTTATGTTCAATGTAGTTAGTATTAACAATAAGAGAGGGGAACTTATTAAGATTTTAACCACCAACAGAAATAAAGGATCACCGTGTCGGGGTTAAATATTCCGCGTATGTCCTTTAAAAGGATGATGTGAAATAAAATTATAAAACAAACAATTCAAATTAGGGACCCAGACCAAACGACTAAAATCTTATTCGAAGCAAGCTATATCGAATATTTTAATTAAATAAAATATAAAAGGCAAGAGTGCTTTATGAGAAATATTTTTAATTTGAAAATCTAAAATTTGAGATTGAGAGTGAGATATAAAAATTTAAGTAAAACAATTATTCAATTGTGATAATTGAAACAAAAGGTAATCATCAATAAAATCTAATTTTCTCGATTGAATCACGTTTATTTATTTTAAAGAGTAATTTTAAATAAATGATTGTTTATAACTGATGAAATTATTTAGACAAATTAAGTATATAAATTGAATAATCAATATCGCTGAAAATATATTTTTTTTAAGAGTCATTAAAATTGGTGCTATAGCATGAAGCACACACGAACACAACTCTAGAAACCCTTTTGCTATAATAAGACATAAGAAAATATTTCTTTTACTGATTTTTGCAACATTTCAACGTTAACAAACTAAATCTTTAAGCAAATTGTTTATTAAATAAAAAGTATTTGTCTTCATGTTCATAATAATTTTAGACAATAAAGAAGCCATTATTACTATAATTCATTTGAAATATCCAATTTTAATTTGAAGTGTGCTACGAGCGACCTATAGATGTTTTAGAATCGAGATTATCTGGCAGTCACTCCTGACACAATTGCATACTTAGCTAACTCTTGATATCAAGTGATATTCAGGAACCATGGGTAAAAAGTACTTAATTAAGACATTTGGTGTATGACGAAATATACATTCATAGATATCAAAGAACTATATGCTGCCATTATAGTCCGGTCAAAATAGGCTTAAAAATAGTGATCAAATAACAAAAACACCGACAGGGCTGAATTTTGGTAGAGCCCTTGGGTACACCAGTAGAAATAAAGTGCCAAAAGTCCCCATAGATCCCATGTGTGCTAAAAAAGTTATTCAAGGTCAAAGGTCAAAATTTTCGGTTTTTCGGATTTTTCTCGAAAATGGTAAGTTTTATCAAAAATATAGCCCAAACAAAAATTGTAGATCACAAAATTATCTACAAAAATAGTCCGTATACTTTTTTCTTAAGAATCACTATTCCTAAGTTATCACCGTTCTAAAAGTTGAAGGAGTTGAGAAGTATCGGAAGAGGCGATGAATTTATTGATTATCTGAGAAGTGAAAAGTCTGTAACTCCTGTCTGACATGACATAACATGAAATTACTATAAAATCGATAAGCCGAAGGATTCTTCTCATAAGTTCCTTTAAAACCCCGAATCATTGAAAACAAGTTTTCCGTATTTAAATGGCTTACTAAAAGGTACTCTTGGGTTTTATTTAAATCATCCCAAAGCATCTCAATGGCATTTATTGTAGTAATAATGGCATTGTCGTCGGTCTTCTGAGCTATGGTTAAAATTTCAAGCCTCTAGCTGATCGGGAAGTGAGTTTAAACTCGGTTGCTAAGTTTGACCCGGACAGACAGACATGATAATTGAGGAGGAGTAAAGGACAATTAACACATTTGCAATGCAATGCAAATTGGTTGTGAATTTATTCAGATTATCTACTTCTATTATTTACTGCCTGCGCCCCACGTTTGTCTCTTCAAGTCTTACAAATATCTCCATAACCACTAAAAGCTCACCTTTTATACTTTTTAGTCCGTGTTAAAAACGTGGTATATTAAAAAACAATTTTATTTAATTATTTTTCCAGAATCCGATTCTCATGTACGCATACTCCTAGCACTTAAGCTTAAGTTTTCGTTTTCGATAAAGCTCACATAGTAAAATCTTCGAATGTTTAAGTTTGTTCGACAAGCTTTGACGTTCAGCCGAATTATCTTAGCAAATCTAAGCGCCATTCTAACAATTCGAAAATAGGGGACTTCAGCGCCACCAAACGTGTTAATGGCACAACACCTTTTCATCAAAATGGCACATCTACATATGTATATGAAAGGGAGTAGGAAAGTTCAATAAAATTATTTGAATTTCCCGAGAAATTTAATTTAATTTAAAAAATAAAAAAATAAATTTGTCTGCCGCAATATTGTTGGTATTCCCACAAAGTTTTGACAAAAAATTAGGAAAGTCCTTTAACTTAATGTATTTTTACCCACTTAATGCAAACATTGAAAAATCCTTCAAAATAAACTTGAAAGAACACTTATTTTCTTTAATTCGAATATTTTAATGATTTTTCCAGTTTTTTTTTCATATTTAGGGAAAAGTAGAAACTTATTTAATTTGTTTCGACAACGCTAACTTAATTAAGAATTGAACTTTTAATTGAATTTATAATTTCTTGGAAAACCTTCTCTATTGTTTTAAAAGGTTAAAGGTTTGACTTATAATTTTCTAATTACAATTTGCGATATTTTGAAAACGGAGTAGGTACTTAAATCGAACGACTTTAAAAATCAATGGTAGTCTTAAATTTTTAAACACAGCTGTATATTAAAATAAATAATTAATGAGTCTATATGGTTTAAAAAAATTGTTTGATTTTATTAATTTTAGTATCTATGTATTTACAAATCTTAAAATCTCTTATAATCTAGACTGAATGGGATAATTCGTTACAAAATGTGTATACATACATACATATATTAGATATGAGATTGTTCTTAAAGTAGACATAAAATTCTCATAAGTAACAGTCTTCACTTGTTTCATGCCCTCCTCATTTCGTATTTGGCCTGGTGTAAGAGCTCATTAAATGCAATGTAGGTCACGTAATTACCGCGCTCGAGTGAATACTTGCTGAGATTATTTTATTGTCTGCATTTGCGCCAGACAGAACTATTCATTAATTTTAATTCGTGGAGCATCACCATAGTCTTGCAGTTTTGCTTGAAGGAGATTGAGGCTTTTGGATGCATTCCCTTCATTAAAAGGGATTATAAAATCTGTCTTTGTAGCACGTTTTGGACAGAGAGATTTCAAAATTGGCTCTGGCCGACAAAACATGGTAAAAGTAAAAAACTTTAAGAGTGTCCTTAAATTTTGTTCTCCTTTGAGATTTTATCTCAAATACAATGTTAGATAGCTCTAAAAGTTTCACGAGGGACATCTGCAGATAAAAATCAATTAACTCTCCTGGTGCGCCATTTGTTTTAACTACTCTGGGTGTAATAGCCATTTCCACCTAATATCGTACAACAAAGTTGGGAACCCCAAAATAATCCGCCATAAAGCAGTGAAGTTCGCAATTTCCATCCAATTATAACTTTCTTTACCTGCGCTAAATACCTCGTAAAAACTTTTTTTTTTTTCTTTTCCGTTTTTTAATGCCTCCAGGTGTGCTATAGAAATAGTTTTCTAAGACGACAGTGTTCATCACCAGATGTCACATTGCACTTAAGTACTTTACCCCCGGAATCCACGCCATGGTTAAAAAGAAGCGAGAGATTGTGCGCTCCGGGTGATGGCTTCACTCGACTGAATATTTTTTATTATCGCATAAAAATATTTTTATTGCAAAAAGCTTTCATCATTAACTTTTCGTTTGCCATGAATTGTGTGGCAGCGCAACGTCAATGTGGCGGTGCGCTTTTTCCACTTGTAGGAGCCAGCGCTATTCACAATTTTTTTTTTTTATCACAATTATTTTATTTATATATATTTTTTTTTAATAGAGGGAAAAGAATTATTCCTAAAGCTGTTTTCAAAGGACAAAAGCTTTCTGGAGTACTTTCAGGAAAATCCTCCTTTCAAAAGATATACATATTATATATTTTATTTGGTACAAGCCAGCGTTTCCCATGATGACCTATAGCCCATGGGCTCTGCGGTGATTATAATTGACTTGGTCACATATAATTATGTCGCTTGTTAAAATGACCTAGATAATGTCTACGATAAATTATAGGCAACGGTCAGTTCCTCATCGCTATTAAATATTATAGCGCTCTAGAGCACTGTTTTTTATCATATAATCATAGCCCGCTGGCTTTTGATGAGACCGTAAAATCGTGCGAAAGAATAATGCTGAGTTATTTTGCGCGATAATTTACTCCTATTGCGCCAGTATATCTTGAAAATATGGAACCATAAAATGATGGAAACGGTCTTTGCAGCAAGGTCAATCAAGCCGTGCGGGGGTTGTGTGCGCAGGCTTTTATCCAAATTGCAAAAAACGAAATTCATTTATTCTGTCGGAATTTAACACGTGCACTTAATTCCGGAAACATAATGCCAATAAAACCTAAGGAATCACTGGTGACATCATTACTGGGATTGACTGTGCTTGTTTATGTGAGATAAAGAATAATGAAAGCTCATTAAATTATCTCTTTTTATTTCAATTTTGTTCCGTCAGCTTCACAATTTCATACCATAACTTGAAAAAATATTCTATCAGGTTCAAATCACAAACCGAAAGCTTAACACAAATCCTGTCAGACCTATCGAATTAAGACTATCTTACTAACGAATCACAATTTCTTTTATGGGTTTATAAACTATCATATAAAAGCTTGAACGATTATACTCATTTTATGATAAACAATCAAGAAAAAAATTCTTCACATACATTTTCCGAGAAATTTGATTATGAAAAACGAGGAGTTAGAGTAATTCTTTTCTGACAAACATTTAAATTTATTTCGGTTACATAAAATATTTACACGAACTCTGATTATATGTATGTATATAAATGGTATATAAATGGTTTTAAACGTTATTAACTAAAAAATATAAACTTTTCCCTTTTGCATAATAAAATAACGTGAAATTCACATTTGAAATAATGTGGTAGTCGAGACATTAAATGACCAATCGGTTCGACGTTTGTCTGAATTTATACATATGTACATACATATGTACATATTTAGTCTGATATAAATTCAGGCAAACCTACGTAGTGATGCTGTTTTTACTAAAATATTAAATTGTATAATAAAGTAAAATCA
This sequence comes from Machimus atricapillus, assembly GCA_933228815.1. NCBI lineage: Eukaryota > Metazoa > Arthropoda > Insecta > Diptera > Asilidae > Machimus > Machimus atricapillus. The sequence continues at coordinate 24,772,005 of OW121787.1, read as the reverse complement.
TTCTTTTAATGATTTTTCAATAGAAAGAGCAAATAAAATCGAAAGAAAATTTTTTTATTAATTATAACAGTCCTGTTAGTGTTAAGGTATCTTTTTTAAAGCGTCATAAACATTTTTTATTATCATCACAAGTAGAATCGGTAGGATATACAATATTATTATTATTCTATATTAAACCAAACACTGATCAGAGTTTCATTACGACATTTTTACGGAAATTCGACGGTGCGAACCCGAACTGCACCTACTCCCTTTTTTCGCCTGTTATAATAGATTTAAGGTATGAATTCTTAAAGATGTGGTCCGTTAGAAAATATTATAAAGTTAAAACAAATGTGAGAATGTCTTTTAAAAAAAATATTACTGACATTTATTTTTTACAGATAATCGCCAAGTTTAGCTTTAAATCCCTTTAATTTTCAGGCTTTGTGGCTTTATAAAAATCCCATCATTCTCGAATCTCCTGAGATGTTTTTCTCATTTTTTGGATAATCATCGTCATTACTTGCGCAAATTTCCTCACGTTGGTCTTCAGCTATACCTTTATCAGATTCCTGTGGCAGACACTTGAATCAGAAAATTTAAGCGTGAGATGGCAATTCGTTACAACGCCAACATTAGATAAAAACACTTTCATTGCTTTCAACAATCGAGAGTGTTGCGAAAAATTTAATGTTGAAAATGTACAAGTATACCACAGAATCCCAGAAATGACGCCGAGCAATCAAAGTTTTTGAAGATGCGTTTTCTACATCACCATTACAGAACTTCTTGACTGTGAATGAATTGTTAATGTACTTCTGTCTTTTGAAGAAGTTTTGGGGTTCACAAAATTTGTTTCCTTAAAAGAATGTTAGTAATTTAAACAAACTTATTTAAAGTTGTAGTTAATATATAAATATAACGAAACGCACTGTTCTTGTATGTATATCATGGCCTCATATACATATGTAGTCCTCCTGGGAACGATTTTGAAAAATGATTGATTTAAGTAGGTACCACAAAATGGCAAACGTTCAAATGTTTGTAATGTACACGAAAAGAGTTTTTATTGAAAACATTTCTCGTTGTTATCTGTTTTCATTCAATGAGTAGTTTTTCTTTCGTAGGAAATTCCCATAAACACTTTTTAAAACTTTAGCATTTGGTCACCAATTTCAAATAAATCTATTTTTCAAAATTGCGTTTGAACATAATTCCTCAAAGACACAAATTTCGATAAATTTGGGAAAATAATGTCGATAGTTGCTAGTACAGTGGTGGAAATTCCTATAAAACCACTACTATTTTCTTAAGTTATCTGTGTAAAGTGTAACCAAATTAATAAAGCTTATTATTTCAATATCATTTTAGTGTTTATTATTAATATTGTGTAACAGAACTTTATTCTGGTTAATAATATAAAGACAAAAACAGCAATTTATGGAAATTTTGTAGGAATTCAGTGGAAATTCGTATAAAACCAATATAAATTTAAGTAAAAAAATGCAAGAAAAATAGTACGTAAGTAAACAAAAGTGCTCTCTAATATTTTGTAGGAGACCCCTGTTACGAAATAACGGCAAAAATGCGTTTCGGCATGGAGTCAATTAGTTTAACACATTCTGAAATGCTTCCTTGATGGTGGATTTCAGCTACATAACGGTGTCGTATTGCCGACCATTGGCATAAACATGTCCTGCGAGGATTCTCCATAAGTTTTCAATGGGATTTAGGTCAGGACATCTCGCCGGCCAATCGATGGTGGTAATATTTGTTTGAATAAACCATTCTTTCGCTTTTTTTGAAACGTGAATGGCGGCGTATCTTGCTGGAAAATGAAGTCCTGACCACGGAAATCCTCAGCTTCTTCCACCATTACTACTTCTAAGAGCTCAATATTTTTTTCAGACTTCATTTTCGTTGGAACCCAGGCCAGCTCCGTTTTTCTGTTAGCCGAAAATCCGAACATCGCAAATAAATACGCTTAATTTACTAATGGTTTTATGGGAATTTCCACCACTGTAGATAGTAGACTGCTAGTTTTTATTATTTCGTTTTCATTGCTTATTTCAAACAGACAATTAATTTTAAAACTCCTCTATCTCTATTAAAAAAATCAGTTTGAGAAGAACTCGATCTGTAAGTTCGTTATTTCTACGAATTTCAACATGAATTGTGGTCATACCTTCAAACTTAAATTTGGGTATCCTTTTCGATAATGTCTTTTTTCAATATCTATTTTTTTTTGGGGTGAGATTTAGTTTTTTCTGCGATGGTTTTAAATTCGTTTGTTGATTCTTGTGTATTTTATCTTTTCGTTTTTACTACATCCACTTGTGGTCAGTTCTAAGAACTTCTTATCCCTATCGACTTCCTTTTCAGTGGAACCAGTAAATTTGTTGCAAGAATTAACTTCATCTCCCAATTGGGAATCTTCTAATATGTGTTTTTAAACCATTATTGCTTGAATTCATATTTTATCGAGCTCGGCTTGCAAAACCGAAAAAGTTCGATCATTTTCAACTGTTTGCTCACGTCTATTTACATCGTCGCCTATAGATAAATCCTGAAAATAAAATTCCTTATCTTATGCATAAATAACATATGAATATGAAAATTATATTGCGGAACTTCGTCGGTTGGCCGCACATTGTAATATCGGTTCGGCTCTCGAGCGTAGGTTACGCAATAGGTTTGTTTGTGGACTCAGAGAGAGCCAGAAAAGGACTTAACACTACAAACAGTGCAAGATAACGCCATTGCGGCTGAATCTGCAGCTCGAGGGCTGGACGTGATCAAGGGGTCGTCTTCTTCTACTACTTCGGAGGAAGTTCGTGCCGTTAAGGAGCGTCGCCGGCAGTTGGATCAACTTTCAACCCATAAGCTGGAAAATCCACATTCAAAAAAGATGCAAAAGGGCACAAATCGCATCCATGGGAAGAAGCGAAGAAGACGACTCCTACTAATAATACTCCTACTCAATCCATGTTTCAGCTGCGGGAGCCGGTATCCTCGTGCATCATGTCCTTTTCGGGATGCAGCGTGTAGAAACTGTGGACGCTCTGGACATATTAAGGCGATCTATAGGAGGTCTGCTGCCGAGAATGATAATGCCATCAACTCGGTGGCAAATACTACCTACATACATAAATATGAAAAGAACCACTAAAGTGTACATTTCAGGAAAATTATGTCAATTCGAAGTGGGCTCGGGATCAAACCACACCATAATATCTTCTAGCTGTTTCAGGAAATTGTGCCCGAAGAAAATTCCCCAAAATTGTGCAGCCGATGTGTTACTTCGAGACTTCCAAGGAAACGACATACAAATTGAATGTAAAATTGCAACAGATTCTACTAATTAAAATACTGGACGTACAATTTCCAGGTCATGTACAAAATGGACTTTTAAATCCTCCGGAGAACCCTACTTTTATTCCTCGTTAGTAGGTATTTGGTGCCAAAATGAACAAAACGGAACACTTATGGAATCACCTGTCCGCTCGTCGAAAGGAAATTTTCTCTGTATCTATTTGATGTAAACATTTGAAATTTAGCATAACATTATAGACGTCAAGCATACTAAATTGGATTTTGATTAGTCTATTTCAGGAGGCAAATTGGGAATAAAACAACAATTTTTATAAGCGCATTGCGTGTGATGTCGAATGAAAGCTTATTAGAGCACAAATTCAAGAATATACATACATATATACATATATGTAGGTGACTCAACTTACGGGAAATGAAAATGAAGTTGTTTTCGACACGACAGTTTTTTGGCATCAAAGCTCAGAGAAGTAGCTTGAAGTTTATATATTAAGTCATTATTTTACTGATCTAAAATATGGGCCAAACATTAAAATACACGAGTTTTAGAGCCATTTTTAAAAAACAAAGTGAGTCCACGAGAATTACTAACTTTCAAAACAAAAGAATCACGTAACTACTGTTTATTAAAATTAAAATATATTTTACAAATGAATAGGTAATCAAAATAGAGTAAGCGCATTTAATCTAATGAAATAAAAATAGTATCAATAAATTTACAAACATGTTATGCCAGTGCACATTACATTATAATTTTACTTAACTATTTAAATTCTTACTATTCAACAACATTTATTATAAAACCTTAACCAACAATAATAAAATTACAAGCTACTCGTATATCCATACAAAATATATCCATTATTTTATATTTTAGTGCAGATTTAACGTATACGCTCAAAATAAAATTATAATTCAGACTCAAAACATTTTATTTCGGACGAGAGACATCACGTGAGAGTTATAGAACTTGATACTTCAAAGTATAATTTTTGGCAGAAATACATCTAAAAACTAGTTTATTTTAAATGTCACACGAGATACAATTTATAAGTATAGTTTTGATCGTAAATCAATTGTAATAAGTATGTTTACCAAAAATAAACAAAATAAGGTAGGTAAGTCGCGGATGTTTACCAAAAATAAACAAAATAAGGTAGGTAAGTCGCGGAAAATTCCCTCATGAGAAGAATCACGTAGGTACTATGTCATATTATGAAGTATTTGTTTAAACATTTTTCAGGAATAATACTAAAAAATTAATGTCCCTCACCGTTATCACTGAAAGGATCACTCAGAAAAATTTTGAAAAATCATAAACATTGAGAATTATGTACATATAGGTATACATACCTACGTTAAGTCAATATTATCAAGATTGAAAAATTCTAGTGCGATATGAACGAAATCAGGATATTGAATTTAAGGTGTTAATTTACTTATTACTATTAATAATATAAGTTGGTCTAGTTCCACAAGTAAAGCATGCACTTAACCAACTTTTTGTTCCACAACTTACACAGTTTGGTGCGTAAAATCGGAGGACAAAGGCAGTGCTAATGTTCCGAATTAAATTGATTTTATTTCATTATTTTCCCTTTAGGAATAAATTGAAAACATTACATTGTCATTACCGGAAATGTGAGCAACAACATGTATGGGCATATACAAATTTTCATAACGTGCCACAATACATTTCCTTGGCAGGAACTAATCACCTCAAAAAAGCTCATATCCGCTAAAGTGACAAAGACCCAGCGAAAATCGAATTATCATCAGGAGGTAATATTTGAAAAATCTAAAAATAGCAATCAGGCAATAATCATCAATGACTTATACATAAGCAGCCGCCCGCCCAAAGTACAGTCAATTTGTGTCCATTTGTAGGGTTAATCCGGCACGAATCAATATTTCCACTCGGGATTAATTAAGTACTTTAAACTGCTTAGCAGGCCTTGCCGTGGCGGGACGGCTCCTCGAATTTTGAGACCGGCATTAACTACTATTGGGCATGCTGACCGGAACGCTCAATATTAACATAATTACCCTCTGCTAATTTACGGCACGAAACGCAGCAACACCTCCAAGTGTAGGGTTTCGTGCGAGGCGGCCCATTACGAGAGTTCCTTAACTCGTCAAGGTGTATCCTCAGTGCAACCCCCTCAGGTGTGACCTTGACCATAACATTTTAATCGAGGCGCTTTAAATTTACCGGCGAATTCACTCCTTCATTAGGCCAAGGAGAGTTTCGCCGCGGAATCAATTAATTTCAATTTGATTCCATTAGCCCAAATGAATTGATTTGAGCGTTGTGGAACTTTATTTTACCCAAAAAGGTTCAAGTGCTTTCGTCGGAGTGCTCTTAAAATTTCCTGGTTTTTTTTTTTCTTCTTCCTTATTGCTTCTCAGATTCTTCTTGGAAATTTATTTTTTCTGAATGCCCTCAATTAAGAACAATAAAGGTCCAGGTAATTTTAAAAAGCTTTCATGTTTGGCTTCTCCGGTTATGAACTTTTGTCGGGATGAAAAGAAATAAGGTTCCAACAAAATTATTTTTACTGCTTCCCTCCGCGGCACCATTCAGACCGGGCTAGCAAATGTACGAGTAAGTCAACAACGTGGAGTTCAACTCTCTTTCCACTTTTGAATACCACCTTTCATCAATTCTTGAGAACATTTTTAGCTGTAGCACATCGTTGTTTCCAATACAAAATATTGCGTAATTTAAGGTCGCAAAATAATTATAGTCATTAAGGCGGTGGAAAATTTCGCTTAATTTAAACCCAAAAAGATCTGGGATATTTATTATATATACATACATACATATGTACATATACACTATGTAATAAAAATATGTTTACTTATCTGGACCCGCATTAACAAAACCATATTGGACGGATTTTCATGAAACTTTCCAGATGCATTTAGACACTCGGTCGACATCTGCACTGCGTGCAACATGGGAATTAAGGAGCCGAAGTGTAAATTTTTTAAATTTGGTCAAATAATTATTTCTATTACGCTGTCATAGTAGAAGATTATGGCTTAATCTTCAAGTTATATCAGAAGAACGTATACTGAGGCAAATTTTTTCGGTAGAAGCTCGAGGAAGGTACTGCTTTTACAACGGCGACAAATCAAAAACAGAAAACAAATGCGCAAAAGCTATGCTGCACCCTATGTCTAGTAGAATATGCCTATCAAATAAAGACATTTCAACAGGATAACGATCCCAAACATAGTAGAATGGCAAAAAAATGGTTTGAAAGGAATGGGGTTGAAGTTATGTATTAGCCAACTCATCTCTGGACCTCAATTGGATTGAAAACTTATGGAATAAGATCAAGATCTGCATGAAAAAATTTTCAAAGTTCTATACAAAATACTTCTACTTTTTGGCACAGATATAAATTTTTAATTTAGTCAATAATTTTAATAGATATAGCATTCTAAAAAAACAAGTAAAATTTTTTTAACGGATATGTAATTCAATTTAAGAGGTAAAAAAGGATATTTGTCATTCCAGAAACACTTCAGACAATTAGAAGATACGAGTTCCATTTATTTCGGAAAGCAAATTCTTACATAAAAACTTCATATGGAAAAAAATTTAAAACAGGGTATCATTTACGGATTTCCTTTGGTTTAAAGCATTTGGTATTGGTAAGCCGAACCTATCTATTTTAGTTCTAAACAAAATAATATGAAAATACATTTCCTAGTTAGCCTCTCCATATTTTCATGTCATGACCAATATTAAATTCATAAAAACAAAAAAATCAGTTGCACCGGAGAGAGCTCAATAAAATGTAATTTAAACTCCATTTGCTGCACATGTAGCCCTGCAGGCATTCGAATTAAATTCACGTTCTAGAAGCAAGAAAAACTTTTCGACCAAATCATAAGGAAGGGCAAACTGAAACCTGAACGTGAGGAAGAGAACTTCTGCAATTTGTGACAAGACGAAAACTTATGCTGGAATTCGTTATTTATCTTTCAATTTCACAAGTTGGGGAAAAAATAACTTGCCTGACGGCAATAAAATTGTTTGCGTTTTTCTTCTGGTACAAGCTTAGTATGAATTCTCTTTTATTTTGTTGTAGAGGAGATAAATTTTTTAAATCCAAGCGAAACAAAACAAACAGATGTTAAGTAAAATTTGAAGATTAGATTTTGACAATAGCAAAGTAAAGCAATGCATTTCATACTCAAGTTCCACTTTCGGTATCCTGAAATCCCTTCTGCATTAGTCAAACCACGTCAAACCTATCGCTTAAAAGACTCTTAAATCTCAACTGAAGGAGTAAGAAACAAGTTTTCTTTTTTGTTTGTTAAAAAGAAACTTTTATCGTTTAAATATTTAGGAATTAAAAACCGCAGGTGAAGTCCTCAAGCTTGTATAGATCACTCATCAGTTTGTTTTAAAATTAGAACGTATACTCTATACGTATCCTCAACTCTACTCCATAAGGCACTAATCGCCATATTGATTATTTTTTGTTGTCATGGTTGAGGATGATATTGTACCGGGACTGTCACGGCTAATCCAACGACACCTTACTTAGTGAAATCACTTCAGGCGTTTAAGCTCTAGAGTGCTTCGAACGAAATTTCTTTTTGGTTTTATATTTTGACTATATGAAGTTTCCAAATACTATCAATTTTATTTAAAAAGATATTTTTAATAGTTTAATTTGAATTTATCATACTAAATTTATTAAATCTAATTCGTATGTATGAATCTCATGTTTTTGATATTTTTTGGTAGTTGAAATAAACTCAAATCACATGGACGCTTTTGAAAATGTCTGATGTGGTGTTGAAATTATATAAACTTTAAAGCAAATAAATAATATAGTCACCGAAAACAAAAGAATAACACTGATTTCAAATGAAAAAGTACCTAATTCCAAACATTATGAATTTTTAAATAAATTAGATATACCCATTCTACAAAAAGCCGAAAAAAAGATATCTCAATCACAAAATTGACGATGATGAGAAGTATAATTTTTTTGAAAGAATACTTTTCCTATGTTCAAAATAATACATAATTATTATTTAATTTATTTAATAATAACTATAGCGATCTAACTACCATAATATATTCCTACTATGTTAAGTATAACTAGTAGAACATTAAAAATGATAGTATAGTAGCCTCAACAATTGAAGAATTCGTTAGGTATACCGATAATATATCGGCAGTACTAAGCATGTTACGTTCCAACGTTATTTGCGTTAGACTATGAATAACGATTTTTTTATATGATACCTTTGGGTTTCAATTTTCACTCACGGTAATTCTACAAAGTTTTCTCGTTAATCTCTCTAATTAACCATCTCAAAAAACACGCAACATGCAACTGAAGAAAGACTTGAGTATGGAGAACTGAAAAATTACCACCCGATCTATATTTTTGACTTCCCTAGATAATAACAATTCAGTTGTTAGAAAAAATATTGATATATACATATGGTATGTATACAATAGAATTAAAAGTAAAATCCAATCAAACAATCTAAATGTGTACATTCTTTCATATTGCAGTTTTTAAGTAATTTATAGATACTTAATATGTTATGTATTATTGTATTGCCAAAAATATTTATCCAGTTTTAGGGGTTTCCATTAAAAACGCTCGAACTTTGAACTGAAATAAAACAATAGTTGTATACAATTTGTATATCTACCAATGATGAAATGGTATAATTCACTGACAATAAATGTCAAAAAAATTTTGATGATACATTTTTAGTATTGCCACAGCAGAATGTCAAAGATCAAGCGCCCCTATTGGAAAACCCTTTATTTTTAAATAGTATCTGTACTCAAAAGGGCCGCTTAGCAATTTTCGATAAATAGTATTTTTCTACGATAGCCCTTTATTATTTTTGCAGTAAACATCTTCTTTGATGAATAGAGCAACTGGATTATTATACATATTAAAATACGAATCATCTTCTTTGTTTATGGGATCAAAAATAATAGTTTATTTAAGCTTGTAAAAATTAAACAACTCATAAAATATCATTGCTAAATATTTAAAAGGTTAGTATTTCTGATTAATAATGCGTCTCTTAATTTTCTACAGTAATACTCTTTTCAGCAATTGTAGGTTTTTTTCTAATTCACATATCTCAGAACTCAGAAAACATCTCCGTCTACCTTATATTTTCTTTTAAAAAAAGCTTAGTTTAGTATTGGGTATTTTGACGAGTTCATGGTAAATTTGAAACTTAAGCGCTTATTTTACAGTATCTTTTAAGAAAAGAGTATACCTACCAAATCTTAAGACTTCAAACAACTTTTTTATTTTGTACTAGGCACATACCAAATTCAATCCTTGGAACTTCACCCAGTCATTCTTAATGAAATTCTTTCATGATGCTTTTATTTCTGTAGATTAATACTTTTTTTTTTTGCGTTCTAAAGAAGCAACAAAACATTCCTCTGTTGCTGCTTTAACCTTCATGTGCTAATTCTACGCGTCTCTGGAAAACAAAATAATTTGCAGACACTAGACACAAAGACGCTGCCACTTAAAGAGAGTGCTGTTGCTATAAGCTTTTGCTTAGTTTTCATTAGTCCGTCGAAGCTGACGAGCGTCAGTATACACATAAGTCAACATAAGTAGTTCTTTATAAACACAACATAAGCATAGTTTGAGTTTTAGTTGTCACAAAAATTTGAAAAGGTCTACTTTAAAAGTGGATGGACCCTAATTTGCTTTGATATGCAAAATTGCGTTCATTACCAAGAGATTCATCCGGGGACACCGTTGTCCCAAAGATGAAATCTATTCTGTCTAACTCGACTGTTTCGCTGAAAATGTTAATTTATGCCCATAAAACCATATAGACATGCATATGTATGTGTATAAGCTCGTGTCATTTGTTGTTCCTGCCCTGTCCTTCCACTTGGCAACTTGGTCGTGGCCGAGCAGATGTACCTTGGATCCTTGTTGCCACGTTTGATCTTAAAGGACCCTTTGGGGAAATTGGCCGCTCATTCGACACATAAATTAATTCAGATGCCATCGTTAAGTTTTACCCCAGAAGGCACTTAAGTAAGCAAAACTGACTTTAATTCAAATTCCACATGAACTGCGACTATGCGGGAAGCGTGGAACTTCGCGGCTCATTCTGCCATTATATTCGGAAAATTTAGACATACATATTTCTGGAATATTCAAAGTCCATTCTCCGGAGCTCGAAACCCGAGCATACAAAGCTAAGGCACATGGCAGATGTGTGGCGTTGCCCGGCCTTGGGCAAGGATTCCGACAGCGAGGATGTGATGACAGTCCAATTGTAGACCCGATATCCGAACAAATACATCATACTCCATATTTATGGACCCATCTTGCTCGCACTTAATCCATTTTGATGACAGAGTTGAGCTCTAGGAGTATTTTATGGAAGCTTATGCGATCTCTGCTGGTGATGCTCGAGCATTTGGCGCGACCCAATTCAACGTGATGTGATGGATTTTTATAGCCATAGTGCGTTCCGTAGTGCCTGTGATAGCATAATTTGCAGTCTTCTTATTAAATACAACGGAAAAACCCTTTGATGAATTCTATAAAACATCATGTTTTAAAACGTAAGCAAAGTTAATTGCATAGCATTTAATTTGGTTACATTATTGTGAAACCATTGAAGGTACAGCCCAAATAATTAAACTGTATACTGACTACAGACATCTAGATTATATTATGTTACGAGATAACATATGCGATATTTGGCTAACAGAATCTTTCCCTTGTTTTATTAATGTGTGAAGATATGCTTTTTTCTTAATACAAAACTGAAATCATAAATGATGAATAATGAATTAATAACAAAATATTTAATATAATAAAGCTTTTGCATCAAATAAATTAATTAATTAACCTCTTACTATCCATTAACACTTGTAAGTATTTATGTATTAATACTTGATCAAAAAATAATAAAATAATACACACTTATCATCATAAGAAAATTTAACCAATAAATACTTCAATAGAACGTTTCATGTTGAAATTATGCAATTCTATACTGCAATTTACGACTCACGAATTTCTAAAAAATATTTAGAAAAAATTGCGGTAATTCGCAGTAATTTTAACAGGTTTTGGTGTGGCAGACTACTAAGGTTAAAACGAAGAGATAAAAATGTCTTTGAAATAGAACAAAATGTGAAATAACCAAAAATAAGTAAATTAAAATAAATATGACGCAAAATATCCAACCAAATAGGGTTTTTCTAAAAAAATATAAAAAAACTCACAGAAAAGCTATATCAAAATTATTTAAAGTTATAATTGTTGTTGAGTGCATCATTAAAAACATGCAACTTTACATCTTTATGAATACATATAATATAAATACGTACTATGGAGGTCAACACTTCTCAATTTTAAAAATTATTAGCGCTTTTAAGGTTGCAAGAATATAATAATAAGGGAAATTGGGGAATTGTGAGCCACACTTTTTCAAAGCTCGATAACTGCCACAAAAATCAAAATTTTTTAAAATTTCAAAATGGTTTATGTTACTAGGAAGGAAACCCTAACTTTCAGCTTGAGCAATTTCTTGAAATTATTATCTGCTGAAAAAATCTGAGCGTTTGCAAAAAACATACGTTTTTGAGATTTTTAAAAATGTTGGGGAATTGTGAGTCACCGTCTAAATTAAGTCGAAAATCAAAAATATCGTTGTAAAATGTTTATTGTATGGTTGGAAATTACATAAGAATTATTTAGAAAAAATAAAAAAAAGAAGATATTGAAATTATTCGGATTCACAATTCGGGCATGTGAAATAGGCTCCAGTACTGACGCATTTCAAATGAACAGTTCGATCGTATACATCGCAGCGAATGGAATTTTTCCGGTTCAATTTCTTCGGCATATCCTCCATACAAAGTATGCAGAAGTCAACATTTTCATCTAAAAATGCTAAAAATGCGATATTGGCTTGAAAAATGCCAAAAATGTTGTGGCTCACAATTCCCCAAAAAAAGTGGCTCACTATTTCCCAAACGTTTTGGTTGATAAGAGGGCCGTGTATGATTCGCTCATTGCATGTTTATGCGAAATTTCTTTTAAAAGTTGAAATATCGATGCCATACAATAATTATGAATATATTTACCTGAATCGATTCTGCGAAAATCGTTGTCAGATCAATGCAAACACAAACGCTCGGAATAAATATTTTGAGAAAATTTTCCAAGTGGTTATCGCACGGAACGAACGAGTACGTGTGGAAGCATCTATTGCTAATAGAAAATGAGTTTGGTCAAAGACAAGACGACGACAACCATTTGCATGAGTCAGACTTTCCAATTTTGGGAAATATTGACGTGGCTCACAATTCCCCATGGCTCACAATACCCCAATCTCCCCTACACAATTAAATTGATCATCTACGCAAGTCTTAATTGGAACTCAAAACAATTCGTCTTCTTAAATTCGATAACATTTTCTACTTATTTTGTTCTTTTATTTTATTTATAATCCTTCAATTGAATATTCTTCCATAATATATGAAAAGCTCTTATTTCAATAAAAAAATGAATATGAAATTAAATTTCATTAATGTTACCGTTACGTTTAGAACTCCAATGCATCTAAAAATGGTTTGATTTTATGAGAATTTTAAAATGTATTGTTCCGAACATTTTGTAAAAGGCACATTATTCCCAAATGCTTTGAATTTGCAAAACCTGCTAATCAAATTGAATGCAGTCGTTGAGTAGAAACAATACTAAGCAGTACTTTTATTATTCTGAATGTAAATTTCCACCGCATCTGTTTCAGACTCCAACAATTAAGCGCAAATTAATCAGAATTCTGCTGAAGTCCATACCTTCCTCTTTGCTGGGTTAGTCGATATCACTGAATATAAAATAAATCGCAAGCCAAATTTTCCAATACGAATTCAGAAATAGTTAACCACCCACCGCAACCTGTTTTTACTCTCGTAAATCACTGCGGACATAATTAGTTATGCCACGTTCCTATAGCCTGTGAAAGGCAAATAATTTGTCGCATTTTGTGATGGCGTGCGAGAAGTCGTTATTTCGCCAAATCTATGAAAATGTATAAAATCCGATAATGACCGTTAAAGCTGATAAACGTTTGAAAATAGCATTTCGATTTAATATTTATTTTATGTCAAAACTATGCTGGCAGGCTATGAACATGAAAGCAAATAAATCAAAAAGTTACTCACAGTTCAGTTCAGTTCAACTAACTCATTTTTATTATGATGGTGGGAATGTAAAAGTTTTCCGGATTTTTGACATCTGACCAATATTGACAAAAATAATGCCTCAACTTTTCCTCAGATTATATGTTTAAATTTGAAATAATATCCTAACTTTCTTCAATGATATTTTGGCATTCCACCCAACTTAAAATCTAGTTTCGAAATTTTCTACTAAAGGTATCTACATATTTGAATTTTTTTATGTTTCAATTAGGTTTTGCACGTTACGATATTATCGAATAAAAGATTATGTGTGTATGTAATCGAAACAGAAAGAAATTGAACGTTCGCTTCACCGTCAATTTTTTCGTCCGACAAAACTTTCAAAAAGTACATTTGAAAATAGAATTGTTTGAAAATAACAGATTTTACAAAAGGACCCCGCACAAAATGTATGGAAAAGGCCTTTCGGTGAAATAAGCTGAAATTTTGGGAGTAGGTAGTTTTTGTGATGCTGATCAAAAGTCCCAATGGGCTGAAAGCTCCACAATGGCTACTTTTTTATTTATAGAGGGTTGAAGTTGCGAAAAATTGACAATGGGTCCACCTAGAAAATGCTTAATAAGTTCTTTCAGAGACATCATACAATACTGGTTGATAACGCATTGGAAAGCTGAGCCTTCAGGTTTTCCAACGATACTACCCACGGCCCAATCCGCTAACAAAAAAGCGGGAGAAACCGCGTCAAAATTCGAAAATTACGATTTCAAAGCCCAAAATTTGACCTTGATCCTTCATTCTTCCGATTTTTTGTATGGGAAGATCCAAACTTTTTTGGAGAAAAAGCTTTCCTGTCATCTAGCCTTTCTCAAGAAAAAAACCGCACTCGAATCCGACGGGGCGTTCCGAAGTTATTCGTCTTCGATGGTTCAGCCCTACGGAGCAGATGCTCGATGTGACGTCACTTTCCAATTGGACTTCATTGCGGATAGTGGGTTTTATTGTTGTATTAAGTATTATAACATGAATAACTTCGGAACGCGTTGTCGGATTCGAGTGCGGTTTTTTCCTGAGAAAGGCTAGATGACATCGTTTAATCTTTTTCTACCGTATATATTATATAAAACTTTTTTTTTTCATTTATAAAAGACATTTTGAGAACGATGCACATTAAGGAGTTTATGATTTTTATCTGAATTTCAGTATTATCAACTTGATTTGTTCAAGTATATATTGTTACTTTTTCTGGTAACAAAATTGGCAAGAAAAGTGTAACACCATCGAAAGATATAGTGCCACCGAACTTATCTCGGTGCTCATTGAGGTATTTAAATCACATGTTGCGAGAATCAACGTTTGGAAAGAATCTGACTTCATATTCAAATACTCCTTTAACTGGATTAGAATGCAATCAAATCATGTGTAATTGAATACAGTTTTCAGTGGCGCACCTTTGCTGCCTCTTTTTATGATAGACTCGCGCTCGGGTTCCTTCTCTTCAACACCGCTTGAGACACCAAAAAGAAATCGTAAAGGTATTTCGTTGTCACCGTATGATCTAGAACACACCCAGGATTGGAATTCATTACTTCATTACCGACGTCCATAAAAATTCTTGTGTTAATTCGTTTTTGTAGCACAATAAAGGTGAGGCTTTACTTTTTTACTTTAAATATTCTAGACCGGATCAAATTTTCCCAATAATGGGTCCCGACTGTTAAAGTCGCTATGTTCCGCATTAGAATTTATTATTTGTTTTATGTGTGTATCGATTATGAAACTACTCAATGGTGTAGTTATTCAATATTACTTAACAGAATTCTAGGCTACAGGACTTGTTTTTTTTCTTTTCAGTTTTTATTTAAAGTTCATTTATTACACAGTCGGGTTTTTTGATTTTTTAAATTTACTTTTTTTTGCACAATTGCTCGATTTTTCGAATCGTTACTGAGTGTTCTTGCATTAATTACTTGCGATGGTACTGGACAGTTGGGGGTTAAGGCTTGCTAATCAACCATAGAATTTGATGGCTCGTCAATTTGAGGAGGAGCAGATCTGCTATCTCACTACGGTTTTCTTTTGGACCTTAATAATTCTCCATCGGATTTGCTCTTTGGTGCTTTGTCAGAGAAATTTTGAAATAAATTAGATATATAATCTATGAAAATTGTGTGTTATTATTTTAATTGATCTTATAATATAAATAATTTATCCGAAAAGAAAATGGACCGATAATTATTTAATTAACGCAACTGACAACTACTATTGTTCTTCTTTTTCGCTCTGCTTTGCTCTGAAGTCGTTCTGAGGCGCTCTGGGTTTTTTTGACAGCTGTGGAGCGCTCTGTGGCGCCCCAGGTTTTTTTTGTTGACCTTGTCGTAGAGCAGACCTAATAATACTGCGCTTTCGAATTTAAATTTAAAGTCGTTTGATATAACCGTTCTCTGAAAATATTGTGTATTGTTTAATTTAGGAAAACACAGGGTTCCAAATAACTCACATGCCTATTATTTTTGCTGAAGTAGTACAATCAAATTTAATAGACTTTTTAACTACACCTGAGACTCCTGTACGCACTGGTACAAACATACGGAAAGGCAAAACTATACATAGTTTCCTGAACACCCTTCCAAAACACCATAGAAGCTAAAATAGAAAAAAAGCATTGAAAAGGAAAAAGAGGAAAGGAAGTTAAGAATAATAAAGAATAAAAAGATAAAGGAAGAAAAGGCTGAGCAGGTTTTGAAAAGAAAACAAGAAAGAAATTGAAAAAGACATCACATCACATCACATAACACAATAAAACCTGAAACTATAGTGAAGAGGAAAGCAAATAAAGAAAACCTAGAAAAAAAGTTGCTAATGCTATTGAGTCAGAACAAAAATGTGATGGTATACATATCTTCAACAAATCAAGACGATTCGAAGCCTCATGTATGAAATTTATTTAATATTAATCGTACAAAATTTTTAAATTCCGGATTATACTTTGCTAGTGCTACTCACATTACAGGATTATATCCTGGAATTGTCTGTTCCATGTGCTTTAAAAATTATCACAGAAAGGGCATTTGTTCAATTTCATCAAAAAAATCCAGTGTATAATTACAAATTAGATAACGTGATATGTATTTTGAATATGAAAGCAATATTTTATTTGTTATTTTGTTCGAAATAAACTGTTTTTTTTTCCTATTTTAATATTTTTAGTTTTCTGATTTCAGTATCCTACATCAAAATATCCCGTAGGGCTCGAGACTGGAAATTGCTAAGGCTCAACACTGGGGAACGGGGGCTTGGAACTGGATCACGGGCGCTAATCACGGATCACTAATTAACGTATTTAAAAAAAACAAAATAACTTTTTACGCGCTAAGTATAATATATTTTCATTTAAATTTGCTTACAATGAGTCTACTCAAAATTCATTTTCCGCTTAAGGGGGCTTGTCATGGGATGTTTACCTTATACAGATTATCTTGCTCAAAAACATTCATTCACTAACTATACATATTTAAAAAACATTAATCATGAGCCCTTCAAGTTAACTTTTGAGCAGGTAGAGTTGCTTATGAGTGAAAAATATTTCTTGGATTCCATTTAATAGACCTTATATGTATATAAGGTTTATAAAATGTTACATACGATCTGTAAAAATAATTCTCAATTTGTCACTTAAATTCAATTCAAAATGTTACCCAACAATTGGAGATCTAAATCACTTTGGAAATGTTTCCCGTCTAGTTATTTTCTGTTGATTGCGTTTACTCTAAAACAGTCACTTATAATGGAATCTGAATTCTGCTGTGACAGGATTTAACACTGTTAACACCACGGTAACATCAGATATACGAACATTCCATAAAGTAGCGTGCACAGAATAACGACAATAAGAAAACCAATTATGAAAAGTAACGTTCCACTCACTTAAAGGGCCGAACACATAGGTTCCGCTCCGCTCCGTTCCGCTCCGCACCGCACCGACCCGGCGGACAGATGATTACAATTTTTCCGATCCGCTCCGGCGTTTGAAAATTGTGTGTCAACTGACATTTGAATTTGTGAAGTGAGTGATAGTGAAAAAATGGATGATTTATGCTTATGTGCAACACAACGGGGAATGGAGGCAAGAAATCTCAGACATAAATTCTGTGCGCATTGGTTCAAACAACGCATCTCGTATTGCTTTTCAATTGCGAGATGAATTAAAAGATTATTTGAACAACGAGGGTGCTGTGCCGTTTCAATATAATAGGCGATAAATTTCTTGTAAAAAACAATAATAATAATAATAAATGATAATTATAATAATAAAACCAAATCTATAAATACATTTCATTTATTTGATTTATTTTCGGCTTCAGTTGCCTTTATTAACATTTCTATTTTAAATTTATTCTTTTCTTCTTCACTCATCTTCCTCATTTTACATTTAATTGACTTTACAAAATATTCATCTTCGTCGTCTAATTTTGAGCTAATTTGTTCCTTAAATTGCTGAATTGTTTCAATAAGTAAAGCGCTCACTTCGGTCTCATCGCCGGATTTTCTTTTTTTCCTAGAGGAGGAAGGTGCTTCTGAGCTGTGGGTCGAAGTTTGGCTGTGGCTCTGGAAGGTGCTGCTATCTCCACTTGCTTCTTCGGCAGGCGACATAAGCTCCTCAATTTCAGAACTTTCTGAGTTGTCTCGCATTCTGTAATATAATCGCAACGTCAATAAATAAATTAATCGAAACATTTTTGAATAACTCCTTACCTTCTTGGTTTCATAGAACCCTCTAGGAAACTTAAATAAGGGAACAAATGCCACGTACTGGTAAAACAAGCTGCCGACCCCGAAGGTTTTTCAATTTTACGTTTTTCTTTTACGTATTTGTCCCTTAAATAGTTCCATTTTTTTTTCGCTGAAAATGTAATAAGTTAATATTATTATATAATTATTTTTCCGGGTTTAATATAAAATTCTTCACATATACTCACCGTCTATTTTAAACTTTTCACTTAACTCCGCCCATATTTTTTCTTTTCTTTTGGAGTCCATGTAATTTTTGTGATTTTTGTTGTATAACTCACCAAAACTCGCTATTGCTTCGATCAGCTTCTCTTCCATGGCTCTGTCACAATTGTAATTTGTGAGGTTATGTGTTCCGCCTTTCCGGCAAAAATTGAAATTTGCTCAACTCGTCCGCTCCGTTCCGGTCCGCTCCGCACATTGTGCTCACTTACACAGCACTCGGTATGCTGAACTTTGACAGCTCGCCGGAGCGGAGCGGAGCGGAAACTATGTGTTCGGCCCTTTAGACTCCGAGCAACACATTTTTTTGATATCTACATAAAATTTACAAATTTACAAAATGACATTAATTTCTTAGCAAATGAGATTTTGTACTGTGTTAGGGTTACGTTATGATATAGATCCATATTTAAGTTGTGTTTTTATTTTAATTATTTTTGTAATTAATGTAAGTGACAGCAATGAGTTAATAAATGTAGAAACACATATGTATGTACAAATCGGTTAAAAATTAGGTTAGGTACCTACAAATTAAAATTTAAAAATTCATCAACTTTTTATTTTGCCATTAACATTAACCATTAATTCTGAGTGTATCTTTCCATTTGCTTTGCAATATCTCATTTACTCCTACCATTACTCTGTTTTTAGAGTATATACATACAATACATATGTGTAACGCGTTTAAATTAAAAAAAGTTGTATGAAAGAGCCGATGGATATGATCATTTTTAATTTGGATGACATTTTTTGAATGTTGTATAATTAAGGGCAAATTTTCCAATCGTCAGATAAAATTATGCATTAAATAAAATTGCTGAATTGCTAAAAAAGAGCGAGTGCACTTCTTATAAATTTACCATTATTTCTATAAATTTACGTAGCAAAATTTAATACTCATATTCATAGAGGAAAATTTTAGAAAACTTGTGAACACGAATTACCTACCCGTTTTAAAGTAGATAGTAAGTAGGTATCATTTTAAAGTCTACTTATTTATTTACAGATTGTAAAAAATTATGTTATTTTAAAAACTAAAACTTTTTTATGATTTATTGTAATTTCATCTATTTTAAAGTGCTTTTAAATACAGGATTTCAAGATAGGTATTTATTCTTCGGTGTATTTGTATTCAAAATTTCCAGTCCAGCGGAGTAAATTTATTTGAGCCTCTTTCAATTAATACAATGAAGGGTTCACTCCGCTGCATTGTACAATTTTTTCAAATTATTTTAAGTCAAAATTACCAGCGGCGATTGCCTATGGAAATTTACTACATATGTATATGTAACTGAAAATTAAAAATATCTAATTTTGTCGTTTATTTAATTTGGTGTAAGTTCGAAGATTTCATTTCTAATATTTTTAGTTTTTTAAATAGAAAACTAGAAGGTTTTGTTCGAATTTTGTACTTTTGTTTTGAATAAAAGCTTACTTTTGAATTGAATTTTGATACTTTGCATTTGGAACAATTAGCATTTTGGTGTTGAAATGGAACAAGATATTTTTGAGTGGAAAATGTTGCTTGAAAATGATAAATGTGAAGATTGAGTTGTTTAAAAGTTGTGGAGGAATATGCATATATAATGTACATGAGCCTTTTAAACGAAAAGGTTCAATTTATGAAAATTTCAGTTTTGTATTGGTTTATAGTGGCCGTTCACTATTTTAGCTGATATATCAAATATTTTTATACTTATATTAGTAGATTATTATTAACACTAGATATACCATACCAGTCATTTTGACTGGTTTTGCCCTTTGAATTACATACATTGATAAGAAAAATCTTGGTAAATCTAGTGTTAATTATGCAAATTTGGAACAAAAGCAAGTCCTTCATACAATTTTGTACGCATTGCGGTACTTACGACAAGCCCCATTTTTATACATAAGAATCGCACAAATTGCGTAAAAGTCAGGATAGGACTTGTCAGAGTTGTTCTGGAGCGAAGTTATACATTAAACCTCCTTAGTAACATCGTCACAAACAAACAATTGATGTCCTAATTGGCAGAAAATATTTCCCAAGACAGCTTCATCCTGAAAAGTCCTAATCAATTTTCCATCCTCGTAGACCTTGGAGCTCAGGAGGCTGAGGCTAGACGAAAGGAACTCAAAAGGTAAATGCAATAACACCAGCCATTAAGTTACTCTTCAAACGAAAAAATACCAGAGAGTCGAAAGTTTAAATTCCATTAGTGGGCCCGTCTGATTCAATCTTAAATATTCTGCCACGAGCCGAAGTGGTGCGGGTGTCCAGTCTAGGCCTCCTCCATTTCCTGAAGTAATCAAAAATCTCGTGTACTAAAGTATTACTAGCAGCGTCCACGGGAAAACTTTATCGAGGCGCGACGCGGCTCATGAAAATTTAAATATTCAAATTTGAATTTCCTGAAATCCCCCTAATTCGCAGACTTCCAGTAAAAATTATTGGTGCGCCTCACCATCTCACCTGATCGCGTTCGCGGCAGGTTTTTGTGTGATGGAAGGACCTCCCGCAAGGAGTATTGATTTTCTACCTTAATTACCAGGGAGGCTTCTAACGCTACATTGCCAAAGTGCGGGTGTCGATTTGTATACGTGTCTCAAAATATCCATATTAATTCCCGGACCCGTTCAGCAGATATAAACCTCTAATATAATCCCTTTATCCCAAAAATATTCTTTAAAGTATCACATTTAATCCAAGGAAAAGACAATATTTGTTGGGGCCCTCTTCCTTAGAAATCTTATTAAAAGAAATGGCGGCAAAGTAATAAAACTAAAATCAGCGCCTAAAAGTCTAATTTTGTTTATTTGAGCGAATCTGACCTTGGGAAACCCAGAAATTTTTGAATAGTGAAAAATTAGTTTCAATGATCAATTCAGATAATTAAATAATTAATTAAACTGAAAATACGTTTGAAAATGGCGTTGAAATGATGAAATTAAGGCAAGGCTAAGGTCATTTCGAATCTTTTGACACTTAACTTAGAGACCATATCAAGTTCAATATACATATGAAGACGACGATATTTTAGCAAGAGCCGAACTCTCGGAAGAAATTTCTGCAATTGTGGTTTTTTTAGCGCAGTCTAAATTGGTTTAGGAAGAACTTGCGACAAAAAAAAATTACCTATATTTATTCAAATAAATAAAATATAAAATACTACTATTTTTTAACAAAATAAATATGTAGGCAATGACAAAAATATAAAGATCTGGAATTTGGAATCTAGATCAGGAGCACACACTCACCGTCACCGGTGTAGGTATATAAGAATAAGTGCTCGCACTTCAAAGAACAATAATTTATACTTCACGAAACATGATGGCTTCATATTGCATGCATATATTTTATATATCTATATTTATTGATGTGTCTATTCGTTTTGTATGTGAGTGAATATTTGGAAATGGGGTCCAGAATCCATCATAGTGGTTTTTTTAAGATGGTAAAGGCTATGTTGCTTTCAGAAAAATATCTATGCTTGCTACGCAAATAAGTAATTAAGTGAAAACAGTCAACTAGTTCACTTTCTTAAGCTGTTTAATTAAAACAAAATTGTCATATACCTATACTTAGTATTTATACACCATTCAAAAAAAAAAAAAAATACGTGCAAAAGGTATTAGAAAGTGTTAGGTATAAATTTATTTGTATGCAAAAAAGATATGTATACGTATATACGATGGGACACACTACACCGTGCCTCTTTTCAAATACAGACCTGACAATATTTGAAGCCATATTTAAGTGTAGTCTATCTATAGGCACCATCACAAAACTGATTTTAAGTACGTTAGTACGGGCCATCTTTGAGGAAGTACTGTATTTGAATTACATATGTATGTATGTAAATATAAGTAAAAATTCCTTGTTTGTTGCGTTCCTTCCTTAGGTAAACATATTTTTTAAAAATACTCTACATATTGAATCTGGTATCTACCTCATACAAACATTTCGGAAAATAAACGATGCCAAAACTCGTATTTATACCTACGAAGTACATTCGCAACCGTTTGAGCAAATGTTAATATTTTGAAACTTGACTGAGTTATTAACCTAATTAATGCATATAAATAAAGTTTGGTCAAAACTCCCTCCCCTTCTCCGAGGGCAGTTTCTTCGTCTTTTAATGACTACGTTAAAACCTACCTCTTTCTTTTAACTGCCGCCAAAAGTTTTGCATAGTATGGTCTCTGTCCTTTTTTCACGCTGTCATTAGACGAGCATGCCCACCTTTAAGAAACAAAAATCCTTATCCGGATAATTAACCTGGATCATTTTTTTTTTCATTTGACAATGAACCAGAGCCAAAACTGGATGAAAAAACGTAGTTATTATACGTAAATAAATGCTAGCTCTACATACATATAGTATAGTTATAGGTTAAGCTCTGCTAAGTTTTGCGGGCTTAATCGCGGTTGCTAGACCACCTTGCGTGAGTTTTAAGGGCAATTAAGACATCGTCGTGGGTTATGTTGAGCTATAGGTTAAATGAACTATGTTAAATTGTTTTGGGTCTCTCGCTAAATGACCTTCCCTTGCGTTTGGAACGGTCACTAACGCTACCTACGAGTATGTGTAAGATAGCTATTATGTATAGACTATTATGTAAAACAACTCTCTGAAATGAAATATCTCAGAATCGAGCCGTTTTGTTTTTAAGTGGTGTTAATTAGAATTTTCGAAGAAGGCCTTATGGTCCTCAAAATCCAAAAATTTTTTTCGATTCTACCCAATTCCCCATATAATGTTGTGCTGAGTTCTTTTATTTCGGTTATTTTCCTGGAGTTTAATTTCTAACTAGTCCTATTCAAATATCTCTAGTTTAGCATCCTGCATCTTAACAACTTTGGGAGATGATTTAACCTCTTTGAGGACGAACAATTACAAGTTTTTCTCATATTTATACACCAGATTAGTGTAAAAAACACAATACATACATATATGTATGTATATGACAGGAAATTAATACCATTATGCTTTTATTTTACTACATTATCTAAAGCAAATTTACACAAAAAGGCGTATGCATTACAAGCCATATGGTTGTATTAATTTTACCGGATAAACAACAAGTTTATTTAATTTTAGAAAATGACACAGGTATATAAGACACTATAGAAAACAAAGTTGCCTACAACAATAATAGAAAATATTTTTTTAGGAAATAGCTGGGCGCCTGCAGTAATTCGTAATGCTTTAGTAATTGAACCACTGTTGAAATTTGATAAATAGAATTATAAACATAAAATATGGTAATGGAGAACAACTACTAGAAGATCCTGCTACAATGAAATATAACAAATAACACCGAAATTTCGAAATCTGAGACACGTTATAGATGTTTAACAGCATCGTATAATGTTCATATTTAGATAACTTCGATAAATTCCAAATGACCTACCAAACCAAACCCCCCTTATAAAGTCAACCCTGGCGTAACATAAAACCCTGCGTAAAAAATTATTGGCGTGTGTCCCACCATCTCTCTCACCTGATCGCAAGTGGTAAATGTTTTTTTTCTTTTTGTTTTTTTTTTGTGTGATGGAAAGCCCCTCGCCCGGATCAGAAATATTGATTTTCTCCCTTAATTACCATTAGGCTGTGGAATATCTTTTTACGCCACGCATCCGAGGTACGGGCGACGCGACGATTTGTACGTGTCTCAAAATATCCATATTAATTTCCCGGTCCGCCCGGCGGATATATCCCTCTAATATTATCCCTTTATCCCAAAAATATCCTTCAAAGTATCGCATTTAATCCAAGGAAAGGGCGTAGTCTTTGTCGGATGCCTTGCCGTCATCGTCATCATCATTATCGTCAACAGAAACGATGGCAACGTGTTCATCCCCCGAAAACACTCTTTGAGGGAAAAACTTAAACTTCAAGTCCCCGATATCCTGGTGCGATTTTATTTTTAGGACTCACTCTCCGGGATCAGCCAGTGGCATGCATAGATTGGTCCCGTTCAGGACTCCTTGGCCTTCCCCCCCTCACCATAAAGAAAAAAGTTTTTGGGTGAACAAAATGGACTTTTAAAAGATACCGCCCCTGGACCCAGTTTATGGACCCAAGCCAAGGGGACATAGGCTGGGGATAGCTCGTCTAATAGCATCAAGTGGTGGAATTCAATTTCCTATCTCGTTATCCTGCAGCTATATAACACATGCTATCCGCACATATGCCCCCTTTGGAATTCCTTTACCATCAGGGGAATAAGGGAAACATCATAAAATGATAATTTTGCTATTATTACATGATATCCTGTCCGCCTGGCTGTCAGTTGGGTAAATCCCTCGGGCGATTTGCTCAGGCTCGTCTCCTCTCTGATGTTATTATTTCCTTTCTTTATTATTTCCTCCTTTCTCACCATGCACGAAATCTTCGCAGCAACCACTTTCACATCGATTCAAATGGAGAAAAAAATAACAAAAAATAAATAAATAAAATAAATAAATAAATAAATATACACTCCCGGTCCCGTCAAGGAGCACACAATCGAAACGCACAGACGCACTTTTTTTTTATCTCAAGTAAGCACTAGTATTTTTCACAGCATCCGAAATTCGATTATCTCGCCACTGAAAGTGATTTCACTTCTTGCACAGCTGACATCAAAATTCCCGCACCGTGTGTCAATCACTTGTTACACGAAGCGCGCCACCTCCGGCGACCGCAGTTCAGTTTCTCCACCACCACCCCCACAGGTAAGTCGGAGGAGCTACCACAGCACGACCAGGTGACCGAACTATAAAATTGAATTTCCCTCAAGGATGAAAGATCCTGCGCCGGGATCAGGACCAATTCTTTATTCGTGTGTCAGCTAGAAGCACTGATTTTAGATTTAACCGATCGCGGCTCACCTCAAAGCACTCGAGCGCACCTAATGCGGACTCAATTCGACAAAACACATGTCGACTGGGCGGCGTTCCAGGCCCCACTGAAGGGACACACAGGACACAGCCATGAGCCAACTCGAAGATGGATATTTACAACTGACGGATGAATGTTGGTTCGGAATTTGGAATTTTTGGATCCTGCTCGCCGACCAGACGAACGGGCGCTCGCCTAATGGGGCTCTTTCGTAGCGTGTGTCGCACCTGCGCTTGTAGTGGTCCACGACGGTCCCTGTGTTGGTTCGTAGTAAAACCGAGCCCCATCCACTCGAGTCCCGAATCCCGAATCCCGAACTCCATCTTAAAATTCATCATCTCGGCGCGCGAGCCGAAACCCCTAAAGTGAGCCCCTCTTTTACTTCTTCGAAAAAACATTCTCCACAAATTGAACGAACGTAGAAGGGGAAACTGAGCTTTCTGTAGAAGTAAAGCAAGGATATCCACCCTTTTATAGAAAAGCTCAGGAGCAATATTTTCTAACAAAAAAAGAGGATTCGAATTGCCAACTTCAAGTTGTCTCCAACATGCAAAGATTATCCAGATTAAGATATGTGACACTCTCTATACTAACCCAAACCACCATTTCATATGCATTTCCAAAAATTTGGTGAAAATAAATTTTCCCTTAGATAAGGCAGCAAAGCACTACTGCCTACCTTTTTAAGAACTGAACTTGTATAGATAATTTAAATAAATAAATAAACTACTGCCTACCATTCCTTATGTGAATTCCCATAAGAGCGAAAGAGATAAGAGTAGGCAACCACTCACTGCTCACCTACAGCGATTACGCTATAGAAAATAAATGTGACCATTTTTTTATATGGAGTTCTCGGAATTAAACCGTCGCATATGTATGCGTGCCGGCTGCTTGTGGCATGGTGTTAGTGCCCTCCGCGCTTGCAATGTTCTGATATATTAAATGACAGAATTGAAGAGGGAGAAGAGGCAGGTAGCACACACAGGCCTTATATACGGATGCGCCGATTTTGTTTTTGCTTTCCATCTAAACCATGCCGATTGTGTGTGTGGCTCCAGCGGGCGAGTGCAAAGTGGGCTTGGTTCTCTCGGAGAAGTTTTTTATCCCTTTCTTTGACATGAGCTTCTTATTACTATCTACTTCTCGCAAAATTCTCAATTCTCGTTTGGGTAACGGTACCAAGGTCACTAAAATTTTAGCGAATACGTCATTAGTGTCACATCTTATTCTGGATAATCTTTGCCAACATGGGATATGCATCAACACAGGGTGTTTCGTTCAGGTCTGAACAACTAATGACATAATATAGAAATGGATTTGCTCTCTCAAATAGTGCCCCTTTTGAGAGTTCTCTTCGAAGGAGAGTTCAGACATCTCTATTTCACTGATAGACAAATATGACCTTAATAAAAGTTAAATGAAATTGAATGGGTTATTTTGTATTTACAACGAGTCTGTAATTAATCTGCATTTTTTAAAAATTTCAGTAACCCTTAGTTTTTTTTTTTGTTCATTAAATATGGTTAAACATTCTACCTAATAAAGAAAGATGTTAATAAACTAAGACACTATGTGCACAGAAAACACTAGTAGTCCAGGTTTTGTCCAAATTTCGCGCCGGAAAGCCAAAATAATTAAAATAACAGTTTTTAACTAATGATGTCAAACTACGGCGTTGACTTTTAACAGTAAACTGACCGCAAATATAGCAAAAGCTCTCAGGATGATTTACACACACTTTGGGCATCTTATAACGATGTACAGAAATACCAATCACTAGAAAATGCCGTTTCAATTTCAATACATTAATGTTAATTTATCGCAAACACACGTATACTCGCGTAATCAATTTAGTCAATGTTTAACGGAAACTGAGGGTGATTGAGCAAAACTAATTATGAGGTTTATTTGCGGGTACATAGTAGGTACTGTTTGAAAAACCAACGCGATTTTTTATAACAACCTCACTATTTACCAGTGATTTTTTTTGCTTTAGCCGCGATGGGCGCCTTCAAAAGGCGGTAAAATTGAAAAATTGTATGTATTTATTTTTAATCTTATCGTTAACGCTTAGATTTAATTTCCACAGACGTAGTATGAAATCTCAAATAATTTCGCAGTGAGATGTTTCTCGTATAACATTTTTTATTGAAAAATTTTCAGCAACTCGTCGAAATTCCTACTTCTGGAAATGTGGTTGACGACATCGCTAGACCACTGTTTCACCAACTCGAAAGATATAATTAGAGTACTTAATTTTAGATACAATTAAAGTACATAAATGCAATTATCCGAATTAATTTTTTGTGCCATTTTATTCGGTAAATTAGGCATAAAATAAGATGAATTTCCAATATGGTCCACCGAAAACTAGTTAATTAAATTCATTTGTTATCCTAGAATGGGATAAATGATTTCTTTAAGGGACTTGAGATAAAAACCAGTTATTTGATAGTTTTCTATGTAATTACTTGATGAATTTGAAAACTCAGTAATAACTATAAAAAAAAGCAGTTGTTATACCTTTTCAAAATCTAGGCTATACATGCGCCAACTTTTGGGATAATTGGCTAGCCGAATTCAGCATGTAATTTGTTTTTGCTATTGTGAAACTTAAAGAAAAAAATGTTGTTAAACATAAAAAATATTAAATATTGTGCTGCCCATCACACAGAGAAAACTGGCACGTAGTTAACGATTTTACGTAAATTTCAAAGAAGTGCCATTATCTCGAAAAGTAGAAAATTTTTACGGGGTAAATTTGACTTAATCTAAACAGTCTTGATTTGGCCCGTCATCAATTTTCGTTTGGACTTCGATTCTTGGGCGATTTTTCGTACGTCCACAACAATAGATAAACAATTATATACACATTAATGTTAACATTAATGTTAACTTATAAGAGTTTCCCAGAATAATGGTTTGAAATTTTCATCACATTGTTCTGGAAAATGCAAAGCTATTCTTCTGAAATACTAGTTTCCTCATTTTATTAATTTGAAATTGATGTAAGCTGCAGAAAATGTCTTTGAGAAAGTTGAAGTCGACCAATATAATTACTGTTTTTACATGCTTATTATCAGCTTGACCGATAACTTTCTAACTTCGTAACATAATAAGAAAATCTTAGAACTGCTCATCCACTTCTAATTATCGTGTCGATCTGAAACTTTTCAAATACATATTTGTAACTTTGCCCTAATTTGTTAAAGAGTACTATTTACCAAATAAACTTTCTTATTTACCTACTTATATTCAAATTTTAGTCATTTCAAGTTCTTACAATCTCACTCTGCTATTGATTTTCTCTGCACTCGCTTTGAGATTTAAATTTTTAAAAAAGGAGCTTGAAATGTTTACAAACATTTTTTAAACGCCTTATTTTATCTCGTCATCTAAAAAGGAAATAAAAATAAAGGCTTTATGTTTTTCCAGCATTCTTCAAAAGAAAAATGGAGCTGCTGCTCATTCATTTGTCAAACATGAAAAACATTAATTCACTTACCACACAAACTGTTCGCAGTGACTCTTCTTGTTTAAACTGCCACGAAATCTAATAAAACTCTTAAACGTTCTTGGCGCTGGTATTGATATATGCACCACCACCACCTATAAAAAAATATTAGAGCTTCTTTCTTCCCCGACTCTGGGGCGGTGCCAAGTTTAAGGACGAGAGATAGCGCCCTTATTCCTTAGGTGGTTCGGCTGCTCTCTGGGGGCCGATGGAAATTTATCGAGGAATTATTAAAATGAACATAAATAATCATTCATATCATCCAGGCAATGTAAGGGAAAGAGATTCCGCGCCCGCTTTTGTTCAACGAAATCCTTAGGCAAACTTGTTGAACATGATAAATGGCCAGCGAAGGCTCAGCTCAACCGATAGAATGTTTTGCTCATCTGTGAAATGAGGGATTGGAAAATTCCATTTCCGAAATTAGAAAATATATACAAGTTACATCCATTATTAATTTCCGTCAACTCTTCTTGACACTATCCCCTGACATCATCTTCAAACATCTTCAATCAATCTAACTTTATAGCCGGGGTCGCACCGTAGGGCTACCGCAATCAATCTCAAGAAGTAACCTTTGCCTTATCACCATTTTCAAATCTTTTCCATTTCGACTAAGCCTTTGCGGCATCCACGAATTCCCAGGACAACCCACTTCCGGTGAAAGGTATCCAAACCTTTGGCCTATTACAGTCGCACTAAACACATTCCAATTTTGGGAAGACTATGTACCACCATCAATATCCTTCCTGTTGCTACCAGTCCCACAAGGCGACGGTCACTCTTTGTCCGGTTCGGCCCCAAATTGTCATCATAATTTGGGTTTACGGAGCTTTAGGGTTAGGCCCGTTCCCCCTAGGGGTAACACCCGAACAAGAATGCGAGTGACAAGTCGCACCCCTTTATGCAACCTGCCAGGAGCAGTCAATAGCCCGCAATATTTCTAATCGGCACGTGCAGTTGACTAGGTGGAAAGCGCCCTTATTTGGACCTACACCTCCCCGTCCTGAGGGTTCGAGATAGCGACAACGTTTCCCTTCCCGAAGGTGGAGCACCGAGTTATGTTTGTCGAGAGTACTTTACGACCAAACAGGTCGGAGCCGGGGACATTCCTGATGAATTATTATAATAATGCATTCCGTCAATATGAAGGTGACCACCAAGATCTGGGGATTTCGACCCAAGGACAAACCTATCGCATGTTGGAAGGATATGTGCCCACATAGTCTCCATCGTTTTCTTGATTAAGTGTTTGGGGCTACTCTGGTTTTTCCAGGTCCCATCTGATATTTATTCAGCATGAAAGATTAAAGGACTTTGAGGGTTCCTCTGGCTAGTCCTACAAGGAATCACGCCTCAAAACATTCAGAGGGAGGAAGAGGACAGAGTTATGATTTCTGGTAGTGAGCATTATGAAATATATTTACGTGTTACTTTGTCCGTAGCCGAGAAGGTCGATATCAAAGAATAAATGTGTTTTGTAATCTTAAAATATCCTACCCTCCCAGATTTTGGGTAAATTTGTGCAAATTGAGAAAGTTTTTCAGTTTAGGCCTCAATGTAAATTTTCCCTTTTGTGGCTAAGGGCACTGGAGTTTTATACCTGACCAACTATGTAGTGTGTACCCTTAATCCATATACGCTCGTAAACATTAATTCATATTTTCAAAAAGGGACTGCTTATAGATTTTAATTAAATGTTGTACACATATTTGGCATCAAAAAAGTAAACTTGGTAAAAAAATTATAGTTAGAAATAATACGTAGTATACGTATACTTTGCCACTTTAGGTAATTCTAATTTTTCAAGGTTAACATAAAACTCCTTAAAAGTACCGCATTAAGTAGTGAATTAGTTAAACAGACGATTATTCAAAGGTTTTTTATTAAGTAAATCTTTCATTTAAAATATTATTTGTTAGTTTTCATTGATTATCATTTTTAAGGTTCTATATCGAAAATAAAAAACAAAAAAAAAACATCGAAATGTTATTAAGGAGACTTCGTAAGCCGATTTCGATATAGGAATTTGCTTGCTTGCACCTATTTCGAGATATAAAAGTTGGTAAAACCACCAAGCCTTTGACTGTTTGTTTTTACTTTATGAAAAAATATTTTAAAAAAAAATGATTCATTATTAAGATCATATTACAAATGATAAATGTGACGAATAATTTAAGAAAATAAATTAAATTATATATTTGCTTTAAGAGACTACTAATCAGAGGCAAATTATTGACCTCGCACCTTTTTATCCTTTCTTAAAATTTTACACAATGACGACTTGAAAGAAAACTTCTGATTTTTAAAGTAAAAAAGCACTGCTCATTAAAAAATCCTCGTATTTAGCAACAGTTTTTTATGTCATATTATTCTTTATAAATCTCATTTAAATCCGTCGAATTTTTTTTTTTTAATATAGGGGTCACCGTGTTTAAAGATTTTGAGAAAAACGCATCTAAAGAAACCTATATTCTGCTATAGAGATGTTTTAAACTAACTATTGAATGAGCTTAAAATATTCACCGAATATACCTATTTTAAATATGTATTGTAATTTGAGAAAACCTACAAAAAATAGATTTTTTGGAAGTCCTGAGTATCCCCAACCCATTAAATAAAATAATTTGTTTACAATAAAAGAATTGATAATGTAAAATTATTTTAAGCTTTTCAAATTCATTGAAATTTTCTCATTATTTTAAGAAATTATTACCTAGTCTTGGAATAAATTTCGAAAACTACGTGAGCTGATAATTAAATTCAACTAAATTCAGCCCTATTTTAAATAAATGCACAGATAGAAACAATTTATAAACATAAAATTAAGTACAAAAACTAAATAGCCATGTGTTAAGAAAACTTGCCATGTTAAAAGGTTTTCCAAGGAGGAAAAGAATTTCGGCTTAAACATATAATTTAATATTACTTCGCATTTTTTAACCAAAGTAAATAACAGTAATAAAAATAACAGGTAACTAAATATAATTAATTCATTTAATTTTCCCAGTGAAAGAGTCTTAATTAACAAATCGCCTAGCAACAGATTATTTCTTTTACGTCCGTATTTCCGAAATATATTAAGAGCGGCAAAGGTATTCCTGAAGGAATGCTGAGAAATATTCCTTTTGATACATCTTTGGAAAATTTATTGGAAAACGAAACATAGCCCAAATACCTATTAATTACTTAATTATCCTAACGCCGGCCTTGCATTTTGATCATAAATTATAACTGCCATTTGCCGTTGGTCGATAAAGAAAACGTGCACAAAGCTAGCATGAAGGTTAAAAATTGTTGCAAAGAAGCAACGAATTAATCGAGAAAGCATTCAAGGCACGTTTCTGCACGTGCTTAGGTGAAAAAGCTTTTTGTAGCAATTTAAATTAAGCAAAGAGCTTTAAATAAAAAAACAAGTGATAAGGTATCGCTACATTACGGTTTTATTTAATCCTTCAAATCAGTAGCGGCACGTCACAGGAAGCAGGAGAGGCAGTTTCAGATTTGGTAAATTTGAAAAAATATTCAGTAATAAAATTATCGGTATTTGTAATCTCAACTGTTTGTCTAAATGGAAAATTCCAGAATAATCATATTTATCATATAAGTATCAAGTATAATCACAATGTGATAATTTTAAATTGTTGATAATTTGGAAAAATCGAAAATATATTCAATATAAAAAAGCTTGAGAACACAAATTTTGGTAGTTACAAAAATACTTAGCAACTGTGAAAGAATGTTAATTGAATTTCATTTTGAAACAGATATACCTACCATACATACACATATGTATACGTTTGCAATAACATTTTCATTTTCGTACATATTTCACTTGAACTTCTTTTAATAGACATTCTCAATAATTTAGTGTTTTGTGTGATGGCCATAGTTTAAAAAATGTGGAACGTTTATGCAAATATTTTGTTATTATTATATTTATCTTTTGCTATAATACAATAATACTTTTTTATTTACCTACATTGGCGGTTGTTGGCGCAACATTTGAATTCCGGCGCCTAAGCAAGCTGCACTTTTTAAGTACCAAATGAATTGTGTTTTTTCTTATGCCTGCGCATATTAGCTTCCCTTTGTTTTCTTCTTTATCTTTCTACTTCTTGTCAGCCCTTCGAGACATGTAAAACTTGATTCTTATAATAATAAATAGTTTATTATTAAACATCCGAGTAAATCTTTTATTCCAAGAGCGGTATCCAGGCACCACTTTCTATATTATTCATTTGCTATCTCGTTACTATTTAAGCAGCCACTAAAAATCAATACTACGGGAAAAACGACATTTTTAATTTGCAATGTTTATAAGAAGACGATTTCATCAATTATAACCTTTTCTGTAATATAGATATGTAAAATATGTTCTTATATCAATTCTAATGATGCTCTAATCCTTTTTAAGCTGTAATTCTTCGTGCCCGCAATTAGGTTTAATTTTTCATGAGGCACGAAGGGACTTGCATACCTTCGTATGCATTTTGGAAATTTGTCAAAAATATTTAATTTATAATTTTATACACATTTCTGAGTGATAGTAATAAAGGAAACCTTATATGAAGTTCTTTTTTTTTCAATGTTCCAAAGTCTGTTATTTGTTATAACATGGGGCAGATTTAAAGCATTTTTTTTGTATTGGGAAGTAGTTTCACTTCTAATGCTCATTTTATAGCATTACACGATATTTCTTGGTAGAAGAAAAATTTGAAGCTGCACCGTTGCCGCATGGAACATACATATGTACATATATTATGTTAACAAATTTTGTACATGCTTAAAAATGTTTTAACACGAGAAAGAAGCTAAGAAGCTGCCAAAACTCAATAGTACTTAAGTCTTCGTAAGATTCTTGAAGTTCCTTTTGGGGAAAAAACTCACCTATTCGCAAGAGGCCTCAACCCAGGGCGCGATTTTTTGTCGGAATATAAAGTGCAAATTAATAATAAATAAAACTAAGTTGTTTTTGCAAGAATGAAAAAAACTTAACTTAAATATTTCAATATTCGATTATCCGTAAGTTCAATTATTTACATCCCCCTTAGAAAATGTATTCTCATTTCAACTGCTTGAGTAACACAAAATTTACCTTTATACTTTTGTTGGATTGCTATTGCATTATGTTTCCTGACCCTTTTAATATATTTCATATTTATACTCCAGCTACCTTTTTAAGGACGTTGGGTATTTTCTTTAGAATTAGCACGAACTTGTTATCAAAAGATCGCGCTGTGTCTTCATTTATCCAATTATGCCCCAAGAAAATGCAAAATGAACTTTGTACTTACCGCAATAAAATTGAGTTTTTCTGTAGGTATACTAAAAATTCTAAACATTTTTACTGGGGAAAAAAATCACCGATACACGAATTGCCTCAACTCAGAAAAAGACGATAATTTATGAAATGAAAATTAAAGAAATACACGAAAGACATCTTTTTATCAAAATGAGAGCCAACCAGAACCAAGGAAATTACTTTCTATCGCGGCACCAGACACCTCTTAACACTAATTCTTATTCCGAAAAGGTTCAATTATTTGCATTATTAGTAAAAGTAGTAATTTACATTATATATTAGGATTTAAATAATATGTTTTTAATTAAATTTACCCGTGGAGGAACTTTGCTGAGGAGGCATTTGGAGGCGGACCGCGGAAAAGCAACTGACACTTACATTATTTGGGGCCTGGCAGGAGACTGCCGAACCGATCGTATCGTAGCGCCCCCCCGGCAGAGGAGTGGTTCACAACGAAAATAAAAGAGACTGCATTTGACCTAATTTCACGTTTTGACAGATCACCGAGAATTGTCTCAGTTTCAGGTGCCGCCTCAGAAAAGCGGTTCTCGCGCGGAAATTCGGTGTAAAATCGCGAAAATGTTAAGTTTGTATTTTTCTTTGTGTAGTTTGTGCTTAAAATATTTCTTTTGTTTTCGTTTAACTTTAATTTCGTCGATTTCCGCTTTATATTCCGGCAAAAAGTCGTTTTTCCCCCAAAAGAAACTTGAAGAATTTTTCGAAGACTTAACGATGGTAAGTACTTTTGAGTTTTTGCATTTTCTTCCTCGCCACCCTCACGACGAGCTAGATTCCTCAGGAATTTTTAACGTCTATCTTCCCCAGCAGTGATGAGGCTATATTCCTCATGAAAATAAAAATATTCGTAATATATTAAATATGTACATGACGTGTTTACACATTTTTAAACATGCACAAAATTTGTTAACATAAGATATGTTCCTTGCGACAACGTTGTAGCTTGAAATTTGAATATCGTCTAATGCTATAAAAACTGCATTAGAAGTAAAACTACTTGCCAATGCAAAAGAAATCCTTTAAATCTGTCCACATGTTATGAAAAATATAAAAATTTTTAACATTAGAAGCTACTTGTTGTTTTTCATCTTTATTCGAATCATCTGAATTATCTTATTCATTTTGATTATCCCTAATAAATTACTACTAGTAAGCTTTTAATTTAAAAAATGAACCTTTAATTTAAATATACATCAATTGGCTTCTTTCTATCACTTCTTCTATCACTTTCAAAATATTAGCGTCAATTAAACCCGACCTGCATCCACTTTTTTCTGGTAGTACGACTGGTGGAAAATGATAGATTTTATATTTTATTGAGATGTTCGACTATTCAATCTTAGGAGCAAATATTTTTCTAGCCATCGAATTTTCATGAAAACTGTTATGCAGCGGTCGCTAATTACAAATTTACTATAGGATTTTTTTAAATCCAAGGTGGCGGGATCCAATATCGAAAGAATTCCATTTCGATTTTTAAATTAGTTCGCTGTATCCAAACACAATAAAGAGAGGTTTTTTATTGGTTATCAATTAAGTTGATAAGTCTTACCTCATAACTAAAACAATTATGGTACTCTTTTTAATCGTTCAATTTTTACAGCACTCTTTCAAATTTCGTTTTTTTCAGGGATTCTAATAATATAAATTACAAAATAATAATTTGCATCTTTGACTTATGGAAAATCAATCTTTTTTAATTGATTTTAATTAGTCGTGTGCATCGAAAGCAATATTCTTCAAAAAGTTGACTTTCATTATTTAATTAAAGCCTTTGTATTCTAGAAATCATAAAAATACAAGGAATAGTAATGATTCTAAATGTTGTCAAGAATATGAAAAAGTTTGATTTTTGTCTTTATCTTTCTTAGATCGAGAGTTATGTTAATTTTATCGCGTGCACGTACTCACGCATAGCGTGCGTATCCCTCTGAAGTTTTTTGTTGAAAAGCATTTGAAATGAAACCTTCTATTAACCTTAAACAATCTCTTACTCGAAACATATATGTACATATGTAACACTGGCAAAATTTGAGCTCAATCGGCCAAGTAGTTTCGGAGTCTTTATAATTCAAACAAACAATAATTGCTTTTTATATATACATTACATATAGGTACATATGTAGATATTAAAAAAAGGAAAGAATCGTGCCGTATGAATAAAAACTCTTTAGTCACAGTCTAAAATTAAAACTATATTTAATAATCATAGTACCTACCTCAAAATAAAATAGAATAATGAAAATTTGCAATGAATTTTGTATGAAAACAAAATTTCTGTTCTTGCTATTATCAAAATTACCTCGAAATACAAACCTGCGTCTCACAGATCCATTCTTTATTTAAAGTTTACAAATTAAAAAAAGAAACAAATTTTTAAGAATTTAAACCATTATTACAATAATTACGGTGAGAATTGAAACTGTTACGTGTCAGTCTACCAGACCAGGATCTGCACAGGAAAGTCTAAAACCAATGTAATTTTGCTTCCAAATTTATTTCGAAATTTTACTGTATGACTATGAATACTACAAAGTAATGTAATGCTAATCGCATAAAAAGTTGCGAATAATTAATCTGACTCCTGCCACACTTAGTTTATAAATTTTAGTAATATTTTTGGGAAAGAAGGTGTGCAAATTTTGCAAGAGACGGATGGAAGAGATGACTTCCGTAGTAGATTGAGCCGGGCTGAGAATATGCAGCTAATGCCTCTTGAACCGATGATGGACCAATTGATCTGTAGGTCACTTTGGGCGATGAATAAATTGGGGCTGCAGTGGTGGCGTACGTCGGTTGGGAAACGACAGAGCTGACCTTGACCGGATGACCTCCGTTGGCTGTTGGTAACTGTTGTGAGAAAGTAGCGTAACTGGTTGCTTGCGGAGCAACTAAGTGCTTATACTGCTGCGGGGCTGCGGCTGCAGTTGGAGTGATCACCTGTTTGGCAG
Organism: Machimus atricapillus; assembly: GCA_933228815.1. Classification (NCBI taxonomy): domain Eukaryota; kingdom Metazoa; phylum Arthropoda; class Insecta; order Diptera; family Asilidae; genus Machimus; species Machimus atricapillus. The sequence continues at coordinate 24,734,823 of OW121787.1, read as the reverse complement.
CAGCAACTTGTATCGATGGTTGGATGGAGTAGGCTTTCAAAAGATTGTAAAAAATTAATTAATTAGATATATACTGATTTAAATTAACATGGTTGGCACTACAACTATCAGACCAAGGCGAAAAAATCAAACTTTCCGTAAAACTCTTCTTATTCTTCATAAACTTTTTTTAATCCTGAACATACTGCTTCCAAACTTCTATCAGCCTGATTACTCTGCTAAATACGTATTTTTTACAATCCAGGATGTTCTGTTCAGTTTGTATGGAGTCAAAGAGTAGAATAAACGAACTGCTTTAGAACTTATCATAATAAAACGAACTTTTGATCATACTGCTCATGCTACTAAAAACTTATATTTCCGAAATTCAAAAAACGTATATTCTCTAAATTTTAAAAGGGATGTTAAAATAAAACCTGTTTTTATACTGCTCATATTGAATATTTGATATTTTTGTCTCGGGAGAGCCTCTGATCAATATGTGTATAATGGAATTTCAATTTCATTATCCTTGAACGATCAAAATAAAAATAAAATTACAATTTCATTACCACTGACCGACCAGTGCAAGTGTAAATTCATTGCCTTTACCATGTATAGTTGCATAAACCTTTTCAAAGAGGCAATCGTAGTTTCCACAAACATTGCTTAGTTATAATGAAATTGCAACATGTAGCACTACTAAACTAAATGATAGAGTTAAATTAAAATTCAGTACCATTACAAGTATTAGTAATGCCACAAGTTTAATTACCATTACCAAGTAATGGTTTAAATAATATACCATTACCGTACTTAAGAAGCATTTTTTAGCATTTACTGGCTTTGCTCAGGCTAAGTATATCTAAATAATGCTAGGTAATGCTGAAGTACTACAGTAACGGCGAAGTACGACTATCATTACTTGATAATGGTATTAAATTTTGGAAGCACCCATTACTGGTAATGGTACCGATAAATTTTCTTGCTTTCATTACTTTTAGTAGTATAGATTATGGTAATGCGTTCCAAAAATAATGCATTATTTTAAAGCTCTATAGTTTTAATATAGTAGAACTGCTTTGCTGCTGAACTAGTGATAGCGTAATTGAGTTTGCATTATCATTAAATTAAAGTTTAACAGTGAAGCTTAAGTTTAAGTACTAGTTATACCCTGTATCATTTAAATTACCATAAGCGGGTGCTTGCGATGAAGATAAAATCTGTGGAGCTGAAGCAGGAGCTGGAGCTGGAGCTGGAGCTGCAACTTTAGCATATGATGGCGCCGCCAAAAATGCAATTTGTGGAACCTGGGAGTAGGCCACACCTCCACCCTTAACAATTTGCCCCATATGCTGAGGAACGGGTGCTAGAGCAAATTGAATATGATGTCCATGAACAGGTATCGCCGCTGACTGCTGTAAGAGTCCTGATGGCCGAACCTCGGCTCCAGGTGGTGCAATGGCGATTGCATACTGGAAAGGCCCAGGATGCGCATAAGCTACCTGAATTGGAGCACCAGCTGACTTAACTTCGGGACTAGGAGGCGCGAACGCAACCTGAGGTATCAGGAATGGAGCCTGTGTCAAATATGATCCTCGGTAACCATTGCTGGCATAATGAATTCCACCATCGGGCCTGGCGTAAGAAATCTGGAAGACGATTAAACCAGTTCATTTATTATTGTATATCTACTTTCCATAGTAATATGAAACTACATATACATATTAATTATGTGGTGTATTTCGTTCCATACTTCAATATACCAACTAGGTCATTTTGTTTTCGTTTTTGAACTTTTAAATGCATTGATTAAGCAATAAATTTTTCTAAGTTTCTATCATTTTCTAAGACACGGAACAAACCGTAAAAGATCAAGGAAGTAACTACACCGAAAATTAGAATGCATTTTAAACCAAATACATATATCGAAATAAAATAATTTATTTTCACCGAAGACAATATGTGAAAATCAGAACTAATTTCAAGTTCTTTGGTACCTACTGATTATTCATCTAAACTTAACAAATTTCAAATATGTATGTCTAAATGACAAAATCCAAATATTTCCTTCTGAACTTTTTTCAACTCAAAATCCCTCTTATTTTCAGCATCTTAATGTAAGAAAATTAATAGGAATGTGAATAAATAATAAATAGAATAATGTTCAAAATGTATGACTAAATTGTTATTTTCCACGATTTAAATAGGTTTAAAATTGATTAAGTACATTGTTTATTACTCGAACTCCACATACATATATGTATGTATATGAGCCGTTGAAAATCCTAGTAGTGCAACTCAAAAATTTTCAAAACTAATTTTAGACTAAAATCATATCGCTTATCACGCGAAGTTTTACTCTGAACTATTAAAACTTCACTTACACCACTATGATTTTCAACAGATGATATGTATTATGTATAGGTACATATGTCCAATTGTGATAACAAAAAATCAAGTGATGAATAATGATTTAACTCATAATCGTAACCAATAAAAGAATTTTAAAAGTTGATAGATATAAGTCTTATCCGTTTATTAATAAAATTAAGATGGATAATAACCCTTATTCGATATAAGAATTATAAAAGTTAATTGAAAACTTGTTAGAAAATACTTTGTAATTTTCTACTATGTGTATCAATACGTGCGTTTGTTTGTTTACGCGTAGGCCTTGTTTTTTCGTTGATCGGCCATATTGTTTTTTCATCAGATATCGGCCATAATTATTATTGTCTCCAAACTTTCTCATGTAATAATATATGTAATTGTTTCTAATAACCAAAAAATAAATAAATTGTGAAATAATGGTTAAATAATAACAAATTTTAATTGAAAATTAAAAATTACTGAGTAATTGTTTTGTTAATTATACTTCTTACAATTACGCCAGACATCTATAGATAGTTTACTTAATGCCGATAAGATTGTTCCGAATTATTACAATATCAGATCATTATTTGATTTGATTTTTGATTTTTTTACTTGAAAAAATACAAAATAATGATTATTTTCAAGCCCTCATTTATGCATAACGTATTATAGTACCTATGTGAATCTAAACTTGAACAAGTTCTTCGAATTAAATATGTTAATATTACTGGACCAAAACACAACTTTTTTTTAAAATTATTTTTATAATAATAACAAATAATATCTAATTAAAACTATATATTAGCTTGCATAAAGTTCGGCACATTATATGTATGGGTATTACAAACTTTTGATTCTTTTTGTAATATGCCAATCTTTTATGAAATGATATCATCACCATCCAAAGTATGCCTCAAAAATGTGTAGTCCCTCATTTGTGACAGAAAAAAGCTGAATTATTATCAAACTTTGAAGGAAACACAAAGTAGTTTAGAATAGGCAAGGCAAAAGAGCATAAAATAAACTACTACAGAAAAAACAATTCCCATAGTATAGTTGGTATTATTAAAATATATGATGATATGTTGTGATTACTTAAAGTAAAGCAAAAACCTAAACATATCTATAAAAGCAAGCTCCAGGAAGTGAAAAACAAGTCCATTTATTACCAGATTTGTTTACTTCTGCTGTGCAGAAGTTTAGCCGTCTACGTAAATCCATCCATCATAAATCAATACCCAAAGAGGTTTATCCGCATTTAGCGAGCTGTTTCTTGATATCCTAAATATATACGAAATGGGAAGTTGACTGCTTAGGTTTCTTCTGTGGTTAAAACATCTATTTCCATTTCCGATTGCGAAATAACTTGTCTCTCTGAACATATCGTTTCCTCAAAATTTACCACAGTGAAAACGATTGAATTGAAGTCATCGTGGTGCTTCATCACTCAATGCAAATAAATATCATGCCGATGAAAGAAACCCCAGTGTAACGATCGATCTGTGAGAAAAAAACAAGAACCCATTCATCATTTATTGAGTTCGTCTGTTCGTCTGTTGACAGAGTTTCAGTTTCACAAACTATAAGAAAAGTCACGGTCAATGACGCCTAATCACCAGGTGAACGCAGGTAAGTTTATGGCGTGCATTCTTGGCAGAAAACTCGCCTTGTTACCGTAATATTGATCTCGTTTATTTCCATGCAATTCCCGTGCAACCTGGCAGGTACCTCTAGCCACGAGAAACGAAGAAAGTGATCAGACTTGTTGCAGAGAGCTCATTACTTAACTTGGAATTTTCTTGGAGTCACTCTTTTTACAGAACAAGAAAAGTTTTATGACCTATGCGACACGCGACAGGGGCGCGGAAAGCTTTCTTTTTTTACATACATAATAAAATTAATTTATTGAAGTCTAGTGATCAAATTAGCCCGGAAAAATATCGGCAAGTTAAATTAACCATAAGTAGTACTAATTGGAAAAATAATGCAATTGGTATGATATGTATATCATTTAATTGAAAAACAAGTTTTACAACTCCAACCCATCTGAACCCTGTTTTCATAATAATAAAAACTGGCAATGAACCTTTTACCAATAAAAATCGACAGCAATGATGCGCTCGACCACATCTAGGTATATATGTATGTGCTTCCAGAAAAACAATTGGAAAAACGATTCGATTGCCCTAGGGAGGGAAAACATAATGGCTGCACAGATGACATTAACGAGCGAAAGTTTTGCTTTAAGGCTCATAAATGTTGCCTTCATTTAAACCAGCAATTCGACATTCATTGCAATCTAAATTGAATTCAAGTAGTTTTTTCGTTATAGCTTAATTTATAGAAACGCCTTTTAAAATTGTAATAATTTAAAATCTTAGTGAATCTATTTCAAAAAAAAATTATCGAAAATACGTAGTTTTTAATAACTACGGATGGTTTCGAAAAATAAGCTTTTTAAATGTTTAACAACTAAAGTTGAATCTACAAAAATACTTCCATATCTTCGAATCGATTTCTTTAGAGTAATTTGGAGTGATTTTAAAATTCTTCTTGTTTCTTCCTATTTTATAAATAGATTTCCTTCCGCAATATTTTTTCCCTAATGTCCCAAAACAAATTTTCTTTTAACACATGTCCAAAAATATATTCTTTAAATTTGGGATAGTCAATTTTTAAAACCTGAAAAAATACAAGGTTTTTCATAATATGCGTAAATAGTATCTAAATATATACTGATATATGTTTTTTTAAAACTCTCGTTTAAATAATCAATCTTATTGTTTTAGTCTGTCTCAAATACAGAACAAAGGTAGGCAGTATTGCCTTTTGGACCATAATTATTTCAAATAATTAGAGATTAGGACAGTGCAGAATGTGCAAAAATGTATTATCTTTTAATTCTTCGAAAAACTATAACAAACCTTAGGAAGGCCCTTGGCTCTTTTTTTGTAACTAAAGCAATATGATGAAAAATATTTAATATATGTATGTATATAAAATTAGAAAATTATATAATTACATTTGCATTTACATATAACTGTTTTAGCCTCATAGTATTAAATTAATTGAGCACTATTTCAAATTGTTTAACCACATATTATGCACAATAAAAAAAAGGAAAATACTATTTAAGTAATTTCCTCTCTGCTTTTACTTTCTCTTATTTTTGTGCTCCTCTTTACATACAACTCTTTCAAAAGTATTCAGTTCCAGAAAAGTCAGCCAATGAATTAATGTTTGTAACTAATTAATTCAAAGTAAAAGCACATTTTGTATTAATTAATTAATCAATGTAGTATATTTATACGTTGCCAACAAAAAAAGTACGCAATACATAAAAAGATGCAGTCCTTTATGCGTTAAAATAATATGTATGATGTTTTATGTAGTATAATTAGCCACTATTTGAAGTATAAGCTTTTGATATTTGTAATTAATGAGTTTGAATAAACGGTTTTAGTAAGTGAAGTGTGGATAATGAAAGTGTATGTAATGTAGAACTGTTGAGTAATCAACTCAACTAAAAAAAGGAAAGAATCGGCTCAGCAACCCGTTCTTCAATCAAATTTGTCTACATATCGTCTCAGCAACCGGCTCCTTTGAAAATATGTCAGTCGCTTAATAGTTTTTTGTTTTTCTTGTTCCTTAATTCATTCTTTCTCTGTAACTAAATCTAGGCAGTTGTGTTTTCTCGCATTAAAAAGTTTATCCGACTAACTAATCTTTCGCTTCTCTCACCTAACCGGAATTTAGTTAGTTCACGCTACAATTATTGGTCCTTCGAGAACTGTATGTTAGATTTTTAAATGAAACATTAATTTTCGTTTAGATTCATCAAAAATTATAAAACTTAGTGCGCCATGAAGAGTAAATTTTAAAAAGATTGTCAGAATGATGTAAAAATGGGGGGTGAGTTTAAAAGTTGCTGAGAGGTTGTTGTGTTAATTATGTGCTAATTAGTATTACTTATTTAATAAATAAAAACTATACCCTGATTGTCTGGAATCGTTGCGTAGGCTATTTTTTTATTCCTACAGTAATTTCAGCAGTTTTTTCGCTTTTTGTTTTTTGTATTAAGCTTAACTTTTTGCTTAATCAGGAACGAAGAAAACTATGAAATTCCTTATATAAAGTTCAGCTTAATGTATTAGATCATAAACGAGTTTTATTTCAATTTAACTTCTGGGAAGTTGTAAAACAAAAAAAAAACAGAAAACGTCAACATGTTTCTTAGCAACTAGGATGTGTGTATTTTTATTGATTTCCCACGGAAACATTTGTCTCCCTGAAAACTAGTTTATCAATGATTCACTTTCACTTCTTCTTTGCTATGTCGAACCAAAACTTTAAAAGAAATAAAAGCACCTACATCCGCCCAGTGTGTCGCATTTCATGATTTTATCTTAATCTTTACTTTGTTAGCCAAGAGTAATCTCTTCTGTTTTACATAATTTGTATGAGATATAACTTTGTGATTTAATTCATATAAAATTGACAAGTCCCAAAATAAACATTTATTAAATTATCCATTTTAACTGAACGACTTTTACTTCTTTTGAGAATGTGTCGTTCATGTACTCTTTTGTGTGTTTTACAGAAGTACCAAAAATTAAGTAATTATTCATAAGCGAATTTTCAACAGTTTGCAAGTACATATGTACATGATCAAACGAAGAAGATAGATATAAATAATTTTTTTCTTATAATGAATTTTATTAATTAACATTACTTCTTAGCAATTATTTAAGCCAATTGACTTGACACAAATTTAAAGAGGTAAAAGTTCTTTTTTGAATACAATAGTGTATTAATAATTACTTAGATTAACCTATTTTAGTTAGTGCTACGCATCATAATTATATTAAATTATTTCAAAGAAAAACATACTCTCAGTCCGAAAGAGGGAACCATTTTGTTACCATGCCAATGCACTTGTTTTGAAAACTCTCGATATACTTGACTTTAAAACAGCCCTGCTAAAGTTATTATCTGAGTCACGAGGCAACCTTCAAAGACAGCACACATAATATGTATAAAAAAAAATAACTCAGGGCAGGTTTTGGTATATAATTTTATTGTCATAACATTTATTTTTGTTTATACCTACATCTGTATAAAGAAAAATTAAATGTTGTTCATTGGTAAGCGCATCACTTGAGAACGGCTTTACTGATTTGGCTTGTCTTTTTGTTTAAATTTTCGTAATAGTCCGAATAAGATTTTTAAGGAAAGAAAAATTGGAAAAGTTGCGCGGAAATTTAATTCGAACGACTGACGGATATCCGTAATTCTTTGTTTTTTTTTTTTGTTTGTGATGGTGCTGGACAAAAATCATAATTTTCGCATACACTCTCGATCATAACTGACGATAGGAACAGTGTATTTGGTTGATTTTTTTTTCTTGGTTTTTTCGTTATGCTCCCAGAATAGAAATAAAGAAATAACTCAATGTTTTCGATTAATAAAAAAAATCTGGAAGACCTGGGGAAAAATCTGATAAAACGCATTCCAGCCTAAATTAAAATACATAATTTAATTTTTGTTTTTACTTTTGTGTTGTTTCACGTTCAGTCCAATAAATGTTTTTACTTTGTTTACATTACACATTTCGAATATTTTATCAAAAAACGATTACAAGCATGTTTATTCAAATTTGGACAGGATAACATCTGTCGGGTCAGCTAGTTTTATATAAAATTAAAAACCCCTAAGCATGTCAATTTTTAAATAAATTAAAGTCAAGAACAAAATCCAAAGAATAACTGATTTGTTCTGTGTATTTCGACGTAGACTAATTTTAGAAAAACAGTGAAGGTACTTACGATTCTTTTCACAATTTAGAAAAACTTCAGAATCCAAAATAATCATACTAAAATTTGTTTCTTACCTGTGGTGGTGCTGCAGCTAAGAAGTATCCATGCTGCGGTATACTTTGGCGATAACTTTGGCCGCTTGACTTATCACCGATTGCTTTTAGAGGAAAAGCAAATAAATAATAATTAATGAATATATTTAAAAGAAAAATTCTCCTAGTACCATTTTCATCGTTTGATTCCCTCTTTGCAGTATTGGCGGTTCCAGTGTTACTGGAGCTTGCACCCTGTCCATTTCCCGGTTCCCCGAATACTCCCACAGTGGCAACCAATAAGCACAAAGAGATAACCTAGCGGCATTTAACGAAAATCATTAAAAGATATACGTTTAAAAACTTCAAACGTCGTTTACCGTCAATTTCATTATTTTAGCTGCAAAATCGATTCACTTTTCACAAACTGGCACCAAACTATCAAAGAACTCACTATGCACCGACACTCGAACTTCAACACTTTAGAAAAAATTTTCACTGCTAAAATATCCTCGCAAGAAGTTGTTAAGTGCTTTTCGCGGTCGCTGTCTCCAACTCCGTGACTTCCATTGAATGCGCGAATTAAAAGTGAAATCGAAAATTATATAGAGCGGTTTTTTATATATGACTTCATGTGCATGAGAAGGCACAGTGGCGAGCAGATAAGTGGAAAAGTGCATATTAGTAGGGAATATGCATGGAGGGACCAACTGCAACTGCAAGTGCAACTACCAAACGCCCGCTCTTTCTAAAACGAGATTACCGCACCTTTTGTTACCTGTAATACATCTATTAACAAAAACAGTTCCTTCATTTTTCTCAATATAAGTAGCACCATGCTTAGGCCTAATTGTTTGAAGAAAAGTTGCAACTACATATGCCATACATCTGGAAAAGTTGTCTTGTCTGAAATGTAAGGAACCTGAACCTCTGAATGCTTAACACTTTTAAGTCTTTGTAAGGAGGTGGGATCAAGGAAGAGCTAATAACTTGAATATGGAATATAATTTCATTTTATTATTGTAAAAAAAATTTCACTTAATTTTTTTAATCAACCACTTACGCTGGCATGGAAATTCATTGAATATTTTACACTCAACAGAAAGGGTTTTGTGAAATGATTCACATAGATACATACATAACATGAAAAGAAACTTTTGGATGGAACAATTAAACAAGATAAAATAAATTACTATTTTCTCATCATAATACTTAGCTTCGTATTTCACGATATTTTAGAGCAAGTCATGAAAAATTATGTGTTATGGACACAAAATGCACTTATTTATTATACTTCCGCTTACTTGGTTATGCTTAGAGAATGACAAAGATTAATCAAAAAACTATAAAATAAACAATTACGCCTATATGTTCTGTTCTGTATTCTTTTTGAATTGAAATGAAAAATGCCTAACATTTTCATAAAATCGTTTTAGTAACCTTTGGCTTCAATTAATTTTTTCGTTCATAGTTTAAAATAATTCGATTAGAAAAATTGCAATATTTTGAAGTTTTTTGAGGAACAATTAATTGAAACAAAGGAATTACATAGGCTAAGAGAAAGCGCCTGCCAGACATACATTATGTTAAATTACTATAAAGGCTGAAATCTTGTGTATGCATTCTCACTACAACTACTGTAGGTAAGAACGCTCGGGGGTTATGAATCTTGACTAACGGTGCCTTATGCAGGTATCAGGTAATAAAGTTGTTGTATGGTAGCAAGCTGTGATTTTTTTGTGAAAATCGTAGCAGGTTATGAAGTGAAGTTTTTTGTTTCATAAAAAGAAAATGTTCAGTTTCGGAAATGACTTTGTTATGCTTTAGGTTGTAATTTAAAAATAAATAAATCTCAAATTATCAAAATTGTAGAAAATGAAAATTAAATAAAAAGTATAATAATAAGAATAAATTATTTTAATTTAAATATTATATATATTTTTATTTAATATTTTTTTAAAATATATGTTTCTTTAATAATATTGTATAAATTTGTATTATTGTAATATTAATTAAAAAAGTAATAAATAAATTCTCATTCACCATTACCTAAGTCCATACAGGGCACAATGTCTTTTCCCTTACTCAATATTTACACACCATTACTCGTCATCATGAGTAATGTCGAATAATAATGAGTAATAAACTGTAATGTGAAAAAGAAAAATATTACATCCTTCACTAAAGGCCATACAATTGTTGCTGTCATATAAATAAATGTGTTTAAAATTACTAAACTATTTTACTATTTTTATTTATTGTACGTCCTGGCGAAGAAATTATTTAGGATTTTGGAACCGTCTTGCGACTTGAAGTAACGTCTACCAGTGTAATGTCGCTCCAGTCTACAAGGTCTGCTTTTTGCGTGTGTCCAGAACACACTAAACTTGTTTCTCAATTCGAAGCATCTGCCGTATTGTCGCAGACGCTACAATCATATAACCATTTTTAAATTTTTCAGGCTCCGATTTTATTAAACTATAAAATGCACTCGAAAGAGAGTTCTTTGTGACTCTAATTGCGATTGGTGGAGGGAGCATCGTACAACCCTGATAATAATTTTAAATATTTCGTATCGGCACGTTGCATTCTACTATTGTTCTAGTACTACTATTGATTGCCTTGCTTTATTTGTACTCTCGAGGATTGAAGGTCAAAGCAAGAAAGTAGCGCGAATTTCATAAGAAGCCAGTGAATTCCACCATTAATCCACTAACCACTAAGAGCGACTCAAGTTTGGAAGATATGCAGCTGTTTCGTATCGACACGTTGGGTTTTTAAGGAATACGTAAAACGCAACGTTTCGATACGAAACATTTAAAACTATTTATTATTAAGGTTGTACGATGGTCCAACAATCGCAATTAGAGTGATGAAAAACTCACTTTCGACTGCTTTTTGTAGCCTAATAACCGGATCCTGTGTCAGAAAAATTTAAAAATGGTGATAGGATTGTAGCGTCTGCAACAATACGGCAGATGATTCGAATTTAGAAACAAGTTTATGTATAATGACTTATTATAAAGTTTCAATATATATTTTATTCAGTACATTGCTGTTCAGTTTTATAATCAAAATATTTTTAATTATTTCTTTCGAAAATTTTGCTCTCATGTTTGTTAAAATCGTTGAAAGAGCACTAAATGCCCATTAAACGGAAATTTGGGTTACTGGAACAGCTGAAGCTACTTTTTCTAAGTGACCCAAATCAGGATTTTTATTATAAATCCCTTTCCAATAATGTAAAATATTAGTGTCAAAGGAAAATCTGTCATTATAAGAAAGATTTTCTAATTTTTGTTTTACATGACGTTCCGTTAAATGTGTTGATGTTGCGTCAATGCACGGTAGCATAAATTCTTTTTATATTCCCTGTACACTGTACAATATCAATCCTGCACTCTAAACACGTCGATGAATTAGAAATTTCATGATAAGTAGTATATTTGCAAATATCAAAAACTTTCCGGTGACCCATAATTACTGTTTTTTTAACCATTACCGCATACGCCATGAACTCAACTCAAAGAGTGAAAAAGAACCTTTCGTTTCGGTTTCGTTTCGGTTTCGCTCTCGAGAGAAAAATTAAATTCTCTTCATTTTCACTCGTTCTCACGAACGAACTTTTTGAGTATCAAACCAATTGCATTCGTTCCCGGTGAGCGAATGGAATTTATAAAATTCTCCTCAAAAATAAAATTCGCGAGTTGAAAAATAAAATTCGGTTCGAGAGCGAAAAAAAAGGAGGGAACTTTATATTTTTTCCTCGTGAGCGATATTTTCCTTACCTGGACGTCACTTCAAATCGCAGAGCTCCTCGCCCGACCGCGTTAACTTCCGGAAGGACTCAGTTTGCAGAGAGAGTAGAGTGTGTTTCTAATTTGTGATGTTTTCGAGGTCACTTTAATACGGAATATTTTTAATTTTTGGTAAAATAGTTTAGTAATTTTAAACACATTTATTTATATGACAGCAACAATTGTATGGCCTTTAGTGAAGGTTGTAATATTTTTCTTTTTCACATTACACTTTATTACTCATTATTATTCGACATTACTCATGATGACGAGTAATGGTGAGTAAATATTGAGTAAGGGAAAAGAAATTGCCTGTATGGACTTAGGTAATGGTGAATGAGAATTTATTTATTTTTTTAATTAATATTACAAGAAATCGTAATCGTAATTTGCTTTTTGCAGTACTTATAGTGGTAACGCTGCACGCGATTCCTATTAATATTATAAATCCGGTGTTAAGCGATTTTGCTTAGTTTATGAGTTATGATTTTGTCGTAATGTTTTACCAAATATGAGTTCGAAGATATTTTTGGCCATAGTGACTTGTGATACTTTGTGATACCTGAATAATAATTATACGCTTAATCAACACAAAAAGATTTGATTTCTTAGCACATACCAAATAACCAATAATAATACATCTTTGAGTGATTTTTTAACTTTTGACCCTAAAAACTCATGACGTTCTATAGTTCAGGGGTTAACTCAATAGCATTGCGTCTGGAGCTAATTTCAAATAAACTCCCAACATTTAGACAAATAAATAGCAGAAAAAAATTACTTTATCTGTCTGTACAAAATACATGTCATGTCCCTACATTTTCTACAACTGAAATTGCTTACAATTTCTTTATTGTATAGTGACATTAATCATGGCTGGTCACAAAATTTTGAATGTTTACGCAGGAGAGGAAGCGGTAACAAAAAAAATTAATTTGATGTATAATAAAGTCCAAAAATTATTTTTTACTTCTTTTAAACCCCCCTCATTAAGAATCATAATTCCAACTAGTATATGTATTATTATAAATTATTTTAAAACTTGAAAACGTTTAAACTCATTAAAAATGGTACTATTCAATTACTACAATGAACTCTGCGAGGAAAATGTTAAAGGTCGAAATGCTACAATATATTTATGGAATGATTCTTCGTTATGCACAAATTAAACCTAATTGTCTTAGAAGTCAGTTTTGAGTCCATACCCCCTGTGTAATTAATAAACCCTCTGGTGCTCTAGAAGAGGTTTAATTCCCAGTACTCAACCAACAGAATTTAAGCGCGTTTTCGCTAATAACATATAATAGTCATGAGAAGTGCAAGGAGTTTCAGCTCTGCTCGGATTTTCAGATAAATCCCCGTGTGCGTATAATCTACTTCACAGACAATTATGGTATAATCTGCACCAGGTAAACAGTTAATTAACCGACAGATGTTACGTAACATGAGCGAAAATTTTCTAATTGCAGCGGATGTACGCGTACATAACACGAGGAATAACGAGCCTCCACCTCGAGATCTAATCCGAATCGCTGAATCTTGAAAATCTAGCTGTGGATATTTGCTGTTTTCTGCATCCGAGTACTTGGTGTCAGGAGAGTAGGAAAACTTCGTCAGAAATTTCCTGAATAATCTTTCTCTATTTTTTTCTTTTAAATTATAAATAACGTGCTATGATAAATAAACCGTGACACTCAGGTTTGGCAAGATTTTGGTTTTTGCTGAACTATATTCAGTTTGGTTCGAAATTTAGCTAATTGTATGTAAATAAACCCACATAAAATGTTAGCCTTTTCTGGTAAATTTATGAAAATTGAGAAAGGTTCAATGTTTTAAGAAGAGCTCACATCTACATACTTAAAAAAATTTACTTATACGTCCGAAAATATGTTGTACAATAAAGGTATAATATACCAATTTATGTATTATAATCACATCAAATGAATGGTTTGGTTTTGAATATGTTTAATTGGCTTTCATTACTATTAAATGCTCTTATTATTTTATGAATATTAACAAATTCTGATTTAATATATTTTGCACCCTTTAGTGTCAAAATGATTGAAATAATTTCCCGTGATTTTTAACTGTGAAACTTTAAAAAGTGACACTCCGTCACTTTTTACACATACATATGTACCTCTTAAATTATATGTTTCCTTTTTATTCGCATGAATTCTTTAAGAATCTTTCAAATTATTGAATTAAGGATATGAATATCCTTTTCGATTTACGTAGGTACATACATACATATGTAGGTATGTATATGCCTTGTGAAAAGGCAAATTGAAATAAAGTAAAATTTTTCTTATTTTAATAATTCATGTAGAATTAGTTATAGGAACCAACATTCAACATTTTAAACTTAAATATTTTAAGGAATCTCAGCTAGCGACAAATTTTTTTTCGAATATAGGTTACTTTTTACCCTAAATGAACTTTCCTACAAAGTTTTACAAAATCCATGAGGAAACCTTAAACTTAATTAACGCCAAAAATTTCTTATGGTTGTTCAATTTCCTTTTATAAGTGTAAAAGTTTTAGAAAAACTTAACGAGAGAATTTTGAATTAAGCTGAAAATCGCAGAAGATATGAAAATAGACAATAAGGATCCTATAAAACGATATGACGATATTAATTTTATTCTAAATTACTCTATAAGTTTAACCATTAACACCATTTAAAATTCTATGTTTATTCGAAACTTGAAGGTTAAAATTTTAATAGACAGCGCCTTCATAAGCAACAGAAAATGGCTGTACATATATACATACATATGTATGTATGTATACTATTTTAAAAATTTAGCAAAAAATTTATTTTTTAAAGCACTCAGCACTCTAAGCATTGTTAGTGTAAGAATAGGGTGAAAAAAATTGAATGAAAAAGTTACGATATTTTTGGATAAAACGAAATTTTAGAGTGATTTTTCCTAAATATTTGAAACGTCTGATATATCATATTAAAAAACCTTGCTCCGCTAAATTTTTCCTTCCTCTTTCTGAATATGATTTTAAATATGTACAATGTATGAATGTACAATGATCCGCCCTTATTGAACTACATTATTTCGGTAATTTTAGGTCGGTCACATTTAAAAACTATTCAAATGGTAGATATTATTAGGTATATGTAAATGAACACACACCTACATATTTATGTATGTCGTCATGATATACTACGAAACCACAAGACTATACTAACATAGACTAAATAATATTATTTAGACTATGCTACTAATAAACAATTGGTATGCGGAATGTTTTCTCTACTTTTCTTTATATCCATTGATATTTTTATATTATAATAAAGCAATAAAACAATTAATGAGGCACGTCCTACATTTAATAACAGTATTAAAAAAAAAACAATAACATTCTCACCAAAAATTTTAAGTTAAAAAAAAAATCTATATATGTATGTAGTAATAATTTGGTCAAAATATTGTTTTTAAATTTCATTTATTTATTCATATTATATGTATGTATGTACCTACTTCACTTCCGAATTTTACTAAGAAAAGTTATGAATATATCACATAACATATTTTCTTCCTAGAGTTTGTCATTTTGGTAAGGTTAAATTCTGGAAAACAATGAAATTACGTACAAAATTAATGAATACAAATACAAGGTCAACTGGCATCTGCTTTTTGGGAAAACTGACAAAAGAATTTGAAATTTCTACATAAAATAAATTTACCTACCCCTTTTCAACAGAATAACTAAGTCCATGTCAACGCTTGATCAGTAAAAGACTAAAGCTACTTATTCGAAATTATTCCTTATATCAACAAAGACAAATACGAATGGAAAAACACTTCATATGCGAATACATATTTGACTAATCATTCGCGTCACTTTCAGTGAATAACTCGAGGCAACTGTAAGTTCACGTTTTGTTTTATGTATTTGAAATGTGTGGATTGCGGAAATAATACATATGCACATCATTTGCTGACATTAACTTTATTTGAATAAATTAATTAAGTTTAGTATAACGGCGGTTTCATATTTAATATAGCTTCAATGCATCGAGGGTCAATTTAAAACCCATTTACCACGTTAATGAAAATGTAATTTCTCCTAATTCAATCCTATGTTCTTAGTGTTTCAGAAATTTGGCTAAATTTTACTGAGCATTTTCTAATTAATACATTAATTATGGCCGACTTTAATACATAGTGTGTCTTCTTGAAAAATGTACAGTTATTTCGAACAATGTACGTTGAAATACGCACATTAGTTTCTATGGTCCTACATATATGTATGTATACTATGCGTGGTCAATTCGCCTATGTTTGCTTACTAATTGTAACATCAAATTTTACAGAAATTTTGTATTCCTTTTGTTTTTTTTTCGAATTTTCAAAATAATAATGCTGACTATGCACCCAAAATATGAAATAAAAATATCTACTTTCAAAACTTGTATACAAATTCATTTTTCTCAAAATGACCTACATATTTTAGTACATAGCATGACGTCATTAAAAAATAATTAACATGTCGACTTAAATCGAATTGGTTTTTATTCACTACATGGTCTTAGTAGAATCTTCGCCTAATGTTTGGTCGCTCAATTTTCATCACCCCTTTCTTGTGTACTTTTTTCCCCAAAAAGTGATTTTTGCTTAAAATGCCAATTTACAATTTTTGGAATTTTGGTTTTTGCTTCTACCGCTAGAGGAGCCAATTTCTGAAAAAACCAATCAAATTACTTGATAATCGTTATCGAGCGATCGAAAAGTAAAAATTAGTCGAGAAAAAGTAAACCTTTTATGCAAAATATAACTGTCTAATTGTACGTAAGACGTAATTGATTTTAAGTAGGTAAGGTAATCTAAGATGATAATTTATTGGTTTGAAATTTCAGAAGGCATAGTTATTTTCGGGCCCTGGTAAAATTCATTTCAGTTACGGTTGACTCCAGTTAAGTTTTTGGTTTAAAGTGGTTAAAATAATCCGATAGAAAAATCCAATCGAATTATTTGCAGGTTAACGTTAAGTGCGAAAACACTAATTGAAGTTAAGTCAAAAGTAAATAACATGAATTTATGACAAAGAATTTTTATCCAAAAAGGGCTTTTATTAGCTCTTTACGATACGATTTGGACGGATTCAAGTATAGGACCTGTAGATATCATAATCAAGGTCAAGTTCGCGGTCTCATTTTCTACTAGAAATTTAACTACTTCGCGGTTGACTAAGCAGATATCAAGATGTGGACAACGTGATTTATGTACATATAGTCAACAAATAGTTCCTTATGTACGAATATGCTGAATACATAAATATCACGCTTAAAGCGACTTAGCAAAAAAAATTTAAATCTAATTAAAATTGTTCGCTCTGTATCCGGAAGTAATGCATACAGACCGATTTATTTGAAGTCATCTTCATGCTTCAATGGTTTCTAGCAACAGGGCATAGAAAACGTGCGTTAAGTTAAAAAGAAGTATAAAACTCCAAACCATATGGGAATATATTTATTATTATGTATCACCTTTGGTAAGCAAAAGTCGTGCAACTGGTTTTTCGAAAAATCCTTACTCAATTGCTGAAATACGCGTATAATTATTTTTTACGCCATTAGCATTTTCTCTGAATGAGAGCCACACCTTTAGGCAAAAATACAAGTCAAATTTTCCTGGTTCAGTGTTGAAAGCATCGACCTTGATCGAAACGCTCGTAACGTTGCATATTTAAATCTGCGCATGCGCTTAATTGGGGTCTCAATCAAAGGAAAGTTGATGGTGATGTACGTTTTAAGCCATAAACATCTTGCTGGCATCAAAGAGATAGGTACAATTTCTCGTTAAGCGAGCAAAAATTGAAGTCTTCTTTAAAATGGTAACAACCAGCTCAGTAAATTCAGATATGGTAAATAATGTGGTTGCTTTCCTTACCTCAAGAGTCGGGTTAGCGAATTCTTCGAGTTAACTTTTCTGAAACCTTGTTTCCTGGTATGGGTCTTCTGAGGCTGAGGCCCGAAGCTGATCAAATCTTAACCATTTCCCTGTGCGATGACAGTTCAAAGTTACCTCTCGATCGGAGGAGTTTCGCTTGTATAAAGTCTTTTTGATTGGAACTAGTATTTCAAAAAGATCATACCCAACCCAGCTGAGAAGACAGATTAGCTTTATATGCAGCAGATTTGGGTTTATTGAAATTGAATATTTTTGATAAGTTTATGCGACATTTGATATTATTTCACCTTAATTTGAAGGGAAATGTAAATAAAATAACGAAATAATTATGATATATAATTTTATTGAACATCACTACAATTCTGTGCTCTTAGATGAAAGTTTATTTTTTCACGCGTTACAAACATGTAGATGATGGATTAGCGTGTTTTGATTACATTGAAACATGTGTTGCATCTATTAAATGGATTAATAAACAACTTGAAAAAATACTCGCACGGGAAAAATCTACGCATTCACCTTTGTGATTTGGTTTTATTCAATGATTTTCCAGACATTCTGTCTTACTTATTTTCTAAAAAAAAATGTTTATCTTGAGAAAACAGGTTTTATGTATTAACAAATATCTGTTTGCTTTCAAAAAATTCCAAGAAAAATACTACAAATACTTTTCTAAAGTTCACTTTGCCCTAAGCCTAAAACGGGCACAACCTTTTCGTCATGATTATTGAAAAAAAATTTAAAAAGGAGGAGGGAAAACATGAAAATATAGGTTAGTTAATGTACATATGTACACGCACTTGATAATTACCTAACGTATTCTTCATTTTTCACCAAAATACTTAAAATCTTATAGACTGGACATAAAAAACATTATTAGCAAATAAGCACTCACTATGAAAGTATATTACGAAATTATTATTATCTATTATTAACAATTAACATTTTGGAAAATAAACTGTTGTGCCACATCAATGAGCTTTTATATATGTATGTAAAGGCCGCTGTAAACGCTAAAACTTGGTACGAGTAAACATGGTACGCAGACCAAGTTTGAGCTAATGTTGTAGATAGGTGTACGGGTCTGTACGTGTACCTGCTTTTTTGTCTCACCAACGGTACCAGTACTAGTAATTGCGGACTAGTAATTGCGGACTAGTTTACTCGTACAGGTCATTGAATGAGACATTAACTTGACAGATTTTGACAAGATACGTGTTCAAGTTCAAGTAAATCGGTATCAGTTCTGTCTACCGTCTGCGGGTCTTTAGTCGAACCCAGTTTACTCGTCTACAGGCCGCTTAATCGTTTATGTATGCCTTAACCATACATACATATATTAAAGCTCACTGATGTGGCATAATAGATTATTTTCCAAAATGTTAATTTTGTACACGTTACAAGATTAAAAGTATTTTTACTCTTTGCCTACATTTATTAATAAATAATAAATAATAATAATAATTTCGTAATATACTTTCATAGTGAGTGCTTATTTGCTAATAATGTTTTTTATGTCCAGTCTATCTACAGGGTGTTTTGCTAAGGTAGGTTTGAACAGGGGTATGCCAATTTATTCTAAATGGTCTCCTGATCAACGTTTGTTCGGACACCCTCCCCCCCCCCCCCCTCCCCCCTTTAAAATCGGTCCTTCCCGCCTAAAATCGCGATTGAAAATTTTGAGGACGTCAACCTAGAAAATGCTTTATAAGTTCTTTCAGAGACATCCTAGGATACTGGTTCGCATTAGAAAGCGGAGCCTTCAAGCTTTCCAACGATACCACCCACGACCCATTCCGTCAACAAACAAGCGGGAGAGACCCCGTCAAATTTCGAAAATGGCAAATTCAAAGCCCAAAATTTGACCTTGACCCTTCATTCTGCCGATTTTTTGTATAGGAACATCGAAACTTTTTCGAGAAAAAGAAAAACATTTGTTTACATATTACATTATTTATTGATTTGGTTGGGAAAATAAGATATGTTATTAAGCATACATAGTATAATTAAACTTATTTCGTGTAAGTTGTTTCTCAAAATTAATTAAAAATTAACGAAAGTTATACCAGCGACACACGGCCGAGTCAAATGATCATTTCCAAATTATACTTAAGCGTCAAATACTACTTAAGAAATCCGGGTGACACACGGCAAGTCGGCAAGTAGCCTTTGTGAACTGTGAAATCATATGTGACTTTTAACGTCAAGGAAGAGTTTTATTAATAAAAATACAGTTTAAAATGCAGAAAGTAATGAAATAACCGACTTAATAAAATTATAGGAGAGATACAGTGAGTTTTGGGAACGAGAAATTAAAAATGACAGCTCTAACAGGTGGAAACCTTGGAAAATGCCAGTGCTCTCATCTTCATTTGCCGAAAATGAAGTTCCTACAAGCTACTTAAGAAATGAGCTTCGAAATGAAACTCAAGGCTCTTAAGTAGCATTTAGAGAGTGACACAAGATCATAGAAATGATCATTTGCAGCAAATGATCATTTGACTCGGCCGTGTGGCGCCGGTATTATTCAGATATATAATACTTAAACATCTGGAAAAAATGTGGTCCAACGGCGAATTTACAACTTCAGAAAATTGGTCCGAAAAATAAATTTAAAAAATTTTTGCAACCTACATATATACCTACATACATTAAATTAATTCTCATTATGAGATGGTTCCATAATGATTAATGTTTTTGCTCGTATTCGGAGGCTTACATTTATTTTAGTTTTTTAAAATTTAAAATTGGATAATTCTAATAAATAAAGTTACGATTCCGGCTAGTAGAAGAAAAGTTATTTCGAGAAAAGCACGATTGAAAATTAAACTCTTTTCTAAAATTTGGCTGCTATGCAGTAGAATGAAATTTTGAAAACAGCCCTTGCCTTTTAGTTTTTATTCAGACAAAATTTAAAAAAAAAATTTATCTGATTTAATTTCGAACGGAAGGCATATTTTCCGGAAGTTGATGAACTAACCTTTCTCTAAAAATCTTAGAAACCTTACAAAACTTTCTTTCTAGAAAGGTATCTATAAACTGAAGATATAAGAATAGAAATCCTTAAAAATTCCGAAAAACTTAGGAATGCAGTATGAAATGTTTTGAACAGGTTCCAATAAATAAAGACATTGTTACTTTGTAAACAGAAACAAGCGAATCATTGGTTGTCAATTTATTTGTAACAACAATTACATTCATGCCGGGTGTTACTCGATTTCAAGATCACTCTGCGCGACTCTTTGCACGAGGGCTTCTTAAAGAAATCCATTGTAGTCTTACGCAACGAGTGTTTACGGTCATTAGGAAAACATGTACAAGGCAGTTTTTACTCGCAAATATCTCACTTGTAGTGTTGGACCGGGCAGTACCTGCTTAAATTTTGGTATATAAAGTAAACTGCCTGAACTAATGGTCAGTATCGACACGAGCTTTACAGAGTAATTTAAGAATTTTAGAAAAATGAAGTGCCTAGTAAGTGTTTTCTAATAAGTAATAATGAAAAGAATTATTGTAAAATTTTTGAATGTTTTAGATTTTTATCGGTCTGCTCTTGTGCATCGTTCTTGTGGCATCCGAAGGAGTTACAAATTTGGAAACTCCACTTGCTGAGAAGAAACAAGAGAAACGCGGAATTTTCGGAGGATATAATTCAGGATATGGATATGATAGTACGGGCTATGGCGGCCTCGGAGGCTACGGTGGTTACGGCGGATCCTCTCCTCGAGTTATAGGTCTGGGAGGTTAGTGCCAAGAAACTTTTCGTTTTAGATGTAAACATCGTATTTTATATTTTCGAAGGATATGGTGGATATGGTGGATACGGTGGATACGGTGGATACGGCGGAGGATACGGAGGATACGGCGGAGGATACGGCGGATACGGCGGCGGAGGATACGGAGGTTACGGCGGTTACGGCGGATATTCCAGACCTTATTCACGGTACAGTTATTATCCTGGATATTCAGGAGGCGGCTACAATTATGGCCCTGGTATTTCAGGATTGTATTATTAGTGCTAAATGTCAATGTTGATTTGTTATATCTCTTAGGTATATTGCTCGTAGCACTTCAAATTTTAATAATTGTAGTTGCTTTGTATGTGAAATAAAGGTAATTTAGAAATAGAAACCTTTCTTTTATTTTTGCTACCACGTATACCTATCTCTACGTCCAGCGAACACAAAAACGCACATTTTGTAAAAGAAAAAAGAACTTTAAAGTATAAAGGAATTATTGTTGCACACGTGTCCTTTGGTAAACAGTAACACAATTAAAATTAATTGGAGATAACGCTTACTATTCGCATTTTGTATACAACATTTTGATGATGTATACACATCTAATGCAAACAATTTTCTTAAAATTTGGTAAGATAGAAGTACATAAAAATTTCGTGTTGGAAGATTTGACCTACACAACCCAAATTAAATAAAAGCGTTTAAAAATAATCACTATACATATGTAGATTTGGGATTTCGAAGTATTCCCACTGAATTACGACGGTGTCAAATTGACTTACATATAACTATTCTACAGATAGTTAGAAAGAGGCATACCACATTAAACTTCGAAAATATAAGGCATACCTATATACTACTTACTACTACATGTTCCTAAAAATGGTTTAAAATTAAAGTTTTATAATTATGAAGCATACCGCATACCTAAAATACATCTACATATGCATACATACATATGTATGTATACCTATTATATGCAGATTTCGCATTCGAACATATCTACTGTATCTTTAATTTACAACTATTGAAAAAAAAAAAGAAGTAAAAGCATCCTATTAGTACATATGTACATATGTATGTATGTACATCGTGCTATAAATATTTCCAGATCTCTCATTTTAATTGTTAATTTTCAATAAATTGTGGTTTAGAGAAACTTCATTTCGAAATTTTTGACGCGAAGAGCATTACATTGATCAATAAATTTAATTTGTTAATTAAAATACTAAGACTCCCGATAAAAGTTTGTAGAGTGGCTTAAATTAAACTTTGAGTCTTAATCTTTTAATATCGTGTACATACAACCTTCATATCTCATTTACGGATTATTTCGCATGCTATATTGTTTTTTTTTTCTTTTTTTCAGTGTTCACAAATTGCTGAAAAAAATATCGTCTAGGTAATTCTCAAAACTTGGTTTTAAACAACTAAATTCTGCAAATAAGCCGACTAATTATTCGCAGTGGTGTATTTCATATCATCATCAATCTTTTGTTTTTGTAAAATGATTTTTTTTTTCATAAAGACCCTGTTTAATTTAAGGAGCCTTTATTTCATATGACGATGACTACATACATACATATATAATTTTTACTAAAGTACGAATGAAATTGAATTTTATTTTAAAGGATACGTTTTGGCTTTCGACAATTTACCTTGAATATAATTGCTTTCCCCAAAATTGCATGCAACATAAAGCATTTGTAATAAAATCTTAAGAACCTCTCTATTATGCCATAGAATCCCTTGAGATTAATTCAATAATATAATCTTTCATAACTTCCATCTTCCTGTAGGTACTGAACTGAAATAACTTATCTAAATGTGTTAGTTTTATGTCTCATTTAACGTTTTCCACTGGAAACCAAAACTAAATGGTCCTTTTCCTTTATATGGTATTTTAGAGAGTCGTTGCCTTTTAAATGGCTCTAAAATTTTCCACCATAACGCAAAGCAGTAATCTAACTGAAAACCACAAAATCGGGCCAATCATAATATTTCCAGTTTAGACTACCAGATTGTTTGCCATTATGAAGAGTTATTTAAAATTTTCTGGGCCAATTTCACATATCACTAAAAGTTGATTATTACTTTTACGACTCATTCATTCACGAATTAAAGACAATTTAAGACTGAGATTAGCTTTTTCAAGAGGAGGATTAAAACGAACTAAATCAATTTGTAAAAGCTCTTCCTCATCTGTTGGTGGGATCAAACATTTTAAGTATGTACAATCAATTTCTTATTGAAAAGCTTAGCCTAGTAACAAAAACTTCATTTGCAATATCAGTAAAACAAATAATGATTCAAAAACATATGTTCATTTATTACCGATTGTGAAAGTTTTTTGCCCGATGACAAATTAATTAAAACAACATATTTTTCCAATTTATGAGCATTCACCTTAACTAATGCGTAAGAGTTTATCTTTTTGTCTCATTCAGATTGAACTGACACGATATGATGCGAAAGCTTAATGTGAAAAACGTAAAAAGTTAAAATTTCTATACTCATAACTTTCTTGTATACTTCATCTCATTGTTATTTAATTTATAAAACAAATAACTCCCGTAAAATTATTACGCCTTGCAATTATGATATTATATTTGTGTTAAGGTTAACCTTCCCCAAACGTGACGCATTGCGTAGTATGTATTAAGGTAACGTTACTTTAAATATGAAAAAGTAGCGGCTGGGCTTGTTCAAATTGACGCGAATTGTTAGTCAAACATTCGCATGTTAAGCATTGTATAATTCACCTTCTCTTCGCCAATGCCAATATAAAATTCAACATCGAGTATTTTTTTTCAGTATTCTATAATCGGTCAATGAAGAATTAAGTGAATTAAGGATTATTTTCAAAATGCGTAAGTTTATATCGTTACATTCCCTTTTAATTTGTTTATTACTTTCATTGACCCTTTTTCTACAGACTTTATTCGGGTTATTTTATTTTCAACAATTTTGTGTACGATACTCATATTCACCAAAGCCAAGCCTTGCCGCAAAGCTGGAAACAATGGAA
The DNA here is from genome assembly GCA_933228815.1 of Machimus atricapillus. Lineage (NCBI taxonomy): Eukaryota > Metazoa > Arthropoda > Insecta > Diptera > Asilidae > Machimus > Machimus atricapillus. The sequence goes on along the minus strand of OW121787.1, from coordinate 24,710,125 downwards.
AAATTTTTCGACAAATGGTAAAAAGGGATGTAGATTCTACAGTATACAATAGTAAAGAACAAGCAAAACTTAATAGAGAGTGGAACAAATTTAATAAAAGAACTGAAAAGTTGTTAGCCAAAGCAAACCGGAAGGCAATAAAACAAGAAAGGAAACAACAAAAATTCGAAGACATGCAGCGAAAATTCCAAGAAAAGCAATTAGAAAAAGCAGAAAAATGGAAAAATAAATTTTCAAATAACGACAATAGTCAACATGTCGATAACAGCAAGAACTATGATAACGGGCAATACCACGACGATGGCCGTTACTACGACAAAAGTCACCTTTACGACAACGGCCAAGATCACGACAATGGCCGCTTCTACGACAAAAGCCACCTCTACGATAACGGCCAAGATCACGACAATGGCCACTACTACGACAAAAGCCACCTCTACGATAACGGCCAAGATCACGACAATGGCCGCTACTACGACAATAGTCACCTATACGATAACGGTCAGTACTATGATAACGGTCGCTACTACAACAATGGCCAACACCGCAGCAATGTTCACTACGACGACAATGGACAGTATCATGATAATGACTACAACTACTAAGATGCCTTTTCCTACAAAATTCTGATTAGTGTTATACCAAACTTAAAAAGTAATCTTTACATTTTTCATGTGAATGTCAGGTATTACTGAAATAAAAATACTTACTAGTTCTTCAGCCATTTTTAAATTGTTGTTTATTATTTGTTTGAAGTTTCTCCACCGATTTTCCAAATATGAATTTATGTATGTACATAGGTATGTAAAAACAATTTGTGGGTTATCCGTTTTGTTACTTACTGAAATATTCACCTTCGATATTTGCATAATATTCTCAAAATATGCTCAGAGATATTTCCGAAAATACCAATGATTCTGAATTTCGAAAAACCCCAACAGACTTACTTATAAAAACTGCTTAATTATATGTAATGTTAAACAGTTGTTTAGTTAACTAATGCTTCACTCATAAACATTACCTATAGTCCAGTCAAATAAGCCAAAATAAGGGGCAAACCTCAGAATTGGAGATAATAAGCTGTAAATTTGGTATTCTAATGACTGATTAAAAAGTCTCATATCATATCGTGTCTGCGTCACAAGTTATTCAAGGTCAAAGGTCACGAAAATCGGGTTTTCGCAATTATTTCGTTTCCTATGCGAAATACGTCATTTGAGGTTATTATGAATTTTGTAGATCATAAAATTGTCTATAATTTTCATTTAAAGCATTTTTTCATATCATACCGAGCCAGTGTTTATTATCAAATTATGAGCTATCGGGATGTGCCTTAAACTTAGCCAAACACTTTTAAGGAATTAAAAAGCTAACTCTTTCATAATTTGTTGCTAAATAGTTGCTAATTAGTTGTAGAAAAAAAAATTTGTTGCTTTTTATTTTTTTAAAAAACAGGGTGTTCTGCTAAGTTCAGCTGAAGTTAGCAGAACACCTTCATAAAAAATGAATTTAGAACATCGGGACGATTTCAAAATTGTTCAGTGAATTTATTGCTAATTAGTTGTAGAAAAAAAATTTGTTGCTTTTTATTTAAAAAAGAAAGAAACATTTAAACAGTAATGAGGACTGCCGACAGAAGAGAAAACATAAAACTATGAAAGCTTTTGACGAATGAAAATATTGAAATCCATGCTTTCTTATAGAGCTTCGCCCATAAGCGACGTAGCTCAAAGTGTTGACGGATAAAAATGTTGGAACTTTTTTCAATATTTTCATCCGTCAAAAGCTTTCATAGTTTTATCTTTTCTCTTCTGTCGGCAGTCCTCATGACTGCTTATGTTTCTTTCTTTTTTAAATAAAAAGCAACAAATTTTTTTTTTCTATTCAACTAATTAGCAACAAATTCACTGAACAATGTAGGCATCATCCCGATGTTCTAAATTCATTTTTTATGAAGGTGTTCTGCGAACTTCAGCTGAACTTAACAGAACACCCTGTTTTTTAAAAAAATAAAAAGCAACAAATTTTTTTTTTCTACAACTAATTAGCAACTATTTAGTAACAAATTATGAAAGGGCTAGCTTTTTGATTCCTTAAAAGTGTTTGGCTAAGTTAAGGTACATGCTGTCGGGGCTTTTCGTAAAAATTTATTGCGTAATGTCTCGTTCACGCGGGATATACAGGGTGTTTTGCTAAGGTCTGAACAGGGGTATGCCAATCGATTCTACATGGTCTCCTGATTAACGTTTGTTCGCCCCCCCCCCCCCCCCCCCCCATAAAATCGGTTCTTCCCCCGCAATCGCAAGGAAACGCTTTATAAGTTCTTTCAAAGACATCCTAGGATAATGGTTGATAACGTATTAGAAAGCTGAGTCTTCAAGCTTTCTAACGATACCACTCACGGCCCAATCCGTTAACAAACAAGAGAAAGGGAAGCTTTTTGTCAGAAAAAATTTCGGTTTTCCCATACAAAAAACCTACAGAATGAAGGGTCAAGGTCAAATTTTGCGCATTAAAATTGCCATTTTCGAAGTTTGACGCAGTCTGTCCCGCTTGTTTTTGAACAGTGTTCAATTTTTTATTTGTTCAGTTTGTTTTAAAACATTCAAAATTTTTTCTTCAAGTGGAGACACGACCCAAAAAGGATGCATGTTTTGTACCCCTCATTCGCTCAATTTTTAATCTTTTATAAATTAAACTGTTATACAATTTTATATTACTCTGAATTTCATTCCACATTCCACACCATCGGTCAATTGTCAACATTGTTTGAAGGTTATGTCATAGAGAAAGGAGGAAAGAGAGTTATTTAAGAAGTAGCCGCTTTTAGGGCAAAAAACTTTTATCGAAGCTATCTAAAAATGTCTTACCCCACTAAAGAAGAGCGAAAAAAGTGCTGGGACGCTCGTGACAGTTTTTGGGCGTGCCTAGACAAAAACGCCCCGGATCACAGCAGCACGAGCGGAGCACCATGTCCAAAACCCTGCGTACAATTCCGGGCGATATTTGAGAAAAACTGCCCCGGACAGTGGGTGAAGCACTTCGACAGGAAGCGCAATTACGACATCTTCAAGGATAAAATGAAGAAAGGCTACGACCCTGTGGAAAGAAAAACGCCATCGTAGAGTGGGACCGGCCTAGCCGAGTAGAAACCACCGGCTGAGTTATTTTGTAATTTATTGTTAAAATACCGAAATAAAGTGCGATTTAGTTTACAAGACTAGTTTTCTGGTTGCTCACGACTCGGTCTGCTGGCCGAGAAGGTCGACTTCTATTGAGACAATGTGCTTGCCGGGGATCATCACGTTCCCGAGAATCCGCGCCTCACCACCCTCCTCCAGGTACTCAGCGCACATAGCGAGGACGATGTTCGCATCCTTGTCGGTGCAATTGAAAATTCCCACTAAAATTCGGCCGTCTGTAATCACAACGCGGAAGGAGCGCGACAGCCACTTCCTCAAGTTCGCTCGGCCTGGCGTTAAATTCTCCGGGACCTTTTTGATGATCGGCTAAAATAAAACCAAAATATGAATTATCCCTGCAGTGAAAATGTGCTGAATTTTACGTCCGGCTTCACGACAAGCATTTTATTCATTTCAATCAAATCTTCCACGCTCGAGGAACTCATTTTTAAAAAAAGCCAATTCGCAATTTGTTTACATCAGGAGGATACTGCAAATTTAACTGTCACATTTCGCTTGACGTTTCGGCATACCAACGTGAAAATGAAGAGGTCGCTGCGAACTTTTAGTTGATACTCATAAAACGAAAACTCAAAAGCAAATTCCAGATGATTTGATTTGACATTTAGATAACGGTTATACGCAACAAGTGTTTGGAGGTCAGTGAAGTGAAGCTGTGGGAATTATGTTTGTTTTTGCAGTAATTACTGGTAATTTAATTTTATTTATGCAATAAAATGTTAATTCTTCTACTTACCATTTAGTCAGTGACTCGTGCTACAACGAAAAAGCGGAAGACAAAAGCGGTCCCTGTTTAAATCGCCTCCTTTATGAGCTCGCTCCTCAAGCAACGATTTTTTGTGAGATTGTTCCCGATGATAAAGCAATTTTACAGGAAAAACTAATTGAGTACTCGGATCGTAAAGAAGTGCACGCTGTTTTCACTACTGGGGGAACTGGATTCAGTCCACGTGATGTCACGCCGGAGGCGACCCGCGAAATTATTCACAGGGAGTGTCCTCAACTGGCCCTTGCCATGGCACTGGAAAGCTTCAAGAAAACCCCCTTTGCAGCCCTTTCCCGCGCAATAAGCGGTATTCGGCACCGGACTTTAATTGTAAATTTCCCCGGCAGCGTTAAGGCCGTGCAGGAGTGCTTTGGGGCCATTAAAATGGTTCTCCCGCACGCCATCCAGCTCTTGAGGGACGATTTGGAACAAGTCAAAGAGGTGCACCAGCAGGTGCAGCAACATGCCCATGTTTGTCCGCATAAAACTGGAACCGGCGCCAGGGACGACAGGAACTCCCCGTATCCTATGCTGCCCCTGAAAGAGGCACTGGAAGTTGTTCTTAAGACAGTGCAAAGAAGCCCAACAAACTCAGACTTCTTTCGGCAATTCCCGTCTCCCGTAGACATCCCACCATTCCGCGCTTCGATCAAAGACGGATATGCCCTAAAATCAAGTGGCTTTCCTGGCGTTCGAAAAGTTGTAGGATACATCGCTGCAGGAGATGATGTAAGTACCCAGCACTATATTTAATAAAACTAAACATTACAACCAAAAATTGTAAGATGATTTAGTTTCCCAAAGCAGTAATAATTGTTTTACAAATCTGTGATACGATGCAGAATTTATTTTTATTTATTTATTTCGGAATATAACATATAAAAATTACATACAATGGAAGAGTCTTATAGTTAGTCCTGAGATCTATGTTCATTCAACTATGATATTGTTATATACTATAGTCTAGCAAATGTGTAACTAAAATTAAGGTGAATTTAATTTAATATTTGGGAAAATTATGATCTATAGAAAAACCCAATGGAGAACTATCCTACTTAACTATTACTAAAATTTAAAACTTAAGGCTACTTAAAACTACTACTACTGCTACGAATTTACAGAGCGTAGCTCCAGTATCAAGGGATTTTCTGAAAAGGAGCATTTTTCAAAAAATTTATTTGCGAGCATGTTAGCTTTCAGGGTTGTAAAAGAATGCAATCTTTTCGGCAAATAATGCTTTTGATTTATGTAAAATGTATTTTAATTCATTAACTTCACTTTGATGCTGGGACTTACAGAAACCAAATCGCCATTCTTTTTGAAGTCATGAATGACGCAGTCTTTTCAACAAAACAAAAGCTTGAAGTCATCAATGTGAAATCTTGTGATTTATTCACTTTCGTTGAAATACCATTGAAGTCATTTTCAATCAATTGAATTCATTAAGAGCTTCAGTGACTGAAATTAATTTCTTTGCATCGTTTTGTCTCGGGGGTTAAAAAGGGATTTTATCTCGCTAAAGAAAAAAGCTATGACTCAACAAATATTCATATAGGTATTTATGACGTATTTATATAAGATAAATTGTTAGTTTTCAACATTAATTAAAAGCTTCTCAAAATTGGAGTCTGAAAGTGCTCCACGTCGAGGAGTGTCAATCATTTCAGCAAACGAAAATAAGCGCTCGACTGCGGCTGAGGAAGGTAAGGGAGTATTGTATTTTAGAAATACTTTTTTAATGTTCGGGTATGACCATTTGGCCGAGGATCTGTTAATCTAATATTTACTTGCCGGCTAGGAATCTTTCCCTAATCCATTAGCTCCTCCACCCATTCGTCTTTCGCGGTACGCCCTTTTCAGGCCGGTACGACTAACTCACAACCACGGGAAGACAAGTCTTAACATGCATCATCCTTTCGAGCCAGGACGGGCTTTTTCCTGTTTCGCTCGCTACATATATATATATTATATATTAACTAACTGTTTAAATTTACGCGCGTTGTTACACTGAATTCATTCAGTTAAACAACTGAATTCGTAACTAGAAATGACTGCAAACGAATGCAAATAACTTAAGCGGTACTTCACCGAAAGTGAGTAAATCACAAGATTTTACATTCATGACTTCAAGCTTTTGTTTTGTTGAAAAGACTGCGTCATTCATGACTTCAAAAAGAATGGCGATTTGATTTCTGTAAGTCTCAGTATCAAATTGAACTTAATGATTTCAAACTTAAAAAATCAATAATTTCCAGTGACTTCAAGGAATGCATTCCTTAAAGATTGCATTCTTTTACAACTCTGTTAGCTTTTGCTTCTATAAGTTCTATTACAGCAAGACTGTGCAATTCCAGGGTGGAAAAGTGCCATGGCAAATTAAGAATCATTTTAAGAATTTTATTTTGGATGGTCTGTAATTTTTTTTATATGGGTTCGAGCGCATTGAAATTGAAATTGGAGCTCCGTATAGCATGAAGGCTTGGAAGATGACTTTATAAATAGCTAGCTTATTTTCCAAATTGAGGCTCGACCTTCTGTTGATGAATGGGTATAATATTTTAATTAATATGTTGGCTTTATTTATGATTGTATTAATGTGTTTAGAATATATGAGGGTTTTATCAAGGGTGATACTCAAATATTTAGCAGTGTCAGTCCAAGGAATATCGCATCCGTTTAGGTTTATCATATGGTCCGGTAAGAAGCGTGGATGCGTTCTGCGTGTAATAAACATGGGTTGTGTTTTGTTTACGTTTATTTTAATCTTCCATTTATGGAAATAACTATAGAGAACCTCAAGGCCTCTCTGTAGGGTGGCACATATACTGGAAGCGTCTTCATTGGTGGTAAAAATAGCTGTCTGTCATCAGCAAAGATGGATGAACAGCAATTTGGTAAATTTGGGAAATCAGCTATTATATAAAACTGGTCCTAACACAGATCCTTGAAGGACTCCTGCTGGGATATTTTTTTCTTGTGGAAAATTCAGAGGCAATATGTACTCTGTACTGACGATTACGTAAGAAACTACAAATCAAGCGTGTGATGTGGATAGGAAAGCCAAAGGCTATGATTTTGTGCAATAAAGCTTCATAGCCATACTAAATCAAAGGCCTATTGAATATCGAGGAGTACAAGTCCTGTAGATCTTTTCCGCGCGAGATTTTCTTTAACGTGCCTAAATATTCTCAAAACGGGTTGTGTGGTGTTGTGTCCAGATCTAAAACCAAATTGTTCGTTCGGTAGCAGCTTATTTTCAATAAAAACTACCATTTCAATCTTTATGACTTTTCCTAATATTTTACCAAAATTGCTTAATAGGCTGATTAGCTGATAGCTAGATGGATCATCTGTAGGTTTTCGAGGTTTTAATATTGGGACTACTTTGGCTATTTTCCATGATATAGGATAGTATTGAAGCTTGAGGCAAGAGTTTATAATAAATGTAAGATACATATATTAGACCGCCCTTTGGAAGACATTTCAGACCTATGTTAGGTATCCCATCTAGTCCAGGAGCCTTGCCTATTCGGGAACCCTTTATTAAGTTTTTAATCTGTTTAGGACGAACATATCAGCCCGGATCATTACAATATTGCATGGGGTCTAGCTGAGACAGAGATGTTTCGATTTGTGCTTCCGTCTGTATAGATTATGCATAAATTTAAAGCCACCCATATTTTTTCATTATAAGTTGAGTTGAATGGTTGTACCTTGAAAACTCAAAAATTCGTGAAAGCAAAGCTGCGACCTTATAAAAAAACAATTATATAAATTAAAGCCAGTATTTAAAAGATACTAAGGGCGTGTGCCAATTCAGCTATTCAAAAGTAAATTTGTATGGGAGATTGCTTTTTAAGCTTACTAATTGATTTTCGAAAAACCAGCTCTGAAATTCGCTTTTCGTTGACAATTCAATTACTTATTTTTCATTTGAATTTGAATTATAGCATTTGTGAAATTAAATGGAAGCGAACAATGAGCAATTGTGTTTTCAATTTTAAATACATATACCGAAAAATGTCCGAAAAGGAAAAGCTGAATTGGCACACGCTCTAAATTCTCACTTACCCAAGAATGGTCTTATCCACTCTTCTTTTATCCATTATGCCTAATTCTACTGAAAAGTGCAACATGATTTGCATGGAGCATATTCAAATTTTTCGAGAATTACGCAAGAAATACAATCAAATGATATTGTGATTAAATAAAAGTTAAATTAACCGTTAGCTATGGATGATGTTCTCATCATGTATTCCAGTGGCAAAACTTTTGCATATCTTTTTGATGAGTAATTTGAACGTCGTTTTTTAATTGAACTACGTTTTATTGCAATTAAATGGAACCCTATGAACATATGTGTATGTAATGATTTGACCCCAGATCCCCTAATTATCATATTTGAATACCCGGAATTTTCAACATTCAAGATTAAATTCAACGGAGAGTACAAAAAACAAGCTGGTTTTAAACTTACGCACAAAAACTGTATAAAGATTTCGCACGCGAAACAAATTTTGTGTCTATGAAAATTTTCAATAGGGCAGCAAATGCGCAGCAAAAAAGATGCTGATGATTTCACAGAGTCCTATTGCAGCCAAATACTGGCCGTGGGCAAAGAATATGGAAAATTCGCTTACAAAGAATTATTCCCACCACTGCCACTTTTCAAAAATTGGAAAATTATTTACCCATTATTTAAAGATATGTGTTCCAAATCCGAAATTTCATTTAAATTGCCTAGTAATGAAAAAGGATACTAAGAAATGCGGCAAGCATAATAAACATCAGTAATAGGTAATAGGTGATATTACCAGTCGCTCCAGCTCAGTATTGATTTTTGTGGGACTGTGTTGGTGTCGTTCGAATAGAGGTTTTCAAATTATAGCAACACCATAAATTAAAATGCCTGCCTCAAACATTAAAGACCAATTAGAATCGATTGGCATACCCCTGTTCAAACCTTAGCAAAACACCCTGTATACATATGTGTCCCTAGAACTTAAATTTATTTTTTACCTTTAAGTTCTCGTTTTTGAATAAAAACTTTTCTTTAAAAAGCTTTTTTTACTTGGAATTTATTATCAAATTCTTGTTGACTGTATGTCTAAGTCATGTTAAGTAAATAATGTACAGTAATGACGAAGTGTCTTTCATTAATAGCCAGAAAAACTATACCATTTTCTTCTGCGCATTAAAGTAGTTAATGGACTTGAATACAAAATAAGTAAAAAAACCTCAAATCCAATTATTGTAGCTCCTTGTCTTATAAATATTTTTGCAACAAAGAGCTATTGTATTATTTTACATTTTAATAACTCATTACACTTTTAAAAAAGCAGATTTAGTGAATTGGTTCTTCAATAAGTAATTCTCAAAAATTTCCTCTTATTCTTCAGGTATTCACTCCTAAATTTTTTCATAACCCTCAGACGTTCTCATATACCAATTATTATAACAAAATCGTTGAGTTAAATAACTATAAGAGTAATTCTGGGAGAAAAATTTAATTAAAGAAAACATTTCAAACATATCTATTTTTCTGAATACATAATTGTCAGAATAGTAATTAAAATCATTGGCCTCTTCGCTCTTCCGTTTGGCGTATCTTGACTCACGGGCCGTCACAACCACACAATCAATCGATCTGAAAATAAAATAAAAACACACTGTGAGCACTCTTGCCTCTAGAACTCCTATTTAGCGTCGAGATCGTTGTAAAATGATACAAATAATTCTTTGACAAAATCTAAATGAATATGAGGTATCCAGTGGGATGAGAAAACCGAGGGGACACACCCACCTCTTTTAGTCCCGGCATCCCCCAGAAAAGGAAGAACCATTTTGGGTTACACCACCCGCAAGTTCTTCGATCTGGCTCGGTTTACACCAACCTTTCGAATGCCATATTGGGACTCCCTGACATCTCCCGGAAAATGAGGAACAATCTGGGTTACACCCTTTGAGGAGAGAACGAAAGGAGATGACATGTGATGAAAAAACCGTGGCAACTTTCGTTCTTCTTCTTGATTTTCTAAAAAGTCAGAAGCGGCGTTAAAAATTGTTGATGGCTGTTTTATTTTCAAAAGAAAAAAGATCCTTGAAAAGAAAATGGCTCGAGCATATCTAATTCCTTTTTTTACATCACTTTCACTTAGTCCAATAGCCATTAACCATTTCCTTCTCAAAATTTCATCTCGAGGTAACCTACAAAAATACCTTTTTCTGACTACGTCTCTGCGCCAAACACCCTTTGGTGGCTGTTTGTTTACAAAAATGTGACAGTCAAGTACCTTCAAAATTCAAAATGGCGAGAATTTTTGGCTACGCTGTGATACATATACTTTACTATGGGATGTCGCCTCCTTTAGTTCCCTCCTCAAAGGTTACACCACCCTCATGTTCCTCGATCCGACCCGGCTTAAACCAGCCTTTCAAATGTCGTACGGAGCCTCACGATTTTAACTTCAGAAATAAACAATGTAAATTTAAACACCAACGATCTCGTCGCTACCACTGCGCAGATTTAATAACTACATTTTTCTTGGCATTTTAAACTAATCATGCCATACAAAACTACTCCAAGAAGAACACTCAGTGAACATTCACACAAAACACCACAAGCAGAGTAGCTCAGTGATTACTCACCCTAGTTCCAAAATAATGCACCAATTTCTCAGTTTTTTTTGTAAAAGCACTATTCGTCAAAATAACTCACTAATTACTCAAGTTTTCTTTGCACTACTCTTTTTTTTAAAACTAATTAAATAACCACACTTTTACTTTTAATTCAAACGATAGCTCTTCTCTGCCAGCTCAACGTAAAATGAGCTGCCCTTGGAAAATATCCAGACAACTACCTAAGAAATTCAATTTGTATTTTAAAATAGTAAATATTCTTAAAAGCCACATAAAAGTTTGTGAAGTTTGAACATGAATATAGAAAATTCATTTTTCTTCTAAGTAAATTAATAATCATATTTTGTTTATAAACTTACTTTATTCAATTATTACAAACTAGTAAGTAGTACAGCAGGATGAGAACATATTAATTTTAGGAAATATTATTCATTATACAGACAATTATCTATTACTATTCCAAATCAATCACAAATATCTACACGAGCCCAAATTTAAAATGCAAAACGCTGACACATTATTTCCAATAAGCCATGAATTCATCGATATTTCCAAATTGCAATGGCGCTTTTGTGGTGCTTTTTTCCCGACTCTGAAAAAGCAGAAATTTCATTAAGTTTTTACAGTATTAGCTGAATTTTTCAACAATTCTACGTTTTCATTATTGTTTTGATTTCCTGCAGCAGAATCTGAATCGTTATCCGTACCAGTATCCATTCTCTCATCATTCCCGATCACTTCTTCAGAAGATGATGTTGGACCCTCGAAATCATCGGAATCATCGCTTTCCGATTCGTCGGCCTGTAGAGACGAATTTTTGTAAAAAAATGTCTCACAAATAATAATTATAATAATTATTGTACACAAAAACTCTTACTTTAAAAAAATAAGAGTTGATTATATCATAATGCTAGCTGAGTAATCCGTTTTCATCCGTTAAATAGTTCTAAAACGTTGGTACTTAAGTCAGATTAGGAAGTTTAGAAGTATATATTACTAAAATCTGTGAATGTGGTAGCAAAATAAGGTTTGGACGGTTCACCGTTGATATCAGATGGGTTCATAATACATATATTCTATACTATTAATACGTTTCCATCGTTGGGCCTTTCCACACGAGTATTCTTGAGCGTGCTGCCAACCGGTTTTCTGGGCAAGTGGCAAAAGAGGAGAGCTCTTCTCTTTTGCCACTTGCCCAGAAAACCGGTTGGCAGAACGCTCAAGAATACTCGTGTGGAAAGGCCCGTTAAGTGTTAAATAAATAAATAAGAGTATTAATTTTGTTTCATAGTTCATCTTTACCTTATTGGAAAACATTAAAGCTGCAAACCTTTAGTTGATTGCTTATTGGTTATAGAAATTATCTCTGTCTAAATAATTCGTTACACATTTAAATGTTCAATATTAAATTATTGGCTATTAAATCAACCATTCCATTTTAATTACTCATGATATTACATACTTTGAAAAATGTGGTCGCTTTATTCAGGCTACTACATTGATTTCTAAATTTTAAAACCTGATTCGAAATTAGCATTTCCAAAAACCCGAAATACTAATATTTATGGCAATCCATTGAAATTTACAATTGTTGGCCACCATCTTAAGTCCACCATTTTCAAACACTTTATTGCTGAACTTAGTTTTAAAACTAATGCGACGTACTTGAGTCTAATAGTTTACGAGATTTAGCCGATCATGTTATGCTTATTTGGGCCCAAACAACTGTTTGGGAAAAATCGCGCGGAATAGCGCTCCTCGAATACTGACCCCCGGCATTCCGTACCGAAAACTACCCTATAATTAACCTAGTATGGTGCCTTAGCTCCATGGAGGGCTTTTTTAGGATCTCTGTGTGGTATGTTCGCGGCGATCAAGCGAAGACTCAATTTTGCCTCAGCCACCAGAACTTGATGGGGTCTTAAGGGCTTCATTTTTGTCTCTCTGAGAAACCCCAGTGCTGAACCGGATCATTTCTTCTGTAACCGTGCCTACATTGTGGTAGATGTGGTCGAAAATTGAAGTACCCTGCGTATCTTGTATCATACCCTCGCGATCCAGGTGTATACAAGCCTCTGGAGGGATGAAGCCATTTATTTTAGATCGGTCGTCGTGCAACTGATTTGGGTAATAAGCTCCTAAATTTTCATTATCCATATCTCTTAAAACGTGTCCTCTTACCAATTTTTAATGAAGTTGTCTATCCTCTTCAGACCTGCCAGCTGATAAAGTCCCTTGTTGGAAAAATAATTTTCATATTCGGAATCCGCGGTTCTGTATTTTGACAAACATGCCCGAAGAATTGCTTTTCGAACACGCGGATCCTTTCCATATAAAGTGACGCTATGTTAAACCAAATCGGACATCCATGGGCCTCACAAGGGACTGGTAGCAAATTATCTTGACCCTAGAGTCAAGATTTTTGCCACAAAACAATCTCCTGGTCATTTGGAAAGCCTTATTTCCTTTTTCAATTAATTTGTTGACCTGGTGACACTTGTCTAGGCAAATTCCTAAATATTTGATCACGGTCCTTTCTCTAATGTTTGTCCTGTTTGACTTTTTATCCTTAAATTTTTCAAATTCTTCTTGGTTTATTTGTACAATTTGTATAATTTTCAATATTCTCAAGGTCACGCTGTAAAAGCTTTTGGATAGTTGCCATTTTTGCAACTGTTATGTACACTATGAAATCATCTGCGCACGCTATAACATGCCCTAGGGAGCCTACAAGACCATTTGTATAAATATTTAAAAGTAGAGGGGATAATACCGCATCTTGCTGCAACACGATTTTAATTTGGAATGATCTGCTTGAAGTAGAATCCTTACTTTTTAGGAGAAATTTCTTATCCTTAATCTAGAGGCCGGTCAAGAAGCTACGTTTTGCACAACCTTTTGTCTGCACACGTTGCAGATAAAACGTTGCGTGTAGATTGGAAAAGTGCGCATTTCACCAAGAAAATAGTTTTATTGTACAAGTTTCATTTTTTGAAAAATATTTTTCATATTATAGGTTATTTATTGTAGGAACTTTAAAATAAAACACTTGGACACCGCAGCTGAAGATCTCTTTATTATCAGAGTGCCCGGCATAGACTGGCTCGACTCGCTCTAACAACAGCGGTTCATTCTCTTGTAACATCAACGAACTTGATAGCAGTTAAAGCCTAATACAGTGACATTATATCTACAGAGTGCCTACATTATCGTCCTAAACATCACACTTACTTAGATGGGAATATAACGTAATTATTAACAATAATTCTAAAGGTCTATTTTCAACGCAGATAGGTTCAAATTTTCAATTCAATAAGGGCGCTTTTAAAATAATAAGTATATTTTCATTTCAAACAAGTTATAATTTACATTTCAAACAAGTTCCAATTTTTTAAATTAATATAATTCGTATACTTCATAAAAGCGTAACTTTTAGCTCTTCTATTATACATAAATATTAACTGCGGCTACACAGATTTCAAGTTAAAAAAATTGTTTGAAGTGAAAATAGACCTATTGATTTTGAAAACGATTTTATTGAATTGGAATGCGGCATCTGTGATTTGAAAATAACTTTTTTGAAGTTAAAAAAGTATACATTTAATGACGTAATGAATGCTAACTTATAGCGCGCCGAATTTTTAAATGCAAATGTATCAAAAATTTAGTCAGAATGGTAAATATTGCTTACATTTGTATTCCCAATTTTTTCCTCTTTGTTTGATTGCCACACAAAAGATAGTGGAAAAATAGTATATTACTAAAAAAATATATGTCTAACAATTCTTTGTCAGATGAAATTAATTCAAATGCTTGCCACAAGTGTAATTATCAGATATCTACTACTTTACTTTAAAAAGCAAATTTAAACTATTTTTTGAAGACTAAGATAAATGTACATACCTCTCTCATTGTAATATCGTTATCGAAATTTTGCACTGGGGTCCAGCTGGTTCCAAAGGTCGCTTTAAAATGTTATGTTATATCTATTTCATGCGGCTGAAGAAAATGTTTGTAACGAATTTACCAAATTCTCGAAGAAATCGTACAGTCGCATTAAATTTCCGTTGTAAATTTTTTGCGGCTATACGATTCCTTCGAGAATTTGGTAAATTCGTTTTTGCTCCCTCGCGGTTTAAATGTCTTTGTGGCCGAAATCGTTTGCGAACACTTTCGATATTTTCGTTATCACTTGAGTCATTGCTTCGCTTCCAGGTATTAGGATCAGTCATAAACGTTCGTTTTGCACTCTAGTTACAATAAAAAGGAAAGTTATTAGAAATTATGGAAGAGTATTATTTATTTAAATGTTCCAACATACATATATTAATGCTGTGATATGTGCTAAGGGAAATTGTGTCTGCGAACACATTAGAACATTCTCAAAAATTTCATAATCATTTATATTTATGTACCTGTATAAAGTAGGTATGTATGTATATGTAAATATTATTCAATACCATAGTTTGATAGCGCTCTCTCAAAACATAAATCACTACGATGTATGTATTTTGCTAGATCCGATTTTCTATGGCTTTATTCCTACTGAATTGTTAGGTAACTATCATTACTGAGATTTTTCAAAATGAAAGTCATTTTCGGGTGGATTTTCATATAAACACATTCAAGTCCCATAATTTATCCATATATATAGAATATAGTATGAGGGCGATAATTGGCGGCCTTGTACTTTTGATAGCCGTTAAAATTCTATGGAAAGATATTAAATTTCAAATTATATAAAAAATTGCTTTAATACTTCCATTCACATACCCTACATTCTTGCCTTTTTATATTAATAGTTTAATTTACTTTGATTTTATCATTTCTAGACGATTTCAATAAAATCAAACAATTTTTGTGAAGTGAGACTAACTAAAAGTTCATGTCCAACCGATTATTATAAATTATATAATTTTAATGAATTGCACTCACAATTCATCCATTACACTGGTTTAGATTTAAGAAATGGCAAGCAAATTTTAATCATCGATTAATTGTTTTAAATCGCTATAGTTATATCACTGTTAAATCGGTACAAAATAATTAAATTATTATATGATTAATCGAGGTCTGCCTAGTCATTCAATGAATGACTTAATATAAAAACAATTCATTCCAGTATAGAGACAAATGACATTATTTATTTTTTATGCTCGGATCATTGACAGCCCAATCTTATCCTTTTAAAAAAAAAATCAAAACTCTTAACTGGTAAACACTTTGTTGATACTGAATGCTTTACAAATATGAATTATATTCACGCATTTTATTCCTTAAAAATTTTCAAAAGACGTATTGAAAATCTTAGAGTTACTCTGACATTAGTTTAGTTTAGTTGAAAATTTAAAAAATTTAGTCATTTTAAGGATGGCAAGTCCAAATGCATCAAAATAGTTTATTAAATCATAAATGAACGAACACCGTTCTAAAAATGTAAAGTAGGACTGAAAGAATTACCTCTAAACGCTTGGTGACTCTGCCGGATCGATAACGATTTTTGTTGTCCCTTTGAATTAAACCAATTCTTTGATAATTCTCTAAAGATTTTGCTTTCGCTTACCTTATATTGGGTGGTTTGAATTTTCTGTTGCAAAACTGGACATATGGTAGCAGTTCATTAAATCTTAATCCTGCTCGAATCACGGTTATTAAGGGCTTAAGTGCGTGTCTATTAATTTTTTTTGGAACACCACTTGAATCCATGATTACAAACTACACACGGAATAAATTTCAAAATAAGAATTTTCTAAAAAAAAATTTTCAACCTAATGTAATCTCGACAAGGCAATTTTAATGTTTGTTTTTAAAATGAGAGTCAATGCAACTGTGTTCGCCAATTCGGGCAACAGAATAGGAGCAAGTTTTATTTTCTAAGTTTATTATTTGGGACAAAAAACTCTTATAAAACTTTTTTCCTGAGAAAAGCAGAGGAATTCTACATTGCGTGACTGAAAATTAAATTTAGGGTTCTAGCCCATTTTTTTTGAGAGCTTAAGGTTTCTTCCGCGTGCTCGACCCATAATGTTTTAAAATTTATTTCTTAAACTCGCTTTTAACAACATTTATTTTGATAGGGGAGATTGGGGTATTGTGAGCCATGGGGAATTGTGAGCCACGTCAATATTTCCCAAAATTGGAAAGTCTGACTCATGCAAATGGTTGTCGTCGTCTTGTCTTTGACCAAACTCATTTTCTATTAGCAATAGATGCTTCCACACGTACTCGTTCGTTCCGTGCGGGTGCGATAACCACTTGGAAAATTTTCTCAAAATATTTATTCCGGCGTTTGTGTTTGCATTGATTCAGGTAAATATATTCATAATTATAGTATGGCATCGATATTTCAACTTTTAAAAGAAATTTCGCATAAACATGCAATGAGCGAATCATACACGGCCCTCTTATCAACCAGAACGTTTGGGGAATTGTGAGCTACTTTTTTTGGGGAATTGTGAGCCACAACATTTTTGGCATTTTTCAAGCCAATATCGCATTTTTAGCATTTTTAGATGAACATGTTGACTTCTGCATACTTTCTATGGAGGATATGCCGAAGAAATTAAACCGGAACAATTCCATTCACTGCGATTTATGCGATCGAGCTGTTCATTTGAAATGCGTCAGTACTGGAGCCTATTTCACATGCCCGAATTGCGAATCCGAATAATTTCAATATCTTCTTTTTTATATTTTTTCTAACTAATTCTTATGTAATTTCCAACCATACAATAAACATTTTACAACGATATTTTTGATTTTCGACTTAATTCAGACGGTGGATTACAATTCCCCAACATTTTTAAAAATCTCAAAAACGTATGTTTTTTCCCAACGCTCAGATTTTTTCAACTGATAATAATTTCAAGAAATTGCTCAAGCTAAAAGTTAGGGTTTCCTTCCTAGTAACATAAACCATTTTGAAATTTTAAAAAATTTAGATTTTTGTGGCAGTTATTGAGCTTTGCAAAAGTGTGGCTCACAATACCCCAATCTCCCTTACATATGTTAAAATATGTACAAGATTAAAAATATGTTTTAATGATGTTAATTTTTACTTGTCCGGGCTAAAATCCCTATTTCTACCAAAATTAAAATTTCAAATTCAAAGATCTACCTTTATAAAATCCGCCAAAGTTTGAGGTGTTCTCACAGATATTTACAACACTTTATAGGCGCGGTAATTTGGGAATCGAAAGTAACAAATGAAATATGCAAAAAAATATTTGTCGGTCACTTGTACTACCCAAGATATTTAACTTTGAAATTTCGCAAATTGACATTTTACCGCCATATTCCCACAAAGCTTCGTTGCGAATTGTATAAATACCTTAAATGAAGGGCATTTAAATCTTTTCGTTCTAAAAAATTTGTCAAGAACTTTTATAATTAACGGATTAAAGGTAAATATCTTTTTCGGCTTATTGACGGAGAGCACAAATTTGCTTTTTAAAATGACAAAATGAAGTAAAGTAAAATTCGTATCATCTATTGAGTTATGATTTAATTCCTGAAATTCATAAAAGTATACTTTTAAAAATGATGAACCCATTCAATTGTCGCACTTTTATAGGCAGACTTTAGTTAATTAAATTCCTAGAGTTTTTCCACGCATTGTTCTTCCCCGAAAATTAGTTTAATTTTAATATTATTTATATTTGAAATTATGGAATCTATTTATTTATCGCGCAGTGTACATAATGCAAATTTTGATTGTAATCGGAGAAGCCTTGTAGATTCGTTTAGCGAACGAACTAGACTTGCAATGTTTTTAAGAAATAGTTTAAATTATGCTCAACAAAATCCTATTCCTTTTAGTGAAAGTTCCATTGAAATCGGTTTAGCCGTTTCCGAGATTAACACGGACAAACAGACAAACCGACAATCGTAAATCGCCTATTGAACAGTAGAAACTTTTTTGAAATCGGTTCAGTAATTTCTGATTTCGATAATTTAGGCTGCGTAGTTCGTTCTCTGAATTTCCTATAATTAACAAAAACAAATTTGGAAAAGTAACAATTGATCGATTGTGCTCCGCAGATAAGTAAAATTTTGTATAAGAGTCGTTCGTTCTTTTAGGTAGCAGATTTTGCACTGGAGTATGACGAGTGCTTTAAAATTAATACTGGAGCTCCCCTGCCCGATGTTGCGGACTGTGTAATTCAAGTTGAAGATACAAAACTACTCAAAGTAAAAAAAAACGGTGCGGAAGAACTAGTTGAAATATTGGCAGATCCTCAGCCGCTTTTGGATGTTCAGTTAGTTCAAACATTCTAATTTAATTAGATTAGATTAGATTTGAAAACTCAAAAGATCGTGAAAGCAAAGCTGCGACCTTATAAAAAGCATTTATATAAATTTAAGCCAGTATTTAAAAGATACTAAGGGAGTGTGCCAAGTCAGCTATTCAAAAGCAAATTTGTATGGGAGATTGCTTTTTAACTTACTAATTGATTTTCGAAGAACCAGCTTTGAAATTCGCTTTTCGTTGACAATTCAATTACTTATTTTTCATTTGAATTTCAATTATAGCTGTGTTTTCAATTTTAAATATACCGAAAAATGTTCGAAAAGGAAAAGAATTCGAAAAGCTGAATTGGCACACGCTCTAAACTCTCACTTACCCAAGAATGGTCTTATCCACTCTTTTTATCCATTATGCCTAATTCTACTGAAAAGTGCAACATGATTTGCATGGAGCATATTAAAATTTTTCGAGAATTACGCAAGAAATACAATCAAATGACATTGTGATTAAATAAAAGTTAAATTAACCGTTAGCTATGGATGATGTTCTCATCATGTACTCCAGTGGCAAAACTTTTGCATATCTTTTTGTTGAGTAATTTGAACGTAGTTTTTTAATTTCTTAAGGAATTGAACTACGTTTTATTGCAATTAAATGGAACCCTATGAACATATGTGTATGTAACGATTTGACCCCAGATCCCCTAATCATCATATTTGAATACCCGGAATTTTCAACATTCAAGATTAAATTCAACGGAGAGTACAAAAAACAAGGTGGCTTTAAACTTACTCACAAAACTGTATAAAGATTTCGCACGCGAAACAAATTTTGTGTCTATGAAAATTTTCAATAGGGCAGCAAATGCGCAGCAAAAACGATGCTGACGATTTCACCGAGTCCTACTGCAGCCAAATACTGGCCGTGGGCAAAGGATATGGAAAATTCGCTTACAAAGAATTATTCCCACCCAAATTTACCAATTATTTAAAGATATTTGTTCCAAATCCGAATTTTCATTTAAATTGCCTAGTAATGAAAAAGGATAGTGAGAAATGCGGCAAACATAATAAACATGAGTTCACCTATTACCAGTCGTTCCAGCTGTGTATTGATTTTTGTGGGACTGTGTTGGTGTCGTTCGAATAGAGGTTTTCAAATTATAGCAACACCATAAATTAAAATGCCTGCCTCAAACATTAAAGACCATTTAGGACCAGGCATACCCGTGTTCAGACCTTAACAAAACACCCTGTATGCATATGTCCCTAGAACTTAAATTTATTTTTTACCTTTTAGTTCAGGTTTTTGAATAAAAACTTGTCTTTAAAAAGCTTTTTTTACTTGGAATTTATTATCAAATTCTTGTTGACTGTATGTCTAAGTCATGTTAAGTAAATAATGTAGAGTAATGACGAAGTGTCTTTCACTAATAGCCAGAAAAACTATACCATTTTCTTCTGCGTATTAAAGTAATTAATGGGCTTGAATACAAAATAAGAAGTAACAAAACTTCAAATCTAACTACCCAATAAACATTCACATTCTGTAGCTCCTTGTCTTATAAATATTTTTGCAACAAAGTGCTATTGTATATAAATATTTTTGCAACAAAGTGCTATTGTATTATTTTACATTTTAATAACTCATTACATTTTTAAAAAAGCAGATTTAGTGAATTGCTTCTTCAATAAGTAATTCTCAAAAATTTCGTCTTATTCTTCAGGTAATTCACTCCTAAATTTTGTCATAACCCTCAGACGTTCTCATATACCAATTATTTTAACAAACTCGTTGAGTTAAAGAACTTTGATTCGCCACTGAAGTCTCAATTTGTATTTTAAAATAGTAAATATTCTTAAAAGCCACATAAAAGTTTGTGCAGTTTGAACATGAATATAGAAAATTCATTTTTCTTCTAAGTAAATTAATAATCATATGTATATTGTTTATTAACTTATTTTATTCACTTATTACAAACTAGTAAGTAGTACAGCAGGATTAGAACATATTAATTTTAGGAAATATTATTCATTATACAGACAATTATCGATTACTATTCCAAGTCAATCACAAATATTTACACGAGCCCAAATTTAAAATTTAAAATGTAAAACGCTGACACATTATTTCCAATAAGCCATGAATTCATCGGTATTTCCAAATTGCAATGGCACCACAACAGCGACACTTCTCCACACTGAAAAAGCAGAAATTTCATTAAGCTTTTACAGTATTAGCTGAATTTTTCAACAATTCTACGTTTCATTATTATTTTGATTTCCTGCAGCAGACTCGGAATCGTTATCCGTAGCAGGATCCATTCTCTCGTCCTTCCTGACCACTTCTTCAGAAGATGATTTTGGGCCCTCGTAATCATCGGAATCATCGGAGTCACCGCTTTCCGATTCTTCGGCCTGTAGAGACGAATTTTTGTAAAAAAATTTCTCACAAATAATAATTATAATAATTATT
Organism: Machimus atricapillus; assembly: GCA_933228815.1. Taxonomy (NCBI): domain Eukaryota; kingdom Metazoa; phylum Arthropoda; class Insecta; order Diptera; family Asilidae; genus Machimus; species Machimus atricapillus. The sequence goes on along the minus strand of OW121787.1, from coordinate 24,688,794 downwards.
GTACACAAAAACTCTTACTTTAAAAAAATGAGAGTTGATTATATCAGTCAGATTAGGAAGTTTAGAAGTACATATTACTAAAATCTGTGAATGTGGTAGCAAAATAAGGTTTGGACGGTTCACCGTTGACTAATACCACAAACTACCTAATATACAGACGGAACAATCCCGAACAAAATGTGTTATCAATGAAAGCTTTTACTGAGGCACGACATCACGAAGCTCCTGCCAATTTAAGTAAAAAGCTCAACTCTCTCTCGCGATTTCGTTGGTCAGGCAGGCGCCGGGCAAAGGGACTTAACTTTAATCCTGCATACATACACAAGATATTATGCATCAGGACAGTGCACGCAACGCAACACAGCCGGCGTAGCGTTGAAAAAGTTCCGAGATGAATTTTCGCTCTCAGAGAAAATAAAAAGCTCGGATGGGTTACGACTCGTAACCCATTTTTGCCTTCGCAACTCAATGTTCGAGTTGTTCCGTCTGTATATTAGGTAGTTTGTGCTAATACGTTTCCATCATTAAGTGTAAAATAAATAAATAAGGGTATTAATTTTTTTTAATAGTTCATCTTTACCTTATTGGAAAACATTAAAGTTGCAAACCTCAAGTTGATTGCGTATTGGTTATATAAATTATCTCTGTCTAAATAATTCGTTACACATTTAAATGTTCAATATTTAATTATTGGCTATTAAATCAACCATTCCATTTTAATTACTCATGATATTACATACTTAGAAAAATGTGGTCGCTTTATTCAGGCTACTACATTGATTTCTAAATTTTAAAACCTGATTCGAAATTAGCATTTCCAAAAACCCGAAATACTAATATTTATGGCAATCCATTGAAATTTACAATTGTTGGCCACCATCTTAAGTCCGCCATTTTCAAACACTTTATTGCTGAACTTAGTTTTAAAACTAATGAGTCTAATAGTTTAGGAGATTTAGCCGATCATGTTATGCATTTGGGCCCAAACAACTGTTTGGGAAAAATCGCGCGGAATAGCGCTCCTCGAATACTGACCCCCGGCATTCCGTACCGAAAACTACCCTATAATTAACCTAGTATGGTGCCTAAGCTCTATGGAGGGCTTTTTGAGGATCTCTGTGTGGTATGTTCGTGGCGATCAAGCGAAGACTCAATTTTGCCTCAGCCACCAGAACTTGATGGGGTCTTAAGGGCTTCATTTTTGTCTCTCTGAGGGACCCCAGTGCTGAACCGCATAATTTCTTCTGTAACCGTGCCTACGTTGTGGTAGATGTGGTCGAAAATTGAAGTACCCTGCCTATCTTGTATCATACGCTCGCGATCCAGGTGTATAAAAGCCTCTGGAGGGATGAAGCCATTTATTTTAGATCGGTCGTGTTACAACTGATTTGGATAATAAGCTCCTAAATTTTCATTATCTATATCTCTTAAAACGTGTCCTCTTACCAATTTTTAATGAAGATGTTTATCCTATTCAGACCTGCCAGCTGATAAAGTCCCTTGTTGGAAAAATAATTTTCATATTCGGAATCCGCGGTTCTGAATTTTGACAAACATGCCCGAAGAATTGCTTTTCGAACACGCGGATGCTTTCCATATAAAGTGACGCTATGTTAAACCAAATCGGACATCCATGGGCCTCACAAGGGACTGGTAGCAGCAAATTATCTTGACCCTAGAGTCAAGATTTTTGCCACAAAACAATCTCCTGGTCATTTGGAAAGCCTTATTTCCTTTTTCAATTAATTTGTTGACCTGGTGACACTTGTCTAGCCAAATTCCTAAATATTTGATCACGGTCCTTTCTCTAATGTTTGTCCTGTTTGGCTTTTTATCCTTAAATTTTTCAAATTCTTCTTGGTTTATTTGTACAATTTGTATAATTTTCAATATTCTCAAGGTCACGCTGTAAAAGCTTTTGGATAGTTGCCATTTTTGCAACTGTTATGTACACTATGAAATCATATGCGCACGCTATAACATGTCCTAGGGAGCCTACAAGACCATTTGTATAAATATTTAAAAGTAGAGGGGATAATACCGCATCTTGCTGCAACACGATTTTAATTTTGAATGATCTGCTTGAAGTAGAATCCTTACTTTTAAGGAGAAATTTCTTATCCTTAATCTAGAGGCCGGTCCAGACGCTACGTTTTGCACAACCTTTTGTCTGCACACGTTGCAGATAAAACGTTGCGTGTAGATTGGAAAAGTGCGCATTTCACCAAGAAAATAGTTTTATTGTACAAGTTTCATTTTTTGAAAAATATTTTTCATATTAGAGGTTATTTATTGTAGGAACTTTAAAATAAAACACTTGGACACCGCAGCTGAAGATCTCTTTATTATCAGAGTGCCCGGAATAGACTGGCTCGACTCGCTCTAACAACAGCGGTTCATTCTCTTGTAACATCAACGAACTTGATAGCAGTTAGGGCCTAATACAGTGAGATTATATCTACAGAGTGCCTACATTATCGTCCTAAACATCACACTTACTTAGATGGGAATATAACGTAATTATTAACAATAATTCTAAAGGTCTATTTTCAACGCAGATAGGTTCAAATTTTCAATTCAATAAGGGCGCTTTTAAAATAATAAGTATATTTTCATTTCAAACAAGTTCCAATTTTTTAAATTAAAATAATTCGTATACTTCATAAAAGCGTAACTTTTAGCTCTTCTATTATACATAAATATTAACTGCGGCTACACAGATTTCAAGTTAAAAAAATTGTTTGAAGTGAAAATAGACCTATTGATTTTAAAAACGATTTTATTGAATTGAAATGCGGCATCTGTGATTTGAAAACAACATTTTTGAAGTTAAAAAAGTATACATTTAATGACGTAATGAATGCTAACTTATAGCGCGCCGAATTTTTAAATGCAAATGTATCAAAAATTTAGTCAGAATGGTAAATATTGCTTACATTTGTATTCCCAATTTTTTCCTCTTTGTTTGATTGCCACACAAAAGACAGTGGAAAAATAGTATATTACTAAAAAAATATATGTCTAACAATTCTTTGTCAGATGAAATTAATTCAAATGCTTGCCACAAGTGTAATTATCAGATATCTACTACTTTACTTTAAAAAGCAAATTTAAACTATTTTTTGAAGACTAAGAAAAATGTACATACCTCTCTCATTGTAATATCGTTATCGAAATTTTGCACTGGGGTCCAGCTGGTTCCAAAGGTCGCTTTAAAATGTTATGTTATATCTATTTCATGCGGCTGAAGAAAATGTTTGTAACGAATTTACCAAATTCTCAAAGGAATCGTACAGTCGCATTAAATTCCCGTTGTAAATTTTTTGCGGCTATACGATTCCTTCGAGAATTTGGTAAATTCGTTTTTGCTCCCTCGCGGTTTAAATGTCTTTGTGGCCGAAATCGTTTGCGAACACTTTCGATATTTTCGTTATCACTTGAGTCATTGCTTCGCTTCCTGGTATTAGGATCAGTCATAAACGTTCGTTTTGCACTCTAGTTACAATAAAAAGGAAAGTTATTAGAAATTATGGAAGATTATTAATTATTGAAATGTTCCAACACACATATATTAATGCTATGATATGTGCTAAGGGAAATTGTGTCTGCGAACACAATAGAACATTCTCAAAAATTTCATAATCATTTATATGTATGTACCTATATAAAGTAGGTATGTATGTATATGTAAATATTATTCAATACCATAGTTTGATAGCGCTCTCTCAAAACATAAATCACTACGATGTATGTATTTTGCTAAATCCGATTTTCTATGGCTTTATTCCTACTGAATCGTTAGGTAACTATCATTACTGAGATTTTTCAAAATAAAGTCATTTTCGGGTGGATTTTCATATAAACACATTCAAGTCCCATAATTTATCCATATATGTATATAGAATATAGTATGAGGGCGATAATTGGCGGCCTTGTACTTTTGATAGCCGTTAAAATTCTATGGAAAGATATTAAATTTCAAATTATATAAAAAATTGCTTTAATACTTCCATTATATACTCTAGATTCTTGCCGTTTTAAAAATATTAATAGTTTAATTTACTTTGATTTTATCATTTCTAGACGATTTCAATAAAATCAAACAATTTTTGTTAAGTGAGAATAACTAAAAGTTCATGTCCAACCGATTATTATAAATTATATAATTTTAATGAATTGCACTCACAGTTCATCCATTACACTGGTTTAGATTTAAGAAATGGCAAGCAAATTTTAATAATCGATTAATTGTTTAAATCGCTCTAGTTATATCACTGTTAAATCGGTACAAAATAATTGAATTATATTATATGATTAATCGAGGTCTGCCTAGTCATTCAATGAATATCTTAATATAAAAAAAATTCATTCCAGTATAGAGACAAATGACAAAAAACTCTTAATTATGCGGAAAGAAACTTTCAGATTTTTTTATTTATTTTTTATGTTCGGATCACTGACAGCCCAATCTTATCCATTAAAAAAAAAAATTCAAAACTCTTAACTGGTAAACACTTTGTTGATACTGAATGCTTTGCAAATATGAATTATATTCACGCATTTTATTCCTTAAAAATTTTCAAAAGACGTATTGAAAATCTTAGAATTACTCTGACATTAGTTTAGTTTAGTTGAAAATTTAAAAAATTTAGTCATTTTAAGGATGGCAAGTCCAAATGCATCAAAATAGTTTATTAAATCATAAATGAATGAAAACCGTTCTCCAAATGTAACGTAGAACTAAAAGAATTACCTCTACGCGCTTGGTGACTCTGCTGGATCGAACCTTCTTGGGAAAAACCAATCTTCTGATGCTATAACGATTTTGGTTGTCCCTTTGAATTAAACCAATTCTTTGATAATTCTCTAAAGATTTTGCTTTCGCTTACCTTATATTGGGTGGTTTGAATTTTCTGTTGCAAAACTGGACATATGGTAGCAGTTCATTAAATCTTAATCCTGCTCGAATCACGGTTATTAAGGGCTTAAGTGCGTGTCTATTAATTTTTTTTGGAACACCACTTGAATCCATGATTATACACTACACACGGAATAAATTTCAAAATAAGAATTTTCTAAAACAAAAATTTTCAACCTAATGTAATCTCGACAAGGCAATTTTAATGTTTGTTTTTAAAATGAGAGTCAATGCAACTGTGTTCGCCAATTCGGGCAACAGAATAGGAGCAAGTTTTATTTTCTAAGTTTATTATTTGGGACAAAAAACTCTTATAAAACTTTTTTCCTGAGAAAAGCAGAAGAATTCTACATTGCGTGACTGAAAACTAAATTTAGGGTTCTAGCCCATTTTTTTTGAGAGTTTAAGGTTTCTTCCGCGTGCTCGACCCAGAATGTTTTAAAATTTATTTCTTAACTCGCTTTTAACAACATTTATTTTGATACATATGTTAAAATATGTACAAGATTAAAAATATGTTTTAATGATGTTAATTTTTACTTGTCCGGGCTAAAATCCCTATTTCTACCAAAATTAAAACTTCAAATTCAAAGATCTACCTTTATAAAATCCGCCAAAGTTTGAGGTGTTCTCACAGATATTTACAACATTTTATAGGCGCGGTAATTTGGGAATCGAAAGTAACAAATGAAATATGCAAAAAAATATTTTGGTCACTTGTTCTTCCTAAGATATTTAACTTTGAAATTTCGCAAATTGATTTTACCGCCATATTGCCACAAAGCTTTGTTGCGAATTGTATAAATACCTTAAATGAAGGGCATTTCGATTTTTTCGCTCTAAAAAATTTGTCAAGAACTTTTATAATTAACGGATTAAAGGTAAATATCTTTTTCGGCTTATCGACGGTGAGCACAAATTTGCCTTTTAAAATGACAAAATGAAGTAAAGTAAAATTCGTATCATCTATTGAGTTTTGATTTAATTCCTGAAATTCATAAAAGTATACTTTTAAAAATGATGAACCCATTCAATTGTCGCACTTTTATAGGCAGACTTTAGTTAATTAAATTCCTAGAGTTTTTCCACGCATTGTTCTTCCCCGAAAATTAGTTTAATTTTAATATTATTTATATTTGAAATTATGGAATCTATTTATTTATCGCGCAGTGTACATAATGCAAATTTTGATTGTAATCGGAGAAGCCTTGTAGATTCGTTTAGCGAACGAACTAGACTTGCAATGTTTTTAAGAAATAGTTTAAATTATGCTCAACAAAATCCTATTCCTTTTAGTGAAAGTTCCATTGAAATCGGTTTAGCCGTTTCCGAGATTAACACGGACAAACAGACAAACCGACAATCCTAAATCGCCTATTGAACAGTGGAAACTTTTTTTAAATCGGTTCAGTAATTTCTGATTTCGAGAATTTAGGCTGCGTAGTTCGTTCTCTGAATTTCCTATAATTAACAAAAACAAATTTGGAAAAGTAACAATTGATCGATTGTGCTCCACAGATAAGAAAAATTTTGTATAAGAGTCGTTCGTTCTTTTAGGTAGCAGATTTTGCACTGGAGTATGACGAGTGCTTTAAAATTAATACTGGAGCTCCCCTGCCCGATGTTGCGGACTGTATAATTCAAGTTGAAGATACAAAACTACTCAAAGTAAAAAAAGACGGTGCGGAAGAACTAGTTGAAATATTGGCAGATCCTCAGCCGCTTTTGGATGTTCGGTTAGTTCAAACATTCTAATTTAATTAGATTAGATTAGATTTGAAAACTCAAAAGATCGTGAAAAGAAAGCTGCGACCTTATAAAAAGCATTTATATAAATTTAAGCCAGTATTTAAAAGATACTAAGGGAGTGTGCCAAGTCAGCTATTCAAAAGTAAATTTGTATGGGAGATTGCTTTTTAACTTACTAATTGATTTTCGAAAAACCAGCTTTGAAATTCGCTTTTCGTTGACAATTACTTACTTTTCATTTCAATTTCAATTATAGCTGTGTTTTCAATTTTAAAAATACCGAAAAATGTTCGAAAAGGAATAGAATCCGAAAAGCTGAATTGGCACACGCTCTAAACTCTCATTTACCCAAGAATGGTCTTATCCACTCTTTTTATCCATTATGCCTAATTCTACTGAAAAGTGCAACATGATTTGCATGGAGCATATTCAAATTTTTCGAGAATTACGCAAGTAATGCAATCAAATGACATTGTGATTAAATAAAAGTTAAATTAACCATTAGCTATGGATGATGTTCTCATCATGTATTCCAGTGGTAAAACTTTTGCATATTTTTTGTTGAGTAATTTGAACTAAGCTTTTTAATTTCTTAAGGAATTGAACTACGTTTTATTGCAATTAAATGGAACCCTATGAACATATGTGTATGTAACGATTTGACCCCAGATCCCCTAATCATCATATTTGAATACCCGAAATTTTCAACATTCAAGATTAAATTCAACGGAGAGTACAAAAAACAAGGTGGCTTTAAACTTACGCACAAAACTGTATAAAGATTTCGCACGCGAAACAAAGTTTGTGTCTATGAAAATTTTCAATGGGGCACAGCTCTAAGTTCTATGCGCAGCAAAAACGATGCTGACGATTTCACAGAGTCCTACTGCAGCCAAATACTGGCCGTGGGCAAAGGATATGGAAAATTCGCTTACAAAGAATTATTCCCACCCAAATTTACCCATTATTTAAAGATATTTGTTCCAAATCCGAATTTTCATTTAAATTGCCTAGTAATGAAAAAGGATAGTGAGAAATGCGGCAAACATAATAAACATGAGTTCACCTATTACCAGTCGTTCCAGCTGTGTATTGATTTTTGTGGGACTGTGTTGGTGTCGTTCGAATAGAGGTTTTCAAATTATAGCAACACCATAAATTAAAATGCCTGCCTCAAACATTAAAGACCATTTAGGACCAGGCATACCCGTGTTCAGACCTTCGCAAAACACCCTGTGTACATATGTCCCTAGAACTTAAATTTATTTTTTACCTTTTAGATCACGTTTTTGAATAAAAACTTGTCTTTAAAAAGCTTTTTTTACTTGGAATTTATTATCAAATTCTTGTTGACTGTATGTCTAAGTCATGTTAAGTAAATAATGTACAGGAATGACGAAGTGTCTTTCACTAATAGCCAGAAAAACTATACCATTTTCTTCTGCGCATTAAAGTAATTAATGGGCTTCAATACAAAATAAGTAAAAAACCTGAAATCCAATTACCCAATAAACATTCCCATTCTGTAGCTCCTTGTTTTATAAATATTTTTGCAACAAAGAGCTATTGTATTATTTTACATTTTAATAACTCATTACACTTTTAAAAAAGCAGATTTAATGAATTGGTTCTTCAGTAAGTAATTCTCAAAAATTTCGTCTTATTCTTCAGGTATTCACTCCTAAATTTTTTCATAACCGTCAGACGTTCTCATATACCAATAATTATAACAAAATCGTTGAGGTAAACAACTTTGATTCGCCACTGAAGTTTCAATTTGTATTTTAAAATAGTAAATATTCTTAAAAGCCACATAAAAGTTTGTGAAGTTTGAACATGAATATAGAAAATTCATTTTTCTTCTAAGTAAATTAATAATCATATATTGTTTATAAATTTATTTTATTCACTTATTACAAACTAGTAAGTAGTACAGCAAGATTAGAACATATTAATTTTAGGAAATATTATTCATTATACAGACAATTATCGATTACTATTCCAAGTCAATCACAAATATTTACACGAGCCCAAATTTAAAATTTAAAATGTAAAACGCTGACACATTATTTCCAATAAGCCATGAATTCATCGGTATTTCCAAATTGCAATGGCACCACAACAGCGACACTTCTCCACACTGAAAAAGCAGAAATTTCATTAAGCTTTTACAGTATTAGCTGAATTTTTCAACAATTCTACGTTTCATTATTATTTTGATTTCCTGCAGCAGACTCGGAATCGTTATCCGTAGCAGGATCCATTCTCTCGTCCTTCCTGACCACTTCTTCAGAAGATGATTTTGGGCCCTCGAAATCATCGGAATCATCGCTTTTCGATTCGTCGGCCTGTAGAGACGAATTTTTGTAAAAAAATTTCTCACAAATAATAATTATAATAATTATTGTACACAAAAACTCTTACTTTAAAAAAATAAGACTTGATTATATCAGTCAGATTAGGAAGTTTAGAAATATATATTACTAAAATCTGTTAATGTGGTATAGAATTGTCCAAAACTCATTTTGCTACGGTGGTAGCAAAATAAGGTTTGGACGGTTCAATACATATACAATGCATATATTCTATACTACTAATACGTTTCCATCATTAAGTGTAAAATAAATAAATAAGGGTATTAATTTTTTTTAATAGTTCATCTTTACCTTATTGGAAAACATTAAAGTTGCAAACCTCAAGTTGATTGCTTATTGGTTATATAAATTATCTCTGTCTAAACAATTCGTTACACATTTAAATGTTCAATATTAAATTATTGGCTATTAAATCAACCATTCCATTTTAATTACTCATGATATTACATACTTTGAAAAATGTGGTCGCTTTATTCAGGCTACTACATTGATTTCTAAATTTTAAAACCTGATTCGAAATTAGCATTTCCAAAAACCCGAAATACTAATATTTATGGCAATCCATTGAAATTTACAATTGTTGGCCACCATCTTAAGTCCACCATTTTCAAACTCTTTATTGTTTTCTTTTATTGGTTAGGGTTTCGGACCGAAATAGTTTCTTCATGTCCGTCCGTACGTCATAATAATTTTATTCAATGACTATTAAGACTAAATCACTGAAATTGAATACACGTATAGATAATATATCCGTTACTAAGATATTAAGATTATACCCCTATAGGTTTGTGTCCGTCAAGATATCACCCTGAATGCAATTTCGGAAAAAATGTGAAAAAAATCTAGAACACTAGCACATACATATACTGAAATTAGTTTTAAAACTAATGCGACGTAGTTGAGTCTAATAGTTTACGAGATTTAGCCGATCATGTTATGCTTATTTGGGTCCAAACAACTGTTTGGGAAAAATCGCGCGGAATAGCGCTCTTCTAATACTGACCCCCGGCAGTCCGTACCGAAAACTACCCTATAATTAACCTAGTATGGTGCCTTAGCTCCATGGACGGTTTTTGTAGGATCTCTGTGTGTTGGTGGCGATCAAGCTAAGACTCAATTTTGCCTCAGCCACCAGAACCTGATGGGGTCTTAAGGGTTTCATTTTTGTCCCTCTGAGGGACCCCAGTGCTGAACCGGATCATTTCTTCTGTAACCGTGCCTACGTTGTACTCAATCGCTTTGTTTCTCGTGCCTCTATAGATGTGGTCGAGAATTGGAGTACCCTGCGGCTTTTTCTAGGTGTAAGTAGAAAGCTAAAAGTAGGCCTGGCTCCTTGGAGAAACTTATATATGCATGTACGCAGAATCGGAGAGCATATTCATGCCAGGAGGCAAAAACACACAACGCCTATTGAAAAGTAATCCACACGAGCCAGCTCAAGTAATTCACAAGAGCATGCCGTGTGGAACTTGTGTGCTTCCCCAGGCTAGCCTGGAGGTATCGCGCTTAGGTTGATTTTCTTGATATATTTTTCAATTTGTTCGCATTGGAATCTCTTGTTATTTAACTTCTCTCTGGTAATAAGCTCCTAAATTTTCATTATCTATATCTCTTAAAACGTGTCCTCTTACCAACTTTTAATGAAGATGTTTATCCTATTCAGACCTGCCAGCTGATAAAGTCCCTTGTTGGAAAAATAATTTTCATATTCGGAATCCGCGGTTCTGAATTTTGACAAACATGCCCGAAGAATTGCTTTTCGAACACGCGGATGCTTTCCATATAAAGTGACGCTATGTTAAACCAAATCGGACATCCATGGGCCTCACAAGGGACTGGTAGCAAATTATCTTGACCCTGGAGTCAAGATTTTTGCCACAAAACAATCTCCTGGTCATTTGGAAAGCCTTATTTCCTTTTTTAATTAATTTGTTTACCTGGTGACACTTGTCTAGCCAAATTCCTAAATATCTGATCACGGTCTTTTCTCTAATGTTTGTTGTGTTTGGCTTTTTATCCTTAAAGTTTTCAATTTCTTCTTGGTTTATTTCTATTAATTTGTATAATTTGCAATATTCTCAAGGTCACGCTGTAAAAGCTTTTGGATAGTTGTCATTTCTGCAACTGTTGTACACTATGAAATCATCTGCGTACGCTATAACATGCCGAAGGAAGCCTACAAGACCACTTGTATAAATATTAAAAAGTAGAGGGGATAATACCGCATCTTGCTGCAACACGTTTTTAATTTGGAATGATCTGCTTGAAGTAGAATCCTTACTTTTTAGGAGAAATTTCTTATCCTTAATCTATAAGTGTTTTTTTAAATTTCACCAAGAAAATAGTTTTATTGTACAAGTTTCATTTTTTGAAAAATATTTTTCAGATTATAGGTTATTTATCGTCCTAAACATCACACTTCCTTAGATGGGAATTTAACGTAATTATTAACAATAATTCTAAAGGTCTATTTTCAACGCAGATAGGTTCAAATTTTCAATTCAATAAGGGCGCTTTTAAAATAATAAGTATATTTTCATTTCAAACAAGTTCCAATTTTTTAAATTAAAATGATTCGTATACTTCATAAAAACGTAACTTGCCAAGTGTAATTATCAGATATCTACTACTTTACTTTAAAAAGCAAATTTAAACTATTTTTTGAAGACTAAGAAAAATGTACATACCTCTCTCATTGTAATATCGTTATCGAAATTTTGCACTGGGGTCCAGCTGGTTCCAAAGGTCGCTTTAAAATTTTATGTTACATCTATTTCATGCGGCTGAAGAAAATGTTTGTTTACTTACAACGGGAATTTAATGCGGCTATACGATTCCTTCGAGAATTTGGTAAATCCGTTTTTGCTCCCTCGCGTTTTAAATGTTTTTGTGGCCGAAATCGTTTGCGAACACTTTCGATATTTTCGTTATCACTTGAGTCATTGCTTCGCTTCCTGGTATTAGGATCAGGTATAAACGTTCGTTTTGTACTCTAGTTACAATAAAAATGAAAGTTATTAGAAATTATGGAAGATTATTAATTATTGAAATGTTCCAAGACACATATATTAATGCTATGATATGTGCTAAGGGAAATTGTTTCTGCGAACACAATAGAACATTCTCAAAAATTTCATAATCATTTATATGTATGTACATAAATTAGGTATGTATGTATATGTAAATATTATTCAATACCAGTTTGATAGCGCTCTCTCAAAACATAAATCACTTCGATGTATGTATTTTGCGAGAACCGATTTTCTATGGTCTTATTCCTACTGAATCGTTAGGTAACTATCATTACTGAGATTTTTCAAAATGATCACCCAAAAATGATTTTCATATAAACACATTCAAGACCCATAATTTATCCATATATGTATATAGAATATAGTATGAGGGCGATAATTGGCGGCCTTGTACTTTTGATAGCCGTCCAAATTCTATGGAAAGATATTAAATTTCAAATTACATAAAAAATTGCTTTAATACTTCCATTCATATACCCTAGATTCTTGCCTTTTTAAAAATATTAATAGTTTAATTTACTTTGATTTTATCATTTCTAGACGATTTCAATAAAATCAAACAACTTTTGCTAAGTGAGAATAACTAAAAGTTCATGTCCAACCGATTATTATAAATTATATAATTTTAATGAATTGCACTCACAATTCATCCATTAAACTGGTTTCGATTTAAGAAATGGCAAGCAAATTTTAATCATCGATTAATTGTTTTAAATCGCTCTAGTTATATCACTGTTAAATCGGTACAAAATAATTGAATTATTATATGATTAATCGAGGTCTGCCTAGTCATTCAATGAATGACTTAAAGCTGTTAGGACACTGGCTATTTTATATGCTTAAAAAGTACCTAAAAAGTCATACTAATAGAGTACAAATATATTTCATGGTGATTTTTCGGTGGGAGTAAAACGAGCAGGTATAGATATAACAAGCTGGAAAAGCAGCACACAATTCGAGTTATTCCAGCGTTTCCAGTTATCAAGTGACCGAAAAGAACGAGCTGAGGGTACTTTTCGAGCACTTTTCGTGCGCTTGTGCTCATTCGATGACAGTTTCTGTCATTCGAATTGTTTTGTGTTTGCACGTAACAATTTTTTTGCACTTGTTCAATTAAAAAATAAGATCTGCTCATCCGACCAAATAAACTTTTTTTTCACTTAAACTCGCCATGATAAATTTTTCCTTTCACAAGTACATTTTTAAAAAAACTGACATATCAGACAACTTCAAACTGCGCGAAATAAGCTATTGCTTGTCTTCTCTTTAAGGTTTCCTATCCTCTTCATGCTGTGCTTACAATTCGGACAGAATTCCAGCATATAAAATAGCCAGTGTCCTAACAGCTTAATATAAAAAAAAAATCATTCCAGTATAGAGACAAATGACAAAAAACTCTAATTAAGACCTATTCACACTATCCATCAAGAGTTCTCTCTCGGCAGCCATAGAAGCAGGTAGTGGTACACCAAGCAACCAGGCTCTACTTTTTTTGGGTTTCACATTGTTGTTGGATTAATTAAGTTCGGTGTAAATTTTTCCTGAGTTTTTGTAGAGTGTAATTTGTTTAAAGCTTGTTGTGGCTTCTTTTTCCCACAACTTAAGGAAAGAGGGTAAGTGAGCTTGGTGGTAATTTGGATGATTTTAAGAGTTTATTAGAAGCGGACATTTTAGGGCGACTGTACTGAGGCTGATTTGCGTCGGCTTGCGGTACTTTACAGTTTGTTGCGGTAGTTTGGTTCGTGGTTCAGACTGTAAGTTTAATTCTTTTTTGAGTTAAGTTGGTCTTTTAATTTTTCTGATTTGTTACTAATTTTTTCTTTGATTGTTCTTTTTTAATATTTTTTGGACACAATGCCAAAAAGGCGCATTTCGAAGAATCTAAGTGGTAGTTTGGAAAGGTTTGATAATTCTAAGAAAGGTAGATCGAAGAAAAATATAATCCCGGAGGAGGAGGTTAGGGTGAGTCCTGGCGGGAATCTTTCGGGAGATGGGACTGTGGCGGTGCCTGGGGACATGAGGAGGCAAAGCATAGAGAAAGTAATTTTTGGTGAGTTGGTGAACCAACGTGACGAGGTGAGTGGGGAATCATTTGGGGCTGCGGCTCCAAGTGAGTTGGATGGAGTTAGTGTTTCGTCTGGAGGCAGTGTGATGGATGTGGAAAGTGAGGTTAGAAGGGTAAGCTCATTTGAGTATGAAGATGAGGGTGTTGGGACTTTCAGGGTGATGGTTGCAAGACAGTGTGTACAGGGGCAGGATAGAAAAGGGATCAATCCCCTGTCTGTGGGAAGGGCGGTGTCTGAGGCTCAGGCAAGGGAGCTGAAGAGTATCAGGAGAGTGGGTTTTGATAGGTGTCAGTTGGATTTCAGCTGTGGCAGGGCTGCAAATGAGTTTAAAAGGTCTCATAATATGGGAGACGAATATAGGGTCTACATCCCGCTAGGTGCGGTTGCCAGTGTCGGGTTGTTGAGGGGTGTTGAGACTGAGTTATTGGAGGAAGTAATTGAAGATATGCTTGAGGAGGGAAATCCTGATCTAAAAATTGCCAGAGTGTACAGGGAAGTGAGGTATGTTAGAGAGGGTGACGAGGTAAAAAAATTACCAACAGAGAGGGTTAAAGTTTATATTTTTGGTAGACACCTCCCCAATGAGGTAAGATTGGGTTTTACGGTGTTCAAGCTTTCAGCCTACATTCCTAAACCAATCAGATGTTTTAGGTGTCAGCGATTCGGACATTTGGCTAGGGAATGTAAATCGAGAGTGGAGGTGTGCCCGTTTTGTAGTGAATCCCATAATAAGAATGATGACTGTTGTAGAAATCCGGGAAAATGTCTCAATTGTGGTGAGAAACATCCAGCCTTCAGCAGGAATTGCCCTGCGTTAAAAAGAGAATGGAACACAAACTTCCTAATGGTAACAAAAAATATTACAAGAAGAGAGGCCAAGAAACAGGTGAGGGCTGAAAATGCGAGTGAAGGGCAGAATAGTATGGAGAGGGTTTTAGAGAATAAGCTGGTAGAATCGGAAGGAGTTGACCACAATGGGATGAGTAGTAATGATTTAGTTGGGACTGGAGGAGAGGGTAATTTGACTGGTGGTGGTGCAAATAGACACCTGAACTTCATCAAAACTAAGACAGTTTCCCATCTTAAGGAAAAGTTGGTCGAGACGACCAGGAGTGTTATAGAGCTTCTGGGAAGGAGTTCAGAGAAATCACATCAGGAAGTAATACGATTAATGGTTGAGTTAATCAAATGTTCGTCAAACATCATGATGGTCGATGATAGGGAATATTCGTTGGGTACGAATTGTAATTCGGTTGAAGATCAAAATACTCCGATTGAATGAAAGAGAATTAGTACTTTCAGTGGATGTTTTTGAAAACTGTACTATATTAATGTGATTGGTTTCGTGCCCTTTTAGTATCGTCAGATGAAATGAACTTGGCGGCATCACTGTTGCAGAGATCTCTAGTCTCATTACATGGATTAGACTTCAAGGAAAAAGAAATTTTGTGGATTGTCTTTATCGTTTTCGGCGATAAACATCCTTTGGTAGCATTTAGCTAATTGAACGAACTGTAAAAGGTTGTATAGTGATTGCCATATTCTATGGCGTTCGTTGTAAAGAAAAACTGTTTTGAAGAGCATGAATTTCAACAAAGTTCTCTGAACTTTGTGTTGGATTGTTATTCTTATTCCCTGGTCTGATATGAATTTTTAAAGGACTCTCTTGGCGGTAACCCGTATCTCCATTTTACAATGGTGCTCGTTTTTCTAATGATAACCTTGGCTATTAGATTGTAAATGGCTAGATAATTTGTTTGGGAGTGAACTGAGTATCCTGTTTGGATATCATAGATGACCTGATTAAATCCTTTTTTATGATGTGTAAAGGAAAGAAGGGGATACTATTGAATAAAATAGCTAGTGGAAAGTTCTTGCCTGTTTTGTTTGAATGATGATGGTGCTCTTTTGTGGGTATTATTTCCCCACTCACCGATAATATTTGTGTTGCAATTGGATTTCTTTTGAATCTGGATGTGATGAATGGTTGTGCATCCTCGTGACTTCGAGGTCAAGCATTGTTGGCCACGCCTAAAAGCCTTGTCTCCCGCAAGGGTTTTTGCTATGACTCAGTATATTTGATTATAGAGAATGTTTGTTTTTGTTTTATGCATTAGCTATTTATGGTTTTTTTTTTGTTTTTTTTTTGTTTTTTAGTGTTAGCTGCTGTGACATAGAACCATTTGCTTTATATCATCCAAAATTGATTGTGAACCAAGCTCACTTTTTTGACGATTCCTTTATGATGAATTTTATATGTAAATACATATATATTTTTATTTGTTGTGATATCCCATTTAAGCCTGTGGTGTAAAAGTTTGGCTTGCCGTGACGCTGACCATAGTAGAGAGAACTTGTTTTAATTGTTGCTGAGGACGCTGTCCCTGAGTCTTGGGTAACAGTCGTTACATCAACCTGGCGGGTGCTTCCTGAGACCCTTTGTTGGACTGAGCTGGCTGTGTGTGGATCTTGGAGCCGTTTGACGAGAGGGACTAGACTAGTGTGGGCGTATAGCTGGCCCCCAATCTAAACTTTTAACAATTGAGAGTGGTCTGTCATCTATTGACACTGGTCTATGTGGCTCAGTTGCCGAGACCAAAAAAGTCACATCTGTGACGCCCTTTGGGCAATCTAAAAACAAACAACAACAACAACAACTATCCATCAAGGTTCCGACAATCAGTCGTCCGGCAACCGTCCGACAATTTTAATTTGTTCACATTTTCACGTAAAGTGATGTGGTGTGTCGGTTCCGTATAGTGTGAATTACACCATTTAAAATACAAAGAAAAATATTTTGATGTAATGCTGACTGTCGGTGGCCTGATGGATAGTGTGAATAGGCCTTTATGCGGAGAAAAATTTTCAGATTTTTTTATTTATTTTTTATGCTCGGATCACTGACAGCCCAATCTTATCCTTTTAAAAAAAAAAATCAAAACTCTTAACTGGTAAACACTTTGTTGATACTGAATGCTTTACAAATATGAATTATATTCACGCATTTTATTCCTTAACAATTTTCAAAAGACGTATTGAAAATCTTAGAATTACTCTGACATTAGTTTAGTTTAGTTGAAAATTTAAAAAATTTAGTCATTTTAAGGATGGCAAGTCTAAATGCATCAAAATAGTTTATTAAATCATAAATGAACGAAAACCGTTCTCCAAATGTAACGTAGAACTGAAAGAATTACCTCTACGCGCTTGGTGACTCTGCCGGATCTAACCTTCTTGGGAAAAACCAATCTTCTGATGCTATAACGATTTTGGTTGTCCCTTTCAATTAAACCAATTCTTTGATAATTCCCTAGTGATTTTGCTACCGCTTGCCTTATATTTGGGACTGGTTTCAATTTTCTGTTACAAATCTGGACATATTCTAGCAGTTCACTAAATCTTAATCCTTCTCCAAGAACGGTTATTAATGCCTTAAATACGTGCCTATTAATTTTTTTTGGAACACCACTTGAATCCATAATTACACACTACACACGGAATAAATTTCACAAATAAAAATTTTCTAAAAAAAAATTTTCAACCTAATGTAATCTCGACAAGGCAATTTTAATGTTTGTTTTTAAAATGAGAGTCAATGCAACTGTGTTCGCCAATTCGGGCAACAGAATAGAAGCAAGTTTTATTTTCTAAGTGTATTATTTGGGACAAAAAACTCTTATAAAACTTTTTTCCTGAGAAAAGCAGAGGAATTCTACATTGCGTGAGAGTTTAAGGTTTCTTCCATGTGCTCGACCCAGAATGAATTAAAGTTAATTTCTTGAACTCGCTTTTAACAACATTTATTTTGATACATATGTTAAAATATGTACAAGATTAAAAATATGTTTTAATGATGTTAATTTTTACTTGTCCGGGCTAAAATCCCTATTTCTACCAAAATTAAAATTTCAAATTCAAAGATACCTACCTTTATAAAATCCGCCAAAGTTTGAGGTCTCCTCACAGATTTTGATAAGACTTTGTAGGGGCGGTAATTTGGGAATCAAAAGTAATAAATATGCAAAAACATATTTCGGTCACTTGTTCTTCCTAAGATATTTAACTTTGAAATTTCGCAAATTGATTTTACCGCCATATTGCCACAAAGCTTTGTTGCGAATTGTATAAATACCTTAAATGAAGGGCATTTCGATTTTATCGCTCTAAAAAATTTGTCAAGAACTTTTATAATTAACGGATTAAAGGTAAATATCTTTTTCGGCTTATCGACGGTGAGCACAAATTTGCCTTTTAAAATGACAAAATGAAGTAAAGTAAAATTCGTATCATCTATTGAGTTTTGATTTAATTCCTGAAATTCATAAAAGTATACTTTTAAAAATGATGAACCCATTCAATTTTCGCACTTTTATAGGCAGACTTTAGTTAATTAAATTCCTAGAGTTTTTCCACGCATTGCTCTTCCCCGAAAATTAGTTTAATTTTAATATATTTATATTTGAAATTAGGGAATCTAATTGGTTATCGCGCTATGTACATAATGCAAATTTTGATCGTAATCGGAGAAGCCGTGAAGACTCGTATAGCGAACGAACTAGACTTACAATGTTTTTAAGAAATAGTTTAAATTATGCTCAACAAAATCCTATTCCTTTTAGTGAAAGTTCCATTGAAATCGGTTTAGCCGTTTCCGAGATTAACAACTACAAACAGACAAACCGACAATCCTAAATCGCCTATTGAACAGTGGAAACTTTTTTGAAATCGGTTCAGTAATTTCTGATTTCGAGAATTTAGGCTGCGTAGTTCGTTCTCTGAATTTCCTATAATTAACAAAAACAAATTTGGAAAAGTAACAATTAATCGATTGTGCTCCACAGATAAGAAAAATTTTGTATAAGAGTCGTTCGTTCTTTTAGGTAGCAGATTTTGCACTGGAGAATGACGAGTGCTTTAAAATTAATACTGGAGCTCCCCTGCCCGATGTTGCGGACTGTGTAATTCAAGTTGAAGATACAAAACTACTCAAAGTAAAAAAAGACGGTACGGAAGAACTAGTTGAAATATTGGCAGATCCTCAGCCGCTTTTGGATGTTCGGTTAGTTCAAACATTCTAATTTAATAAGATTTAGATTAGTAATATATGTACTTATATATTTTCACAGTCCAATTGGGTGTGACCTGAAAAAGGGTAGCGTACTTTTCCCAGGTGAGGACTACTCAGACGTGGTCTTCAAATCGTTGCTTTCATCAGTGGGACAAACTAAAGAGTTAGAGAAACCAAAGGTAGTTGTTATATCGACAGGGAGCGAATTACTTGATCCGACAGATCAATCTCCTTCCACGTCCAAAATCTTTGATTCGAACACAACGATGCTTGTGGAGCTGCTAAAATACTTTGGTTTCGAATGTGTTAAAAGTGCTGTTGTAAAAGACGAGTATGATTTTTACGTTAAAATTATAAAACTCTAGTATAATAATTGCGTTCACAGCATAGATTCTGTCGGAAAATCTATAAAAGATGTTTTTAAGCTGGCTAATTTTGTTATTTGCACTGGTGGTGTATCCATGGGCGACAAAGATTACATCAAGCCCGTTCTAAAAGATCTTGGATTCACGATCCACTTCGGCAGAGTAAACATGAAACCAGGGTAATATTTTTTTTTTGTGTATGTGTGTATGTATTAACAATATATGCTCATTTCTGTATCATTAAAGAAAACCAATGACTTTTGCGTCTTCCAATGAAAAATATTTTTTTGGTTTACCGGGGAATCCTGTTTCGGCGTTTGTGACATTTCACCTTTTTGTTCTGCCTGCTTTAAGATGGGCTTCAGGATGGGATCGAAATAAATGTGAACTCTCCACAATTAATGTTAAAGTAAGACAAGAACTAATTGAAGTATAAAAACAAACAGTAATTAGATTTGATGTGTTATAGCTTGGAAATGAAGATATATTTCTGGATCCTCGACCCGAATTTGCACGTGCTTCAGTAACGAGCAAGGACGGTGTGCTGTTCGCTACTGTTACAGGAAATCAGGTAAAAGGAACTTTTGTTCGTAGTTTAAAATTTAGATAAATTTTCTCCACTTCGATGCAGATGAGCAGTCGTCTTCAGAGCATCGTAGGTGCTGACGTCCTGCTCCATTTACCTGGTCGTACTAATACGCTCAAATCCTTACATAAAGGAGAATCTCTTTCTGCCTCTGTGCTACGTTATGATTTTATTTCAAAATATGAATAACAATTTCGTTGTAGAGTTCGAGTAGATATTTGTAGTATATTTAGAAGTTTTGTAAAAAATTATGACTTTGTTTCATTCAAATTTGTGGTGTAATTTAATCGTTTATACCTTAAGACTCCTAATTAGATATGGCAAATATTTGATTTGGTTGATTTTTTGATTAATCAGGAAGAATCGATTAATTCAGGATATGATTAATGATGAGTGATTTTTCATCCACTGATTTAATGTCTATTTGTGAATAGCAACTAATAATGAACGCATGAATCGATTTTGATGATTCTTTTTTTGTTTGTTGGATAATCTAGGATTCTCCGGGATTACAATGACATGTATGAAAACCCTGAGGACAAAGGCCACAACAGAGAGGTAAATCGAAATAATACAAAAACTTAAAAAAAAATTTGAACCGACTCCAAAAAGTCCCAAGCCCTAAAAAGTATAAAATAATTATATTAAAATGCTCTGCTACTACTTTAAGCATTAAATATCAAGTTTAGGAAATAAAACTCAGGCCAATGGAAACAATAAGATATATTTTTCCATTGCCATAGAGACTGCACAGTGATTTATGATTTAAATAATATAAATTTCCCGCTCAGGCGCCTCCTCACAGTTCCCCTTGAACTTTGAGTTCAGTGGCCATTTCCCGTCATTTCCGTCAGTTGGAAGTGACATATTCTGAAACTGCGCGCCCAGCATCGTTTCGGAGTGAGAAAATCTATTTAAATTCATTTAATGCGTTCAATTACTGCGTAAGTAGAGTCACTAAAGAGTCCGCCGTCATAATTTTGTTAAATTACTTAAAATTCGATGCGAAAAAGTTCCTAAAAATCCACGCGAAGAAATGATGGGTGCCGAGATGCTCGCCGCCCCGAATGTGGTCATAAAGTGAGATTTATTTGGCCCTCAGGTGGAAGTTCGTGGCATTAAATCGCGTTTTATCGGAATTCGCAGGCTGGGCGGCAGCGCGGGTGTAATTTGAGTATTTGAGTGAATTATCTAGATTATGATTTAATTATGTAAGTAAGTTGAAAAATCCTTTATTCATATTTTCATAATAAATTCCAGTGAGCCCGAGCCCGAGGTGGGCTTCTTTAAGTCGAAAAAAAGCGCACGAAAAGTTTTGGAATTAATCCAAACCAATCCAGCTCATATTTTTTGAAAAATTATGTAATAATACGTTTGATTGCGACAAAGAAGAATAAAAAAAAACAATAGAACCGTGATACGTGTGGAATTCTTGCAATTCTTTAATATGAACTGAAATCATGTGATTGCGTTCTTCTTCAATTGGTTGTGTGCCAGGTAACACGCAGTTAGTTTATTTTTACAGACCTATTTTCACCTAGTCTTAATTTTTTTTTTTTTTAATTTTTAAATTAAGTCAAAATTGGTTATTTAGTTATTAAGTTGTTATGGTAGGTTGCATTAAGCGAAATAAACAAATAAATAAATAAATTACATTTTCCTGACCATATGTATAGCATCATGTTCTCTTTTAATGTGGTATTGAAAAATTTCAAATGAAACAGTTACCCCAAAATTACATTTTTCAATGAGACAGTGGAAGATGTATTCACTATCTAGGGTTTCTTGACACCCACAAGTTTTCGACTCTCGCAAATTTTCAGGAAATCAATGGGTTTTTTTTACGTAGACAAGGGGCAATTAAAATCGTTTCAGATTTTGCATCAATTGAAGCAACGGATATAACTGAAACAGTATCGTAGTCCTCTTTTAGCAACATAATTGGTAGTACTGATGGTTGGTGGACTGATGGTAGTCGAGATATACAGTTACCTTTGACTTCAATTAATTGAAATGAATTTACTAAAAATTAAGTAAATTTATCAAGAGACTTCAATCCAAAAAGGGCTTTTGTAAAATCTTTTCGATTTATTGTCACGCAAGTGAGTTGACAATCGGAATAAGACCCTAATTCACCGTAATATATCAGTCAGATTTTCACACCAAATTCAAAAATCTAGGAAAGTCTTGGTTTAATGTTGAAAGCAGTAGCAAAGGACTTTTAATATAATTATTTTATACTTTTTAGGCTTGGGATTTTTTGGAGTCGGTACCTACTATTTTTTTTAAAAAGGCTTTTTTTATTAAACTATATTTCGCATCATAGTATTCATTCAAAAGTATTCATTTGATATTCTAAAAATCATCAAATAATTCGAAAGAATGATCATTCCATTAATCAAATCAAATTAATCGCACTTATCTGATTAATCGTTGCAATCTCTACGCGTACACCGAGAGAAAACAGAGAAATAATAATAAAATAATTACAGCCATAAGAAATTTCAAATAGGAGTTTGACGTTATCACGGATTTACTTAATTGATATTCGGAAAATGTAAACAAAAAACGGTGATCTTGTTTTAATAACGTGCACTCTTATTTTAATCCCGAATAAAGTAACAATGTACGCGTCTACCTCAGATCTGTTAACACGATACTTCCTACTTTCAGTACGATTTGATAAGGTTTAGCCTTTCCAAATATATTTTAATATTAAACGTTCTTAGTTTTAAAACTTGATGGTGTAATTCTAGGTATTTATTCTATTTGATATTCATATAAGAAAGAAAGTGTTTAAATTAGGGATGACTTGATCAAACCTGCTTATGTCTTAATTTTTGTATATTTTCTCTCAGTGTAATAGCATAGCAGTAATAGTTTTTACCCGACTGCGGCGTCGGCAGCGCAGCCCAAAAGGATCGGGTAATGTTTTTAGTTGATATGTATGAGGATTTCGTTGCCACCCTGAGACATCAATCGATTGGTCATAATGGCATGAGTGAGTAACATAGGCTGTATGACAAAAATTGTTAAAAACTTGCACCTTGAAATAAAAAAAAAATAAGCAAATTTATCGTGTATTAGCTTTATGCCCGATGTGGACTACCGCATCACTTCCACCCGCAAAACTTCCTCTCCTCCTTATGATCGTGTAGTGTTTCCCTGTCCTGATTCGATTTTTGCTAATAAAATAAAATGTCGCAATTAATTCTCCATTTTTGTATGATCTGCGCCTTGCTGATCATATCTCACCCTTCGTTTGTTCCCTGGTTAGTTGTCCTTTAGAAACAATGTAGAAACCACGCTGTTGTGTGTTTTGCATAAAATCGCATATGCTGGTGGTCCGGAGTACCTTAAATCCTTATTCAGATTTCTTAAAATTTAATCGTCCTCATACAGTCATACCCAGGTTTGAGTCATTGGTTGGCGAACGCTGTTTTTCTGTTCAGTTATCGCGGTTCTGGAATTAACTGCCTTTGGATATTCGGAAACTGACGGGTCTGGGCCCATTCGGGAAGGGTTTTTTGGGGCTTTTTCATCTTCTAACTATGTAATAACTTTAGTTACCATATCACACGGATATGCATCAACCAAACATGCTCGTTCGTTCGTTTTCCCTGACATTCCTCTCCTTTTTTTCTCGTTATTGTTATCTTTTATTCTATAGTCATTACTTACTATTCTGTTTCACTATTTAATTTTTTCCTACCACTTTTTGTATTATACATATTTCTACTTTTTAAGTTTAAAACATATATCCTTTAATCTTACCCTTTAGCTGCAACGCTAGCATTTAGTATTTGTATTATTATTTGGTTATATTTAGTTATATTAGTATGTTAGCCGTTTTAGGTACATTTGTAAAAGATTCTCTGTTCTTTTTGTGCCATTAGACCAAATAAATAAATTAATTTCGTCCGAAGGGATTTCGAAATAAAAAGAAACAGAATAGAGGTAAAATAAGCGATAAAGTATGGAGGTCCGTCATTTCAAAAATTACAGACGTGCAATTTATTATTTTTAGATTATTAGAACCCATAACATTGGCATTGTAAAGTGGAAGTACATGGAAGTGTATGGATAACAGATGATTATAAATAAATACTGTTTGCCGTGTTGAATAAAATTATCAAATAATTTGTTCTCCTTTTTTACTTAATTTAAATTTTTTTTTGTTTTCCAATAACTTTTTATTTTGAAATATAAATCTATATACGAAAATGAAAATGTTGATTTTGGTTTCAATCGGATGAGCAATTTTAAAGATAGTTGTGATATCACTTTGAAATGAAAAATTTATATAAACAACTACACGGAGGTTTTCAGAGCTTGTAGCTTCGTATCTCCTTCCTATCAAAATTTATGGATTCAAGATGTCGGCTGGTAAAGTTTAATGATTTTTCTGAAAATTGGTACCTACTGAGGGTTTTCATTATGAAACATCAAAGTCATGCATCGTTTCTTGTATACAGTCCTTTAACTTATGAATTTAACCTAAAAATTCCAAGAGGTTCATAAAATTAAAAGAAGAATTATTAAGATTGTTATATATTTACAAAATATAGATACTTATGTACATTAATAGGGGTCGTAAAACTAAACAAAGAGTAAGTCTCTTTCTTCAAAATCAGTCCATTGGAGCACTTTTCATTCACTCCACGTCTCACACCCTTTGAACAGCGGCAACATCCATCTTGAAACGAAACGAAGATCTACATGGCAACGACAGGTTGAATTTGCTGTGGGGCGCAGCCAGCTGGTAGCGCTCCTGAGGCCTGGGGTCCCAAATCGCGTGCTCAATCACGGTAAGGGCACTGCTTGTCAGCACTTCTGCAGAGTACTGCGTGGGTGATCCTTCTGCTTCAGCAATATCTGGAATGGATGGATAAAAAACTTTTAATTATGTGGTCATTCCATCCGAAATAGAGGAGACTTTAAAAGTTGCATCATTTTAAATTACTAAAAAATTCGATATAAATATTCTTTTGTATTTTAAATAGAATCAGTAATAGTTTTACTTTTTGAGAACAAAAACTCGACTAATTTTTATATTTACGTAAGACTATCTCTTCATATTATTTAAATTTACGGAATCGTAAATTACCGCAACTTTTTTTTTGATATTCTCTTATTTAATATTAAATAATTGTTTTTATGGAGAAAAACTATTTTTGAGATGTACATATGTAAGTCGTAGTGAAAAAACTCTATTTGTAAATTTAGATCCCTAGATTCTATAAAAATACTGTTGTGATAAATTACTTGATAAATTGAACAAATGGAATTACTCGATTTAGTCTCTTTATTTTTAATTTGGAAAATCCCTATAAAAAATGTTTAATCTTTAATCTATGTAGATAGTAGGAACTTTCATAGAGTTTTTGGCACATTATTATAATTTAGGCTTCTGAAATCGTACATTTTGAAGTATCAACAGGTAATGATGAAAACTAGTCAAGTGCGAGTGGTCTCTTTTCTTTATTATGGAAAAGTTTTATATATAGTAGCAAGATTTAATCATGATCGACCGATAATGCAAAATTTCAATTCTTTGTTTTCAAGGGCAATTATAATACGTTGGTTTTAACTTTTTTTTGCTTTTAATAAACTATTTGTAGTTGCAGTACTAGTTGTGTAAGAATAGATATGAATGAGAAATATTGCACTTCTATCGACATCGTAAAACCAATTTTGTAATAACAAGTAAACTGACAGATGGACGAATGGACAGATAACGCTGCCGCTATAACGGAATAAAAGGTAATAATTTATAGCAAAAAAAATTCACGCTTTCAATGTTTGCACACATCTAGCCCGGAGAAAAAGAAAATAAGTTATAGAATTCCCTTTTTTAATGTAAGACTTGGCCCATTTGATGATTTCGCATGGAATGACCTGACTTTTGGGAGAAATATTATGCAAATATAAGATTATAAAATGCGTTTACTGTAAGGAGTGGGTGCTCTGAACAAAGATTCTGCCGGGACTCCGTTTGTGTCCAAGGCAACCACACTGATTCCGTACGGTTGGAGCTCCTTGCGCAATTCCTCTGCGCAGCATTCGACCGCGACTCGCGAGGCGTTGAATGCGACCAGACCGTCGCCGCTGTTGCCCGCCCCGAGGTAGATGAGGCGTCCTCTGGTCGGCCTCAGGAGCCCGACGAACGCCTTGGCAACGCGCAATGACCCCAAGATGTTTGTCTTGAGCATCGCCTCCCACTGGTGGACGTCTTGGGTCTCGATCCTCCCGCGGAAGACGGTCCCCGCGGTGTTGATCACCGCCATGATCCCCCTCTCGCCGGCGTTCATGTGAGCCCCCATCGCCTCAGTGGCCTCGCGAAGGACGTCCTCGCGGGTCACGTCCAGTTGCATGGGCACGATCGAGCCCTGGATTGGGACCTCCGAGCCCTCACGCATCTTCATCCAGCCGCGCAGGAGCTTCGCGGGCAGCGAGTCGACCGCGTCCTTCATTCCGGCGAAAACCCTGCACCCGCGATTCGCCAGGTGGGTGCACAATTGAAGCCCTAAGGCCGTGTCGGCGCTCGTTATCAAGACGATGCCATTCTGCGGCCCGGAAAGATTCGTTCGAGTCGCACGCACCTTGCAAAGCAGGTATAAAAGCAATGCCCCAGCTATGGAAAATAACGCAACAAGTTGCACTGCCAGAATTAAAGCTGTCTGGAGCTCCATTATGGCATGTCTGAAATTAAAAAAGAAATACGTTTAAATTTCATGTAGTCAGGCAAATATGTAATTAAGAAAAAACTCGTAAACAGGGAGATTTCGAATAAAACTAAATTTATTCATATAAAAAGTATTTTTTTAGTAGTTTAGTAGTTTTTTATAATATGTAGCTTTCTAACGACGCGACGTATCGTTTAAAGTGATTGTCAGTATAATAATTATTTTCATACGAAGACATGTGCAGGCTCAAATTAAAGCTTAAAAACTCTTGTATCAAATATTGAGTGCTCTTTTGTAAACATTTTAATATTATAACTAACCTTTTTTGATTCTTCATACAGTTTTCCAAAAATTATCGTTAAATGTGAAAAAAATAATGTAAAATCGCATTCTTTTAAAAATCTTATCTACTCGAAAATAGTATAGTTTAAAAGAAAAAAATTATTCCTTATACTTATTTTTTCAGTTCTTCTCTCTCAAAGAAATTCCCCATATTGTCTATTCAAAAAGGGGTTATTTCCACTTTCGATTTTTCAAATTTCTTTCTTTCATAATTCCACTATTGAATTGAAAAAGCTATGAAAACGAGTAACTTCTTCATAAATAACATTGTTGAAAAATCCATCTGCTAATCCGCCATTTAATGATAATTATTCGACAAACACAATTCGCCATTTTTGTACTGTCGTGTCGTTTCTATGTACGTTTTGTAAGCCACTGAATTATGCGAAGAGTATATATACAAATAATAAACGAGTAATGTTTGTATAGAGCATGTCGCAGCTAAAGCGGATTTGCTTCGTATCATAATATTCCTTGTGTAATGTATGCTTTGAAAAACCTATTTTTCGAATCTGTTATAGCTCTACTTTAACATCTTTGGGTATGTTGGATTGCCCGTGTGGCTTCCTTAATAATTAGCTTGTCAACATACATAATTAAAGTTTTCATTCCGTTGCTTAACCGTCTTTCAATCATCCTTCCACAAAATTAAAAAATGGGACTCGTGTTTTTTTGTTTAAATAACCTGTGGTTTATGATAGATAATTTAGAATCTTCAAACATACATGTATGTATATATCTTACATATCTCTTCCAATTTTCGAGATAAAGCTTGAATCCGCATAAAATTAGGCTTGTGTGGAGCCAATCTTGGGGTGCATACATATATTTGATTTGGATTTAGTTTTATCAAGTCAGAGTTACTATATTTTCACTACTTTACCTTGGCGTTTACTTAACCTTCACTCGGTCAGTGTACCCATATCACTTTTGACAAATTATGGTGGGTTTTGTAGATCTGAGCATCGCTGGCTCTTCTAGGTATTTTCAATTTAATTAGCTCCTGTTTTTAAGATCATATATAACTTTCTGGTGCAATCAAAGAAAAAATTTTAATATTTATTAAACGTATCTCGAATGTATAAATATATACCAGGGAAATTCGGCTGCGGGTTCGCTAAGATCATCGGCGGTTTGATAGTCGTTATGGAATTCGTGTAATAATTCAGAAGTGGGATATATTATCCTGTTTCCCACGAAATACGAGTGCATTAGCTAATTTTTTTCTATTGCATGTGGGTATGTGTGTTTTCTTCGCTTTATGCCTAATGATCTGTGGAGAGTGTCTTATGATTAATACATCTTTGTAAGCGTTGTAGGAAGTGCTCTCAATTGGTATTGTGTTCAGGTCACAATTTCCATCAATACAGACCTTCCGCCATATAAGATTTGTTTC
Source organism: Machimus atricapillus (assembly GCA_933228815.1). Taxonomy (NCBI): domain Eukaryota; kingdom Metazoa; phylum Arthropoda; class Insecta; order Diptera; family Asilidae; genus Machimus; species Machimus atricapillus. The sequence goes on along the minus strand of OW121787.1, from coordinate 24,660,211 downwards.
TTAGAATGTGGGATCGCAGATTAGTTTCTTTTGTTTTGGCGTTGCAGATGTCAGGAATAAGATCAATTTGTCAATTTCAGTAAAATATTATGTTAACAATATATTCTCTCAAGGTAATTTTTCTAAGATTCCAGTGAAACTGCAGCAAAAAAATAATTAAAATTATTACTTTTTATTAAGTTGAATTAATATTAGCTATAAATCCCATCGCTTTTGATTTTTCATAATATGACCCAAATAAATAAATTACTCGTCTATACATATATGGAATGTATGTATGAATGTATTTCAGAATAAAAGGAATTTGATTACATAAAACCGGTTTGATTGTATTTAAGACACAAAGTACAAGATTTTCCTAATTATATTTGCTTATAAAATACTTGTTTAAGATTTCTTCCATTTTATAAAACATCGATCCCCTTTAAGGTTCATTTTTGACGTCGACTTTATCCGGAACTCTCGGGCGAAGTCTTCTGAGTTGTAAAGTGCCATTTTTGCAGTCATGGGCCGAGCATAGGAGTCATCAAAATAAAAGGCATGGGCGAATTTTACAAAGAAAAATTTCATGCTGTTCAAGTTATATTTCTCCAAAATCGTGTCTTGTATCTGAGCTAAAGGCTCATTTGAGGCGTGCCAAGACACGTAGTTTCGATAAGCAATTTGCAAAGCTGCAATGATGGACAGATATAAGTTAACGTAGAATTCATCAATCTCAATGTCCTCAAATGTCTGCCCAGTTTCACGCAATTGGATCCTTAGATTTTCACTCAGTGCGTCAAAGTTTTCGATGAGTTCATCCTTCTCGATCTCATCAAATATTTTCCTCCAAATTTCTATTTCATGTTCTGCACAAAAGTGAAGCATTGGTTTGTTGTGATTACCCACTAGAGACCTCAACAAGTTTCGTGCCTGGTTGTACTTATCTTTGTCCAATTGATGATATGGTCTGCATTTTTTAAGCGACCTTGGAATGCCATGCTTGCTAATATTTATTATATTCCGAACGAAATTATTGGGCTCGATGTGGAGTGTTGCATACTCATCTCTCACATTTTCATATCTAAAATTGAATCGCAAATAGTTGAGGGCTAATTCCTTCTGGTCAAAATTTTCAGCATAATTTTCGATTTGTAGTGGAAGTTCCTCTATAAAGCGATTTTTCAAACGTTCGAAGAATTCTGACCGGTTCTTTTCATCAGCTGGTGTAAAGTACCAAGACAGTGCAACTGCAAAAATAGCTGATTCAAAATGTTGACGAACAAGTCCAAACCGATTCATGTGCTTGTCCTTAATAGAGGCAATTCTGTAAGCAAAAAAATTAGCAACAGTTTTTGGTGGAGAATCTAAGAATATTTTTAGGAATTTATCAACGAAGTCTGGACTTTCATTTGGAAAACATATAACATCGTCAATATCAATTACATAGCCCATCGTCTCTAAAAATGATCTATAGTTGAAAATAGTTGAGCCACTTAGTTCCATAACGCTTTTTGTTTTAGTGTTGGTTTCAGATTGATTTGTGTTTAACGAAATAGCATCCATTTTTTCTTTTAATTTCTGCAGGTCTTCTCTTATCATAGCTATTCCTTCAGGACTAACGTTAGCCATCTTCAGGACATCCTCGGCGGCTTCCAATTCTTCAGTTGTTAACTTCGCTGGTGCTATACTAATCACTTTTTTCTCATCGGTAAAACTAATGTGACATGAAAGCAGCGTGTCACAACCTATGAGACAAAGCACTGCAGCTGCTTTGACCATATCAAAATGCGCCTCCGTCCATGTCTCATCAAAAGTAGGAAAACCGCCACAAAATGCTCGAAGTTCATCATTTTCAAGAATACTTTTTGGATTAAGATCAATTGAACTATTAAAATCTCGCACTTTTTTTATTAGGGAACAGTTAATTTTTTCATTGATTAGCGTCTCATCGTACACATCGAGCGTGATGCCGGGCATGAATTCACCGATTTTGTTGTCATATTCCACTTTTTCGTATTTACCGCAGGCATACTCGTAAAAATCCTCGGCAGGGTCTGCTTCCAGGTTCATGCACTTCGTAATCCATTCCACGTATTCCTCAAAAATCGCCGGATAATCTTCGAGCGGGAAACCAGCCATTAAAATCTTAAGCACACTGATTTTGCGTAGTGGACTTATTTTTAGGAGACATTTAAACACCAGCCGGTAGATGATTTCACCGTTCCACCCTGCTCCTTGCTAAACTCGAAAACAACTGTTTTTCGTGATCTCCGAGCAGGCTTAGAGAAAAGATAAAGACAACACAGTAATTAGGTCCAGGGCAAATTTGCGTACCAGATGAGACATCATCGGAACGAGGTCAAATGTAATAATTGTAAACATTTTTAGAACAGAATAGAATATAATTCTGATTTGTAATAGAAAGAACATATATGTACATTACAAGTATGTACAACATCTTTTCGACTTCGATTTTGGTAAGGATGTTTGTAAAGTTTTGCATGTTTTTATCATTTTGTAACCAGAAAAATAAATCCAAACTTTCGTAATAAGGATTACTAACAAAAGATAAAACGATATACATACATATAACCATTATTTAATAGTCAAAGCTTTTCAGCAAAAACAACTTTAAATTCAAAGTAAATTGAAGGGTTTTTCTAAAAAATATATTCGAGTAGGTAATTTAGCTGTCTACTAAATTCGATTCTTTTTAGATGATGTCGCAATCTCAAAAAAGTAACAAATTTGGTCTAATTTTAGCACAATTGAATGGTCTCCTCAAAAATATTAACTTTTAAAATATATTCATTTTTTCCGCACGATAAATACCAATTTCTCGACAAAATGTTGTAGCCCCAAGGTCAAAAATCATCCTTTATATAATTTTTTTTCTCTATATTATAATATTTCTTTAAAATAAATTTAAATAACTTTGAATATAATACATTTTAACAAGTTGCTGCGGCCTGCTGATTGTTAAATTTTTATTTTTGTAAATTAAAAAACAAAAATACAAGTTTTGACGACGAAATTATTTACTATCCCTATGCAAAATAGTTGGTCTACTTACAAAATTGAGCATGATTTTTATAACACTCATTATTTGCTTTTATTTTTTTTTTTAAATGTAAAATATGTGCTTTTAAAATCAAGAACGTGTTTTTATTAATAAATGTGTTTGTATTAAATTGAAACTTGTGCTTAGAGTAAAACCACTATTATACATTTGAGATTATTAATTTTGAAAGCGAACATCGGTATGAAAAAAGTAATCCGTAACTCAAGGATTTTTAACAATATTCTGAGAAAATTTCAAGTCAACTACATTTAAGTTATCACACCTGTATTTGTTATTGTTTCAAGAAAAATGCAATCCATTCAAGGGTTATCTTAAGCCGCATGAGTTCTTTCTTTTAAAGTGTGCGTAGAAGTTTATAGAAAGAAAAATGTCTGCAGTAAAATATATTTTCAGACGTTCCAAGGTAACTGCCTTCAAATTAACATTCAATTTTCATTGAACTCAGTGTACAAGGTGCGTTAGTGTATTTCTCTAATTATGTAATTGAAAATGAATTTTTTCAACCGTGATTCCCTGTACTCATAAAGGGTTCCATAGAAATGAAGATAATTAGCGAAAATTAGTTGGTATTTCTTTCTTAATAAAACAAACTCCACGTAATGGATTATATGTAGCACAATCATGAAGTAATGGAAAAAAATATACTCGTTCGTATTGTTTTAATGTACATATGTTTAAATTCGAAAACAATCCAACTATTCAAGATATTAACAGAAAAGTGTTATGTTCGTTCGTCAGTGTATGTGCGATGTCCTTCAATACGAGTATAATAAAATGAGCAAACTTTATACTTTTTTTACTTAATACTAAAAAAAATCTAATAAGTAGTGCATAACGCTGATCTCGTTTATTTATGTTATTTAGCGTAATTTCCACATTTTCTATCGGTAATAATTTTCCTAAAGTAGACTATTAATTTTTATTAAGTGGTAGATTCTGCTTGTAGACCTTACATCTACATATCAGGATGCATCCGATTTTCATGCTCTAGAAAATTGGAAAGACGTAACAAGATCTCATTTAGAGGGGAACAAATATGTTATTAAAAAAAAACCAACCAACATTTTGTTCAGAGAGCCCTTATATAATCTAGTTTGGATCATCGTGGGCTAGCGCAAGCCGTAATAGGGTATTTCACATACGGTTCTTATTAAAAATCGTTTATGAATTCCCTTCTCAGATATGCCTGACTGAACCTAATCTTAGCCCTATTTCATTATGCAACTAAGAGGATATTTAATTCCTAAATTAAAATATATTTGCAAATTAATTGAACTCTCGAATAGTTATTTTCTCGAAAGTAACATGAATAAAATAACTTAAGACTTTCTTCAGTAAATGTAAATTTCTGAAAAAAAGTGTGTTATTGCCAAATTAATATTATCAACATTTTTAAAGACCGTTTATCTATACTAGTAATACTCTAATTGAATTAAAATAAATAAATGTAGAAATTTCAAATTTTTCCTTTGCATACATACTCGTTATTTTCATATGTGTACGAGTATATACACTGTTATTTTCATTTCATATATTACATATACGTGAAATAAAACAGTAGAGGAACCGTGTGATATTTTCTAAGGCAGAAGAAATCTTAAAATCGGATCCATTTTGGTTTAAAGTTTGTAATCTACAAGAAAAATCATATGAGAAACTACATTTTAGTCGGGCGGAAAGAAGATCTGAAAACTCAGAATAATATAATTAATACATATGTAGATATCGTTATTCAAAGATCATTTAAAAGTTTTTGTTATCTTAAGAGCCCTGATCATTAAGATCTTTCTGATATGTTTGGACTATTGGTGGATGTTAGTAAAAACATTTATCGCTAGAGTGATCAGTTCAATGTCTCATCAAAATGCGGTGCGTCTGAATGCCCACCATGAATCGTTCTTTGTTTAAACAAACGCTCCAAGTCTGACGAGTGAAAAAGGCGCTAATTTCAATAAACTGACCACCAATGGCTGCACTCGGGGCCAACTGAAAACAAACAGAATGGGTACTAAGCAAAAGTCAGATTGTTTCCAACCCGTCTTCGATTGCCTCACTCATTCTTCTCTGAACATCTTCGGCTTGTCTTATCTTTTTTTTTTATGACTTTATTTTGTTTCAGGCCAGCAACAGAAAGAAAGCAGCGCGAAATATTGTAAAGCACTCCTAAAAGAAGATGGGAAAAGTTAATGACCACCAGAGTGAAACTCAGTCCTTATAAAGAGCAAATATTTGTTTTTTGTCTGCGAAATCCGACAGAGAGCCAGAGGAGACAATAAAATACAACAAACAAAAACACAATTTCAAGTGAGAGTTAGACACAATTTAACAGATGAACAATATAATTTGGACAGATGTACAAACAAGGTATGTGTCTCTTAATCTTCCTATTTGCTATGGTTTTCGGTGTTGTTCCTCCGATAATATTGCTAAAATGTTGCATGATTAAGTAGTATTTTTAAACCTTCCTTTGTTTTTTGGTACTTTAAGTTGCCAAATTCAGCATAGGTATATTTCGTTAGTGACATCCAAATACTGTCTAAAAACTGATCATTAACATCGAAATGACTTGAGAGAAATCAGGTCTGGTCTTTTTTATATGCTTTCGATCAATATGAAATAAAAGGGGTCGAATAATCTGGTCGCTTACCACGACCTTGTCACTGTCTTCGTTGACTTTAATTTATCTTTGAAAGTCGATATCTCCAACTCCAACTGCTACTGCATCTCAGACAAATTATGGATGAACGCATTCCAAAAAGTAAAAAGCCAATTTGTCATTGAGTCGTAAAGTTTAAACATGACATCTGCCCGGCTACAAATTAATGGTGTTCAACAGACATTTTAAAGTCGTATTAAAACGCCTTAAAAATTTTAATCTTCAGGGTATCGGTGGCCGACGACAATTTCCGGAAATCAATATTATGCGTTTGATGCCGCATAAAATATGCCGAATTAACAGCAACACGTATTCACCTAAGTTGGTTTGAAACATGATATTAAAGACTTTATACTTAATTACACCTTTTAAATATGGAGGAAATGAAGGCATAATTTTAAAATACATCGAGCAACTTTTCACGGTAATAAGCTGCCGATTTATTAATGAGCGTTTAAAATTTATGGACGCATAATATTGGAACTTTTTGATCATACGGATTGCAAAAATTAGTTTGATTAAGTAAGTTGGCAGTTGTCATTATGAGAATAGTGAAAGTAAGATATTTTTTATTACTTCAGATTCCCAAGATGATAGTAAATGAAAGGCAGCTTTGTAAAGAAATTTTCATTTGGTAATATAGGACCACTTCACATTGTGAGTTCGCTCATCATGCGGCTCAACTATTTAAATTTTAATCACATTGTTAAAGCTGATTTCTAGGCAAATGATTGTGCGTTTACTTGTAATTACAACAATAAACTTAATTTGCCTATTATATAATTGTTTACACTTGGATAACAGCAATTCGTTTATTAACGTTCAAATCCAAACATTAATTAAAATTTACGTAAAAATGACGTTTATCTTAATGGTGTTTTGAGGCTGAAATACGAGTCATCTCAACTTATTTAATTGACTTAAAAAAGGTTACCAGTTCGATTAGCTTTCTTAACACCATAAAAAAATTTAAATTTTAAATTGGCAAAACTAAAATATTAGCTTCGTTTTTTCATCTTCCTATTTGGTTCAGGTTAAATAGAAAATCTTACATTGAACTGGATTTTAAAAGCCCTCACTATTTTCAAATTTGTGAAAAATGCATAAAATTGACATAATATTTCGGTACCCTTTCAAACTTCAATCCTTGAACAGATTAAATTTTTGGATTAAGTTTTTGACGCAAAGTGGTGAAAGTTTAAATTATTATTAGTAATGGATACCTATTCTAAAAATTAAAATTATTTCATACGTGCTTCTAAATTTTTCAAGACCGTTAAAGATTTCCTCTAGATTTATTCAATTTCATCGTATATATTATTTAAAAATAATTTTAAAGTTTTTTATGTTCATCGATACATAGTCCGAAATCAAAAGACAATAAGTACTATACCAAATTATTTTATTATGTTTTATTTATATTAAAAAGGCTTATTAAGATTTTTGCAAATAATCTGTACTTTTAAAAAATTTAGTGTTCGAAATATATTTTTAAAATTTATCTAATTTCTCTTTATAATTTAATCAAAAAGGAATCTTTAATAATAAGTCTTAGGTCCTCGGTGTCTGCCGGTCTGTATGTCAGGGTAATTTTTCCCAGTAACTATTATTGCTTGAAAATTTGGCACAGTTAGTGTAGAAGTAATTATAGTAATTAATGCCTGCTGTATACTCCGGAGTTGTTTAACGCATAAAATTTGAATCGTTGCTTAAGCGGCTCATCATTTGAGCCGACTTAAATTAGTGTTTAAGTCAGTAAAATTTTATCGATTAAATAAAAAACAAATCTTGTACAAAAATCAGGAAACTGACCTTACTATCCTAATTGAACTTTAACTCGTTTCTTTTTTTTTGTGTGTGTACTATCAAAAAAATTATTTTTCTTGCAGTTGCTTGCTATACGTTCGTTTGAATTAAATAATGGGAGTAAGGAGAAATGTTGATGAATAATTAAATTGAATTAACACTTTATCATGGGGCACGTCAATTGACGTCCTAACCTCAGCGCTAAATAAAACGCTCAGTCGATAAAGTGTTAATATTGGGAGTGCAAAGAAATGTTAATAATAATAAAATGAATTAAGTTGTTTTTTTTAGGTGAGAAAATACATAAGATTCCACTTACTGTTAGTTAAACACTCATGTCCCCTTATATGATAGTCTTTTATGCTGCGAGTGCACGCAAATTTTAATGCTTGACTTAAGCGATGAGTTGGTGTCAAAATTTAAATTTTTACAATACTGAATATATCTACTTATGTATTGTAGTATGAGGCTGTGTAAAATATTTTTTTGCGGATACCTCAATTCGCAAGTTTAACTCACACTTGGCTCGGTTTTTTAAAAATATATCTTATGAAAATATTATACATAGATACGTTGCGAAAACGTTGGCCTAATGATATGTATTTATTCATATAATTTTGCGGAAATTGGTTACAGAATATGTACATCCAAATCCAATTAAGTGCTACTGATAACATTAAAAAGCAAGACTTCAGATTGAATTAGAACAATAATTTCTAATCACAGACAAGCTAGTTAGTCAGTGGAATACTTTCATTTAAAGAATAAAAAACGAGCTCTAAAATTATTGCTACATATCTAAGTCAGATATAAGAATAGAATAATCTTCAAATATACCTATGACGTAACGTAATGTCAACATATTTTTTACCCTATATGCCTTATTTTCGTTTATGGAAGTGACTGACTAATGGCGTAATCATGATACTTTGTTTTGTTTAATAAAGCTCATGAAGCAAAAACATATTAAAATCCAACCGATGGACCTAAGATTCCGATTTTTTGTTGTCATTTCTGAAATTACGGAATCAAAGTTTTGCGTGTATCAAAAGCAAAGGTATTTCAAGCATGCTGGCGGTCGCCCGCTTGAATGATTCGCCTAATAATAAATGCGGAAATAATCGTCTCCTTTAATAAAAAAAAACAAAAACTTTCGAAATGGCAATAGTTGCAAATAAAATGAACTTCCAGTCTTTTCGATGTTAAATTTCTCTCCTTTGAGACTTAGCAAATTCCTTCGCTTATTGGGTGGATTGAAATCAGTGCATCTACATATATAATTTTGCATTCAGATACGCTTGCGCTCTGTTGAAGATTTATGTAGATAACGTTGGCGGTGCGAGTCCTCTACAAGTTTTGATCGAATTGTAAATTTGTAATGGGCGCGACGCATTCATGCATCAAAATTTACGCGCTTTCGTCATATTGAAGATTGTATCAGATCAAATCGGTGAAACTTGCCTTGCATTTTGAATTTCATAGTGGCTGCCCAAACGCAAGGTAAAAAAGGCGGTAAATTAAATGGCGGTAAAGTGCAGACGCAATTTAAAACAATATTCCGTCGATGCGATGGAACGAACCATTAACGCGATGCGCCTCACACGCAAACTCGGTCAATGAGCTCGCCGCTTTGCGTCGTCAATCACGCTGCTCTGAAGGAATTCGTTTTCCATTGTTTTCGACAAAAGGTGCGCTAATTACGCGAGCGTTTCGTCAGTGTTTAATTGAACGTTTAAGGAGGTTACCAATTACAGAACAGACGTTTCCAATTCCGATCACGTCCGCGGATTAGAGAACGTGCGCTCGTTAGACCACTCGCTTTTCCATACAAGAGCTGTTAAGGGCATGCGCTTTCGGTTTTCTGCTTCCAAAAAGCAATCTATCGACCTTCGATTGAGGCGCACATCCAATCGAAATCAGCATCAAAACCCGCCAAAACTTGGCCAATTTAATTGCTCTAGAAACGCTTCGATAAATTGATAAATTGAAATTCTCGTTTACAAAGAGCGAGTGAACTGAAGCAAACTGGTCAATATTTAGCGAAAACACTTTTGCATTGTTTTGATGATAGTCCATTTCGCGGATCAGATCACATCGGTTACGTTCATTAAAACAAAGATGAATGGATCTTTTGATCTTGGCTTTTTGCGATGCTAAAATGGGTTCAAGTTCTTCACATTTGCATTTTATCTACCTACCAATTGAGTTGCAAATTTTAGTTTGTTATGTCACTCTTTACTCATTTGAGAATAATAGTGTAGTTTTGACGGTCATTGTTTTGATTTTCTTAGTCAAAAGCATACGATGGTATGTTATATGTATATTCTTTGTTTTTACAAAAAGCAAAATTAATCATTTTGCTTTCTCACTGAATAGCACACAAATTTTGTTCTATGATTTCAACTTTCCTATTAATAATTAATTTTATGAATAATTGTGTGACATCATGAAGCAAACCCGCCTTAGCTGAGATACCATCTAGGTATGTCACGGTCAAGGATATCTGCGAGGTTATATTTATATTTATCCATAATCTCCAAACAATTACTTTCTATTTAAAAGGTTTACGAAGTCTTGATATTAAATTAATTTACATTATTTAGAATACTTTGTTCATCAGTACGATTTCAATTTTACGTTAAAACATTGTGTACATACCTCCAAATTCAACGATTTTTTCGAGTAGTATCTGGATCCTGAAATAAAAATATAGGATTTTAAATAATTTTAGTGCACTTCTTTAAATACTTCGGTTATTTACCTATAAATGACAAAAAACATTATTTTTTATTATTTTCATTAAATGACAGTAATATAAATTTATATTACATTTTTAAGAGTATTATATAACAAATAGAATTTCAAGACATTGATTTTGAAAAATTACGCATTTCAAAATTCATGAATTTAGGTTTCGAAATAAAAGTTACTAAGATTTTCGTAAAGTTATGCACATTTGTTTTAGAATCGAACATTTATGTAGTTCCAAATGAAGAAAAGGATGTAATCGATATACCGCGGAAAGGGAAGATAATAATTTGAAACGATTATTGCATTTAAGAGGGATCTTGAAAAAGCAATTGAATGAGTGACCTTTACTTCAACATAAAAAAAGAGGATGGTAGAGATACGTTTGAAGGTTCCAACACCTGCATGAAAATCAATGTTGACATTTAAATTGAAGAAAAATCGTTTAGAATGGACAAATGAGATTCGTACGCAATTTGACTTTAACAGAATGAAATCGGGTAGAGAAGCATAACTTTCGAGAGTGTTGGTGAATTAATCTCAATGGATTTGGTAATACAACGACATATTTCTTATAATTCTTTTATGTATTTAGCCGTGTGCCAGTTTGTCTTAACTTGTACTTTCCCATTATGGTACTCGCCTTTTCTTATGGTAGTACAAATAGTTGTGCCACTTTGTTAGCTGGCAAAAATCAAAATACATATTACGACAATTTTTGAATTTTGAGTACAGTGACAAATAAACTTACATTGTTCACATAAAGTTTTTCCTCCTGACTTGCTTCTCTGTGAATAAAATCCTTTTAAGAAAAAATGTCTAAAATTTGAAGTTTCCGCCCTCTTTGACCGGTCAAAAGATAGTCCAACGATTAGTCTACTATTTCATGTACTTTGTGGGTTACTTGATGAAAAAGTGCAAGCCAAGTTCAAGTTAAGCTAAATTGGCACACGGCCTAAGTTTTTTCCTTCATTTTATTTTTCTGCTTTCCCTACTAAGTTCGTATGGTAGCCTTTATTTTGAATAACCTCAGCACATCTTCTTTCCCGTTCCTTTTTCATTGTTTATTTTGGAAACGCTGTCCTCAGACTCGCCGTTTAAGAATCCTGAAGAGATTTCAATGTAATTCAAATCTGGTTATTATGCCGGTCTGAATCCCATTTTTATTCAGTTTCGGGTAATTTTTTTGCTGCACCTAAGCATATTTCAGTCGATATATGGTAACATAAACGGTCCATTAATTAAATTGTGAATTTGTTATGAAGTCTATTTGTAATGTTTCATTTAAAGCGAAAAAAACAATATAGATTTTTATTTCGCAACAAATAAAGTGAAGTAAACAATTAAATTAGGTGTTTGTACTTGAATGGTTTCTATTATTTCGCGCAGCGACAGCACTGTATACATACATAAATATGTAGGCATATCGCAGTTTTTATTGCCCCAAGTTGTTTACCTGAAATTTTATTAATAAAAAAGTCTTATTCCGTAGCTACTCTAGCATTACACTAAGAATAGTTACTCCTAGAGTAACGCAGTATTAAATATTTACTGCGCGTTGTATTAATAAACAAAAAATAGCACCGGAGTAAGTACTCCTATCTTATGCAGTGGATTAGTGCTTATATATGGCAACATCATTAGGTCCTTTTGTTGAATCCGTTCGAATCGGATCGAATAGAGCTTACAAAAGCTCTTTTAGACAAAAATTCCTTAATAAAGTTCTAATTATTAACTAATTCAGTCTAGTTACCTTTGACTTTTATTAATTTTTCTACTGAAACTGGTTAAAATATCGGATAGCAAAATCCAATCAAATTATTTTGACTATGTGCGGAAAAGTTATTTTTGAGAATTTTAGCAACTTTATTAAGGAATTTTTGTCCGAAAAAGGCTTTTATAAGCTCTTTTCGATCCGGTTCGAACGAATTCAACAATAGGGCCAATATAAGCAAATCCTGAAGAAAATTAATTTACGCAAGTTTCATATGCCGAAAAAATTAATCAAGAATTTAAAGGGCTTCATTCCTACCAAAATGAATGGGAAAGTTGGACCTCTGAAATTTTCTTTAGTCAATGATAAACAGAAACGAATAACTTCTTATACATAAAAAAATAGATTTATACTTTCTTATTTTAGATTTATGCAAATATTACTACTTTATGGTAGATGAATATCGCTACTAATTTTAATTTTTCGACACCAAATAAACATAATAGCATTAAAATATCATTCATTGGTCACATGAGTCATATTATTCCACATCTAAACTTGGGGCCTGCTTGGAGTAAATTTTACTCTAAGTTTAAGTCGGGAGTATCCTACTCCGAACTTATTCTGTGTTTATTAATACGAAAACTTACTACTCCTAGGTGTAAGCTTGGAGTAAAATTAATCTGAGCCTACTTCTAGTTTATTAATACGGCTGATTATGTATGTATATTATATTCAACATTTTCTGTTTTTTTTTTGTCCCATAAGGAGCTCTTGTGAATTTAGAAAAAAGTCACTAGAATCAGCCTAAACCTAGCATGGAATTTCCCATGTAAGTAGCGTAAGTTCTTATCTCGGTCGTCAGTGTTAATCTCAATAAAATTATTGAACATTTTAACTGACCGTCTGTATAAAAATGTGGAGCTTGAAGCTATAATTATTAAAACATATTATATATTATTCATTAAGTTTCAAAAAGCCATTCTACTGGCAAAATCTGATGTAAGCATTTCAGGCTGGACCAGTTGATGACCAAAATTAATGGAAGTAATAAGCCTCGCCGCGCTTCGAAATAACCAAAAGGTTACCCAACAGGTCCATTCGCAAAATCAAGCAGCTGTTGCTAAAATAAATTTGCATTTTTAAGACATCCTCAATTTTACCTGTCATTAGGCCAAAGGTATAGAGGCTCAAAATAAAGTTTCATAGGGGAAAAGCTACAGTTTTAGGTTTTATGACAAAATATATTACGTTCGCTAGAGCACATTCCACATCATTTCCAAACAAGGAAAGTGAAACGCTAGAACTGAATTTGTTACCTTTAAAAATTTCACACGAAAAAGGTAAATTCCCATCTAAGGTTTGTCGCCAGTAGTCAGTAGCTTGCGGCATTCAGTAGTCACCACAGCCGTAAATATCTTCCGGCCAAGAAGTATTTCTTTGTGGACTCGTCGAGTAGAGTAATACAACGTCCAAAGCAGCCGAAGTCAATCAACCATAAATTACCAACTACCTCAGGTGTTTTCTCCTAATTGCAGTCATACATTCACTTATCTGTTTCAATCGTTGAGGGCTAAGCATTTTGAGTGTGCAAAATAGCCTTGGACTGTCTTCTGGGTGCGTTCACTTTTCGCGTTTTCACTTTTTTTGATCTATGGAGAAACAAAAGAAAAAATCGTAGAATCATTGCTCGCATACAGGTCGAGGAAAGAAACAGAATTTTCAGTAGAAGCTAATTAGTGGCTGACTACTTTAAGCATTTTAAGACTATTTCGGTCAAATCGTTGATTAGGTTGATTTTTATGGAATTTTGTTAACATATTGAGGTATGGTGTTCGCAATTGATTTATTGGTCAATGGTCATGATGATACTATCGGGAATTTCGGAATTGGAATTAGAGCTTCGTTAAATCAATGTAAGGTGCTAATTAAAAATGCTTAAGATTATTCAAGGTTCACGCTCATTAGCCGTGAGAGATTCCTGTCAAGGACCCATGCTGTTCGTTAGGTTGCCACTCACTCCATAACTATTAATTACCTCCTTTCGGTAGATTGCTTTAAGAACGCTTTCCACAAATCAATCAACCACTAAGTTTAATTTACTTTAATTTAATTTATTCTTACCGACACCAATTATCTAATAGTCATTAAAGAAGTAAAGAATACGTACATACGTGTACATACATATGTATATGTATGTACATACATATATGTATACATATTTTTGTTCGATATTAAAAAGATGCAAGCAGTTTCATGTACTGCGGTATGTATACACAAAATCTTTAATATAAGTAGAACATAATATACCTATGTACACCTTGTGAAGTTATACGTTTTATTTTTAATATATTAGTTATTATAGTTGGGATTGATAAAAATAAAATGATAGTTTAAAAAACTAAAAAACACGCTTTTATAAGTAGGTTACTGCACTAAAAAGCAAAAACTAATTAACTGTTATTTTATTTTTTAATTTTTAGTCTTATATTTTCTAATCATCGTTTTCTTTGTGTTGTTGTTTCTCTTTTTATTATTTTTCCCATTTTGTTCCCACAAGTAGCAGGCAATTAAATAAAACTAAAGAAAAACACATTATATATTTTCATCAGAACTATGTACACACAATTTCATGATACAACAATTAGAATTCCTTAGATTCCATTACATGTTACATTACAGGTCAATCTAATAAAAGCGTAATAGCATAATATTAAGAAATATTCTTACTAATATTAAAACTGTAGTTTTTTCTCTGTCTGCTCCGTCATAACTTAACAACCTCCGTTATTTAAGGTAGTTGTCTCGCTACAGTCGAGATCAAAAGTTTCAAGCTAAGGTAGTTGTCTCGCTACAGTCGAGATCAAAAGTTTCAAGCTAAGCGCAGCGAGAACGCGTACGTTCAGTACACGCAAGGAGATCAAAATTTTTTATGCCGACTGTACAGATACAGTCGAAAAGTACATGTACGTCAGCTTTGGTATAACTTTGCAAGATAATTAATAAAAAACGGTACCGCTAGCACCTCACAACTTTCTGTATGTTATTCTTCATTGTCTAAAGAATCACTGATTAGTTTTTTATCAAAAAGTATAGTATAGGTTAAAAATAGTTTGAGCAAACGTAATTATTTTCATAGCATCCCCATAAGAGCCCGTGTTAATAAGTCAAATTTTCACTTGAAATATCTTTGAAACTGTACCGCAGGACTAACTGAAATTTCATTACCAAATAAATAATGTTACAGAGAAGTGACACGCAAAATTTTATCAAAATCTATAGTTTTTGATTTGGCGAGACAACTACCGCTTGAGCCAAAATTATGCAAGGTGTGCCAGAAATTCATATATAAAGAAATATATTTACAATATAAAACATGTATATGTATGTATTATAATATGAAGATATTGGGAATAATTTTAATATAGATACACTTTAAATTGCTAAACAACAAACAAAGACATATTTGTTCGATCGCGATTGTTTCTTTTAAATATTATTTCTTTTTTCATATTACCAATTTGGCAATATAGTTTTGTGCCTCATAATCAAAATAAAGAAGACAATTTTTATAAATAATCACCGTACTCTCACTTTTATTCTTTCACTTAATTTATTAAATACAAGGATTTCAAACTGAACCTAGAAATCACAATGACTTAAAGTCGTTAGTAATAATAATTTATTTTAACTTTCAAATTATAATAAATCATTACTAAATTAAAGTATATTTATTATTCAAATATAACTAATCTATTGCCGATACGAGAAACACCTTGATGAATAAATATCAACTTTGAATCAAAATAATCGAGCACCTGTTTTCTAATAGTCTGCTCAATTCAATGAAAAATATGGGACAATGTTGACCTTCACGATCAGCAAGCCTTGGACTTCATTTAGCTGATCGGATTAATTCACGATAACTTCCCACAACTATATGATCTGCAAAAAAAAAAAAACGAGGGGGCTTGTCTGTTTGCATTCTTTCGCCTACGAATAAAATTTCTAAGAATAGATTAAAGAGCTCATCAAAGCATCTTACAGGTAAACGGAAGTATCCAATTGCCGTGAACTTGATTAAGACTGTCTTCACAGAAAATTAGAAGGATGCGTGCTACACATCAATTACATTAAAACCACGTTTGTTTATTTCTTTTACATAAATTGACCATTTCTTTGGCCGGTACGACCGCTAGAATTTAACCTTTTGCCCGGGCAAATATTTTGCTGATGAAGACACATAAAAACGTTAAACGTGCCACTGAAACATACTTCTATCACGATCATTAAAGCCGGCGTAAGTAAATATGCTGCTTTGCCTTGAAATTCGCTTTCAGGTTTTCTCCACTTCTTTGCCCGTCTGATTACTCATTGTTGGCCTGAGAATTGAAGGCGAATGTTCCCATAATCATAGTAGCAGCCAGGTTCGGGCGTTACCCTTATTTCGAATATTACCTACCTACTCGCGCAAAAACGCTATATGGAATGTTTTTAATTAGACTCCCACGCTATTAAGACACGCGCTTATTACAGACAAAGAATTTGCAGAGATACGTCATAGATTACCATCATCTTTTTCATAAATTCTTTAGTACAAAAACAAAAGGTTGTTCAACAATTAGTTAAAAATTTGTTGGGTCAGAGTATAGCATTGCACTTAAGATTGATTGATACAAGGATTTTAAAATTTTCAACAATAACAATTTGCAAAATTATGCTAAATTACATTCTTAAATAGGGTTAATTCAAACAATAAGTAGTTAATCATCTAAAATACATTTTCAAATATTTCCCACCATACATATTTATAAACCATCCTTCCATTTTTGAGTGCATATTTGGTCAAAATTTAATAAAAGTAAAGAAAATTAATATACGAATTAAAATTGGAATTGGATACATATTTACTTTCGAGGTCATTGAGGCAGCAAAGGTAACAAATATTAATTCGACGATAAATCCACTTCAACTGAACTCATTTCATTCGTAGTGAATGGCATGAGAATGGAAATGAACAAATTATGCGAATACAAACACTTTTAAATATTTGTTGTCCTTATTATGTTTATCTTACTCTGTTTTTATTACCTACCTATTGAAGCAAAGATATTAATACCAGAAACAAATTGAATATCAAATATTGAAATCGTATAAAGTAATTGTTGTATATAATATCTTACAATCATTTTTAAATATAAAGCGCAAGTCCTAACTTTAGACGTACGGAAATTTTGGCACTCGTTTTTAAAATTGTGCATTCCATCGTAGGAAAAACAAAATCATATTTGAAAAGTATATGAATTTAACTATTTTTTTTTATTCACTACTCACTAGTAACCCCATAAATCAAGCATATGTAGAAAATTTCCTATTATCGATCACGAAAGTTGTTCCACGAAGTAGGAGATGTTTAAAATACATATATTCATCATTTTTCATCGTTGTAAATGTAAAACAAGTGTGGGCCCATTATTTTTGGACTTCTGGTTTCACTTTTTGGCCTGGTTCTGAAATTGTTGCCTACACTGAACGAAGTTAAATATAAATATATTTGGTAGAGAAATTTTCAGAAGATTTCTTGGATCTTAACTATATAAGGGCTTAACCATGTAAGGGAAATTTTACAATTTGTTTATTTATTGTCAGGTTAAATATGAGAGAAAAAAATATAGTAAGTTTTAATGACCTGATTAGAGTTACCGAAAATGAACGTGTGCTGCATTACTATAATTCCGAAGATTTACTGCACAAGATACTTCGCCTTAAAAGTTTAATTATGTAGGTATACATATGTATGTTTGAAGCTTTTTAACCAGTGCTATATGTGATTCAATCTGTCAAATCGTTTACGTATATTATATGTTTATAAAGTTAGTGCAATAGTCTATTATACAAAAGACTAATAGTCTACATATGAGTTTATGACGCTTGAATTATTCACTCACCAATTAAACATTTTATTATTTATTTATAAGTTCGGTAACTTCACGTTCGTTTTGGTGTGAATGGAATTAGTCAGGATTTTACCAATAGTGTTAACGAACCATCAGCCGTAAAATATACGATTATGAAACTAAATTGCTAATTGAATCGGTCATTTCACAAACCACATAAATTCATGAAACCAAAGTTTTTCAGAAATCAATAAAAACAAACAAATATGCGAATTTTGAGTACCTACTTTACATTTGAGTAGTAAAGCTTACAACCTGTTTGTAATATTTTTATTACATTAACGCTGATTAAACATATCATTTATTAAAATTTAAGGAATATACTTCTAAAATATAGACTTTTTATTTATTTTTTACCGTAAACTTCGTACTCATATTAATCATCATATGATTATCTTCATTAACTTCAGGTTTTTTAGATGTTGGGTTTATGCATACATGTATGTCCCGATAGCGTGATATGTGCTCTTCTGGGATATTATCCTGAACTCGTTATAAATATTCGATTTTCATAGACATATGTACTGTTAATTAAAACTTTTGATCCAATATAGGTTTTGGTTAATGGTATAGTGAGACAGGAAAGTAATAACATAAATTGGTCTTTAATGAATCCATCGATCTTCTCTGATGGTTCCCTGTTTTTTAGTATCAATGAAAACTGTCGAAGTCACAATTATTGTCTTTTGGTCGTTTGAAACAATTTTCCCCTACAATTATGTTGAGGAACATGTTTTCATGCATAAAGTCGGCCACCATTTTTAAATTCCAAAATGTCTACAGTTTTAAGCGCTTGGAAGTTGGGATTGCAAATATGGGACTGGACATTGTGACCAAATAAAAGGACTGTGTTGGGACATCTATACGAGAAAATACTAATAAATTTTTTAAAAATGTTTTCGTTTGAACGGAATACAATGTTGGGACTTATGTTGTTTTTATACCTTGTGTTTTTGGTATAGTACTTTGTTTAAAGTACCATACATAGTATCTACCACTAAATAATTCATCATTCATTACTAAAACTTTCAAAACACTTTTCCTTTAATCATAACGTTTTGAGTGATCACTTCCCATTCAGATCGTTTTGTATAGCTAATTGCAAGTCCATCTGAATTATATGACCTGATTTTGCACTCATCGGAATAATAAGTCCAATTTGCTTTCAATTCTACTTCATAGTCGATTTCTTCCATCAGCGCCTTCCACTTTCATCGTAGAGTTATCATCGCAAGCAACTGCATCAGGTGCGCAAATCGATTCACTTTCTCTCTGTAATGGCAAAAAGCGACATGGCTAATTAGCTAATTTCCACTTTATAAACTAGCCTAGGCTTTCTCGTGCGAAATGCATCGCGAGAAATAAATCGCTCCCTGCATTAAGGTATTATGCAACAATCAACATATTACCATCGAATTTAATTGAAGGCCTCAGCACTTGTGCCGAAATTGAGGCAATTTTTAATTTTAAGTAGTGCGCAGGCCCCGCTTAAGTAGTACGTGTTTTAGTTTTGACCATGTGCAATTTGTTTCTTGTTTTTAATGCCTCCGCCTTCCCTCCGCCGCGTAATTCAACTTTATTGCAGTTTTTTGCTTGTCATGGCAATCGATTACGCTAAGAAAAAATTACGACAAAATGTGAACTGGTTTTATAAAGATTGCGTTTTTTTTAGCACAAAGCTGCGATCACTATGAGCTCACTTGCGGAAACGGAGTACGTCGTCGTGCGTTCTGCCTTTATCTAAAGATCATGAAGAAGCGGAGGAAACTCCACTCAAAACGAAGAAAGCGTTTTTTTTCTATTTAAATTTTGTCCATTGTTCCAAGAGTGTTGGCGGAAGACAATTTTGTCACGTTAAAGTAGCGAAGAACTTGGTCTGGTGCGCTTATTGCCCGCTTCTTAAGTTTCAGGTCTTGTCTATTACATTTATGCACATATTTATAATGAGCTGAAGGAAGTATGAAGTAATATTTAATGAATGGAAAGGAACAAGTTGACGTCAATTCGTCGCTGCAATTTCGCTTGCAGCTACTCAGTTTTGTCGTGTGCACGAAAGTGAAATTTTATATTGTCGGATGAAATTTCATAGCTTCTCACTGTCTCTGTTTTCACTTTTTTAAACCTGGATTGAGTATCATCCTAGCTAAACTCGAGCCTTCTGTCTAAAAAGTAAATAGATATCAATATGGACTGTCTTAATTCGTGTAAAAATATACGATGTGTTTCGAAACGGTAGATAAACTGGCTAATTAGTCTTTTTTAAGCAAATGAATAATAAAATCCATTTTATAGATACTTAAAATATACTCAAAAAATGATTGCGTTTTTCAAACTTAATTTTTACTATAAAAGTTATAGCCCCACGGAATAAATTCCAAAATATCCATGTATGTACATATGTATGCACAATATCCGGATAATAAAACTACATATATGCATATCCAAGAGGTTTGTGATTACTTAAGTTAAGAGTTGCTAAAATTAAAAAAAAAAACACCTGAATTTCATTAGTTTGCCCTTTTCTCTTGGAGATTTCATTCATTGATTGAGCAGAGCACGCAACTCAAAGGATTCGTAGGACAATTCAATTCAATCCCTTCACGCTTGATTTTAATATAGAGTCCTTAGAACATGAACACAAGGAAGTGCTGAAAAATGTAAAAATAGTGTGCGTATGCGTACCACTTTTTAGGGGTGTTCTAAAGAAAGAGTTGGATAAGGACGGTGGCGTTAAAAATAAAATAACAGAAGGGTTTATGCATTTCAAATTACATATTAAAGGAATTTATTTATTGATTTTAATTTTTCGAACATTTTGAACAAAATTAAAGAATAGTATAAAAGTATAAGGTTGTTCATTATAGTTAAAAATGAAATACATAGCAATTCCGTGGATTCCCTCTTAAAATTGCCTTCACCTTGGAGGGTGCAATGATGTTTCGTACACTAAAAGTATGAGAATTCACACATAAAGGTTTTGAGAATGCTTGATAAGTTTTATCGGACGTCCTAAATATCTATGAACTCTTTGTAGTAGAGTTTTTCGCATCCGATCAGAAATCGTATATATGAATTCCTTTTTCAAATATGCCTTATTGGGCGTAATCTGACCTAAACCTTATTTGAATCCGGCCCTGATATCAATGCCCTATTCCAACGGAAATATATACTTCATTTATGTAATTTTATGTACCTGGACCTGATTTAAGATAAAAATATTTGGGCCCACAGTTATAACAAGCACAGTGTAAGACTAAAAAATCCATTTTATTAAATCTACAGTAATTTCAGTTTGGCGTATTAATAGAACCAAAAAAATGTCCTACCAAGAAATCGAAGCATGACAATCAATTAACTAAAAGTATAAACATTTAATTAGTACTCAATATTAATACTTCTTCTAGATTCGCAAATGCCGAGCAAGTTCCTAAGGTACGAAAAACTACAAAGTTTTATTAATATCCGTTTAGTGGTCTTAGCGCGTCCATATAAACAGTCAATAATTGCAAAAAGTATGATTTTATGCCTGATTATCTTTCCTATATGTGTAAATGTTTTTTTCTAAAAATATGAGATTTTTGGATCAATTTTATATTAGATTTATCCCGCCGATTTTCCAGAAATCCCAAACTCTGCTCTGCTATGCTCAATCATTGCAAATGACACAAACAGTTATTGCTAACACAATAGCGAGTCATTTATTTGTTCCAGTCTCCAATTTGGACTCGAAAAGCTGCATGATTATTTTTATAAATCGAAAATTCAGCTATATCCGAACAAAACACAATGTATGTTCTTCTATCGCAAGCGGTTCTTCTATTGCATGGGCCGACCACATCAAATACATATTTAGCCATCACCTTGGATAAAACATTAACTTTAAATAAACATAAGTTATCCATAAGACCCATTTATAAACAGGAGATCTACTCTGAGCCTCGAAAATAAACTAAGAATTCATAAATTTTCAAGCCCTTATGCTCTACGGAACGCCCATGCGATTTGAATGTGCCAAAACGCACATAAATAAAATTCAAGTTGCCCAAGAGGTTCCTGCTCCGAAGACGTGCTAATTAAAGAATTATGTAGATCCAATAAAACTGCAGTATGTAAGAATAACCGTAGTTTTGTCATTAGATGTTCAAGAAAAGATGTTCTCCAAAAGCAATTCATATACAAACGTTTTTTTAAATATTTATTTGCTTATGCAAACCTAACAATAATACAGTTGAATGCATTCTGAATTCGAGCAATAAATTGTATACTTAATTTCTATTGTACACATATACTTTTAGGGTTGAATTGGGATAAATAATAATAAAATAAAAAAATAATTAATATGAGATAGAAAATTTTTTTAAATTTTATAGTAGGTAATACACTGAACCAGGAACTGAACCAATAATGAATATTTTTGAAAAAAAAATGTCTTCATTTTCTGTTTCATTACCTAGCACTTTTTTAGAGTCCTTATCGTTAATCATTTTTGTCTCGAAAACTACTAAAAATACCTAATAATAAAACAATAAAGAGAATATCTTAAATTTGTTTATAGATGAAAGATAAAGTTATCCATATAATTTCAATTTATTCACAAAGCTGCTTAGATACATTATAAATAGGAAAAGCAAATTTTTAAAATTTGTTATGTACCAACATGTATCCAGTCCTCAATTATAGTTTTTCACTACTTTTAAAAACATATATTCAGATTTTCAAAAACTTCAATTTCAATATTATAACCAATTTTAACTTATTTCTAATAATAAAATAAGTCTTGACGTTTAAACTCGGGGGCAAATAATCTTATCGAATTAAAGTTAAATCGGCCTTCAAATCCATACTAATTTTTTGATTATTTTCCAATTATAATTTCTTTCTCTTCACATTAGGTTTCATTAAGATTCAATTCCAATGATGCTGAACTCTCTAAATCAATTAACTCATTTCGAGATGAAGAGACCAAAAACGTATTTAGATTCCTATGTATGTACATATGTATATCCTATATACATTGCAGCATTCGAATAAAAATTGAAGTAAACTGTGTCTGTAACCGTCAAGGACCTTTTTTATTTTAATTTTGTGTTTGCTGTACTTTTCAATTAGCTTTATTACAAAAAACTCAAATTCAGTAAAATTTCGAGTAATAAATATAAAAGGTACATTGTATTTTCAATTAAGTTCTTATTATTGTTTCAAATTACCTCATTTGAAAACTTTACTTACGTATACATATGTATACTGTAAATTTTAAATTATTCCAATTATCCAGTCTTCATTTTTAATTATAAATTTTTTATCTAAAGTGTGTTTACCAACATCGAAATCCATTAATTTTAGAATCAATTAACGTTCGCAAAATTTTTCTCGAATACATTTTGCTCAATGTAGGTTTTCAAGTCAATGAGGAAATTTATATTTTGCAATTACACCTACCGACTGATATTGAATAATTAGAGTGAATCGGAAGAAGATATTGCGCTGCTGCATGTTCGGAAGAAAAACTCTGAAAAAATTTACATTACATTTCACATGCCACTGCAATTTGATGCCAAAGTCACATTGGGAATGGGAAATTGGTAATTGATAACTTTTCATAATTTTTCTGTTTACAACCTTACCTACCTCAAAGCGAAAAGAAAAAAAACGAATATTCATCAAATATTCAAAGAATTCAACAAAACAGAAAAGTTGCTAAAAACGACTTACTAATGACTGGTATTAATCACGTCCCAAATTAGCTGCGGTTTCTCAGCTTAAGTGACTTAAAGTGGCACACCCGCAAAACCGAGGTGTGGTGTACGGATAAGAAACAATTGAAGTTGGGGAGAAAAACTAAAATACAGGGAGGGAAAAGAGGAAATGAATCCCAACACCGAAACAAATCCCAGAAAATCACTCAAGTGAGATCAAAAATTCAAGTCCACCTATGGCAAACCGTTGGCGGAGTAAAACGTCTGTCTATGGGTCTGTAATTGCAAAAATGTCGCATGACCGATTTGGAGCCAAAACGCCCCATGAATTTAAATTTTTGGGTTGAATGTGTTCGAATAGCAATTGTAATGGGATTGGCGGAACTTTCTCTACTCACTTTGTCGAGCCGATCGTTTTATCCAGGAGTGTTGTATCCACCGAAAAAGTATCCAAAATAGCGTGAAATTAGATATTGGTAGGAACCAGAAGTTATCTAAACTAATTGCACGATCACTGAAACTTTGCACCTTTTTTTTTTTTTTACAAAATCACCTTCCACTTTTTCCTGAATCACTGTATACCAATTTTATGGCAAAAGGACTTAATAGTTACAAAAAAAAAGTATATCCACTATATCAATATGGGCGATTCCACCAAGAAAAGTACCAGAAAAATTCTCGCGCCCGTCTACAGTCCACAATGAACGATCTTCTCAGACAAAATATTCGAATAAGACTGGTTTTAGCTGAGGCTTGGGGGCTTTCAGATACTTCCACTTCTTGCGCTCCGGGTATAGACTTCTCCCGTTTCAGCGTCAGGTTTTCTTAGCGGCAATAGCGAATTTGTCCGCGTCTTGAGACTACGATCTTCACATACCGATCATTGCTGACCTGGCTGTAAGACTGCGATACGAGACGCCTTCAGGGTACTTTACGGGCGCGTCACATATGATTGCAGCAAGACCTTCTTAAATTCCATTCTAGGCACGATCGTCGTCTATAATTTCTTGCCATTTTCTTAAGATTTAAGGGGAGCACCGACAATCTTGGAAGTGATACGGATCATCGAACAACAAACATGGGATAGGTAACACACCTTGTATACGCCTTTTTGTGTTTTTGATTTCCTAAATATTCTTTAATCGTCTGGAATTTCGAAATTAGTTGACTTTCTGTAGACTTCCGACATAATCACTGTTGAGAGGTAATCTGTTAAAAACGATTACTGAACTAAAATGCAATAGAACCGAAAATACCAGTAAGATCGACACAAACGGACCTGGATGATCTGAAAAAACTTGTTTTTACTGTTGATTGGAACGTGCTCAATATGATACATTTTATTAGATATAGCCATAATTTCAAGACGTAGTGCATCGAGGCTCTGTGGTAGGTACCTTCGATTTGATTCCAGTCTTGTAGCAGTCTGGAGTTCATCGACCACTTTTTGTAGGTGCCTTAAGTTGTCAATCTACTAGCAACAGTTCACGCTCGATCTATAAATCGAAAGACTGAATTTCTTCAGAGTAGTCGATTTTGCAATAAATGTCTGTATATTTTTTATAAACAAGAATATGATATTGGAATCATGTTTTGATTTCATCAAAACCAGACTAAAAACCAATGATCAGTTGTTTATGCAATCCCATGCGCATTTTTCGTACTGCATTTCATTGATATTCCAAAGAATATGACACCTTCTGTTTTTCTTTCAATTCTACAGATAAGAAATAAGGCCAGAAAACGTTAAAATAATAAATATCTGCAAACTTTATTCTGATATAAATAATAAAAGTTTACAGCAAAGTTCATTACTCTCAATAGATGACGGTACTGCGGTTATCCGCCAATTTTATTTTGATTTGTGAGTGGTTCCCGCAAATCTTATAAAGCATTGAAGCATTTCATTGAACGTGAGAAAATAACCGGTATATGAAAACAAATTTGAATCATTCAAAAACTTTCTACAATGGCTGCTACTAATTGATTTAAACAATTTTTTTTTTTTGGGAGACCCATCATGGATTTGAGATTTCACGTTTTTTATTACTTATTGGCACGCTTACTGCTTATATTACTTCAAATATATTTTCCTACCGTACCCAAGCAAAGTATTCTTTCTCTATGCTTTCTCTTATTTATATTGCAATTGAAAAAATAACTCATAAGTTTCCACCTCTCAATTTAAATGGACTTGTTAGCGATTTGAATTTAGTTTTCTGCGACAAACAAGGCTTTCCCGGTTGTTTTAATTTAACACACCAATTATGTAAATTAAAAATGCAGAGGAATTTCGCCTTTTTCTTTATGAGAAAATAAAACAATTTTATTTATAATAATAATTTTGTAATTGTAATACTACTTACATATTGTTTTGAATTTGCATACGCGATCTTTTGATTAATTTCAATTGAACTCCGAAATTTGAATTAAAATTGATTCAGATTGTCGAGTGGGACTTCTCGTTATACCCTTTCCTATTCGTCCGAACTTGTATAGTATGAATATAAATATAATACGGTAATTTTGTACAAGATCAGTTTTTCTAATCAAATTCCATTGCAAATTTCCGAATACGAAGTATAGTAAACAATTGCAACTTTTGTATGAAATTCTAATGAGAATTTTGGCAATAATGGACTTTAAATGGATATGGTGCTCTATGAGATGACGCACAAAATGGTGGAGGTGGACCCTTGCTTAATTTTCACTATATGTAATTGTTTATACATACATATGTATACCGTGCCGAATGTCGTTATTTCAATCATTACATCTTCTAGATGTTCAATGCATGAATCGCTAGTAGTTTTAAAAATCTAATATAACCCTACAATTCATACCTATGTACATATATTGGCCTTCGATTGCAGCCATCAACAGCAATATTACTTATTAAGTTATATAATCAATAGTTACAGCGTCCTACGTTTTTAGCTCGTCATAAAAGCCTAAGGGTAATTTATCTTTAAAATAAAAGTGCTGCAAACCATTATTCCTAAAAAGCCCCCTCCAATTTCCAATCATTTTGTAAATTTATATGTGATAAGATTTAATTTATTTTCTTAAATATTTCTGATTTATATTGTTATTAATTTATGACGCAAGCTGTTTTTTACGATCTCTAAGCCCACAATGTCATAAGGTGGATTGCAAACTTGAAAGAATATAGAAAAATCTACCTTATGATCTTTTGGATAAAGACCACTTTTAAAATAAGTTAAGTTTAATACATATGTTTCAACTTTCGTACTTGCTTTAGGCGCGTATGTGCCTGCCAAAGGACGTAAATGTTTGTGCCTGAAAAAAGTTTTTTTTTTTTTTTTAAATATACGTACCTGCTTTGGGCGCATATGTGCCTGCAAACGCGCTTATTTTTAAACTTTCGTCACTGCTTTGGGCGTGTATGTGCCTGGAAAAGGGTCGTATTTGTTCTTTATATAGGCTAGTTTTGTTCGCGTTTGTGTCTCCAACTCTGTGCCTTATTTGGGCGCGTATGTCCCTCCCATCCCGACAAAAAATGTTTACCAGGATTAGAGACAAGGTAGACTGCAAAGAATACATTGAACTAATTCAACGCAAATTTTTATTAAACAATAATTAACGTTAACAAAATTATAGCATAATTAGATAATTATAAGGAGAAATATTTAGCACCTAAAAATTAAAAAATTTATCATTATTATATCGAAAGCCGCATTACTTTCATTTCATCGCTGCATGTCTAAGTATACTATCATCATATTATTTTATTATTTATTATATATTATATAAATTTAAATAATACTCCCAAACCTTTATATATTATATTTATTTATTAGTTCACTCAAATCCAAAGATATTTTGTGAATCTATAGATAAAATCAAGTCTAACCGTCTTACTCTGATTAAATTTGTGAAATTTTTAAGTTTTCGCGCATTGCTTTCGTTTAGTCAACGTTCCGTTCCTGACAATTAAAACTATTCCATAATAGAAATCACTCTGGCAGCACTAAATCCCTGAGCCATGCGAGACTGCGCGAGACGCAGCTGGAATTTGCATTTTCGTTAAGTAAACAGAGAGAGCGTCTCTTCAAAAGTTGCACACATCCATCGGGCCCCTGTCCGGACACGAAACTCGAGGCACGCAAATGCTCTTCTCTTGGATGTGGTGAAGTAAAACATTCGTCGAGTTTCGTCAAGCGAAGCGGCGTAGTGCGTGTTTTTGAAAATTAACTGAGTTGAGGTGTGCGTTTTGCATTATCTTTTTTGCAAAAATATTTCGCGGTCCTAAAAGAGAGACTATTCAAGCTAATAAATAAAACAGTTCTTTTATAAAGTGGATGATTCGCTTTTTTTCTAATTTTTAATATCACGATAACCTCAAAAAATGGCTAGGAATCCGCTGACGCCAAGCGAGTGTAAACAAATTTTAAATTTGCGTAAAGCGGGCAGTTCGCTGACGAAAATAGCAAAGGAAATGCATCGGGGGACGAAGGCTATCTCTGAATTCCTAAAGACCTCGGAGGCTAACAAGTCTTCCCCCAGGAAAAGCAACCAGGAATTCAAAAACGTATCCTTGGAGCACAGGGCCATCATTAAATTCCTGACCAAACTAGGAAAAGAGAACCAAGAAATTTTCGAAGACATCAAAAGAGCATACGAGGAGAATTATCCTTCCGTCGAATCCATAAACTACTGGGCGACACAATTTAAAAACGGCCAGGAACTAGTCCTGTTCTCTTCCTTGCCACCCAAAAAAGGACGAGGCAGACCCAAATCGAAACCTCCTCCCAAGACGTGGATTTGGGCTCAGAGTAAACCTAGAGCATCGAACCCTAAAAAGAAAAGGAACTGAAACTCAGAAATTCAATTTGCATAAGTGTTATGAGAAATATTATGTTTGAAATTAGAATAAACTTATTTTTTTTATTATAACTTTGTGTTTTGTTGTTAATAGTTAAGGAGCTTGTTTTTCAGGTAATGCGGATTTAAGTAAGAACTTTAACTTCGAATCTCTAAATGGTATGAGATCTGATGTTTGTTTTTGCTGATTATTATAAGCGGCATCGAAACACCGTCCTAAAACCATCAAAAAGCAATTACTTCAACTTCATAAATAAGTTCTGGAGCAAGAAATACAAATAACAAGAAATTCATTAATTTGTAAAGAGAAAGTTACAATTCCCCTTTGAAGAGGACCATTATAAAAAAAACTTTTCTTCATAAAATCACCAACTGATGGACGTTTCGCTTTGATAATTGACTCATTATTGCAATTTAACATTTTATTTTAGTTGCGAAAAAGTTCATTATTTTTAAAGAGATTTGTATCTCTGTAATCAACGTTTAAAACCTATTTTATGAGCAATTCTTAGTTTTATGAAGACGGTAATTAGATTGTTAGTACAATCAAAGGCATATACTCGTAAAATATATTAAGAATATTTACATATACTGGTCGAATTTATAAACTATTTTGAAATCAGTTTTACCTTTCCCTACTACAGCCGTCCCATGAGACAGAGGGGCTCAGTGGCTATGAGTTAAAAGGCCAGTGGTATATTATAGTTTTCGGTCAGGTTCATAAGTTATGGGCTTTTGAATATGTATAAAACTATCCAGTAGATTTTTATAAAATGTTTACGCAGCGTTTTAAACACTAGTAGTTCCCTTCCTTACCAAATTGTTTGAGTTATTTTGAAAATGATTGATGAAATGATCAAAACGCGAGTGAGAGAGAAGATGTCACGCACAAGTATAGGAAAAAGGATAAGAAGATTTTAGTAATAGTTCGTGATTCCTTGGGCTTCGTATTGGAGATGAGGTATATAAAAGTTATTATGCCTAAAGTTAGAATTATTTTGTTTAAAGTTCAAGTGAAAACCTCCAATTTACATATGTAGGTACTATGAAAAACAGAAAATCAAGAACGTTTTATTGGTACATAAATTAATTCAATTGATGTTAGTACACTATTCTTTGCTGCATCAATATTCCAGCTCCAAAGATACTGTTTCAGGTTAAATAATTTAAGAAACATTATTGAGAATATTTGAAGAGCTGGGGAATAAAACCAAACGACCAACCAATTCGGGTTTTATTTTTATCGTACTCTCCAGGTTAATTTGCTTCAGATTATAAAATATTTTCCACTAAAAACGGACGCATCGTACTTAAAAATAACTTTTAAAGTGATATTTCATAAATAGAATGAAATTATGTGTTTTCAATCGAATCCGGACAAATATTAAATATGTAGTATTATTAAACATTATTACGGAAGTAATAATAATGTGCCTCTACTTAGATTTTCGTGGCGATTTCTTTTTGCTTCCGAAAACGATTTATTTCTAAATTCAGAAATTTTATTTCCTATAACATTATGAGTTTCATTGAAAACATTCATCAAAACTACATTCGTATTTTGCATCGAGAGAGTAAAACTTAGAGGGGAAAAAGGGACACGCTTTATTAACAACTTTAAAAAAAAACAATTTCTCATGACAAGATTTAAAATCAAAAAATCCTGAAACTTTTATTGATTCGTTTTAAGAGACCTAAGTACATATCTAATTTCAGGATATCATACAGTAAAATCGGACTGATTGATAAGGATCGGGCCCAAATGTTCGCTAAATTAATAGGAACGCCCCCACCCCATATTTGCATACCTGTATTAATTTATCAATTGACCCGTATTGATGTCTTAAAATTATGTCAAACCTCAAACCTAGATATTTATAATAAACTATATTAAAATGTTTTTCAACTGTTCGGATCAGAGCTGGTATATGCGTTTAGGCCTTAGGGTGAGAGGTTGTTTGTGCACTCCAATGTTGCCAAGTATCTCCAAAACGGTTTGACCAATTTAGATACGGTTTTCTGTAAAGGGTTTGTGATTCATCGGCCACATTAGATATAAAAATCATATTTTGTAAGAAAGTTTGAAATAAAAGACGAAATTAAAAATTTTGAAAAAAACCCACGACGGATGCAAACGTCGTAATAGAAAAAGGATTAAATAAAATGTTAAAACCCCCCGACTAAAAGGAGGCAAGTAATGAAATGATCTAAAATATTGCATGTAGTCTTTAATTGATATTCTCCTATTCTTAAATCAGGGCATGGGCAAGGAATGGCATCCCCCAACGAATTTTCTTTGGTTACTTACCTCCTTATAGTCGGGGGGTTTTAAAATTTTATTTAATCCTTTTTTAACCCCCGACGCAAAAACGACGGGGTATTATAAGTTTGACGTGTCTGGCTGTGTGTCTGTCTGTCTGTGGCATCGTAGCTCCCGAACGCATGAACCGATTTTGATTTTGTTTTTTTTGTTTGAAAGGTGAATTAGTCGGGAGTGTTCTTAGGTATGTTTGATGGAAATCGGTCCAAGATGGCCGACGCCACAAAATGACGGATTACATATTTTTTCAAAACTCC
Organism: Machimus atricapillus; assembly: GCA_933228815.1. Taxonomy (NCBI): domain Eukaryota; kingdom Metazoa; phylum Arthropoda; class Insecta; order Diptera; family Asilidae; genus Machimus; species Machimus atricapillus. Next base: position 24,629,148 of record OW121787.1, on the reverse strand, counting down.
CTCAATATAGGTATCAAATAAAAGGGCTTGAGTAGTAGAATACTATACACTATGACAAATTTCAAATCAAATATGGCCGCCACCACAAAATTGCGAATGACTTTTTTTTTTTCACAACTCCCTAAATATGGGTATCCAATGAAAGGGCTTGACTACATATTAGAATAATGTACACTATATTGAAAGGGAATGAGGAATATTAACTAACGAAATGAAAACTAAAAACTTGAAAATTATTTTTTTGTCTGATCAAAAAGTTAAAGGACCAACCAACACATTAATAGGTTCTTAATGAAGTTAAAAGGCCGAGAGAAAAATTTTATTATTTTACTTTTTAGAGTTTTTTTTTGTATCGGGGGTTACTTAAAATTTTTAATTTTTTAACAAAAAATTTAACCAACGAAAACAGAAACTGAAAAGAAAAGTGAAAAATAAAATATACCTTTTTAGTCTTAAAACTGAACTACTTAACAAATCTAAATAACTAATTTTGAGTCGGCACCAAACAAACAAACAATTGTTCCTTTGGCGCCAACTCAAAATTAGTTACAAGTGAAATCAAATATTCAAAATAAAAGAGTCGTTGAAGCAAAAAGAATTTTATAATTTTAATTAGTCAATGCAAAATATACATCATTCAAAATTATACAAGTATTAAAGTTTATAATCATTTAGCGCATCCTGTAGATATCCAATCATCTCGTCGTAAACAGAATCCATCGTACCCGCAACGACTACATCTAGATCGCAGTACAATTCGATAAGACAAAGAGACCCCCGCATTGTCGGAACTTCTTGAACTTTGTAGGGAATTTGCAGGGCTTTTAACAGCAAATCCACCTTATCCTTGGAGGACGTAATGGCTTCATTGTTCATAATTTCATATGCTTTTGTCCTTTTAGCTTTTGCTAAGTTTTTAAAGTAATTATGCCGATGGATGTCGATGGTCTCCAGTGTAATCTTTGCGTTTGACGTTTTCGTATTCCTGTACATTTTCTTCTTCCGGCTCAGCTTCATGCGTTCTTCGGCCTTCTGATGCACGGAAGCAGGCAGCAATGTACAGGAATATGAAAACGTCAAACGCAAAGATAACACTGGAGACCATCGAACATCCATCGGCACAATTACTTTAAAAACTTAGCAAAAGATACAAGGACAAAAGCATATGAAATTATTAACAATGAAGCCATTACGTCCTCCAAGGATAAGGTGGATTTGCTGTTAAAAGCCCTCCAAATTCCCTACAAAGTTCAAGAAGTTCCGACAATGCGGGGGTCTCTTTGTCTTATCGAATTGTACTGCGATCTGAATTTAGACTTTTCGGGTTCCCCGGTTTTCATTTATGACGAGATAATTCGATATTTACAGATTATGCTGCGCTAAATGATTATAAAACTTAATACTTGTATAATTTTGAATGATGTATATTTTGCATTGACTAATTAAAATTATAAAATTCTTTTTCCTTCAACGACTCTTTTATTTTGAATATTTGATTTCACTTGTAACTAATTTTGAGTTGGCGCCAAAGGAAAAATTGTTTGTTTGTTTGGCGACGACTCAAAATTAGTTATTTAGATTTGTTTAGCAGCTTAGTTTTAAGATTAAAAAGGTATATTTTATTTTTCACTTTTCAGTTTCTGTTTTCGTTGGTTAAAGTTTTTGTTAAAAAGCTCATTCATCTACCCTTGGGAGTGGATTTTTTTTTCAAATTTGGAGGAACTTCGAAGTAGGTATACCCTATTCAATAAAAACAGAGTCATCGAAATTGGAACAAATACAAAGTTATGGCGTGGTAGAATCGGTTAACAAATAGAAATTCAGTGGATGAACAATCAGTCCGTATTGTTTTACCCTTAGGGGTGGAGTTTTGTTATTAAATTTTAGTGGGATGGGAACCAACTTCGAGTTACACTCTATCCATTAAAAAACGAATCATCTATTCTGTAAAAAGTAATGCGTGCTCATACATAATAATAATAACAAAATAGTTTCAAAAACTAATAAAATAGGTAAGAAAAATTTTTTAAGTTAAACGGTTTTCTACTACAACGTTTATCTACATACGTCCGCCGTGGGTTTTTTCAACATTTTTAATTATGTTTTTTAACTACTTCTACAGGCACATTTAAAATTAATAGGTTAACTCCTTTCTGCCACCTTTGCTTTTAACAAATCGAAGATAAAAACAATATGTGATTGAAATATTTTATTTAAATTGAAGGAGCCTATTTAGCATTATAGAAAACGCGTGAATATACTCATATGCGAAACGTTTCGAAATCAGCTGAGATTTGTCAAAAATTTCAAATCAACGATTTCTAATTTTTGCTGAAGCATTTAAGTGAAAGTTTCGTGTTGGTTATTTACGTTTTGAAAATATTTAGTCAGTTTTAATTAATTGTTATGGACTCGATAAGTATATATATGATAGAGGTCAGAGGACCTGGCCAGTGAACATGGGAATCAAAAGAGCTATCCGACAAAATTTAAGATGTACTACAGGGGATATTTTTGAAATGGATGAAATAAAGTAAATAGAAAAGTAAATTAATAAAACCATGTTATTTGTCTCTGGAATTATCAACAGAAGAGTTCGTACTGGAAGAAAGTTCATCATCAATAGAAGAATCAAATGATGTGCCTAACATTTCTTCTTATCACGAAGAGGCTGTGTAAATTAGAAGACGTATCGCATACTCGTTTCGTTGATTAATTTAAAAAAACAAAATATTTCATTTTATATGTTTATATGAAAAAATACACATATGTTATTATACAAAATAAAACTACTATAAATCAAGAAAGGCCTCCATGGCGAAATTAAAAAAAAAAACCGTTTTAAAAAAAAAAATATGCCTCCACGGCACGGCGAAATTAAGTGGCAGTCCTATCTGGTGGACCTAAACTCTCCCAGAAACTAAAAGTATCACTTGGTGCTTCTGTTGTGAATCCTTGAGCAATTTCAGGATTGCTTTTCAAAACTCTTACCAAATGATGATACTGCTCCTGATTTATTACTTTTTTCCTTTGTGGAATATTAACAATTTAACAATTGATTTGTTTATTTAAATTGTGTACTTACATGCTTCACTTTTAATTCAACAATCGCAAAAGAAAATAAGTGCACAACCAACTGCCGCTAACAAAACTTGACGTATAAAAAATATTTTACTAAATGTCGCCGCACGTTTTGAACGATACTTATAAAATTATTTTCGAAAAGAGCGTTTGTCAGTTTCTATGGTTACTTTTATAGCGATACGAAAATTGTACGTTTAACGTTTCGTCCGCGTTTACGTTTTGCACGATAACCCCCTTATCTAGCTTAAAGCGAGGTATACGTAATATTTAAATTTGGTTGCATTAAGACCCCGTTTAGAGAACTGCGCTTTCTCTCACCCCGTTGTACATATATGTATGTAAAGTATCTCCTAAAGTGAATGTCTTGCACTTTTTTTGAAAGAGTTCACGCCTTACGAGCAGTGCCTATGACCACTCACCTGATGGCGGTGAAAAACGACCGACGCGACGGTGCAATCGCAGACTTTGTGCAACTCGTGCCTGTCTCTTAAAACTGAAGTCATTGCACTCAATTAGCATCCAGTTAGTTGGTAGATTAAACGGCGATCTAAACGCGATCAAAATAAATATGCTATACCTACATACATATATAAGACCTGAAGTCGCTGTACCGCTCATAAGACAGCGGCTTGGCCTCTTCCCCGGACTTGATTTCATTGAGGCTCCGCTCGGGGCACGGATCGATCAATCGAAAGGTCATGCGTGATCGACACTTTCGCGAAGTGGGTTAAGTGCTGTCTGTCATTCATTTCATTTTTCATAGGTGCTCAGCCTTGTCGGTGATACCTCCAAATGGGTTTCCTGAGGTGCTGAAATTGCGCGAAAGAAACGTACAAGCAAATTTTACATGAGTGGATTTAAGTGAAGAACTTGCGCGGATAACGATGGCGGGCGGACTCCAGCATAATTAGTTTCAGCTGACCTAAATCTATTGATGATGCCTTGTGGGCTGAGCTTCGCTTCGCATACCAAGTAGAATGAATTCCTTGCCTCTAATTTAAATTTACTCTGACTAGCAATTATTCAACAGCCGCAGAACGGGTTAGACTAGACTAGACTAATAAGAATTTCCGGGAGACTTTCAGATCATTAGACTTGTCTTAATTTTTTAATCAAACAGTTAAGAATAGTCCAAATTCTTGACCTTTTTTTTATTTGGATATCTTCTTTACCTAATAAAAAAACAAATTTATAATTTCTTAAGGAATTAAATGATTAAATGATTAAAATCTTCAAAATATCAATTTTTTTATTGGCTTAAAAAATTCTATATGGACCTTCCATAATACAAATGCTACGAACCGCATTTCGAAATTCAAATCCTAAAGCACGGTACACACACTCGTGGTACCGGAAACGTGCTCGATGTTCCATGTTCGATGATTTAAAACGTCACCGTACCTGGTACGACCAACATCGTACATCGTACATCGCGACGAAACACGAGCGTGTGTACCGTGCTTAACGTGCGCAATAAGCCTGGTTGATTTTAACCAAGGTATGATTTGTTGCTAAATACCCATCTTTCAAAACTTTAAATTAAAGCCAATTTGCCCATCAATTTTGTTTTTTGGTGTCATATAAACTGGTGAGCAATCCTATTAGAGCTTTCAATCGATCAATTCAAAATCAAAATACAACAAAAAAATCATTACTATTTTTTCATATCGCATATTTCTCATTACAGCCACGATATCAAGGCTTTCACAAACGTTATATATTCTATGTTTGTCCCTTTTTTTACACAGCATAAATGTTAATTGATTATATGATTTTTAATTTGCAGCTAAATAAAATAAAATAAAATAGATGTATGTAACACAAATTTTTGGATAAAATAAAAAGGTGCTTCAAACCATCGATATTCCATATCGGAATTACACTCTAGTAATTCAGAACAGCTACAAACTTTCTTATGTTCATCAAAATGGACAACATGCCACAGAATCTAAAACTAAATTTTAGTTTTAGAGACGTGTGTATGTAGTTATATTTTTCGCTGCTATTTAATATTTATTTTATTTAATCCCCTTAATTCCAGTTAGCACTGAATTATACTGTTTTATTATTACTGCTGCTTCGTGTGCGCTCGTATGTTTGCATTGGACAAAGATTTGGATACGCGCACGCAAAAGATTTACTATGAAATTTTATGATTAGATTAAATTAACTTTCCTTGAAACAGATATGGTTATCAAGAGTTATCTAAATACAAATAGCAAATCTCCGCATCGTTTTTCAGTTTCTTTTAAAATAATTCTGGTGTATTATTAGGGAAAATAATAATTCCAGAGCAGAGTGACTTTTCAATGTTTTACTTTTATTGAAGAGAAACAAAATTCGAATGAAAAATCGTATTTTAAAAAGTAACTAGATGAAGAAGGGAAATTTACCGGATTATTTAGATTCTAAATATCCAAAATGTATGTATGTATAATACCTACATAAACAAAATTATGAATCGAGGGCTGTTACCTAATCCGATTTAATTTGGGGGTATGTACACATACATACATACATACATACATATATTATGTATACGATAGTTGCACGAAAACCTTCAATATTTAGAAAACGCCCACTTGAAAACCGATGAAGGTCTCTAAACGGTATTTTCGACGAATTATGAGTCTATTAATTTATAAAACTTATTAATTTAAAAAATGTATAAGAGGCAAAATCTCCTTTAATGTTTCTTTTGCCAATATGGTAAAAATAAAGAAAATAAAAATTCACGGCAGCTTCTGCACTTACACTTACATATATGTAAATGTACATATACATATATCCAATACAATAGTAAGGAGTGTAGAGTTGCTGGGTTAAGAAATCATTTGCAATGTAATAAAATTGTTAGTGCCGTGAACTATTCATGCATCTATTTATCTATTGCATCCGTCCCACGTTTTTCGTTTTAAATCTTACAACAATTTTTAGCTATTACATATACAAACTCACAATCAAAAATTTAGAGGACTATCTTTATAGGGTTAGAAATATGTATGGGATTATAAACCTATGTGGGGCTAGTTAGTTCGTTTTAAAAACATGGTACATATATTGAAAATTTTTTTTATTTAAATAATTTTTTGTTTATGAAACTAATTGTAACTTTTTGTAATACGTATGTATATATACGTCATTAAGTGTAATAAGTGTTGGTGTTATTAATAAATAACTTATAGTTTTGAATATAAAATAATATAAAAAGATTTATTTTTGTCTCACTAAAACCCGAGTTTTCAATTTCTTCAGATAACAAATTAAATTCGCGGTCACTCTATTTGACGAAAATTACCTGATCAATAACACTCATAACTGCCGCAATAGTTATTTTAAATCACAATCATGGATGAACTGATTTCACTAACTAACGTCGATGTTAGTTAGAACTGAGATGTCGTTGTTTTTATTAAAGAGTTTCAGATGGGCGACGTTGTGTTTCCCTTAGAGCCAATTTTTCAAGTGCAAATTAAATTATTCCTCAAATGAAATCAGTTCATCCATGATTGTGATTTAAAATAACTATTGCGGCAGTTATGAGTGTTATTCATCAACTCAGTTAAGAAACAAAAATCAATAAAATGTTCTAAAATTACTGGATGTAAAAGTCATTATATAATAAAATGCATATCGCTAGCCTTAACTATTTTAAGTATGCATAGCCAGTTGGAATTCGTTGCACTAAGCCAAAGTCCATCAACATACATAGTTGCAACTGTGACCAACTATACATATGTATGTGTCGTTAATTAGTTTTAATTAATATTCAGGATACTTAGGTTCGATGCACCTGACTGACCAACAATGTTTCGAAATATTCTTCGAGATACATATATCGAGTCTCAATAATCTAGTTGCATATTTAAGCATAGACTGGAAAAAATTACAGAAGAAAACTATCAGTTAAGGTGATTCCACCAATTACACACGGTTCTCTTTAAAGTAAATTTTATTCAACGGTACTAATCAATCGACCTACCGTGTAATTAAGATCTCTATGAAAGCGAGCCGCATACTTTGTTGGTTATCATCATTTCGTTTTTATATTCCACTGTTTCCTACGGCAGGCGAGATCAATTAGAATTTGCAAGCGAGCGCTTAACGCTTCTTTATTTGCATACAAACGGCGATCTTTAACATTTTCACTGTTCCACCCATCGCTACCATGCATCGTTTATTTCCACTGCACGCCATCTATTCAGCGATCTTCTCAAGCACGCAAAACCTCCTCAACCTCGAACTTGGTCGACAGGTTTTTTTTTTTTGTCCCAGGTGGAGATTTACGGGCGATTAGTGATCAACAAAATACACCTGAGGATGCTCAAGACGAATTCCACAACGATGTGGAATCTCAGAGTGTCTTTAGCTCGATCGTTTTGTCGATCATGCTTCCAGTTGCGAGCAATTATTTTGAGTTAAACACTTTTTTTGCTGAATGTCGGTTTGTAACGTTTATCTGCGCAGAATCCACAGCCTTGCAAAATGCAGGTGCTGATCACCTGTGACACACTTTACATTGAGCGTGAACAGACAGCTATTCTTCTTTAGAGCCCGTGGCAATCTTATCGCTTTAAACAGACAGCCACAATGTCTATTGTCCTCTAATGTGGTTCTGGTAGTCATACTAAACATCTCGAATCTCGTTATGTAACGACAAGTACCGCAGCTCTTCGATCATTAAAATTGAAGAAATATGTGAAGATCGCTGATCAAAAACGGTCAATAGAATGCCTCTTAGTGTTCCCGGCAACATTTTTTTTTCTCTTTCTGGATTTGTCGATCTTTAAGATCCTAGATGTCTCAAGTCGACATGGCACCGTTATAGAAGATCGGACTAGCGTGGGCTTATGTGTGTCATCATCATGCACTTGCGGTGATCTTCAGCCATGTTTAGTGACTTAGCGTTCAAAGCGGCAGTGTGTCGAGTCAACAAGGTCACTCCGCGTTCTTGCTTTGATAATCGGGCATGGGACGGGTTCGACTTGTTTACAAATTGCTTAGAAGCTCTCATAGTCGTAACACATTTCGCGGCTTAACTAACAATTTTAATAAGCCCATTTGCAGAGCATTTAAGACTTTTAAAGTTTCGACATTGCGTTTGCAAGGTCAATTTGTGGTAACCCTCGAATTGTAGCACAACATGTTAGACTTTTTGCAGGATTTTATGGTGGGCGTCATTTAATCCTTATCTTGCCCTACTCTTGCAATAGACAATAGTATGTGAGGAAACAACATGAGTGTAATTCACCTCAGTCTCAACTACAAATAAATTTGATTTAAACGCAAATACAATATTTAAAACATTCCCAGATATTTAACCCATTTATATTCACTGAAATACTTATGAAACATATCCATTTTAAAGTAAAAAGTCTTCTTTATATAATATGTACTTGTTTCAACAATTTTTTATTATTTCCGATACGCGTATTTCGGCTTACGAGGCCATTTTCAAGGAGTTTATACTAAAAACAGTTTTTAGTATAAACTCCTTGAAAATGGCCTCGTAAGCCGAAATAAAATGTTGAAACAAGTATGTACATATATAAAAAAAAGACTTTTTACTTTATTTAACCCATCCTACAACTTATTAAAATACGAGTAGTATAATTCCTAATTGGTATAAACACTACATAGTAAAATAGTACTTTGCTTTGCGAAATGTTCTATGTGTACAATATTTTATTGAAGGTTTTAGAAGCTATAGTGAAACAAATATGTAGATACAGACATAAAAAAATATCAACAATCATCGTGTTAATAGTCTAAAAGTCAATTTGAGAAAGAAAAGTGCTTCTGTTGCTAAATGTGAATCGATTTAAAGCGGAATATCTATGAATAAAATCTGGACTTGAGAAGAGTATGAAATATTGTACCAACTTTTAAAATTTTTAAAAATTTGTTACAAAATAACGGATAATTTTAGGAGCAGGAATTAAAAATTCTACCTTTAGCTGTATGGGGGACTAGCGTCCATTTAAATTTTATTTTTAATAGTTTATTAATTTATTTATTTTATTTTAATTATTTAATTAAAACTTTTGGATTTCTTATTAAAATATTTAATGTTTTATTTTTTTGGATTAAAATTATTTAATTAAATTATATTATATTATATTTTATGTTTTAGGTTTTTATTCTAATACAGACTTCTCGAGACTGAAAAATTAATTTTATTTTTCGAACAACATAAAAATTTGGGCTACTACGTTTATCTAACGGCATGCTTGAAGAATTTATATAAATCAAAGTATTTTCATAACAAGTAATTTCAGCTGCCGTTCCTGAATCAAACTACACTAATAACTTTTGATTTACACTTTATTAAAAATTTCGGTATCGTTCACCGTCACAGCTGTTATTTATTTGAAAAATACTGAAGTCGTTAAAACTTTTTCGCTTTTATCTGTTAGCCAATTAAGTAGGTACCTACTTCATACACTTGATAGTAGGTGAAAATCACAAACAGCGCGCACTCATGAAAAACTAGTCTCACATTATGCTTAAAAGAGCTTGAAATTGTGATAGTTCGTATATCTAGATAAGGATTTAGGCTTTCATTTGAACCATGTTATCTTCTCAAAATACGATTTGTTTTAGTTTTCAAGTAACTAGTTATCATTGAACAAATCAAAAAAATAAGTAGATATCATATAAAAAAAGAGGGTGAATTTTGTAAATTAGTGTTATAAAAGTAAATTGCTTACATATAAAGTTATGAAATATTAAGTTATGAATATTTTTGTTTTCAACTTACTTTTTAACCGACTTCCAAAAAACAAGAGGTTATCAATTCGATCCGTACGTATTTCTTTTTTAATGTCTGTTCTTGCATATCTTTTGAACACGTCAACCAATTTTGATGATTCTTTTTTTGTTGGATAGTCTAAGATTCTCTGGAGGTATCTACAATGATGTATACGAAAACCCTGAGGGGCAGGGGAAGCCATAACAGAGTCGTAAATCGATATAAAAATGATAAATGTCCTGGGACTCGTAAACATTACATATGACTAGGTGCGTGATTTGAGGGTCATTGATTGTACATTCGCTGCCCGCTTCCTAGGATTCAAAATGGCGGACCAAAAACGGCGGCTTTTTGTTACTAAATATCTTTGAAATTATATGAAAATAGCTTTACAGGTATAAGTTTTGAACACGTGAATCGATTTTGATTTTTTTTTTTTTTTTTTGCATAATCTAAGATTCTCCGGGGTACAATGTATGTATGTATGAAAACCCCAGCGGGACAAAAGAACGTCACAACAGAGAGGTAAATCAAAATAAAAATGATGAATGTCCTGAGCCTCATAAACAAAATGACTATGTGACTATTGAGGGTATTTGGTTGTACATTCGGTGCCCGATTGCGAGGATTCAAAATAGCAGACCAAAAAAATTTTACTAAAAAATATTACAATAAAAAGAATGAAATAAAAAAAAATTTAAAAAAAATAGAACCGACTCCAAAAATTCCCAAGCCCTGAAAAGTATAAAATAATTATATTAAAAGTCCTCTGCTACTACTTTCAACATTAAATAGCAAAACTTTCCTAGACTTTTGCAGTCGGTGTGAAAACCTAACTGATATTAATCCAATAGTAAATAATTAAGGCAATCGGTTTGTCCGGATTAATTGGATTAATATCAGTCAGGTTTCACCATTTGATTCGAGTAAGCTTTGTACTCTCACTGTAGGATAAAATAACTAAATAAATTCTCTTATACAATATATCTAGCTACATTTTACTATTGTACATTTTACACAATTACTGCCAATTTATTCATTGAAATTAATGTTAAACGTTTTGGTTACTTATTACTTGTGCAATAACTAATATTACTATACCTATGTAGATGAAAAACTATTCCTTTGTTTAGTTTTTGTTTCTTCATTGATTTATAAGAAGAATCATTATTATAGTAATCAAAATTTGTATTAGTTACTTTATCAAACCCCTTTTTTTGTTTTTTCCCTGATATTCCCAATAGTTCGTCGTTTCCACTAATTCGTCACCTTGTTGAATTTTTTTTTTAGGTGACGAATTACTCGACCTGTATTGTCGCCTTTTAAATTATAGTAGTTTGTTATTTTATATAATTTAACTGATTTAACTAGTTAGAGTAACAGTCTCTCTCTGGGTGAAAAATAGACACCAAATCACCTTAGGTACATGAACGGTTTTGTTGAATATTTATACAATTTTGTATAATTTCGTTAATTTCCAATGTTTGTAATGTATTTAATAGGAAATAAATGACAGTTAGACATTTTATATTAATATAATGAGTAAATCTAACATCATTTACCTCCATACCGCTAGGCACCATGCATTAGCGGCGAACCAACGTCTTTTATAGCGGAAAGTTGTTAAACCTGAACCTAGAAAGGCAATCCAATCCTCTTAGCTGAAGAAACCGCAATTTGAAAGCGCATTCCTAGGCGATGCTGGAATATGAGCAATAAATTACCGGGGGCTGCGCATGAAGACGAGGTGAGGTATGCATGAGCCTAAAAGGAATTTCTACACCTGTGACAATTCATTTCCTGCCAAGGCGTGAAGGCAGCGGCAAACACCAGAAGAGCGTCGAACGGCTGTTTTTTTAGCACCGTCGCGTCTTAAGAGGCCTCTTAAAGTTATCAAACAAGAATTGAGGCTTTCTTCGAGTTGTGCCTGAGGCGAGGTGATGCCAATTAAGACTTCTTTCAGTTCAAAGGTGTTGTCCTACAATTTGTTTACCTTTCTTAAGTCCCACCTTTTCGCTTTGTGAGGAAAACCGAGACGAATTGATTGCAAATTTTATTTACTTGCGGTCCCAACCCAATCGGATCCTAATGATGGCTTTTCTTCCTAAAAGGTATTTAATTTAAATTACATTTTGATTTATTAGTTAAAAGACTTAGGATTAGTGCTTAATAAAGCTACGTTGAATCCGTTAAGCCATTTGAACAAAATTTCTTGTATAACATTCCATTAAAGTCTGCAGTATTTTCATGGGATTATTAATGGGAAATTTAATTTGTTGCAACTATAGAATATACACGAAGAGAAATTCGCAGATTTATGTATAACTTAATTTTAAAACGCACTCACGTTACGGTGCGTTAGCATGCATATGAGATGCATGAGGATGATTACTGAAACACAAAGTGAAATCGCTTTATTTATAAATTAGATTAAAAATTCCATCAATCAAAGCACGAAGAAAGGTATTAGGAAACTATAGCAAGAATTATATTATTAATTTAAAATACAATTCAACATTCTGAAATGAAAAATTTTCTCGTGGTAATTGTTGTATGGAGGTGTTAACCCTTTCGTTGCCAGTGGGGCCACAATACAATTTTCATATTAAAAAGTTTATAATGGCAAACGACTGTGAAAGATATTAAAATAACGATACAATCTCGCCAATAGCACATATTTCTTAGTGGTTTTTTTATTTGAAAGCATTTGTCTCAAAATGAATATTTTTAAAAACAAATTCATGATGGTCATCGGTGATCGGTTAAAAGTTACGTATTTTTAGCAATTTTTAGTTAGACGTACTTAATTTTGAATTTTTGCAGTTTCGTTGAAACTATGTATTTTGATTTGTTGAAATCTTTTAGTCAACTATATATTTTTAACTTCAAAAAGTCCACTTTCAAACCACAGAGGTCTCATTTCAATTCAATAAAGTCGCTTTTAAAAACAAAACGTCTGTTTTCATTTCAAACGACTCGATTATTTAACTCAAATATGTGTATGTAGGATTAATTTTACTTTTTTTCCAATTAATGAAAATCCTTAGTTAATATTTTCAAATATCTAAATTTCCATAACTCTTGAATGTCAGATTTTAAAATAATTCAACCCAAATTTTCGTTCTTACATAAAACTTTAGAAAATAAATATTGTTAAAAATTAATTACGAAATTGTTTCATATTTATTCATACGAATATTAAGAAATTGAATTCACTAGAAAAAATAAAGCTTTTGGAATTACAGAATTGTGCCTAATTCAAAGATGTTAAATATATCGACTTGTTTGATATGAAAGTAGATCTTTTGACTTTAAAAGATATCTTCCCCTCTGGTTTCAATGTGCACGTACTTATTAACAGGTTACAAATTGCTCAATAATTAAAAATGATTTTTAATTTGTCCTGGCACTTCACATCAGACCTGCATACGTTAGCCAACATAAATTTAATAACTACCAAAGCTAATTATTTAACGGAAAATTTTTATGGGGAAATGAAAATTAGCGGAAAATCCGCCGATCCAACAAGTTGTCGATAGTTAGTTAATAAGGTTTAGGTCAAGTGTAGTAGATTATAAAATTTAACTGGGTTTTAGAAAGAATTAAAGCACTTTTCGTTTTCCCAAAATCGTATATTAAAATAAAATTGTAAAATTGAACCTTTACTAGACTATTTATAAATATCATAGATGACTGTAGAATGTACTTCCAGCTCTAAATTTATTTAATCCTATTATATTCACAAATAATTGAATTGAAGTAAAAGTTTAAAACTTAATCTAGATTAAAATGTATATCTGTATGTATTTTGAAAAAATATGTAACAATCAGGTCTCGACGAGTAGAAACGAAACCAACATTAATAAAATCGGAAAAACTTGTACAAAAAACGAACACAGAAAATTTATCTTTTGAAAATAAATCTTGAATTAGATAAATTTTCAAATTAAATCCTTAAGCTTCTTCAATGTGGGAAATTTGATGGTGAGAAGCTTTTTGTTAGTGCTCAGGCGTTTGATTTTTATGGAACTTTTTTTACCACTGCCCTGACTCTTCTTTGCTTCCTGATGACCGAATTTCGTTTTGTTTGGCTTTCTTCCTTTTGGAGTTTCCGACGCCCTAGACTTAACCCACATCTTCCTCCTGACAGGAGTGCTGCTGCTTTTCAATTTGGGTCTGCCCCGTCCTCTTTTGGGTAGAACGCAGGGGAGCAGAACCAATTCCCGGCCGTTTTGAAACTGTGTCGCCCAGTAGTCTATAGACTCGACGGAAGGATAATTCTCCTCGTATGCCGTTTTGATGTCTTCGAAAATGTCTTGATTCTCCTTCCCTAACTTATTCAGGAATTTAATGATGACTTTGTGCTCCAACGACACGTCGCTGAATGCTCCGTCGTCTACGGGTGCTGGTTCCCCCAACCCGCTGTCCTGCAAAGTTCACTTTTAAGGAAGCAATTTTATGGAATCCTTTTCTACTTACGTTCCGGCCGAACTTCCTGTAGTCGACGCGTATAAACTCTTGGTTGCCCTTCCTAGGGGAAGACTTCAGCTCCCTGTAAGAGCCCCGCCTGCCACTCAAGAAGTCCTCGGTGCTCTTTAGGAATTCAGAAATTGTACTCTTGGCCCGGTGCATTTCCTTTGCAATTTTCGCCAACGAGCTTCCTGTTTTACGCAAATCTAATATCTGGGTGCACTCGCTTGGCGTCAGCGGGTTCCTGTTCCTGGTCATATTTTGAGGTTATCGCGAAATTAAATGATAGGCGAAGCGACTCAGCCACTTCATAAGCACTGTTTTATTTACTTGATGGAATAGTCGCTCTTTATGGTTAAAATTCTTCACTCCGCGAAGTATTTTCACAAATAAATAAGACAATACAAGAATGTAAAACACAAAATAATAAACACATAACTTAGTGACAGTTCATTTCATCAACTTTCAAAGCACCCACCACCGCTTGACGAAACTCGACGAATGTTTTACTTCACACATCCAAGTGAAGAGCGTTTGCCGCTAGAATTTTCGTGTCCGGACAAGAGACCCATGGATGTGTGCAACTCTCGAGGTGACGCTCCTCTCTGTTTACTTAACGAATAGTGCAAACTCCAGCTAAAAAGTCTCTGGTAATTCAGAGATTTAGTGTTGCCAGAGTTAATTCTTTTATGGAATATATTTGAATTTTTAAAGTGCCTGGAACGTTGACTAAACAAAAGTAGTGCGCGAAAATTTTAAACTCTAGAATATTTCACAAACATAATCGGAGAAAGATGGGTAAAACTTGACAAGTTTTTCTATACATTCCTAAAACAGCTTTGGGTTTGCACCGAGTAATAAATAAATTTAAAATTAGGCTTGGGAACATAATATAAAATAGAATAAAAGATAGTACATCAAAATACTGGAATTAGCCGGCTAAATCTAGTACATTTTCATTTAGCTAATTTTCGAGCATGCTAATGCTTCTTCTTCTTTGGCTAATTGGCTAAATTTTGACATTACTCATTACTGCTTACAAGTGTATGGTGGTGAATCACAACAAAATGAGTTCGGGAAATATAAGACAGAGAGGCTATGATAGGTGTAAGTTGCATTATATTATTTATTGAATTATTCTCAATTTTGGAATTTTGACAGACAAAATGAAAATGACAGCTGGATAATTTGGCTAATTCCAATCCAAGTTTGGCACAGCACTGGAATTGGCCGGCTAAATTTCCACTACAAACTGGAATTTAGCCAGCATTAGCCGGTTTGGCACATGCCCTTAATATGTTTTCCTGGCTAAAATAAAAAAAACTAACACGGCTTTTGCTCATCAATTGGGTTCTTTTCATTTTCCTATCTGGTTATGCATTGAATTGAAATTTTAAAACCCCGTTAAGTATAATACAGCTTTTAAATCAAATTGCCATGTTTTTTTATCCATCGAAATATGTATAGAGCCAGAAAAATTGTTGGCTTAAGTTTTTACGCAAAATACGTATAAATCCAGGCAATTTTATTTTATTTTCGTGAAATTAAAATTGTTTATTGGGTCATAAATATTCATTAATTTCAATTCAGTGCAAAATTTCCTTCAAAAGCTGGAGCTGGATCCGATGGGTAAAGAATTTTCCGAGCCGAAAATAAAAAGTTGTGAGCTCTTTATTTATTTCTAGCAAATGGAAAAAGCCCATTGGCTTATTATTTTTTTAAACTCGAGTTATAAAGTGACAACAAAATTCAATTTTTCTCAGCAGTTAATAGTTAAAAATTTCCTTTTTGAAGTGAAAACTTCTTTAGCGGCGTTGAGCACTTTTTTGGGATGGGTAAAAAATGTAAATTTCGCGTCAGGTCACGTGACCCTGATCGAAAAACCGTAAGACGGACAGGGCGCTTGCGCGAGTGTGCGTGTGTGTTTGTACACAGCCTGCTATGCGCATCTACGGGAAAAACTTTAATGATTTGCCAATGATTTTGAGTGGAGATTTCAACATAAACTTTGCAGACGATAAAAATCAACTATTAATTGAATTTTTAAATAATGAATTTGGTTTAACGATGTCAAATGATCGCAATCTTAGCACAACGAAATACAAAACTACTATTGATGCGGTCTTTATTAGACATCTAAATAGATTCGAATCAAAATTGTTCGTTTCTTACTTCAGCTACCATAAACCTATTGTATCAGTTTTAGAGATTGGCGATGATGATGCTGGTAATGATGATAGTGAAAGAGTCGTTGAAATTATGGATGAAAGTTGATTTTTCTGAGAGATAAACTTTTTAATGTAAATTAATTGTAATAGTTCTGAAGTGTTAAATTTTTTATGTAATATAAATTGTCATGTTTGTGTACGATAGCGCAATAAATGAATATTGTATTTTACCACATAAATGATAGTACTTTTATACTGATAAATAAAGCAATTCGTGCGAAATTATTCCCTAACCATTCCAAAATATTCAAAAATGCACAACGTTAATGTTCAAGTTTTCACTTCTGCCGGCACTCCCGGAGTACCACCCATTGTTTTTTTTTTTTTATCAGGAAAAAATTTTTATCAATGAAGGTTTCTTATTTTTTCCTCATATGTTTGTTATTAGAAAAGTAATCACGCTTTCTTTCGGCAAATTCGTTTAATTTGAAACGTATAACTTTATATATTTGCAGGACAAAATATTTACAAGTGTCAAAACTTGTTTATTTTGGCTCGGAAAAGTAATGTAGCAGTTGAACTTTTTTCTCTAGCGTGGTTAACCAAATAGTGTGTCTATACTATAAGAGCTAAAGACAGTTTAAAAAAAAAACAAAATAGTAATAACTGGTACGGTGGTAGGTGATATAATAGGTATAAGGGAAAAATAAACTAAACTTATAACTTTACAATTTCACAATAAAATATAAATAACGATATGTTTTAACTTTGGTCAATAACACTAAATGTAAAAAGATTTATTTATTTGAACTCGTCCATTAAAGAAATCTATCTACAGGATGTTTTGTTAAGGTCTGAACAGGGGTATGCCAATCGATTCTAAAATGGTCTCCTGATCAACGTTTGTTCTAATCCTAAATGAGTTTTAAAAGATTACATAAACTGTGAAAAAATTAAATTTATTTGCGTTTGATGGTCAACTATTTGTGAGTGAGTGGATTAAATAAATATTTGGTGCTAATGTTTGAACGGGGGTATGCCAATCAATTTTACTGGGTCTCCTGTTTAATCAAAGTTTGTTCGGAGACCCCCCAAATGGTCCTTCGCCCTTAAAATCGCAAATATAGGAGAGGAGGTTTTAGCTATTTGCATACATAGTATGTAGCAGTAGTAAAGAAAAATCAAAAAGTTAAGAAAAACGTTTATTCGAACTAATTGACAACGTTTCATTGGCATATATTTATTGTTCTAGAAATTTTAATGGATCTTGAAATGATGCTGACTTTTGTCAACTGCATTCATTTTAAAATTAAATGCGAGGCATTTATTTTAACTACTGCTTAAATTTTTGTATTTTATTTTTCTACTTATATTTTTAATTTTAAGTATTTTATATTAATTAATCACACATTGCTTAAGTCTATGAAATTATGTTCTGACTCTATAAGGCATTAGAATCATTGTGTGCAAACATGTTGCACAACATTGAAGATGTTTTGTAACTTTATATAACGAAGATTTCCAATTTAAGCTTCTTTATTTCGGAGACGCTGAAAAAATTTATTTTAAAAACAATCAATGAATTTTTAGAATCAACAAAATGAAATGGAGAATCCTTGTTTGCGCTAGTACAAGAATCCAGCTAAAGAATTAAATGTTTGAACCTCT
This sequence comes from Machimus atricapillus, assembly GCA_933228815.1. NCBI lineage: Eukaryota > Metazoa > Arthropoda > Insecta > Diptera > Asilidae > Machimus > Machimus atricapillus. Next base: position 24,611,007 of record OW121787.1, on the reverse strand, counting down.
TAACGAGAGACTGACAAGTAGATGTCGCCTTTTCTAAGTGGAATCTGTTAGGAATCCACTTGGCAGTGACAGTTTGGAATGAAAATGGCGAGTTCCAACTACCACCAGTGCAAGATGCAAGCGAGTTCCCAAGGCTGGTGCCATGGGCGGAGATAAAACGCCGATTTCCTCCAGCAAAAAAGATCTTCGTGTTCTCGAGGGGACCGCTTGAAGGTGGCGACTAACAGAAAAAGTGAACCGGGCCCCCCAAATTAGTTAACCGATGCGACAAAACACCCCAAGAAAATTTTAGGACCCGTTATAATTCCTAAGAGAATACGGGGCGCCTCCTCTCGCGAAATCGAAAATCGCTCGTGAAAAGCGCTTTGTTCTCTTAAATCGACGGAAAGTGGGTTTGGCTTTGGCTCGCAAACCTGTAAAGTGTAAACTCAGTGACGTTTCGGTCGCGGATAATCTCAGTCCGGTGTTGCAATAGGCGCGCTACGACCACACGCATAAAATCTGGAATTCAGATTTCATTCAAGAATATTTTTTTTTTCATCCTTCTTGGTGCGGATTTAGTGCCTGAATGCGAAAATTTTTAATCAATAGTGACCCTGGCCGCAAGAGACGACTCCGCTGGACCCCCGGTCGCGGCGCGTCGTTTGAACTCCCCGCGGAGGGATCAACTGATGGTGCGGATTCGCGGAGTGCTCGGGCTTCTTCCCCCCCGTTTTTCGAAGGTGTGTTGTGTTTTGACTGACGGGCGTGTAAACAAAATAAAGGAAAAGAAATAAATAAAGAAAAAAAAAGAAACGATACAATTGTGCTGTGCGGATTTTTGGCAATTTTCGCAGGTGTTTCGGGGGTGTGTTTTTTGAGCCTCTGCTGAGGGCTCCTTTGGGGCGCTGCTGGAGAAGCTGCACGGTTAATGGATCTGGCCCAAATTTCTTCGTCGCTGTGGAATCTTCGCGGAACGCCAGGGCCAATTTACTTTGGCTGGAAGTGATTTTAAGTGCTGTGCTAAGGGCCCCCTCGAGTGACCCTCAGGGCGCCCGCTCCTCCGCCGAATTTGAATCCAATCAGTGACCCATCAATGTGCCAATTAGGCCCAATCTCTCGGTCCTGCTCGTGCATCTGTGGGGCTGCATCTGCAGCCGCGAGAAGAAACAGGGCTCGTGTGTGAGTGCTTTAAATAAAAAAAAAAATTTCCATCCGACATCCGAGTTTCGCTGTCGCGGTCGCTGTGCTTACATTAATCAATTTTCCTGGATTTAATCAGCCCGAGAAAATGCCCCTTTGTCCGAAGGAAGGAAGGCTGATCTGAGAGGACTCGATTTTCCCCCCCTGAAGTAAGTCGCCCTTCTTTCATAATCTTTCTGCCCCCTTTCCACAAAAGTGCGAACGCTGCGGGTGGAAATTAAATTCCATAATTGATGACCTGATAGGCCCCTTGCTAAAAATATTTTTCCAAAGAATATTTGGAACCTTCTCACTCAGCTCCAAGACGTTTACAAGAAAAATTCTTTCTTGCCGAAGAGGAAAACGGAAATTGAAGAGTTGAATGTCACAATTTACGCTCACCTCACCGCCTGAAGAGCGGAGAGCGCCGCGAAGTGATCTTTAAGGGCATTGCCAGAAAGTTTCCTTCTCAGGCGACGTGCAGTGCACGTGCTCGCGGGGCAACGGGGAGGAGGTAAACAATTCAAAATAATCAAAATTGTGCCTCGGCTGCTTACGTGCAAATCAAAATCGATACGTTCGACAGTCGGGGGCATGACATGAATCCGTCATAAATCGCCGTTGCGCTAATCAGACGCGGTTGCAGGCGGTTTCTTCAGCTGACTCAGATTTTCTTGGAATGCTACAGTTGAAGTAAGACGTCTTTATTCTTTATGCAGTGCAGGGTGATTTTTATAGCGTATGCCAAAATGAGTGGGATGTAAGACAAATACCTACAGAAACAAAAAATTGTATGGTAGCATAGAATAATAAAGTCTTTATTATTCTATGGTAGTACCTAATAACACAAATTCTTCCCTAGACGACACACGATTAAAGAAAGACAAATATTTGACTGTAACTGGAAGGCGGATAATCCTGAGCAGATGAAAATGGAGTGTGAAGAGCCAAAAATGCCTGAAACAAGTGCAAAAGACCTAAGCGCAAACATTGATTTATCAAAAGATTTTTCAGATCGGGTGTCCCATCTCTGCATGTCAGAAAATTATTCTGATGTTGTCTTCCTCGTGGAGGATCAGAGACTCCCAGGACATAAATGCATTCTTACTACAGCAAGTACATACTTCCAAAGTCTTCTCTATGGCGGTTTATCGGAATCAAATAAAAAAGAAATTAAATTAGAAGTACCTCTTCTAGCATTCAAGGCGTTACTTCGATATATTTATTCGGGAAAAATCTCTTTACTACATATGTATGAGGAAATTGTTTTAGACCTTCTAGTACTTGCTAACAAGTATGGAATGACGCTACTTGAACTTGCTATCGTCAAGTATTTGAAAGAAGATATTGCTCTAAAAAACATCTTTCCTATTTTTAAAATAGCATGGCATTGCGAATTCAACGATCTTAAAAAAGCCTGCTACACTTTCATGAACATGAACGTTTCTAACTTTTTGGCGCATGAATCATTTAAAGATATGTTTCTAAGGAATTGTTGGAGGATATCATTCGCCGGGATTCATTTCTCGCACCGGAGTTCGAAATATTTAGTGCTGTGATGGCGTGGAGCAAGCAGAATCGAGATGCCGATGTTACTTCAGTCCTATCTTATATTCGATTCCCTCTAATGACCGCTTACGAACTTTCGATAGTTCGAGGTATGGGAACTATAAATGTGGAGAAGTTGTTGGACGCATTCGAGGTGAGGGGGGATCGAAATGTATTAAGAAATCTCCCATACCGTGTTTTGTTGGGAGAAAACATGGTCGCTTTAAAATATGGTTCAAAATTAATTACTGGCTTATGTAAGGAAAACCCTTCTCCAATCTGCAACTTGTCCGATAACCAGAAAGACACAAATTTTATTGCAAAACAAAGATCTTGCTTCGAAGGAATTATTGTAGAATTGGGTATACCAAGCGTTATAAATCATATCGAATTTCAACTAAAAAAGTCAAAATCTTTTTCGTATATCTTAGAAGTTTCTAAACATCAATCAGAGTGGGAGAGAATTGTGGACTACAGATATTTCATTTGTCAGAGTCTGCAGACACTGTATTTTCCTCCAAAATATATTAAATATATAAAACTAGTAGTAGAAATGAACACAAATGTAACAATTTCTGCTTTGAAGGCAACGTACGTGGAAAACATACCAAAACAAATTAACGGTTTTATAGCTGCGACTATTAAAATATATGGAGCAACCCGGGTAGAAGGTAAAATGCATGAGAGATCACTTTTTGACAATGACCACCTGCGTTGTACTATGGAAGTTATTGTACAACTAGATCAACCTACTTCGTTGGTAGGATACGCCTATTCTATTTTCTATCAGATGATCCCTTCCCTCGGTTCAATATATCCTGTGAAATATCCGCAAATGGACGGATTTGGGGGAATGTAGCGTGTGAAAAAAAAGATATTATATTCCAACCATGTGAAGTAGGTTTTATAAAATTGACCTCAACCTACTGTTGCATTGTAAGGTCAACAATCCATCACATCCAATTTAAAAAATTAAATCAAATAAACGATAGTGATGATGACGACGAAAAGGACAGTGAAGATGACGATGATTTGAATGATGAATAACTTCAAGGCTCACCTGGAAGAATGGCCGTTTTGCTACCGTCACGAAGATTTCATAGGCATTCGTTCATTGGGTGTGAAATAAAACGGCCAAGCCACACGTTTTGACTAAAATGTAGAATTTGTGAAGGTAGGCCTGGTAAAGTTAGGGCGCACAGGGTAAGCTACGTAGACTCGTCTTGGCAACATTTTTACATGAAAATGTTTTTGGTGGGTATATTATTCACGACGTACCTCAAGATTTAAATAAAAGTTCATTACGTAATGCTAAAACAAAAATGCTAACCCATGAAGCTCTAATCGAAAAATTTTCATACCGGCCATTTAAAAATTGAAATTTATTATTAAAATTTTTTGGAGCAATTTTTGAAGAATATTAATAAAACTCGAAAATAGCAGGGCTAGAATCGAAATTTGGTATAGATATATTTTATTTAGCGAAAATTTAAATATTATTCACGACGTACCTCAAGATTATAAAAAAATTTTCATACCGGTAAATTTACCTCTCTTAGCACTGAAAATTAGACTACGTGCACTTTTCACTTATAATTTTTTTTTTTCTTAATAATATTTTTCGAGAAAATTAACTAGTAGACATGTTGTATAAGGAAAATCTTCCGTTCAAGGACATAAACTTGCTCCGTAAATTTGTTTTCAAACACACTTTTTTTTTGTTGCAAACGAACTCTTATGGGCCATCCATAAATTACGTCACACGAATTTCATGATTTTTTTACCCTCCCCCGTCTTTGTCACAGCTGGTCACATTTGTGAGACTCCCCCCTCCCTAGTGTGACGTCACATATTTTGCATATTTTATTAAATTAAAACAGCAGTTCCGAAATTAGTTTTATTCCCATTTAAATTATTTTTTAATAAATTCAACATCAAATCAAACATTTGAAAAAATTAACAAAACAAAAAACCATTAATTATATTAATAAAAGATATATGCTTCATATAGCTTACGGTAAAGATTACCTAAATCACTCTCTTTGTTCATTTTAAACTTGTTTCATAAGTTAAAAATCACAAAATAGCAGAACTAAGAAAACGACGTCGTTCACTCCGCGAAAGTCAATTATCAAATGAAATAGAAACAATGAAATCATGGCGATGCGCGGTGGATGTGGCGGCATTTAGTAGTGAACCGTGCAGCGTTCTTTTTTTTTTAGAGATTTTTATGCAATAGAATATTAAAAGTATTACTGTACTTAGATATACTAGATTTTGAAATGTGACGTCACGAAATTTAGGAGCCCTCCCACACCTTGTCACACACTGTCACACTTCGTCGACTCCCTCCCTCCCCCTTAACGTGTGACGTAATTTATTGATGGCCCCTAATGGGAAAACTCACAATCTGGGTAAAAATTATATAAATCCCTACATCCTATCCCATTCAAACGACAATGTTTTGATAAAAATTATCATAGTATTTTCTCGACGCGGTCATTCAATCCAGTTCCACATTTTCACATTTTACAAGAGCTTGTAGCTGAAGAAATTTTACAATTTAAAAATGGTGATCGACTTTATACATGAAAATATATTTGGCAACAGAATCCTGTAGCAAAAATGTTCCAAACGACTAAAAGACTATAGTTGCCCCTTCGATATATGTACATACATAACTTTTCATTATGATACTAAAAAAACAGGGAACCATCATAACCGAGGAGTACATCGATGAAGTTATGAAAGACTCATTTATGTTAAGGAAGCGGTTGACTACTCTCCTAGTTTTTAAAAACGTATAATGCATGTGGCTTTTATGTTTATGGGGGTTAAAACTATTTTATTCCCATATTATATTGTTATTTTATTATTTTATAATGATGAGATTTTTATTTAATTATTTTGAAAACTAAGCTTCTTTTTTAAATTAATTTATGGCTTTGAGGATTTAATAAATTTTATTTTTGATTTTAATTCTCCTCCAGTTAGAAGTCGAAGCTGAAGAAAAATTTTGTATTTTATTTTATTTTATTAATCGGTAACTTATAAAGTATTGGTCAAAACTAAAGCATCCCCTTGTAAAATACAATGCACACCCCTTTAGTTACAAGAAAACAACATGAAAAAATGTAGTTCTTAGTTTTTAGTATTCATACTTATGTTATATCTTCGTGACAAAAATACAACGATAACACTTCAGTCTTACAAAGAACAAGAATTAACTAATACAAATTTTTTACCAAGTAATTCAAATTTTGTTGGACAAAACTAACCAGTAACTACTTTCTCGTTTATTTCTTTTAATACAAGAAGACTATGTAGGAAGTAAACAATCCTCCTTATTTTTAAAATTGAAACTTTATTTTAATATAATTGAGCTTCCTCTCTCTAGCTCAAAAACAATTCAATTAATTTATTTATTTTTATTATTTAATTTTAATTCAACCTTTTTATACAAATGTCGAACCGAAACTGAATTTTTTAAATTTAATTTTCTAAAAACAAAACGACAGGCCTACTACAATTTTTACAAAATAATCACAGCCTGCTTTCACACATGCAACATCAGGTACCGCCACAAGACTATTAAACAAAATCAATTTCTAGAAACGGAATCCCAAAGTAAAACGTTTAGAGAATTAAAAAAAAAACAATCTCGGTATTTCCTGTAGATTAGAAGTATTTAAAAAAAATTCTTATAAATTAAGTTATTTGAGGTGGTCGTATGGACGTATTTCTGACCATCAAAATGCTTTTTGTCAAATTAAAAACCACCTCTTTCAGTACATACCAATAACCTCCTTTATTAGTCCCTGTTACAATACGTCTTGTAGCCAGCCTCATATTTTCTTCGCTGCAGTCCAGGACTTGTTAACAGGTCGTCACGATAAGAGGCCCACAGTATTCGGTTTAGAAACGACCTGTTCTTTATGTCGCATTTCAGAAGCCACGTTTTTAAAAACTCGCTTTCTTGTCTGTCTGTTCGGTAGAAATTTTGCAATCGATCTTAAGCTAACTTTCCGAGGAGTTATCGACTTGAAATTTTAATCATAGCTCAGGACTGGATGACAATGCAATATTAACTCGTTTTCTTGCTGTGTTTTTTCGTTTCTTTTTACTAATACTTTTTAATTCGTTTTAAAAATATATCGAATACGAATACATAGATGCTCTATCAGATTCAGGTCCGGACTATATGAAAGAAACTCAAGAACATCGATAAAATTATGTTGAAGGTACCTATTTTTTTAAGCTTGGCTGTGTGCTTTGGATTATTATCCTGCTGGTTGTCCAAATTACAGGTAAATTCTCTTCAGCTCACGGCAGCATGACGTTGTTCCTTATGTCTATATTTCGATTCACAAACGTCTTCTTTTGTGAAACCCTACTACATTTATAACCCCAGCTTCGACTAGCCTTCTAACGATTCTATGATGGTACCTGTTGTAGTTTCCAAAAAATTTTTTTTGGTAAATATCAGCAGGTTTTTCGAGGATCTTTCTTGAAGCCCTAATATGATTAACTATCTATACGTTCTCTTAGAGAAAAGTTTTACGACGCCTCTTTCAGCGCGGTGCTTGTACTGTCTTATGTCTTTTGAAACCACTTTTACCTAAGCAATCAAAATTGCTTGCAATTTGCAGATACGTTTCTCCTGCTTGCCAAAGATGAACAATGGCCGGGCTTACACCTTTTTGTTTTTACGATTTGTTAATATGTACTTAAAAAAGAAAAATCACTGCTTAGAAATGGAGATCTCCTTATTTAGTTATGGTAAAAATTGTATCTTAAAAAAATTTTCAATAACTAACTTGACACTCTTAGAACAATAAGTTAATTTTAATTTCGCAAAACAAAAGTGTTTGTATTTAAGTTGTCCAAACTAAATTGCAATAATTTAGAACCTTGTTGCGCTAGACTTGTTTACATGTTTACTGCAATAATAATAGTAGCTTCTACTATAACTATATTACAGTTTAATTCGAATAAATAATAAAAGGAAGCGAAGCAAAGAGTGTTTCTAATTATTTGTCAATGACTATAAAATATAAATACATATAACGTAGGTTTTCATCTTCACTATACCTAGTTACTCGAAAAGTTAATTCTACCTGCTTCCTCCTTTATTTCAATGTCGTTATCACATACTTAGTCCATACCAGTTGTATCTGGTTCATTTTCTGATTGGTTTTCTTTTACTTTGATAGGTTTTTTATCAAAAGACAATTTATTTTGAGTTTTTCCCATAATTATATGTACATACATATATAATACCTATAATAAACAATACCTTGATGGATCAGCTAAAAAAATGACAAAATTGAACCATAAGTACCTAATGTTTTCGTATCAGTTATTTTTGGATTTTGGTTATGTCAGTCATAAATTTCATGTTTTTAAAGCGATTATCTATTAAATCATTCAAATTCAGTCAAATTGGCAGATAATCGTAATAATGGGTGTGGCACATTCGACAATGCAAAATGAGGGGAGGTGGAGGGGGAATTAACATATAAGTATGTATATCATTACGTAATTAAAAACCCAACATAATATGAATTTCTATAATTCAACGCTTGAACTTCAATAGTCAGTTCAGTTGCACTTTCAATACTTTTAAATTTCTATACCAAAAACCGCAACTAAATTTACTGTCGGTGTAACAATTTTGCGCTGGAAAATCTCAAATAATTTCTGAGAACTTAATACTTGAAAGAAGGAAAAAGTTATAAATTTCCATGAAAAAGAGGTGCTCTTCTAAAAGATTCAACGTGTTCTGCCCAATTGAGACTTGGGTAGACTTTTCCGCGGATTTCAAGGGCTGTTTGCACTACTTGAAGGGAAAAAATATTCCACAAAAAATGATATTAAAAAAGTTTCCGCATGCCGTCAGTATCGTTTTTAAGGATTTAAAATGCAAGGTTGAAAAGGAAGTGGCTAAAGAAAATAAAAAAGTAAACGTATAATAATTATTAAATGCACATTCAAAATTTTCTACGTTCCATTAATTGAAGGCAGTGACTCTACTAAAAGCTAATTACAAAAAAATAAATCAGGGACTGTAATGTTTATTCTTCTTTGGGCCGAATATTTGTCTTGAGTAGTTATAAAAAAATGAATGTAAAATAAAATCGACAAATATGAATCTCTAAAAACAGATAAGCAATGAATTCAGCAGTTCTAACTAATTAATAATAACAAATACAAATTGTAACTTAAAAGTAACAACGAACGGCTTACAACATTCTGATGTAAAATACATAACTAATTCGTTCACCCGCTTTTTGCATGAATATGCACTTGAAAAAAATAAAATAAATGTTTGTCTTTTCTGGGACAATCTTTAAAGCTTATTATACGACTACTTATTTTTGATTTTATTAACGAAAGTTTTTAGAATGGTTGAATAAGTCTTATTTTCTATATTTCATTTATTTATTTATGTAATAAGTTTAAAATCCGTATATATATATAATATTTTCCTTTTCATTATTCCAGAAAAGACAATATTTGATTTTTGTTTTGTTTTTACATGTACATAGGTATTCATTCAAAAAAGCTTAGGCGAAATATTTTGCATCGGGGTATTACAGTATTATTATTAGATCTATTATCGTGAATCTTTCTACATATTAGTCATATAAAGATGAGTTTGTTCCGTTATTTTAGGCTTGTAATATATAAAACTTAGCAGCAAAGATCGCAATCGCTATCACAAATACACCGAACCTTATTATTATAGTCCATTGTTACTTGGGATTAGAATGATTATAACATACGAATAGTAAAAATATGATTAATGAAATGCAAAATGAAAATTTCTTCTTACTTCGATGTTTCGAAGACAAGAAAAGGCGTATTATATACGTGACTAGTATGTTTAAGTAATATTAATATTAATACTTAAACATACTAATCACGTATATAATACGCCTTTTCTTGTCTTCGAAACATGGATGTAAGAAGAAAACCAATGATATAATTATACAAGAGGGTCCTTTGACTATTATCGGCAGCACCTTCCAAAACTATTTACACTGATTTTTCAGGTGACAGCTTATAGCGGTTATCAAAAATATTACCGTTAGGAAAATATTTAACTACATTTGTATAGCTTCAAAATCATGTTAGTAATTTTCACTGTACTTTAAAACTTTGTAATGTTTACAGTTTTCAATAGTTGGCTTTGCCTTTTATCTAGTTTTGTTTCATGTTGCTTTGTTTTTATGAGTTAAGTCTTTTGGAGGATTCGATGGCAGCAAGAACAATAAAGATAATTGTCTCCACGTAGAAAAAATAAACTAAAATTTAAAAGAGTTAAATACAACCCTTTTTCCTTTACGAAAACTCAAATCAACAATTACATATTATATATTAAAGAGATATTGTATAATAAGCTGTATAAGCTATCTTGTGGAAAATCATATAATTGCTTAAAAAAATATTAATGTCTTAACGTGGGACTTGAAAGTTACACGGGTTCATAGAGGTTTATAATAATTTAGGAGTCGACCAGTAATTGAGGTCGGCCTCCATTTAAATTTTATTTTAAATTTTGGTTTGAATCAATTAATTTCTTTATTATTTTATTTAAATAACTTTGTTTAATTATTTCATTTTAATTTATTTTATTTAAATTTAATAAAATTTAGAATTAATTTAATTTTATTATTTAGCTTTGATTAAACTTTCTTCAATAAATGCCAAACCTAAACTGAATTTTTTAAATTAATATTTTCTAAAAACGAAACGACAGACCTACTACAATTTTTACAAAATAATTACAGCCTGCACAGAAATACATATAATGTATATCGATTACAAAATAATGATAACGAAGTAACTTTTATTTTTCGATGAGTTGATAATAATTATGAATTGCAGTAAATTTTAATTTTCGATCGCTCGATAACGATTATTAAAATTTTTATTTTTGATCCTTTGACCTGAAACTCATTTAATTATTTGTCTTCCTTTGAGGAGTGCAAATTAAAAAAAAAACAGGTTTAGTACGGATACGGAATAATAGACCCTTATTTTTGTAAGTCGGTTAAATAAAAATCGTTCTTATTATAATTTATAATAATTAAGTGTAACTTGACGTTATCGAGCCATCAAGAAACAAAAATTACTTGATAATCGGCATGGAGTAATCGAAAAATAAAAACTACGATGTTTACATTATTAACTGAACGAAAAATAAGAATTACTTCGTAATCATTATCGACCGATCGAAGAGTGAAAATTACTCCCTATACATTATCGACCGATTGAAAAGTAAAACTTAGCTGAACAAAATTACACCTTTCATGCAAAGTATTATTGAATCTAGGTAAGACTACAATATAATTGATTTTAGGTTATTATAAGCTGATGATATTTTTTGTTTTATATTTCACATGCGTTTTCAAAAATTGAACGTCTTATTGAAAATTGACAAATTATCATTTTAATTGCATTGCATTTGAACAAAAAGGAAATTCTCACTGTTCTAAAATTCGTTACGCGGGCTCGGATTTTTCGAATCAATTTTTAATTTTAAAACTACATATATTTCAGAAAATAATGACTGTAATGGTTAAGTCTAAATCTTTATAATAGCATTTAAAATTTTATAACATTCAGGCTACCTAGGTACAAATGTGTGCCATATCTTTGTCAGTTTCAAACGAGTTTATGAGATCTAGAATTTTCCAAACAACAATTTTAATCAAATAATAAAAGAACTGTATCCTTAAAGTTACATTACCTATAGAATGACATGGATTTTACGATATATTCGAAAACAAAACTTTGAGTTTCATTGTGAGCCACTAACATGTCATTTTTCAATTTCCCTACTATATTTATTAAGAATTGCACAAAATTCTGTTTTTTTCAGGTCAAATTTCAGGATGTCAATTCCAACATTTAAGAAAATAAAATTGGTTGTATGCGTTCTACACAGATTTCGTGATACATTTGTTATTTCTTTATTAATAATTGTCCAACATTTCCTTTTCTTTTGGGCTTCTGATTTCATTGGATTGCCAATATCAGTTTAAGGAAGGTAGTAGGACTTTGAGAGAGGGTTTTTTACCTCTACTGGTTACCGGTGCATGCCTTGCGAACAAATCCTATCCAGAAGTTCTCTGGTTAAGATTAGAAAATCAGCTTTTCAGGATAACATTCGCCAAATGGTAGCAAACAATTCTTCCGATGTTCCAGTCTGTTCATTTTAGTGGATTGAAATCATGACGGTTAAAAATTTTGGAGTAAATTGTAATAAATTTGGTATTACATATGTATAAGGCAACGCCAAAAAAATATTAAATTTAAATATTTCGAATATATGTATTACATTGTAATAACCTTCATACTAAAAGGAAATTCACTACTGCATTGCTATGTAATACACGACAGTATTACTTTTAGTATTTAAACCTTTTGTCTTAAATAATAATATTTTGGATTATTTTAATTCATTTAATTCCAACAAATATTAGAAAGCAATACAAGAATATGTATTTAAAATCACTTTTAATAAATTGCTCTTACTAAAATCTAATATTTCACGTATTGCATATGCTCGTAATACCATAATGTCCATAATGATATTAAAATTTATCTCCATATTTTTAACCGTGCATATGTATATGAAGGTATTATACGAAATAATCAAATGAGGAACAAGTTAAGAATCCGGTAACCCCCGGACTTTTATGAGATTGTCTAAGAAGATTCTTTTGAGGTCTAAATGAACGTTTAACCACTTTTTTTTTTTTATTGAAAAGTTATTTCTGAGATTGCACGGGAATTCCTACAGCACTTAGTTTTAATATTCCTACCTAAAAACTCTTGAAAATATGAAAGCAGTTGCATTATTTCTTAATAGCTTATGTTACTTGGTTTCAGCTTAATGAAAATCATGGTAAACAGTGTTCTCTGTGCCGTGAGTGAAACTGGCAATTTCAGTTTGTGTAAAGCAAATCTTCAGCCAAGGGGGAGGATTTTAAACGTCAAATGCTAGTTTAACTAGGCTGTCATTACTTTAAAGTATACTCGTATATTAACTATTTATGTCTACATCTCGAAAACGGAAAGATCCAAGTTTTTTGTATTAATTTTGTCATTTAAAATCCTTCTCCTTAAATTCGTTTATATATGGCAAAGTGAATATTAGTAGAAATATTTGTTAATAGTAAGTAATAAATTCTGCAAATAATTTGATTTAAATTCAATTTTTTCATAGTATCGATAAATTGCAGCTTAGAAATTGACAATTTATTATAGAAAATTATTATATTCTGGTGATTGGTAATAGTTAATGCACGAAAGTTTTCTTGAGATATCTTCTCTAAATATTTGCATAAAGTTAGAGATCCACCTTCTTATAAGAATTTTCTGTTAAAGTTGGCAGTGCTTCGGCCGGGCCGGGACTTCTAATCAAATTCAAATAAATTCAATAAAGTTGTTGCTTTGCATGCCTCTCTTAAGGTCCTGGTTCGCTTCTCTTGCAGCCCTCTCTTCATCCGGTTGAATGCCTTCTTCTGTTGATTTTCCGCTCAATTTATCGATTTTTTCTTTCTGCCTGCCTTCCTGTCATTCCGTTCTGCATGCCTGCCCCCAGCCTTTCGTTTGCTTTGCTCTGCTCTGGCTGTGCGCCCGCATGCACTCTTGCGGTGATTTATCGAAAATTTTCCCTTTCAACGTCAAGGACGCTTTTCCGAAGCATACAAAAAACGCACAAAAGGTGCGTGAAGAACCGCCAGCAGTGGCAGAAGCAGCACCAAATTCGCACCAGACAGCCAGATGTCGTCGAAAGCAGCCAGACCTCCTCCGGAAAGGATTCTATTGATCGGCTGGAAGGAGTGGAGCGGTCCGCGGGACCGGGACCCAGACCGGGATTGGGCAGGACTACGTCCTCCGCGAATTAATCGTTCCTTCTTTCATCCTTGCGGCTTTTGTTAGAAACCGTTCGCTTTAGGGAGACAATGGAAAAGGGCGGATGGGGCGAAAATCCATACCTCTCCCCCTACCACTGTCTGCGTGAAAAGTCGCCAGGACGCCAGACAACAAGTGACGGGTGGAAACGATGGCCATTTCCAGTTTGGGGAAATGAAATGAGAACCACCACGTCCAGGCTCGATACTTCCGCAGACCCTTAGGATTTGGTAGAGGGTCGGTATCTTCGCCGAGAGTTAATTAAAGATTATCGATGGCCATCCGCACTCCGAACCCTCTCCCGCCACCTTGGTGGAAATGTAATTTCATTTAGAACCGGTAAGCAGGGCTATCGCTGCCCTCTTCTCCAGCGAAGACTCTGGATGAGCAATCAATTTGCGTGGGTGGGAGGCGGTCCCCCAACGCCTTCCTTCCAGTGCAGGCGGGCTGGGGCGGTAGTTTTATCTCGTGCAAATTACGGGCATAAGTGGCCAGATGAGCGACCAGAGTCCGGCGCATAATTTCTGTGTGCCTGACAATTTGTTGTAAGACGCCGGTTGTCGACATATGTACGTTATAGTCTGAGAGCTGGCAGCCACTTCGACTATCTGTCAAATACAAAGCTGGAACTTTGTTTTAATATCAGTTAAGTAAGGAAATGTCCTGGCTTGGTTTGTGCGGGTAAATTATCTTCTACATTTTTTAAAATGTAAAATTATTATAAAAAATAGTATGCTTCAAATATACTAGCGTTTAAATAGGCCTTAATTTACACAAACATTCTTCGAAAGAAGATATGTATATTGACAGTTAATTTTTATTAGAAATGACATGGTTTTAATACATTTATGCTAAAGAAATTTTCATTAACTATGTTCCTCAATAAACTACTCGTACGACTCGTCATGATACGAAATTTTTTTAATACAATGTGCAATTGTGGCCCAGTAAATTGGTTTTTATACCACTGAAGGCCAAAATTCATTAGTAATAATATTGTTCACCAAGGAAAGAAAATAGCACATTTTTGCACAGATAAAAATTCTAACTTTTGTCGGAGGTTTAGTAAAAAAAAAATATTCTGTTTTCGTTTGTAGATTCACTTGATGTTTTTTTTTTGTCAAGTGGAATAGAATAGACACTAAATACACTACACGAGAGAACTTAAAAAAAAGAGAATTATAAAAAAAACAGTAAAAGAATCGATCAGAAGAAGCATTTTTCAAAACATAATAATTAAACATATGTATAACGAAAATCCTGAATTGTTTACTAATGTTATTTTTTTTATCTGGTATATTTTCTCCTTAAGTTTGTGGGGTTCTTACGGGACACCCTGTATACGCATGTTTGTGAATGAATTTATTTCATAATATTTTTATACTGAGAGTTACGAAATGATCGATGAAGAAATTTAAATTTAGAAAATATCTTCTAACTAAGTGCATTTCGAAGAATGTTTCTTCAAAATTTCAGTCTTGTAAAAATATGTTATGACATATTGTCCTTTCTAACAACTTTAAGCGCACCTGACAAGAACTTGTAGCCGTTAGAATCACTGGGCAATTTTTTTTATATGTACGTAAAAAATATAAATTGTTAGATATAGTCAAATTCTACTTGTTGTTACATATAGTCCAATTCTACTTGTCCTTGATTTTGTGTATGACTCTTTTAGAGTCAAGTAGTCTTTTGCTTTTATAAAAAGCAAAGCAACCGGCATTGCAACTTTTGTTTTTAGATTTTTCCTGATTTCAAATAGAGCGGTTGCGATTCTACAAAATAAAAGATATTATTAATACATAATCTGCTACCAGTTTTTATTAACGGATCTTAACAGGTTATGGGCCCAGGTACGTAAAAGCCCTGACACGAAAAGTTTAAAATCGCGAAAAAGCGTTGAAAAAAAAAAAAAAAACGTTTATTGAGAATATATGAACGTCGAATTTGAAGAAGGCGTGTTAGATATAGTCAAATTCTACTTGTTGTTACATATAGTCCAATTTGACTATATCTAACATAAATTAAAACATATTTAAACGCCAGTTTTCTGGAAGCATATTAAATATGTATGTATATTCACCTCATGCCCTCGTAGGCTTCGTATGTCTCGTAACTGGCCAAAACCGCGTAACAATAAAGAGGCTCGTAAAACTTTTCATACATTGCTACTTTACGCGCCTTCGTTAAATTGGCGAACAAAAATAGTTGCGGAAATTTACCCTCGTAGATTTGTAACCTAGCTTTATTAACTGAATCTTTTTGAAATTTTGTATTTAAAGATTAATGAAAGTAAATATGCGAATATTTCAATTCAGATAAAACGAAAAATAATGAAGCAACTTTACCATCGCTAAATCCCAAATTACCTTAATAATTAAAAAGTCATCAAGTTATCTTTTCATTTTTCTTTGGCATTTCTGCATTGTCTTTGCAATTGCAAATGATTTTTATTCTGACTCTATATACATAGAATACATAAATATTTGTTAGAAATTAACAGTTCAAATTACCAAAGTGATACCGTTTACGAGAATTGCTTCATCTAGTTTACGACTCGTAGAATATATGGGCCAAATAACTTTACAACATGATTATTTTTTATAACTATTTTACATCTTAAAAAATTTGGAAGGTAATCCTGCATCCACAAAATCCAGCCAGGTCATTTTTTTCTTACTTAACTGATAGTAAATTAAGTCTACACAAAGTTTCAGCTTTGTATTTGACACTTTAGGCGAGGTGGCTGCCAGCCCTTAGTTAGACTATTAGCCCAACATTTGCTCTGCGCCCGGACCCGCCCCTGTGGGGGTAATTTAGTGGCTGGGTTCGGTCCGAGCCTCCGAAGTGAAGTCAGCACCGAACGAACGAACGAACCCAGCGCTGTTTTCTCCAGCCCGACTACTGCGTCTTGTGGGAACTATGTCAGTGGCACACATCCGAGGGGGGGCTCGATGCTGTGGGTGGGGTTGTTGTGCACGCTGTGGACCGCTCGAAAGGTTCCAGCCGGAAACGTGCTCCGGCAATTTGCTCAAAGTTTTGCTTTTACTTTCTTTTAATGATGTAATTCGAACGAGAGTACTCCGGAGTGGATTTCGTACTGCCAATTGAGAAATGTGGTCGGGAAAGTCTCAGCGTGTAAGACGCCTCTGAGCACTCCAAGACAGGGGGGCTATTTTGTGCCTGCGGGCACACCTAACAAAACATGCGGACAAGTTTTGTCGCTCAATTTGTTCACATTAAAATCTGATTATAATTGTAATTAATTTAAACCATTATAACTCTCAAGTGTCCTCTTTTAAGGTGCTAACTCAGTGCATTCGTAATGATTAAAACTATGTACAGTCCCTGTTCATCGAATTAGGACCACTCACAATTTTTATCATTCCTGAGAAATTTCTCGTAGCTTAATAAAAACGCGGGTTTTTCCAAACAAAATCATTTTATCGTATTCTTACTGGCGGCGCTAACATAATGTGAGCGCAATTACAACACCTTACACCCTTTACCCCTTTTTCGGGGTGATTTTTGACCTGTCCTTTAAGGGCGTTTTTAGTGAGTTTTTGGTAAAATCGGCCGAAAAAACTCTAAATCCATCAATTTTCGGGATTTGTTTATTTGTTTGATCCTACGCCAAGGATCTTAAAACAAAATATTACAGAAGTGAGGGAAAATAGCCCCGAAATTAAACAAATGATAGAGCGATGCTATGAAAGCATGCCAAAACGAATAAATACAGTTAGTAGTGCTAAGGGTGGTTCTACTAAGTATTAAGACATTTTTGAAGTATTTTGTTTATTAGTTAATAGTCAATACAACAATTATCCAAAAACTACACTTATTTACTTACATATATTTATGTTAGCACTAATTCGTTCGCTTTTATTCGTTCTGGCATGCTTTCATTTCATTGCATCGCTCTATGATTTGTTTAATTTCTGGGCTATTTTCCCACACTTCTGTAATATTTTGTTTTAAGATCCTTGGCGTAGGATCAAACAAATAAACAAATCCCGAAAATTGATGGATTTTGAGTTTTTTCGGCCGATTTATAGAGTTCCAAAAACTCACTAAAAACGCCCTTAAAGGACAGGTCGAAAATCACCCCGAAAAAGGGGTAAGGGGTGTAAGGTGTTGTAATTGCGCTCACGTTATGTTGGCGCCGCCACTAAAAATACGATAAAATGATTTTGTTTGGAAAAACCCGCGTTTTTATTAAGCTACGAGAAATTTCTCAGAAATGATAAAAATTGTGAGTGGTCCTAAT
Organism: Machimus atricapillus; assembly: GCA_933228815.1. Taxonomy (NCBI): domain Eukaryota; kingdom Metazoa; phylum Arthropoda; class Insecta; order Diptera; family Asilidae; genus Machimus; species Machimus atricapillus. Next base: position 24,593,102 of record OW121787.1, on the reverse strand, counting down.
TCGATGAACAGGGACTGTACATATGTCAAGAATATCCAATTTCGAAAACTCAAAAATGTATTGGAAATTATTGTAATGGGTCCTATTTTTCGAATTGAAGTTTCGACATATGTATACATATACAGTCGAAGATCGAAAACGTCGAAAAGGTTCAGATTGTGAACGACCTTTTTCCGTCTCTCTCGAAATCTTCAAAATTGATGTCGAAGAAGAAGAACAAGAAGAAGTTGAACACCATATGCGTATATACGTAATTTTTGCTTTATTGGCCATTTTTTTATTACTTTAACCTTTTATTTTTTTAAGTTAATTTCTTTAACCTATATTTTAAAATAACAAATCAATCAACTGAAGAGACATGCGACACATCGTGAAAACTGCTATTATGTATCTCCAAGTTTTGAGGTCCCTAAAGTCCGAATACATCGTTTCGTTTTTAGAAAAATGTCTGTGTGCGTGTATGCATGCATGTAATAAGGTTGTGCGAATTATTCGGAGTGAATTAAATACTTCTATATACTTCTCTCTATACTTCTACACGTTTTGTTTGACTTTACTGCAAGTCTAAGAATGTATTTAATTAAGTGTCTCAAAATAAAAAATTCGAAACTCGTACTAATATTTCTTCAAGTTGTTTTCTACATAATTAAAAAAATTAATAAAAAACAGAAATTATTGTTTTAAGGTTTTTTTTTTAATTAATTATTTCGAATAATTCGAAAAAAGTCGAACATTTGATTTTTTATATTATTCGATTCGATATGCTATTCTCACAGCCCTAATACTCGTATAGATACGTAGGTATCTATGTTCGTGACCTTTTTTTTTTGTCTCGCATATCTTGTGAACAAATAATGATATCGACTCCGGAACAATTCCATTCGACGCACAATAACATAATGAACACCTGATAAGGCTTGCAAAAAAATTGAATTGGCGGGCAGCAAATGAGAAGTTTAAAGTGTGGGTAGACCAGTGAAACCAGCCTCGCATTTTTTATTATGAAATAGGGGCCTGTTTTCGACCACCCCTGATTTCGACCAATTTATATGTATTTTTAATGGCGTTTTTAAAGAAAATATTGTGGTGAAAAAAGAAAAACTGAGGTATGACCTTTGTTCGACATTAAGTACGTAAGGTAGTTTGTAATAATCAACGCAATGTATTTATTAATTAAAACTAATCACAACACTTTGGTTACTTATTAAACTATCATTTGGCATAGAATTTGGTGATGTAAATAATCATATGACTTTATAATTTTAATTTTTTGAAACTACATATAATGAAAACCCCATCGTGCCCCAGGGTAGGGGCAGTATGGGGTACGTATTTTATTATTTACATTATTTAAAATAACAAACCAAATAAAATTAGTGACGGTTAGAGTATTTTTTTTCAAAAAATATCAATAAGTAATATATCTGCAAAAACAAAATAAATACATGATAGTAGCGACATAAACTTACCTTTTTATATGCGTTATTCGTAGTCACTCAAAATTACATAAAATTACGTTGAGAATCGTTTTTTGTTTTAAAAATCAAACGCGTGCAGTCTAGTCGCCGGTCACTGTCAGACTAAAGAGAGATACAAAATGGCTACCTATTAGCGAAAACAAAACACATCTAGAGCGTATAGTTTTTTGTAAGTGTGGGTGGCCCCGTCGTGCCTTCCGTCTCCGTCATGCCCCCCTCTCCCATATATATGCTTACAGAGTTGCGTACCCAATTATTCATTTATTTTTTTTACTGTTTGAATAACAATGTAAAATTATACTCACTTTAAATATAAACGAAATCATTTAAAATATTTTAATAAGAAGTTGAAAATAAAATTTTTAATTTTCTATTATTATTATTAACAATTCAAAAAGTCGACAATTAAGGGGAAACACTGCGTAAAAGTAAAAAAAAATCCTGCTCACGCTCAGCGTGCGTATCACTCGACTTTCGTGTTCGCTCTATGTTCTTTAAACGCGTTTTTCTCGAAACCACGTTTTTTGAAATTGGCGTGCAGGATTTCTCAAAAACTATTATACCTAAGGGGCTCAAATTTCGTGTGCGTTTATAAAACAATAATTATCTCAAACTTGAATTCATAATTTTTTTAGATATTGACTTGCAAAATATGGAAAAACAATGTATAAACTTGAAAATTTTACCGTAAAATCACACATTTTTTCATAACCTCAAATTTTTTATGAATTGTCAAACTTTTCCGTTTTTTATTAATTCAAATGGAAACTACACTGCTTAAGTACATTCCCTCTTTGTCTGATTGTTCTAGGATTCATTTTGAGGAAGCTAGATTGGACGCCAATCGGGCATCAACGCTTCAAGGCGTTTTAATAAAATACGTATATCGACGTCATTTTGAATAAAAAATAATAAATAAAATATTTTTTCCAATAACTAATATTCGAATAATTTGGTTAATTTGAATATTCGAATAATCGAAAATTCGAGTGCAAAACTAAATAGCACATCGAACATCAAAAGAGAAATTTTAATTAGTATTAGTATAAAGATTGAAATAAGGGAACATTCAAAATGAAAATTCGTTTGATGATAAAATATCACCCAAACGCAAAAAATTTATTTGATGCTCGCAGATTTGGTTGTAAGCGTAGATTTAAGAAGACATTTACTACTTGTTTTCAGTAAATTTAATAAATTTAGTTTAGAAGTTTTAGTAGTTATACTTATGTACATACATTAGGAACCGATTAAATGAATGAATTCGGGCGATGCGAAAAACTCATCCGCCATTATTTTAAATTGAAAATGCTAATTTACCACGTGGACTTGTCTGCTTTTTGATTTACTATATACATTGCGTGATGTTTTATACAAATTTATAGGTAACTAATGGCACCTTTACAACTGTCACGCGGCATGCTTTTCTGTTCTCGTTTTTACAACTTTGCATCTTTTCTGTGGATCAATAACATTAGCCTACATGAGTTTCAATTTATTCCATATATTTTCTACAGAGTAAAGTCAGGACTATGGGACTGTGAATGAATGACAAAACAATAACTTTCTTGAAATAACTTTGACTTTAATCCTGATGTGTGTCTGGGATCACTATAATTGAAATGTCATGTAAAGGGCTCGTGAGGGATTCATCAAAAACACTGCAGAGCTGTAGAAAAACAATGGAGAGCTTCGAGAGCCACCTGCAAAGAGTAAAATGTTACTTAGAAATTTAGTTGCGAATGCGCTATAGATATGAAAATATTGTAACTATAGAACGGGTTTCTAATTTCTGCCATTGTCAATCAGAAGATTAAGTCGATTAAAGCAAATTAGCAACTGGATTTCTCTTCATTTGCGAAGAAAACCATTTGATGGTCGCGAATCAATCATTTTTCAAATGTGGCACCGCCCATTTCTAACTTCGGAGGTTTCATTCATTGTAAATGTCACCTGACGAAGCCCCGGAGCTCTCAACAGCACGGCGGCGGGTGACAGCGTTTACCCTAAATATTATGACGTTGGTTGAAAGCAGAAAATATGCGAGAATTTGCCAAATTGAAAGGTGAAAGCAAATAAAAACGCAAATTTCCGCCACGTTGCGAGTTTGCCATCCTCACACTCTCACTTCTTCGCTTCGTCGCGTTTCAGACGCATCAGGTAGCTCAGATGCGAGGGGAGAGATCAGATAAATCTTTAGGTTCACGTCAATAAAAAGGTTGGCGGCAATTGATGCCAGTCAATTGCTCTGTTGCTGGGTATGAACTGCCCTGGGGTGAAAGTATTTCAACGTTTTCCCCAGCGTATCACATTTTATTACAATTTTATGGTGCTGCCATGAATGATTCATTTTTCGTGATCCGATTTGCATGCCGGGACCCCATCGTTTTTCCGTTATCGTTGTCCCCGGTCAAGGACGACCGAATCAACTGCACCCCGGCCTTCCGCTTTGAAATGGAGTAATTGAATGGACGAACCCGATCAGGGAAAAAGTTTTAACTCAATTATTTTATGCTTTTGCAGAGTCGGCTTACAGTTTAAATGAGCTCTGGCGACTAGAGACGTTAATTGGAACTCAAATCCACTGTAGATTTGCTCAAAAGAACATTGAGTTGAGACATTTCCAGATGCTTTTTTGCTTCCATTCAAATCCGTTAAGAATCATTCCTTTGAAGTCAACACTGATATCTAAATTCGACGACTTTATGCTCTAGTAATCTACATACAAATACAATACATATATGTAAGTGCACTTGTACTCATAATAGAGGTTTTCACTGATTTAACTTACAAAACCTTTTATGCTTTGAGATTCTGGTTTCGGGTTGAAGATAAATTTTATAAGCAGATTATTTGGCTGTGGTTGGTTGTCTACTAAGCAGGGATCAAATGCAAGACCGTCTTAAAAGCATGTACGAACCCTTGGGCAAACTAAGTTTGAGGACTTTTTTTGAAAGCTTTGCATTCTTGGCTTTGAGCCACAAAACAATTTATATACCTACCTACTTAATGACTTTATAAGGTAATACCAGAGATAACCAACATGTTGGTTATCTCTGGTAATACCATGTTTCATGTGATTTAAATGTGTTTCCATCATTGTAACGCAATTTCTTATGCCATATTTTAAAAATTTTCACTTATTTAGGTATATATTTTCTTGTCTTTGTAACTATACTTGCTCCATTTCAATTCAATGTCAATTTTAACACCTGTTAAATAGTGCTGAATAAACTTTTGGGCATGAATTTTGATTGAGATTCTTTTGAAATCTCATGATTTTAAAATTGCCTACTTGTATGGAAAATCCCATATATTGTCAACATATGGATTTCGCAAAATCTCAAAATCTCAAATTTTGGGGAGATGAAAACATGTTATAAGGTTTGATTTTTGATGGTTTCACCTACTATATAGAATTGAACTAATTTAGCTTTTTTATCTGCCGATGCAAAAATAAATGTATATTATAAGTTTGAAGCCTTTGTGTGTTGGTCGGTCTGCCTGTGTTTCTTCAGAACGTTATAATCGATGTCACTTTTTTTTTTAACTGCAATTCAGCGAGCAGTTGCAATACATTATTATCGGTCGGTTTTGGTAAATATGCGGTCAAAGTAGCGAAAATTATGAATTTGGACCTTCGTTCTGTGAGTCAAATTTTGGGCATCGAAGTTGCCATTTTCGAAGTTTTATGCGGCCTTTCTGGCTTATTTGTTAACAAATTGAATTGCGATTTAAGGTTTGAAAGATCGATTTTATGGGGCTTCTCCGAAAAAAACGTTGATCAGGAGATCATGTATAATCAATTGGAATGCCCCTGTTTAGACCTTAATGAAACACCATTTATACATACACTCGTCAAAACAATTAAGGGAACGGAAAAAAAATCCAAATTTTTTAGTGATTTTCGACGGAACGGACGGACGGTGTAAAAGCGTGATTACCGTCATATTTCTGAAAATTAATAACTAAATACATCAGACTAACTTGTATAGGTATTTTACTTTAAGAGTAGTATGCGTATATAGCAAAGATATATTTCTTTTAATGCGTCCATTTGTTTGAATTTTCTTAACCTAACCATATAAACTAAATTTTAATTGAAATTTTAAATCTTTGCAGGTATGGGCGCTAAAAAGCCCCTTCTCGCCACAACTCGGCAATCACGTGGTGTTCTGCGGAAAATGAAAACACGTTTAGTTTCAAATACAAATACAAAAAGTGAATTGCCCACCAATAAGCCCAAGGCGACGCCAGCAAAGAGTGAAAAACAAGTTAAAAAATCTGATAATAAAGAATCTCAACAGGCCAAACAGTCAGTGACGCAGAGATCAGCCTCTGCAACTCCGAGCAGTGTTAAGGTGGCAAAAAAGGAATCAACGCAAACATCTTCTTCTGTTAGCTCGAGCACAAGTAGCCAAGAAAGAAAATCTTCTTTATCTTCCCCCGGTGGGCAGCAGAACATAGTTGCTCCAAAAATATCTTTAAGCGCTTCCGGTACTCCAAAAAAGGTACAACAGCAAATTGCAGATGCACAGCAGCCGAAACCTGACGAAGATAAGGCAAAGGCAATTAACAAGATGCTGAAGAGTCTCGACATTAAGATAAGTGGCTTTAAGAATATAATTCCCGATGAGCAGAAATCGGTGGAGTGCAAGGCATCAATATCTGAAATAGTTAAAACTAAGTCTAGAGCTGCAGCTGCTAAGGTGGGAAGTGTTTCTTCGACGAAATCGACCAGAAAGGGTAATGCCGGAAGTCTAGAGGGTGGCAAGAAACTTTCAGGTGCAGCTGCTAAACCTACTGAGAAAAACAAGAGTTGTGAGAGGAGGGATGAGGATGGAAAAGATGAAACGTCCGCAGTATGTTTGAAAACCAAAGATATGAAAAATCCGCAAAGCACTGCAGATGGGAAAGTTAAAGAAAAGTCGGAAGTGGATGAATTGAAATCTCAAAGTGCAAGGAGAGGTGAAGATAAGGAAACAGGACCTACTCCTCGGGTGACTGACTTTCTTGTGGCAAATGCATCTCAGGAGCATGTAAATAAGAAATTTGAAGGCGCAGGTGAAATTCAGCAGGGAAGAGATGAAGGTGTCACCTCAAAAGCAAGTAGTCTTCCCACTCAACCTGCTAAAGTGGCTTCAGGGCAGGCAAAACCTAGGTCAAATGATGGAAACAAAACTAATGCCTTATTAGGTGGAAATAACAGAACAAGGAAGAAGGAGCAAGTTAAAAAGGATAATAATCAGCAAGTTGAAAAAGCGACTGCAAGACAATCAAAGAAGGGCAAAAAGACCCCTCCTGACAAAAGCGTCAGTGAAATTGGCGGGAAGAGCATTCCACAAAAACCGGATTCAGTATTAACTAATGCGGGAGATAACTTTCTCTGTGACGAGGAGAGATTCGATAAAAATATTGTTAGAAATGAAGACAATGAGGGAAAAAATTTAAAAAGCGACAAATTGAACGAGTTGATGCCAGTTAAAAACACTGCCACTAAGAAAACATCCAGCAAATCACGAAATAATACAAGGGCGCAAAAGAAAACTGCTGCGGTGCCTAAGACTACAAAAGCTAGCGAAATATCATCGATTGAAGCTGATGAAAAGGCAGAAAAACCGGCCCTAACAGAGGTTACAGCACAATCTGAATCAAAAGAATTAAAAAATGCTAAGGAGGAAGCAAAGAAAATCTCAGCAGCTGCTGCGAGAAAGTACAAATCGAAGAATAAAGGCACGTGCAATGAAGGACTAAGTCCATTGAATCTCACTATTACAGATGACGGTACTGGGGGTAAGACTCCGGTGAAAGAGGCACAAAATACGGTAAAAGCTCCTAATGAGCCCGAGAAAACCGTTTCTATAAAAACCGCGATGGCTGATAAAGCCTCGACGAATAAGACTTCTTCGTTGGAACCAGAAAAAGGGTTACAAGAGAAACAAAGTGGAAACGAAATTCCTTCCCAAAAGTGTTCGTTCGCTTCAGGACCTTTCCCAGGGGATGCGAACCCTAGAGAAAATGAGAATTTAGCCAAAATCTCTGAGCAAAAGGATATTTCCTCTGGAGACGTGGACTTTGCTATATCACTGCCACAAACGGTTTCATCTAAAAGTAATTCACCTTTATTATCGCAGCAATCTAAGCTGCTAACTGTACGTGAACGACTTCAAAAGAAGTATATTCAAAATAGGGCTTCGACAACAGGTTTTAGGTCTTTTAAACTGACCAGGCAAGCGAAACCTATAAAAATAGCGATGAAAGTAAAGCCACAGAAGTCCTTTTCTAAGTCCAAAAAAGGTACTTTTGACGAAGAAGACAACGTCGAAAAAAAGGCGAAAGATGTGTACGATTTCAAAACAGAATCTGAAAGCGATGATAACATCAAAATGAACCTTCTCGGCGAATCAAGTATCCTGTCGAAGATTTGCCTTGAGAAGGACTTCTCTGATGAAGATGATAGGCCACTGCAATTAACCAAGATCCAGCTTAAAGAAGAACAGGAGGAAAAGGCCGCTAAGTTACTTTTCAATGAGCAAGAGAAACTTGAAAAGTTGAATGAGGTTGAAGTTAAGACAGAGAAAAAGACTCAAACCCCTAAGAAGGGGGCAGAGAAAAAGTCAGTGACTTTGGTAGTACATCAGGAGGACAAAAAGCAGATTAGGCAGCCTAAAAAACCTCCTGCTTCTAAGAGGAAGGAAAGGATTGGTTCGAGTACGTCATCGTCGAGTAACACCGATACTGAATCGGATGAGAGCAGTTCTAGCGACTCGCGTTTAAAAATGATGACCTTTGGTCCTAAGAGGCATCGTATGGCATCCTTAAATGCCCTAGCTAAAGTCCAATGTTTATACGAAAATGAATCTAAAACAGCTCATGAATTAGGACTGTCTAAGACAGCACAGATTCCTAGGATGAGGCTAATTCAGTCCGGAAGTAGTTCAGATGAAGAGAAGGAAATAGACAAAAAATCTTTAGATTTAAAAAATATTAAAAAAGAAGTACCAGAAGTTGAAAATAAACGGGAATTGCGAAACGCTCCTGGACTTCGTGGTATTGGAAAGCATTGGGACTTTAATGATGTGTCTAGCTTTGAAAGTGGACATGAGAGTGATGTTACTTTTAAGGGGCGGCTTGATTCGAAGCCGAAGAATAAAAAAAGAAAGGTTCCTAAACCTAAAGTAATTTCATCCGCAAAAGACAAAGAAAAAGAGAAGACTGAACAGAAAGCCAAGAAAGTTGTTAGTAAGCCACCTCAAAAGAAGAAGCCTCGCACACCACCCTCTCCGCGTCATTCCTCAAGTGATTCCAGCGATGATGATGATAATTCAAAATCTTCTGAAGAAAATTTACATGGTAATAAAAAACGTAAACGAGAAAAAACGGATGATATTGCAAGTGACTTAAAACAAGTGCTTGTACATAAACGTATGGCTGGTCTTAACGCCAGTGCCATAGTTGCGGCAACGTATGAAGTTGAACGCCATCTGGATCGCAACTTAAACTCAGATTGTAGTAGCTTTGAAAGCTTTCCTGAAGATGAAAAGCCCATAATCGTTAATCCGCCGAAAAAAATAAAAGACATTAAAAAGGACAAGTCTGAAGACGCAAAATGTAGTAATAAAGATGGAAAAGAAGGTGGCGATAAAGATAGCAGTCGTCCGACATCTTCGAGCGTTGTTATTGTGCAGGATACTGACGTCACAATTACTGGCGTCTACGTAAACTCCAGCACTGGTTCTAGTCAGGAAGCATACTGCAAAATGCAATATCGAGTGCAATCTAGTGTGACTGAGGAACGAGTCCTCCGGCCGAGCTCTATCGATCCTCCGAAATCCTACACCCCCCTGGGAGCATTATCCAGCATGCGTCCACCGGGGGCGGCTGTACCACCTGAAGGTAAGACCTTTTACTGTCGTGTTAAGCTTTATGTTCTCCAAATTCCAATCCTTATTGAATCTGCTCAGAAACCCCATTCTCATTTCTGTACCTTTTTCCTATTAGGCCAGCACAATACATCACCTTCCCAGCAGCCATTAGGCCAACAGGCGGGCGTTCAACCGCCACCCTCAGCAAATATTTACCAATCGCCTACCATTAGTCAAGAGCTCTCCCAGCCGAGCGGGCATGTTTACGCCCCCGTTCGCCACCATCCGGGGTCACCGATGGGGCCCACCCATCAGCATCAATCAGAGCAACAGCAGCCCCCGCCCCCACTCCATCACCATCATCATCCCCAGCATCAGGCCAAGTACCCTCCTCATCTTGCGCGTCATCATCACCATCAGCAGCCGCATCAGCCGACGCCTCTGTCACAGAGCAGATGCGAATCCCCCGTTCGCTATCAATCGGGTCCATATCAATCAGTGCAGGGCCCAATTCCGCCGCCCTCGCTCACTATGCCCGGGAGCGGATCCAGTGCATTCTGTGCCCCGATGCAGCAGGCCCATCATGACATAAGCGGTAAGTGCATACATCTTTAGTAGAATCTTTGATTTAATTTTGTACGACTAAACTAAACGAGATATGAGGCTAAAGTATCACCTCCGGATGTGCATTTCACTTACTACTTAATCTTACTAGTGGCAGTGAATTAATCTTAGGCTTAAAATGTAATCTGGAAACAAAGCAGTAAGGCAATCAACTCAATGCGAAGGACCGTTTCATACCACCATCATTTTTGTTGTAATTGGTGCCTGTATCCTTCGAAAAAATATAAGTATAGAATTTTAACACTTTGACGGTCAGAGTCACTATATGTCGCCATTACGTTGATGTGACTTTAATTAGTTACCGAATTTCATTATAATATAAAATCACACATACCATATATGTATGTATGTACATATTGTAGTGGAAAAAATAATAGAAACACACGGAAATTTCATCATTTGTGATTTTTCCTCCACTATGCTTTACGGTTTTTTTTTTTTGTGTATTTTGGATCGAATTCACAATTCTTAGGCCGCCTCACATAAGATTTGCCATCAGATCCAAACAAATTTACCTTTGTTTCATCTGGCCATAGTACATTTTTCCAGTTTTCGCGAAAAAGATGTTTATGGACAAAAGTCAATCTTTGATGGACATTTCTGGGACTCAGATATGGAACATTTCTTGGACTTCTTCTCATTAGTCCCGCTTCCTTCAACCTGTAACGTATTGTACGGCTTGTAACGTTTGCATGTAGTTCCTTTTTTAGGTCTACAGATGAAAGAAATGCTTGCAGTGTCGGACCAATAATTTGTCAGAACGTATGGAAGATTTTCGTTTTCTACCTCTCGTTTCTGGCTTTGGGCACATGATGCAAGGCATTAAAAACATACTTTTTAAAGGATTTGATTATCGAAGCAATTTCATTCATAGTTTTTCCATCTTCTCTTAATATTTTTATTAATTTTCTCTCGGACTCAGTGCAATGAAGTCCTCGACCCATATTCAAATATTCTTAACCCAATTGACGAAAAAAGGTATTTATATTCCACTTAATTGCCTAATTAAAAAATAAACGATCAATACGGATTTGAAAATCCAATCACACAGCTTTTACTTGCTTTTACAAACTTCGAATATAATTTATTCCTATTATTTTTTCCAGTTAAAAATGCACCGTTTGCATCTCCGTTCACTTTTAAACGAATATGAGCACTCTACAAAGCAAAACTTAAACTCATTCAAAAGAACCGTTATCCCTGAGTAATTTAGATTGAACAATTTTTTGAAATACCTCTACTGAGAAGTTCAATGTGCAGTGGCGTAGCATTGCAGAATTTGTTTCTATTATTTTTTCCACCACTGTGTACATATATAACAATATTAAAAAAAAATTAATTCTTGCTTTTTGCTCGTCATAAATAAAATAATGTATACAATCTCAAATAGTGAACTTCTAATAAAATCTGAAATAAGAACATAAATTGAGTGTGAAGTCTTCGTGTCGAATAAGTTTTTTTGCCCTTTAATTTAATCCGTCTATTTTAATTATTTTTTTGGATATATTTTAAAGGAAAAAGTGAAATTATAGTTTAGACACAACTTCCGAGGAAATTTTTTGTGAAAAAATTCTATCCCTAATAAGTATCGTCGGCTGCTAGCAACTTCTCATCGGGCGACGGCAGGGGCCGACCTTTTAGTGAGAAGTGTGGCCGTCAAAGTGTTAATTTCAATTAAATTTTAAAATCCTTCTCATTTGCCTGCGAGCAATCGTCTAAACTATTCAGTACAAAAAAAAGGAAAAGGAAAGGAGGTCATCCTACTAATTTTAGTTCACACATACTACATACATACATATTTCCTTAAAGACAGGTAAATTGACTAAATGGTAGAGGTAGAAAAATTGCCGAGACTATCAATATATTTATTATTATTACCAACGACGAGTTGATCGTGAAATCCTCGATGGCTGATTAAAATACCCTGCTCAATTAATAATTTTATTAATAATAATGTGCCCAGCATACTCGGTCTATTTTGAAAATAGTCTTTGAAAAATCTGGAATACCTACATGCTTTCATGTAAATTGGTTTGTAATACCTACTGCAAAGGCATCTGTATCAAAGTAATAATATCAATATATGAATAAAAATACCGACCGCAAAGTATCGACTGAAAAATTGTCGGTATCGGATATGAAGTACCGAAGTATCGATACTTTTTTCGTGTCGCATTCAGAAGTAATAAAGCAGCTTTTGAAAGAAGGGAAAATTATTATTTTAAAATTGTCTACATAATCACCTGTTTGTTCTCTATTCTATTGAGATGTACCTAATAGATTAACATTAAAAACAAATTAAAACAAGAAAACTTAAGAGTCAGAGTACAATTGACAGGAACACCAGGAAAATATAATATAATATATTTGCTGCGCCCTCTTTATACTGGAAAAATATTTTCGCTGCAGCATATTTAGTTTTGACAATATAACAAAAGGAAGAGCACTTGCTAAAACTTTTAAAAAGCTTCTATAACTATTGTAACAACACCTTTCTCATCAGTAATTTTTGATACTAAATTTTATTTATTTGTCACTAGTTAAGATTTACACAACTTTTGCTCGAAATTTATTTATTTATTTAGGCATGTACTTTTAAAAATGTTTTTCGTGTAAAATCACTTTATTCACTGTGTTCATTGTAGTCCCCGAATTCATTTTTTCCATTAACTTCTTTGTTTTTCTTTTGCTGGTTTTGAATCACTAAAAAATCAAACATTAGCTGTGCTTTTTTAAAATTGGTTTCGGTTCTAGATTTAGAAGGAAATTTTGCATAGAATTCAAGTTTATGAACAGTAATCTATTATCAAACATCAAACATTTTGTATCTTACGAAAATAAAATCAAATTGCTTGGATTTATACCCACTTTGCATCATAAACTTAATTCAAAAATTTATCTGAGGTTTAAAGTTTGGATGACTAAATATCATGACAGTTTCATGCACTTTTCACAAAATTTAAAAATCTTGATAGGAAGATAGGAAAATGAAAAAAACGCAGCTATTATCTCTTTTAAAATTTAAATTTAAAAACACTCTTTCATTCTAGATTTTCTCGAAATAATGTGTAATTAATTAATTAATTATTAATTAATTTTATTAATGCTCTGAAAATTAAGTGGCATTTTTAGTTCCACCGCAGTATCAAGACCTTTGTGATATGTGAAGAAATGGTTGAATCAACGGCAAAAGTTCAAGAATTATGAATGTCGATTTTTGCAATATTAAAATCAAAAAAAATTGATTGGAGAATGAAAGTGTAAAGGAAGTTTGGACAAAATAATTGTAATAATTATAACTTTTACAAATACGAAATTTCCTGGATTTTCCTTTTGTATGTTTCTGGAAGTACTGAACCAAAAACCATATTGCAAGTTTAATCCCGGCCATATTTGTGCTCTTCGGGAAAGTTGGAGTGGCACAAACAGACCATTTATCACTACGTCTTCTTCGTGGCTATTGCTTTTCATTATCTCCGCCATAATTCTGCCTACTTTCACGTTATTGAAAGGAGCTCTCAGTGCGAGACCGAAAGTTTCATTTTCCGCCATCATAACCAATGGCGAAAGTTTAATTGGACAATATGAAATGTCTCTTCCGGGCGCCACCAGGACACAACAAGAAATTGTTAAACGCACAGACATAACGAGGCGCCTCTCAGCAGGTGCAATTTTCCTCCCCCGACCCAACCATACCCTGCTCGAAAAAGTTCTTGAGAGGACCGGAAGGGGCGCAAATTTTAGTTACAAGCTCAGAAAGACACCAGCAGACCCTTTAATCAAATTTTTAATGGTCCTCATAAATTGCTGAGTCATAATGAAATTTCGACCGGACGGGTTAAATTATTTTCAATATTTAAGCGTAGCATCTTTCCTGGGTTCAAAGGAAGTCGTTTATTGCATTAATTCCCTGTAAACAGTCCAGGGACAGAGCGCCTAGTCAGTGGTATTCCCGGAGGAGGTGCTATCAAAGTTTTCGTTCTGCGTTTTATAGCTTTCTTATCGCGCGTAATGCACTCAAGGCGAAAATGTTAGTTTGGGCTATAAACATAAACGTTCTCGTGTCATGCTTTTATGAATTTATAATGCAGAATGGTAATAGATTTGTATTGCCTAGTTTAAAGCCGCTCTAAAATATTTTGTTCACAGATAAGGAACTTTATATAAATGTAAGTTTGTGATTTTAAAAATTGATTGTAGAGATTAAACTAATAGGAGACGAAGAGGCAAGAGGCATTTCACGCAAAATTATCGTCTGCGCGATCCGGTCACTATATTTATTTGATTATATAGGGTGATTTTTTAGCTATTTGGTTTTTCAGCGCTCTGTCAAGGTGGGTCCACACTGAGCCAACGAACGCAAACGAAAGCGAACGAGTCCACGTTGTTGTTGTTGTTTACAACAACAACAACGTGGACTCGTTCGCTTTCGTTTGCTTTCGCCGGCTCAGTGTGGATCCACCTTTATTGACACTTCACGCGTGATTTGTGGCATGTATCAAAGTCAAAACTGTTCAGTTTGTATATCCATTTCATCATGGGAAAACTTACATCCGAACAACGCTTACAAATTATTGAATTTTATTATCAAAATTCGTGCTCTGAAAAAATGTATTTCACACACTTCGTCCATTGCATAGTCGCCAAAATCGCGCTACTGGGCTATTCAAGCCATAGTGACCAAATTTCGCACCAATTTCACGTTATTGGATATCAAGCCCACCCACCCGTGCGCGTAGGGTGCGTACAGAAGAAAATATTACTGCTGTAGCCGCCAGTGTTAGTGAAAATCGTGATGTGTCCATTCGTCGCCGTTGGCAGCAACTGGGATTGTGTTAAGTCACTCAAAATTGGACTTCTCGTATGAAACTCCTGAAACGTAGCCGTGGGCAACATTTACATGAAATCATCTTTAAAAAGTAAATGTCAAGGATTGATTTTTAATCTCCAATAAAAATTTTATACCTTTTTCCAATTTTTCTGTTTTTTTTTGAAAATTAAAAACCAAACGCTTAAAAAATCACCCTTTATGTATGCAATTTATGCAATATTTCTTAAAGTCCCAAAAATCTAAATTCATTCATCCATGAAATTTGAGATTTGCTTTTGACCTTACTGGAGTACCTACTTAATTTTTAGGGGGACAAACAATTTAAACCTATACTGAGAAAAAACTAAAACTACTTTTTCACATCGTTGGCTCACTATTCTATGTTAATTTTTATGAAGTTAAGTTATTAAACTTTTAAATGTTTGACTTTTGTAAAATGTATACATAATAGTCCTAATGCTTATGTGACCTTATAATATCATAACTTAGGACTAAATAATGCTTTTTAGGAACTAAAAATTGGATATTGACTGTTATATTCTAAAATATTATCGAAATTAAAATAACATAGAACTTTGTGATGGAAAAAATATTAATTTATTTATTTAAAACCAGGACTTAGGACTTTGTTTCTCTGAAATAAGTAAAAGATAAAAGTTTATGTCCAAGTTTAATATTGAATTTTTTTAGTAGCATTAAAAAACATTATACATGAAATATCTTAGATCTATTGTCATAAAAAGTATGCTTATTTAGTCAAAATTAGTCACTGAAAGTTAAGTTTAAGCAACATTAAAAATAGGTACAAGGTAACAGTTTACTTTTTGAATATTGCTTTATAGTACTCCTTGTCCACTGTAGGCATCCATGGATACATAGACCGTACATTATCCATTTTAGTCCCGCGTAATACAGGTCTTTTTAATAGTTTTGGTACACTCAAAAAATTTTTGTTTACATTCCTTCGGGTTCTTTGGGGTCATTGTCCAGTCATGTTGTAAGTAGAAAGTTTACTTTTGTAAAAAAATTTACTTACTTCTGCCTTGGGACAGGATAAAACATTCTCTAGATCAAAGCACAAGTCACTTACAGTTGACATAGAACTTTGGTCACAGACAAGTTGATATTTTTTCTCTAAGCAAAGTCCTATGTTTAACATAGAACTTCGTTATTTCTTTTCGTAAAAAAAACAACATAGGACTATGTAAAATTGTATATTTTGTAGTAAAGTGCTGCCATCTAGTGGTTTGCTTTTGCCAAAGTGTAGCTAATGACACATAGAACCTAGTAGCATTCTTAACTAAATAAGTGCTAAAATTGTAACATAGAACCTTGTAATAGTGAGCCAACGACATGTTATTGCTTAGACTTAGACCACGGACAGTGAATTTTCAGAGCAAGTACATTTTCCAAAATAATGCTTAAACGCTTATTTTGCGCGATTAGAATTTTTTCTTTTTTTTTCGAAGCACCCGTATATTTAGATGAAAGATTGCTTAACAAAAATTTTTCGTACCATTTATTAAAGAGGTGTTAACTCTTCGTTGTACATGGTCCTGTATCATAGCAAATTCTTACTACATTGTACTTAAATACTAAGTGCTACAACCGTGTATATTAGATGTAAAACTTAACAATAGGAAATGCCTAGCTTTTGAATATTACACCCTGGTTTAATATATAATAACTATAATTTATTGCAATCTACTACTACGAATTTGTCGTTCAAAATTTATCATGTAGTCTACTGCCTTACTAATTTGCTATTTGTATAAAAATAAACGGAAGAGGGAACACCCCTTATATATCTACGAGATAATTAATGAAATAGATAATATTTTTCTAATGACACTTTCACTTCACTTAGTAACAGTAAGGTGCTATATTTAGACCCTCCATGGTAGGGAATCTCGACGGATGCAAAGTTTTATCAAAATCCGTGCGTAGATCTCAAATTCAATCTGTTCTAACATCTTGGTTTTTAAGGCGACGCGGCGTGGGCATTCGCTTATTGTCGAACCCTGGTCGCAGAGGCAACCACAGAACTTAATACGACAGTCTCTCAGGTTTCGATCAAAACAAATATCATGTTAGAGGGTTTTTTTCTGCTCATACTAAAACTTTTATAATATGCTTTTATTTGGTTAATTTGTTGAAAATTGCTTGTTTATGTAACTCTCCGTACCATACTAAAATCAGTAGACCCACAAAATCGGTAAAATTTAATAAAATCTCATCCACCGCATTCTTAATATGGAAATCTGCTTAAACAAAATCTTCACACTCCAAACATTCCTGAAAGAATCCGATCAGGGGTAAGCTGTGGAAAGTAAAAGTCAAAAATCGTTAAATGCTCCTTTCATCCGCTGTTGCTGCGCAACGCATGCCGACTGCCGAACGTGTTTTTCCCCATTTGCACGCCATGGCGCCGATGTATGAAAGTTGAAGAAGGCATCTCCCAGACAAGAAGTGAAATTTCTCCTCACATATGTGAACGCCTTGTCACCTGGGAAGGTAAGCGATTTTAGTGGGGGAGGAGGTGAGGAGGGCGCTCTGTTCCGCTGCTTACATAAAGCCTCTCAGCAGTTTTTTATTTTATTTTTTTTATTGTTATTGCATCACTCAATCCACCCTTGAAGCGCCACTCAGTCGTGCTCTGACGGCACGGCTGAAGTTGTTGCCACATTTGGGGCGCAAATGTGACCTCCGAATGTGCCAAAAAGTCCCCATGTGAACGTGTGGCATCTACCACCCACCGTCGCGGCGCCCAACCGTTGTTTTACCGTTTTAGGTTAGATAATGGAACGCGAAACAGGGCGAAGGAACTCCCACCGGGCATGAACCCAACCAAACTCGCTTATGGCAGGACGAACGAAAGTACGTGCCCGTCCCGAAGAATCGAGATCGAGACCTGGGGGTTGGGCCGGCCGCCCTGCCCTCCGTGTTCCTCCAAGTCCGAGCAGAAGGCAAAGTCTGGCTGGGCTCGATGGCTAGTTCCCAAAAGCCGCCGAGGAATGGAAGACGAATTCCCTGGGATTCCAGGAAAACTTCACCAGCCGTCGCGACGAACTCCCTCGTATAAAGCTGTGTTTGCACTGCTGATACACGGTCGTACAGGGGGTGCAAAAACGTCCCTAGACCTCCCCAATCCTCCCCCACAGGAAGGGCGCCTTGTCCGCTGCAGACGTCCTAGATGTTGAACAAAAAAACAAAAAAAAAGTTGCTTCCCTTCAGTCGGGCTTTTGAAGGGCGGAATTAATTCCCTTTGTGAACTGCCTACTGAACGGCAGAATGCAAGGCGCACTTAAAGCTGTGTCTTCATTCACGTTGCATATCTTTCGGCGCTACAAAAAATTTGAGGAAATTGGATGGAACTGCACTTCGCTGCCAAAGATTTCTTCCGATTGAAATGCCCTTCTTTTCTTATATACTCGCGTTTGCGATTCGAGACGACCAACTTTTGATACGTCAGAAGCGGGGTATAGGTAGTGGAGCCAATGAAGGGGTGTCTGACTCTAAAAATGGTTACTGTTAGTAATTTTTTGTATTGTAAAATGAAGAAAGAAAGACAGTTTTGTGCCAAGTCGGCGAGTTTAAGAAGCACAGATTTCTTTCGTTGATGATATGCAAATTTTAGGAACAATTTTAAATGCATCCGGTAGTTTGGGGCTAGCAGGCTGAAAGTTTTTACTTTTGAGAAGTTTTGCCAATGTCACTATACCCAAGTTGAATAAAACGTTTTAAATTTTACGATTGCATTTATTTTGAAATATTTTTTTCTTTTATGATGAAAAACATCAGTAATTTTCTGTCCTGCCTTCGAGGCTAGAATGCTATAAGTAAATTACTAATTAGTACCTTGAATTGCTGCTTCATATAAAAACGGCTAGTGTATTCCAGACAAACTCTTTTGAAATTCAATGCCAGGTGGTTATAATCACCAATTTGCGTACATTGCTCCTAGCAACAGCTCTTAAGTCGTTGTGCGTACGCCTTAATCTAGGCTGAAAGGAAATGTTTAAGTTTCTGGTAATCGATTCGGACAGGAAGACAAACATCAGTTGACCTAGTTACACACGTGCCTTCTTGGAAATATGAAAATTCCCATTGCGGAGTACGACGTCAATGGCGAAGCTTTATTGAGCCCCTTTAGAAAACCTTTTAATTTGATATTGAAACCCCTGCGGAAAGCCATTAACGCTATAAAATAACGCAAGCAAGAGCACACCTGCACAAGTGCAGAGGCATGGGGCAGGTAGAGGCGTAAAACAAAAGCGGTGTTTCGAATCGAACCGTAAGCACTCTGATCTGTCACGGCTTTTGTTAAGTGATAGTGGTTCTAATTCAAATTTCTATCGGTACTGAAATGCGTCTTAAAATCGAATTTGAGCCGACGCCGCTGGGCTCCACCTCGTCCCTATGCAATATTAATAAAAGAGGGTGGCGAGCTTTAACAAAGCTGTCAAATGAATAGCACCACTCCTCCTCCCCGCGTTTGCTGACGACATATTCTGGCAAGCTGCGTTAAATTAGCATATCTGTAGCTAAGGCTGCCGCCGAGAACACCTCGCATGATGACAGTCATTAAGGCTGAGTGGGGCGCTGCGCACGAGTGTTCATCACCTGCGGTGGTCCCGGCCGCCTTTACGTGAAAGCGATAACTCCTGCGATGATTTACGCACCAAAGTGTTCAATTTCAATATTTGATCGCTTAAACTTTGTTAGCGCAGCCACGAACAGTCTCTGGTTTTTATTGGCGGGCTGGCGACTCACGGGCTAATTCCATTAATCGCTCTATTAGTCATCAAAGTCCGCGGGTCATTTACTGTTTTCTCGCGATAAGCGCAGCTTCTTAAGCTTCGTTTCCCGATCCGCTTCTTCAGACTTCCTCGGATCGCTCTTATCATCACCTTCACCAAACCTTCCATTGGGGCCACTTTTGCCTTTTCAGCGATATAAATCACTTTGCTGATCCGCTGATATGCAATATGTTCCTCTGGCACGCGGAGAGGCTCGCCCTGGCTACTTGTCGTTTTATCTCGCGGCAAATATTAAATTTCAACGACAGCTGGAGGACAGCCAATCCAACTGCGGAGTAGAAGGAAATGGTTTTATTTTGATTCAAACATTTTTCAACGCAGCAACAGGGGAATTACGCTGGCCTCAGCATAATATGCCTCTTCAAAATATACTTAGGTGATAAAATTTTCTCTGCGCGATTTCCACAATCGTTTGATGTAATACGTATACTACTTATTCCGTAACATGGTACAGGAACCGAGTTAGAGCACCTGACGCCATCTTTTATTAAATTCCATTAAATTGGCAATGAAGTTACGAAAGTCCTTGCAATGTTAGTGGGCGATTTGGCCCTATTTTCATTGTTGTTTCCCCCGAACGAACATTTGAGGGAAACCAGGTGGTATCATATCGCCCAAATGTTCCACTAACCGCAAGAGACCCGTACGTACATCTTTGTATGGTATGCGTACGGAAAAATGTTTATTGAAGTGAAATAGGTAAATTTAAAGTACATATACATACACTAACTTTTAGCGAACCTAATGTGCATGAAGCTATACTTCGAGCACTAACGAACAGTAGTATCGCTATAAATTGAGGTTCAGATCTATTGATACTCTTCAAGTTTTTTTTTAATAAGGTGCACATCAAATCGAAATCCTATAAGGAAATATACATACATATGTATGTGCATGTACATAGGTTCATAAATCAGGATCATAGGGCTTATAGGGAGTTTGCTATGTACATGTACTCAGAACTTTGGCACTTGTCAATATATGGATTTAATTTTCTGAAACTTCCTTTATTAGATAAACAGGTATACTTCAAATTATATAAGATAACTAGTTGAGCCGTACCCGGCGTTACCCGGGCGCAACTATCCCTATAGTAAAGCTGAACTTTGATATAACTGTGACGTTGTCAATTTCAAACTATAAAGCTGGAAACTTGCAGATGGCTGTTTCACATTTTTACATAATTTACGTTCAGTCAATTTGAAAATACCCTCCCTTAATTGCAATGCATAGCTTATGCAACTGAAGAGGTTATGTGCAACATGCATATAGAATTTCAACTTAATTGGATAAATACTTCTTGCATGACTCTTCATATATATCACTGATCAACATTTCCCCATCTTCTCCTCTCCCCTTCACTTTCGAATTACAACGTATTGTCTATGTCACTTAGGAGCTCATGCGCAATGTACGTGTAAAATTTGATCTCAATCGGCTCAGTAGTTCCCGAGATTACCTCTTATAAACAAACACTCTCTTTATTTACAATATTATGTTTCACACCCGTATTTCTTTATACAGGGGAAGTTTGTCCCCAAAAACGTCTTTTTTTTTATTTTTCACAAAAATGTTAATGAAATGATAAAAATATTAAAAACAGAATATTTTTTAGGTACAATTCCTAGCATTTAGTATGAATAGAATCCCGTTGGAATTTTCACTCTATGTGTTACAGGAACCTCAAAAACTGTGGAGCCATTTAAAAAATGTTTTTTGGAAGACGCTTTCTGAAGTGGTGAAGATGTACTAAAAATGCAAAAAATAATTTTTTTTATATTCTTAATATGTTTTATGAAAATGTCCAAAAGGAATCAGTTCAATTAATAAAATAGCACAAACTACCTATGTATGTATATATTAGGTAGTTTGTGATAATAGTCTATTCACAAAAAAAAAAGTGTATTTTTCCAATTATGAAACGAAAAGTAACGTAACTATTATTATTGCAATAAGAGTATATTTTTTTACTCTCTTTCTTTAGTCAAATGGAAATTTGAAACGTTTCAAAAAGATGAAAACGAGATCATAATATTTGTAATCTATTTAAATACTTAATATGAATGGATTTTTCTTCAACATTATTTAATTATATGTATAAAACATTTGATTTTTGCTTGCATTCTTTTAGATAAGAATATTTGTTGTTGATTGCTATATACATCATATGTAGGTTGTTTTCTTTTTGAATTTTTTAAGCAGCGGTGTACAGGCAGTACCTACTTAAATAATATTTTTCCACGCTAATGTAGCTTGGAGTTTATAAACGTAATTAATATGCAAGCCGCAAAGTTTTAAGTATAAGTAATGAAAACTTTCTCACATTTCTCCTAAAACTGAGTTGAGTAACCTTCCGCAGAAAGAAGCTGCCGAAAGCCGGTTGCGTAAGGTTGGGATCGTCCTTGTGCAAAAGGCGCATGTCCTTAGGGCAGCTTTTGCCCGCGAAACAGATGAGTCCTTTTGAATATTGTTGGGGATTTCTGGAAAGAACCTTAAAAGCTCTGCTTTTTACTAACAGAAAGCCAAAGTCCTCACTGTCTGATGACGACGCTAGGCGTATTCTCGGAGTGAACTTGAAATTTGTCCTCGTACACAACATAATCTTTTATCTCTCCATGCTGCACATGTGTGTTATCATTGGAAGTTCTTGTGATGATTTCATGTCTCTCTATGTTACTAATGGAAAATGTTTTCTTTTACTGCACTTTTAACAAATTACCCACTGGTTGTGAGTGCGCTGAGAATCATCTCAATGCTTTAATTAGCGTAAAATTTCTCTTATCTTTTTGAACTCGCATTTTTTTTTTTTTGAGCTGGGAAATGCATTTGCGCACTTAGATGACCGAAGTCACCCATGTGCCGGGATCCCTAGTCACTCACATTCTAAGAAGCTCAAATGTGAATATAATATTTTTCACAATTTGATATTTTCATTACCTACGTCAGATATATGTATATAAACGCCGAACATTTTAATTGGTCAGCGATAATTTATGGCCAAATGAAAAGCTGAGTAGGTACCAAAAACAATATGAGTATATGTGCATAAGTCAGACGCAATCAAAGTAATGTAGTCTATTTGTTCCAATTAATTTTTATTTTATTACATATTGAAAAGTTTCAATAAATAACTTGCTTCGAAAGTCAAGCCATTAGCACTTGTTAAAATGTGCAAAGTGACATTTTTTTGAATATTCTTGTGTTATAAAAACTAAAGATCAGTGATAAAAAAAATAATTTATTTTTCCGAAATCAAAACCTGTTATAAAATGTTAAAAATATTAAACAAAATGAAATAAATAAAGAAATACAAAGATAATTGAAATTAAAAATAAAATTTTTTTCTCATTTCAATATATAAACTCTTTAAAAATAAAATTGGAATTACAAAATTGGAATCTCTTGTAGAAACCAGCCCCCAAGTCTTCCACAAATTTAAGGGACAACCACCACATTAGGAAAAAAGGTGTTTAGTGTTTTTTGGGATGGTTTTTTTTTTTTACACAGAAGAACCCAATTGATGATTCATTGATGTTCTAATATACATTTGAAGCAAAAATTTCAGGTTTGTCCGCAGTTCTCTCTAGTGATCCTCGCCTAGCTGATTACTCTTTGTGCGGTGGCAAGATTATTTTTACATTGCGTAGATCGGGAGAGTAACAGATGTTTTATGACTCTTTGTTTTCAAGCGTTTCTGCATAAGTAATGTACAGATCGTTTTTAATTACTATTTGGTTAGACGAGATCCTTCTTCAAGATTTATTAGTTTATGATCCTTTGTCCCGAAAGATCCGTTTCACGGTGCATGTATTTACATACATGAAATAATTTGGTAATGTTTGGTCCTCGATAGTCCTGAAAGGTATAAATGGGTAGCACTTGGACTGTTTGGACCAGTCTACTGTGGCGCATGGCCACGGGTCGACGTGTACTTTCAAAATTTATAATTGTGCGAGTGCTTTACTTAATGGTTTTTTTTTTTATATATGTGGCGATACCTTTGCGATGTGGTGTAATAAGCTGAATTGTTTTGTTCGGTAGGAGGAGGGGAATGTTTTACTGTTTGAAAGTTTAAAGGTTTGGCCTCTAAGCGTCGAACTGTAGCTCTTATATCCGGTCCGTAGAAATTATAAACAATTTATTATTTTAGGTGTTAACATTGCTTTTCTAGCTGGTCTTTATTATTTAAACCCATCTCTACCGGTCTTATTTTTATAATTGAAGTAGAGACCTTTCTTATATTCTGGAGACGTCTTGATGTCTATCTGTAGAACACCTTCTGCGGCTGCTTCCACTTGTGCCTTCCATGTCTCTTGTTGACCGATATACTACTGCTTTAAAAATGTTCATACAGATGATTCATTGAATCAATTAGGCGAGATATTTCCTTATTCTATAGCGACTTTGATTGCTCAAAAGCTTAATTTAAATCTTACAGATGTTGCTAATGGCTTGGCTTTCTTACTGAAGTTGTCCCTCGAAAAACAGTGGAAGAAATTCGTTTAACCGCACTATCATTTTTTTAAGTTTTCTATTAGGACAATTTAAAAAAATTGAATACTTCATAAATGTGTTATGTTTCCCAAAGTATTTTGCTTTGATAATGATACTTTTATTATTATCAAAGAAAAACTCTGAGGAACGGTCTGAAAAAATCAAAAAAAGTGAAAGCGAAAAGGGAACAATAGATACTTTATGGATTCAAGGTAGATCCAAACGAGAAATAGCTCAACAAATTGAGAAATCGGACCATGTTGTTTGTAATTATCTTGAAAATCGAGATAATTACGGACAGAGAGAACAGAAAGGAAGAAGAAAAATGTTGAATGGGAGAGATAGAAGGAAAATTATTCGACTGGCTTCAAATTCCACGATTTCGGTGAGGAGGATTAAACTTTAAACCAATATTTCATCAAAATTCTTTTGGAAAATGAAAAGAGTAAACCGTAGTGTGCAAAGTTTGTTCTGCCATTTGATCTCTGTTTTTCCCGAAATCAGACTATAGCTTTGAAACAGAGTAGAGTGTATATGCGGCTAAATGAATTTCCCTCACTGTATAATACCGTTATAACTTAACACACTTTTATTCTCTTTTACACGCTATCTCAAAATTATATGGTATAGCGCTACTAAGGATATCAATATACATACTAGATACATATGTATACTCCTGAACTACATATGTACACTACTGACCAAAAAAAAGTGAGCATCAAAATTGTGAACTTTACCTTCACTCCCACCAATTGTTTTTGCCTGTACGGAAAGGGGATAAATAAGGGATATAAAAGGACCTATTTTGAGTGTCCCGGCCATAGTTTTTCATTGAATTTGGTAGCAAGTGGACAAAACACAAGAGTTAAATAAAGTGATATAATTTTTTGAAAATGCCTAAAATTGTTTCCACTATTTTTGGCAATGGCTCCGATGAGACTATAAGTGTTATTACTATTTTTTTGTTTAATTGCAATGATAAATAATGACAGTATAGCTTTTAATGACTTTGAGTAGCCTAATGTCTTCATGTTCATTTTTCCTTAAAGTTTTTTCGAAAAAATAATAAGATTCTAAAATGTTTACTGCAATTGTGGTTTTATTTATTTTTTTATTTAAAAATGAATTTCCCTCATATTATAGCGTATTTTGGCTTCATTATCCATTGAATATTTTGCTGCACTTTTCTTTGGTCAGTAGTGTAGATATAACATATTTCCCACCCCTCCTTTTTTTCGGTAATGTACAAAGTTTGCAAATACATACAGCAAAATTATGTCGTTTTAAAAATGTCAGTGCAATTTTTAAAAAAACTTCACATTGCTACGGTTTAAATTTGTTAATCGGGCAATACCTACTTGTTGCTTGAGGAGTCCTCATTTTTTATCTTATTTGGTATTTCAGGTTTAAAAAACAGGTAGTAATTTGTTACTTTGCTTCAAGTTTATATTTATATTTTTCAGAGTTAAGAGTATTATTTTGTATTGTTGTAAAAAGACAACGGAACTCAATATTCGCTTTTCACAAATGGTTGGAAATATTTCCGAAAATCCCTACTTTGAGGCTCTCAACAACAAGACTGTAGCTCATCTTATCACCCAGATAAAGTAGGGTATTTTGTTTAATTTAAAAAATTCTCTTTTATATGCTCGTATATGAATGAAGGAAATTTTTAATAAGTTGATGTGGAATATAGAGCTTTTTCATACTGTGCAATTTATTTACGAATCTTTTAGTACTATTTCTTAGCTCCGTTACGCCCACGTGTTCCTAAATTTACTTCAATAAAATTCGTTGAATAATGAGATTCTGTCGTGCCGCGTCTAGGATTCAAGTATTATCTTCGCTAGGCCTTGGCGACACAGGCATATTCCGTCTGCAATGAGAAGATGGCGAAGATGCGATATAAGCCGGCATCGCTTTCATCATCATCGTCTATTCAATCGGACTGGGGAGACAATTTTTAATGAAGTGAAGTTGCCGTGGAGATTCCTCGTCTTGGTAGTGGCAACACTTTGCTTAGGAGGAATGATAACGAAACGACGCGCCGCAGCGCAACCCTACTTGCTTCCGTAAGTCGCGGCGTATCAATTGTTGTGGCAAAAAAAAAAAATGTTTAAATCGGAAAAGGAAGAAACTTGCCTGCCGGTTGCGGAGGTATGTGAGGATTTCTTCTTCTTTGCGTCTAGGTGATAGTCTCCGAGAAAGTATATTTGTCAGAGGAGCGCCCACACACACGCGACGAATGCACAAAACTTTCACCACCACGAAGAAATTGTCATATGTTTACACCGGCCCTCTTTCTCCGGATTATGCAATACAAGGAAAAAGTTCTTCAGCTGTCAAATTGCCAGCGGGCATACAGTTAAAGCGCGCTGTACTTCTACCGGTGTTGGCCCGCGCCGGAACGGGGGGGGAGTCTCTGCGTCAGCGGGCCCGTTATTTTATGTGGTGGTGCTGGTGGTGGACTCCTCGCACTACAGCTTAAGTAAAGCAGGAGTGCCAGCGTTCGCCGTTTGAAGTGGAAAGAACGAGAACCCGACGACGGGCGACGAGACGAGACTCGAGCCAGCCTATGGTGGCCGCCGATAGCATGGGAATTTTCGAGACGTTCGGCGAGCGGCGTTTAGTGCGCATTTTGTGTTGCAGCTTGATGGTGACGTTTTTGCTCGTTCTCGCGTTGAGACACCAATTTAGTCGCTCTACGCCGTGAATCAAAACATAAGCGCGTTTATAACGGAACCGACGCGACATTTGTCCGTTGGCACTGGCGATGAAACAGTTTTTTTTGTTATTGTTGTTTGATTGCAGATCGCGTGTGACTCATTAGTCCCGCTCCAGTCGTGTGAAAGGTTGGAACGGGGACCGATAAACAAAAAACCTCTTGAGCGCAGGGTCTCGTATGCCTGAATGCGCGAAAAAGTTCATTTTTTAGGATATAAGCCTTGGATTACGTGTGACCTGATCCGTGGATTACAAGGATACGTATAAGTTGCCCTTATAGTGCGGAACAGTCCTGCAGGGAAAACTGTAAGAATCTCCATAAAAACTTTTATAAATTTCACCAAAAAAAGCACTTATCGCAGCTCATGAGCTGCCCAGTGGAGCTCTGCAGTCGGAAAGTGTGCAAATTTCGTCTTTGAGATATGCCCGCCCGGCCCCATCCCTGTTCCTATCGTGTTAATCAATACACCGAGTTGACCCACATTGTGAGATAGGTTCGGTGTCCTCAAATGCATTGCACAGGGATCCACAGTAGTCGTGCATTGTCCTCCACTCGAAGTGGAAATAGAGAAATTCGAATTATGATAATTGTTCGATTTCCTTTGATATATGTATAGCACGATTTAGAACGAAGCACTAGGGTTGGAATCAGTGCGGTCTTTTTAATATTTAAAAGGCCGGTCCTCTTCTCTGCATACTTGGGTTCAAGGATGATTCTAAAGGATATTGAGAAGATTCAAGCTGCCATTTTTAAGAACTATGAACCATTGCTTAGATGAAAGGCTTTCAAGTGCTAAAATACGACCTTTGAAAAGATGTATGGTCGACGAAAGCTCCAAGTTATGACTCCCTCCTGCCTTACCTGTTGCACTCCCTACCTACAATAGACTCTAAATGAGCTTCTGGTTTGCGCTCTGCTGTTTCAATTCATACAGTGCCACTGCTCGGCAATAGTCCTGACTCCTGGCATCAGGGACTGTTAGAGAACAAACAAAAGAATTTCAATTGCTTTGAAGGACTTACGGATCGATTACGATTGCTTTTCTCCTTAACACATGAATTACCGCATAAACTACTATAATTTTTTGTTTGTATAATGGACGTTTTGTTTGCGAAAAAATCCACTGTATACATCTTATAAAGTACAATGAACTCTTATAAAATCGGTATGGAAAGCCACACAACAACTGTATTTCAAAACAAGTTTTAATATAATATATTTATTAGGGCTGACCAAACCACGACTCGCCACTTATTTTGGAATCTACAAAATAATAGAAGGAAACTTATTCCCTCTGCTGCTTTATATAATAGTATATGTGGTGTCGATTCAAGGGGAGTCAGGAGGTTCGTGAGCTCCCTAGATGCTGTAAACCTTTTGTCATTTGTGATCCCGCAGATTGAGAAGAACGAAGAGAACATTGGATAGAACTTGGAAATGATTTAATAAATTATTTGACATTATTTTATCTCGACGTGTGACCTCCGCAAAATTGCAGTTCACGCGCCTGAACATAATTCAAAAATACTATTGTACCTGCGGCCCGAAAGATTGCACCCTAATTTGTATTGGTCTATGTGAACATATCCAGATCAGAACTTAAGAAGATCTGTTAGGTATAATAAGAAATGACTCAATGTGAACTAAAATCTCTAACCCATATGCAATACTTAAAAATACATCGAAACAAAATTCCCTTTAGATAAAGCAGCAAAGAACTATTGCATACAATTCTTTATGTAAATTGCAATAACAGTAAAAGAGATAAAATTAGGCAACACAATGTTCTCACCTGCAGCACTAACAGCATAAGGTACAAAATCTACGATGTTTTTAGCGTGAATTTTTTCGAAGCGGAAGGAAGTTTATTTGATGGTATTAGTTCTCAATTCTGCCCTCCTTTTGCAGGAATAGGTATAACTAGGGGTTTTCAATTGAAGAAGGGGGAAGAAGCATGTTCATGTAGCATATACATACCAAAAATATGGATATGGCTGCTGATATTTTTTTTACACATTTTTAGTTACGTTAGGAAACATCAATCGTTGTATTTATCTGTAGCTATGGCGAAAAGTAAAGAGTGATAATTTTATCCTTCTCTCACATACGACTTCTTTATTACTATCTATTTCTTGCAAAATCTGCAAGTTCGTTTAGTTAATGGAATCAAGGTCGAAAATAATAAAGGAGGTCACTTCTTATTATGGCTATTTTTTGACCAAGACAGCCCAACTTTATATGAATCAACTGATATTTCTGTTAATAAGTTAATATAATCGAAAGCACTCATATCTAGTTACTTCATTTTAACTACAAAAGTGTGTTCGTCAGTAAATTAAAGTTATTAAAACAATGTTCAAGCTTTATTGAGAAGCACACATCGCTTAGTTAATATAAATCGCGCATGCAAATTTGTTTATGTATGTATAATCGCTAGCCCTATAAAACATTGTTTTTAAGCGATACTTTACGAGATAACTGCATCGGTTTAATTAGTAATTTTGTACAAATCAAAAGCTGCCAATTAAATTGTCTGTTGGTCTCTTATACAGAGTCATTCTAAAATTCCATAAAAAGGTCCATTGGCGCCAAATTTGGTAGAATTGAAATTCGTATTGAGCATAACTTTAGCACATACATACCTATGTTGTTGTGTTTCTGCTCACTCATGGTTTCGAAATGGTTATGTGAGTAGATATTGGCGGGTGAAAAATTCGAAATGGGACGAACTGGAAGGTAACCTTCAGGCTGAATAATGAAAACTGCTTTTGTTTTAATATTTAAATGAATGAAATTGGCACTCACAATCGTTTAACAAATTAAAACATTTCAATTTAATATGAAATAAAAAGTATACATATATTTTGCTTACCATTATGTATTAAGATTGTTTTGCAACAGGATCCGTGCACATGTCTTAATTATAAATATGATGGAAAATAATAAAAAACATATCTTTTCTTGGATAGGATGGAAAATAATAAAAAACATATCTTTTCTTGGATAGGATGAAAAATAATAAAAAACATATCTTTTCTTCTAATTGCGTCTTTTTTATAAGGTTTTATTAAGCTTCACACTCCGTATATGTATTTCAAATCTGCGATCGAGTTTTGAACTACTCCCAATAGAGTTATGTAGACCTTTTGTTCATTTAAGTGTATTTACATAATCGGAACCCATAATATTGGGATTGTAAAGTGGAAGTACATCCTTTAGAAGGCGGTAATGGGTTCCGTCTGCTATAACTTATTTGGAATCATAAATTTAACAGTACATATATGTATAACGGAAGACTATAAACTAATATTGTTTCCTCACACTCACAGATTTAATTGTAATATCTTGTTTCTCTCTTTTTATAAATTTTTATTTAAAGTCAAATGTATTTACATATATGTATGGTTCAAATGCTTTTTGTATGTTTAATGCAAATCTTGCAAGTTTCAATTCACATCTATGCTTGTATGTAATGTATATATTGTACATAACATATGTTTATGCTTGTTTAGTTCAAATCTAGCAACTTAATTTTAATGTATACTTCTAAACGTCGTTTTCATTTAAAACTTTTCAATTATATGTAACTCGGATGGCAATGCAATATTATGCAAAAGAAAACAAAATTTTCTTTTATTTTACAAAAACTATTTATACATGTCTAAAAAGGTGTAAATAAATTAAATTAACAAAAAAATATAAACAAACTTTTATTAAATGCACAAAAAGGAAACAAAAGTCAAGGAATTCTTAAAAGCCAACAAAAGCGTTGCATATGGCTGCTCTATAGAAGTGTCATCAGCAGAAGTATGATAAATAGACACGTACTATCTATAATCAATATGTTCAGGTCCTTTCCTTATGCGATTTAAAAGCTTGAAGCGTAATTTCCTTGGTCTACTCCTTAAAATAAAATTTCCAATTAGGGATAAACCACGCGACAAGCTTTTAAGTCGCATAAGAACCTGAACATATTGATTATAGATAGTACGTGTCTATTTATCATACTTCTATAGAGCAGCCATATTCAAACCTTTTATTAGTGTAGAGTTTACACAACATTATGGGCTTTATGAACTCGTTGATTTATTATTTTCTTTTTTTGTTCATTTTAATAAAAGTTTGTTTTAAAAAATTTTTCTTTGTTTTTTACTTTTATTTATTAGTTAATCTGAGGTCCCTGCAGTTAGATTTTTTGTTTTTTTAATAAAATTTTATTAATTGATGTGCAAATTTATGACAAGGGTACTCACATAACTGAAACTCGCTATGAAGGCTTAAGAAAGATTATAAATTTGTTCACTTATTAACTTGAAATTTCAAACTCACAAATTTGTGCAAATGTCACCTTTGGATGTTTAAGCTATAATGATACTTCTTAATAACTAGAACACGCAAATCGTTTTTAAACAGCAATAAGTGTCTTTCTGTCCTTCTAAATCTAAAAGTTTCTATTCTGTTCTGCTTATAAACAATTCTTCAAAACATTGCGTGATGCCCATCATTTGAACAATATTGTGGGTCACTGCATTGCCTGACTATTTTGTTAAGTTGTCAGTATGGCCTCCAATTAGCAGTTTGGCCAGAATTTATTCCAGAGCTTTTGACTTTTGTGTACGAGTCACGACCGCATCAAATGTGTTTACTGCTTAAATGTAGGTGAAAATTTAAAAGCTTTTAAAAACATCAGAGCGAGAGTAGAGGTAGCACCCTCTTTTGCAGTTACTCGCATCCCTTTTTTATGTCTTTTCAAAACAAATGACATTCAAATTATTTATTTGTCATAAGTTATTGACTGTTTTTTCTTTCTAGCTGTTACTATTTACCGAATTGCATAAGACGATCATTTATCCCATTCAGGATACACGCAATTTTTAATTAATAGTATAAACCAATAGTTTAAACAGATCAAATAAAAATATTAAAATTAGAATTAAAATACAAAAATAAAAGTATTTTTCTTTCATTAAAACACATTCTCTTGAAATTATAATAATAAATTTTATAAAGAATTCACCCAAAAATATTTATAAAGTCTAGTGATATGATAGTCCTAAGTATCATTTTGAATTTAATACACAACAATTTTTGCAATACATATGTACATATACATATGTATTTAAAAATGAAAATTAAAAAATCGACAAAACTTAATTTTTTAATAAATTTTAAACAATTTGTTTCCCTTGGTTGAATTTAATTTAATAATACATATATGAAACATATCCAGGAAATTTCATCCAAATTAAAGATGGTGGATTCGATCAGTGTTTCGATTTAAAATGGAATCATCCATGTGTGTGTAAAATATTTTCTTTGTGCCATAAAACCAAATAGGTGTAATAAGCTTAAACGAATATTAGAGTTGCTTTCTGTGGTTTAAGCCTGTTAATTATGGTCTAACAATCTGCTTTGTCCTTTCTGTGATAGAACACAATTAATTTTCTAATGCACAATTGAAACCACATAATGGAATGGTGAACATCTAATCTATTTTAAGTGAATTGACCTGCCGTTAAAATTAATTCTACATATATGTACATATGTATGTATGCATATCGATATCGGCATATATATATGTAGTTACTGCAATGTGTAGGCGTTTAATTAAGTGATTAAGTAATTTTCGAAATTGATGGGAGGGTAGTGCAGTGAAAGGGTTAAATTTCCTTATAATTGGGCTTTTGCCACAATATGCGTCGGTTAGTTATAGTTGAGGAAGTATTCGTTGTTTTTATAAATTAATCGAAAACAAACTGTACTTACTCCATATTTAATTTCCGCTACATTTTCTCCTCCTTCGGTGGAATCTTTAAATTTTCCAAGGAAGCAATGTCTATGAATTCGTAGGCTCTGACTATCCTTTCCGTGCCTTTAAATTATCTTCGACGGGGGTGCACAAGGGCCATGTGAGGCATCGCACTTAGGCAAATCACTCGCTATTGTGCTTGTCTTGTTTGAAGTTCCATCGTTCGCACGAGCGAGCAGTTAGCAAACCCGGGAAAAGAAATGAGAAATTTTGCAAAGACGGCAGTTCCTCAGCTCCTTCGGCACCAGTTTTTTGCCTCTTGCCCGCTTTCCTGGCGAGTGGTGAGGCGACCCCTTAACAAGGAAGCAGGAAACGGACTATGGTCCGGGTCGGGGCGGGACGTGTGCAAAGAAGCCATCATCACATGTGCCCAAGAACGCGAACACGACACAACGCATAGCAGCAGAAGTTGTTTTTCCCTGACGCTTCCACATATCCAAGAGGTTCATATGAAGGCTCAATGGTTTGTGGACAAAAGATAATTTTCTTTCCCATTTGACTACATGCTCAAGATTATCCCCATATGCATTACTCGGGAGTCGGGATCCAGGGAAGGGTTCAGCAGTGCACAAGTTCAGTCGGCGGGTAGGGCAACAGCTCATCCAGTGGGAAAGGGCTGATTAGGGTGCACCTAAATTAGACGGGATTTATGTGAATGGGGTGAGGAATTCAAGGCTTCATAAAGAAGCCTTTGAATGGGAAATGGGAAAATCCTCTCTGGGATTATTTTTAGATTATGTCTAGTTGACATCCGCTGGGTACCGTTTCTTTCGCAGGTAAGAGGAATGTTTTGACGGTACATCGAATATATAACAGCCCTTAAAAATATGATGCAGATTTAATTCTGGAAAAAAAATTTCTTTATTTCATGCCTAAATGGATGTTTCTTGCTTTTGTGCAAAAAACTGCTCTATTATCTGAACAGGTTCTTAGCCATATACGAAAAAAATAACTATGTAATATCTTTTTATCTTTGTTTTAATAAAAATGGGAAAATGCACGAATTTCATATTTTAAAAAAATAACCCTGTAGCAATATGCTTGAGTTTCTGAGATTCCGGTGATTTTTGTTTTTCATTCCCGGATATTGGGATGGTGTGTAACAAAAAAAATTTGAAAAAGGGCGGCTTGTGTGAAAACACGTGAAGATTCGAAGAACACTGTATTGGGAAAGATTCTTTATCCCTGTAATGAGTTGTTATAATTACGTAATTATCATTTTTTTTTTAAACATTAGCTTTATAAAACTAATTTGGCAATATTTTGCATATGATCGCAAAATTTATTCTCACTTTCACTTTATTGTGTTAGAATTATGCCGATACCTCTGGTTTTATTAAACAAATTGGGCAACAAAATGTTCAGTAAGTTTCATATTTGTATTGGATTTAAAAAACGAGGATGTTTTCAATTTGATCCCATTACTTACTTTTTAAAAAGCTATTATGTAAATGCCGTAAGCAATAATTTGGGGCAAGGAGCTGCTAACCCGGAATTTAAAATACTTTTTTGTTGTTTTAAATAAATACTTCGATTAGTAATACTAAGATTAAAAAACATAATATAGGAAATCGAAAGTTATTGACTAGTTTTATTTTATTTTTAAAAGCAACCATTAGATGATTTTCATTCATAAATCCAATTAATTTGTTCTATCTTTTGGAATTTTTGTAAACAATTTTTAAACAATTATTTTGATATCAAAAAATTGTTATACAGGAGTTATATCATATGTCAATCAGACTCCTTTTACATAAAAAACGATTTCTTCTTTTTACGTTCGAAAAACACCTTTTTATATTTCTTGTAAAGGTGCTCGCAACAAAAAGTATCTTGCGTGCCAATCGAGTCGCAGTTTTACTGGTGTTTGGGGTGTTATTCATAGTTTCATTTCATTTGGTAGCTTTTTTTTCTGCAATTGGGGATTAATTGCTGACAATTTCATTCACCTATCATAAAAATTCAATACGGGATTCATGGCGCATAACTTTTGCAGTAAAATATTAAACGAGGTCACTTCCAACTAAATCGATTTTTTTAAATTAATTTTGTAAAGTATGCAAAAACATGTAAAACCTTTGGTAAAATTGTTTCACTATAGATGGTATGCCTGCCTACTTTTATTTCATGTGGGTGGGTACTCGTATGTAAAGTACATATAATCTCCATAATCCATACATATTTTATCCAAATTTCCGTATATGTAATTGCCGCAATTTTTTTTTTTTGTGATAAGGAAAGTGCTTTTTCCTTTGGAAAATTTCTAAAACTAGTTAAAAAAAAATCTTCAAATGACTTTATGACCTTGATCATTGGTCGCCAATGTTTGGGCCATTTAAAGAAGATTTTGAGTAAGTCAAATACAAATTTAAAAATATTGTCCTTTTCCAACTGATTTAGTTCTTCTATGTCAATTTTAATTAAAGAGCTAATTCGCTTTAATTGTTTGTGTTAACCACTTTAAAATAAACTTTGGATACTGAGGTATTTAATAATACATGACCAAGAAAGAAGAAGTAGTTAAAGTGTATCTAACTTTTTAATGTTGAATACGTCCCTGACGGAATCTCTACACCCGCCCACGCTAAGGCTACTGCCCTATTTATGGAAATTAAAGCTCCGAGATGTCATAAGTTAAAAGAGAATTTCCCAATGTAGTGGGTTGGGTTGCATGTAAAATGCTAATTGGGTGTAAACTCTAGGAATGCTCCTTTGAGGCATTACCATTTCAGAGTTTATAAAGGCAAAACTTTGCCCAAACAAAATAAAGTTTTTCGCAGATTGCCTTCAGTTTCCAAATACCACCTGAGGCTAATGAGGTCCAAACACACTTTATGAAGATGAGAGTTAAAGTAACTCGAATATTTTAAAACTTTTCGCGTCAATAGTTCTCTCCTTACTCAGGTAGAGTGAACTCGTGGAAAAAAGGGAGGTCTTTCATGGTTGTGAGCATAATTGGCAGAAAGCGATCATTGACTTTAGAGGGCTTTACATTGCAAAGGGGCTAGTTAGCTGGTCCATTGGAGGTCAGATTCATATTCATTTGAGTTTTGGTGCATTATACTACATTAAATCAAAGATTTTGTGGGACGGAAAGCGATA
Organism: Machimus atricapillus; assembly: GCA_933228815.1. Taxonomy (NCBI): domain Eukaryota; kingdom Metazoa; phylum Arthropoda; class Insecta; order Diptera; family Asilidae; genus Machimus; species Machimus atricapillus. Next base: position 24,557,354 of record OW121787.1, on the reverse strand, counting down.
TCTTTAGTGGAAATACGGATTGGCCCCATAAACCGAAGGAAAACGTTTTTACATAATGAGGAACAAAATTATGCAGATCTCAGTGCGCAGGAGACTGGGATTCCTTTTGTGTAGCAATTTCAAATGAATTTCAATTTCCTGTGAATTATGAACTTCAAATAGTTTCGTTGGGATGTTTCAAGTTTGCAGATAAACTCCACTGAACTCGAGGGAGTTTCCCATAATTAATGAATCCTCAGCCAGTCATATTCATGCAAAAAATTCCTTTCGAAGTGCCCAAAGAGAAAGCCCCAATTAGTCCTTAGAACCGCTTTCGGAACGTGTCGCACTCAATCCCGGAGGATGTGTGAATGATGCGTCACTTTCATTAGGAACGCTATTTCTCTGGTGGCTTTGAGCCACTTAAGGCCACCCGCACTATTTATTCCTCCGTCTCACCTTCAGCCGCCTACGCCCTTAGCCATATACACTGCCGCAGTGTGCCTTTGAATGGAACGATAAGGGCACCAGCGGTGGGATGTATGACGCAAAATGGGCAAGGGGAGACACCGGGACTCGGGAGTCATCCAGAATTTTTGTACGCTCGCCAGGCATTTGGGATGGCGGGGAATCCGATGATTCATTCGTTCCACTACCAAAAGCATTAAGCAGAAAAGTGGGTTTCGTCTTCTCCAGAAAAGATTTACGAGGGTCGGCGCACTGGGATTCTCTGGATAAAATGGGCTGGGCACGATTTAAACGGGCAATTAGTGTTTTGACACCTTCATTACCTAATTATGGCCTGTGCTGGATGCGGTAGATCGTCTCCATGAAGGGGAGAAAAAGCATTTTTGACCTTTTGCTATTAATGTAGCAATTAACATTCTTGGGAAGCAGTATTTTCTTTTTTACGAAAAGTTTGAAAGAAAAAATATTAGACATATCTTTAGTTATTTGTCAAATTCCAGTATAAATACATATACAGTCGGCGACACTTGAATAGCCTTGTTCTAATTTTGTCCTTATCTTAAATATAATTACCTAAATATCAAACCGATTGTTCATTCTTGTTTAAAAGGAGGGCTACTTCCTAGGAAACGTGCAATGTTTTTTTCTTCCTTCGATTTTACACTTAGCTTATGTACCTAAGTTTTTTAAGTATTCAAATGGCATTTCTCTCCAAGCAGCTTTAATACAGGATACGAGATCATTTCTCGTACATATTTTGCTTTCCACCGTCATAAAATTTCTTCCACAACCATCCCCAGAGATTTTCAATAATATTTAAGGTTGGGGAAAGTGCAGGCCAAGCTAAATCAACAGCATTTTTTCATTATGCATAGATACTATATATGTACAATGTACATATATGCATTGTCCTGCTGGAAAATCCATCTGTAGTTGTCCATAACTTCCCAAAGTTTTATTTTTGCTTCTGTTCTGTCAACCGTGAAGAAGAACTGCCAGTTTCTCATAATTTAAAACTAAAGTTTCCAAGAACTTCTACCTGCGGCGCTGTTCATGGAAATTTTTGTAATTTCTTATTTGACCACCTGCTTAGGGCGAGTGTGTCGAGTTTTGCAGTGCTGCTTTAGCTTTGTTTTTCTGTGTTATCTTTTCCTAATGTTAGAGTCAGCCATATCTTGTCAACTTTTAAGTTTATGTTTTTGAAGGAAGATTTTCCAAAGATTATATTATTGTGAATGTTAAAAAGGAAAAATGAGAATTTTATTTTCTTCGAGACCCTTCACAGAACAGTTTTTTTGTTTAGTCCAAATAAGTGCTTCTGATGTTATTTACGGTACGAAATACCAACATTGGAAAGCGTAAATGACTGTAGAAATCGCGGTTGTGATTTGATTCGTTTTAAAAAATTATATAATTATTAAATAAAGAAAATAGTTTTCACAGAACCATAATTACCTAGCGATATATCTTTGTTAGTAAAAAAAAAAACTTAAAATAATCAAAAGAGTAAGACGTTGGGCGAACATTACATTCCGTATACCTACTACAATTTAACGTCTGTATAAACATATGTATGTATTAAAATGATAAAAGAGTTACATGTAGTTTATAGTTAACACTTCAAATATTGTTTCAAAATAGTAAAAACAAGATATTGAGTTTTTCTGCCTCTAAATATTTATTTAAATAGGTACATTATCGCTGGTGTAGACCTAGTATAAGAATTGCAAGCAAAAAATCTAATCTCAGTAAATTTTACAACTTGAAAATACGAGATGGAATAAGCAATAAAAAAAATGTTATAAGTATTAAAATTGTTACTCATAAAGTGTATAAAATTGTCACATGTGAAATGCCTTAGTCAGCTGTCCAAGTTCATCTTCCAATCAGCACAGCTCATAAATACATATATGTATGTATATATGTATGCACTTATATAATATGCCTTAGCAAATTTAATTTGACCGCAATATGCGCATTCTCTAGCAACTGCCGTATACAAAATATATAATTGCAGTAATAATTATATTAGTCGTTTAAGATATTGAATTTAAATGAGCAGTTGTTTAGGCAGAAATTTTCTATAAATATAAATTGGGAGTTGGAAGATATGCATTTAGTTTAGTACCAGTTGGTAGTGGCGTATGCAGTGTTTGTCCTATTGGGTGTTTTCCATTAGTTTTGAGTTGATATTTTTGTATATGTTTGCTATTTTACACGTGTGTCGCCTAACTTATATAAGTTATAGAGTAGGTATCACCAATATGTATCACTAATATATGTTTACTAAATTCTAGAAAAATCTTAATAAGTTAATTTAAAATATTTTATCATGAATGCGTTGTGAAATGATTAAAGCATATGGGAGATCGGGGAGATCTATAGTATCGAAAAATAACAGTTTTCATTGATATTAAAGAGTTGTGCTTATTGTATACAGACAAATTATTGATAACTATATTTGGGTAAGGCGTCGATTTGATATATTATCATTACACGTCTTTGCTGGTACCAAGTTACATTGGTTGGGTATTTTTTCCAGTTAAAATTATAAGGCTATAAAAGCGATGCTTCGATTTAGAAAAAGGAGTATATAATGTATTTATTTCGCCGAAGTGTTTCGAAAATGTTCATTTGAATTCAAAAGTGCCCAATATGCACAAAATTTGCCGATCACTTGTACTTCCCGAGATATTTAACTTTGAAAATTCACAAATTGAAATTTTTCGGCCACGATTTTTTTCATATTCCCACAAAGTTTCGTTGCGAATTATATTAATACCTTAAATTAAGAATATTGTCAAGAATCTTTTTCGACTTATCGACGATGACGAGCAAGCATTTACCTTTTATAAATTGACAAAACGAAATAAACATTTTCTCATTTTCATCACACTCTTGTCGAAGTTTCACAGAGGTCTGGTGGAAACATTTCTAATTTAAGGTTTTTCCATAATTTTCACAAAAAAATTGTGGGAACATGAAGAAATTGCTGTGGAAAACTATATCTTTTTACAGTTTAAAGTTAAATATCTCAGGAGATCTATGTGACTGACAAATACATATCTTTTACTTTTGACCCTAAATAAACATTCATACAAAGTTTCGTCAAAATCCGTGAGGAGACGTCAAACTAAAGTTTATATGTATTTATATTTATCAAATTAAACAAGTATAATTCATAATATATTAACATACAGCCTTGGCCAAAAGTATTAGGCACCCTAGTTTTTTTCAGGTATCGTACAAAATAATTGCTAGAAAGATTTATTTTGTTTGTCAATATGTTCCCAGCACTCATAAATGGTAATTAATGTAATAAAATTTTTCCTGGAAGGACCATAAAACATCTTGTTGGGAAAATCTGTGATTTTGAGTTTTTTGTAAAAAAAATTCAATTTGCAATTATTGCTCGTAATGCAAGCAAGTGCCGAAATATTGTTGGTTTTTTAACGCAGTTTGAAGTGTTAGTCACTAATAGTGTGGAAATGCCTAAAACAAGGGAGCTTTAGTGAGAAAGAACGGATGCGAATTCGGTTTTTTCATGAACAAGGCAAGTCTCAAGTTGAGATTGCAAAAACTGTGAAATGTTTGCGTTGTGCGGTGCAAAGTGCTATTAAACGTTTTCTAGACACTGGATCACACAGTAATAGACAAAAAACGGGTACAAAAAGAGTGAGTTCGGAACGTGATGATCGAAATTTGATTCGAGAGTACCTCAAAAATCCGAAAAAAAACGTCTTCTGAGCTCGCTGCTGGTCTGCCTGATCAGATTGGCAGGACGATTAGTGCTCGAACCATAAGAAGAAGACTTGTAGAGGTAGGGCTGAAAGGTTGCAAGGCTGAGAAGAAGCCATTGCTCTGAGCAGAAAATAAAAAACTCGTCTAAAATGGGCCTTAAAACATCAATCTTGGACGGAGGCCGTTTGGAATAACGTGAAATGGTTCGACGAATCAAACTTTGAGGTAAGCTTTACTTTGTATAACTTCAGTTATTTATAATAGTAGAATCGAAATCAGTCCATTTGTGAACACATTTCATGAATATTGAAAATTATGTTAAATTTTTTCAATTTTTCAGGTGTTTGGCACACCTGGTGTCACGTTTATGAGGAGGAGGGTAGGTGAAGCTTACCTTCCCGAATGCGTCGTGTCCACGGTTAAACACGGAGGGGGCAGCGTGGTGATTTGGGTTGTATGGCGTCCCTTGGAGTGGGTGAAATGTTTATTTGCGAAGGACGCATGAATAGCGAAAAATATATTGCCGTGTTGGAAAAGGTTCTAAACCCCTCTATTAGGAAGATTTATGGTGACACTAATACGGACAACATAAAAATCCAACAAGACAACGCGCCATGCCATACATCTGCAACCAGTATGCGATATTTAGAAAAAAAAATTTTGAACTTTTAGAGTGGCCTGCACAGTCACCAGATCTCAATCCAATTAAGAATCTTTGGTGCATACTGAAGCGGAAGATACATGAGCACAACATTACATCCAAAAGCCGACTAAAACAAGTCATCCAGCAAGAGTGGAACGAAATTTCTCCTGAAGAGTGCCTAAAACTTGTACGTACAATTCCTGAGAAAATAGCTGCTGTAATAAAAGCTAAGGGCGGACCGACAAAATATTAATAGTAACAATAAAGGTCAATAAGTTAAAACTAACTATAGTTTTATTTCCCCCTAATTTGCACAAATAAACTGTATTTTACGATTTTCAGGGGGTGCCTAATACTTTTGGCCAAGGCTGTATAATATTATTTATTTTTAGACTAAAAGTAGGTCTTGAGACTAAACAATCGATAAGTGTGCGCTCGTGGAAAAGCGCCATACTGATTAGCAGTCGGCCGATAGTTCAGTTTGAAGGCAATCGTGTAGCCCATCAAAATTTTTTATCGGCCGATACCGAATCGTTATAATGTCCACACTTGCAAACATAACATCTTCATACTGATTAAGAAAGCGACCAAACTATGGGCCGATAGAAAGTCTGTGGTCTGCGGGGGCTCTAATGCTACGTTGTACTTAAGTACATACATATATTGGGCGAAAAAATTAACAATAGGGAAAACCTCTAGCTATCGCATTTATACTCTTGTAAAATTTTCTGCCTTCGGCTTCTACGATTTTTAATTGCATTTTACTAATCTATCAAGTAATCAACTGACTGCTTTATCATTAAAACCAGCGCTCACTCTTTATTGTAAGCAAATACTTAAATTTGCTATTTGAACAAAAATTCTTCGAAGAGTGAATACCCCTATAGCCATTTTTTACATTTGCTTAACTGGTAGTTTAAAAAATACTACACCACCACTTATCGTTTTTACAGTTTTCGACTGATCAGGGCTCTTATTCTATATTATGATACTGTAATGCTTACGATTCGAAACTGAAATCCGATACTACACTGCTTTGATATGAAAAAACTCATGCACGGATTCCGGGAATACGACGCCTCAACATACTATTCAAATGTGGTGAACATTTGCACGCGTATTTATTCGAACGGTTTCACTGTTTCAGGAATATAAATTTTAAAATTAGCGAAAAGGACACTTAATTACCATATTTTTTATTTATCCAAAATTCAAATCTTGAACCGAAAAAATTGTTAGATTAACTTTTTACGCAAAGTGCGTACAAATCAAAGCTATTCGATTTCAGGTTCACGAAAAAAAAAATTCCTGAGTCCTGTCTCGAAATCTAAGGGTGATAGGGATTTATTAAGATTGTCTACTAATTATAATGCAATTTGTTAAAGCAACAGTTGATTACATATTTAATTAATAAAGCTTATTGCTTTTCTACTGTTGCTACCCAAGAAAATTATTGTGTTCGTATGGTGAAAGGACAAAGGACTCACTAAGAAAGTCCACGTGTACCTTGTCATGGTGACTTTTTCGTTGCAAATTAAATTTCCGAAGGAAATCCCTAATTTCCCAAAAGCCTGTCTGCTCAAAACGACTATTCCAATTTGCCTTTGAGTTGGAGCCGAGTGGGAGGAGAATCACTTTCGCCGTCGGATGCGCATTAGTGGAAATGCTCGAGGAGGTGATTCGTATTCCGTCAGGTATATACTTAATCCATCGGAAGTTTTATGTCACGCACCAATCAACTTTCCGATGACTTGAGGATCCCGAAAAAAGCAGTATATGTCGTCAGGGTTCCATTCAGCGCACGCTTGATTAATGCTTTACTATCAAATTGCACTCATTTAGTGCCGTCTGAAAGGCTGTCGAAGGCACGTGACACGGCGGGACACGTACCCCGCAAATGACTTAAGTATGTGGGGATATAATTAGTTGCCTCCACCCAACAAGCATGGCTATAAAAATTGTCGTCCTTGAGTTATCCTGTTGCGAGCCCGGCAGCGTCGCCTGAGGAAATCATCACCTTGTCAAGGTGGGATCATCACGATGAGCTCGCATGAAAAAATAAATAGTTGCGGCCGGGACTTACCCGTGGGCTCTCTTTAAATGTTAATTTAATTAGTCAATTATAAACCTGAGGAAAATGCAAATTTGCAGTTGGCTTTTTAATTTCATAGCCGTTTGCTGCCTTTTTAACACTGTCCTGGGTGACGTGCGAACCGCATGCTAAGTGAGCGGCTTGCTGAGGTGATGGAAGTGCGCCTTTTGTCTCCTAAGCGCTGAATAGCGCCTGCAGCTAATTAGTGACGTGATTATTCTTCGAGGAAAAAATAATCAAAGAAAGTGCGAAGGCAGCGAACAAACAGCTTAGGGACTGTGCTCAATCGCGAGGTGGCGATGGCTCGGGGTGCTTTATATTGCGTCACCGGCACGTCACGTATTGATTGCTCAAGTGAAGTGATGAGGGCGATGTCGACGTGCTTGATTGATGGGTATTGAGTCGCTGCGAGAGTAATTGAGTGAGTTTTCACTTATGTGCTCAAGTTACTACTTGTGCGGGCTGTCGTCATTGATTGTAATTAAAAACGCGCGCAAGAAGCGGCGCAATGATTTAGGAACGCGCGCTTGTCTGCCTCTAAGTGCCTTTTCAAACAGGCGGGGACGAACGAGTGGCAATAATTGCAATTGAGGCACGCCGAAGTGGAATAAATTTTCCTTTGTCCCGCGTCAGCTTTAAACTAATCGTCAAGTCAGCCTCGTACACTTCGCTCTTCATCCGGCTGAGTCGCATTATTTTCAGATAATTGAAGCCTTTTGCATTGTTCGTATCCAAAAGTATTTAAAAACCGCATAAGTTGGTTTTTAGACTATCGCCGTTGTTATGAACAAATTAATTTACTAGGTAGGGGGGGACCCTTTTTACCATGTCCAAAATACATGAAATTAGTCACTCTGAAAAACATCAAGGTAAAATCCTTAATAAATATCTGAGGCAGTTTTTTTTCAAAATCTAATTTATTGTAGGTAAGCGTGTAAGTTTTTGTTAATTTAGGTGGTTGTTACACATATGTACATATGTAGGTTATTTTATTTAACATTTCATATATATATACGAAAAATTCACTGCATAGATAAATTCGTATGCGTTATTGCATTCAATTTGAGGCACGAAGCTTCTGTTTTCTCTTTTGTCCAGAGCAACTATTTCGAACATTTGAGTGTATTTAATGGCGGTTTTGATTGTGGGAGTAATTTAGAACAAATTACAATATCTAAATTGAAAACCATTAGAGATTTATCCTCATTTTTTATGTTATGATGACAATTTGAATATTACTGATCTAATTACGTAGTCGTAGTTTTGAAGATTACTAATTTCGATTCTCAATTATAAATTACTTAATTGTCATACATACACATGTGTATTGTATTGTATATTGATTTTGATGAAGTTTGTAATTTGTAATTATCACCTATCCTATTCATCCTATGCTTGGTAATTATCACCTATCCATTTTTGGAAAATCATACTCTTGGGCTGTAAAATAGGGGATGAAAGTTTGAAAGGTCTGTCATTTTTTTGCCATGAAAGTATTATAGTTAAAGGTTGATTTTCCTTAATTTCAAACAAATAGTCTAAATGGACCAAATTACACCTCTATAACTTTTGAAATGACGGACTTCCATACAAATGTATAATAACCCCCTATTTTACCATTATCTGGTTTTTATTTCGACATCCATGTGGACGAAATCGCGGGCAGGCAATTAATATGGCGCTGGTGAACAGCAACATATCTTGTATTTCTATACCGTGAAAGTTTAACTGCTCTCTTTGATACTCGTATTTAGAAAGGGTTTAGGGTTTAAAATACTAATTTTTGTTTTATAATCCTATATACTATTATATGTATGTATGTTAAAATTAAATAATAAGTATCTCGAGTTTCGGGTCTATTTCAATTAATATGGTGAATAACAAATTGATAATTAAGGAGACTTTTAAAGTGAAGCTTTTATTACATCGTCTCACACTTTTTCGTCTGTGTGTTGCATGTCGCGTGACGGTCGGCCGCGGAGTAGGGATAAAGTGAAAGGCGCTCGTCAGAGCAGCTGAGGCCAATATGGCGGCGCCTATAGTTCGCATCAGCTGATCGTGTAGTGTATAGACTATTACTCATTTGTGCCAGTGCTCCACGCTATTTTGTTTGTTTTTGTCAGTGTTTAATGTAAATGTTGTTATTTATTTGCTTTTGGTAAACAACGACACAGCTAGTGAGTCCAAAAAACTGATCAACGAGGAAAAAGCAAAGAATAGTGCAAAAATGAATGACGATGAATTAATTTTACGCCGTAAAAAACAGAACGCCGACAGAGCACGCGCTTATAGAAAAAGATCTTTTTTCTTTATTCCGAAAATGTTTAGTTAAATGTGTATAATGTGAAAAAGTTTCACTTTTACCGTGGTTTCATAAAAACCACACAATCCTTTTTTTATTTTATTAATAAAGAACCAAACTTTTTCTGCTAGCGAAATACCCCTAAATTCAAGAAAATCGCCCAAGTTGTCGCTGTGAGCTTGAGTTTCTGAAGTAGTATTTTTAAAGTGCAGAATAAACTAATAAGCTGAAAATTTATATTTTAAAGCAAAGAAAAGAGCAATGAAATTGCCTGATTAGTCACTAGGCGCCCAAATACGTATAAAACGGCAATGACGCGCTTCTTTCCGCAATAATTAAAATTTATGGCACTGTTCTCACCGTTATTCCGCCATATTGCTGTTGCTCGTTGGAGGCGGTATAATCGCATTCCGCAACGCAATCGTAACTACTCCGAGGATTAATTCAGCCAGTCGCGCCTGCATCCAAGAATCCCCCGGGAATACGAGTCGTGCGTTCCCCGCGCTACTCCTGCGGGGGAGGGTGCGGAGCAGATATTAGGTCTTGCGACCGGAAAATCGGGCTCAGTCATAATAATCCCATAAAAATTGGTGGTGGAACCGCTCCCCCGCGCTACTTAGTACTTGTGTACGTAGCTTCCAGTGGAGTCTAATCCCCCGGTAATCGCGGGCGCTGGTAATTCCGCGCTCTTTGGAAGCCGCATTACATCGCAAGGGGCGCTCACACGTCCGGAACCATAAAACACACGATAAAAGGTTGCGACTGCACGCAACGCAACGCAACGACGGTCCGTGTAAGAGTATACTAACGCAGGGCGGGGGGGAGGCAGAAGGGTCCGCAGCGGCTGAGGTGTCTGTCGACGTGAGAAGTGTTAATTTTACGACCGCTTAAACGGGCGCCCTAATCCCGATTCCAGCCAACTCCATCTGGCTCATTTGCGTGTGTCAAAAGTAGACCCTCCCGCCCCTCGTTAGAGGCTGTCGTGATTTCTTCGCTTCCAGCCACACCTCCCTCGCCACCGCCAATTTGCTTGGGTTCGGGAAATGGCGCCTCAGGGAGCTCTTCGCGGTGGATGTGTCCTTCTTGCGGGGGCAAATAGCGAAACATCTTTGCGGAAGAATCATAAAGTCTGGGCTGCAGACGATTTGGTGCAAGATGAGATTATGTGGTTTGAATTTAATTAGCGCCCCTGGCCAAACTGTCGGCAAGATGCTCGTTCTCGTGGCTGTTCAAAAATTTCACTTGTTGCGTGTGCCGTCTTCGGTTCGGTATATTCCTCCCCTCAGCGCCCTCTGGAGAAAGCGTGGCGCAACTCCTCCGCATCAGGCGGACGTGTGGCGCGATGGTGGTAATTATCATGTTTTATGCTGATTGCTTCTGATATATTGCCTTTCCCTGCCTCCTATAATTTTACTGGCGTGCTCTTTCGGCAGACTGAGTTGGAAGTTGGAAGTGCACGCCATTAAAGCGAAATTATCTATTGTTGGTGAGCACTCACTCGGTTTAGTCCAACACTTGTAACGGCAAAGTAATTGAAAAGGCGATTTGCTTGATAGCGATCACCGCGGCTGAATTGGAGGCGCCAAGATCCTCGCGCGTTCCGGCAAACACTCACAATTTGCACGTTACAAGAACAAACAAATGGAGTTGATTAAAAGAAACAAACTTGTTCGGCCGGTTCGCTACTCAAATTTTATAGCAGAAGGCAAACTCTAGGAAATTAATCATTTCTTCCTCACCATCAGCTTTTAATCTTGGATTTTCAATTTCTTACTGCAATTCTTTCTTTCGAGTACGATATCACGATTTCAGAGAAGCGCTACTTGTCGTAAATTATGTGGTTTCTGTAGAGTTTTTGTACTATTATAAATTTATATTTGAAATTTTTGTTTTTCCATTCATTTATAGCGCAAACTACGTACAAAATCATTCTTGTAATATTTTTGTTCAAATCAAGCCTTGAACTATATTTTGAGAAATTTAAATGAATAACATCGGAACGCGACAACGGACTCGGGTGCTGTTTCTTTCTCAGAAAGGTCATATGACAAAACCTTTTTCTTAGACAAAGAAATTCAATCTTCCCATACAAAAAATCGGCAGAATGTAGCGCCCAGATCAAATTTTGGACTTTGAAATTACCATTTTCGAAATTTTACGCGGTCTTTCTCGCGTGTTTGTTGACGGATTGGCCATAAGAGCTTGAAGAGCTCAGCTTTCTATAGTACGTTGTCAACCAATATCCTACGATGTCTCTGAAAGAACTTTTCAAAAATTTTCCAAGTTTCTACCCATCGAAATTTTCAATTGGGTTTTTTTTTCTTTTTTTTTTTTTGATAAAGGTCACAAGACAGGGAAGTTTTTTTTTGTCAGAGAAAATTCCCATCTTCCCATACAAAAAAAAACCGGAGAACGAAGGGCGAAAATCAAATTTAGGGGATGAATTTTAAAATTTTTGAATAAGTTTGACGTGGTCTCTTTCAGACCTTAACGAAACACCCTGTACAGGGAACTTTGTTGATAGTCATAACCGATAAATATATGAAAAATTGAAACGCAATTAAAATTATATAATATTTAACTCCATATGTTCAATAACAAAAAAGGGATAAGCAATAATTTTGACGTTATCGAACGTACCTAACCTTACTTTTTTCTTCGCTTTCTTCTTAAAAAAGCACTGCACAACGCGTAATCTTAATTCCTTTAAACTTTCTATAGGAAAGCAACTCTACTTAATGACTTTGCACAATAGGCGCTCATCTCCCGGCGATAAGAGCGATCAAAACTTAACTTGCTGCGTCACGATGATTCATTCTCATTGTCACTATATGCCCCAGTAAGAAACACTGCGGGTTTTCCGACTCATGCCACGATGCGCTCGAAGTTCTTTCGAGGCAATTAAAATTCCAGAGACTGGTAATAAACTGCAGCGCTTCGTTATCAGCAATTGATTACAAAAAGCAGACTGTTCTCAGTTCCGCCTTCCGGAGCCCCGAGGCACCAGCAGCCCTTTACAGGGCACTTCGAGATGGGACCCAATCAGCTCAATTTATCAAACAACCAAATTTGAAGTGCATTTTAAGTGGATCTCCTGTTAGAAGTGTTTGGCTCGGATGCGAGGCGGCTGTCGAGTAAATTAACAGGTAAAAACCACCCACCTGGCTCGCGAGCGCCAGCTTTGTTGCTTATTAGGCCTACCTGCGTTACACTTCGCTCGCCAGACAATCCCTATAATTTAGTGGCCGTCGCCAGGCAATTTAGGGCCCAAATTAAATTATAAATTCAAATTGGTTGGGAGGGCACCTTTCCATATTAGACATGGTAAACGCTTGCCGCGAAGAAGAAGCTCTACCTGTGGGAAGAAGCATGGGAAGTGCGTCTCCTTCGTGTGACACTTCTAATGAAGGGCCCGACTTTTGGGCGGCTAAAATATTACTGCGACTAATGGTCCGAATAAATTTATGGCGGGCTCACTCGAAAAGGCTGCCCGATGTTTATCGAACAGGAAAACAATTGCTGCTACGAGCTGAGTGGGTGGTGGATTATATAACTTGCTAATTGGCCTAATACGACTCCAATTTGTATCTGTTCGTTTCCCAGGGCATATCGATTCAATTCAGAATGCCTCGAAAGCAGACAAATCTCTGCAGATCTACATATCTGCATTTCCTAATTTAAGTATCATCATTATTTATTATTTGGGAGATTGAAAGTACCTTAGGTACATATGTATATACTTGCTTGCCTTGCACTTAAAACGTGTTTTCGGCGATCAGAAATAATACTGTTTGCGATTTATTATATTATTAGCGGCGCAAAATCAGTAACTTTGCAACGAATTCATTTCGTTTTACCCGCGGGGATTGTACCTTCGAAGAAATCAGAAATTAATCATTATTTAAAACATACCGAATTTAAGACAAAAGTTAGTCTACGTTAATTTTAACCATAATCTTCTATTACTATTTTAAATCTTTAAAAAGTGTTATGAAAGCCTTTTTTTTGTTTTCACTCCCTTTTTTGTATAAAAATAACGCATTCATTGACATCGATTAAATTAAAATTAATTAAAACCGATCACGTTACGTATTTTTCTACATATGCTATGTAATCTTACAAACATCATAGACATATGAATTTTAATCTAACAGAGTTTAGCTCAGTGTATCCTCACGAGATATCATAACAAAATGAAGGTTGGAATTCGGACAGACTCTGAATTATTTATTTAACACAGATCCGGCCGGCATTATTTGCACCATAGCATCGGCGAAATGGCTTTTGGATTAAAAGAAACAAGAATCAATTATTGACTGCGATACACAAATGACGAATTTTCGTCATTTGGCAGTAGTGGTTGACAGTGAAAAGACGAATTTTCGTCATCCGACCGGATATGTGGAATGATGACAATTTTTGTTAAAAAAAAAATTGAAAATTGAAAATTAACAAACTTATTAAATTATAATTGAACTCTGCACTCCATTGCTTCTTCGACAATAGCTGGGCCGAAAAAAAAATCCACACATACATATGTTTTTTTCCCAAGAAGTTCTGTAGGAATTTTCAACTAAATTACATATTGCCCACTCAAACTCATGTTACCAGCCAGCTATTACTATAAAAATACTTGCAAATAAGGAAATTTTATATAAAAAAAAAATATGTTTTGGATACATGGCAGTACTTACCTATTGAAGAATATCGAGGTTTTGTAGCAGATTCCATCAGTAAAGCTAAAAAACTGGTTACGCTTGCACCCTTATTTTCAAGATGAAGTCAGCCTGAAAAGTTAGTTTTAAACTCAACTCAGGGTCACTCTCCCCATGCATTTGGTCTATAATTGTATTTTAGGTCTATTATGATTATATTCTATTAATATTACAAATGCGAAGGTTATGTGTAACATGTTTGTTGCCACACGGTTCCGTAACGGCTGAACGGATTTTCATAAAATTTGGTATACATACTTTAGATCTTGGAATAGGACATAGGCTACATTCCGATATCTATTTAGATGTCTATTTCAACAATGTCGATGTCAATATCAATGTCGGTTGCGATTTAAATTTTAATTTTGAGATGAAATTCTGTGGGCATGTTACGCATAACCTTTAGAGGGAGAGGAGGAATTATTGAGCAGTGGGGCGCGAGCAAATTAGTAATTAAAAAAAAGAATAAAACAAGTGAACCCACTATATACATTTTTATAGTTGTATCGGTGATAACTGATTATACATATATACGTTATACTTTATACATCCCTAGCGGATTCGCTCCGCGCGTAGCTAATGGAAACAAAAAATTTTGTTTAGTTGAGCGGATTCGCTCAAATAAACAAAATTTCGCGATTGGAAACAAAAAATTTTGCGAATGGAAACAAAAAATTTTGTTTAGTTGAGCGGATTCGCTCAAATAAATAAAATTCTTTGTTTCCATTCGCTACGCGCGGAGCGAATCCGCTCGACCATGAACGTACCCTTAACCTTTGAACCGATTTTGATGAAATTTGGTACAGTGATAGATTAGACCATAGAGAAGGTCATAGGTTACTTTTTGTCTGTCTGTCTGCTACGCTTTCACGTCTATTCACGTCTAAACCATTTAACCGATTTTGATGAAATTTGGTACAGTGGTAGATTAGACCATAGAGAAGGTCATAGGCTACTTTTTTTTACTTTCGAATGTTAAAAACAATGGGAATTGTTAAAAACAACAAAAACGACGAGTCATACAGTGTAAACGTATTCATATGTCTCCTTTGATCAGAGATGTAAAATGTCATATGACTTTTTAAAGGCCCCATTAACGGCACGGGCAGTCACGTGAGGGCAAACGTGTGTGTGAATATTTCAATTTTGTGCTACAACGACTTCAATTTGATAACAGGATTTTTTGCTTTCGATAATGCCTCGCATACGCAAAACTAATCTAGCACGGGTGAGACCGGGTAATCCAGCTAGTATGTATGTATATGTATATACCTACTTTATACTTTTAACAACGATTCAATGGAAAATACAAGAAAGTGCGAATATCTTTTTATCTTCCTTGAAATATTCTCAGCAGGTAGGCGCTATATAAGAGAAAATGGTCCAAATCTTAGATTGAGTTATCCATGTCGCCACCTCCGAATTACCGTTGTATAAAGTTTATATTTCTCCCAAAAAATATCGCTGTTCTGCTGAGAACTTTGCATCTCAGCGAGTATCAAATCCCATAAATCCATATAGTCCGTGCGTGAGACGAGGTCTGGTGCCCCTGCCCGCTGTAAACTTGTTGATTTGAAATTTATGGGACTGGGGCTCGGCGGTATTTGTTACCAGCAGCTTCTTAGCGTTGGAATAGCCCCGGCGAGCTGTCGTCCATTTTCCCCCCTTTTTGCTTTCATTAGGGGCTCCAGGGCACTACTTGTGCGGAGGAACGACAAAAGGGCATAATTTATGAATGCGGAATAATGTCAGGCATTTTTTATTTATCCAAACTGTTCGTACGGTGGATACTGCACGACCTGACGGGTGGCGGCGTCGAGGTCACGTGCTGTTTTCTATTCAAATGTGACAAAGTTCATCGACGTGATTTCGCGTCCGACAAAGGCGCGGGTGTGACAAGAATTAATATTTTAACGGGCAACCGCTTTCGCCACATTTGAATTAATATGCGCTGGGAAATGAGCGTCTTAACTGGCTTTGCTTAAGGAGTGCGATATTCATTAGGAATGTTTGAACAATGACCCGAATGCATCAAAATTTCATTCAAATTATTTATTTTCTTAGAATTAAAGTAAAGCTTATCGTACTGTGCATACACATATGGTTATAAAAAAAAACTGGTTTTGTAGTAATTGTTTACAACAGAAATTTCAAACGTTTTGGCTTACTTAAAGCAATTATAAAAATAATTTTGGAAACATAATTTGGAATCATTATAAATAGAAAGTCAGGCTTTAAAATCATTGTGAAGTATTTCCTTAGAATGTGAAAAGTGTTCTATTTACCTATGATCTCCTTTTAACATAGGCATTTCATTGGGAAGAAGTCGTAACAGAATTTAGTTAACATTATTTGAACAAAGAAAAAGTTAGATTCAGTATTTTATATAGAAGGCGTTAGACTCAATCACTATTCATTACATAAAGCAAGAACACATATTCCATGTATTTATTGTTATTTTTTCTCTCATCCAATATGCTCGCTACTAGGTTTTTTGAGAAGTTAAAAACAATGTGATTTCCTTTGCTCGTTAATTCCTTCCTGAGGAGCGCTCCTCACGTTTCCTATTGGGATACGAATAAATGTCATAAACTCTGAAGTAGGTATATATGTTTTTAACTACATCTTAAAAAAAAACTCATATTTTGAGTCTAGACCAATACATACAACATATGAGCCATTGTTTTGAAAAGTGGTGTAAGTCCTCTTTTTTAACATATCGTTTCAACAACTTTTCCAGTTAAATCTTAATATCTTGTAGGTACCCTTCAAATCCAAGTGGCTTATTTCGACACTCTTTTTACTCGTTTTTAACCGACTTCCAAAAAAGGAAGAGGTCCTATGTCTGTATGTATTTTTTTTCTTTTTATATGTTCGCGGATATTTTCGCCAATTGTGGACCTATTTAAAAAAATCTTCTTTGGTTTGAAAGGGTATACTCGGACTCTACAAATACAAATTTGAAGAAAATATTCCACCCCTCAGGATAGTAAAATAAGGGATTACTTATTTTTCACCCACTGATTTCTTGTGGTAATCTCCGAAACTACTCTTCGATTTCAAAAATTCGTTCACCAATATTTTGAATGGACCTGGCGGGTGCACATAGGCTGTATAATCTATTTACGAATTCAAGATGGCGGCCTGTCAAATTTTAGGTTTTACGCGATTTGCACCAAACTTGGTACTTGGGGGTTTTCAGGGTCGCTGATTTCAACCCGACTGTCAGAACTTACAAATTCAAGATGGCGGACTGTCAAATTCTACATTTTATGTGATTTCCATCATACTTGCTACTTGGGGGTTTTCAGGGTCGCTGATTTCAACCCGACTGTCAGAATTTATGAATTCCAGATGGCGGACTGTCAAATTTTAAAGTTTATTCGATTTGCTCCAAACTTGGTACTTGCAGAGTCGTTGATTTCATAAACTGACTTCTAAACCGTTCAACCGAAATGGGAAGGGTTGAGGGAATGTAGAGCAGTGATATATTTATGGTGCGTCACGCAAAAAGTAAGGAAACTGTCAAAGCAGATTTTCTAAAAGGTTGAACGATTTCAAAGGACGGGTCGACTTTGCTCATCGTCAGTCGATTATTATAAGGCAATACCTACAAATTTTGGAAGGGTGACGGGTGCCGATAATGTCCAAGTGAGAGATTTCGATGTGGGGTTCCATTGCGAATGAAAAAATAAATAAATTTGACTGAAAAACATTACACTAAATAGAAAGAAATAAAAAAAAACTTTATAAAAAAAATAGAACCGACTCCAAAAAACCCAAGCCCTAAAAAATATAAAATACAAAAAAAAACCGACTCCAAAACATCCCAATCCCTAAAAAGTAGTAAAATAATTATATTAAAAGGTATCTGCTACTACTTTAAATATTAATACCAAGACTTTCCTAGATTTTTGAAGTCGGTGTGAAAACCTGACTGATATTCATCCGATACTAAATTAAGCCAATCAGTTTGTCTGGACTACTTGGATCAATATACTTACTTCAGGATTTCACACCGACTTCAAAAGTCTGGGAAAATCTTGGTATTTAATGTTGAAAGTAGTGGCAGAGAATTTTTAATATAATTATTGTATTACTTCTAAGGGATATACATAGATTTATTGGAGCCGGCTCTATTTTTTTTTTTTAATTTTTTGTTTTTAGAACGCGTTCAATCCATTTAAATAATACGAACGCCCGAATCTAGTGCCTTAATCTTTTGAACCATGCAGTTTTTCAACAGCCAAGCTAGATGTCGCTACGCGATCTTTGAAACCCACTACTTTAATAAAAGGAAAAAATTAATATTGTTAAATTTGTAAAGCCATGAACTTACTATTTCGAATTTGAATTTATGCCTTAGCGAAATTTTTCTTGTCAACTTAATCAAAACCAGCAGCTGAAGAAAGTAGAGACAGCTACTCAACAGCTTTGCCTGCAGTAAACGCTCCAAACCTCATTAAAATCAACACCGGAAAAATTTTTTTGATGAGATTTTTTCCAGTGACAACTCACTGGACGATTAAAAGTAATTTATCTACTTTTCCTGCGGGCCTGGAAAATCTAAAAGATCTTTGGTTGACAGCATCCTATCGCCCATTCCACCGCGAGCAATTCAATTTTGCTGACTAATTGCTTGATGATTTCATTTGCTTAGAGGGGATTTTCCTGCGCATAGTAAAAAGTAGCTAAAACGTCTTTGAGAAGTTCATCTGAGTGGAAAAGGTCTGTTCCCCCGGGGCGCATTAGAATTGAAATTATGTTATCAGAACATGATGTATTGTAAATTTCTAAATTTACCCAAAATTTTATCAGAAATGTTAGTGCTTGTTTCCCAGTGAGGATCGGAACTTGCAGAATTCTAAATTCGTAACACCTGATGTAAATCCTCGCAATAGACTTTATTTTCCTACATGTTGTAGCTTAAGCGTACTTCCGTTTAAGTCTAAAATACCTTTGGAGGCGGCAGCAAAAGCCCCTAATCTTTTTCCTCGAGATGGTCGAAAGAAGCAACTTTTCTAAAGTTGTACGAGTGCGACGGAATGAGCGCAAATTGCTCCTTGATATCCACCCACTCGTGGGAGGGTGTAGAACAGTTTGGCTTTGAGCTTCCCGAGGACATTTTAATTTTGCATTGCGGCGGACACACTCCGAAGAAGTTTTGTAATAGTGTATAAGCAGCAACTGGAAAAAGGTAAAGACAGTAAGTAAACAACGTTTGCGGGCACGAGTTTCCTTCCTCTGCCTGATGAGATAAGGGAGAATTGTTTCCTGTTCAGGAGTTCAGAAGGAATTTGCGAACCGCTGAATTTCTCCCTCGGTTAGAAAGTATGTGGATAATTCCATTGCCTCTGTTGCTGCAGGCTTGCTCCTAGAATTTGTGTTGCGGCCTTATGTTACGTCCAGATAAGTGCTTAAAACTGTTTATTTCCGGGATTCTCCGTCTTCTAATTGGAACGACGGGAGGGGATTAATTAAGCACACATTCGGTTAAAATTTGAATTGTTTTAGATTTAGAATTACGAAGTTATCTGAGAGCATGTTCATATTTGAAATTTTAGTTGGTTGAGATAATTTGTTGCAGTTTAATACAAAATTTCCCTAATTATACGAAACTCATGGCAAAAATAGGTAAATTAAATTCACTTTTGCCTCAAAATAATTAGGTTCTCGATTATAAAGGGTATCCCACGATGAGTGGTTCACCGGAAATTTGCTACTAAGGGCTATAATGAACAATCCTTTGATTGGCGTATGGATCATTATAAAGTTCAGCAGTTTAGAGGAATTTTGCACAAAGGGAAACATATCACATTTTCAAACAGATATTTATATTAAGCTCTTTTACTATACGATTTCACATCAAATACATGTTTTTGCCTTTCTTATTAAAAACTCTCTATAGATAAAATTATAGGTACGTGTTATATTAAGAAGAATTTCTGTTTTGTTTTTTCAGAAATAATTTTTTTTTATTTAGAATTCATTGTATCTAATTTTATTTTTGCATCAAAAATTTTGTTTTAAATGTTCATCAAATTCAATCAGAATGTCATTTGAAAATATTTTGTTTTATTGCTATTTGTGTGGCTCCTAAAAATGGATGAATTTTTTAATTTAACACAGTTTCTTTGACCAAATGGATAGGGAAATCTCTTTAATTTTCTTGACTTTTAAGTGAATTTCTAATGTGGTTCATGCCATCACAAAACCTGTGCATTATTACTTAAAGATTTGTTATTATATTTAGTACAACGGAGGTGATCAATGTAGCTATAAGATGAAGAAGACTCTGTTTCTATTTGCTATTACCTATTAAGAAACAAATACATAATACAAATATTTTATTTTGTATTAAAAAATTATAATATATAGTACAATATTATTCAATGGTGGACAACTTTCATCTGTATTGTGTAGATATATTGAATGTTTAATTTCATTATTGTCCTGTTATAACTTGCTTTTTCTGTATTTCTAGGTAAGTGTTGTTTCCGGATCCAATGTTTGATGCATTTTGGTAAGCGGATATAAAACTTATTATTTATTATAAAGAAATTGATTTGTCAATAACTATTCTTCATATTAGTCGTTATTTTTGAAAATGGTATAAGTCCACTTTTTGAAAAATTAACATGAGGTTTATCTACACGATAAGATTCAATTAGAGTGCGTTTCTACATCTTGCAAAAACAGCGGCTCATATTTTATATTGAGTGGTGTACCAAAAATATCTTTTAACTTTAAATAGTTGCGCTCTTTTAACTATATTAATAAATTACATTTGAAAGTGTATATTTATAAGTCCTCGTCGGTAACTTCTAAACTAAACGTAACAATGTCACTACATATATACTAAATATGCTAATAGTACATGCTCACTCAGTCTTTCCTTTATATTCTTTGTACTAATAGGCTAATGTGCACTGAAACCTCAATGCTGCGTAATTTGTTTAAAATATCGTTGATCGGGTAATTTAAAAAACAAAAACACTTAAACAAATTAAAAGATCGAAATTAAGTAGAATCAAATTAAAAATTAAAAAAAAAAACATAAGAAAATAAGAAATGTAAAAGTAAATAAATATCTATGCACATACTCGGTTCCAACTAGAAAAATCTTTGTTGAGTAATTTTAATCAAAAGGAAATTTGCAATTGAGCCATTCCCGAATACGCAGACAACGTATACCATGAATTATCTTAAATTTGCCAAAATGCAGAGGCAAGTTTCCTGGACTTGTCAAGTGACAGAACAATCGGAATGAGAAATTGTGAAAGAAGCCCAGAGGAATCTTTTGGTCGATCTATATTTTTTTTTCTTTTGTTATCGCGAACTAGGGTGAAAAATTCAAAATATTTTTCTTTCTTGAAGTACGATTTTAGAATCAACTTATACCTAGCGCCAACCATCAAACCCCAACTGATTTATTTTGGGGTCATCTGATCACACGGTAGAGCTCCAATCTCTATACTCTATTCCAATATTGTTTTTCCAAAATTAGTCTAGCTATAGCCTCTTTGTGTTGTTCTTTTAAATAAGGCTTTTTTTACCATTGTCTTTTGTTTTACATCCACATCTTTTCAAACATCGGTGAGTAGAATCATGTGACACATTTATTTCCAAACTAGTATTTCGTTCCCTGGAGAAAGTACTTTGGTCGACCTAATTTTTTGTTTTTACTAGTCGACATAATCCTGTCTGTTTTTGCAAATAAAAATAGGGACATCGCAAATTTTGTTTCTTATACGCCTTACGCGAATCTCCGTTTGCTAATATTTCATATATAAATTCATATAAATCGATTTCTTCAACATAAAACTTTTTCTTGGAGTCAAGAAAGCAGCTTTAGGATTGAAGGATTGAATAGGATCCTCATGGCTCCTTGAGCTCTGTCCTGCTTTCAATTATACCTTTGTGTTATTAATTAATAGCTCATCAAATTTTGGCTATTGAACTCAGGTATGCCCCTTAAGAATGCTTATTTTTAGTGACGCCCAAACAGGTCCTTAATTTTTCGAAATAATTTTAATGAGGTTCTTATTTATTTGGATGCGCCAAAATACAAATTCCAAAAGAGTTCCGCATTCCGCCGATCTTAGCTTTGTTAACCCCCTTAATTTTACAATAAAACTCAATAATAAAATAATTTTGCGGGCCCGAAAAAACCACATCATCTCAGCATATTTGCTGCTCATACCTACATATACAGTGGTGGTCATTAAAATAGAGCCATTGCTTATAACATAGAAACATTGTCGATAGGAATTGACATAATTAGCATACAAACAAGAAAGATCTATCAACAAAATATATATTCCAAATATGTTCAGACAACACATAAAATATAACAAAAATTTAACTCATTAATTAAAAAATTAGTACAATTAGTTAAAGGAAGTAAAATTCTATGGTCATTGAAATAGAGCCATTACATATTTAATATCTTATAGCGATAATATTATCATATATTTTAGCTTCAATCACACAGATTTAATCAATATTTAGTAGCTTGGCCCTTACTTTTGATCACAGCCCTACAGCGTCGTGGCATTGATTCGACTAACTGTTGACATCGTTTGGTGGAAATGGATTCCCATTCTTTCTGGACAATATCCCATAATTGTGTTTTGTTGCTGATTTTATAATTTCCAACAGCACTTTTTAATTGTTGCCATAAGTTCTCAATCGGATTGAGGTCGGGCGATTGAGACGGCCACGGTAAAACCGACAATTTGTGATCCGCGAAAAACTTTTTTGCTGTCCGAGAGGTATGTTTCGGATCATTGTCTTGTTGTAAGGTCCATTTTAGTGGCATATTATCCTCGGCGAATGGGAGCATACTATTTTCAAGTATATTGACATATTCGTGTTGGTCTATATTTTCTCTGATCCAATAAATTGGTCCAATTCCATACCACAAAAACTATCCCCATAGCTTTATGTTCCCTCCTCCATGTTTAATAGTTTTTTTGTGTATTGTGGGAGATATTCTTTATTCGGAGGCCTTCTTACATAGTTCCGACCATCGGATCCAAATAAATTTATTTTCGTTTCATCCGTCCACAAGATATTCCTCCATTTTGTTATGCCCTCAGGACCATCCCATAGTTGATATGGTCAGATGCAAACTTAAGTCGGCTTTTAATGTTCTTTTTAGACAATTGCTGGCGACTCTACATTTGTAAATTGTGGTCTTGAAGGCTTCTTCGAACTGTACGTGAACTTACGGCGAGATTTAATTCAATTTTAATTGTTTTCGAGGACTTGAACGGATCTTTTTTTGAAGTGTGAGCGATGAACCGATCAGTTTGGGCCGTCGTTTTCCTCCTAGCCCCACGATTTTCCACCGTAGGTTTTGGTTTCAATGCATTTTCAACCATTTTCTTCGAACAGCTGACAATTTTAGCAATTTCCCGTTGAGATTTTCCTTCCTCCCGTAAAGTTAAAATTTTTGTTCTTTCTTCTGAAGAGCAATGTTTTCCGCGACCCATTTTCACTGAAATTCGAGATGCATATACCCTAGATTTGATAACATTTAACAATATTCGATGCTACCTGATGCTACAATTGAAAAAATGCTGACAAGGATTTCCCTCAATTAAAATTACTTTAAATGAATCCGTTGGCTCTATTAATTTGACCAGGCGAAATTGACACGTTTACGGAAAATGAGTTTGCGATAACTAACGGAAATGCACCGCAGCGGAAACAGTTATGGTATCTTGTACTAAACATATTGGTTAGTTGTTATCATAGATGGCGGCAGAGTACAGTTAAAAATTTGTGCTAAAGTTGATCCAAGAATCATATGTAAAGTTGTGGCTCTATTTTAATGTCCACCACTGTATAGTCAGAATTTTGATAATATCTTTGGCCATTTATAAGTCCCGCCCAAGAAAGCACAATTCTCTGGTTCTGCCAGAGAATCCAGTAGCAAGATGCCATCCGGTTATTGCAATTTATTATATTTGAACATCTCCACTCGTGTGTAAACATTAAAATCGCACGGTGTTCGCGAGAGCGCACGTAAACGCCTCCAGACAACAGCGCAGCACCGTCGATTATTACGGGCGACATAATGAATTCCAGTCACAATTGCTCATAAAATCCAATCACGGTTCTGTCAGTGAGTTTCTGAAGCCATTCTCCCATGCGAGCTCCGGTCTTTCTTAAGGCCCGCACTTAAGAAGTTGGTTTGGTACACCACCGGTCGAGATGAGATAGCGCGGAAAAACCTGGAAAAACGTCATAAAGTGGCAGAACCGCAATCGTCCAGCTCGAGGCAGGGATTGTTCCCCGACGTTGATGGCTCGAAATTTATTAGATATGCCGAAATTAATGTCACCTGGACCGTAGCCAGCCAGGAGAAGTGAGCCGATAAAGAAACCCCAACAGGCGGAACGTATTTTTGCATTTATTGGCGCACGTTATGGCCCCACTCGCGGTTCCGAATTATTCGCGATACGGGCAGCCACTTAGCAGAAGATGTATGTATTTATATCGTGAAGATCTATGTTTTCGCGCTGTTCTGTTCTGGAAATTATGTTTCCCTGGCGAACGGAACGGACTGCACCGACCATGCACAGGTATGCGCCGTAAGATGCACATGTTAATTGAGACCTTCACGCAACCACCAATTGCTTGTCATAAATTGCATTTGGAATCTTTCGGGGCGTGGACGATATAATATGTATTTGCAATTCTTCTTTCTTCGGCAACGGTTTATGGTTATAACTTTACTGATTTTAGAGGCTAATAAAACATCATGAACCTCTATCTTGGACACAACTGAACTAGCTGACGCTTAGGTACTTAACTTTTACCTTCTTATGTATGTAAAAGCAAATAAAATCCCACAAATTATGATTTGTAATAGGGAATACAAATCCGATGTGTTCCGTACGTAACTTAGGTTACAAAGATCCCACGGGTGTGATAAAATTACTTGCCTAAACCTACATATTAGCATTATTAATTAAAAAAAAGTAAAAAAACATTTTTAAAAACAATCTTTTTAAATGCTCTAAAAAGAAGAAAATAAAAATTAAATTAAATCAAAACCATCAATTTATTACATTACACAATTTATATGATATAAAAGCTTGTCGCGAAATTTTAGAGCATTTAAAAAGATTGTTTTTAAAAATGTTTTTTTGCTTTTATTTTATTTTTGACTAAAAAACGCTTATCAAGCCCTTTCATTTGATACCCATATTAAGGGGGTCGACCAAAAATACATGGTCCACCATCTTGTGGCGGCGGCCATTTTAAAGATATTGCAATTTTGAGTATTGCATATTGCATTGTCACCAGAACTAAAGTTGTCTGCAAAATTTCAGCTCAATCGGTTGAAGATATCTGCTTCAAAATTGAGTAGCAAGATTCCACCCGAACAAACATCCACCATCTTGTGGCGGCGGCCATTTTAAAGATATTGCAATTTTGGGTATTGCATATTGCATTGTCACCAGAACTAAAGTTGTATGCAAAATTTCAGCTCAATCGGTTGAAGATATCTGCTTCAAAATTGAGTAGCAAGATTCCACCCGCACAAACATACATACATTGCA
Organism: Machimus atricapillus; assembly: GCA_933228815.1. Taxonomy (NCBI): domain Eukaryota; kingdom Metazoa; phylum Arthropoda; class Insecta; order Diptera; family Asilidae; genus Machimus; species Machimus atricapillus. The sequence goes on along the minus strand of OW121787.1, from coordinate 24,531,838 downwards.
AGCTAATAAAAAGCTTGTAAAAAACTAAATATTTATAGCTGGTTTTCTTACTCTATTTTTACTAGTTTTTGCTCTTTAGAAGTGTTCGCGATAAAAAACCATATAAATTTCAATAAAATTATATACAGGGTGTTTTGCTAGGGTCTGGACAGGATCATATGATTAGAAAGAAAATATTGTGTAATCTCCCACCAAAAATTCAATAATAAATAAAAAATAATAATAATTGAACTAGTAATATGACCTTAATTTTGTCATATCTTAATGCGTATGAGGCTTGCGTTTTGTTTTATTGAATAAAGATTTAATAAACTCATTTTTTTTTGCACAAATTGTTTCAGATTTTTACAATAAATTGCGTTTTTAACATCCTTGTGGTATTTATATTTTCATTTTTATGTATTTAAAATGGTATTACACTGACGGAAAACTTTCAGGGAATAATTCTTTTTAAATTAGTCAGAGAGAAAACATCCATAAATTCTAATTATAGCACCATAATAACTGTAATAAATCTTGATGTCTGAACACTTTCAAAAGGTACTGTAAATTATGAGTGTTCATCCAGTCTCTCACAAAACAAAAAATTTGTGGTCCATATAATATTTTGATGTGCATTAATCATCACCTGATTTTTAAAGAGGTTATACTTGTAACAGTTACCTAATTTTTCATTTCGAGTAGGTACGTACAGGATAAACTTAATGAATTATATTTGACACTAAAATTCTAACTACCGCCGTCTATTGAATATCTTTTAAATAATAAAGCCCAATTTTATTTTTAGTTTTATGTCCCATTATAAAAGTGCTTTCAAATTGAAGAAAAAAGTACTGCTTTAGTTCCTATTTTTCAATATTATCAAAATTATGTTATAGATTCAGCTTGTCAAAATTATTGAAACTAATAATGGACAGTGAAAAGAAAGCAGTTAAATCTTTGGGTTTGAAGGAAAGAGTTAGCTACATAGTAGGTAACTAAATTTTTGTCGCAATGCGCTCAAGTCCCAAAATAAATTTGTTCTAAAACAACACAAATTATAATACTTCTGAAATGTTCTGTTTTTCTTTTTAAAATCGTTGAGCAATTTTATTTGAAATTGAATATTCTTTTAATTTAAATCTGTTGTTTTATATTTATTGGATGCGCATAAACGTTGATGCTTTTACAATATGTAAACTCAAAGAAAAGAGAGAAACTAACTATTCTTTCAGCTAACTACATAATTACTAAGTTATTTGATAAAACTAAAACAGTCGAAAAAAAGCTATATATTTCAGTTCATTTCCCAACAATTTAATATTTAACAATTCATTTCCCAACAATTTAATACTAATTAATTCAATTGGTTGACTGAAAATCAATCATTTCTATTTTTTTTTTCAGTGATTAAAACTTTGGTTTTCGCTCTATAATACCTATTTATTGACTAAACCAGTGCCTTATCCAGCTATCTTTAATGCTTAAAGTCCCACACTATAAAATTTTGTGAAATAGTATCTATAATTATCTCATTTTTGTTTTTTTTAATTTAACAGTGAGTCATTCCATGCTGAAACGTTTATAGTTTTTGTTTTAAACAAATAAAATTATTTTGCCACTACTTGCAAAGAGCAAATAAAAGTAATTTTGTGCGGTAGCGTTTCACTGTATTACAGCAAATTCACTGAATTACGTCAATCCAACCTTATCTGACTAGAAGCAAAGAGGAGGCAATATTATGGATGAGAAAGCGTTTTCTGGTAGCAACACTCGCAGTTAGTTTTCTAAGAATTTTTGCCCACACTTATCACAATCAGAAAATAATGTTCTTAAAGTAAGCTGACGAAGTTTAACCGTGGCGCACAAAACTTCTGGGGGGATATCGTTCGAATACAAAGAATTAAACCGCCACAAGAAGCAAACAAAATATCTGAATTTTAGTGTTTTGTTTGGCTAATTGTTTGATTAAATGACAGACATTTTTCTGCGAAAAATAACGCATTGGCATTACAAAATATCCGTTAAATTTAAAATTTCGTGGTGACTTTCTATGAAACTTCAAAAGATTTCAAATCTTATATGGATGATTATATGTTATTTATTGTTCATTTTAGCAGAAGGTCAATAAATATTCACCTATTGTTTTAATTTTAAATTTTCAGAAATAATATGTTATGAACAGGCCGTATTTACTTGTTTATTTGTATATATGTACTCGTACATAGTATACAAATAAATTAATATGTTCATGTTAGTGCTTGCTTAACTTGCTGACACAGCGTCATTGTTGAAATTCGAAAGGTCGACTGATGTGTCCTTCGAAAAAAAAATGGTTAAAACACCTGTTTAGTTGCTAAGTTCAAGATTCTTCTTAAATAATTTCGCAGTTAATGAAGTCTCGCAAGACAATTTATTTGCTAATTTTTAGTTTATATTTCGCCAGGGGAAGTGACATTATTTTCAAGGTGTTACAAAAATTGCATCGCGTTTGCTTATTTTATACGTACATAAAATCGAAGTATAAGTAGCTTGCCATTACAAATCGCAAAAGCTTCCCGAAAATGTTTTTTTTTTTATCTTTGGAGGTGGGTATCCACCCAAAGACCGAATTTCAGCAGGGTCTGAAACCATGTTGCATCAAAATCGGAGAACTATTTATGCCTGATCCTAGTAAGTTAAATACTAGCTAAAATACTTTTATAAATATTCCGCCAAAGTTTGGCGTGGTCAGAGCAGTTAAAAACGGTTCAATCAAACATATGTTGTCCTTAAATGCCTTAATCCATTCGTGCCTCCTTCACCTGGCAATAATCTAAAATCGATGTGTAGTCGATGCAATTATTTATCCTCAGTTGACTTTATTTGGCAACAGCACGAAATCGAATCAACAGCGAATCGTTTACCTGCCAGGCCATCTGATGACCAATAAAAAACGAAGAAAACCCTCAGTAGGGCACGTGCCTGAAACTGCGACCAGTCTCAGGGTCCATTGTGTCGGCGATCCTTTTAATTTTATCCAGGCCCAAATATTTTAATAACTGTTATCATCCACTCGGGCCTCTGAAGTCTGAAGAGGTCTGTTGCACTGCGTCTTGTTCAGCTGTTCCCGACACGGCGAAAGGTTGCCTGCCTGAACCTGGCCTAGGCCCTAGCCACTCCCGAGTCCCGGGAATCGCCCAATGCCCGCGCAGACCCGGGCCCAGCAGCAGCAGCCTCCATGCAGATGATACCAAGGGCATGAATGAGCGGCATTCACGGCATTCAGGCAAAATTATTACAAAGGGCACAGGGAACACGGGCCCCGGCAGACAGATGTTTCTGCTCCACGTCGTTCCTGAGCCTTTTTGTTCCTTTTCAACAGAACAACTTCTTTCTGGCTATTCTTCGGGCCCGATAAAAAAAATAAAGGGGGCGCACAAGGGCCAGCGGGATAAACGCGGCCGCCGAACGAGGACAACTTGGCTCTCCATCGCATCGGATCGCATAGCGATTACGGGTCAGGTAAGCGTCACAAAAGAACCAGAAGGTGGAAGGCGAAAGGAGGTGCCCGATGGCACGTCTTCGTCTGCTTCAGTAAGTTCGTGTTGATGGTAGCTCGCTTTGCATCTTTGTATTTTTGCATCATCAACAGTAGCAAAAAGTTACATAAGCTGTCAAAATTAGGGTTTTTGTTACACATTTAATAGGCATAAAATCGTTACGCTCGAATTAATCTTTTTATATAACTTCCTGCGAAGAAAGGAAGCCGCGATTTATGCGTTTCTCTCGTAATTATTGTAATTTTATAATATAATACCAAAACCTCATCATTAAATTTAAGGGCCAAGTGATACGTGATAAAAGTAAATACATACCTATACTTAAAGTAAAAGAATTCTGTACGTGCTATAAAATAAGTATATCCTACCTACAGAAATGAGTAATTGCTAAGCGGATATTGCTAAATATGCAGGAAAAGACTGAATTAACTAGTAAGCTTCGGAAGTTATTTTTAAAAATCCCTCATGGAAATGCGTAATTAAAAGCAATCAATGACGAGTATTAACGACGAACGCAGGATAAAATGCTCCAAATATAAATTTTATGAAAAAATTAAAGCAAAACAATGATTGTTTACGTTAAATTATTTTCCTACTAAAATTTAAAGTTTTTCTTGTAAATAGTAGATGTTTATTTTATTCCAATTGTGCACGCAACAGTTGCACCAAACTAAAGTTTTGGATTGTCGTGCAGTACCTATACACAGCGAACGCAGTTAATTGGTTCGCAGAGCAACCTGCCTTTTTTATTTTGCACGCATGTATTGGTTAAAATAAAATAAAAAACACTTTAAAATAATGTTAATGGCCATGCGGTGTTGGCTTTGTTTAAAATATATTATTATTCCATTAGTGTTTAAACATGATTTCGGACATAAGGGCGCTAGGGCTGGTTCAAATGAAGCGTAATCGGGAAGTCCAATCTGCGACCACTTTGTCGAACAACTGGGGCCGTATATCGGCAATAACGCGGAGAATGTTTACTTTCAAGTGGTCCAACGTAAATGGACTTAGTGCACGGTAAGTTTGCCGAACTGTATCATGATTTTCAAAGTAAATTTGCACAATTTGCAAGCGTTGTTCTGAAGCAAGTCTATATTCATGGTGAAATGGCAAAAAGTACTAACCACAAATCAACTGTCAACTGTCAGATTGACAGTCACTAGAAACATTGCTGTCAATTTAAAAATCAAACCTCTAAAAAAACACCCTATATAATATAAGCTATACTGTAATCACACGAATTCAAGTATTTATTGAAAATTTCAACATTTCACGAGATTTTTAAGTAAAAACTTAAATTGTTATTCACATGAATGGCCAGTATTTCCTACAAATGTTAAGTATTTAGCATTTGCTGGCTTTGATTCACGTTAAATTAAAGACCAGATTTTCATTCTCAAAATTTGGTCAAGAATGTTTGAAATTAATGAATTAAAGTTAAATATTTCTTTCGGTTTATCGTCGGTGATTAGCACGAATTTGTCTTGACAAATCGAAGTAAAGTAAAAATTTTCTTATATTCAGCTCTCGTGTAGAATTTTTTTTCCATATTTTCCCAGAAAAAATGCGTCAGAAAACTATCACTTCTCCATTTAAAAGTTCAATATCTGAGGAAAATAAGCGAACAACACATTTTTTTGCAATCCGTAACTTTTGATCCTAAATTGCTTCAAAGTTTCATTAAAATCCGTGTGGAAACCAAAAATTAAAATTTCTAATAACGCAACATATTCTATTTCAGGCTTTGTGCCAATTCATCGGTTATTTGAATATAGTGGATTCGATTCACACCGTAACACACAATTCACACTGTCATGGGCATGAGTCAGTTTCATGAACGCTTTCACTTATGAAAACTGAACCTTCTATTTACACCGTAGTTTTTTCCACAAGTTCTGACGTCACGCTCATGAAATTGACTTATGCCCACGATAGTGTACTGTGGTCTAAAAAGCAGTATACCTATAAATTTTGAGGGATAATACTAAATTCATCTAGAAAATAAAAATGCTATTATGATTATTTTTACAACGGAGAGCTTGGTTGTATATTCTCGGAGCATGAAATAAATTTGCACACTTAGTCAATTGCCTCATACCAAAGTTAATAATAATATTGAAACATACAATTTTTTATTAAGTATTTGTTTCACTTTTTTTCCCAAGTCAGAATTTGACATAATATTTTAAGCTTTCTAAACCGTTTTGATTAATTCATTGCATTTTTAAATTAGTTGGCATTCAAGAGTAGAATTTTCACTTATCATTTGTGCATTTGCAATTGCATGCAATCGCACAGAAATGCACATCTCATGGAAAGCTTTTATAAAAGACATTATAAAATTAATGATTTGATCAAATTTAAGATTAATGAGTTATGAACACATAAAAAATCGCAAAAGAAGATAACTATGATACCAATATACGCAAGTATAGAAATGGAACCCTAACATGGAACTCGAAAACGAATGTTATTCTACCCGATGAAAATTTACACGTAAAATTCCATTTCAAAATGTATCTTGTTAAGAAAATCGTTACATTTTCGATTGCTTCTACTTGAATATCATGCTTGTTAATTCATGGTGCACACCGCAAATTCATTATCGCTAAATTTTAAAGAGAGAGTGCACTGCGGTGTCACTATCACTAAGTGCCGGTTAAAAAATAATGAACTGGAAATTGCCTATCAGTTAATCGATTAATAATACAAATAAATAATTTAAATCCATTATTTCCTGAGTAATAGTTGGAAGTCAGTCTAATAGGACTTCTCTGGTATTGTTATCTATAATCGAAATTAATTTTTTAAATGATAATTTATAATAATTATTTTATGGTAACTTACCTTCTAAATATTCCAAAAGTTTCCACTTCCTAACCACTTCTAAGTCAAGTTTTAATTCTTTAATAATACATATATCCAACTTAATTTTTGCCTTCCATATTACTACGTTACATCACGTTTCATTCAAAATGTAATTTACGCTAGTAAATAAAGAAGAGACCAGGAAACTTAATGAAGAATAAGCACTGAATTCGTATATAGTTTGCATTACATATATGTAGGTTTCTTCAAAACTTTTGTTACAGTATCAGACATTTATTTAATCTCAACAAAACCTTGCCTACTTTAATAACTCTTTGTATGGTTGATGATTTTAAATCTTGTGCCAAATTTCGTAAGTTCAAAATGGTGGGATAAAAATAGATAGGTACTTAGAGTTTGCCGACGGTACTTATTTAAATAAAACGTATGTAAATAATACCAATAGGAATCAAAAAAATCTGGATTAGCAATTTCTTTTTCATTAACTTTAAAAAATATTCTTATAAATTATACCTACCTGTATTATGTATGTGAATGAACATAATTTTATATTTCATTTTACCTATTTAATACAGAAATGATATGAATGATAATATGTTGCGTTATAATGCAGTTGAACGAAACTTTGTTTCTACTCTAACAACTAAACATTGAAGAAACGTTTTTAAGAAAGATGGGATACCTACTGTATACCTACGAGACAATGTCATGATCAAATTTCAAAGCAGTCTCAATTCAAAGAGAAGTAACCCTCTTTTTCCTAATTAAAATTAGATACGAAATACACCAAAGCAGATTATTTGAACTGTAAAATGCACCAAAAATGTGTGAACCTAAATAGAGGTTTCGTGGGAAAATCATATGAAGTCAAGCTCACACCGTTTCAAATGAGCAATTTGAAAACATTGAGAAAAACCTCCAAAACGAGGAGCATTCGAGGAAAACATTTTGGTTTTAGGAAGGCAAGCAGCAGTGCAAGGGAGACCAGACGGGAAATGTTTTTTGAGGTTCGGATGACTTTCGAATTGTGCGTTACGCCTGCATGACGGACAGAGAACTGAACTGGTTCACCTTGGATATGCACGGGAATTGGTTCGGTTGGGACTTGAGAGTCGAGAAGGGCTGCCGCAGGGCACGGCTTAATGGCCGACAGTGTTTAATCACAAAATAAAAGTCTCATCTTCCGAGGCAGTTTACATTATTGCTTTATTCTTTCCTCCCAAGTAGTCAAGACCTAAGACCCTTTGGTTGATGAATGGTGCAATTAGTCCGCTAATTTATGAGTCGGCAGGTTTTCTTCGTCAAACAGCGGAAGCTGGGAACCTGGGAAATATCCACGGGTCCTCTGCTTAACTCTTTTAATTTGACTTTATGAAATATACTTAGAGCTACAGGTTCTCTTCTGAAAGGGGAGCAATGTTTTATGTAAGCCATTATAACTCTCACTCAAGTTTTTAGTGGTGGTGAAATTCAAAATCAGTGTCACTAAACCGATTAATAATAATAGTGAATGTAAAATATAGTAAATTTTCACCTTTAATTTACAAGTTGATACAAACTACTCTTTAACCGTCTTCATTAAAGCTATAAAAAATTAAGCTGAAGAAAAGGCAAGAGTAAAAATATCAGGCTGGTGTTTGGTTTGTTTAACAAATTATGGTTTTGCTATACCTGTAAAGAAATAAAGGATCAATATGTAACTCAGAAATTACTTTACATGTAGCTAAATAGGACTGACTTCCTTTTTAATTGTCCTACAGATATTACTAATTAGTACTAATTTTTCATTTAGGCGCTGTGTGTCATGGGTTCAGGTAGCTAAATCACGAAAAACTTGATAAGTAATTATTTGCTAAATGACCAGATTCTGTTCATCATTTATAATTATAACTAAATGAGGAAAAATGTGCTAGAATTCATCTGATTTTGTACACTGCGCTACCCGTTACAAATAACAAGAAGAAGCACAGGACTTTTTGTTTGTCACAACTGACAGCTAATTGTGGCTGTGTGCCACCACTTCACTAATTAGTAATTTGTGCCGCTCAAAAAGTAGTAAAAACTCTTCCAGATTAAACATTTGCCCGAAAATGTTTTGACAGCCGGGAGGCGGAACTATATACAGGCAAGGACTTTTTCTTTATACAGGATTCAGCCAATTCAGCACTTTGGTTGGTTTGTCAGCGCATTAGACAACAGTCATTAGTCGCTAAAATAGTGATATTCGCAATAGGGCAGGGCCTATAGTAAACAAGATTGTCGTGAAGAAAAAAAACATTTGCAAACATTCTTATATATACCTATACATACCTATACCTACACCACCGGCCCAAAAAATTAGAACCATACCATTAAAATTTTCGCCGAATTTTTTCTTTCTTTTTCCTACTTACTTCAAGGTAGGCAAAAGCAGTAATAACGTTACTTTCAAGCAAAAATGTTTTTCTTTTGCCTTGGCCACGTAATTCACCTGATTGGAACCCTATTGAAAATGTATGGAATGTGTTAAAAAAATAGTTTATCAAACGCGAAGTATTAATTCAAAATATTAAGGAAGTGTCGCAAGGAGCTCCTGAAATTAAAAATTGCATTAAAATTTGCATATAGAGCATACCCAGACGAATTCAGGCAGTTTTAAAAACGAATGGTGCGAATGGTAACAATGAGTATTAGCAATTAAATATTCGTTTTGTGCAATATCCTATCCAAATAACAATTATGTTTCTAAAATCTGTCGATTTCCTATGACTTAGCGCACACCGAAACTGAGAATTTATGAAATTTCTGTGGGACAGGTGCTGTATGTTTTGGAGGAAGTAATCGAAGAAAGTTTTACATTATATTAGGAGGAAGTAGCGTCGGCCTATGCAAGAGCGGTTTTGATATTCTTCTTCATATGGATAAATCGCGGCAATTACCGGTGTCTTAAAATATTTTGACTTGCTGCGCGAATTTATGGAGCTGCTTAGGGAGCCCCTGAGTACCACCTCCATTCGCTGCAGATCACCTCGTGATCACGCATGGCCTCGCGTCCAGTTGTCGCAAGCAAAAAAGGTGCAAACCTGAAGAAGCAGGCCGCGAAGCCCTTGCTAAAACTGTAAATTTCATAAAATATCGCGGTGCAAATTAAGTCGCGGATCATGCCGGAGTCCGCGAGTTGTTCGCGGCGAGTCCGACAAGAGGTTGCGCGATGCGATTAGTGCAACGCGGACCAAGGGAAGGTCGGTCCCTGGATGGAATGCAGTTCCACCGCTGATAAATGCAGCGACAGGGCGCCCGTTTCCTCCCCGGTCGCCTTCCTTGATCTAAACTTTGTCTTCGTCGCGCTGCGTCCGACGCTGCGCCGCGCTGCAACCACCATCTTGCACCCGTTGCACATGCGCATTGCATAATGAGCCTCCGTCGCCGTCGTTGTTGCTGTCGGTATAGTGTCACTTGCGCAATCTTAGCTGCAAAAGTGCAAGGTGTCTTGGTGATTTGTTAAATCATTCCTCATATGAAATGTTTCTTCAGATTTAAGGCGACCATTAGCGCGGAGAAATTCGCTAATCGAAAAAGCCCTCGCAACTGGACCCCACTATTCGCGGATCGGACACTTCCCGGACTGGTAACCGGGGAAAATTGAGAAATTTATGACGGCAGTCGAGATAAAATCAGTCGATTTATGGGAGAGCTCGATCGCATGTATGTCCTCTATTCAATTAAGACATTAATAAATGTCTTGTTTGCCCATTCAATTTCTCCGGCATTTTTCAAAGCACGCACTCCACTGCTTACGGAGCGCGATTACGACACACACTTAAGGTACTTGTCGAAGTTCACTTATGCCTTGTGGCAGGGGCTGAAGAGAAGCCCACTCGAACTACTGAAAATTAAAGCTCGGGGACCACCTCCATTCAACTCCTATTACTCAACGTAATCTCGGTTTACTGCAAGCGACACGTTTAGCACCTGCTTTCACCGGCAATTTAAAATTTGCATGAAATGAATTTTAAAACTGGGGCCTGCAATTCCAGTTGAGGTATGGCGTTGCTTAACCAATATCTTTTTCTCAACGGTGAGTTTATAGGCACTTTATGATGTTTTTATGTGCTTGCTAAAATATAATGCAATCATTCCCAGTAAAAATATAGAGTTCGATATTTTGTGAAAACTATAAATCAAGATATTTATTTATACTTCTTAGTATTTATAAGTATGCACAAAATTTGAATTTTTTAATGTGTCGCATTCGGGCAATGGCATTAGGAAGTTGTCTATGCCTATCTTGCGCTTCATACAGTTGATGAAATTTTAATAAATGTATATATTAAGGTAATAAAAGAATCCGAAAAACTATTGAGTCTCGTCATAATATATGTAACTAATACCTGTTTTTCCTTTTCCCTATGGGAGAATATATCCTATATGAGTCAAAGTATCCATATCTAATATCATATATTTTAATTAACCATTTTTTGAACGAACGGATTGAGTTTACGATCTCCTCCCGGATTGTGATGATGATGAAACATTGTAATATTTAATTTTAATTTTATAGTTTCGAAGGATTACATTTATCCGTTGGCATATTTGGTATATCCCTAAAAAAGTGTTATTGGAAATTTATTATATTGCAGTACAACAATTATCGCACCTATTGATTGATTGATGAATGTTCAAATCAAACATACAATAAATAATGATGAGAAAAATAGATTTCGAAGTTTAAGAGTTTTTAATGGTTGACATTTTTTGCATGATCAGTTAATTCTGTTTATGTGACATGTGTACATTGAGGAGTTAATGAAAATCGTAACAAATTGCAAAAAAATATATATGTAGGTACCTATACATATATGTATAACATATAAAAAAAATTAATTAAAAATAAAAATATTTTGCAAATTTTTACATATTTGTGACATTTTTTATATATAAAATTATATTAATATTATATTAAACTCTGTAAATAATTCCCGAAAAGTGATTTCCAAAAACCTATAAAATTGGAAATGTTATGCGGGTTTATAAAACAAGCTTCCGTTGGCCAAACTATGACGCACTGCAAATTTAAACGTGGTTTTTGAAAAATTCCTTTTTTTTATTCGACAAAATAATACCCAAACAATAATTGCTCTCCAATATGACACTTAAATATATTGATAACCTTTGTGGGGTTTGCTTCAGCAGCGCCACCTGCGCGCCACGAGCAGTGTTCTAGCTCCACTCCATATTCGAGAGCAGCTTAGGCTGCCGACAACGCTTTGCGCAGCTCGGCGTCTTTTTTATCAGCTGCCGACAACGCTTTGCTCAGGTCGGCGCTTTTTGGTCAGCTGCCGACAACGTGTTACTCAGCTCGGAGTCTTTTCTCTGGACTCTGCAGAAGACGACGCTGGTGAACGGACGCGCTTTTATTATCCGAAAGTTTGGTAGCTAAGTTGTGTTTCAGGACATTTTTATTGTGAGAAATAAATAGCATTTTGTACAGCCTTCACGGCTGTTTCCTTGTGCACCCGCACGCCCTTATTAATAACCCTCAGTGAACATTCGAGACTATTAAAGCAGTTTATTAAAGTGGTTATTAAACCTTCAAAATTAATATTACCTATATGATTTTTTTATTCAAATTTTTATGTTTTTAATTTAAAATTTTTAAATGAAGTAGGTACCTATATTTTAGAAAAACAAGCGGGAGATTTTTTGAAAAATACTTACTAAGGTAGGTACAACACTCATATCCTTGTAATGATCAAGGGTAAGATGCTTCGGCTTTTCTACCGACATCTAACATGTCATAATCCATTCCCATCAAGTGTTCGAAGGAATCAATATGAATGGTGCTTCCTAAATATGTGTTTTCCTAACACCCTGTATATGAACATTGTAATACAAAGGACCAGTATAATGTGCCGTTTAAAAGAAAAATGTCGAAAAAAAAAATTTCTAAATGTTTTTGAAAGATTTTGTCAACTTATCTGGCCCAAAACGTAGATTCTTATTGATCTTAATCAACTCAGGTGACAATTTATATAAAATAGTAAGCGCTAAAGAATATAAATGTACTTATGACTAAAAACAGGCCTTTTATAAGTTTTTACTCAGACCTAATATTTAAACAATAACTGGCGTAAAAGTGGGTGGCCCTTTATTTAGTTAATGACAATATATCGTCTCGAATTATTGCCAAATGTTAAATCACTCAAAAATTACACCGAAAGCTCGTAAGATCGCGCGTGTTGCTAACAAGCAATTCAATTATCCACTTTTGCCACGGGCAACATATTACCCAGTCGACACTTGCCGCAATAAATTTCAATATCTGATCCGAAAAAAGGCATCACACGCCTCCGGGTTATAAATATCAGGGGCCATTAGATTCCGCTGAAAGTGGTGGGTCCGGGAGTAATCTGGATCCACCCTGTTGCGGTGGAGGACAGTCGCGCAGGCCAAGGAGCCCCATGGAGCTCTTCTGCTCAATTACTTCGATACAAATAGTACCAAGAGTTGAAGACTAGAAGTCAACAAGTGTTGGCGGGTGAGTTTTGGTATGTAGTCGTAGAATGCTTACCCGGCAAAGTCAATCTCCTCAAAACGGGAGCCGCTATATCCCACCCCGGTGACTTATTGAGACCTCAGGACGTAAGACCTTGGAAAGAAGTTGGAAAAGGGCATATACGTATATTCCCGCAGGCACAAATCCGCCGGATTTGCATGTAATTTGAATCCCTGAATTTAGACAGAATCTCAATTTGCATTCAGCCGCAGGCGATGTAGGGCTAGCGAAAATTTATTATCCAATTTCGCGCATAAAATCGCCTCCAAATTGAATGTTTGGCGGGCAACTGAAAAGGGTTGAGGGTTGAGATGAGACCTTAGCCGAGTGACTTGACTGCTGCTACTGGTGGTGGTTGCAATGGTTCTAATTGCATTACAGTCGCAGAGGCGGAAAAGGATTTTATACGTTTCCGTGAAAAATGAAATTTTGCCCGCAGGGAGACACACTGGACTGCTTTCCGGAATCCACAAATATTGCGCATCCGCTCGAATCGCGTGCTCGGGAATCGTTTTAAAATTCAGTTCAAGGTGCAGTGCAAGTTTCGCGTTGCTCTATATAAAAAAGGAAAAGGCGAACAGGTTTCCCAATGAAAGGGTTGACCCGGTTTGCGGCCACATTTTGGGTCCTATTCTGCCAGGCTTGTGGCGAGCGGATGATCCCCGCGGAACGCGCTTCGAAGTATGGTAAATATGGGTCCTCCTTTTGTACTTAATTTGTGTGGCCGCGCAATGCATGTGAACTAATAACGTTCCCAGGACGAGTCCATCTGGAGTACCGGCAATTTGCATCCGAGGTATGTTCTCTGCAAATTGCTTTCCAATGTTGCGCTCAGAGGGATGCGTGCAAATGCTATGCGCCTGAGAATCCCGACAAATTTCACACTGAAAACGCTTCCTGCGAGAAACTGGTTTCCTCGAGGCGAAAATTTCCATAGTTTAGCATGTGAATGATTTTATGGATTATTAGATGTGTTACCCGGTTTCACCCAGTGTCTACTTGATTAACAACTTCTCAAATTGGTGTATACCTAAGAAATCTTTTTATTGGCTTAACGTATGGTAGGTACTGCCTATGTGCATACCAAATTTCATGCTGATCTATTGAGCGGTATTAGCATAAAAATGAAAAAAACAAACAATTATTTTTCCATTTCAGTAATTCCACCTTAAGTCTCTAACAATTGGACTTGATCATTTGTCATTTGGTTGAAATTATGGCGCATTAACATTCAGCACAAATAAGAACACACCACTTTTTTTATATAAAAAAAAGTGATTTTCAAGGTCAAGTGACTTGGCCAATATTAACTACCCATTAGCAATCATATTCATCTAAACTATAGTGTTTATAAATATCGTCTTCATATGTACTTAGTCCGATGCGTACTGCTCCCGGAAATTCAGCTGCATATGAAAAGTCAAAAAATGCAACAACTTCGCAAAGGCTAATCTAACACGGTAAGGTGTATATACATCTATTCTTCAACTGGCATCTAAAAGGTCAGCTCTTTACGAACGATCTTGTAATAAGACAAGTCTTGATTCGATGAAGTGGAAGGAAAAGTTATGACCTTTGAAAAAATTGTTTTTCCCTCCTTCACCATGAATATCGACTCACAAACTATTACACAGTCTGTTTTTGGTGTAGAGAATGTAGCAATAATGACAAATTTCCAATCCTCCATCCCTCAACCTTTTCAAAAAATCAAAAACCATCCTTTCTTAGGTGTGTTGACTGCAGATATACTATCTAGGCAGTGCCGGATTAAGCCAAATGGGGGCCCTAGGCCATTCAAATTTTGGGGCCCCCTTTATTTTAATAATTGTAAAATTAATCTTTATTTATGCATTTATAGAATTTAAACAGCTTATTCATATCATTTAAAGGTTGTCAACACAATAAAACAATCAAAATAGTTTTTTTTCTGACAAATTATATATTTTTTGATTTTACATAATTAACAGTATAGTCCAGGAATCGAAGCTTAAAATAGGGCAAAACCTCGCAATTTTTTCGGAAAAGATCGATTTACTTGAAAATTGGAGAATAAGTAGTGGATAGACCAAGGATCAACATCTAGATATGTATATGATGCCGAAGGGCGCTTTTACCCTGGGGGTAGTTGCCACCCCATCTCGGGGGTGGAAACTTTTTATTATATTTTGACCGCAAAAATTGGTAGAAAAACTAATTCTCAGCAAAAAATGTTCCATGCATTTTTATGATAAAATTAATAGTTTTCGATTCATTCGCTATCGAAAGTGTTAGTTTTATATCGAAAAAATCAATGTTTTTAATCAGTTTTCCGCGAATAACGAAAATTATTCGTTTTATCAAAAAAACTGTAATTAACAAAAATGTACCTTTTGAAAAAATAAACAAAATGGTTTTTTTTAAATTTTCTCTAAGGCTAATATTAACCGAGCTATGCTTTATTATAGGTTAGCTCTTCTTCGTCGAATGCTAAATTTCCGAGTTTCAAAGTCAAATGACGGGAAAACTATGTACATATTTTTCGAGGATAACTTATAGAAACAGGTTTAAAGTATTTAAAAAGACCTTTCTTTAAAAAAAAAAAAAGTCTCTAACACCGCTAACTTAGATTATTATGCTTCAAATTGGATTTCTCTAATTTTTTCAAAAAAATATATATTGGTTTTTTAACCGTAACTTTTTTATTTTTTACCTTAGAAAGGTCTGCAAAAAAGCATTTTGTAGGTTTTTACAAGAGCTACAAGGCTATTAATATTAAATCCTTTTAAAACCCTCAGTTTCAAAAAGGGGTGACTTTGAAAGGGTTGGTAAAGGTAGTTTTTGCATGTTAGTACAAGTTTTAATTGTCCATATCTCACTCAATTTTTGCCGTACAAAAAATTTTCGCAAACTAAATTCTTGGGAATTAAAAAGGCTACAATTTCATATATGAACATTTTTTTCGTATCTCTGATGTTCTCGATATATTTCGTTCTCTAGTATTTTTTACGTATATCGAGTATTTTTGGAGTTATTATCAAAAGAAAATGAAATTTACGAAAATTTGAAAAATTCTGATTTGTTTAAATCATATTTTTTTCTTAAAATATGCATTCTAAACCGGTCAAAATTTTTTACGTCATTACTTATGCTAAAATACAAAAAGTCTTATAGGGTAACTACAAATTTTAATTTTTGTGGAAATGGCGTGGGTTTTATTGTTCACTTTTTCCAAAAAAATTCGAAAGGGTCATCTTATTTTCATCATAACTTGCTTAATTTTGATGCTATCAACTTTTTCGAAAGCTCATTTTAAAGGTATTTGTGAGTACTTTGAAAAGTGTTCAATAAGTATTTTTTATAAAATGCATCGCTTTTCCGTTATTTGAGCTTGAATACTTAGATTTGAGTACTCGCCGAAAAAAAATATACATTCAATTACCTATAGCTCACTTTAAATTAATTCTGAAAGGTTTTTTTAGGAAAGCATTTTATTCGTTTTTTTATTAGCTTCACTTTTGGTAATGACAACTTTTTTGTAAAAACTTATAGTTTTTGAGTTATTGATGAAAAACCGCTTGAAAACATGCATTTTTTCACGAGAAATCAAAATCTTTGATCTTTAATAACTCAAAAAGTATTGATTTATTTTAATAACTTTATATAACAAATTTAGCTTAGAATTGGTCCCTCTATCGATTCCTGGGGTTATTTTTCGAAAAATAATTTCCACCCCCGAGAAGGGGTGGCATTCACCCCCAGGGTGAAAGCGCAAGTTGGCACTATGTCACTTTTGTTTATTGAGGAAGTTTTTTTCTATTGTTCAAAAAACTTAAAAAAACTTCTATTGTTCAACGAAATCGGAGGTGAAACCCTTCAGTGACTGTACTACAAGCACCAAATGGTTTTGTGACGTTAAAAACACTGGATCGTTTTTGTTTATAAAAACAAGCTCGAGTTTGTAAGCACTCTTTCGGGTCTTTAGCGCGCGATTTGAAATTCGAATCGTCAGATGAAATAACAATCGAAAGAATAAATGAATAAACATTTTTAAATATTTTGCGTTTAAAAATACATATTAATATGATAAATAATTTGGTTGGAAATAAAAAATTAAAAATTTTTTTCTCGAAATTTTAAAAAAAAGAAAAAAATTAACTTGAAATTAAAAATTGTATTTAAAAAAAAATTCATATCAGATTTTCGTGGGGGCCCCTGCGGGGCCCCTGCTCGTCGGGGGCCCTAGGCCATGGCCTAGTCCGGCCTATTGGGTAATCCAGCACTGTATCTAGGCATGTGAACGGCGATATTCCGTTAGGTATTATCCCTATTTATCAATATTTTGAAAACTTCATATTTTTTAAATAGAAAACTATTAATTCCCAATTCAGAATCATGGCATATCTTTTCAATTTTCGCTACAGTTTTTGGTCTGCCTTTCTGTGAAAATAATATCTTTTCAAGCCATCTCTGCTGACTATAATTTGCAAATCTTTATGGCAGTCATTTAAAAAAAAAAAAAAGATAATTGTATCCATAATTAAGTTTTTTTTGTCTACGATGCGATTCAAATTGTAAAAACTTTGTAATATCAAACGACTTGAAGGTTGGGAATATTGTTTTTATGATATCAATAATAGCTGTTTTTTTTTCACCGGGATTTGTGACCAGATTTAACAGGAAATTTTGCATTGAATTGAAATTTATGAGTACATAGTTATACATATCAAAAAATGTTGGCTTGGCAAAAATAAAATCAAGTTGCCTGGATTTTATACCCATTTTACGTCAAATAGCAACCCAACAATTTATCTGGTTTAAGGGTTTCAAGGTTGTATGCGTATAAATATCATGGCTAATTTGATGCGCTTTCGCAAATTTTAAAATCTTTATATACGTGACAGCCTTTAAAATTTCAATTGAATGCAAAATTTCTTGTTAAATCTGGTCACAAATCCCGGTGAAAAAAACACAGCTAATGTCTCTATTGCACTTCAATGCAAGATATGTACGTACATATATCTACCTACAGCTTTATCGGTTATTATAATATTTTTGTTTTCAAACTGACGTCTTGATAGACAATTTTTAATATTTTGTTATACTTAAAAATCAAGGCAATGCTTGCTACCTATAATTGCCAGAATTTTTAACCGTCTTAAAACTAAAATTCCTAATTATTCATTTTGATAACTTTTCCAAAACGAGAAACAATAAACATTCGAAAAATATGTACCTTAGTGTATACTCGCTCAATTTGATGATCGTCGGTAGTGTTCATTGAAACCTAGCTGCAGTAAAACGAATTTAGAGACTCAAGTGGCATACCAATTATCACCACAAATTCCGACATGACAAGAGCCCCATTATTGTCAACGCACAGAATTATTTCTGAAATAAAATTGAAAATTTATGCGTTGTGGATGGAAGCGGGGGTGGATGTTTTGGAGTCCTCATCATTCGACGCGAGCCTTTTCGGCTAAAGATGAGCCGGTGCCAGTTGGCCGATCTTCGGTCTCTATAAGAAGCGCCTCGGGCTGTGACTGCTCAATTATGTCGTTGATCCGATACAAAAGAATTTCCATCGGTCGGCGAGGTTCACGTAACTCTGTCTACTCTTACCATTAGACAGACGGACAGTCTTATTTCATTTCTTTTTTCACCTGGCGACCGTTACTTCACCTTCCGCTATTTCGAGTCTTTCGTCCGCGATCCCGAGCTGCGCAATCTCCGCGAGGCCCAATACCAATCAGAACCACAATGCGCAGACTCAAACTACTCGCGAGGTTACGGTTCAGAGCACATGACGGACGATCGGACACCTTCTTGCCTGCCTTTGTGGTGATCGAGGTGCTCTTTCGCGGCTCCCATTCGATCTTGTTTCTTTGACTTTTCTGGACATAATCGATGCGATCGCGAACACCGCCGCGCTGCGCTCCGTGCCGGATGAAACCCACTGCCACGGAGACAAATACCCCGCGGATCGCCTCAATAAATCTTGCTCAGCATTTTCACACCAGAGACCGCACGGGTACTAGTAGGCGGCTCCATAACAATTTATTTACTTCCCATATTCGTCTTAGATATTATATGTACCTATCTTTCGTTCAGAAATACTGAAATAGTTACAACTAGGGTTTTATTTTCACTAAACTAGTTTTAAATAAAAATACACAATTTCGAAGCTTCGTTCGCCAATATTTCGCACCACCTTGAATAACATTTATTTTCATCAGATTTCGAATATGGCCGACATCAACTGTCAAAAGATCTTAGGACCCTTTGATGGTGTTTTTTGGCTCGTTGATTAATATCTAACATTATGTGTCGACGCATATATTGGGTTAAAGGCCCAACTGCAATGTGCATACTTTTTCGTATGGAAACCTGCCAAAACTCATCGAAAGGAAGCTTATGCATATTCGACAGCTATATGCTATTTCAAATATTAAGTGAACTACATTGTTTATCCCAGAGGCACTAAAAATGCACACCAGTAATATTATTTTTTAAAATATTTCAATCGTGCTGCCTTTACAGCTAGGATATACATACCTACTGTCACTTTCTTTTTGTAAATAAAATACATAATAAATTTATATTTTAAGTATTTTATAAATAATTTCCTTGAAAAAATAACAAACCTAAATGCCTTTTTTTTACAGAAAAAGTCATTGAGGAATAGCTTTCAATAAACCTTTAGCGAATTGATACACAGCTTTCTGGATTATTAACGTGTAGTTTATTTTATTAATTAATAATGTTTATTAATGCCGAATGTATAAGCTTGCCGTTCCCGTGAATACTGATTATAATGGCTGCTCCATTATGGAAATACTTTTCAGCCAGGCTACTGTGATTTCCACTGCTACTACTGCGATTGCTGAATTCAACCGAGTAGGGAAATCACAGTAGCAGGCCAACTGTGGCTAACTTCTGACGCCACATTCAACTCAAAGCTCAATTGTTTTTGTTATAAAAAATCACCACATTACTGGAAGTTTTGACAGTGATAACACCCCACACAAACTACGCTCTAGATAGTCTAGATTGTACCTTGCATAGAAAAGCGGACGACAAAACGAACGACTATTCTTATTATGATTTAAGAATAGATTATTTGGGTTATCGCGAGTTTGCATATACATTTATATATGTAGTTCTCACGGTGTCCGTCATTCATATTCGAGAGCTGTAAAGTGAACTATGTAGGGGAGAAGAGGGCAAGACGGGGTAGCGGGTAAGACGGGGTAGTGGCTTTAACTCGAGATATAATTGACCAATCACGACCGTATTAGTGCATGATGTTGCGCCGCTATGATGCCTATCTAGTGAGCTTATTGACTAATTAGCGAAAGCACGTATTTTTTTGTTTATGCGGAAAAACTGTTTTTTGGCACATTCCTTCTTATTTTTTCATTTCACTTAAGTCGTGTCTGTTGCCTATATATCGTCAGCACAGATGAGGTGTAAAGTTTTTCATATGTGACAAGAATTACGCCAACAGGTAAGAACTTGTTTGATTCTGCATTTTACTTTGTTTTCTTTAAATAATTTGCTAAAGTTCGTTGGGCATGAAGGGGCAAGATGGGATACCCCATACGGCCATACCCCATCTTGCCCCTTCATAGTATGACGCCATAATAATTTAAACTTTTCCATTGATGAGGACTTCTTATTATTATCAAGCGTTTTATTTATTTATGTATTAGTGGGGGGGCCGCCCAAGCGGAGGGCAGACGGTCTTTTGTGCCGGAACCCCGTTAGTGGAGTAGACGATCCGCTACCCTAAGGAAAGCCAGAAGGTCACCCTCAGAAGAATTACGGACCTCAGGCGGGCTTAGAAACCCTTTAGCGAAGGTCCTACTTCTATTCCGAGCCAGTGCCAGACAGTCACACAGTATGTGAGCTGTGGTTTCTTCGTCCTCTAGACAAAGTCTACATTCTGTCTCAACTGACATACCTAACTTGTTGATGTGATGTCTGACCCCATAATGGTCAGATAAGTAACCCACCAGCAGCCTGAGATCCGATTTGCTCAGGTCAGTAGCGTTGGTATACGCATAGGGTTTGATAAACTTCTTAGTCTGTCGTAACCCTGAAGCATCGTTCCAGTACGAGACTTGAACTGATTTTGCCCATTTATCCACCACAGTTTTGGCTGAAGACCAGCCAATGTTGCAGTAGGGTTCGGGGCCATTATCAAGCGTTACTCCTCCTACTATGTTAATGTTTGATTTATTTAAAACGCGAAAGGAGAATGCTCATATAGTATGGAAAAAAACCCAGGCCCGGCGGAAAAGAAATTTATCTTAGATTATTGGTAATAATGCTTAAACAAATACTACGTAGGGGCATCATCAATATCGATGGCTAGATATGAGAAATTGTTGTTTAAGTTTTTCAGTGGTCATTTTTTAGTCTTAACCAAAAGTTGCAAAAAATAGTTACAGTTGCGTAATAAAAAATGTTATAGATTTAAAAACACTATGTGAGTAGCACTTACACAGCGCACTTTCTTACATTTGCCAAATTATCGGTAAAAAGAAGCTTAATGTCACTCTCCAGCCCTCTTACTATCTACTGTGCAAAAAATAACGCAGTAGTCGTAAATAAATTCGTTCGAATGTAAAAAAGGCACAGATCGCAACGAACGCTATCGAAGGACTGTGATGTGCATTCAGTCATTATTAATTAAAGCGAGAGACTGACAATAATAATAGCACCATGGTAATATATTTCAGCGGGCCTAATAATGTTACTAAATACGATAGCTATTGATTCTAAACATACAATATTTCAACACTATTTTTTACTAAAATTATGAGACATATTTCATTACCGCCGGGCCTGGGTTTTTTTGAGCATTGTCCTTTTCCGAAGCACCTTGGTATTCTTAAGTGCAGAATTATAGTCCATATATCTTCTCTTACGACCCAAATATTCAATCCCAAGACTGCGCATGCTATGCCAGATCGGGCTGTATTTATTTTTCTCTCTTTCGCTATTCACTCCAATCGAACTCGATCGAAAAAGTGCACAAATTTCTGTTGCACTTAATTCTACAAACTCCTTAGATGCAACTAGCGTCAAGAAGAACTTCCGTATTCTGGGAAGCATCAATTCTTGGACTGATTCGAGTCCATATTTTCTGGCTTCCATATAAAGAAGAAAAGCCGTATCTTCGCAAAATAGTTTATCATCGTGTATACGCCCAAATTTGATCCACTAATCCTTTTATCCCTAGAAATTGGGCGGCAGTAAATAATTCTAATATAAATATGCCTTATTAGAAAGAAAGTTATTTCCGCTTCAATAATTTTCTCTTTTGTATAAGTCGTACTTGAAATTTTTCACAGAATAATTACAATTTTTTTATTTTTAAATGCTTTTTTCCATATCAATCAGAATACACGGGGATTTTATGAGATTTCGCGAAATCCATATGACAATCTATTGGATTTCCCATACAAGTAACCGATTTTGAAATCTTGAGATTTCGAGAGAATCTCAATCAAAATCTACTAAATTCAATTCGTTGTGGCATCCCCAAAAAGTTTATTCACCACTATTCAGCAGGCGTCAAAATTGAAAAATTTATGACTGTCATTTCTTCTACTTTTATTACACACAAATTTAAATTTATTCACTTGGCTAACAAGAGTTTGTTGATATTCAATCATTTTAACATTAACTTTTTTAGCACAAAAACTTTTTGAAACTAATTAAAACATGACACTTGACATATCAAATATCAAATGAAATCACGCTACTAGATGGAAACACTTTTAAATCGCTTATTCTAAATCTCGAGATTTTCGGGAGATGGAAATGGAGATTTTCGGGAGGTGGTATTAGAATAAAATTTTCAAAAAGTTCTTCTCGTATTTTCTTCATATGCAGATCAAAAATTGCACAGCAAAACAAGCTTGACAAAACTTGACAAAACGAGGTTATCACAAATTTGCGTAGACTTCCGCACGGAACAAAAACATTAATTATATGACTCGTGAACCACTCTCGCTTAAGTAGAGAAACATTAAATTCTTTTTTCCTGACAGAAAATGAGGTTTTTTAGCCTAACGTGAATTCTAATTTAAATTGTGAAAGCCGAGTTTTCTCAACTATAGGGTAGACTAGTTTTCTTAAGTACCTCGGCTTTAAAAATGCTGAGCGATTTCGATTTTCAAATCACCTAGTGTGTTAGAACAATCCTAAGTTGACTAGCACTGATTGTATTCGTTCTCTAGAAATCGGAAATTTTATGATTCTTGCACGACTTTGAAACAGTATATGTATTTGTGGTTCTGATCAAAACTTTTAACAACACAGAAGCTCTAAAAGTAAAGGGTCAGTTTTGATGACATTTTGTGGGAACCTTTATTTCAGCTTAAAACTATAGAATATGTAAAAAATGTTTGCCAGTCGCAATTATAGTTATCATAATATGTATGTATGTAAATTAAAAAATTTACATGTGTTGTGCAATACATTTACTCAACTAATAAAAATATTTCGTGCCATTTACTGAATGGCAAAGTCAAATAAATTTCACAGATTTTAGGTATTTGTTGCTTTGTAGGTACTTTTGAAAAAGAACCGATCTATATAAGTAGGTATAAATAAAGTATACGAATACTTCCAACAAAATTAGTAAACTCAAGTTGAAATAAATTGAAAGAAAAGTTAAAATATCGGTAAAACTTCTTACATAATGTGTAAAATTTCATTGAAATTGGTAACGTATAAGAAGTTTAAAAATCTCTGTCCAATTAGAGAGATTTTTGTAAGAAAAGATTACCTACAGGGAAAACTCCTTTCACAGTTGTATTATTAGTGCACACATACATACATATGTAGAAACACAAAGCATCGAAACACCGAATTGAGAAACAGTTTCGAAGACGAAATATGCGAAACATTATGTGTAAAAGTTAATTTTGAAATATCGCTTATCATGTTTGAAACGATTGTTCGAAAGAAAATGTTTAAACATAGTTTCAGGGAACATTTGCGTCGTCTTTCAGTTAAAATTTTTTATAAAATTCTACGCTGTGCGAATAATTGCAATAAATTTATTCAATAAAAATGTTGAGTAAAAGATGTTAAGAACATAACATTTCGTGATTGTGCTTACTAACACTAATTATTTTCATAAAAACAGATCAGCTCTGCTCGCAATACCGTGACAAATTTATTTTCACGAATTACCCAGAGCTGCGAATGTTCCAAAACCACTGAGCTTTAAAGAATTGTTCAACGCAGGTGAGGTGTAGTGGTCTAGAAAGTTTCATTCAAAATCTAGAGAATGATTTTTCCCGACCGGAGGAGTTCACCGGAACAATGGCAAAAGCCGGCACCTTCCGGCCACCTCACGTCATACCTTCAGCCGCCCTCCCCCTGCAGCCTGCAGTTACTTGCTATAATTGAAAAGAAATTATTTCGGCCAAAAATCGGGCCGTGCCGCAATGCCTCCTCGTAAATTTCTGGGCTCCTTTGGCGTTTCCTGCTCAGTCAATTTCTGGACAAGCGCCAAAATTCCCTTCTATAGTATCTTCGTGGGCTCTGCGAGATTTTCATTTAGTTTAACCCCTCCGCGAAAGGGGCGTATTTTTTTTTTTCAATATTCGGCCCAACTTATTACAGACAAAATTGAAGGCTCCACCTGAACTGCAGGCGCCTATTCTAGAATTTTAACAAAAGGTTCTTCACCTTAAAATCGATTTCGTTACCTAATAATTCTGGAGGCTTTATGTATGTACTCGCAAGCGTGCCTACTGCAGGCGAACGCAGGGGAGAAATCTTTCGATTTTTTTACAAAAAATCAGTAAGAATAAGAAACGATAGACTGGGCTGAGCTCTGTGTGCGAATCAATTAAAAGTTTATCGATTTTGCATGCTTCCTTTTTACGTTTATCTCGGGGTATTTTAAACAAATAGTTGACTTGCCAGAGTACAGCGGATTTGCTAGTAGATGTTTGGTTGGTATTTATCATCTACGAATATATTCACGGTTGAAAGTCTTTTTTCTTACACCGAATCCGTATTTATGTTTTTTCTCGATTGATCAAATCTACCAGTGCGGAATTGTTTGTATTTGTTTTTCGCAGAAGAGACTCTTAAAGAAGATAGGGTTGTAAAAAAATACGAAAGATAAAGAAACTCGTTTGATTGATTATTTAAAACATAAATATTTAACTAATATTCACCATAAATCATCGATTTTTATTTACGTTTGCGGAAATGCTCTTATCCGTGGACTGAATAACGATAAGAAAACCCCCTGATTATGTTAAAATAGTATAGTAAATATCAAAAGATAGTAGCGAGAAGCGTGTGAAACTAGCAAAGCGTAAAGAAGAAAGATAGGGACGAATAAAATGCTTGAAATGGAAATTTCTCTTTGTAAACGCTTTTAATTAGCTTGCGTCGTATAGGTCAAATCTTGCAAAACATAATTTTTACAATTCTTTCTTACCAAAAGTTCTGAAACTTTGCAAACATGGTTAACTTCGATGTACAATGTAGTGGTGTTTGTAGGTGGATTCCACCCACGCATTAAAAACGTTTGCTAAAAGAATTATATTTAGTTGTTTTTATTTTAAACTTAATTCAAATACAAATGGGTTTTCTTAATATTTCCCGTATTTTAAAATCAATTTTTTTATTTTCTTATTTAGAGTTATTTTTTACTGTATGTAAAAAGCTTTTTGGTTTAATTTTATTTACGGGGTAAATGAAGTCAATAAAATAGTACCTTTAGAGCTTTAAATCAATTTACTTTATTGAAAGCACTTTACAATGAAATGTAAGCAAAACCGCATGACAATGTAAAATGTTGAATAAATAATTGAGTGAAGCTAGAAAGGGTTTGAATAAATCGACCATAGAGAAATTCTAGCATTTCGCATGGAGTTGAGATTTATTATACTTATAGTAAGTATGTTGAGTAATCAGCTCGAATAAAAAAGGAAAGAATCGGCTCAGCAACCCGTTCTTCACAAAAAAGAACAAATCGACTCAGCAACCGTTTCCTAATTCTAATGTCAGTCTCTTAACAGATTTTGTTTCTTTTTCCTTAAAAATCTTACTTCTTCTGTATAATTAAATCGAGGCAGTTGTGTTTCTTGTTTATTCGACTTACTTGTGTTTGCTTTCGCTTCTTTCACTTAGCTGGATTTTTTAGTAAGTTCACGTTACATTTATTGGTCCTTCGAGCCGGATATGAACCAGCGACCTATGGATCGAGCGAGTTGCGAGTAATCAGCTCGAATGAAAAAGGAAAGAATCGGCTCAGCAACCCGTTCTTCACAAAAAAGAACAAATCGACTCAGCAACCGTTTCCTAATTCAAAAATGTCAGTCTCTTAATAGATTTTGTTTCTTTTTCTTTAAAATTCTAACTTCTTCTGTATAATTAAATCGAGGCAGTTGTGTTTCTTGTTTATTTGTGTTGTAAATTATGAACTCCTTGTTGTTGTAATTTGTAATTTATTTTATTTCTTATTATTTTCCTTTTACAAAACTTTGACGTTCCGGCTTTAAAGCTGTGCGAGGTGAGGCTACGTCTGCTACGTCCGAGGTGACGAATTCAAAGAGGACGAGAGAGCGTCCAAAACCCGCACGCTTTGTTCTTCTATTAATTTCAGTGTTGCCACGCCGCCCGATTCTTCGTTCTTATACTAATCCTAAGTTATAACAATTTGTTTATTCGACTTACTTGTGTTTGCTTTCGCTTCTCTCACCTAGCCGGATTTTTTAGTAAGTTCACGCCACGCTACATTTATTGTTTTTTTTTTAATATAAATTAATTTTTAATTATTACATAAGAGCAAAAACACAAAAGCTTCAATATTTAACCCTGGCCGATATCCTCGATAAAACCAAAACAGTCTTCTGGATCGAACAGGAATACATTACGCAACGGTGGACCTTTATGTGAAACGGCTTTGATTAATTCTTGGGCCAACTGACCTCCAACAACCCCAGCAGCTGGCGAAATACGACGCTGGGAAAATATGTGACGAAATGCTTTATCACTCACCAGCCCCGATGCAATTTTATCCCTGATCTTAAAAAGTTTTTTCAAATCATCTTCGCGGTTGGCGGGATTTGGATCTCGATTAAATTCGTCCCTGAATATTTGTAAAATCCGCAAAATCACGAACGCTGACCAATATTTTTTGATCTTCTTAACGTAGGCCGGAGTCTTGAAATCGAAATCTAATACAGCCTGGAAAGGTGGGAATGTCATGCTGCTCATGCTTCCTTTGGCACGATTTTCGAAATCTTTGTTTATTTATAAAAGCTCTAAATTGGCTCCCATTTTCAAGAAAAATAAAACCAAAAATTACAAATTATGCTATTTTATCCATCTTTGTAAATTAATTAAAAAATAAAGAAGCTTCATAGAAGCTTGTAACATAACTCAATTGGAAACCGGAATCTTAATCTAAAAATATTGAATACCAGAAAAATCCTTACAAACATCTTGGCCACTAAAAACGTCATTCACCTTTTACTGTATGAAATAAATTGGTTTATAAGAAAATATAATTATCAAGGAGTAATTCCAAAATTTTTTAACTTGTTTGATTTTTATGTAATACGAGTAGCTTAACATTCAAGCTTTTATTTATACATATTATGTTATTTACTCCTAGAACAATTGGTTATTTTTTAATGACTTTTCATAAATGATAACAATAAGGCCTTTTGTAGTTTTTAACCCTATTTTTCTTAAAAACTGACGCCAATTGAGTGCTTTTGTTTTCAAATTCGTAATCTTCGGAAAAAATCCAATCGAAATGATGTGTTATTTTTTCGGCCGCACATTTGGTGTTGACCTGTATAACTACATAAAGTAGTTCTGTTAGCAGGTAGCCTTTTTTCGAATAAAAGAACTTTGCACGAAATGATGGATTTTAAAAGAAAAAGTAGAAGAAAAGGTTGAATTTTTGTCGAAGTTTTTACTTCCATACAATACACTCCGTGTAAAACCTATGCACATATCTATGTATGAATTTCCCTGTTTTCTGAAA
The DNA here is from genome assembly GCA_933228815.1 of Machimus atricapillus. NCBI lineage: Eukaryota > Metazoa > Arthropoda > Insecta > Diptera > Asilidae > Machimus > Machimus atricapillus. The sequence continues at coordinate 24,503,934 of OW121787.1, read as the reverse complement.
ACGGGTAATCCGAACAGACTGCTATTTTTAATAATAAAAATAAGGATGTAAAAAAATATATTTATTAAAAAATTTAAACAAGTAATATTGTTAAATTATCTGTTTTATTTCATAATTTAAAATTACTGCGCACATATTGTCAAAATTATTAAAAAAAAATACAAGAATTGAAGACGGGACTTAAAACAGCTGTGCCAATTATAAATACCGTTACTACAATACAACATCGTTAGCACTGGAAGGGCAGTTGGTCTTTGCTTTTAGTGAAAGATGAAAAAGGAACTATTTTAAGTGCAAGTGAGAGAAAGGTTATTGCAAATTTAAAGGAGAAAGGTTTTTAATATTGCTAAAATAGCAAAAAGTTTAAATAGAAGCAGAAAAGTCGTAATAAATTTCTTTAAGAATCTAAAAAACTACGGAAAGAAGAAAAATCTGGGGAATGTCAGCACTATCTTAGAACGCGATAAAATACAGTTGTTAAGGAAAGCTTCAAATTCACTCCTCACAGAGCGTCAAATTGCGGTGAAGGTTGGAATTTCCACTAAATTAAGAAATGTTGAACGAGTCCTTCAAGAAGCTACAAATCTTCAACGTTGGAAATTACAAAAAAAAATACCTCTCCTGAAGAAGCATATTAAGGATCAATTAAAATTTGCAGAAAAACATCTTCACTGGAAAAAATGATGGTGTAGAGTTCCTTTTTTCGATGAGAAGATATTCTGTTTAGATGGACCAGACGGATGGAATTATTACTTTCATGATTTTAGAAAGGATGCGCTCTTTCAACAACGTCGAGCAACAGGAGAGGCGGAGTAATATATGGGCTGGGATTTTGGTTGTCACGGAAGAACAAATATTCGTTTCATAAACGGGAAATTAAACTCCGAGGGATACGTAAAATTCCTGGAAGAAGAAATTAAACATGATGGAGCCACAATTTCGAGGGAATATTTTATTCTACAGCAGGATAACGCCACAATACACTATGCTCACCGAGTAAAACGTTATTTAAAAGAAAACCGTATCTAGTTACTTCCATGACTAGAAAGATCTCCGGATTTAAACGTTATTGAGAATGCTTGGGCGCATCATTGTCGATGCATATGCACTGGAAAAAACAATATATAACTCTGTTCAGGATCTAAAGCACGGTACACACGCTCGTGTTTCGTCGGGATGTACGATGTACGATGTTGGTCGTACCACGAACATTGACAGTGTGTACGACAAACCGGGCGAGGAATAACCTCGTGTGCGAAATCAACATAAAAGTAAAAGTATTTTACGTGCTTGGGGTTTGGTACCCAGAAAATATATTAAAAATTTATTTAAATCAGTTTCACTTTAGAAGGAAGGAAGCTATAAAGAATAAAGGAAAATCAACTCATTAGTACATAAAAAAAGTATGTTAAAACTGAATCTACTTAATTGCATTTTATTTGTTTAAAAATGTATGAAGTGTGCTATCATTTTGACATGATAATTTTTTAAAATTATGAAATAAAACAATTTACAGCTTTACTTAAAAACTGCTTAATTATATGTTAAACAGTTGTTTAGTTAACCAATGCTTAAAGACTTAAGCAATGATTAACTTTCCTTCACTCATAAACCATATTTAAGCAGTAGTTAGTTAAACAGAACCAAAAGTCAAAAAACCATATTCCGATATGAAAACACTACTTCTCGGAGTACTAAAATTATTTAAGAATGCCGGAAATGTACAAAAATTGAAACCAAAAATGTCAACTTGGCATTTATACGTTTAAATTTTCAGTCGTGCGGAAGGTCGACGCTGGTGAAGGCAGCTACCCTTCGGTTAACACTTGTGTATGTACACTATTAAAGAATAATATTGTTTGTTTAATTTTTTTTTATATTCCTTTTTCCACATCCTTATTCTTATTATTAAAAGTAGCAGTTCCTTCGGATTACCCGTTTTCAGCGAAATTCATAGGTGCTATAGTTGTTATACGGCGGCTTTACAAATAATAATAATACCTACATTGATAATTGGGTACAGTTATGATTTCTACCAGGGCGAAAAAAGCCGTTTCGAGAAAAAGTGACTGAAAATTAAGCTGCACACGCTCATTTAAAAGGCATATTAGTTGCAATTTGTGATCATACTTCAAAAAGTATTTTGTTTCAATCCATTACAGCGGTGTCCTCCCTTAAGTAGACTATTATTTATATGTTATTTATTAAAGAATAAAAAAGAATATAATTAAGTCAATGGTGGATGTTATTTCCACTAAACATTTTTTAAACTACGCGGACTCTTCCTATTGGGCATGGTAGCACATGGCTGTCAAATAGGTTTATTCAGAATTTATTCACTTTTACCTTATAAACTCGACAAATTGGTGGGATAAATTATTCTGGTATTTATCCTAATCTCTAACCATTCCCGATAAACTCCAATCGAATTGTCTGATTGAAATTCAATGCGATTTTGGCCCTTGCAGCCGACTAGTTACAGCTGGTCGTCATTTAAATGCTTCCACTGAATCAGTTTTAAAAAAATGTTTGCGGTGATTAAAAACTACACCCGGCGGCACTCCCCCCGCAAAAGCCATTAGGACGTCCGAGTGCATGCGATATGAGCGATAAGTTCATCATCGCAGCTGCCCACGTCTGCCGCACGTGAAAGCGTTGAAACTACGCCGAAACTAGGAGCAAAACGCCGTGTCCGGCGGGCAAGCCCTGCATGTAGCAGGGCCATAAATCGCCGCGCGAATTTCGGCGGACTAACCCCATAACACAATAATGCAAAGTAATGCAGTCATTTCGGAAACAAATTGCATTTTACTTGCAGCCCTTGCAGGGCGTCAGGACGCCCGCCCTGCCAACTGCCACCCCATCGGCGGCGCGGCGTCGACAGCCAAAAATGGGTAGCTGCCCGGTCCTCGGCCACGGGGCCAAATTCACACATGACCGGGTCCGCCGCCCGCCGCCTTAAAACGTCCGGTGCAGGGTGACGCGGAAAATATTCCGGGTGCTCCTCTGGCGGGGGCGTAGGGCTGCAGCCCAGTGAAGTCCGTCAGGGGGGGGACTAAATTCGGTGTTAGATTGACTATTTAGCGGTGCCTCTGCGGAGCCGCAATATGGGCCATGGACTCGGGTCAGGTTTCTGCACATGAGTGACTCATTCGGTGCGGGAGTTTTTTTGCGCGGGGACGTGCTCGTCTCTGTTTACATTTTTCATAGCCTTTAATTTTGCTACCCTGCTGCGCAAAATAATGGTTGCGATTACCACCGGACTCTGGCTCAAGCGCCGCGTTTCAACTCGTTACGTGAATGAATTTGATCACGCGGCTTCTTGAGCATTTGATTCATTAAACTACGTAATGTGCATTAATTCTATCTGATTAAAGCCATTATTTTGAGGAGGCAATTTAGAAATTAAGATTCGAGTTGCAAATAATAAGCGCGAATTTTGTCGACGTTTTAGCGACCTTTACGCATAATTGAACTTATTATGGGTTAGAAAAGTAAAAAGTATTTTTTAGAATGTTTTTCGTAAATATTACATTTGTACAATATTATGAAAAATTTTTCCATTCTTTTAACTTAAAACAAGTGATATGCATACATACTTACAGCTGTAATAACGTATCCTGAAAAAATTTCTTCGAAAAAATATACAATAGAAACGGAAGCAGATGCAGGCTCATCAAAAATCAATTTAAAAAAATAAAGTGGGATTGAATTAGACACCAATATCTTTGGGGCGTCATAATTTAAAAAAAAAGAAACAAATCTTATGATAAACGATTGTTCAAGAAAAAATAAAAATCACTTTAAAACGAATCGGTACAGAGGTTTTCGAAACATTTCTGGTACATTTTCAAAAAATTTAGTTTCGATACAAACTCCTTTGCAAAATTATTTTCGCCTGAGCGTACCAAATTTTGTTTACCATGCTAAGTGCCTGTCCGAATCCAAGTCTTCGTCTCGTTATAACAGTTCTCATTCTGTGTATGCGAATATAGGTGATATTAATAATAACCCCTAATGAATGTAGGCATATTCTATTTTTTATGTGTATATTATCCCTTAGGGTAGACCGGGGCTTAAAGGTCCAGGGGTAAAAAGGACCACCATAAGTATCTAAAAAACTAGTGACGTAATTGTTCTTTCTAACTATACGAACGTGAGAAGGGGGCGCGGGAGGCTTAACGAGGCATAGCTGGCAGTCCCGCGGCCCCGTTAGTAGAAGATACACGACCGGGTCTCAAAATTATCACGAAAGTAAATTTTTTCATTATTATTCTATTTAGTTTTGAGCAGCGATATTTCGGGTACCAGACTTCAACATATGTAGTTTCATAGTATACGTGATTTAGTTGTTTTTCACGAGTTCTAATTAGTTTTAAGCTAGTGTCAACGTTAATATTTTTATAACCTGTAAAAACACTTTACATGTGGTTGGGGCAAAAAGGTCCAATGTGGATTCAATGCAATCTTTGCAAACAATGGGCTCATGAATAATGTATTTCATCGGGAAACGATGAGTCTGATTAAACTAAAATAGATATACCAAAAAATGTCACATAAGTTACTAGATTGTAATTTATAATTATAGAAGAATTTTATTTTTGTGTTATATTTGAAAAAGTACCTTATGTTTTTCATGAAAAATATTTTTTTTGTTATAAAGACTGTTTTAATATTATGAAACTTAAAATTTTTCCTTTTTGTTTCAGAAATAAATATAAACTTTTGAATTTCATTAAACTAAGTATTGTTATCATTTCATCATTTAAAAATTAAAATTAAATACTGGACCTTTTTGCCCCCTTGCTGTCCCTTTTTACCCCTACTATGGGGCAAAAAGGGACAGACGACAAGGTCTAGAAAAATTGTAAAATTACGTATTTCTATTATGATAATTCAACTAAAAATTGAGTTAAACATGGTCAGATATCTGTGTGTCTGATTAGTGTTTTACATTTTGATGTAGTAGGCTCGGTTTTCGCAGTATAATTCGAAATAGTCAAATTGGACCTTTAAGCCCCGGTCTACAATCCCATTTTTATTTTATTTCCATCTACATTTTATGCAAAATAGTTCGTCCATCCGCTTCTCGAATAGGTACTAGTAAAATATGTAACTGTTTTTTTGAGCATTAGGAAGTATACCTATATTATATTCCTACTTAAAACTGAGTGTAAAGTTTTTTCATCATTATGTCGAAAAAAACAAAATGATTTTGGTTTTAAATAAAAATGACAAATAAAATAACGAATCAATCGATTTCTAATTATTATTGAATAAACTGTATAAAGAAGTGGCAGATTTCTTACTCATATCAGATTTTTGGGATTAAGTTAGTATGATTAATTTAAAAGCAAAAAATTTTTGGTAAAGTCTAAGTATAAAAATTTTGCATTGCAAGATTTGACGACACGTAGTGTAAGTTAATAAAAAGAATTTAATAAAAAGTACTCATTCAAGATGGTGGGCGAACTATTCTTCAAAGGGGTTATATTAGAATTTTTATATAAAAATTCGTTAAAATTAAAACATATTAAGAACACACGTTGATCAGGAGACCATGTAGAATCGATTGGCATGCCCTTGTTCAGACCTTAGCAAAAGACCCTGTATATAACTAAAGAGCAAAATCATCCAATAATTAAATTCAAACTAAAATATGGGATAGATTTAATGCATCAAACTATATGAAAATGAAAACAAAGCTTTCTTAGTTTAAAAATAAGCGCTTTATTTGATTTAGTTGAATTTTATAAAACGAATAATTATGAATGGTTTGAAGCGAAAAATCGCTTTTTACTTATATGAGAATTTTATACCGATTATGCGAATTGCTAAATATATGTATGCCAATTTAAATTTCTTGGTGCGTTACTTTAACCTCAATTATGCTCAATTTCATCTTAAATGTTTAAGTATTATCAAAATACATTTCCTGTAATACTACCAACAAAATCATTTTTCGTATATTTTTGGGTAAATGTGCATTCTTAACTGTAAACAATTTAAGATTTTACCAGTTTTAATATTGCATAATTCTAAAAATAATTTTACTGTTTAGATCGTATCTAATGAAAAGATTTCGGAAAATGAATGATGCTAAAACTTGTTTTAGAGGTCGTAAACTTCAAAAATAAAAATCTTCGCTTATGCATTTATCCCGCCAATATCTAGGGTAAATTCGAAAATGGGGGGAATGGGTCAAGAGGTTGGGGATATAGGGGCTACGTAAGTTATATAAAAATGGTTTGGACCCGATATCTATCGTATTTCTTAACATCTATTGACCAAACTTTACCTATACACATTGACAGCATGTAGTTCTAGGTCATGCTTCAAAATTTGGAGTGATCAGTCAAGGAGGTGAGGGGCTACATAAGTTTTAAAAAGTGATTTGGCAGCTACCGCGAATGCTACCGCATTTCTAAAAGGATTTTGATGCAACTTTGCATATATGTATGCATTTAGGTATTGGCTCCATATCTACACATGTAGGTCATGTTTAAAAATTGCGATATTTCGGGAATGGGGATTAGGTCCTTGACTTCGTTATATATTTTAATTTATTTCCAGGTAGACCATATATTTCTTAATCGATTTTGGTTAAGTCTGACTAACATATTCCCGATGGCAATAAGTTCGATATGTTCGCAAATTTGGTGAATCGGTCAAGGGGGGGAGGAATTCAGCATTACATTCCCTTATGTAAAAATCATTTTTGCCACATTGAAATCGATTTCTTTTTGGATTCCCCTGAAAGGTCTTTTTTTAATATTTCCTCGAAATCGACAATGAAAGTTTATAACTAATTTATTATCTTATAATAGCTTTTTGCTCCGGTTTTATTTTATTTGATTTTTCCCTTCTGAGTTCGTAAGTATACCTCATTTTGTCCCTCCTGCCTCTAAATGACTGTAGTTGGTGGTTCCCCGAAACCGAAATGATCCGGCTGTTCGTCATGAAAACCGTTGAAACTATTTCTTGTACCCAAAATGCAATAAGTGTTTCAGTGCAATAAAAACAATTTAACCTACCCCGGCGCTGGCAACGGCTCGATGGTTCGGTCTGCTGCCAAAAGACTCATTTCTAATCGTAAAGTGCAGAGAAATGTGTTGCTAATCAGCGGTAATAGATTCCCCATTGTCGGTGGCAGCGCGGCGGATGGCGATCGCGGTTCCCGCACTGGGAGTCCTGCATTGCATTCCCCACATGCATACAAATGCAGTGGCTGCAACTGCCAAGAAAAACACTTTTTCATCTTAAAATTGACTCCGCCGTTTCTTATTGTGAGCAAGTCGCCGGTCTTATCTGTGTCCGCAGACTTTGGGGCTCTCCCGAGTGCACCACCATCACCACAACCACCGTCAGCCAGACCAGACCAACCTTGACCACTTCTGCGCGCAATCCAATCGCACCAAGTCGTGCACGTTGCACAGACAATTGCATTTATCGAGTGCACTCGCTGCGAACGTATCCTTCATCTGCAGCAGCATCTGATACCGGTCCTCTGTCAACGTTCCCATTTGGCCGAATTTTCGTCTTGCCCCTCTATCCAGTTCAATATTACAGTGGAATGGTTGGCATCGCGAGTCTCTGAGCACTTCTTTAAGTTTTATCCAACCACCGAGGCTGGACCAGTGCATCGTCTTGAGACATACCCGCAATTTTTCTGCTTTTTTCTGCATTCCCTATTGTGACTGAGCGCGGTCAGTTCGTCTGCATCGTTAAATGCAATGATTAACTGTCTCCGACCAGGGGGAGCCATGGAAAATGAAAATATTTGGAGAAATGCATCTCTTGCCAAGGAATCCGTTTCTCGTTGCCCCCTTTGGCAAGATTTTTTTCAAAGCTCAGAATCATGTCCGAGATTCCACCAGCAATTAACTGAATACTTAAACCGGTTTACGTCGAAAAGGGCAGATCCAGGCACAGTCTTTGCATTCGTTGTGAAAATCACTGAATCGTACAATTTCGACTATGTTCGACGAACCTTTTGACTAACTTGTTGTCGGCTCGTCGGTGGACTGCACCCTTATAGCATATATGTATGTATTGCACTTTTGGACATTGTGCTATTGTTACAAACATCTCATTAAAAAGTTAATGAGAGACGACTGAGGAAGTAAGTGAATCAGTTTCCGGTATGAATTTATGATAGCTTGCAGTTCGATCAGAGTGTTCTAGGATTTTGCAAAGTCACTTCTTTTGTTTTAAGCGTTGTTTTTTATAACTTCAAAGTTTGTCTTAGCGAGGGGACCTGACATAAAAGGGACATTTTTGTTTTGAAAATCGATTGCAAACAGAATTACAAACCTAAGTTTACTATTGATATACAGCAACAAATATATTGTTTTAAAGGGACGCGATTATTTATGACAGGATCAGTGGCAATACTAAGGAAAATCACCTTGTACTGTACTGAATATTAATAAGTACATGTATGTATATGGATGATTCCGTATTCGTGCTTTAAAATGACTTTTTTAAAACGAGTTGAAAGTCAATAGATTTATTTTTTTGAAGTGAAAACTTCTTTAGCGGCGTTGAGCACTTTTTTGGGATGGGTAAAAAATGTAAATTTCGCGTCAGGACACGTGACCCTGATCGAAAAACCGTAAGACGGACAGGGCGCTTGCGCGAGTGTGCGTGTGTGTTTGTACACAGCTTGCTACGCGCACAACGAAATACAAAACTACTATTGATGCGGTTTTATTAGGCATTTAGATAGATTCGAATCAAAATTGTTCGTTTCTTACTTCAGCTACCATAAACCTATTGTATCAGTTTTAGAGATTGGCGATGATGATGCTGGTAATGATGATGGTGAAAGAGTCGTTGAAATTATGGATGAAAGTTGATTTTTCTGAGAGATAAACTTTTTAATGTAAAATAATTGTAATAGTTCTGAAGTGTTAAATTTTTTATGTAATATAAATTGTCATGTTTGTGTACGATAGCGCAATAAATGAATATTGTATTTTACCACATAAACGATAGTACTTTTATACTGATAAATAAAGCAATGCGAAATTATTCCCTAACCATTCCAAAATATTCAAAAATGCACAACGTTAATGTTCAAGTTTTCACTTCGGCCGGCACTCCCGGAGTACCACCCGTTTTTTCTTGAAGACAATTCAATTAAAAATTAAATAATTCAATAGGAAACCAACTCTCTCATACTTTATTCCTAAAGATAATTCTATTCAAAATAAATTTTTGCCAGTTGCTAACGGACTTGTTAAAAATATTTGTTTTTTCCCAATTCTTTGAAATTTACATGATTTGTGGTGTCCCGTTCATAAATCATACATATCACACACAAATTGAAAAAATAACCTCTAAAGTTAATGAACCGTTTGCAAAACTTAAAATAACGATTAAAAGGAATTATGAAAAATTTGAATTTAGTGTAAATACCGAATAAATTCAATAATATAATACCGCCCGCCATATCTTTGAAATTAAAGGAAATCGCAATTAGGGACAAAGAGTAGTTTTGCTATTATTTATTGCTATGTTCTTTTTTCTTTTTATTCTGTATTATTTTGACTATGCATTATTACGTATTTTAAGTAATTTTGTACGAAGTCAAAAAAAAAAAAACAATGCTTTCTGAATAACTATTACATCTCTTGATGAAATACATACATATATGTATATGTACATATTGATACTTATCATTAATCTAATTAAATTTCTTTTCTTTCAGGTAAGTCTACATCAACTGTGATAGCTTTCTAAAAATAAGTAAGTGCATACAACAACTAATGAATTAATCTCTCTAGTGAAATGCTAGTTAATTGTAGAGGGGGATGTGTTTAACATTTGTACGCATGGGAACAGGTATAATTATTTAAGATCTATGGAGTAATACCATAATGCGTTTCCTTGTTAATTAGAACCCTTTTGATAATCGAAATTTCCTCGGAAAATGTATTAATTGGTGCGTGTGTAGATTTTCAAATTAATCTATTAACGAAATGCCAATTTCCACCTTGAGTTCTCGCACACAAAATATATGCGTCATTCAAATTAATTCCTTTGCTGCGACAACTTATAGAGAGGCTATGAAATTAACAGGCGTCGAGCTCCCAATATCACACCGCCAACCACACGCCACGTCTTAATAAATTCTTAACGTTTGTCTGCCCCATAAATTCCAACCTTGGTCGGTGGTTCATGCGAGCGCGAATAAACGAAATAGAGTCTCTCAAACTCTGGCTATAGGTTCGAAACGAGAAGCAGTCGGGTGTATGTTGGCGCTGCTGCAGTCGCCGCCCGGCTTGTCATTGTCAACAAAACATTGAAATCTCCCGTGACACACACGGGGGGAAAAAAGTTGAAGAAAATCGGAAGTAGAAACGCGTTTGCGCGCACCGCGTCTCTCATGGTTTACGTTTCGGTTTTCGTATAAATCGTAAGCAAGCTCAAGTCAGCCGACGACGGAGTCCCGAAGGTTTTGTTGGGAGCTGCTCATATTGCACGAAGCATTTCGCAGATGGTTGGAGTTAGAGGATGGAAAATCTTCTGAAAAATCTTGAGCTATTTGAGGACCTGAGCTCTGTCTCCCCGGGTGCACCATGGCTTTTCTATATGCACGGGCCTTCCAACCAAACCACCGTCGGGAGGCTTTCATGCTTCAAGTAGTTTCTGCCCGGGCTTGGTGCAGAAAAGTCTCCGGGGGTAGTTAGTTACTCTCGTCCTCCCCCACCCACGTCCATTACGAACAGACACACTTCACCAGGTCCAGACAATGCGAGGGGATTTCAGATCCTCCACTTAATCTACATGCTCTCCTAGGGCAGTACAATGGGCAAAAGATCTCCTCCCATCTGGGATTCAGCCATAAATATTAGAATGGTCTTCGGTCTCCCCCTGGACCCTATTGACTGCGAGACTCCGGCTCGGGCATGTTTCTCTCCTGCCTAATGGAAGGTGCGCTTTCCCTACGTTGCCCCGGCGGAGCGTCAAGTGCGGCTAAGTATGCCACTTAACCAGTTCAGCACTAGCGCTTGACTTGCTCCGGACTCTGGAGCGCTGCATGGGGCCCTGGGGCTCCGCAGAGCCCTCCTGCCCCGGGTCCCCTATCTGAGGTGTATGTGCCCATCAGATCCGATTTCAATAGCCTCCACTGGAACGGCGGCGGCGGGGAGACAGTCCTCCGCACTAACTTAACTACTTCCTGTGTATTGGCCTGGACATTTTCACCTCGATGTCTGCGATCGCACTTTGCGGTGATGCGCGACTCTCGCTGTGGCATTTCACACTCGTGGGCCCGAAGTTCCAATCAGCGTCTTGAGACGTGCAGCAATGAACTTCTAGCGCTGTAAGCAAGCTGAGGAGACATCAATGATACCGCGCACGTACCGCACATAAGTTAAAAACCGCTTAAAAGACCCGTGCCGTTATGTGACTTTTATTTTCGTTTTAATTAATTTATTTTATAACGACCTTTGAGCTGTGGGTCTCCACATGTTAACTTTCGATTTAATCGAACAAATAGAAGAGAAGCTCCCTTGAACCTTTCTGGTTTATAAAGGTAATACAATAAAATCGTGCTTAATAAACACAGTCAGGTATGTCATTAGAATAGCATAAAAATGAACATATAGTGTTCCATACGTATACTGAATGAAACTAAACATCATATCCAACTACGGTAGCTTTTGTCACATTTGTCATTTTTACGAATATTTTAGCATATTTTCATAGTACATATTACCTATTAATATTTCGATTTAGGTAAAGGGACTGTAATATACATATAACAGTTTCATTCAGTATTAATTTATAAATTGTATGTTCAATAACATTTGAGCAGTAAAAAAATAGAGAGTAACTTTTTTTTCAATGTAGTAGTATACATATAAATGGGCAACGACTCATGAGTACCTGCTTACTAAATCCGAATTGTTCTTCTAGAAACTTTGAGTTGAATAGTTCTATAACTATTATAAAAGAGAAATGTTCACTAAATACATAGTTATTTGGTACCTCTGTCCGAAACCAAGTCTTCGTCGTTATCGTCGCTTCGTCGTTATGAGAGCTCGTCCGAATCCAACTGTACGCCTTCGTTTTCGTCTCGTTATAACAGCTTCGCGAACTGTTATAACGAGACAAAAACGAACGCGTACAGTTGGATTCGGACGAGCTCTCATATCTTGAACGAATGTCTCCAAATTGTCGTTTGCAGAATTAGAATTTCTTCGAAAATGTATTATCAGTGAAGTTGTGAAGAATGAAATAAAGACCATGTTGAATCAAAAACATGTACATACTTTCTTCGAAGAGCAAACGCAAACCAATAAACTTAAGGTTACGAAAGCGTTACGAAATGTAGAAATTAAATTCTGAGTTCGTTAATGATTTCGATACGAAGTTGTAACGAATATTGTATAAAGCAGGAGGAGCACATGACAAAGCCTTTTAGCTAGCACTAACGAAGTACATACTAAAATAAATTCGTTCTTGGAAATCTGAACCATTTCGCAAAGCTTTTCGCCCTCAGAGAGCAAAAATCGGATACACAGAAATTGAAGTTTCCGGGATTGATATTGCATCATGAGAAACGATTTTTTTGCAGTTTGCAAACAATAACCTTTGAGTCTCATTGCATGACGAAACAAAAAAACAAACTTAACAAGCAATTATAACGAATAATTAAACTTATTGGCATTATTGAGATAATTACAGTTTATTATAAAATTCATTAGAATTTGAAAGCAATTATAAGGATAAAAATAAATTAAAATTAATTATTTAATTTCGTTTTGCTTCATCCTGCAGTGTTATAATTGTTTTTCAATTCAGTTTTTGTTAATACCTAATGTTCTCATCCTTTGCTCAATGAGTATAATTGTTAATCACTACGAAATGGCTCTTGAAAAGGAAACAATAACTGATAAACCTGAAAAAATTGTTAAATTAAATTTCATCTTCTTCTTCTATATATTAAGGGCCTGTTCGAATCCAAGTCTATGTCTACGTCTCGTTATGACAGTTTATGATGTCAGCGAACAAGCTGAGCTATTATAACAATTAAGACGAAGGCAAAGCTAACCTGTCCGAATTCGTTTGCTTAGCTTGAAATTTGACGTTTGAAGTTAACCTAACCTAAGTTATTTGTCTGTGCCTAAGAGGAAGACAAAAGTGTAGTGTTCAAAATATAAATTAATAATGGAAGGAAGAGTACAAGAAAATATGAATGCAAACATTATTAAATTTAATACGTTTTCTTTAGTCCCTGCAATAAAAACATTGTTCTTCAGAACATGTCTATAACAATTGCAATTCATTTTACTTACATTTTGTACCTGACATTTTTAATTTTTCTTAAAAAAGTCCTATTTCACAACCAATTGCACGTTGTCTACTTCATGAAGTCAACGCGAGCCTTGAATCGCTCATCAAGCTAAGCAATTGACTTAACTGTTATACTACGTAGGTAAGCTCACAGCCATAGACATGAATTCGGACAGAGCTTAGCTCGGTGTGACGTCACGAACTGTTATAACGAGACGAAGACATAGAAATAGACTTGGATTCGGACAGGCCCATAAAAATCTCGTGTCACGGTGTTTGTGGTCAAACTCTTCCGAAACGGCTCGACCGATTTTGATGAAATTTTTTATGTTTATTTGGTAGGTATAAGAATAAAAAGTTAAGTATATTTCATACCGCTAGGTGATTAGGGTATCCCTATCAAGAAAAATTTTTCGATTAGATTATAACACTTTCCATGCAAAAAATTTATGTCAAAGTTTGTTATACAGTCGCTCACAGCTTAAATGATGTGACTACTTGATGCAAGAAAAATCCTTAAGAACTCCCAAAATATGAAGAGTCCGTTTATAAAAAAAAACCAATATGTAATTTAGTTCGTGGGTTTATGTTATATGTATATCCAATGAAAAAAACAACACAATGTTACTTCATTTTCCAAGAAAAAAATCAAATTCATTTTGATGACGAACAAACCTTCACTAACAATGCTTATCAACACGCTGCAAACCTAAAAACAACCAAAGTGCAGAAAAAACCTCACACATCCCGTTATTCTTATGCTCTTACAGTGGCGCATCATTTCAGCTGTGAGGCGAATTTGCGACCTCAAAATGAATTTGATTTTTTTCTTGGAAAATGAAGTAACTTTGTGTTGTTTTTTTCATTGGATATAATACATATACATAAGCCCATGAACTAAATTATTGTTTTTTTTTTATAAACGGACTCTTCATATTTTGGGAGTTCTTAAGGATTTTCCTTGCATCAAGTAGTCACATCATTTAAGCTCTGCGCGACTGTTTAACAAACTTCCGGACTAAACAAATTCACAAGGGCCATAATGAATCATATTAAAGAAGAACTAACAAATTAACAAAGTATAGTGCAATTATAATAATTTGTTTTATTCTTGTATTATTAAAGTCATTAATCTTAAAAATAAAAATAAGTACACATGGTATTACCCACACATATAAATAGATAAATGTGTTTTGCAAAGCTGATAGCTTAAAGCAAAAATCCCAAAAAAACACTAATTAACTGTAGGCGTTTGATATATCTTTATTGAACTCATCTCGGTTAAGTTAAGCGGTAGATTAAGATTAAGCGCTACCACTGAACGGATCATCCTTTTTCTTATTTTGCGCTCCAAGCTCCGGAATCCTACATAACTAAATCAGTAAATTTGTATTTCATGCAAAAAGCCCTACTCTACGAAAATTAACCCAAAAAGATAGTCATCAACTTTGCAATACAAAGCTTTTACAATGTGAATTGCAAAATTATCTAACTAACCGGGTGAAAAAATCAGTAAGAGAGAAAGATTGAATAATGTATTATATTATATTTTGAAGGGAATAAGTCGGAGGAAATTATTTTACTATAATAGGTATAGTAATCCGTGATTTTAGCGGAGATCAAGATGGAGTAGGAACAGAAGTGAGTTGCAACAAACCCGATTATTTGGAAGCCATAGCTTGCGTTGCTATAGCAACGTCGCAGATTTGTTTTGTTTTTGGCTTGCCTTCTTAACTAGTCTACGCCTTCAGCAACTTTCGCAATACAAAAAAAAAAACAAAAATTTTCAGATTATTGCCAAATATTAAAAGAAAAAAAAATACCTAGAATATAAATACCAATGTTTGCGAAATTCATAAAAGGAGATATCTAAACGTGAACAGCACGGCAGAAACTTTTGCATACTCCCAATACTTATATGCTTTAAAATGAGAGCAAATACATTACATACATGATATAACATACTGTAACAAGATCCTAAACGAAATTTCATTTGGGGAATTTTCCCAAGTAATTTTCATAAAATTTTACACGATCCACATTAACGTTGTCAAGAACAAAAAATGAAATAAAATTTCTGCCGTAACAAAAATTTAAAGGACAAAACGATTTACAGTTGTTTCAAAATTACGACAATAATATAAACGATAAAATGCATGAAGAAGCCGTCTCAACAATTATTTATTTTTATTTTTAATTTATTATTATTTATTGTTGTTTTCATAATAATTTTTATGAATTATTTCTATTTATTTTTAAATTAAATTATTATTATTTAAAGTTCTTTATATTCTTCTCGGTAGCTCTGCCCTGACATTACTAAAAAAAAATTTTATTTTTGTTTTTTTTTCACAAAACAACAATTTTCAGGCTACCACAAAAATCTACTGGCATGCCTAGATTTTATATAAAACAAGTATTTAGTTTCTAATACAAAAACAAGTAATTTTGTACTGCCATGCTTACAGTGATCTAATAAAACAGTAAATGTTTTTATTCAAGCAAGATTAGTTTAAGATTTCGTGTTATTGTTATAGGAACTTATGTCGAATTTATGTTATCAAGAGAAAATCATTATCACTTGTATTTCTAATGTAATAAAGTTTTTCTAGAAAAGTTCATTTTGGTGTATGCTTCATTTAGGAGTCGACCAGTAATGGAGGTCGGCCTCCATTTAAATTTTGGTTTGAATTAATTTCTTTATTATTTTATTTAAATAACTTTATTTAATTATTTCATTTTAATTTATTTAGAAATAATTTTTTTTTATTATTTAGCTTTGATTAAACTTTCTTGCTTAAATGCCAAATCGAAACTGAACTTTTAAAATTAATTTTCTTTTTCAAAAACAAAACGACAGGCCTACTAAAATTTTCACAAAATAATCACAGCTTGCTTACACACAACACACATCAGGTACCGCAACACTTCACAATTATGTATGACAAAATAATTTTTGGAAGAATTGAAAAAACTAACTATAGTCTAAATGAAAATTGTTTAGACACTATATGTATTCAAGAGAAATAAAACTGATTTTTCAATCTTTGAAAATGCAAATAGTATTGAAAATTCATCAACTGTTATTAACTGTCATTTTTGATAAATTATATTCTTTTTCATTTACTTAAACTATGCATGATCAAAAATTATATTGACAGATGTGGTAAAAATAGGTACATATGTATGCATACATACATACATATATTAAACGTCGGTGGTTCTAGTGCTAAAGAAAGCTTGTTTACGTTCGTCCAATTTTGAAGCTTTTTTAGATCTTCATTTAGATGTTTTTGTTTCATATAAGTATAATATTTGTGTCATCAGCAGTATTCTCTAATTAGCCCATGCGTTCTTTAAGTACTGTAAAAATATATGATCTAAAATTGCTCCCCTGTTTACCTGAAAGCGATATTATTTTTTGTTTTATTAGCCACGTGTAGTTAGGAATGTTTCTAATTCTTTCAATCTTCTTGTTATTGAGTACTTTTTTTGTATATTTTTCCGACACGACTATAATATACTGTATGTCATTTAAGTTTTTGCTTTTAGTACGTTTACAGGTGAATACCGAGATAGTTACACTAAAATTTAAACTGTTTCATATTTGAGAACGGTTCTATTTTACAAGCTTTTATTTAACTTGCAATATTTGTATGTACATACATATGTGTATGTTCGGGTCAAATCTTGCAACTGAATTTTAAAGCAGTTATCCCTCAACTAATTGAGATGAAATTTTGCATACACGTTTAGTTTGGATGACAATGCATGGTTAGCTAAGTGACGTCATTTTAAATCCAATATGGTGGACTAGTTATTTTTTGTGCACTCCCATGATATGGATATAAAATGAAAGGGTTTGTTGAGAAGAATACGAATAAACTGACGTCTGCGTCCAACCCTTCAAGGAGACAACTTTTAGTGCGTGATAAAAGCTTGTTGTTCAGTTTTTTTAATAATATATAAAAAAAATTTTTTTAAAACAAGCTTTTATCATATGAACTAAAAATAATAAAATAAATTTTTTTCTCAGTCACCTGTACCTATATGACGATATTATATCATAAACATTCAAACCTGAGCGCCCCAAGCTTTTACTTATCGTCATATACAGGTGACTGAAAAAAAAATTTTATTTTATTATTTTTAGTTCATATGATAAAAGCTTGTTTAAAAAAATAATGTTTTATTTATTATTATTTTCTTTTTTTTTTCTCAAAACCTAGTTTTCCATTCCGCAGCCAAGTGCATGCAGTAAACAGTGTGCCAGTGGGACGCTGAATCGACTTGTTCTAATAATTTTTTCTGCAACATGAGTTGGTTAGTGAGCTTGAAACTTTTTTCCCGGGAGGCAATTCCGCATCCCCAATTGTGAACTATCTGTGGTTGGTTGATCGGACCAGGACCAGGACCGGGACCGGGACCGGGAAGGTTACCAAGCACTCTGGCTTTTGTGGCACTGTCACTGCCCGTTCGTGTGGCTCAGAAAAGTGCCTCTAGAAAATCTCGGGGCCGCTGAAAGTGTGCTCGGGTGCTCCTCTCGAGTGGCTGCCGAGTGGCGAGCTTAGACTTTCACGTACCCACACACGCGGAAAGCGCGCCGCGCGAGTGTCTTTTCGTTGAATTGGTGTTCGACGGAGGAGACACGGAACGAGCGGACGGACACACGTAGGCCGTCGCTTAGTGCTTTTGTTGGCCGCCGTCGGTCGTCGGCGTCGTTGTTGTCGTCGTCGGGAGATGTCTTCGTCGGATTTTGTGTCGCCGCGCCGCAGATGCCCACAACCACAGCGACGCTGCACCTTTCTCGCAACAGCAGCAGCAGCGGCAGCGTCAGAGTCATCGGAACAGGCACAAACAACAGCAGCAGTGAAATTTACCGATGTTCGGCAACGGCTGGCGAGTTTCCCCGCCGCGATAGTTCCGTTCGTTCGTCAGTCAGACTCTACCTGCCGTTGGAGGAGCATTTATACCGTTATTACCTGTCCGCGGTTTTGTTTTGTTTGAGTGCCTAACGTTCGGCGGTGTCGCGCTCGCGGTCGATAGCGAGCATCTCTTCGGTTTACAAAAAAAAAAAAAATAAAAGAAAAATAGAAAAATAAACGATATACTTCAGATTCAGATTGAGGGATAAAATCGCGCGCCTGCGGTGAAGATCAAGGGATATGCGTTTAGAAGCCGCACGTTCCTCTTATCGCCTCGGCCGCGTCTAATGTTGCTGTCACCGATTCCCCCGGAAGATACTGTCACCGGTGATTGGGACGTGACAATATACAATTTATATTTACGGTGTCGGTTGACAATTAAAAGGTATTTAATGCCCGCCCGGTGGGCTCAATTAGACACACTCGTCAATCGGTGCGCCCAACGGTACAAGGAGTCGTTCACGCCCATGGGAAAAGGGTGAAGCGGCGTCGCGCGAAGTAAGTGCCCTTAGTGGTTTACAGTGATTTTATTTTTTTTTTTTTTATACACTACCGTCCCATCGGTCTATTATATATATATGCAGCCCTCCGACCCCCGCAATCCACCGACCACACTGTATTACATATGCTCCCCAAGAGCTTATCTACTGTGGGAATGTTGATTTTGTGCGGTTTTTTTTTATTTTATATTTTTTTTATTTCATTTTTGTGGCCCAGTGGAAAATGTGAAAATGATTTCGCCGTGTGGCCCCTTCATATGATTAACAGCCCTAAAGGGACTGCCGGAAATGTGATCCGATTTGCGGTTAAAGTGTTGAGCTCGCACCCAAAAAATGGGAAAATAAAAGGCCCCCTGTCCGCGCGGTTGGGATTTTAGCAGCAGCACCGCGAGCCCCGAATGTGTAAATCATCGCAGCGTTTAATTACCGCCGCACCGAGAGTGGATTTATAGTCGAATGATTGTGCATCCACTGGCGCCAGTGAATAGCTTGGATTTGTGGGTCTCAGGTGGGCAGTGCACCGCTCTGCATCACTATGCGGCCGCGACTAACATTATGAAATTCTGCCAACTAGTATCTGAGTGTGCTTCATCACTCACTTGACCTGTCTTTCTAAACCACCACAACTAAACGCCATTTTACAATTTACAGCTAGGGACTGAGTTTCTAATGCCCTTTTTATAAAGTCATAGTCATATAGCAATTTTGGTTCAGCTTCTAATTATGGTAGGTGATCATTAAATGATCATCGGTAATAATAACTCAAGTATATTACTTGTACATAAAAGCGACTTTCTTAAAGATGACAACCATCTCAAAATGTCTAAAGGGTCAAACGTTTTTTTTTTTCACTAAACGGTTGGGATGTTTTCAAGATATTTAAGAATTCATCAAAACTCACATCTAAACCGTTACTTCGACAAATGGTCCTTTTTGGCTATAGTTTCACTAACAGGAAAACATTTCCAAATTTAATGTTATTATATGGTTATTATAATACATATACATATACCTACTGTTTTCAATAATTTTAGGTGAGTTGTTAATTTTATTCAAAACTTTCTATGAAAGTTCTCTCAGAGAATAAAATAGTTCAAGAATACCTACGCTACTTATTTTTTCTGGATTCAGCATGGCAAAATATTTTCCAGAACGCTCCACAAAAAGTGATAAATTTACGGTGATAGCTAAGTTGTTATTACTTTTGCCTCGGAAGTTATAAAATGAATGACTAGAATAACTGATAACATTTAATTCTTGTCAGATACTTCATAACATAACATTCCCAAGACACAGACTAGTTAAAAACATGGCAAATACGATTTTCGTCGTTGTTTTACTTGACAACTGTTTTTAAAACATTTTGCCACAATACACTTGATCTTAAAGCTGTTTCGGTTGAGTCAAGATAACCAAATAAAGCATCCTTTTATTAATATTTAACAATTTTAAAATGAATGACCATTAAAATATCAACAAGGTGAAATTATATAAAAACATATAGAAAATGTTGTTATCAAAATATTACTCATTCCCTTAAAGAATGCATAGCTTCCATTTGATCCTTTAAAAAATAATTGTTTACTAGCTTAAAATCGTAAGTACAAATAAACAGACTATAACAAAGCTAAGTTATCAGTTACTAGTCTTGTAAACCCAATCCGCGGGTTGTCTGATAACTGATAGATGTAGGTCAATCATAATCACCTCGAATTTAACTGGAATCAAAGCAGTTATTCGTCTCTTCCCGAGAAAGCAGGTACCTTTCTTCACAAAGTGTTAAATACCGCTTCGTGAAAACCTGCATGCTAAAACAGTGAAAACCTTTTGGAGATTAGGTGCCACAAATGAGCTGTGTCGCATTAAATTTCAACACCCGGGACGACTATTGTGGTTTTTTTCTTTTCAAAATAAACCCATACCCTCCGTTGCCCCGGATCAGCTTAAACATTTAAAGGTTTTGCAAGCTCTTGTAGGGTAATTTTTTCTATAGGAACTTCTATGACCTTTTGAAATCTCGTTTTATTTGTGGTTTTTTTTTAAACTTGCTAGCCTCTAAGGTGATGAAATATTATGGGCAAAAATAAACTTTCCTTGCTCTTGCGTACATATTTTCAGTTAACACATTTAAAGATATGTTTTATTTCCTTTTCATCAAAAAAATGAAGTTATTTAAAATTTTGTTTGATGTACAGACACTTTAAGCGGTTCTTAAAATCAAAATCTGCTACTTCCCCACGGTGGCCATTTAGGACTAAACGGTTTTTACTTAATTGTTAAAGGAGCAAATCCCTTCACAAAAATTTATTAATAACAAACCATGGAGAAACAAATGAAAACGGAAAGGCTATGTCATGTAAAAACCCTGTACGTGACTTATCCTTTCCAAATGGCGGCGGAAACTGATTTTTTGTTATTTTTTTTTTTTAATTTGGTTACACGGCTTACTCAATCAAATTAATACAGCAGGCAAAAAATTGGCCTACTACTCGTCCCCCACAGGACGTTTGCTTTGTATGTTATTTATAATCGATGCAAAGTTCTTTCTCAAAAAAGTGTTTGTCCGAAGAATCTGCGAATTTGAAATGGCCTTGTATCATTTTCCTAAAAAAGCAAAATTAAACTATACTACGTAAAAATATAGTAACTACCAAATTAGTGAATAAAAGCCGGTGTAATATGTAAATAAATTGCAGAAAACCCGATCATCGAAGAAGGGCCATAAAGGTACAATTTGAAACCAAATCTTCCTAAATAAACAATAAGAACAATAAAATTTTACTGAAAAACCCTAAAATAAATAGTTAAAGCAATATAATCTTCATTTAACCTTTTAATGCTGCAAACGCATAGCTTATTCAAACGCACCGTCACCGCATCAGTTTAATTAAAATTTTCATCGAAATTCAATTTTTCAAAAAAAGTGTGGTAAATGATATAACTATTGCATATGTATGTAGTAAAACTTGAGACCTGCAACTGCAAGTAATAATTCACTGGCGCCTATTTGGATTCAAACTTGAGTTAAAATTTTACTTTTTGGTTTACAGAATATATTTTTTTACTAAACGTTCACGTTTTCATTAGATTGTTGTTAAAAACTACATAGTTATTTATTTTGAAAGTGTGTAGTTCTATATATTGTTACAATTGTGTTTTTTACATATATAATTCTCAAAAAAAACCTAAAAAAAACAGTGATAAAAGTGAAGTGAATACTTATGTTTGTGAGTTGCTGAATTATGAAACATCACGTTGAAAAGTTGTTGTCACTTTCAAATTATCACTTTGGATTATATTGACATCGCTCCTATGGATTATTTGCCGATATATGGGCTACGATTAAAGTGTTTGTATTTATTTCTTGTTTATTTAATAAGAGTTTTTATTTTTATGCTATATTTATTCCATTTGGCAATGACTTTGCGAAGTAGTTGCTCATATCTCTAATAACTGAAGAGCCCTGCATAAGCCGCCATTATGTCACATGTGGTTGGATTTTGATTACATGTTATGAAACCGTGAATGACTAAAAATGCTGTTAAAAAAAATCCTAGCATAAAATCTTACTTGATGTATTCAATATATCAAATTTCCCCTTCAATGTCACTTTTCAATTTTTCAGAAAACCTTTAAAATACAATATCTTGAAAGCGTCAAATTTTTTTCTGGAATCTCTTTCGTATTCGCTTATAAAATCTAAAGTTGTTTGTTTTTCCACTCAATCAAGTTCTTTGCCGTGTGTGTTCACGAATTTTCGCCATTTTTTTGTTCGTCCTTTTGCACATTATTTTTCAATAATCCTCTATGCCATAGGAAAATTTTGTGATTTAAAAGAGAAATATTTCTCGTATAAAAAGTGCAAATTTAAGCGCATAATTGTTTCAAAAAGTCTGGAAAAGTGTTTGGTAAGAAGAAATAGAATGAAAATGAAAGTGTATGTATTTTTTAGGTGGCTAATTTTTAGGTTTTCATCCAAGAAAATGGAAAACTCGAGCGCTTATGCTGTGTGCTGTGTCACGTAAAATTTACCATAGCAAACATAATTAATTATTTTTAATAGTTTTGCGTATTTATGCCAGCCATTAGAAACAAGAAAATTTGGGTTTTTTTTTAATAGTACTGTTTGGTCAACTGGTAGAAGTTTCTCCGCCGTCTACCCTACATAGGGCAACCGAATCGCAATCCCTACCTGGAGCACCCTGAGCAATCAGGTGAGCACAGGAGAAAAATTTAAACACATTTTTTTTTTCGATGTCAAAGGACACACATGCTTACGATTCCTCTGAATAGAGACTTATAGAAAACGCCTGCATTTTAATTTTGAAAATCAGGTGAAAACCCTCATCCAACAAGTACAAATGTTATTGTTCTTAGAAGGCAATTATAAAACTACTTTAATTTTATATATTGAAAGTATAAGAATTTACTAATTTAAGTGCCCCTATTGTTCGATTCGAAATTAGTGGGTTAAATCATTTCGGAGAAAAACATTTGGACTGAAAATTAGTTGGCCTAAAACATTTCGAAAATTGTTACATTAAAAAGTAATTTAGTCTAGCCTAATATATGCTAAATTCAAATTACTTTTATGCATTAAAGCTGTGCGTCACAATTTCTAAATGCATAAAAATTTCCTTCTATACAAATGGTTTTTGTTCACTAGGTTTTATGTTTAAACTATAACAATCATCAATTGCTTATCTGGTAACTACTGTAGCTCTTTCTAGTTTTCTAGCGTTCTTATTTCTTTTTGCAGCAGTTAAAGTAATAAAATCGTTTTAAGAATAACTAACATTAA
Source organism: Machimus atricapillus (assembly GCA_933228815.1). NCBI lineage: Eukaryota > Metazoa > Arthropoda > Insecta > Diptera > Asilidae > Machimus > Machimus atricapillus. The sequence continues at coordinate 24,480,403 of OW121787.1, read as the reverse complement.
AAACATGGATCTGCTCCAAAAAGCATCCGTTTATAATCCACGGAAGCACATTGGAAAATTTGTTATGTTTTGTTTTCTTAATGCCATAGATACAGAAGAAATGAAAGGCTTGTTGTCTGGTGAAAAAATAATCTGCTTAATCCTAAGTTGCATAAACCTTGGAAAATGTCGTGGATCGTGTTTAGTGCCGCCACAGGCACCCCATGCAAAACAAATGCCACGACCTATTTATAGAGCAGAACGCAAAAAACTCGCTACGACCAAATATTTTCTGAATTAAATCGCTATAAATACACATAGTGTGGTCTATACTTGAGTACTAAGGCAAGGACACACGATGCCTACCTACATACGACCAAAGGTCAGAGGTTGTCTGCACATGCCGCAACTATCTTTTCTTAGTTTTTTCACAAACTTACATTGAATTATTGAAGCAAAATGGGAGCGGAAAATTTCTTTTCGATTGCACTTGAAGGAAGCAATTTTTCTTATCGAGTCACGCTTAACTGAGAAAAGTAATATCCCTATAAAATCAATACAAAACCTTTTTATGTTTACTTTTTTTGTAACTTAATTGGTTGGGACTTCAACAAAACATTTTTTTAAAAACCAAAGGTAAATTCCAACCTTTAATTTGTTTGGAATACATTTTGTTTTTTATAAACTGTCTTTTAAGATCTAAATCTGAATTGCTAAAACGGATACAATGAATAAACGGGCAAAATGGAACATTTGGTGAAATCAATAATCAATTCATTGATTTCTCCAAATGTTCCATCAAATTCCTGAAGTTTGTTTAGAGTGTAATTAAGTTAGGGCTAAATTAGATTCAAAGTTATGGCTTTTATTATATGTAGTTCAACTTTATAATAAAGCTAAACCCGTTGTTCATTAATTTTGAATACATGTTAAACTTATTACTAACCACCATTTTCTCATTCTTCAAAATACATATGTAATGTTGAATAGAATTTTTCGAAAAAGTATAAATGTCATTTTACTGAAACGTAAACAAAAGTTAAATACAGTAATACGCAGAACTTACGCGATAGGTGGGACCGAGCTATATGTATAACCGCGGAAGTCGAATTAATAAAATAATAGGTAATATATGAATGTATATGTATGTTAACAAATTATAGATATTAAAATTGTAAACCGAAGTTATTTTGAAGTATAGAAGCAAAGACTTTATAACTATACTATACTATAGTTATAAAGTCTTTGATAGAAGGCTTCATAAAATCTGACAAAGTCATCTGACGACGAGATTTTAAAATTGCGTAACTCCGGGTTCGCGTAAGTCGAGGTACTATTGTACCTACATAGTTATATATTTTACATTTTATACCACATTCAGCCCTTTATCGTTTGGAATTGTTGGATTTTTAGAATCTAAGCAAACCGGCAATTTCCCGTCTTCATCTAACTACACTGCCCGACATAATTAACGCACCACTACATTTTTTATGGGTTTTGCCTGCAATAAACCGATTGACGCCTAGTTTTTTGGTGTGTAGACATAACGGAGGAAAAGAGTCATAAATTCATTACTTACGGAAGGGTTTTTCTAAGTAGGTAATAAAAATTTCGGCATAAGTGGAATAAGGACATTTTCATCTTAGGTACCTGATATTTTCTAACTTAAGTTTATAAATAAAAAAACGACATTTTACAAGTTCAGTCTTGTTGACTGTTTAGAGCTAGAACGTTGTCGTACAGAGAGAACAAAAAATGTCCACCGCGCGGAATTTGTCAGAAGTTGAATGCTCCAGAATGATGACTCTATTGGAAGAAGGCTATAGTCAACGTGAAGTAGCCAGGCGACTAGGTATCAATCACAGCACTGTCTCTCGAGCGTAGAGACGATACAGAGAAACGGGATCACACGCTAGAAGACGAGGACAAGGTCGCGCGAGGAGTACCAGCGGAAGAGATGACCGTTTTCTTCGTCTTCAGTGCCTAACAAATAGGGGAACCACTAGCGTGCAGCTAGCTGGGAGACTTCAGGAAGTGAGAGATGTCTCAAAATCCAGTCGTACGGTGTTGAGGCGTTTGTCTGAAGCAGGATAAATGAGCAGAAGGCCAGCAACAGAACCACAACTCACCACAGGTCATCGTATCGCAAGGCTTCGCTTTGCCAGAAATCATGAAGAATGGACTTTGGACAACTGGAGGAGAGTTTTGTTCACAGATGAGTCGAGGTTCACTCTATTCTCTCCAGACGGTCGTCAACGTGTGTGGAGACGAACAGGAGAACGATACGCACAATGTGCTATCTCATCGAGGGTCAGTTTTGGAGGCGGCTCTTTAATGGTCTGGGGAGGCATTTCTTTAGAAGCTCGGACGGAGTTGGTGGTCTTTCGTACAGGATCTATGAATGCTCGTCGATATTTGGAAGAAGTTCTTGAACCTCATGTAATGCCCTTTGCTGGATTTATTGGACAAGACTTCATCTTTATGCAGGATAATGCCAGACCGCATACTGCTGCAATGGTAATCGAATATCTTCGTGAGGTCGACATTCATCGTATGGAATGGCCAGCTCGCAGTCCAGACTTGAATCCCATTGAGCATGTTTGGGACATGATGGGAAGAGCCATTCGTAATCGATCTCCACTACCTAGCACGTTAATTGAACTTGAGAGGGCAATAGTTGAAGCACGGCACAACATCCCTCAAGAACAAATTCGTATTTTAATTGAAGGAATGAATAGAAGACTCCAAGCTGTCATTCAAGCAAGAGGTGGCAACACCGCATATTAAAAAAAATTCGAAAACAAAATTGGGTCTCTTTTTTATGCTCTCGGGAATTATCGAAAATTTGAATATTATTTATGAATAATTGTTAATTTTCTTAAAAATGGATTTTTACAACCTTATGCCAAAAACTTCTTTCAGGGATAATATGTATATGATTCGTTTCGTATACAATGTTGATAACAATAGATAAAAAGCCGTAAGTCCTATTATTGTAGGGAAAAATATAAAAAAACTGTGTGGTGCGTTAATTATGTCGGGCAGTGTAGTTGCATTTTAAAATCACGATTCTTATTCTAATTTTGTTTCTTTTCAATATACCTAGAAAAGTCGCTCTGGAGTTTCTCTTGGAAAAGGCACTAAATTTTCAAAATTTGATTGTAAATTATTAAATTTTTACTTACAATACTTATTATTTTTTCGTATCAAATTTAAATTTCCTTTTTTTTCTGTATTATGAAGTTAGGTTCATCGGACCAGAATATTAATTGTTAAACCAAGGTTTTCTTTACTTTCAGTCAAAATTGAGTTCATATTACAGAAGTAGGTATTATGGTTTTTGTGATACCTTACATAAAATCTTTATTGGAGGGTGGTATGTTTATTTCTACATTTAGCCAGCAGGGCTTTTTTGAATAAGTTATTGAAGATTTGTAAAAGTGAAGGGGGAAGAAAATCTCATTTCTATTTGAATTTTCCAGACGCCTTAGAGCGTAATTTTCTATTTAGTCTAAAAATAGTTCGTTATTTACTACTACACAAAAACAAATACTTCAATCACATTATCTCCCACACTTGGAATTTTCTGTGAAATTTTCTTCGCCTCCGCAAGTTCCACACAATCCCTAAAACTCGTCTATAACCTTTAAAACATTGAGAAATGAGAAAGGGAAACGCTCCTAAGCTGTGAGGAAACCTTGACACATTTTCGGAAGAAACAGCACCCCTCTATCAATTCTGAAATGGAATTCAAGATCACATCCTGTCTCCTGAGGTGCCTAAAGAGTAAAAAAAAAACCTAATTAAATTCTGGGAAATTCTGGATCACGCCAAAAGACGATGAGGAGGGCTCCCGAGTCAGGAGCACCTGTTCGAGAAGCGCCAAGAACTAGCAGCCGCCTCACTAATTGGGCTCGCTCGAAAAAATATGTAAACCTTGGACGATTTATCAATTCACTTAGGCGTAACACCTTCGCCTCACCTTTTTTATCTGATAGATATTAATGATGATGCATAGACCCTTTGGGTGGCTTCGACTTTGGCGCTCCAGCGACTCGCAGGTCCGTCGAGATTCGAGGGCGCGATAGTTCGTCATTAACTAGCAAATAAGAGGTGAACTTGGTGCCCTTGTGCGGCGGGAAGAAGCGGCCCAAGGACCTTAGTCCCGGGCCCATCGCAAGGGCCAAGGTGCAACAGTCGGCTGGATAACCGGGGAAGCGGAAAGGGACTGCAGCGGCAGCTGACTCCCTATGGTCAGCAACGGTCGAGTGGCTTAACGAGGAGCAGGAGGAAGTTATTGTTGGCCACAATGGGAACTCACCTTTGCGGAAATTAGCGCGACAAAAAAATGCGACGGCATGGCGCGCGTACAGATTGAGAACGAAGACGAAAAGAAGATGTTCGAAGATTACTTTGAGAAGTCGGCCGGTGTTGGCCACCGCTTCGCCAGAACCTCCAAGAAGTTGTGGGGCGATTTGACACCGCGAACTGTTACCGCCCCGTCCCGCCCTGTCTCACCCAACATGTTTACGGTCTACTGAATCGCGAGTAAAAGGCGAAACGCCGGGAAAAATCGCGAGTTATCTCGCTTTTGGTTGTGCCCGCGGCCACCGCGTCATGGAAAGGCAAATCGAAGCCTCAGCGACGCAAGGCGCGGCGGCGGCGGGCGTCGTCGTCGACGTCGACCAAAAACTATCCTCTGCCCGCGAACGTGAAGGGAAAAGTGCAAAAAAATTGAAAAATAATAAAACGAATCGAATGCAGCAGAAGAATGCATCGGACACGGCAGGTGCTATCGATTGATTGAGAACTGATAGCGTGACACACAGGGCCGGACGAATGTTTTTCAGGTCGCCTTTTTGCAGGCCAGATACATTTCCTGCAGATGAAAACGTTGCCCGCTCTGTCCCTTAATGGAGCAGTGTGTGAAAATGAAGGATTACAAAAATCCATTTGGACGCTTAAATAAAACGCAAAATTAGTGGGTCTGATAGTTTGAAAAAACATAAAATGTTTTCACCTTTACCTTAATTACAGTTTACTCGACGGGCAATTACCAGGTTTGGTGCAACAAAAGAGCGTTCTTTGTAAGAATACGACGCCCCTTTTTAAGAACAGACGCAATTCTCTGAATTTTAGTTAAGTAACAATGCACTTGGGGCATGCTTCTCATCCTTCCAGGAAATCTATTTTGAATGATGATTATCTAACGCTCAAAGTAATTTAAGGTAGTATACAATTGAAGGAAGGGTGTACAAAGAAAAGACGGTGTAAGTCACACCTTTTTCGAAATTTATATAATTATACAATTGAAAAGACAGAACTAATTGTAAAAAGCTTTTAAAATCACATTGAACATTTTGTAAAGTAGCACTTGTAAATAAGAACAAGTTGAGTTGAAATCTTTTGTGAAAATATTTACATAATTCCATGGTGGACAAACTTGCAAAAAACTAAAGGAATCTTTAGCAATATTTGATATTTACTATTACATACATACGTATTTCTCTTAAAAATATTTATCTCCAGAGTACCTTTTTATCATTAACTATACAAATAATGATTTTTGTTTCTTAAAGGTTGGTGTGGCTGCTTTTTTGATGTAACAAATAGTTAATTAAAATTTATGAAGAGTAATGCATATCAAATATGTTTTATTTCACAAAAAAAAAATCAAATTGTCTGAATTTATACCCACTTTGCGTCAAAAACGTAATCCACAAATTTATCTGGTGTTGAAAAATCGTAGCAGTCGTTCTCTACAGAGAGGCGACGCCTTTTTTATTATTTGTTCACTTGCCGTTTGAATAGCAACCAAGAAGGTCGTGAAATAAAAATCAGATCAAAAATAAAAGTTCCGCTTTTCCATTGTTTTTTTTTTTTTAATAATTCTATAAAGGTCCCCTCTGTTCTCCCAGTTGTGGTTTTTTCGACACCTGGTTCAAGGTTTGAAGTTTGGATGATTAAATATCATGGCAATTTTATGCACTTTTCACAAATTTACAAGTCTTGATGTACATATTTACGTGAGGGCTTACTTATTGTTTTCCATTTTTTCGCTGTCACAACAAATTAAACGTTCACCAAGGGGCAATGCTATCAACAACGAAAAATGAAAAGAAATAATTAGAGGCAATTTTGAAATATTTTGAAAGGAGTTAATTTCAAGTAGAATAAAATGTTATTGCAGTTTATGCATAAACTGCAATGGATTAGAAAATATAATATGTATGTAACTAAACAAAGATTGACATTAATTGTTTAACTTAATTAACAATATGCTTACACCATGCAACTATATTTTATTTCCTCCCGTTTTAAGTTTTTTAAATCGTATGTGTAATAGTTTATATTCTCGAAATTTCCTGTTGTACTAGTTTGATATCTCAAAATTGTTATATGACACTGTATAACTTTTGTTTTAACTTTTGTTTCGACTGAACCGACAAAGTGCGAACACAGCAGTCTCTGGAAAAAACTTGAATCAAGAACAATCTTTTGTTTTATTGCTGCCCCGGTTTTCCTCTTACATATGCCTGCTTAGACAAAACTTCAAAAACAAAATTTGAATTTCGCCTACTGGCGTTGTTCTCCTCTCTATATCTATGCTGCCATACTACAAATTGTTTGGTTTTATTGATAAAATATACTCTGGTGAGTAGTTCTTTTAACAGATTAAAAACTTGCTTTTAAAATGCAAACTGCTTCGACATGAGCAATTATTTAGAATAAAGAAATTCTATTTAATGACTTAATATTTGAAAATTAAAAAATAACATTGTTTATAAAGTTGGCGCGCAACATGGTTTTTTTTTTAAATTATTGTTTCCTTAAAAGTTACTTCGTAATTTCTTAGAATCAACAATGTTTGCAACTATTATATTATCCAAATAAGAATATAAAATTAGGTTCTTCAAAATCTACCGCCAGGAAGCGGCTCAGAACTTTTTCGAAGAATACCTCAGTCTATAAATATCTAAGATAATGAAAAAGCAAGCTTAAAAGGTCTTATAAGAAGATTAAATTTCATTCCACGTGCTTTTCTTTTGGGTTTTTAGACTTACATTGATGTTTCCTTGTATAAATATATTTTAAATGTTATTTATTGTTAATACATTTTTTTCTATTAGTTATTCCAAATTCCCTAAAAGTTCGCTGAGTGTCTATAAGTCTTTAGACTTTAATTATCTCATTTCCAAGTACCTAAATGTAACTTATATTAACTTGTTCTTTCCGTGTTGACTTCGATTGCGGCTACTGAAGAGTGTCAATTTCAAACGTGTAGAAGTTGCTCAAAGGTAGTGTAATCGAAATTCACTACTATAAATTAGTTATTATAATAAATTAAATTATCAGTTCTAATGCACTATTTTCAGCATCAAGAACTCATTTATAAGAAACACTGATAGAATATACACAGTAGATGGCCGTTGTTAGCGACATTATGCATTAGCAGTTACTTTATTGTGATTATAAATCTTTGTGTATTGTATTAATGCAACACTTAGTGAAACCCGCTTCGCATTACAGTGTACTCATTTTTAACGAAGTTTTTCTGGTTATTTTTGACTAAAGTCATAAGGTCATTTGAAGGTTAAAAATAACCAAGCCAAAATTTGTACTAATCCGGCGAGTACTTTTCTAAATTTCTATTTTGGTATCGTGTTTATTAGAAGAATGCCATTAGTCTACTAAATGATTTTCTAAGAAGATTTTTAACTGGGCAAATAAAATATATTTTGCAGTGTTTGGTAGTTAAAATAACTAGCCCTAAAAAAAAACAAATATTTTAGCTGATGAAGTCGGCTGATGTTTTCTAAGAATATCTAATTAAAAGTGATTTGTTTTATCGAATAACTTTTGGGATAGGACACTAAACCGAGCCCTGCCAATACAGAATTTTTTCGTTAAAATCGCAAAAATGGTTGGTTTTTAAGGTCATTCAAGGTCACCAAAAACTGTTGAAATGTGCTCTATTTGATGTTCCTATCTCTATCGATTTTTTTAAAACTTCATTGAATGCCTAAGCGTGAAATGCCACCAGCAACCTTTTAAAATTTTCTCCGACCAGAAGAGCTCAGATGTAACGGTTTGGAAATTGTACACTGTTGAACGTACCAACTCGTTTACAAAGATCATTATACAATTTCCAAATCGTTACATCCGAGCTCTTCTGGTCGCCGAAAAATTTAATAGGTTGCTGGTGGCATTTCAAGTCTAATAAGGCAAAATATTGCGGCGAGCGAATGTGATGCTGTTTGTTGCAAGTGCGAAGTGCAACAGGCGTTTGCTCGCGCAATTTATATGCAATGCACCACGTGCCGCGACTTTGTTTTGCTTGCTGCACGCTCGAACCGAACGACCTTCTGGCCGGTCTCGATCTGCAAGCAAACTTTTACGTCCGGAAAATAGTTGCCGCCTCCCTTCGAAGTTTCGCTAATAAATATATTTGCTTACGATACGAAAATAGAATTTTGCGCGGCATGTTTACAAAGGCGTAAAATTTATGCCAACATCGAGGGTAGGAAGTCGCTAAAGCCATGTTCGATAGCAGACGCTTTATACTTTGGAAGTCGGAGTTCTTTCATTCGATCGATATAGGAGAAAAAGCGTTAAAATTAGCGAGTGACACAATAGCGGCCACGGAGCCCATTCGCGTCTCATAAACAATATTCTTTGGATGGGTGCCGCGGATTTGAAGTTCCCGTCTTAGGCCCTGCTGGTGCCGCGGTGATCTTCCTGTCTCGACGCTATGTAAATTGCGTGCGCGCGCAACTAGTTTCAGTCCAAAGCTCCCCGAAATCCCATAGCAAATAGCAAAAACGAATGTTCTCGCGGCAGACGCGAAAAGTATTGAAAGAGGTTTTTGACTCCCGGCCGCGCCTGTTGCCATTTCAAACCGATCAGCTAAGGTGAACAACTTTTTCAAGTTTTTCGAGGTATGCACGAGCGATTGTAATTGGAGGTAAAAGACGCACGATAAATCGGCCGATACCGGCCGGAGCGCGATCGCACGTTGATTTAAGGCGACGTGTCACTCTATGCATCTACGGTGGTCGCACATTGAGTGCAAGGTTTGGCCCCCCCGTCCCCGCGATCGCATCGATGCAGCCCAACTCGGCTCTATCTGGGATGCGAAAAAGCGCAAACAGAATCTTTTGTAGATGGCGCGGCGGCTGCCTGCGCCGACGAGCCCCGCGCAATTTTTCGCGGAGCACAAGACCTGAATAGCGATCGTTTATTCTTTCGTCTATTCTCCGAGGTGTCGATGAACGGGTGCCGCGCGCTAGCTTCTATAGGAATGGCCGCGGAGAGGAAATTTGGAATAATTACGCGTCTATCGGCGGATCAATTAGAAAATTTGAAATTCTGATTTCGAGGACGACTGTTCTAGCCGCGCGGCCGACTATTGATATTTCGAATATGGCGTGCGTCGATCTTGGGTAACGAATGAAATCGAGTTGTGTGGCTTGGAAATTTGACGCATTTTCGAGCTGCTGTTTAGTGTTCACTCATCTCGAATTGTAATTGCTTCGACAGTCGTTTTCGCTTTTAACTAGACAGACTTTGTTCTTTTAGAACCCTTTCATTCATGTAAGTGGTAAGTGTATAAAAAAATCGCCTCAGGTGTACCTACTCGACACTATTCCCCACAGATGTAAAGTAATTACTTTTTAGAAAAAGCGACATAGTTTTGCACTTTTAAGAGTATCCTCAAGCAGACCTGTGAAGTACTTAAGTATATTAGAACTTAAGTACCAGTATACAAGTACCAGTACGTGGACTTAGAAAATTTCAAATACCAGTACAAATACCGAGTACTTGTACTTGTACTTAAAAATTTTAAGTACTGGTACTGGTACTGGTATTGGTACTTATAAGTCCCATATAACAATTTTAAGTCCTGCTCAACTACTTCAAGTACCTACACCTCAAGTACCTCAAGTCGAGTGCAAGTAACTCAAGTTCAGCGTAATTATCGGAGATTAGACAATTTAAACTCATTCAGAGTAACTTTTGTGCACATAATAACTTACTTCAAGTACAAATTTGAAAAAATCGGGCATTAAAATTGAAATGAAATATTACACTACGGCCTTAGTGAATGAGATTTCCAAAGCTGCTTAGTAAATAAGTGTGCGCAATTTTATGTATGTATGTATATACATATATATAACTATGCACACAAAAACAATAAAATTCTCATTTTTTTTAAATGCCATTCTATTTTGCATCCTTAGTAAGTATAGTAGTATGTACATTATTTGCTTTTAATAAAACAAGATTTTCAAATGTTTTATCTGACAATGACTGCCTTCTGGGAGCATTTACCAAATCTTGTTTTATTAAAAGCAAATAATGTACATACTACTATACCTACTAAGGATACAAAATAGAATGGGCATTTAAAAAAAAAGAGAATTTTATTGTTTTTGTGTGCATAGTTATATGTATGTATGTATATACATACATACATACATAAAATTGCGCACACTTATTTACTAAGCAGCTTTGGAAATCTCATTCACTAAGGCTGTAGTGTATTTTTTTATTTCAATTTTAATGACCGATTTTTTCAAATTTGTAGTTGAAGTAAGTTATTATGCGTGCACAAAAGTTACTCTGAATGAGTTTCAATTATCTAATCTCCGATAATTACGATGAACTTGAGGTACTTGCGCTGGACTTGAGGTACTTGAGGTGTACTTGAAGTACTTGAGCAGGACTTAAAATTGTTATATGGGATTTATAAGTACCAATACCAGTACCAGTACTTAAAATTTTTAAGTACAAGTACCTACTCGGTATTTGTACTGGTATTTGAAATTTTCTAAGTCCACGTACTGGTACTTGTATTGGTACTGGTACTTGAAATTTTACAGGTCTGTCCTCAAGTAGTGATCATTTGGCCAAATTAGATATGTAATGTACAATTATAAGATAGAATTGAAATTTCTTATTTTCTTTATCACTGTGTTTCCATGAACAGGGTTGAGGTTGGGTTGAGTTTACGTTGAGTTTTAAATCACTGAGGTTAACCCTGCGCGTTTCCATGTACCTGAGTTAGTTTGACAGCTTTTGGTGGTGTATTCGTATTTCATTTCTTTTTATTCCATAATTTGGATAAGAAATTTACTTTCTTCCTAAGTCCAAAAAATTCGGCTAGTTAAACGGAAATTTGGGTTACTGGAACAGCTAAAGCTACTTTTGCTAAGCGACCCAAATCAATATTTTTATTATAAATCCCTTTCCAATAATGTAAAATATTAGTGTCAAAGGAAAATCTGTCATTATAAGAAAGATCTTCTAATTTTGGTTTTACATGACGTTCCGTTAAATGTGTTGATGTTGCGCCAATGCACGGTAGCATAAATTCTTTTTATATTCCCTGTACACTGTACAATATCAATCAATTTTCCTCAAAAATAAAATTCGCGAGTTGAAAAGTAAAATTCGGTTCGAGAGCGAAAAAAAAGGAGGGAACTTTATATTTTTTCGTTCGTGAGCGATATTTTCCTTACCTTGAAAAAATGTTACAGGATGGATTAACTGTTCCTGGAATAGGTGCTTCTAGGAGTAAAAGCGATTCGCCAGGACCTGGTCAATCATCAGAATTTAATTAGGTGTCTAATATGCGAGCACTGTAGAAATTCTACGTGGAGACAATTACCTTTTTTGTTCTTGCTGCCATCGAATCTTCCAGAAGACTAAACTCATAAAAACAAAGTAACATGTAACAAAACTAAATGAAAGGCAAAGCCAACTATTGAAAACTGTAATCATTACAAAGTTTTAAAGTACAGTGAAAATTACTAACATGATTTTGAAGCTTTACAAATGTAGTTAAATATTTTCCTAACACCTGGTTTCCATGGGACTTTACTTAGTCAAACAAATATAGAGTGTAGGTATAGTGATCAAGAAAAAGTTGTTTGATTTGAAAAGAAATAACTAATATACCTACTTTAAATTAAATTATGAACGAATTTGAAATTTCACGGTTTTCAAAATATGGAGTGGCACTATGCACTAGGTAATTTGAATAAATTTTGTTTTTATTTTTTTATCAACTTATACATATACCTACTAGAAAAACTGTTCAAAATATTCTAAAAACTTAGAGAAATTCAAATAGCCTCACATGAACAAAAACTACAAATTTATGCATATACCTACAGAGCTGGTCAAAATACATGCTTTGCTTTAATTAAAATACAAATTACAAAATACTATCTCGCATGTATTTAAAATACGAAATACAAAATATTTTTAAGTCGTGTATTTGAAATAAAATACAAAATACAGTATTTTAACTATTTTTATTTAAAATAAAATAAAATAGTATGACTCGTTGTTTTTGTTGTTTTTAACAATTCCCATTGTTTTTAACATTCGAAAGTAAAAAAAGTAGCATATGACCTTCTCTATGGTCTAATCTAATCTATCACTGTACCAAATTTAATCAAAATCGGTTAAATGGCTTAGACGTGAATAGACGTGAAAGCGTAGCAGACAGACAGACAAAAAGTAGCCTATGTCCTTCTCCTAGTTCTAATCTATCTTTGTACCAAATTTCATCAAAATCGGTTTAGAGGTTTGGGCGTGAAAGGCCGATAGACAGACAGACAGACAGAGTTACTTTCACGTTTATATATTAGTAGGGATTAGTTTGCATAAAAATATTCTAGAAAAAATTAAATAAATTCAATGTATTCGACAATACATAAAGTAGTACATACTAACTAAAATTTAGCTTGGTTCATTATTATTTCATACTGGCTGCTTCTTAGTGCGTATGCCAAAATGAGTGGAATGAAATATCTGATCTAGAAAAACAAAAAATGGCTATTCGTAAATTCTAATTTTCCATGGTAAAAATAATTTTAATCCTAAACTGCAAAACTGCACGATATAGTTCCGCGCTCATAATCCTTAAGATGGGGACATTTCTTTTCTGTTGAGAATTTTACTCGTTGGACGAGTTCAAAAACTGATTGACGTTTATATCCGAGACACCAACCAGATCTCATCAGTGTGAGGGGTAAGGAAGGCAAATCTTGTAACGTCATTAATAATGTTTAAATTATTGATATAATATCGTTTTTGTCTTTCTCGATCATGTATGAAGACATTTTCAAGCTTTGAAATGTAATATGTTGCTTTTCATTTTTGGTAGCGTTGCTGTCTGCAAGAAAATAAAGCTATTTTTTAAAAGGACTAGGTTGACTATTGTTTTCTGTTCCGAGCAAACGTTGATCAGGAGACCAATGTATAATAAATATGTAGATTGGCATACCGCCTTATCGCAACATTCTATATAATATTTTATGGACATATAATTGTTTAAAGAATTAATCCGAATTTAAACTTTATTCGGAATTGCTTCTATAAATTATGGCTTGTTTTCTATAATATATTATATTATAAATGTTTAAACACTCACTTTAAATTTATATTACTCCACTAAACTTCTATATAATTACAAACATGTTCTACTCATCCGAAAGTGACAAACTCTGATGGGGGTCTAACTAAAAACCACTGAGAATTAGTGTGAGGTAATTTATATGACCCTAAAGCTTTTTCTATAAAAATGTTAGATCGGAAAATTAAATAATTGCTAATTAATAAATTTCTAATTACCTTTTGAAGGTCAAGGGTGTTTTGTAGGTAATATCGTAATATAACAAAAAAATAAGAAATTGGGATCATAAGCTTCGAAGATCACTTTTATTTTTGTCTAAAAATCGCATTAGTTAGAAAGAAAATTCTTATTTTGCATAATAAATACATATGTTCTACCAGATGCTCTCGATAACCAGCCCAATGAATGTTGTCGGCAATTTTGTTCCGCGTACCAAACGGCATAATTTCGCAGCGTAAACAAGTGCTGCTCTTTGGTCCCTGCAGCGGTATGGTAATTTAGTGTAGCTAGAATCGCATTAAAACCCGCTACGAATGCATTGGGGAGCACCGCTCACTTTGTACCTGTCGAGTTTTCACCGTGTCGCTTTTGCGTGAATTAGTCGCACAAAGAGGTGGGTTATTAATAAATGCAAACGGCAAACGGGATTTCGGCGCTTCACAAGTGAAGTGGACACCGACGAGCGCGCAGCGTATCTGTCAACCGGTGTCATCCCACTGACCCGGCAGCATAAATTACCCTGTCCGCGGAGATGTCCCTGACACTTTTCCGCGCCGACCATTCCGGCAGAAGCGCGACCCATTGATCGATGTTATTAATAAATTTCTGCCAACTGCCCTGTCACCCTCGGCCGTCTTTAATTAATTTAACCGGCAAACTGTGTCAGTGTGCCCGCGATGCAAGCTTCAGCGTTGTAGCTGTAGTTGGAGCATGAGGCGCGGGAGCCAGTGAGCTCCTGTCACTGTCATGCAGCGACTGTTGTGCCTCCTGCGTGACGTGACCGCCCTTTATGCATTTATGCACCTATGTATGAAATAATGAATGTCCTCGAACGCATGTTCGGATGCAAGCTCCGCCAGCAAGGACACGACTGGGGCTCAATGAGTTCCACCCGCTTTATTAATAGATGTCATCCCGTGCGAGGGCTAAGCTAAGGGCCAGAGTCCTGCCTCACGAGGACCCGACTCATGCGTCTTTTGTGCCGCGCCCGAGGGGTACTTCTTTGTGGCGTCGCGGCGGTTTTGTGCGGCTTCGTCACTTTTCAGAATGCAACTTGACTTGAAGTGGGACATGCTCCCCAACTGGCAGGCAGAGGCAAATTAGTCGCGTCCCGCGTGTCCATCACGCTTTCAGCGCGATATTCCGCCGCGACGCCGACGTGGCACAGAGACGCGGCTTTAATAAGCAAATGAGTTGCCGTCCCAGTTGAGGGGGGATTCGCGACGCAAATATTTAGGTGAACCGAAAATACAGAAAGTCCCCTCTACAGAAGCGGTTCGTTTGTCATAGGCCACTAACTATAGACACTTTTGTATAGTGGGTCCTCATGCACTCTAGGTCTGGCCGACCAAGAGGACGATCTCGTTTTATGTTTTATGTTTAATGTGATTTTGGCATGTGCTCTGGCGACATTGCCGCAATTACTTTGTGCTATGAGGTTTCAAATGTTCTTTTGGCACGCCCGCTAATTGCTAGTTTAGATGATAGATTCAGTATCCAGGAAGGGTCATTGAAATAGTTTATGAGGGAAAAAAAATAACTTTAATTCGAAAGTACAGGGAGGACGGCGAAGATAATGATGAGACAATTACTATACGTATACATATAGATCGAATCTAAATTGAATCCGAATTCAATCCCATATACTCATATTGGATTAAAATCGGATCGAGTGGACCAATTTCGCTTAGTTGGCAATCGAAATAATAGCTACAAACGCGAATCGCGAATTCAAACTGGCAATTTCCGCTGAGCATGTTATGACTAAATTAATCTTTGTCACATGGCTTGTAAAAATTAAGTTATTAAAAAAATATATATTGAAACTAATGGGACCATCATTTTGTAATAAATAAATCCCACCAAAAACATACATGTAAAAAAAAGGCCAAGTTATCGTCAGGACTGTTTGCTTTCTTATGCTCAAAAAACAACAATCTATGCGTTGTTAACAGTGTTTTAATAAGCACAGACAAACATTGTGTTAATTGATAAATTTATAGGCAAAATTCCGCAAGTTTTAATTAAAGAATTGAGCAATATTGATACCTTTGCAACTTCGTTTCAGCAATAAAGAAATTCACACAGATACTTACATCTATGAACCCTAAAAACATTACACTCCCTCTTTTGGGCACTCTTGACAAAAATTAAAATGATTAATGAATTTTTTTTTGGAGTTCAAACGAAACTCCAATATCGTATAAACTTCTACACTTCGTAAAGAAGATGTATTTCAAATCATTATTTATGTAAATATGATATTTGATCCTGGCATCAACGAGGAATAGGTGAAATCAAATTATGAAATGTGTATTGATATTTTTTTTCATTCATCTTTCATTAGTTAGATAGGTCTTATTTTAAAGAATATGTCTGTTTACTAATCTGATGTATCAAAACCACACATAAATTCTCCATTGGGTGAAACCATTTTAAAAAAATATTATTTTAAACGCCGCTCTCTCATTAGTTTTGAGTGTGTTTTGGATCAATGTCGTGTGGAAGATCCACTACAATTTTTTCCTCAAATCGTAAGAAATCCCCAACCCGTGACAAATCCACGCTCATTTTGTCCAAAAGCCGGCAATGTTTTAAATGCAAGCATTTCCATTTTTTCCGCTTTATTTAAAGTTCCCCATCCGTACAAAATATATTGCTGCTTAAAACTACTATTTACTAACTGTTCTGTCCAATTTAAATAATTTTTAGAGAACTCCTATTTCGTTACCACTTAGACTGTTGATAGAGCTTTTTTTATTGCTGGAATGAGCATGAAATGAAACAACTTCCTTAAGAGATCTTCGTAGGTACTGCACTTGCATTTATTGAGAGATTCAACTCATGTACGACTTATTTTGAGAACACAAGAGGATCTTTAAGTACTGTTTGCGTGATTTATAGTTGGTGCTGTCATTTTGCTGGACGGCCCATTGTGGAGCAGAATTACCATTGATTTGACGTCGGGATATTACACTTCACATTAATTGATGTTTGCTTTCAGCGGATCGTAATTGCATAGTAATAAAAAATTTTTTAGACCCGAGTGTATGTCTGCCTTTAATAATAATTTTAATTCCGAATTAATTTCTAATTGTGGTTTTTTTTTGTGTTTTTTTAGTAACCTCAATTTCTAAATGCGATTTTAATTAATTTCGTCAAGTCGATCGCAATCGATTACTGGTGCTAATCATGCCTTAATATTTTAGCTATTGTATCCCGCCGGAATGGTTTGTCAGGGAATATAAGGAAAACAGCCTAGTCCACGACACGCACCGACAATTTATTTTGACTAAACGCATCTATAGCCGATACGTAAAAGTTCAGCTTGGAGAGAAATAGAGATGGCTTATAAAAGTGTTAGAATAATCGATTAATCGCGACTCAATAATTGTATTGGGATTAAATCGCATAGAATCGATTAGATTAATATGGGATATGATTAATATTCACTGGGACAGCAGTTGGTTCACTTTGGTATGGAAATGTGCGGGCAAACATAAAAATGTAAGAAAGGTCATATAATTTGCCTACAGTATTTCCTTCTTTGCAAACAAACAAAGTATTAATTCATCATTTTTCAAAATAATCGGCTAATCGCCGAGCCGATTAATTAAAAGGAAAATTACAATATCATGATTATTGGATTAATCAATATCCGTCACTGAAGAGAGGCGACAAAAATCCTGTATCGTTTTGTTGGCACAGCTAAAAACAAGTAAAAATAGCCAGCAAAACAAATATGTAGTACCTAAGCACCGTTTCCGTTTCCGTTGTTACAACTCAAAGTACGGAGTGAAGTTAGCTTAATAGCGGCAAACCTATACAATAGGTTAGCTCTGATTAAACTTCTTTACTGGCTGCCCTGTCTGTCGGAGGAAAATCATTCAAAATATCACTTCCTGGGTTTAGGTACACAGATATGTGAGAGTTGTCCAGGGAAGTAATGAAATTATGATTTAAGTGTTCAAGTAGTATTTATATTTGTTTTTTTTTATTGTGGGCTTGAATTTACAGCCAATACTTTGACCTCATTTCTCTGACTATAACTATATTATTATTTCCGAAAACTTAGCCCATATAGAGAATAAATACACTTAAAACAAGCATGAAAATACCCAAAACAGACACGAAAATTTGAAACTACGCATTTGTCAGGAACATAGTCGGCGAAAACAGGCAATACTAACTATTTGCCTTTTGCACATAGGGGGAGTCCGGGAGAGTTTACCAGGGTCCCAGACAATAGCCACTGCTCGGCTCATAGAATCTTTATGACAGTTTGTATTGTAACGTTGCCGGAATTTTAAATGCTTTTATTTGAAGAAGAGAAAGAGACCGGATTCTTTTAGCAGAAAAGGTATATTTTTAAAATTTGCCAAACATTAGAAAATAGGTATTGGTGTTCTTTGAAATTGATATTACAGCTTTACCTATATTAAAATATTATTGTTTTGTTGGTAAGGACTTATAAGTATAAGGTTGTGATTACTTATTAGGGTTATAGTATAACTATGACATAACTCAAAATATAACATTAAGATTTTTTCATAAAATTACAGTTTTTTATTATTATTTTACTAATTTTTAAACCCGGGTAATGGCTCCCTACTTGGAGGGTAAAGTCTCCCACCCAGGCAGGAGAAATTAGCCAAATTCATTTTTGGGAAAATTCGTTAATAACTAACAAATTATTAAAGTTATATCAAACGTTCTTAAGAGAAAATATAGCTGAATAGTGCAGCTTAAGATACAATTCATAGAAAAAAGCAATATGTATAAGTATAAAAAATAATACGAGTCTTTTAGTGGAAGCCGGGTATACTCTTAACTCTTTTTAGGGACTTGCGCGCCTAAAGCAGGCATGAAAATTGAAAAATTCGCCCATTTCACTGACACACAGAAAATGCATTCATTATGTTCACAGCATGGAGGTTGCTACGAAACTAATGGTAATTGCTACGCACAGTGTTTTTTAACTGTTTTTTTAATGGATTTGTTGACACAGCGCCTTTTTTGCTTCACTCGGATTGTTCTGGGTCGTTAACAAATTAAAGCACATGATGTCTATTCAGTTATAAGGTAAGCTGAATTGTGCATCTATAGACATCATGTGTAAACGTTTTGAACTTTATATGTACGTACTTGTGTTGGGCTACATTTTAACAACTTAAAATATTGCTCCGGCACACCGTGCCTCATTTGGGTATAAAACGGTCTCTTTTGGGCTACCTTTGTGCCTGTTAAATTTTTACTCGATTGCCATTATTTTATCAGGCACATTGAAATTTGAAGCACTTTTCGTGTCAAATATCGCCAAAAAATTCCCCTTTTGTTACATTTTTGTTCTTAAGCTGGCTAAAGGTCTAGAGTTGTTAAATAGTTAGGTAAATTACGACATATATTTAAGAAAAAGTAGGTCTAGATGGTTTGATGCTTCACGGTGCTTAATGTCTTGGTGTACAACAAATTTGAAATTTCAACGGTACACTTTGCTACTAAATTGCATCCCAAACACATCCGGAGCAGGCATATAACCGATATCGGAGACCCATTTATCACTTTGAAATCTCGAGCGAGACAAAGGCAGAAAGAAATTTCTTCGGAAACTTTCTCCTTTCGCTCGAGATCAGAGGTGTCCACCTCAGCGAAGCAGTTCGCGTTACATCGCCGCTCGGCTCACCTACATTCTGCACACCTTTCATCGGTTAGGCCGGAGGAGGGGGAGGGGCCCTCTGCCGCCGCTGTTTATGGTGCTGTTGGTGCAGCAGTTTCACCCAGTGGCGGCGACGACGGTGGCATTTTGCATGCCCGCACGAATGTTTTTCCTCCGCGCATTTTTTATGAATTCGCAAAAGTTGGTCCATTAATCTTCTGAAAGGAGCCAGCGCAGCCAGAGTTTACGCGGCGGGTGGATACGAAAAGTTCATTTCAACTTTCAGTGAATGAAGCGCCCAGAATAAACGCTGAACTGAATGAATTCTTTATGCCGGCGGCCGGGCGCGGCAAAATTAAGTGAAAAAGCTCAGTTAATTGAAAGTTGAAATCCTTTAACTCTTGAAGTTATAACCCGGTTAAGGATGGGCTGCGGAAATGCCGCCACCGTAATTTGTAATTTTTAGTTCCTGTGGAGAAGGAGGTCTTCAGTGTCAATGAATTTTTTATTAAACTTGAACGGAAAGTTTTCTTGCCTTTTACGGAGATTTCACCGTTGGCGCTCAAAAGAGTCTGTGTAATTGTAACACTTTAAAATAGGTCTTCTAGCGAAGGTGCGGACTTCTAGACCTCACATAAAAAAATAAATTGGGCAATTTATCTCTTACTATATTTGACCAGTATTCTTTTCCAGTGTTATATGCATATGTAGGTAAATATTATACATTACATATAGTCTAACAACTAACCCTTATAAGGTCGTCTAGTTCGTGCCAATCTGCCACAGAGTCATTACTTTTATATACATGCACATGAACCGAAATATGTACATGAATTTTTGTACTCGGATACTTTTTATAATACCTACGTATGTATGTAGATCTAAAAAAAAGTAAAATAATAAGTCACAAGTTTAGTTTTTTAGTGGTCCCCCCCCCCCCCCCCCCCCCCCCCCCCATACCTATACATACAAAAAGTGATGATGTTTGTAGTGCACCCCTCGTGTATGGTATTGTTTAAGAGGTATTCTTCTTCTTTTATCAGCGGTACCAGCTGCGAGATATATCTCAAAAAAATTATGCTTCAATTGGAAATTCAAAACAAGCTATGACACTATACAATTTTTATACACTTTAATGGAATACAATTCGTAAAATTTTCGATTATTTGTTGTAATAAAAAATATACCCTTTTTTGGACAAATAACACATAGATTTCCATTCTGGGCCTAAAGCTCAATCCATTGAGCTTTCAATTTGGTAGCCTGATGTCGCCTAAAGATGCATTTTGTTTTGATTAAAAGGAATTAATTAAATTTATTACTTGCTTACAAGCTTAAAGTACAAAAGTCCCTAATATTAGGCGAAAAAAAGTACAAAACATAAAGTATTTCATATCTACTATAAAATTATATAAAAAGCTGTCAATTTCGCAGCGTTGATTGACGCCTACAATTTGCCTCCACTTGATCCATCGAAATTCTTTTTTAAGTCATTCTTTAGTTTTAAATGAAAATCACCTAAAACAAAAAATTGCAGTTTCACTAGGACTAGATAGTTCAAATCTCATAAATCAGTGTCCTTTTTTCATTGAGCAGAGCACGCAACTAAGAGGATTCCTAGAAAAATTCAACTCCCTCCGCTTCACGTTAGGGCAGTCCCACAAGCCCTTTGCGCAGAACAACAGAAATTTGAAAAAGAGGCAATGTTTTCTCACAGCTTTGTGAATTGAGAAATTCTAAAATTATCTCACGCACACAAACTTAAAGGAAGTTGAACTGGTTGAGCTTTCCTCTCAGATTTATTTTCATAGGAACAATTTTTTGTATGAGAATGGATATCTATCTATTATTTGTCTATGGTTTAACTTTTACGGGGGTAAACGAAAAAAAACCGTTTAAAGATCTTTTCATGAAAGTCGAAAATGTATCTCCGTATGAGCTTTTTACTTTTCCTTTGAGAAAATTGTGGAAAAACGTTAAATTAAAAACTTTTCCACCTGATTTCTGTAAATAATTCGAGTATTTCTTAAAATAAGGAAAAATGTGCAATAACGTATTCGATTTGCCATTTTACAAGGCAAATGCAGGTTTGTCACCGTCGATAAATCGAAAAGATATTTTTTTTTAATTCGTTCGATTCGATTCTTGGAGAATATAAATTAAAAATGTGCGAATACTGACTAAATCCGACTAAACTAAATTTTTGGCATTTAGTGTCGATAATGCATCATTTAGTCTGCTGGACGCGGTGACTGAATTTTTGACAGCTGAATAAATCTGTGACAATTTAAAATAACTAGGTATTACAACAAATCTTTCGCTCCAGATCTAACTTAAAACTCTAACCTTATTAAAGTGAAACTTTTATTACATCGTCTCACACTTTTTCGGCTGTGTGATGCATGTCGCTTAACGGTCGGCCGCGGAGTAGGGATAAAGTGAAAGGCGCTCGTCAGAGCAGCTGAGGCCAATACGGCGGCGCCTATAGTTCGCATCAGCTGCGGGCCTTTCCACACGAGTATTCTTGAGCGTGCTGCCAACCGGTTTTCTGGGCAAGTGGCAAGAGAGAAGAGCTTTCCTCTTTTGCCACTTGCCCAGAAAACCGGTTGGCAGCACGCTCAAGAATAATCGTGTGGAAAGGCCCATTATTTAAGTTATTTCGTATGAATATTAAATTAAGTCTTTTTATTTTTTTATTTATATTTGGTCCATTCAATATACTTAATTTTATTTAACAGATGCCATGCCGAGTACTAGTACCGTTCAAAGTGGTGAGCCTGTATCTGAAAATATTTTTACAGAAAAACTTTTACATCAAAAGCAACTAAATGCGGAACGATGCCGCAGGTATCGTCAAAAATGCAAGCGGCTAAAATTGGGTGCCACTTGTGTTTGTGTACTTTCGGTAATTATCTGAGTTCAATAAAAATATTAGTTGGAGACCTAGTCTACTTTTATCATTTCCCATTATCATTCCCATTTTCCAAGTATAAAATTAAGATAGATGAAGCGATTTTTATACCCTTAATGGAATATTATTCCGAAAATTTTTAGTTAAATGTCCATAATGTGAAAAAAAGTTTCACTTTTACCGTGGTTTCATAAAAACCACACAATCCTTTTTTCTTATTTACAAATAACCTGTAATTAAACAAATTCAATTCATTCATAAAACCACGCACAAATCAGGTAATGTCACAAATTTAGTCACGATAAGTTTTCGCACAGTTCGAACTATAATATCGACACTAAATGGCAGCCTTAATTTCAGTTATGGTGTACACAATTTTCAATGAACCGTTGATGTTACGAAAAAAAAGTAACTTTTGCAAATTTCAAAGTTAAATATGTATATTGGGAAGTTCTTTACATCTTCATCAATGAGCGTTTCTACAAAGTTTCATCAAAATCCGCGGAAATATTTATATGGTACTCAATCTGTTTATGCCATTTTACCAAGGACCGAAACTAACAATTATCTTAACAAAACACTCGTTAGCTTAAAATTTAACGGAGGAAGATGTGGATAACATCGTTGATATTTAAAAAATGCTAAATTAAAATGCTAATTTTTATATTATTACATATTATATTGCAATTATTGCAGTTCCGACAAGTACGTGATTTAATAAAAGCAAATCTTCCTTGTAAGATTTTTGTTTCCAAAATGTAATGTCGTCAAGGCCAGTGCAGATGAAAAAAAAACTTCTCCAATCGACAAACATGTGAGATAAAAGTTTTCCTAACTCAACTTCCTCTTTTTTACACTTCAATCAACCTCTCGAATATTTTAGACAATGCTGTCGATAGTAAAAACCCATAGTAATATCTTATTTTGACCAATTGTAACTATAAGCACTATTTTAACATATGTATATACATTTTAACTGATATTCGGTAATAGGGTTTGCTTCTATCGACTGTAGATATTCTTTTGTATTAAACCTGAACATTTTTTTTTAATCGCACTAAGGGGAATTCTTAATGTTGCAATAATTGAAAAATAATTTGATATTGGACTTTGTATTTCCAAAATACAATGTTGTCGGAAAATTAAACCAATTCAGTTGGAAATTATGGAGCCAGTTTTCTCATCTTTTAATATGCAGCCCTATGGTACCTACTTAACGTTGGTATAGGTCATCTTTCACCATAAAGATTCCATTTGCTTCCTCCTGAATGTCCTCTCCATTCGGTAATAAAATATCTCTTAATGCTTGGAAGAATAAAACATTTTTTATGCCTATAGTCTTCTTTTCGCAACTCTATGGTATCTTTAAGAATCTTGCACAAAATATTTCAGAATGATGTTCAGGTCAGGACTTTGGGAAGACCAAACTAAGGGTATTTTATCTTTTATCAGTATAAGGACATTTTCTTCCAAGATATAAACTGATTAATTTTTGCCAACTTTCTCTATCTATGCAACATTAATCCAGACCCTTACCCTGTTGTTTGAGTTATGCAAACGTATTTCACGTAATTTCCTGTGGTTTAGTTGCTCTTTACACATTTTTAATAACAAAAGGTACAATCTATTAATAAGATATATGTATATTCATTCAGGTGTATTAAACTTGAAATAATAATCGACGATTTAAGTATTTGTTTTTATCGCACCTTAATATATGGTTGAGTGTTTTGTTTGAAAAAAATGTAGTTAAGTTCTACTATTATTTCTTTTTTCTTTTGCTGAGTTTGATCATTCCGTATACTTTTTCTGTTATATACCTGCAGAAAATCTTAAACCAAAACTTTGCCCAGTGTTAGCTAATCATAAAATTGAATAAGATCCCTCTCAATTGCTGGAGCAATAAACAAATCACCATCAAGCAGTGCATCCCAATTAAGCGTGCCTCCTCCTAATCTGAGGTTCGTACTTAAATTAAACGACTCATCTCATCTGCAAGCGATAACAACGGGCTGATTGCATAATCATGCAATAAAAGTTTTCCGCTTTCTTCTGAACTCCAGAGGATCGTCTTCGTGCGCACCAAGCACGGCTCAATCACGTAACTCCTCAAGTTTCCACTTCCCGCTGGCTCTGCCTCCTCCTTTGTCTCTTTGGGCAAACGATTCAATCGATTTATTGTAATGACGAGTGGCTCTCGTAATCTCAATTTCCTAAAACTTTCTTATCTAATCTATTTGGTCAGATGTGTCGCTGTGATAGCCACCGACGCGTGATTGAAACCAGCGGAAGAAAATCCGAGCACCGTATCATTCTGCGTAATAAATTCTGTTTCCTGGATTAGATGAAAAGCCTGTGAAATGTGAAAGCGCAAATCTCAACAGGTTGCTCTTATTTATTGTCGCTGCTCATGCAAAGCTCTTTAGAAAATATTAAATTTGCACATTTGCGCCCGCAAACGTGTAGGTCATTACACAAAAAGCTCTCACACATGGAAATGACGACAATTTCAGCGGATTTAGGACTTTTATAGAGAGCAGCTGCTCGCAATCATGACCATTATTCATAAGAGAATCATTAGGTTATTATTGTTTTAAATAAACATATAAGAAGCATAGTGCGCCTCTTTTTTATTGACCTTTAAACTTTACTTTTTCCGATTTTTTGCAACTAATGCAGCAGAAATTTACATCCATTCCTCAATACATATACACTGTCGTATAAAATAACTTAAAAGTAAAAATTTGGTTGCATGAATAATAAGTATACAACCGAATCACTTTAGGTTTTTCACTGCAACAAAATGAAAATATTTGTTTCATTGTACCCATATTGAACTTAAAAAAATAAAGAAAACTTCAAAAAATAAATACAATGTTGGTCAAAACTAAGAGAATTGACTAGAACTTCAGAAATGTTTACTTCCTTTTTTTTATTCAATGTAAGAAAAGTAATAAGCAACACTAGAATAAGGTAAAAATATATGTCTTTATGAAAAGTAACAATTAATCTACTTATTTATGAAAAGGTTAACAAAAGGTAATTAAATTAAGTAGTTAATTTCATATTATAAATTTTGAAGCGACAAAACTAAGAGAATTAAAAATATTATATGAGTATCTCGATTCGGAGCATTTCTATTCGTTTCGATTGAAAATGGCATCAGCTATTTCGAAGCGAGCTCAATTCATCTTCGAAATCGAAGAAAGTACTAGTTTCGAGCATTATTTCAGCTCGAATCGTATCCAATTTGCTCGAAAAAGTTAAGTGATACGAAGCCAATTTCGAAAAGATTTCGAACGATGTCGAATCGAATTCAGCATTTCGAGATATGGAACTCCCCCCCAGTATCTTAAACAAATTAGTAATATTAATAGCATAGCCTCTATTTATATAATTACATATTGCAACGCATCTTCTGTGCTTAGAATCAATTAAGTTATCGATTATCTGTTTAGGTATTTTGTATCATATGCCGTTTGTACAGTTTCCAACATTTTGTCCCTGATTCATGCTACTTCTTCCCTATTAACCCTTTTGTTGACGATCTCCCAAAATTTTTCGATTGGATTACTGTGACTGTGTTGGCCACCCGATCACTTCAACTTTTTTTTCTTCTAGGCAATCCCGTATATGTTTGTAGATGTGTTTCGTGTCATTGTCATGTTGAAATCGCCACATTAACGGCATAGTCCACTCAGAGTATGGACGCTTTACTTCTCTTAAAATATTTCTCCATTGAAGATGATCCATTATTCCGTTTATTTGATTCCTATTCCTTAACCTATGAAATACACCCTCAAACAACCATTATGTTTTCTCCTCCATATTTAATTGTAAACGTGTTTTAGTTTTGTTTCGATTTCATCTGACAATAATAAAAATGAAAAGGATCAACTTTAAAATTCGATTTTTGTTTCTGTAAATAAAGTTTATCAAAAAACATTTTCATGGGATGAGTGTTTGTATATAGATAAAATTATGTACACTTAACAAAACTTTCAAATTAAAAAGGCGGATCCTTTAATGAGAACCGACAATATTCAATTTTTAAGTAGCTTAATGGAAGTAACGAATTTCTAGATAGCAAATTAGATGTAGGTACTGCTGCATTATAAAAGCAAACAGAAATATGGTTAAATAAAATACTCTTGTAAAAAAAAAACTTCTATTTTTAAGTCAACTTGAAGTAGGTAATTAAAGAACTTCAATACACTGATTTATTTTTGATCATTCGAAATTAGGATGTATTCCTTTTCCAGTTCCACGAGTAGGATACATTTTGGTATTATTATTATTATTTACAAAAAGGTCCAGAGGCCATTAGAAATAAACCATATAAGAAAATGAGTGCTGCGGGGAACATCTAAAAATATTATTCTGAATTTTAATTGGATAGCAACACCTTAATTTGCATATTTAATAGCGCAACTTGAGGTTGAATTAACAGTCGCTAAGTGTTTATTCAGTTGATTGGCACTGGACAGATATCAGATTCACTTAAGGCGCAGCAGCTTGATCGCTAAATATCTGGGATAGTTTCGTGTAAGGTGCTGCGTTGACTTAGCGGCGTAATTAGGACGTTGTTTTTGCCAAAGAAACGAGTCCTCCGAGCAGCGGGATACCCGCGAGAGGTAAAACTCATGACCTTCATCTGCCAATGTACCCGCGACCAGCAATTCACTACATCACTATCACTGGCAGTCCGTGTATTGCTCGGGAAGCAGAAAATTTGCGCCTCCCGTTGAGAAAAACGAAAAATGCTAATTTCGATAGGTTTAACATAATTTTATCATAAATTTATGGAAG
Organism: Machimus atricapillus; assembly: GCA_933228815.1. Lineage (NCBI taxonomy): Eukaryota > Metazoa > Arthropoda > Insecta > Diptera > Asilidae > Machimus > Machimus atricapillus. The sequence continues at coordinate 24,453,403 of OW121787.1, read as the reverse complement.
TGACTGATCACGTAAAGCGGCTATCAAACTTGGAAGTTCGCAGGCTGCTACTGGCAGACGACGGGGCTCGCGAAACCGCGAATGTGGCCGCGGATTCACGTGTTTCGGTGCGCGAAACCAGCCGCGGACTGTTGGGGGACATAGTGAAGAAAAAGAAGCGAACTGATAATGAGGATTATAATAAGGCTGGGAATGGGCGATGAGTAATGACAGCAAAAGGACATAACTGGAATTAGTTGGACGTAAATTGTCAGTTAAAGAAAATGGAGCTGCTTTCGAATGCATTTGTACTATGAATCGTCGCCGGAATACGAATTAGAAGTGTTTGAGACCATACGGCTCCTCCGCGAAGCACCCCACCTATAGCCTAATTGATGACAAGACTTAAAGCTGTTTTTCTGTTTCTTCGTCTCGTCTGGACTTATTCTCGAAGTGTTCCATTTCTGCCGTAGGAGTCTTTTTTCTTCCCCATCGGCCCTAACGACGATCTGCACCTCTTCACCGACAAGAATACAAAATTAAACTTTTTCCAATCCCCAAGCCACTGGTCGAATTGTCTATGGGGTTTCGACAAATCGTTTGTATGCAGAGCCCGCTCCGTGGGCAATAACGCGCGGAAACTTCATTTTGATTTAAAGATAAGAATCCGATAAATAATTGGAAACCAACTGGAAGCATCGCCTGTACCACGGTAAGGCTCTTCTTTCTCATCCCGCCTTCCGATGCTCTCCATTCGTAAGGAGATTTACTTAAAGTCAAACAAATCTCGCTAAAAAATTCCATTTTCAAGATCATAAATATTAAATAAAGCGCGGAGTTGAGTTTTTTAGGCGGAAACTCGGGAAACATTTGCATTTTCCTAATAAACGGTAAAGCTCCACCAAAGGCCTGTTATACCGTATCCCTTGCAAAGTAAGTGCCTGGAAAAATAAAAAATAACTCGAAAACTTTTGAAAATATTTTGGAGCCACGCCACCCTTGCATTCTTGCCTGCATATCCTGTGAAACATTTTGCGCACTTTTTAACTTCGCCAAGAAAAGTTATTTTGACTTTGTTCTTCTCGTCTTTTTCCACAAGGAGGAAAAGTTTCCATTTAGGGTTGGGTTTTTTCCCTTCGGAACTTTAAAATCAATTGGATCAGTGGGCCAAATCCGGCACTCGAAAACCACGAGATGCATAGTTTTGTGGGCGTATAAATGTCGCTAACTCTTTTTAGATTCTTGTTCAGCAGCTGCTTTCCGTTGTCACGTGTTCTTGAAATCAATTCAGGTTTTTGTGGGACTGCTCTAGATTGGAAATGGGGATTAGGGAATTTTAGAAGCAAATTATTAGAATTCCTCCTGTGGGAGTTAGAAGAGCACTCGTCTTACACGGGTAAACTAAAAAAAAGGCACATACTCGAAGATTCAGAATCTCCATTTCTTGGTCTCTGAGCACTTTTCAAAAAGGTCAAGCACTAACTCTACTACGTCATACAAATAAGCTCTGGTTTCGTAGGATGCGGTGTCGTCCTATGTGATATTTGACGTCACAAAGGGGGCGTAAGAGGACGACATAAATTATCGTTATATTACCGCTGGCTTGAGAACGTTAAATAGTTTTGATTTACATGTTTTTTCCCTAATACATACTTCGGCTCAATTTTAAAGGAAACTTTTTTGACTCTATAAAAGTTTGGCCCTATTCTTGAATCGGTCCGAATCGAATCGAAAAGAGCCTACAAAAGAACCTTTTGATTTGAAATTAATAAGTTTCTAATTTTTTAACAAATTGTTAAAATAATCCAATAGACAAATATAATTGTTTTTCGTAAAAGTAGAGGATAAATTAATTTAAGGTGAAGGTAACTAAAATAAATTTGTAAGAATTTTACTGAGAACATTAACGTATAAAAAGAACGTTATTTTAAAAGGGCTACGCCGAAATTTGCATGTATAGTATGTATTTCAAAATTATATCGTTATTCTTATACTTTTCTAAACAGTCTTCTTGTTGCACGTTCGAGATTGTGATTTATATAATATTTCAATAACATTAAAATATTTCGTCAAAAACCTGAAACAATTTGTTGATCCATAGTTGAAAATATTTTGCTCGCAATTGTTGTGAGTACACAGTTTTCCCTAATAAGGTAATGCAAAATAAGAACCCAATTAAAAAGACACTCTTCCCAAATGATTTAACTAATCTTTACAATCAACTTAAAATTTATTTCAACTAAATTAAACTGCAAAAAATCACTGAAATTCTTCATTTCATTAGAATAAAATTTTTTTCGAAACAAAAGAAGTTTATTTAAAAAAAAAGAAAATTTTAATTAAGTTAAATAAAGCTATTTTCTCATTTAATTAATTCATTATCGCTATGATTACACTACTTTGCATAAATAGCTTTGAAATAGTAAATAATAAGGTGTAATCACACTTTGTTTTATACCCTATTGTATCGTTCCACTGAGTACCTACAACATTTTAAATTTGCACCTTGTACAACACTCCAATAGAAAATGCAAAGTCACAAGGCCTAAAACACCATTACGACAAAATTTAAATAACTGATGGATGACTAATCTGATGAAATCAATATAGCTGCACCCAAAGATTTTTTCTATGCAAAAACATAGTAAAGATATTGGGCCTTTATATCATTGAAAATATTAAATTAATAATTGGGAGGATAACTTTGGCCCCAGACTATAGTGTCTGAGTTGTATTCTGAATATACTTTCGTTAAAATCAACAACAATTTTTCTTACGTTTTTCTCTGTTGTTTTATAATTAATAGCTTCTGAAACTCTATAAAAATAATGCATATACCATAGTTTATGTACATTGTACATATATGTAGACTAAGGAGGAGGAATCACAATAACTTTTAAAAAACGTGGTACGAATTTACTGCTTTAATGTAATAGTATAATATATAGGGTATAATAATATAATATAATATAGGATAGTTAGTTGATGTTTGGCACTCGGTCATTGGTTCCAGCTTTGGGAAACGCCAGATAATCCAAGATTGGCGCTCGTGATATCGGCAAAGCGTGGTCCAAGGCTAATAAACCGACCTTCGGTTTTTAAATTAACGCGCCAACATTTGGGGCGGCAACTTTTAATCAAGTTTGTTCCTGTTGTGAAATTTAACAAACCCTAGGAAAACTTGAATGCTCAAATTATTGTTTTTGTTCTTTAAATAACATATGAAATATGTATATTGTATGTATTATGGGTCCCTTAAATAGAAAAGTCAAATATTGGAATAACCGGAAAATTTGCAATGTACATAAATTTAACATGCAAATATTATTATTTATACGTAAATTCTTTGCTCGATAACAAAGTGAATTATATCGTTGTAAGTACTAAAAAACCTCATGTTTTGCCTTCAAGCGGGCCTCCTAGTAGCGACAGTAAAATTTGAATGATGTCGCGACATTGTTTACTCATTATGCCTACGAAAATCAGCGATTTATGGGACGCCTAAAGTGTTCGGATTCGCCGCCATTAGAAGTAAAGTAAATATTCCCCCCAAGTGGTTCTGTCGCCAGAAGATGTCTTTCCGAAATCGCTCCCAGCTATACGGAGGCTTGTCGAACGTAAAAATTGAACTAATTTACGACTTCCCGCCCAGAGCAAACATGCCAAGGTGTGGGCTTCGAACGCAGCCTAGCGCGTCTTGTCTCGCGGCATGATGGCGGCCCCGCGACAGCGGAATGGAGTCGCCCGGTCGGCTCCGCGGCGGCGCTAATAAATGCAAACGACATGCAATCGGTCAAAGCTGAATTCTTTGATCGAAGCGGAAGAGCTTGGGTCACCCGGAGGCGGCCCCGGCGGCCGATGCAAAGAAAAACGAGCAGCTCGGATTGTCTTCGCCTGTAGACCAGGGGGGGGTTTTGTGCTTTCAGGGTAATCAATGCGGGGGCAGAAACGAGCCACTTTAAAGTCACTTCACCCTTCGCGCAAACGCGGGTTCACAACTGCCCCGAGCCACCTTACGGCGAAGTTTTACCGAGAAACCATTGCCAATATGCAAATCGAGTGCGTCGAAACAGTTATGTTATGTATGTGCATGGAGCGGCCGCCCGAATGCCGGCGAATTAGTCCGCCTGATTAATAAGGAAATATTTTCAGTTCGAGGTTAATTTGCTTATTCAAATCAAATCGTGTCGAATGCAAAGTTTTCCGTCGCTCTGGGTCGTAAACCATCGCCGATCTGTCGCTTTTCGAACGGAGCCAAGTCAACTTTGCCGCCGCGCGCTGTCGGCCCAGCCGTTGGCTGTACCGCTGCCGAGAGGCGCGACGAAAAGTCGATTTGCGAGGAATTTTTGAATTTTACACGGATGAAAGGGGATTTACGTGATTAATGAAATTGCGCGATTGAATTGAGATTTAAGATGTGGGCGAATGATGGGCTATTATGTTTTAATAAATACTATTAAGTGTGAGGTTGCGAACTTTTCCAATTCAAAATTTGGAATATTTTGGTACTAGCTGACCCGGTGAACTTCGTAGCACCTAAAATTGATTTGATTGTAACTCTTCGTAAGAGATTTTTTGGGCCTTGCCCCGGCAATATGAATCTATTTATTATGAGTATTCAAAAGTTTCCGCCGTTCACATTTAGGTGTCTCCTTTTATGAATTTCGCAAACATACTATTTTTTATGAAAATCAATTTAAAATTTATTAAATTTCACAAATTCTCGCGCAGCTGTCAAACGTTAGGTTCAACTGCTCTAAAACTAATTTTCTTTTGAAAATGTATTTAATTTCGCTTTAACTAAATCTTATCTCAAAAATCCACCACTTTTTATGAAAGAAAAAATTTTAAATTAGAGATAGATGCAACTGCTCTTAAACTATTTTTCTTTTGAATTGAAATTCCGTATAAAACTTCTGTCGTAAAATCGTCTCAGTAAACTTTGACTTAAATTTTTTGCATTCAAAGTGTTATAACATGTATAATCGAAGTAGGTATCATGCTGTTTTTCGATTTATTATTTTTTGAGCTTTTCCTTTAGGCTTAGGGTTTTCCGAATTTTCCTTTTTCGTGTAAATCACCCCTGTATTGAGACGAACAAAACAAGAATAGAATCATCCAAATCAGTCCATACTTTCTCGAGATATCATCAAAAATGCGGTTCCATACAAAATCTATGAGAAAATGAATTTTCTTCATACATTTTTTTTTTCGTTAATTTTTCCGATGTTTGAATAGTTATTTTGCTATTCGGGGCGGAGGCAAATCCAACAAATCAAATATCATAAAATTCGGGGCGGATGCAAATCCAACAAATCAAATATCATAAAAATCGGTCCAGCCTTTCTTGAGTTATTTAATGGTGTAACTAACCCGACTTTGTTTTATGCAGGGTTGTTTTGCTAAGGTCTGAACAGGGGTATTCCAATCGATTCTACTTGGTCTTCTAATCAAAGTATTGTTCCCTTGGTTCCATTTTGCTTCCTTAAAATAATTATTGCTTGCCACTTCAAATGAAATGAAAATGTAACCCTACAATACAACACAAGAGTCAGTGCAAGTTCACTTTATTTACTCAAATGTAGTAATAATTGCAATAATTTTTAGTAGAATTATGGGTCCCCTTAAGTTCAGTTTACAAATTATATAGTAGATATTTTGACCGATAAAAAATGTATCGATTCTATTGCGTAAGTTACTTGGAAAACCAAAGAACAAAAATAATTTTAGTAAAAATACCGAATGGAGCGAGATTTCGTGAAACTCCCTAACTATAAAAGATAAAGGGAGATCCTCAACTTCTCTTTTCAATTTCAGAATTTGAAGCTATAATGCATTTTGCCGTATCTATTACCGTTTTCGTCATGTAACTGTTTAATATTTTAACTATTTTTTTTTCTTATTTCTTAAACAATTTTTGATAAAAACAAAAAATACTCGCCGGAACCTATAGATACCCAAATTCATCAGAGCGAAATAAAGAACCTTTTTTAACAAATATGCGCTAATAAATCTGTCGATAGTTCTACCACCATTCATTAACTTGCTTAATTGAAGTATAACATACATAACTTAAGAATCGAAATTGAAAATTGAAGTATTTTTGCTTTAAAGGGCATAAATGTGTGGGCTCTTTAGAAAAACGTTAATATTTGTTCAGCTTTCTACCCCCGCAAAGTTATTGCCAAAGTTTTAAGCGATTTTTTTCGTTCAGTGTCGAAAACGACGACGAAACATTTTGTGCTGTGATAACAATGAAGGACTTATGAAATGTACATGAAATTAACATAAAGTTCAATCCCAAGTGCTTCTCGAAAATATTCGGAGAAAATCAAAACGGAGAATCTGTGATAAAAAATTAACGCGTCCACGGATGCTAGAAGGAGATCAGGACGAGCAGAGCCAAGATGAAGGGCTGCAAACTCTGTGAGCTGTACGAGCACCAGCAGAAGGTGCTCGCGAAAAATGGTCCCCCCAGCCGGATGCTGAGTTTCTGCAGTCACACGGCAGCGCCAATTCGGAGCTCGAGCGTCGGCAGCAGCGGCAGTACGTGCGACACGGCGTCGTCGTCCTCGTCACTGTCAGCCCCGTCGCCCACGATCCCACCCCCGCCCTCGCCGGCCGCCCTGGGCCACGGGGGTGGCAGCACAATGGCAACCAATTTGGCGCAATCTTTCGGAATTCTGCAGCCACCGTCGTCGCACTTTCGCGACATGTTCTACGCCACACATCTCTTCAGTCGAGGTGAGATTTTTAGCCATTTACCATACTAGCCCAACCCAAAGCGGCATTTGCTTACTCATCACACGCACTCTAGTCGCGTGGACTGGGAATAATTTGGACCGGTGGTAATGAGGTGGAAAAGACACGCGTCACACGTGAAATTTTCCTTCCGCAAATCGCCTGGCAGCCTATAGAACGGGTGCTGGTAAACTTGCTTGGATATACTAAATTTTCAATTCCAAATGAAACAGGGTTCGCTTCAACGTAGCGACAAATTACAAGATTATCACGTGAACTGAAAACTCCCCACTTGTTATTCTTAGGACCGAAAAATACATAGTAACTTCAGTTGAATCGTACTTTCGAGAAATCCATAATTAATCAAACCTAGACAATTTTACCCAGTTTGTGGGATATCTGTGCGCATTAGGCTCTTTATTTGCATAAATTTAAATGTAAATATCGCACAAATCGTTAGAGATACAAACTTGTAAACGATATGTACAAACGCATACAAAAGTATTTAGAGAATTAGATGTCAAAAAAACGTATATCGCTATCAGTTGACAAAAACAAAAAACAACTATGTATAAGTCAATCAAAGTACTTATAACTTACTAGCACAGAACAGATAGAGTCAAATTCCCCAATAACTTTAAAAGCCAGATAAAAGTGTATGGTCACTTTTCTTTTTCGAATGATATACCTTCAAAATACATATCTTATATTATACATTTGTAGAGGATGTGCGGAAAACAAATAGGAGCGAGCGGCATGTCCAACCTCGAGGTGTCCCTGGTAAGATTTCTCTGCCCTTTCCCCTCTAATTCAACCCTAATAGTTGCAATGACAGTTGTAACTTGTGTTCTCACTGAAATATACTCGTAAGTAAACGAAATCTAGCAAGAACCAAGTTGAGAATTTGTACAAAAGAAGATGCAACTTTTAAATATACGTATTTACCCAATTTCTAATATCCTGCTAAAATCGATCGAAAAAGTAATATTTGTTTTGTTATTACCTTAATACCTCTTTGTATACTTTTCTAAATAATTTCGAATTCGAATGTAATCCACCATAACATTGTCTGATTTTTCAATTTATTTGTGCATTGTTATTCACCATGCAGTAAGTAGGTAATGAGGAGGAACTTAATGAACCCATAAAACTTCTCCAAAAACTTCATTATTCATATGACAATACAAATTTTTTTACAAAATGACATAATTTTTAGGGCTCCCCCTACTCAAATGAGAAAAACGGAACCTTTATAATTTCTTGTGCATCCATATGGTACTGATTTAAAACTCCTAACTAATTTTTATAGCTATACTTGTCTGTAGTGAAATAACAAAAATTGAAATTGATGATTGAGATGAACACTTTTGTTTACATTGAATAGGTACATAGGTCTATAAAAGTGCAATAAAGGTTCTTAAATGACGTTTTTATGTAGGTGAATATTTTGCGAAATGTGAGCTTAACGTTAATATATATTATGTGATTAAAAAATCGCATGAAATCAAAATAGCATACAACAAACACTTTTAAACAAAATTATTTTGAATAAAATATATTAGCAGTTTTCAGTTAACAACAAATTTTATTTTTCGGTTCACCTTAATAAGCCTGAGTTCAAATGCATGTGGTTGATAGTCGAAGGTAGTTTATTTAATCCGATCAACTTTGATTTCATTTTGATGAAAAGCCCTTATTTTAGTTTGAAAAAGTTTTGATTCTAAGATGAAGATACAAGGACACGACGTATTAAAACAACTGGAATGTGTAGCAGAAAAAATTTCGTTTTTATGGTGAAAAATCAAGAAACTTAAATTAAAGCGAAAACATTTTAATTTCAAAAGCAAATTTTTTTAATTTCAAAGTTTAATCAGATTTAAATCGAAACGCTTTTTAATTCATTATCATAGTGAAAATGCTTTGATTTTAAGCTCATTTCTTTAATTTTGAGTTTTTATTTTCTCAGTGATACTCTTTTAGATATACAATAGTTAATAAGAATAAATGCGTTGTATACCAAACCTTAATTAGGGCTTAATAGATTTTCAATAAAGAAACTGCGTTATTTGTTAATTCATTCATCCATATGTACATAGGATGTACGATACTACGAATTTATTTTATAGTTCCAAATTTTCCGATATTATATTAATTTATAATTAAAATTATATTATTATTTTATACGAAAGGAGAAGTCGTCAACTTTTCACATGCTACGGAACCCAGGTTGATGTGTATACGTCATGTACTTGGCCGATTTTTTATTCATCTATGTAAATTCTAAAGAACAAATTTTAATACGTTTTCGCAGGGTAGGACCCTTAAGAAACAATACTTTAAGCCTTTGCTTTCGGTCTGGTTTGAAGGCTCAATTATTGCTTTATCAGAATTTATTTAAAATAGAAAGTTTTTTATTGAAATGAATTCGAAAGAAATTAGTTTGATTCTTGATTTTTGTTTAAAAAAAATAAAATAAACAGTACATCTCTGACTGGAATTAAATCGACTCCCTTTCTATGGGTTGCTAAAAATAAAATTAAAAATTCGAAGCTTTTAAATTGGAAGGCTCTTAGCGAAAGGTTAAGGGGTTAAGGGAATAATACCCTTAATCACCTTATCAAATTCCTCATCGCTATCCTTTAAAGTTGCGGGAGATAGCAAAAGAATTAAGGGCAACATGATCCCATTTGCGCTTTGATGGTTGCATAGCACCGAAATTACTTGAGGTTCTTTTTCATTGAATATTATTTTGTATTAATATTTATTTACATAAAAATTACAAACTGATATATCTCAATATGCAAGAAAAAATAATCTCGTCATATATTTGATTTATTTCATTTTAAAAGTGTGTATCTATGACTGAAAAATATAAATCAGGTTCGTTTAAATGTTCAGAAGTCTTCCTAGTTTTTGTTTTAACTTGAACTTAAATTTATTCATGGGCTATATACATATAATACTATGGCAACATAAACTTTAATTGTTGGCATTAAACCAGTATTCTTAACTTTAAAATAATAAATTAAAAATAGTAAATTTTACATCTCGATAGTTTGAGGTTTTATTAAATACTTAAAGTTTGTCGAGTTTAAGTCTGGTCGGGTTTATTTCAGTTTGTATAAAAATAATGTTTTACGAGCTTTTTGAAGCGTATAATAATTTGTTTTTCACAAACTTTGGGAAATAGAAAATTATAGGAAAGATAAGTCGCAAACTTTGGAAATTTTGGGACGAAACCTTGATACACAAACCTCTTTAGATTGGCATAATTTTGGTACGTGAGCTCGAGCTGGCTGCTCTGAGGGGACTGATTGAGTTGCGATTTTCTACTTTTCATTAAACTTTCTCCGTCTTACCACTTACAAGAAAGTGGAACTTCTCTTAACATTTGATGCTCAAGGAAACTGAAGCAGAACAGGCTGAGCAGCACTTTTGGAATCCATTAACGCCCCCGCATGATGCTCAGCTGACGCTCAAATTAGAGTTAAGGTTGTCCTTTATGACACATTTTGCGAACCGTTAAATACCTTCGCGGATTAGTGGGCCTTTGTATTCAAATTCGGAACACTCAAAATGGGAACTCCATCAGGCGGGCTAACAGCCGACGGCACTTCGGCCGAACCTGAAATCATCATCAGTTTCGCCTCGTCAAAAATTTTCTCTAATTTCATGATGAGCATCACGCCAGACAACAAAAACTTTTTTTTGGGGCATTGTGCTTGGGCCTTTGCCGCTTCCGCAGAAAATTGCTACTTTGTCCTCGAATGACAAATCGCTCCATCTTAAAGGCTGGCAACAGATCAAGTTTTTAGGTCATGCATTATTACTCTCTTCCTTTCATTTTGTTTAAAGATTGAAGGGCTCATTCGAGGTAATGACCTGTCACATTATATGCTTTACATAATATCATTTAATCTTTTTAATCCAAATCATTGTGTGGTGTGATATCAATCAACCCTTATCTGTTGCAGTGCATACCCTCGTCCCGCACATCACCTTGACGATTTGAACTCAGTGCAACAACTTTTTAATTAATGATATACATATTTTGTAATTTTATTATTGAATTTTGAGGACAAGTCATTAATTTTTAACTTTTAGTTGAATTTAACTATAGAAAAGCCCATCGGTGGCAACCAGAAAGGAAATCTACCTCTACCATGTCGTCGTTAAAAGAAGAAAAATACTGCCCCTGAAAAAGAGGAGGAGAAAAAAATAATCAAACTTTATTTATCATGAATATAAGACCGCCAGACATGAATTTTGATGAAAGGATAAGAATTATTAAAAATATACACATCTTCATATTGCACATTACTTTATGCACCACGTAATTTTACATTAACAACTTTCTTGTCTCTAACTTTTTCCTTTGGAATAAATTAAGAGATAGCTTCTCCATGATTGGAATGAAGGTGGACTAAACCAATTTGTACGAGAAATCAATTTTATCAAAATGAATGTAATACACAGCTTGAATGTTAACTAATGGGCTGAATTAATTGAAAAAAGCACGAAACTTGAAAAATTTAAATTTTTATAATTATTTTCACAGCCGTGCACAAGAAACAAATTGCTGCACGATATGCATCCGAATTAGTTTAAGATTATGGGGAACTAAACGGAAAACGAATTCAAATGCAAATCCACAAGCAATTAACGATATGTTTTTCATAAATTGTTAACAAATTTAATGAAGCTACTGAATTTAATTGGATTTAAAATGAGCCAGATGTTGCAAAAAAGGTGGTTTTTTTTATACGCAATATCCGTAAACACCACGAGATGCAAGGTGATATATAAAATATTTGCATTTTTCATTCCCGCATATATCTACATAAATGAGACCCAAATCTACTCGTAAATTAAAATATGCAATTGTTTGTCAAATATTTTATTAGAAGTTGTACAAATGCATACTTACATGTTCATAGAGACATTATAAAGACATCAATCGATCCTTCATTCTAAACTTATTTTATATTTTTTTCGAATGAACGAAATAATTTTTCAAAACGACCTATTTTTTGAAATATTGGTAAAAAAGCCAAATGTCAGCTCTTTTTCTATGGTGTTTTTGAAAAATATCCACCTTATGATCCTATCCTAAACGTACGAGGAGGACGGTGAATTCTCCAATTAAATATTAGTTTCTTATGCTTCATTTAGTTATTGGAATAATAACAAAGTTTCAATCACCTAAATAGCTAACTTTAGTATACGAAAGGAAGATTTTTATGCACGATTTTCAATGATCAAACTAAAAAATGTATGAATGCTTTTCCACTTCAAGACTGAATAAGTTAGGTCGTTGCAATTTTTATCTGAACAACCCTGCCACAAAAATATTGTTAAGGGTGGAAAAGATTATTGTGCACATTTCGCGACCCTAAAATATTGCCCGTCATAAAAGTAGATGTCACCAACGACCATCGAAGGGATTAGGGTTAAGTTTCGCCTTATTTTTCTTCATTTTTTCTTCAGTCGATGAAAAATCTATCAATGGAGAAAAATTGTTTCCTTGTGTGTCAAACAAGCAGGAATAATTAAAAACAATATATTCCTTATTTACATACATTTTTGTGATGGTTTTCGTCACAGGAAATTTGCGGGTTTGCAGAAAATTTGATCACGGCAAATTACTCTATAGTGTAAGAAAATTAGTTCAAAAATAGGCAAATAGACCGAATAATTGGTGTAGTTTTGAAAATTGGTACAGTTATTCCTTGAGGTGTCTTGATTAACATACTAAAAGTCCTCGAGGGTGGGGGTGGTGTTGGGGGTGGGGGAGGGGTTTGAATGTCACTTTTTCGAGGTTTTCGTTCATATCTCGAAAACTTTTAACAATATCATTACAATTAGTTCTACGAAAATTAACTACATAAAATTTCCAACAAATTAGGTAATATTCATTTTTACTGTAGGATCTATACTTAAGGAGCTATAGGCAATTTAATTTGGCAAAAGTAAAAGTATCTCACACATCTGTAATTCTGATGTTCTTGAAAACTTTACGCGGCTGCGCCACGTTATTGCGGCTAAATTGTGACCATTTTTATGTTTGCTGTCCGTTACGTGAACATACCGCAGTTTTACGGAATAGATATTCAAAACAAGCAATAGATATTTTTTGCAATTGGAATTTTGAACAAAAGCCTTCAATGAAGGATATAGCAGCCATCTTCTATAACCCAACATCAACTCCAGAAGCCATAGAAGAATCAGGAGAAAGGATATTTCTGACAGTGTACCGGACACCCTCTACTCAGACAGATCTTAACCGCTATCGATACTCATGTTTTTTTAAATGCAGTACCAAGCTCAAACCTGATCTATCTTCCCCCCCTCCTGCTGAAGGGTCAGCGAAATATCACGGTTTTCGGGTGTACCACCAAGTACAAGAGTGGTTAGGGAACCAACTGCCTCCAGAAATGTGGGGTTGGAAGCGAGGAGCTGATGGAAACTTAGAGCCAGTCACGACCTTGGATCCTCCCGCTCCGGACAACGTGTTGAGTTCCTTTTTTTGCCGCTGCCTGCATGGCTGTGCTGCAAAATGTGGATGTCGAAAAGCCGGTATTAATTGCAGTCTTGTTTGCAACGGCTGCATAGGAGCGTGTACGAACTGTTTAAGTAAAAAAATTAATTTTATAAAAGCTCTTATGCATTATACAGGAAAGCTGTTTTATTCATTATCATCTTCCATTTCATTTAAATCGACAGAGACACCATTCGTACACGCTCCTAGGCAGCCTTTGCAAACAAGACTGCAATTAATACCGGCTTTTCGACATCCACATTTTGCAGCACAGCCATGCAGGCAGCGGCAAAAAAAGGAACTCAACACGTTGTCCGGAGCGGGAGGGTCCAAGGTCGTGACTGGCTCTAAGTTTCCATCAGCTCCTCGCTTCCAACCCCACATTTCTGGAGGCAGTTGGTTCCCTAACCACTCTTGTACTTGGTGGTACACCCGAAAACCGTGATATTTCGCTGACCCTTCAGCAGGAGGGGGGGAAGATAGATCAGGTTTGAGCTTGGTACTGCATTTAAAAAAACATGAGTATCGATAGCGGTTAAGATCTGTCTGAGTAGAGGGTGTCCGGTACACTGTCAGAAATATCCTTTCTCCTGATTCTTCTATGGCTTCTGGAGTTGATGTTGGGTTATAGAAGATGGCTGCTATATCCTTCATTGAAGGCTTTTGTTCAAAATTCCAATTGCAAAAAATATCTATTGCTTGTTTTGAATATCTATTCCGTAAAACTGCGGTATGTTCACGTAACGGACAGCAAACATAAAAATGGTCACAATTTAGCCGCAATAACGTGGCGCAGCCGCGTAAAGTTTTCAAGAACATCAGAGTTACAGATATGTGAGATACTTTTACTTTTGCCAAATTAAATTGCCTATAGCTCCTTAAGTATAGATCCTACAGTAAAAATGAATATAACCTAATTTGTTGGAAATTTTATGTAGTTAATTTTCGTAGAACTAATTGTAATGATATTGTTAAAAGTTTTCGAGATATGAACGAAAACCTCGAAAAAGTGACATTCAAACCCCTTCCCCACCTCCAGCACCACCCCCACCCTCGAGGACTTTTAGTATGTTAATCAAGACACCTCAAGGAATAGCTGTACCAATTTTCAAAACTACACCAATTATTCGGTCTATTTTAATTAATTTTCTCAGGCTACTAGGGAAATAGCCCAAATGATGACACTTTTATGTCGCGACAACTTTCGGCATTCAAATTAGATGCGTCCACCGGACCAAAACCGCATTAATGGACAGCGGGGTAATTATGATGTCATTCGGCAGAGATGGGACATTTTTGTTGAAAATAAATTAGAACGGTCACGTTGTCGGGGAAACCAATTACGACGGGCAGGCACTGTGAACGCAGTGAACGTGCGCATCACGATTCGAATTCCCCTGCAGGGCCGTCCATCTGCTGTCGGAATTTGCCACGCACAGTGACAGGTTTGCATCTAACGATATGGATGAGTTCTCACAGGTGACTACGGGGAGGGAAAGGGATAAGCACGAGCAGGTGTTCCGGAATCATATTCTTTGTAGACGCAAAATTCAAATTGCATCGAAAAAAAACTCTGGTGCAAGACCAACCTTGCACAAATCTAATGTATTTTATCTGATTGCTTTAATCTCTCACACCATTCGCATAAAAAGTCCGGAGGATGGGACGCTAACATGACCAAAGGGCAGGGACCATCGTTATCAAAGACAAAAGAGTGACAAACGACTGATGGACGATTATATCGCCAAGAGTACATCTTGACGCTCGTCTCACAGAAAAATTTGTACTCCTTTTTGCTTGTCTTTCCCGGCGGATCGTACTTTTGCCTCCTCTTTAAGGCGAAGGTTTTGATTGATGATCCTTTGTATTGGACACGATGGATTTATGTCGCCAGGGCGTCTATTGTTTGGACCCAACTAAGCCATAACCTTAAAAGGGAATTTTGGCGCCATACTCGATAAATATTCAACTGTTTTTGTAACCTCCTTTAAAGTGATCCATTGAGAAGGATTTATATGTGAGAAAGCTCTGCTTTGAGGGTTGATTTTCTCCTTCCTATTGTCTTATTCCAATCGTAAATTACTTCAAAAGTTTTAATTCAGTTTTCTTTTCCTTTCCAGGTAAGTGACCTTCTTGATTCATGCGGTTTGATTTGAAAATTTAATTTATTTTGGTAAGTCATACGGGGTACCTATCCTAAAAACCGACAAGAAGCTTACGGGTGCTGACAGACCAACTCATAACTAACCAGGAAAACTACAATTGACGTCAGTAAAAATATCGTCATTTTCAAATATTGACAACTTTTTTGACTTGTTAATATTTGTATTTACCTTCGGGCAATATTTCGCATGTAATAGCTGTATGATTCGAAAGATGGTATCGATACCAAGTAGATATCGATGCTCTGGGATTCGATAGCAGATACTGAGCAGTCAATACTCAGGTACTCAGATATTGGGATTTGACATCGTGACGTCACGATCCAATATGGCGGTTCCTGGCTAGAGCTTAACACACGTAACATAGGCCAGAAGCGCCTTTTTTAATTTTTCAAGTAAATGGAATAACTGTTGCATTACGGTTGTACACATTTTAAGAAATTAAGTTATTGGTATTATTTTGAGCGAACGAAGCCGCGGGCTCAGGTAGTATAATTTATAAAAAACTAAACATACACGTATGGTCACGTATGGTTAGCAAGGAAATAACTAAAGAGTCCAAGGCCACACCATTTCATAAAGTACGTAATAAAATACTTATGACTAAAAACATATTTTCCTGATTAAAGAAGTTCATACCGGCTTTTTTTACTTTATGTAACGATTCTGTAAAAATATACGCTAATCCCATCCCGTAGCCGGTAGCCCAAGTGAGAAACGCGCCGGATTATCGGATATCATGCAAGCATTAAAAGTTGTATTAAAGGTTTATCGGGTGCGGTAATAAAAAGCACACTCCTCCTGAGGGAAACGCTTTTCACTCGCGACCTGAGGAGCATTGTTAGCCTCACACACGTTCGGTACATTCCGCGCGGGAAGCGGGAAAGAGGGCGAACAAAAATCGAAGCAGAAACGTTGACAGATCGTGAGCAATAAGTCTTTTTTGGATTTCACCTCTCGCCATGAACAAACGCATAATTGGCCATTGAACTGGATGCCTTTACCTGGCAACAGCAGAGCCCCACTATAGGCTTGGGGTACCCACGAGCGGGGCTCCGCCGACAAAACACACTAAATCCAGTAGTCATAGAGCCTTCGCTATTGTGCACGAGAGGAGCATCATGCCCAAGATGATGTCTGCCGACTGCCGTTCGCGTTCGCACAGTCGAAACGTAATGAAATTTCTACTTTGCCAATTATTTCGTAGTTTATTGGATAGGTCTCTGATGGATTTAAAAACTCCTAGGAGGATTAGTGGCGGCGGCTTAGCCGAAGGAAATGTTGCCAACCAGTGGTTAAACGATTTTATTTTATAAAAAAAAAAATTCGATATTCGTGAGTTTGGCTCGACAACAATTTTTGTTTACAATGAAGTTGACTGAAATTTGAACTTATTTCTTTTTCATATTACGATTTTTTTCTTTTTATAGGCTGTTGATTATGTCCTCAAAAGCAGGATACTAAGGAACTACAACGTTGATGGGTTTTTATTTTATGAATCGTTTAATTGGTTATTAAGGATGAAAAAACCGCGCAGTGCTATTAAATTAGAGGGGTGGAAATTATAGATAGGGGGCGAAATGCAACGCATGGTTTTTCGAGTATATCTCGAAAACGAAGCAAAATTTAGGATTTTTTTATATGACAAATTTTGGAGAGAACATGATTTTATATCGAAATGGTTTATTTAAAAAATTTAAAAAAAAATTTTAGTTCAAAATATATTAAAAAAACTTGAACAAAAAAATGCAAAAAAATTCAACTTTTATTTTACTTTGGCTTATGTTGATTTTTCCTAAATATTATCTACTAGCTTAGACGCTGACCGACTAGCTGGAAATTTATCTTCGGCAGTAAATTTTCTAATCTTGTATTTGTCTCAATTTCAACTGATGATACAAAAGGATATTTTGTTGATGACAAAATCCATCCTTTTTTCATTTATATGCATTTGTTTTTAGTTATTTCCTGCCCGTTGTTGTTATACTTGCAAAGTGCTTATCATGGCATATTTACTTAATACTTTACTTAAGACTTAACAATTAAAACGAAAGCAAAACAGAAGTAAAAACCTCTTCAGATATTGACCTTGTTAGCCACATGTGTTTTAGAAAGTTATATACATAAAAAACGAAATGGCGACGCAGCATCTCTCGCAAAACAACCACTTGATCCCCTTAGCATATACTGCTGCGGATGCCAATTCTGTAGCTGGAACAAAAAGTTAAATTTTTTCCGAAAATATAGCTCAAAATCTAATGAACACCGTATAGGATTTTTAAGATTATAGTTAAATGATTTTTTCTCAAAATGTTGTCGATTTAAAGTAAACCAATTTTCTTTTATCGAAAAATCGGTAATAAAATCGGCAAATTCGCCTCTGAGGAGGCTATCATAAAATCGAAAAACTATCTTCAAAGTCTAAAATCTTATAAAAAACGGTGCAGTTAATTGAACGCTAGAATTCACACGTTTTTTATTATCATATCTATTCAGATTTGTACAAGACGTGCCAAGCGTCCTCTTTTACAACCATTTGCTTTATTATATTAGGTACTGCCAGCAACAGCTCAGAATCAAACAGCTCTTGGAGAAATGCCCTAGCTAGATCAACGACATTGTATGGTGGACCTTTGTCCACCCTCAGCTCCCCACCCCACTGAACCCCTCCTTCCTTGACCTACTATTGAAATATTTGAAAATAGGCGCATCTCTAACTCTTATTGCATAACTTATTCTTAGCTCTACTTATTGTTAGATAATGATGTACAATCTTTATATTAGAAATTAGACAAATTAAGCAAAATAACTACGAACTTAAGAAAGGTTATTGAAATAACATAGAGATAATGAAGTATATTAAAATTGGGCAGTTACGAAAAATAAATAAAAGCTAGAAAAATGTTGTAAACCAAAAAATGGTAAGTAGGCAATTTATTCTTTTAATTAGGAGAGTTGTTAAAACAGGTGCGCCATATGGGTTGCATCTCCGAGAGCGCTAGGTTTAGGAATATAGATTTATTCTATCCTTCTGAATAACTTAATAATAACCAGTGCACCCGGGCGTAGTCCGTAATACCACTTTTTTAGTTTAGTGGCGTACACGAAGACTACCTCATCAACGATTGCTTTTGTTTGACTATACCGGTACCCCTTGTCATCGTCATTTTAAAAAAAGGATAAACATTCATCAATATACAACTTCGCGAATCAATTTATCTAATCGTGAAAACTGGAAGAAACGTTCAGTAATACGGAGATAATCACGGACAATGGGAACTTTTGAAAATTTTTTGGAATAAGCGATTATATTATCATATAATTAAAGCTGACCCGTATCCGCCGTTGCCCGGATATAACTATTCTTAATATAAAGCAAAACTTTAATAAAGATATGACGTTGCCGATTTAAAATTTATTTACTATTAAAGCTGAAAATTTTAATATTATGGATTCAAATGTTTACGTTTAATCAATCTCAAAATATCCTGAAAATTTCGAGGTTATTTTTTTTTTGTATTTCAAGAAGAAAACATTTTTGTAAATTAAAAAAAAATTTGTAAAATTCAAAAATGAGTTATATTTTCCTTTAAGGACAACACTCATGAAATGGTCACGAAATTTTTAATATTGATTGAATGTAAATTATGTACGCACTTATTGAAATTGAAATCATAATCAGAATCGAAATCGAATTCGCATTCGAAAACGAAGTCGAAGTCGACGTTGAAATCGAAGTCAAAATTGCTATCGAAAACTGGCTTATGTAACTGTATTCCGAGGGAAATGAAATCGAAAAGAGCTTGTAAAACACCTTTTCTTTTGAATTGCATTTCCGTATAAAAGTACTAAAATT